>CAJHWW020000002.1:2434542-3797321 GCA_905147745.2 Phlogophora meticulosa | reverse complement strand
AACCTAACCTAACCTAACCTAACCTAACCTAACCTAACCTAACCTAACCTAACCTAACCTAACCTAACCTAACCTAACCTAACCTAACCTAACCTAACCTAACCTAACCTAACCTAACCTAACCTAACCTAACCTAACCTAACCTAACCTAACCTAACCTAACCTAACCTAACCTAACCTAACCTAACCTAACCTAACCTAACCTAACCTAACCATAACCTAACCTAACCTAACCTAACCTAACCTAACCTAACCACTTCACTGCGAGCGCCCGAGCGAACAACACGTGCTGCACCACGTTGTGCTTCCCTATAACTCTGAAAAAGTACTAAAAAATTCATAAAAGTGGTATAAATTACGCGCCCCCTATAGTGCGATACATCAAAAGTTGCGCAAAAATCTGGCGAAGGTGATTGTGAAAGTGTCGTGAAAATCGAATCTTGCAGTGCGCCGCAAATCTGAAAAAAGTGCGAAAAAGTGCATTTTAAAAACTTCAAAAAATTACGCTGCGAGATTAGTCGCTGTGACCCCTACCTTTTTTGGGTGTTCCGGGGTCGTCTCATCGAGCCTCATCTTCTGACACCATCAGCGGATTTTTTCCCGCCCAGGCGGGCGGAAAAACAGGCTGAAAAACAAGTACCACGTGTTTTCGAGCCACGCCCCTGGAGGTGTGCCGCTAATTTCGAAAACGTCATCTGAAGCTTCGTAAGAGACCAAGAAAGAAGACATATCGCACATAAAAATCGGTTAGTTAGTTTTTAAGTTATAACATCTTTTAAAATTGACAGATTTTCAAAAAATTGTACAGGCTGAAGACGATCGACAACCTATACTTTTTAAATGATATAAAAATCAAGTTTAAGCTAAGGAATATCCACACCAAATTTCAAAATTTTTTATTATACAGTTTATTTTTAAAATTAATTTCTAATTTAAGGGTTGGAATTAGGTTGGTCAAAGAATCACCCTAGTGCAAGAAATGTAGCGTTAAAAAATTATTTAATTGTTATTCAATCTTTCTTTAATTTTTCATATTTTTAGAATCATTTTTGTATTTTTTACAGTGGATTTTTTGATATTTTTGGTGTTTTTATGCTTTCAAAAATCGGGTTTTGAAGCTTATCTATTTTTACCGTGCTAGTTGGATAGATCAAACGAAGACCTATCTAACAATACCAAACACGGGTATCCTAGGTTGCACAGGTCACGTGAAATTACGGTGCAAAATCCTGGGCGGAAATTTATAATCAGCAGGCACGTACCCGCCCTAGGCCGCCCTAGATTTCGACCAGCTATAACTCAGCCAAAAATCATTTTTATAAGCTCGGGTTTCTTCGTAGGTTGGTAGCTTGATCTCCCCTTCCCCCCATACCCCCAACCCCCCCCCCCCCCATTTAATATTTTTAAATCCTTTTTCCGAATTCCCATAGCACAGAGAACGACAATTGAACGAGTTTGACACCTCGCACGCCCCTGTAAGACTTCTGGTTCCGGAGATATACTGTTTTTAAACTTGACGGCCATTTTGGTCCGCCATCTTGTTTTTATAGAAGCACATGTAGCTCAGAAACCAGAAGTCGTAGAGCAGTGTGGTTTTCTCCATAGAGGTTCCCCTGTTGTCCCCCACCCCTCAGCCCCCCTTTTAGTCGATTCAGAATTTTAAATTTTTTGTCAAAATTATTACAGGAGGAGACAGGGCTTACCAAATTCTAGACAGGAAAAAAATTCCCAACTCTCTGCGGTGCCTGGAAGCCGGGATAGCTCACTTTCTGACTAGGCGATCCGCCATTTTGAAAGTTCTGATTGCACGCGTTCTCGACAACCATACGTCGTAGAGAAACGCGGTTTTTTCCCAGATACAGAGCTCGTGGCGCTCTTTAACATAGGGTATAAATAACTGACTAGGTAGAGTTAGGAAAAAATAGTGTTGTAGAGCAGCATCTCTACAGAATATTTTCTTTGTGACTAGACTGAGGCAGTATTCCTGCTTACTCAAGACGCCGTACACTGCGTTTTTTGACCAGTGCACATAGATTTAGATTCGTACGTTGGTTCCATATTTACAAAACCAATATATTATAAATTGGACATAGTTGACACAGGCTTTGCAAGATGTCAGCTACTGTTAGAACACCCGCCAAAAAGACAACTACAACCGAAACCTCCCAGATCTCTATGATGGACACAGAGAAGGCTGGACCTTCCGCACAAAAAATGACGCAAGCCTCAAACGTGAGGCGTAGCATCGGAGAATGGGAGACGGGGACTTTAAATTCAGAACCCTGCCCTTCAATAACACACCCACACTCACCGAAAACAGCACACTTGTTGACACCGGCGTCACCTCGGAAGGCCAAACAGAATGCAGAGCCCCCTCAAGAGTCGAAAGGAGCGACACGTAGAGCTTCTGGTGAACTTCCCGTGACGCCGCCGGGGTCGGCACAGACACCTGTAAACTCCACCAACCGTATAACTCAGGCGCGGAACTGTCTTCAGAGAGTGAAACACTGCGTCAGCGAGTCTCGCAATCTGAGGACAGATCTAAAGGCTGGAATTATTGCGGGGGTGGATAATTTATACCAATTAGTGAAGGAAGCTACGGTAGAGGCAACGTCAGCTGCAAAGACAGGGACAGCAGCAGCAGCAGCCAAACCAAAGCTACCTGTAACAAAGGATATGGGAGTTAACACGAAAGAGGATAAAAAGGACATAAATTCAGGGACATTAGAACGAAATCAGACGCAACAATTCATCAAGGAAAAAGAAGGGAAGGAGTTAATAAAACTCCTTAAAGAACAAGGGGAAATAATTGACAAAACTTTTAGGGAAATGAAACAGATAAAAGAAAGACTCGCCGACATTCCAAAAGCCCTTCCCAAAACAATAACACCAAGCGAGAAACTGCCACACACCCAGAGCGCACTGCACTCTATTGTAGTGGCATCAAAAGATGTAAATGAAACCGGTGACGAAGTTTTAGACCGGGTTAGGAAGGCCATCGACGCAAAAGAAGGATGGATTAAGGTAGAGAGAGTGAGGAAGGCAAAGGACAGGAAGATAATAATGGGCTTTGAAACAACAGAGGACAGACACAAAATCAAGGCGAGACTGGAAAAAGATGGAGTTAACCTCGACATCGAAGAAGTTAAAAATAAGGACCCATTATTGATTCTGAGGGATGTACTCCTGGTGCACACCGATGAGGAAGTCCTCAAAGCGGTGAAGAATCAAAATCGGGAACTCCTTCACGGCCTCGAAAACGTGGCATACGCTGGCAGAGTGTCCCGCTTGGGAGGATCCACGCCGTGCCCTCGTTGCGGAAGTAGGCAGGGACCTGTCGCTGCCGGCCGTCGTGTCATCGATGGTTGGCAGCGAGGAGGCCTGGAACGCGGTGGTGTCCTTCTGCGAGACGGTTATCTCGCGGAAGGAGGCTGCGGAACGGGAAAGGGAGATATCTTCCTCCAACCCGGCCCGCAGCAGACGCACCGGGCGTCGGCGGAGGGCGGACAACGCCCTCTTCCAGCCCCCCTAAATGGGTCCAGGGGCGACGGACTTGGGGACGTCTGTCGCCCCCCTAACACCAGGACCCGAGGTGGCGGCGCGTGTTCCACGTGCGCCCCTCTTAGACGTCGCGGGGGGAGTCAAACACCTCACTCCGCCCCTCGTCCTGCGGAGGCCTGCATAGGCGGGCCGGCACTAGCTGGGGGTTGCGGAAGGATCGTACGTTCCCGCGACCCCCGGCGTAGGTGTGAGACGGAACAACGGGTGGTTTTTAGTCAGTAAGAGTCTGACAGACCCCTTCGCTCCCCCAGAGCGAAGGACATCCATGAGGAAAAATAAGGTTAGGTTAGGTTAGGTTAGGTTAGGTTAGGTTAGGTTAGGTTAGGTTAGGTTAGGTTAGGTTAGGTTAGGTTAGGTTAGGTTAGGTTAGGTTAGGTTAGGTTAGGTTAGGTTAGGTTAGGTTAGGTTAGGTTAGGTTAGGTTAGGTTAGGTTAGGTTAGGTTAGGTTAGGTTAGGTTAGGTTAGGTTACTCTACCTCCGCCGCATCGTTGGGGCTTACCTGGCGGAGAGGTGTGTCACCTACATGGGACGTGATGGCGGACACCAGCACCGCGTGTCGTGCGGTGTTCCACAGGGCTCGGTCGTAGGTCCGCTCCTGTGGAACATCGGGTACGACTGGGTGCTGAGGGGCGGACTCCAACCGGGCGTAGACCTGACGTGTTACGCGGATGACACGCTGGTCACGGCCCGGGGGAGCTCGCACAGGGAGGCAGCGTTGCTGGCGACGGCGGCGGTCTCACAGGTGGTGAGCCGCATACGGCGCCTAGGCCTGGAGGTGGCCCTCAGCAAGTCGGAGGCCATGGTATTCCATGGACCCCGACGGGCGCCGCCGCCGGGAACACACATCGTGGTCGGGGGGGTCCGAATAGCTGTCGAGTCCACCATGAAGTACCTGGGATTGGTGCTCGACAGCCGGTGGGATTTTGGACCCCACTTCCGGCGGCTGGCGCCCAAGTTGTTGGGCGCGGCCGGGGCGCTATCAACGCTGCTTCCCAATCTGGGGGGCCCGAGCGCCGCCTGTAGGCGGCTCTACGTAGGGATCGTGCGATCGATGGCCCTGTACGGGGCCCCGATCTGGGCGGCTGACCTGACGGCCTGTAGCCTCTCTGTTCTGCGGAAGCCACAGAGAGCGATGGCCGTCAGAGTCATCAGGGGATATCGCACGATCTCCTGCGAGGCGGCTTGTGCACTGGCCGGATCCCCGCCCTGGGACCTGGAGGCGAAAGTACTCGCGTCACTGTACCGGTGGCGCGAGGAAGCGCGGGCGCGAGGCGAGCGACTGACGCAGCGACACATGGAGCTGCGTCGGTCCCAGCTTCGTGAGGTCCTGGTGGCGGAATGGCGGGAAAGGCTTTCACGCCCTACCGCCGGCCTCGTCACCATCGAGGCGGTCCGGCCGGTGCTCGATCACTGGCTCGGGAGGAGGCACGGCTCCCTGTCGTTTCGGGTGACACAGGTGCTCTCGGGGCATGGTTGCTTCGGGAAGTACCTGTGTCGCATAAACAGGGAGCCGGACGCCCGGTGTCACCACTGCGTCGACTGCCGGGAGGACACGGCGTGGCATACGCTGGCAGAGTGTCCCGCTTGGGAGGATCCACGCCGTGCCCTCGTTGCGGAAGTAGGCAGGGACCTGTCGCTGCCGGCCGTCGTGTCATCGATGGTTGGCAGCGAGGAGGCCTGGAACGCGGTGGTGTCCTTCTGCGAGACGGTTATCTCGCGGAAGGAGGCTGCGGAACGGGAAAGGGAGATATCTTCCTCCAACCCGGCCCGCAGCAGACGCACCGGGCGTCGGCGGAGGGCGGACAACGCCCTCTTCCAGCCCCCCTAAATGGGTCCAGGGGCGACGGACTTGGGGACGTCTGTCGCCCCCCTAACACCAGGACCCGAGGTGGCGGCGCGTGTTCCACGTGCGCCCCTCTTAGACGTCGCGGGGGGAGTCAAACACCTCACTCCGCCCCTCGTCCTGCGGAGGCCTGCATAGGCGGGCCGGCACTAGCTGGGGGTTGCGGAAGGATCGTACGTTCCCGCGACCCCCGGCGTAGGTGTGAGACGGAACAACGGGTGGTTTTTAGTCAGTAAGAGTCTGACAGACCCCTTCGCTCCCCCAGAGCGAAGGACATCCATGAGGAAAAATAAGGTTAGGTTAGGTTAGGTTAGGTTAGGTTAGGTTAGGTTAGGTTAGGTTAGGTTAGGTTAGGTTAGGTTAGGTTAGGTTAGGTTAGGTTAGGTTAGGTTAGGTTAGGTTAGGTTAGGTTAGGTTAGGTTAGGTTAGGTTAGGTTAGGTTAGGTTAGGTTAGGTTAGGTTAGGTTAGGTTAGGTTAGGTTAGGTTAGGTTAGGTTAGGTTAGGTTAGGTTTCACCACTGCGTCGACTGCCGGGAGGACACGGCGTGGCATACGCTGGCAGAGTGTCCCGCTTGGGAGGATCCACGCCGTGCCCTCGTTGCGGAAGTAGGCAGGGACCTGTCGCTGCCGGCCGTCGTGTCATCGATGGTTGGCAGCGAGGAGGCCTGGAACGCGGTGGTGTCCTTCTGCGAGACGGTTATCTCGCGGAAGGAGGCTGCGGAACGGGAAAGGGAGATATCTTCCTCCAACCCGGCCCGCAGCAGACGCACCGGGCGTCGGCGGAGGGCGGACAACGCCCTCTTCCAGCCCCCCTAAATGGGTCCAGGGGCGACGGACCTGGGGACGTCTGTCGCCCCCTTAACACCAGGACCCGAGGTGGTGGCGCGTGTTCCACGCGCGCCCCTCTTAGATGTCGCGGGGGGAGTCAAACACCTCACTCCGCCCCTCGTCCTGAGGAGGCCTGCATAGGCGGGCCGGCACTAGCTGGGGGTTGCGGAAGGATCGTACGTTCCCGCGACCCCCGGCGTAGGTGTGAGACGGAACAACGGGTGGTTTTTAGTCAGTAAGAGTCTGACAGACCCCTTCGCTCCCCCAGAGCGAAGGACATCCATGAGGATTTTCCAACCCGCACCAAAAAAAAAAAAAAAAAAAAAAGGTTAGGTTAGGTTAGGTTAGGTTAGGTTAGGTTAGGTTAGGTTAGGTTAGGTTAGGTTAGGTTAGGTTAGGTTAGGTTAGGTTAGGTTAGGTTAGGTTAGGTTAGGTTAGGTTAGGTTAGGTTAGGTTAGGTTGCGCGGGCGCGAGGCGAGCGACTGACGCAGCGACACATGGAGCTGCGTCAGTCGTGAGTCAGTAAACTTTCCTCGTTTCATATTTAACTCGTGTTACAGTAATACCTTCCACTCTGTTTGCGACGGGGGGCTCTCCTGGCCTGCTGGCTGCTGCCCAGGACTTAGTAAACTGATGCCTTCATACACAGATTTATTTATTTTATTTTATTATTAGGCTTCTCAACAATGAGTACACTATAACTACTTTTCAGTCTGTTTATTGCCGACGTAATAAGCTGCTTCAAGCATTCTTACGTATTACTATACGCTGACGACATGAAGGTTCATAAAGTTATACGTGGCATCTCCGATACTCACCAGTTACAAGCTGATCTTAATAGGTTCGAGGAGTATTGCGCACGTAATCTGCTTCAGCTAAATGTCTCTAAATGCTTCCATATGACCTTCACGCGTCAGAAGTCTACGGTGAATTCAACTTACACTCTCAACCAACACACCTTATGTACAGTTAACAGTATCCGGGATTTAGGCATTATACAAGATAGCAAATTACTATTTGATCAGCACATCGAGGGTATTGTAAAAAAAGCTGCGAAAGCATTGGGATTCATTATTAGATCCTCAGCCAGTTTCCGTTCCCTGAAGCCAATCAAGGTTTTATATTGTTCGTTCGTACGCAGTCACTTAGAGTATGCATCTCAAGTCTGGAACCCTCAATATGAGATCTATAAGTTGCGTATTGAGGGTATCCAGAAAAAGTTTCTTAAATATCTTGATTACAAAGCGCAGCAAGTATCCATAGATTACGAGCACCGGTGCAAGAAGTACCATTTTCTACCACTAGATTACAGGCGACTCATCAATGATATATGTTTTTTGATTAACATAGCGAATGGGTCGATTGACTGCTCTGTGCTCGTTTCTAAACTGGCATTTCGAACTAACCTTATTGGGTTGCGTCGGAGGCCCATACTGTGTGTGCCTTCTACCTCCACTAATTATTATAGGCGTAATGCTTATCTTATTAGAAGCGCTCGTTGCTTTAATGGATTATCTCGTGAGCATGATATTGATATTGATATTGACTTGTTTTGTACTAAGACGAAAGTGGCAAGAAAACTTTTAGCCAAATCATTTTTTGTGAATGAAGCACCGGCTGGTGGTACTCAAGCACACGTCATGTAGCAATGGAAACTGTAAAATTAAATATAAAAAAAATAAAACCATAACTTCAACTTTCAAGCATTAGTTAATCGTAATTATTATATATCTGTGGAGGCTTGTTATTAGCAACTTAATTATATATTTTTGTTACCTATCATGTTATTAGTCGTTAGCTTCCTTAAAATAAAAATAAAAAAATAAAATTATAATGTTGACATTGCAAACTTAAGTCCAAGGGCCTCATCACTTACAGAAAAGCACAGCATGCTCTACATTATGCGCAGATAATAACATAATTTATTAAAAAGTTGTAAATAGTTCGAAAAAAACTAAAAAAAAGAAACTATTGAAAGTTATGTTGTTTACAATTGAATTAAATTAGATAATATAATAACGATTAAATTAATTAAATTGATTATAATAGATTAAATTAGAATGCATTTATTGATATTTTAATATAATAAATTCGATTTAGTTTTATTTTATTTCTTATATACCTAAGATTAGATGAATATTAGAAATTAGACTAGAGATACCGATCAATTAGCAAGCGCGGCTTTTTTTAGATGGCACCGATGAGTTAAAGAGATCAAGGTCCACTTCGTGCTCTTTGTATGCAGCATACATTTTAGATAGTGGACAGTGTTGCCTCAAGTTGGTATGACATCTTGGCAGATTCTCGAATTAGAACTTCTTGACAGATTACGTGGCGCATGGAATAAGACCCTACTGAGCAAATCGGGACGGATCAAAGAGCCCGTTACTAGCTTCTTAAGGAAAACCAATCTAGCATATTCCTGCGTTTCTCCAGCGATACAAACTTAAAATACTGCAGTCTCTCTTGGTACGAATTGAGCTTATAACCCATATTATTGGTACAGGAACCGTTTTTGCAGCCGTTCAATGTGCTTGATGTGGACCTTATACTCAGGTGACCAGACCACACTGAAATACTCCAGATGGCTTCTAAATAGCGAGTTGTATAGTGTCATGTGAAATACTGACATGCACCTGCACCCGGTTAGACTGGAAAAGGATTGGAAAATGGCTAGGCAGATGTGGCGTTCCATTTAATTCGTTGTTAAAACTTTGTTTTCCTCTTCTTCTTAAATTCGTAGTTCTGTCTGTTGTATGTATTGTTGTTTATAAATAATCTCAAGTATACTCAAGTTGGGATAAAAATCGAATTGTTTTGAAGTAATTTAGTTACATTAGAAAAAATAAAACAAAATATTTAATGTTCTCTTTGGTCTGTTATGCCTTTTTAAAGAATTAAAATGGTTAAATGTCGTTCTATTAAATTCTTTCGGTTGCAATGTAATAAAGAGGAGAGATTTTTTTCTTTTTTCTCAAAATCTACTTTAAGAACCTGCAAGCTACATTATCATCGAGTAACATAGGGCTTTATTTTTTTCAAAACTATGTTTAAAGGGGCCACCCCCTTTAAACATAGTTTAAGATTGCACAAATTTGTTTGTAATAACTCAAAAACTACGAATCAATAAAAAAAAAACGTAAATGCTCTGTATTGGTACAAGCTGCTCTGTATTGGTACAAGTTGCTCTGTATTGGTACGAGCTGCTCTGTATTGGTACAAGCTGCTCTGTATTGGTACAAGCTGCTCTGTATTGGTACAAGCTGCTCCGTATTTATTTATTTATTTATTTATTTATTAACTCATCACTATCATTACAGGGATTTCCTAATTCAATAGTGTGGCCATAATTACAATTTTATTATCCAGTATAACATATTGTAAACATTGTGGTTTTTGTGAACTCGCTCAGAGAACAAGTAAAAATATCTATGATGCCTGCTACGTCATTAAGCACACGCAAGGTACGCGTTATAGGGGCTTTACTCAGTAGATTGGTCCTACTACTGGGCACCGCCAATAGACGTGGCTGTCGCCTTCGCAATACATAATTGTCGGGCACACACAGGTTTATTTCTTTCAATATACCTGGGTTTGAAGTCTTGCCACGCAATAATTTAAAAATATAGGTAGCAAGAGCTAAGTCCCTCCTTGTTTCCAATTTATTGTATCCCACCATGCCTATAAACAAACAAAGTTGGATACATCAATGGGTAAAATGGATATAGACCGTACCACCTTAGGTACAGAAACCTAGTAAATTTATTTTGTATACGCTCTAGCATGAGGCTATATTTAGCTTCATGCGGAGCCCATATGATTGCATTACTTTCGAGCTGACTTCTTACTAAAGCATTGTACAAAGAAGTTAGCGCAGCGATGCTTGTAAACCCCTCTGCCCTTCTTAGGACAAAACCTAGGCACCTATAGGCTTTTTTACAAACATTTACAATGTGATTACGAAATGCCAGATCTGAGTCAAGGCGTACTCCTAAATCACGCACCGTTTCCGTTCTTTTCAATAACGTGTTGTCCACTCTATAGTCATATTTCTTGGGCATTTTCATCCTACTAAAAGTTATTACCGAACACTTTGACGTATTAAACACCAACTTATTCTTCTTTCCCCATTCAACAACCCTGTCTATGTCTTCCTGTAAGCGCTCAAAGTCCTTTTGTTCTTTCATAGCTAGTAGCAATTTTAGATCGTCAGCAAACAACAGGCACTTGGCATTCCTGACGACCTCGGGCAAGTCATTTACCATTATTATAAATTGAAGTGGTCCTAAATTACTGCGGTTACGGTTTAAGTTTAGTTAGCATATGTACTCGGGTATATGTACTCCCTATATGTATTGGTACAAGCTGCTCTGTATTGATACAAGCTGCTCTGTATTGGTACAAGCTGCTCTGTATTGGTACAAGCTGCTCTGTATTGGTACGAGCTGTGAATGATGAAACGACAAACTGCCTTTTACTTTCCTTCCATAGTTTTCCCTATTATGAGTGGTTTTTCAAAACCAAACCAACCCATAATGTGTACCTATATATCCCATTGACTTGCCTGGGAACGTACGACACTTAGGGTTACCGTCATATTCTCCGCTTCTCCATCGTGTGCTACTTTTCAAGTAGAATGTTATGGTCTCCTCATTAGGAAGGGACGTCGCGGTGCCTGTCAGCACTCCAGCTGTAACAGTATGTGTGTACAGGGTGGAGGGATCAGGGAACATCAACGTACAACCAACAGTATGAAGTTTATAAAAATATCACAAACAAATTGGGAAATAGGAAAAGCCGACCGGTAGTACCTCGGGCGGTAGTCACAAGACATTCTGTACGACAGAGATGCAAGAGTGCGCTGTAATAAGAGCGAGTCTACGTTTGCTCTAAATTTTACAACTCTGCCGGGGATGCTCTAAAACGCAATTCATTAACACGATTTTTTTAGTAGAATATTGAATTTTCGCAAGCACTCAATAAGCAACACACTGATCTACCCAGTTTTTTGATTCAATGATTTACACGATAAAACAACCTTTTTTTGAAATCAGTAACTTAACATCGTGATTTATACTAAAAACGCATTAGTGTTTGTAGGTGCGTCATATGTGAATACTGCATGGTTGATCATTTGTATTTCATACTAGCTGACAGGCTTGACAGGACAACGGTCAGGCCGTTGCCGCGGTGTCCTGTCAATGGCGCGAACTGTCAAACGTGTGAAGTTAAAGTAGATATTATAAAATTTTGTGTGCGCTATTTTCTTTCTGTAAGACCTCCTTACAATAACAAACACAACAAAAAATAATAAGCGAAATTGGTCCAGCCGTTCTGGCGTGATGTCGCGACCGAGGGAAATAGGGATTCATTTTATATATAAAGATGAACAACAGAGTAAAATGCAGCCGAAGACGGAATACTTTACTATGTTGTTGTTGTGTGTTCGTCGAGTATGTTTATGTAGTGAAAACAAACCAAAGCACAGCAAAATCAAAACACCTTTTTTTCCCTAATTGTAATATCACTTTTGAACGAGATATTACTGTTTAAGTTGAAGTACGTCTACTATTTATTGTAGTATAGTCGGCATTGTAACCGCAACAGGACCGCAGCAGGACCGCAGCAGGCCCGTAGGACCGCAGCAGGACCGCAGTAGGCCCGTAGGACCGCAGCAGGCCCGTAGGACCGCAGCAGGGCCGCAGCAGGCCCGTAGGACCGCAGCAGGCCCCTAGGACCGCAGCAGGGCCGCAGCAGAACCGTAGGACCTCAGCAGGACCGCAGCCGACCCGTAGGACCGCAGCAGGACCGCAGCAGGCCCGTAGGACCGCAGCAGGACCGCAGCAGAACCGCAGGACCGCAGCAGAACCGTAGGACCGCAGCAGGACCGCAGCAGGCCCGTAGAACCGCAGCACGGCCGCAGCAGAATCGTAGGACCGCAGCAGAACCGTAGGACCGCAGCAGGCCCGTAGGACCGCAGCAGGCCCGTAGGACCGCAGCAGGACCGCAGCAGGCCCGTAGGACCGCAGCAGGACCGTAGGAGAGCTAAAGGAGGGCCGCAATTTCTTCAACCTACGAGCAAATTAATTACACTCGCGAGCAATAAACTGGAACCACTTCATCACTTGCTTGTGGTAAAATGTATAATTTGAAAATGGTGTGTGTGTGTGTGTGCGAGAGTGTAGAAAGTGTAAGGATCATCGTGGGTTGCATTTTGTAGTTTCTGCCTACCCCTATAGAATAGTCCCAGTCGAGCTTGAGATGCAGCGTGCTGCAATGTAGTACTCCGCACGACAGCGCATGGACGCAGACCTTCTATCGCATCGTGAGCATGCTAACATCTCTACATTATTTAAACCTCAGCCTGATGTCTGCGAGGAACTTTTAACCGAATGGCAATGTAGGAGGGAAAATTCTATCAAGGGCCGACACCTCTACCAGTTCTTTCCATCCGTTAGTGAATGCTGGATTAAACTTGGCTGGAGGTAGATAAGTGTGTTGCCCAATTTCTCACAGGCCATAGCAACTTTAAAAGTAAATTATTTTCTTCCAAGCTTGTTCCATCACGTTTGTGTCACTGTTCTACATCAGACTGTGAATACGAGCAATCTACTCATCATGTTTATTGGGAGTGTACTCTTTGGCAGAATAATAGCAATATAATGCATCCGGAGTTGTTTATTATACGGACCTTGTAGAAACTGGACCAAATTTCCGTATTGGAATCAAATGTAACAACTCATCATTTAGGACCATTTATATCAGTGTTAATTTTTAAGTGCTAAGCAACTGGGCCTAACCCATTAAACGTCCCTTTGTGTCTATTGGCTTAGCTCTGTTCTGTCTCCTGCTTGATATGCAGAGAAGTGGAAATTATGTTTTTTTTTAACTCCTCCGCTGTTCTTTTCTGATTAATTTCGTTGCGGAATCCAAGACAGTAGAATCTTTTCTCCAACACTCGTCGGGCTTCATTGTCTGCTTTTCTGGTGGTCGCCACTGTTGATGTTTACCTAGATAACGACACTGGAGATACTGAACTAACAACATTTCTAGGGTTGATAAATAATATTGAGTTGTATGTCTACCACAGTGGTATACGGCGTAAGAGTTGTATGTCTACCACAGTCGTATACGGCGTAAGAGTTGTATGTCTACCACAGTCGTATACGGCGTAAGAGTTGTATGTCTACCACAGTCGTATACGGCGTAAGAGTTGTATGTCTACCACAGTCATATACGGCGTAAGAGTTGTATGTCTACCACAGTCGTGTACGGCGTAAGAGTTGTATGTCTACCACAGTCGTATACGGCGTAAGAGTTGTATGTCTACCACAGTTGTATACGGCGTAAGAGTTGTATGTCTACCACAGTCGTGTACGGCGTAAGAGCTGTATGTCTACCACAGTCGTGTAAGGCGTAAGAGTTGTATGTCTACCACAGTCGTGTACGGCGTAAGAGTTGTATGTCTACCACAGTCGTGTACGGCGTAAGAGTTGTATGTCTACCACAGTCGTGTACGGCGTAAGAACCAATTGCGCACTGTAGCAACACTATCACATCACAATGTTTGAAAGCATATTTTGTTCGGCTCCACGCATCTTTAATAATATCCCGGTGCCTATTAGAATACTTAATTATTCAGAATCAGAATCAGAATCAGAATGCTTTATTTGTAAACATAGGTCAACTTATAATAGTGGTGTTACAGATAGGTAGGTCCTCTATGTTTTGCCCAGAGGCGTACAAATATATTTATAATAAATATATTACATTGTCTTTATTTCTAGCAACAATTTAACTTTTAAAATAATTATCATAAAGTGGTAGAATAATATAAAATTATGTCACATTGGTAATAAAATCAATTAATAGATAGGTACATGCATATCAATTTCAATAAAGATGTCAAATAGATTAATCAGTATAAATAGAGAATATAATCGATTTCAATAAATGTCAAATATATTAGGTTACATGTCTTAATATTTCTAACAATTTTATACAAATACATTAACATAATCAATTTAATAATGTCCACTACACGAAAAAAAAACAAAAAACACACAAGAAGATCATAACAAAAGAACATGCGAGAAATTATTCGTCCGTTACATTAATAATATGAATTAATAAAATTACAGAATTTAATCAAATAGTCATCCAAAATTAAAATAGTCAACATTAATAATATAGATTTATAAAATTACATAATCTCATAATTCATCATATCATAATTTAATCAAATAGTATTATCATTAAAATAGTCATTCAAGGTATAATAACATTTCTCAACTAGTAACTTGTGAAGACACTTTTTGAATTTCTTTAATGGCATACATTTTATAGCATCAGGTATTTTATTAAAAATCTTTGGTGCAACACCAAAGAAGCTCTTTTTCATTAACGCAGTATTACATTTCAACGTACATAGTTGATTTTCATATTGACTCCGAATGGGGGTCTTCTTAACTGTTGAAAATTTTGCAAATAAATGTGAATTTGATTTTATAAATAATGCAGTTTCTAATATATATATAGCTGGTAACGTTAATATTTTTAATTTCTTGAAGTAGGGAACGCAACTATCTGTTGACTTTAAATTACACATGGATCTTACACACCTTCTTTGCATCCTAAATACCAGTTCTCTATTTGTTGATTGTCCCCAGAAAACAACAGCATAACGGAGAATAGAGACTACAAGTCCATGATAGGCTGTTAACAGTGTCTCAGAATTTACTCTCTTAGATAATTGAAACAATAGATACGCAGATTTACTCAGGCGTTTACAAACCACTTCCAGGTGAGGTTTCCAAGTTAACTTATGGTCTACAGTTATGCCTAAGAATTTTGCACTCGTAACTTCTTCTATTTTACACTCATCGTAGGTAATATTATTAAGGGGTGGATTCTCACGTCGTTGATGAAACTGTATAATTTTAGTTTTATTCAAATTGATCACAAGATTATTATTATTTAGCCAATTAATAATGTTATTTAGCGAGTTATTGATCTCATTTCGATATTCGTTTGGATCAGTGCATTCTATGATAGCCGTACTGTCATCTGCAAAAAGTACCATTTTATTTCTCAAATTTCTTGGGAGATCATTAATATATATTAAGAAAAGTGGGGGCCCGAGTACAGTGCCCTGAGGCACACCATACCTCACGGATCTCGCTTCAGAGACATATGTAGTTTCTAATTTGCTTATAGGACAAATTCTGGAAATCTCAGTACACTGTGTCCTATCACTTAGGTATGATTCTAGGAGTTTATGAATGTTTCCTCGAATGCCGTACCCGTGTAACTTTTGCAGCAAGATCTGATGATCTACGAAGTCAAAAGCTTTTGACATATCCGTGAAGATCGAGCACACAGGATTTTTTTTATCCACAGAAGCCATTATACTTGATAGCAGGTCAAATAGTGCCATATTAATATTAGTATTTTTCCTAAATCCTTTTTGTTCATTGCAAAATAACTGAAACTTCTCGAAATACGTGTAAATGGAATTATATATTATTTTTTCAATAACTTTTGCAAAAACTGGTATTTTTGCAATAGGCCTGTAATTTTTAAGATCAGTCTTATCATTATTTTTGTAAATGGGTTTAATAACTACCTTCTTGAGACTAGTAGGGAAAATACCATCGGAAATGCAAAGATTAATTATAATAATAATAATAATAATAATAAATCCTTTATTTTCAGGCTACTTTGGCCCATAGATAAATACCTTACAGACTAACATATATATCATAATAGTACAAAGTGTGTTAGTGTATAAACTTAAAACTATGTTAGTAAAACACACTTCACTCAAGCACTGTCTTTGTGCGATCGTGTGGCACTTGTCCGCGGAAACGATGGAACATAACACCTTGCGGCCAAAAGTCCTCTGCCATGACGAGGTGCAGGTAGCAAGTAGGTACTCGCACCACGAACGCCTTGAAGTTGACATTGCGGCGCGATTCAAGCAACTGCACTCTCGGCCTGTATTTGGTCCTTTGGCATACGTACTCCACAATGTCCTCGGCCTTAGTGGTATAGTGTAGGCGGGAAATATACACGGGAGTGTTCGGCTGGGCGGCTCGAACAGGGATGTCGGGCTTGATAGGAGCTGTGCCGCAGCGGTTCTTGTTGGTTCTTTGTCGGCGCTTCTTCCTCTGCACCGTCACAAAACCATCATCATCAGCCCGGTTCGATGCCTTTTCAGGCACGGGCTTCTTTGCGGGAGCGTTGGCGAAGTCGTTAACTCTCACAGGCGCTTTAGACACAGAAATTGTGTCAGCGGGTCCGGTAACTCGAGCGGCGACACGAGGAGCAGCCGCAGGGGCGAGTGCAGGGTTGCGGGGCGCGCATGACGCACGCTCTGCACGCTCAGCATTGTTCGGCGACGACGAAGACATAACTGCTGACGCGAAACTTGCCCCCGATAAATTGAGGCACGCTCCGCGACGCATGTTGATATTAGATGCACTCGATGGTGACCCAGATACCGCTACAGTTTTACGAAACTCTGTTAATTCATTACGCAAATCAGCAATGGTGTTTTGGGATGCATCCAATCTCTTCTGCACATCCGCTAGGCTGGCCTTAAGAAAAACGATGTCTTTCAATAGGCTCGTAACGTCGACATGGTCGAAAGTGACGGGAGGAAGCTTGTTCAAGTCCTTCGCCACAAACGTCGGCACGTCGTCAGGGTCGGTCTCTTTCAACAGCGTGATAATATCTTGCAGGCTTCTCTTAGTCCCGTCACGCCGGCGGGACACCATCTGGTCAGCTTTGTTTACCGACCTGTACAGAAGCAGCTTGGAAGCAGCTATATCTTCCTCGCTGAAGTTGGTTGAGCAGATCTGGATTGCGGACACGGATTATGTGCGATAACGGTGTCGCTATGACCTCCTTAACATCTTTTATTACTCTAGTTGAAATACCGTCGTATCCTACTGTACTAGTATTTTTTAAGCTACTTATCACTTTTATAATGTCAGTATCTGAAACTGGTAGCATAAATAGAGACTGCGAAGTTGAGTTTTCAATAACATTTCTACACGAATTTGTTAATGGGGTATTATTAAGGTTTGTTTTTGAATTATTTTCTATAATCTCTATAAAATATTTATTGAATTCATTCGCAATGTCAAGGGGATGTGTAAGAGTTGATTTATCATTTTGTATGGTTAATATTGGTTCTTGCGGCAGACATACTTTGGATTTGTTAATAACTTGCCAATTGTAATTATTGAATATGAGTCTGAGGACGATAGAATAGCCAGGGGAAATACTCGTAGAAGGGACTTTAAAAATAAATTTGTGCCTAATATTAACATTGCCAAGCATAGTCCTCATTACCAAGCTGTACAAATAATAGGTCTTTACCTATGAAATTGCCGTTTTGTATGAAAAAATTTAAATGATTTTTTTTTTTTTTTTTTTTTTTGAACAATTGCCGGTCGTAGTGAACAGACGTATCGAGCAATTTATTGCAATAAACAAATAATCACTTGCGAAATTGTGACCTAGTTCAACCAGTAGTACGCATTACCGTACATTAGACTTGTGTAAGGTGTATTATTAGAGAATGACCGGTGTTTAAAAGAAATAAAATAACCTGCTTCGCGATGGAGGATAGTCCATTCAACCGGAGTAGTAAATGTGTTCGCTCTCCGCCTTCTACGCCTGTGCCCGTGGCCGTACCAGCTTCTTCCCCTAAAGCGCCTGTCATAAGGAACGATGCTCCTGAAGTTGTCTCGACACCAGAACTTCAGAACTGGATGTCAATCATCGAACAGAGCCTTAACGAGATCTGCAGTATTGCTGCTGACGGCAAACTGAATGTGGAGCAAAAAACACGGATTAACAGCCTATGCCGGAAGGTTGGGCACGGGACCTCGCAGATGGCCGTCATGTACCAGTCCCTCAAAGCTAAAGCGCTCCAAGCACATTACACCGTTCGAACTCTTGAAAGCCAACTCGATCTTTCGCAGCAATTAGAAAACCTTAAGCTGAGTATCGCAGATTCGACGAAACCTGCCCGTGGATCTTCGTTTGCTGACATGGTAAAGAAAGGTGCCAACAATTTTATCCAGCCGAGTCATCTAAGTTCTGTGGCCATCTATCCAAATGACAACTTGAAGACCAGTGACGAAACCAAATCTCTTGTCCAAAAAATTATCAGCCCTGAAGAAATGAAGCTCCACGTGAGAGGTCTACGTAAGACGAAGAACGGTGGTGTTATCATCAGTACCGAAACGAAAGACGATATCGAGAAGCTGAGGAAATCGGTGCAGCTGACCAAATCAGGCCTAACAGTCGACGAGCCATACAAAAGGAAGCCTAAGGTTGTTATTATAGGAGTGCCGACATCCATGCAAGAAAATGAGGTTTTTGCTTGTTTGTACAATCAAAATCTTGCCGAAAAACTTCAGGACTGCAGCCTTGAGACATTTTTGAGCTCAATTAGACTAAGTCATAAGTCAGGTAAGAAAGATTCTGAGACTTGTAATTTTATTGTCGAAGTATCTGCAGTCATACGCAAAGCCCTGGTATCACAAGAACGAGTTTTTGTAAATTGGTCGTCATGCCCTGTGAGGGATTTTACTTTGGTCACACGTTGTTATAAGTGTCAGCAGTATGGACACGCGGCCAAGTCATGTCGACAGACCACGTACACCTGCGGTCACTGTGGTGAACAAGGTCACTCGATTAAAGAATGTCCAAAGAATGCTGATGAACCAAAATGCGCTACTTGCCTGCATTTTAAAAAACCTGCCAAACATAACACAGGTGCTGCAGACTGCCCAGCAAAAATAATGGCTGAAAAATGGTACATCAATTCTGTAGATTATGGAGGCGCCTAAGAGCGCCGTTAATTAGTTATTTGTTTGACCTTAATTCCTTACCATTATGCTAAATAATTTATTATATGATTTAGATAATTTCTCTGTATCCGAGTCCAATGTTTGTGAAGCGGAAAACTGCAAACAATATCTATCTGGCTTCCAATCTCCGCTAACCATACTAACACAAAATATTCGCAGTGTTTTTAAGAATTTTGATAGCTTTAGTACATTTCATCAACGACTAAACATAAATTGTGATGTCATTGTTTTAACTGAATGTTGGCTTGCTAAACAATATAACATACCATTAATCCCGGGTTATAATATGTATAAAAGTACTATCAATTACAATCAAAATGATGGGGTGATAGTTTATGCACGAAATCATTTGAATGTTTCTATAGAGGAACCTGAGATGCACGACTGTAACAGACTGTTAGTTAAAATCGGATCAGAATTTGCGATATTAGCATTATATCGACCTCCGTCTTTTAGAAACACTAGCGTTTTTATTGATTCCCTGAACGACACTTTACAAAACCTGTCATCCATTAAAAACACAGTTGTAATCGGAGATATAAATATCAACATTCTTCCAGGAAGTGCTGATTCGTCAGCTCAGGACTACCTCAACCTATGCGCCTTTCATGGCCTGCTCCCAGCACACAGCTTTCCTACACATCACAGTGGCTCCTGTTTGGATCATATTATGCTAAAATCGAATTTCCCTTCACTTGCACTTGTTGTTAACTCAACAATAACAGATCACAATGCTGCCCTACTAACCCTAAATTGTAAATTACCTAAACAAGGCACTCGCAAAATGTCACAACTGAATATAAATAAACTTGAAGAAGATTTACGCGTCATCGATTTTGATCCAGTCTATAATTCCGCTGACCCGCAGTTTGGCATGTTGTATGTAATTGAAAACTTACGAAATGCAATTCAGAAAAACACAGTCCTATCCCACTTGAGTAACAAAAACTACAATATAAAACCATGGATTACACCTGGTCTCATCCGCTGTATGAAACATAGGGATAAACTGCATATGAAGGCTAAATCTTATCCAGATAATATAGTATTGCAACTTTCGTACAAAAGATATAGAAATTACTGTAACGACCTCCTTAAAAAAATTAAAAGCAACTACGACAAAGTGGCATTGGAAAAGGCTGGAACAAATAGCAAAAAGATCTGGAAATATATTAGAAACGTGACGTATACTACGAAACAGTATGAGTCATCTTCAGGTTTATTACAAGCACACTCGTCCCCGCTGGAATCCGCTAACATAGCAAATAATTTCTTTGTTAATATTGGAAAGAGTCTAGCAGAAAAAAATACGAATCAATCTCACAACATAACAAGTACACCATCAACATGTAACACTGCTTTAACATCCTTCGCACTGTTAGATACTGATGAGACTGAGGTAGAAAGTATAATAATGACCTTGAAAGAAGATTGCGCTGTTGGCTGGGATAACATCTCTAATAAAATTATTAAAAAATTCAAGGACATTTTGGTACCACCTCTAACTTATATTTTCCGCATTTGTTTGTCTTTGGGTCATTTTCCAGAGTGTCTCAAAAAAGCTGTAATTATACCTGTCTATAAATCGGGAAGCAAAGATCAACTGACAAACTATAGGCCTATTTCTTTACTGCCTTCTATGTCAAAAATATTAGAGAAAATTATAAATAAAAAATTGTTAAAATATTTGGAAGATAAATCAATTCTGTCTAATCGGCAGTTTGGATTTAGGCCTAGAGTTTCAACTGCTGATGCGGTACATCATCTAACTGACTATCTTGCGCAAGAACTTGACAGGGGTAAACATACAGTAGGGATTTTCCTGGACCTAGCTAAAGCTTTTGACACAATTTCCATTCCGATGCTGCTGCGCAAGCTTGAGATCATGGGTGTAAGAGGCACCCAGTTAAAAATTTTCCAAAGTTATTTGGAAAATCGATCCCAGTGCGTAAAGATTGGCAATGTTGTCAGCGCTTTTCAAAATAATACATTTTATGGTGTTCCCCAAGGAAGTATCTTGGGGCCCACTCTATTTTTGATCTACATAAATGACCTTTGCGATTTAAAACTAGAGCGCGGCACTATCATAACTTACGCTGATGACACTGCTTTGCTTTTTTCGGCTGACTCAGAAAACGAAGTCTACAATCTTGCGCAACACGGATTTAATATTGTAAATAAATGGCTTCTAAATAACTCACTAACTTTAAATGCAGACAAGACAAACTTCATTAAGTTTTCGATGCGCAAACAAATACCCAATATCCCCTCAACATTGCATGCTCACTGTTGCCAAGTGCCTACAGAAAGTCAATGTAAGTGTCCCAATATTAAAAAGACTGACAAAATAAAATACCTAGGTATTATAATAGATGAAACCCTTTCCTTCAAATACCACATGGAAGCATTAAATAATAGAATTCGTAAGTTGATATTCGTATTCAAAAAACTACGGATTATTGCAGATGCAAAAATAATTAAGCAAGTATATTTTGCTCTTTGTCAGTCAATTTTGACTTATTGTATTACTGCATGGGGTGGAGTGAGTAAAACACTGTTATTGCCCATTGAACGAGCTCAAAGAGCTATTCTCAAGGTGGCTACTTGTCGGCCTTTTCTGTTCCCTACTAACCTTCTGTATAAATCCTGTGAGGTACTAACAGTTCGACAGTTATTTATAATCAGCACTGTACTAAAACAACACACAGCTCTTCCTTATAGCACTGAATTTACTAATAAGAGACGGAAAGATATAGTTTGGCCTCAAAAAAGTACAAAGCATGCTTTCACAGCCAAATTTTATATGTACCTTGGACCGCTACTTTATAATAGGTTAAATGAAAAAGGAAACATCTACTCCTTAAATTTCAGTAACTGCAAAAAAATCCTTAAGGAAGCTTTACAATCAATGTCCTATGAAGATACAGAGAAGTTACTACTTGTTCTTAAGTAACGATTGGTCAAATTATTGTAATTTTCTATTTATAATTAGTTAACTAAGTTAAACACCATAATTTTTAAACATCTTATATTGTATAGTCTATAGATTATTATGCTTATTATGTGATTATTTAATAAATTAATGTTACCTCCCTTTCGCCTGAAACACAGGAATTCCTAGTTCAGGCATAGATTATTTCTGAACTTGACATAGAATTAAGAAAATTGTATTTAACATATACCTTATGTTTTTTGAATAAATTTATTATTATTATTATTATTATTAATGATATTTAAAAACAATAAAAAATACCTTTTAAAAACTATATTCTCGCGAGTCAACACACGCCACGCACTCGCAGCCGTCCGAATTGCGCTCCGTATCCGTGAATAATCGCAACTGACTGACCAATAATTTTGAGCGGCGAGCGCGGTCGGTAGTAGAGAGAGAGGGGGTGCGGGCACCGGGCGCGCGGCGGCGGCGGCTGCAGTGGCGGCGGCGCGGGTTTCGCGGTCGTATAATGCGTACAATTTACATGTAGGTTTTTCGTTGAAGATAGGGAAGGTATTTTTTTTATAATAAGTTGTTTGTATTTTATTTAAGTACCTATAATATTTTACTATGTATTTACATACAACCTATTATAATACGTACATACCTATATGCTTCAAAAGAGAGAAAATGTTTTATTATTTGCATTGAAAAACATAATGTGGACTTTATAGAACTGCTAATTATTTTGTTATTATAGGTGAAAGTTATAATAAATAGGTAAGTATACATTTTACTGAGAAATTGGGTCGATCTCATTTTGTTTTGAACCCTAATTAGCTGTGTAATCAGTCATATTTAGTAACTTATTCAAGTGTTATTCAGATATGTTGTACTACCAAATCACTATTTCTCAAATAAAAGCTTAATAATCAGAAAGGCGTGACTTTTTATTCAGAGTTATGCTGTAAAATAGCTGCGTGGAGAGTTTTTATCCAGTGTAGCTGCAACACATACTCATACATCATGCGCGCGCGCCGGCGGCTAGTGGAATACTAGCGACGCATTTTTTTTTTTTTTTTTGGAATGGGCATCTCGCAGTTTATCCTTTAGGGATATTTACTGCTCAACCGAACTTTCCTGTGGGGGGCTTAATTAAAATTAAGGCCTCCAGCCAGGCATAAAAACTTATAAGCTAAGCGACTATCGCTAAGGGCACCCCCTGCGGGGTACGAACCTCGGCTTAGGACGTCGCTGAAGAGGACAGCAAGGGACAGGCTGGATCTGATTGTTCCATTATTTAGGGACATTTTAAACATTAATCGGCTCAGCTTCGCGGGCTGGCTCTAGCAAAGGGTCGGGAGGGGGGCATTGACGGGGTCGTCGCGACGGGCTTCGGCGGCGAGGACGGAATGTCCGTTTTTGTTTGCGAACAGTGCTGGTGGCCCTATCGCTCTCCTGGAGGAGTGTGATAGGATCATCTGGCTCTGTGAGTGTGTGTTTCGGTCTTCGAACTGTGCTTATTCGCGAGGAAGTGTATCGGACGGCCGATGACACTAAGGGGTTAGGATGAGCGGTAGAACAGTCCATGAAGCGCTGGGTGAGTCGCTTCATGAACTGTTTCACCGTAGGTATTTTGAGATCTACATGGAGAGTCTCATTTCGGACGTAGAAGGGGGCTCCCGTGACTCTGCGCAGGAATCGGTTCTGGACGGTCTGAAGCCTATGAATATGATACGGCTTGGCGTGAGCGAACACTGCGCTAGCGTATGTCATGATTGGTCGGATGACCGAGACGAAGAGCCGCAATTTGCGGCGGCGAAGGCGGCGCGCGAACGCGCCGCCTTTATGTGTTCGGCGAACGAAAGTCTGTGATCGAGTATCACACCTAAGTATTTGGCTCGCTTATCCCAAGGGATAGGCTTGCCGTACATGGCTAACGGACTAGGCGTGGGGACATTGCGGCGTCCGGGTTTCCTAAAGAGAACCGCTTGACTTTTGTCGGGATTGACCTCGACTCTCCATTTCCGGAACCAAGCGCCTAAGACGTTTGCGGAAGTTTGGAGGGTGCGAGCTATGGTGGTAGGGTTGTTACCGGTAACGTAGATGGCCGTGTCGTCGGCGAAAAGCGCCAACTGGGCCTTTCTACCCCTAGGGACGTCGCTAGTGAACAGCGAGAACAAGAGAGGAGACAGCACGGATCCTTGAGGGACGCCCGCGCGGATAGGGTGAGGTGACGATAGCGTACCGTCTACGCGATATCTAAACGTACGATTCGACAGAAAATCTCGCAAGGTGAGCACGAGACGATCTGGCACATCGAGTTGGTATAGCTTGTATAACAACCCGTTGTGCCAGACCTTGTCGAAGGCTTTCGCAATGTCGAAGAAGAGGGCGCCGGTGAGCGCGCCTCTCTGAAAGCCCGCGCTGACGTGTTCGACTACGCGGTGCACCTGTTGAACACACGAGTGTCCCGGCCGGAACCCGAACTGTTCGTTCGGTATCAGGCTCTTTGCCTCGACATAGTCCTTGAGTCGCTTATAAATAAGCTTCTCGTAGATTTTGCCGAAAACATTGAGCAGACTGATAGGTCGGTAGCTCGTGGGCTCAGACTTGGGCTTGCCAGGCTTGGGGATGCCAATAACCACGGCTTCTTTCCACGATTGAGGAAAGATATTGTTGCTCAGAGCGCCATTGAAGATGGCGGTCATGAGCATAACGAGTTGCGCGGGGATGATTTGAAACACCCTATTGGTGATACCGTCCTTACCGGGGGCTTTGCGCGGTTTGAGCCCTTTAATGATGTCTTGCACTTCGTCCGGAGTGACGGGAGGCAGAGGATCATCAGGGTTGTCGACGGGAGGGAGCGAGAACCTACGTTCGACTTCGGCGTCTACCTTTAAGAGGTGAGCTTGGTCGAACGGCTGGGAGCTAAGCGAGCATTGAGTCTCTAAGCTTTCGGCTAGGCATTCGGATTTTTCCGAGTCGTCGAACGCGACGCTCTTATCTGGACGAGTGAGGGGAGGCATGGTAGCCTCTACGGTGGACCGGAGTTTCCTCTGGAGGTTCCAGAAGGCATGGTGGTTGGGCTCTAGCTCACTGATCATCTTGTCCCAGCTCTCCGACCTATGCTCCGCCACACGTTTGCTGACAGTACGCTGTAGCATTCGCATGTGGGCTTTGTTCGCAGAGCAGGGAAAAGCGCTATAGGCACGGACGGACGCGTTCTTCTCGGTTATCAGAGCCCGTACATCGTCCGGTAGGTTCCAGCGCTGGGCATTCAGCGCCGGAACCCGCCTTGAACAGTCGTTCAGGACTGTTTGTACGTGCTCCGTAAACGAGTCGACTGCGCCCGTGGTGTCAGCGACTGAGGTGATTAGATCGGGGATGGAGTCGAGTAGAGGCGACGAGGAGGATTTCAGCTTTTCGCTTACCTTCCTCCAGTCGGTAACTAATTGAGTCGGGGGTGGCTGATCAGGGTCAAGCGGACCCGTACAGGGAACTAGCGTCATCATCACCGGACGATGGTCGGAGTTAAGCTCGTGGAGCGCCTCTATCGATTGTAAACGAAGGTTTACATTCTTTAGGAGCGCTATGTCCAGTATGTCAGGTCTATGGTCAGGATCGTGGGGAAAATGGGTATGAGTCATCGGGGCGATGACGTCATAGTTAAGGGAGGCGCCCAGATTGAGGACAGCCCTCCCTCTGGCGTTGGTTACATTACTATTCCACGCGGGGTGCTTGGCGTTGAGATCGCCCGCTATGATAACGGAGTCACTCAAGCCGAGAAGAACCGAGATATCGTGGGATAAAGCTGGGATGTCGTCCCTCCCACGAGCGGGAGGGCAGTACGCGGATACAATAGTAATTGGCTGATGGCCAGTCATGCCGAGCCGACAGATAGAGTACTCAAGGAGCGAGGTCGGGGGAGGAGAAGTTAAAGGGACACAGTGCAATGAGTTTTTATAATAAATCATTGTACCGCCCTTGTGGCAGCGGGATCTATCATTGCGCACCATACGGTAGTTTGCAATTTTGGGGTCGCGGTTGTGCGGTTTGAGGAACGTCTCCTGTATGAGGAGGACGTCCGGTTGGTGATCGCGGAGGAAGTTGGCAAACTCAGCCCGTTGCTGGAGTAAGCCATTTATATTGACGTATCCTAACTTTAGGGATCGCGGTTTCAAGGTTCTGGCGTTAACGTACCTATCCATTGCGGTTATTAAAGTGGGCTTCTAGGTCACGGAGCACCGAGGGGGCCTCCATGAGCGCTTCGATGCGCTTCTTAGGGTCTGTGGTAGCCTCTAAGCGATCGGCTAGACGATCGGCTTCGCGGTTGCAGAAGATTAAGTACACTGGCAATATGACGTTCATATTGCGCTGTGTACGGATTTTAGCGTCGTAAAGAGCCTCCGTAGGCTGAGCACGGAAGGCGGAAACCTCAGCCTCTGTGGTCTGGGTAGCCTGAACTGCAGGGGCTGGGGTCGGCGCCGGGATGGGTGAATCCATCAGCGCCGGTGGGTGGCTGCGTTTAGCCGCCAGGGCCGGGAAGGCCTTCTGGTGGTTCAGCTTGTTCCACGGAGATGACCTCTGTGGGCTAAGGCGCTCAGGGAGCGCAGACGATGGCGGGGGTGGCGCCCTAGTAGAGGGGCATTCCCTTTGTTGACGAGCGTTTGCACGTCTCATCAACCTTTGGGAAGACGACTTTGGGGCTCGCGGGCACCCTCGGAAGTTCGCGGTATGACCGGACTGTCCGCACAGAACACAACTCGGTGGTTCAATGCACTTAGTGCGGTCCTTGGGTCGGTCACATTTGCCCGTGGCGTGGTCGCCCAGACACTTGACGCATCTGGGCCTGGCGAAGCAGTTTCGCTGAGAGTGGCCGTACAATTGGCAGCGATGACACTTGCCAATTAGATGGGGACGGTACGGTTTTTCGATTTTAATACCGGACAGGGCACACACCGTTTTGATGTTGAATATGGGGTGGTGCCCTTCTGTGGGGTCGCAAATTACTAGGACCATATCATAAACTAGCCCACCCCGGGCCTTATGAAGGCGGTGGACGGCGGACGCGGGGACACCTTGGGCGCGGATGTCGGCCAGGATGTCCTCCGTTCGGATCTCCCTGGGGATACGCCTGATAACCACACGGGTTGGCGTCTCCTCAGGGAGGGAATAGGTGTGGAAGGAGATGGCCTTCCCACGTAAAAGGGATACTATTTCCCTGTAGTCATTTGCTGACGGCTGGGTTACCTTGATACCCAGAGGGGTAGCTCGGGCGTTGGTGTAGTTGATCCTGCGATCAACACACATTTTGGAGACGGCCGTCCACTTCGCCTTGTCTTGGATGAAGACAGGGGGAGGTGGCTTCGCCTTACGGGTGGCGGTGCCGTTAGGGCCCGTACCGGAGGCCTGTGCCAGGGGTACGGGGGAGCGGGGGGGAGAGGGCGCGGATTCGTCGACTGAGGACGGGGCGCCGATTTTTTTGGCCTTGGTGGCCTGTGAGGGAGCTTTAGAGGGCTTCCTCTTTCCTCCTTTTCCTACGACTTGGTAGTCGTCGTCGGACGAGGAGGAAGGAGACTCCTCTGCCTCTGAGCAGCTGCGGGAACGAGGGACAGTCGTGTCCATCCTATCTACTGATTCATCGGAATCGTCATGCGCGGGGGCTGGCATTCCGAGAATCGGACTATTGTTGCACCTGGCGGTAATAGGTACAAAAGCCGAGGCCGGACGGGTCGCGGGTTCCGGGTATTTCGGTGCCTTTGTCTTTTTGGACAAAGGCGCCGGACTACCTGCGTTCGTGGAAGAGGTCGGCGATAAAGGGCTATCGACCGTTGGACGGGGCGCGGGTTCCGGGTATACCGGTGCCATTGTCTTTTTGGACAAAGGCGCCGGACCACCTGCGTTAGTCGCCTGTGATACCGGACTATCGACGCGAATAATAATTCGCTCCGGTTGAGCGGCCAGCCTGTCGAAGGCGGCATTTTTCCCGCAATATTTTGCGCGAAAGTCCGGGTCCTTTAAGAGGACCTCTCTGACGAACGCTGCTAAGTCAGCGTCCGTCATGGCTGACTAGCGACGCAGGCGCGGCGCAAGCTTTTATATGTGAGCGAGAAATTCAAACATTTTCGACTCACCCACATATGATTTGATTTATTTTATAATGTTAAACATGTAGGTAGCCGCTGATAATTTTGTAAATATTTTTGTATATAATAGGTTACGCTAAGCAATAAATTGCAAGACACTGGGCGGTGTTACACAACTACAATACCGCCCACACACCCATGTCGGCATTCCCGCCCAAACCACAACCGGCTAGACCTGGAAATGGGGAGGACGGGAGCCACACACCCCTCCCCCGTGGACGCGCCTAAGTCGGCATCTCTGTCGCTGGTCACCCCCGCCGGGCCTCCCCCAGGTAACTGGGGGTCTCACTCAGCGGGGGCAGACCGCCGGGATGCCGTGAAGAAAGCGACACTTGGCTACGGCGCTGCCCGGCAGCGTCTGTTATGCTATAGTGTCGCGGCGCGCCCACGGGAAAACATACTCACACGCAACCTCTCACAAGCGGGCTAAACCCCGCCATCAGCCACGCCATAGGCCACACAAGGAGGGGCCCGTATTTACGGGCCGACGCATAGCTCCTGCGGGAGGGGGGCGAAGCCCCGTAACCGCCTGCCACGCCCCCTGACGGGGGCGTCGCGAATTCATCAGTCATCAGTCAATAAATTGCATTCGTATCTTAACCGTCTTTCACTCCAGACACCATAGGGACTCCTACCTCAACAGTGGTGACCCCGACGTGATTTGAACACGCAACCTTCTGATCTGGAGTCAAGTTATAAGGAATCGCCATTAAAACTTATTTTTAAGTAAACTATTGAATCATTACGTATATCAAATGCCTCATTTAAATAATGAATTAAATTTAAAAATACTATTTATAATTTATTTAATGACTTTTGAAAGATAAGCACTAGCTGTTTTGTCCTAAGTATTTTTGTCACTTCTAAAAGCCTATATTTTTGTCTTATTTACTGTCACTAAACTTGATAATCTAAGCGGCGCGTGAAAAATGTTGAGATAATTCATATGCTATTCACGATAAAACTATTTGCGCAGGAATATTTAACGTGTATCATGGTTATAATACATAATAATATTTACTTACACCGATTCTCAGTTTCACCGTGCACTTCGTTTCTGATGTTATTCAATGCAACTAAACTATAAAATGTTAGATCAAAGACGCACTGCACAATTAGACACCACTTTTTTTCTATTTTACAACTTAACTCTTAATTTTGTTTGAAAACTGTTACGCAAATATACTTAATCCTGAATAATTTCTATCCATAAGCACTTGTCTGAATAAATATGAAATATCAAGTGTATAAAAGAGATGTCAGCTTTTTTTCAGACGTTACTAAGCTGTGTGGGCCATTACTAAGCTATTACCCAGACATTACATCGCTGTTATACAGACTAAAGCATTTAAAAATGTGCCCAAATTGCTTGAACAACAGCTGAATAGACATTTACTCAGACATAATCCAGACAATAGTTTCAGCTTATCGTTTCATGGATAGCTATTACTCAAACTTTATTCAGCATGACTGTGTTACTTGGGCTGCTCCCCGCGTCGCTCCCCGCGCCGCTCCCCGCTCCCCGCTCCCTGCTCCCCGCGTCGCTCCCCGCGTCGCTCCCCGCTCCCCGCTCCCTGCTCCCCGCGTCGCTCCCCGCGCCGCTCCCCGCTCCCCGCTCCCTGCTCCCCGCGCCGCTCCCCGCGTCGCTCCCCGCTCCCCGCTCCCTGCTCCCCGCGCCGCTCCCCGCTCCCCGCTCCCTGCTCCCCGCGTCGCTCCCCGCGCCGCTCCCCGCTCCCCGCTCCCTGCTCCCCGCGTCGCTCCCCGCGCCGCTCCCCGCTCCCCGCTCCCTGCTCCCCGCGTCGCTCCCCGCGAAACAGCAGATAATATAATACGATAAACAAGAAATTGAAAAATCTTAGAATAACAGTAAAAAGTTGTGGGACGTAATGAAAAGTATTTGTGGTTTGAGTAAGAAGGCGAGCCATAGTTCAGCCCTGTAAGGCTGTGGGAACTGACCAGATATCTGGCAGAATCGTAAAACGGCATGTTAAATCTGCAAGCTGTCGTTTGCTACTGGTACCATTCCAAATGCTTTGAAGGTAGCGGATGTCAAACCTATTCATAAGGGAGGAAACAAAGACTGTATTAAAAATGACAGGCCAAGTTCGATCCTTCCGACACTAGGTCTGGAGGTGGCCCTGAACAAGTCGGAGGCCATGGTATCCCATGGTCCCCGACTGGCGCCACAGCCGAGATGACCATGAAGTACCTTATAGGATTAGTGCTCGACAGCCGGTGGGATTTCGGACCCCACTTCCGGCGTCTGGCGCCCAAAATCTTGGGCGCGGCTATACATAGAGTTTGGGCGATCGATGGCCCTGTACGGGGCCCCGATCTGGACGGCTGACCTGTAGCCTCTCTGTTCTGCGGAAGCCACAGAGAGAGATGGCCGTCAGAGTCATCAGGGGGTATCGCACGATCTCCTGCGAGGCGGCTTGTGCACTGGTCGGATCCCCGCCCTGGGACCTGGAGGCGACTTGCGTCACTGTACCGGTAGCGCGAGGAAGCGCGGGCGCGAGGCGAGCGACCGAAGCAGCGATACACGGTGTCACAGCTTCGCTAGGTCCTGGTGGTGCAATGTTCACGCCCTACCGCTGGCCTCGTCACCATCGTAGCAGTCCGGCCGGTGCTCGACCACTGGCTCGGGAGGAGGCACGGCTCGCCGTCGTTGCGAGCCGCGCCGTGCCCTCGTAGCCGAAGTAGGCAGGGACCTGTCGCTGCCGGCGCACTCCCCTCAGAACTTGGAACACCGGAGTGGTTTTTAGTCAGTAAGAGTCTGCCAGACCCCTCCAGCCATGAGGATTTTCCACCTCGGATAAGGTCTGCCAATGGCGTATCATAACTTGTTGACATTAAATATTGAGAAAAAAATACATTGGTTTTGCATACATATATGTATACGTACATAAACTCACTTTTTTTTCGTAATGGGGTACCTACCCTCCTCACTATACCAAACCACTGTAACTCCTGAAAACCACAATCAATATTTTTATTGTAGATCAAAGTTAGGTACATAAAACAGGTCTTAAATAACTAAGTTGAGATCAGCTATGTTCCGCCCGTAGGGCATACAATAGTTGTTTACATCTACATGGGAGCTGAATTAAATACATATGTACATTATTTTACAAATTATTAAAATTTCATACAGATTAAAACATAAAGATGAATGAAAATGAAAAAATGAAAATGAAAAAATATTTATTAGTTCATAAAGGGTACATAATGATTGTGATTGGAGCCTCCCGTTAAGCATAGACAGCCTGTATTGGGAGACACCGCTCTTCCATAACGTTATTAATATTATGCTTAGAACCAATAAACTTGTTCTTAATTAAGTATAAAGAGTATTTTAAAAAGAGAATAGAAAAAAAAAAGAAAAAAAAATACTTACGAAGTTTAAACATTTTAATGATGATGTACGATTAGGAGTGTGAGTGCGCGCGTGTGTGTGTGTGTGTGTGTGTCATTGAGGGTGTGTGTGTGTGTATGTTTGGATGCGCGTTTGTGCCTGTGTGTGTATTTATGTGTGTGTGTGAGTATGTATGTGAGTGTATAGAATGGACGTGAGTGTTTGTGTGTCAAGTGTTGTATGTTGTAGGTATGTTTACCTGAGTGTGAAGTGTGATCTTGCCAGTTATTTTTATTCCAGCAACGCCTCGGTGTCTTCGTAGGTAAGGGTTTTTAGGATGTTGTTTAATATTTTTTTACAATCCCGTAGTTTTTCTTTATGTATATCAGTTATTTTATTAACTTTATTATATAAGTGTGCTGCACGGTTTTGGTACTGTCTACTTGCAAATTTGGTTTTTGTATGAGGGACATCAGCGACTTTATTTTTTCTTCTTTTCACGATTGAACTGGGGTTGTAGGGTAGTAACTTATGCAACTTCAAAACAGTTTTGATTATGTATAATTTCCTTACAGACAGTAACCCACTCTCATGGTAGAGAGACTGTGTGGAGTATCTAATATTTTTAAAATACATAATTTTTATTAAAGCCCGTTGCCCACGCTCCAGGTCAATAAATTTACTTTTTGCTGCCCCTCCCCATACAGGGATGCAGTAGGTTAAGATGGACTGAACCAAGGCCATATATATTTCATTGAGAAGGTTTCTCGATAGGTCCTTTTTGTTGGGGACGCTTTTTGGTACTATGTGTCTCAAAGTCTTAAATATCCAGCACAGTTTTCTCATCCTAATATTCACTTGGTCCAGGTGAGGATACCACGACAATCTTTGATCAATCACTACTCCAAGATATTTTGTCTCTTTTACTCTTTCTATTGACGGACATTGGCAATTAGAGGAATCTTCGCAGGTGTGAACTTTGATTCTAAAATCTGGCTTTGGTTGTGTGCGATTTGAGATTGAGAAACAAATGTAGTTGGTTTTTGCTGTGTTCAGAGACAAAAGATTATTTTGAAGCCATTTAGCTATCTTAGTCATTCCTGCCTCTGCCAGAAAAGCAACTTCACTCCAGGATTTTCCGGTAAAAACGACCGCAGTGTCATAAGATAAAGAAAACAAACTCACAGTGAGCTACTGCACGCATCATGGCTGGGGCAGACTGTATTGGAGCAGTGATTTGTCTGATAGGAAGTGTTTTCTAGAGTAGCATTTGTTTACTAACAGATGAGAGATTTATTTTTTCTTTGTAATTTCCGGAAGTATTTATTTATTTATTAGAAACAATTTACATTGTATTTGATACATTATTCATATACAAACATGCGATAAAAGGAAAAAGATAAAATTAAAACATGAACTAGTGTACAACAAATCCTTCAAATCCGCTGGCAGTTTATTAAATATTAGGTCTTTACCTATGAAATTGCCGTTCTGCAGTACTGGCCATTTCAAATCAAAATATTTTTTGTTTGGCTAAGAATTCTAATTTCAAATTTATTTTATTTTAAAAACATGGATTTTTTTTTCCAAAAGTAGTCATTTGTTTATTGATTAGTGTTACATTTTCATCGCATTTAAATCTTTTTCGTCATCATGGATACGTTAAAAATTCGAGTAATTATGGAATATGAGTACCGTCGTGGCAGCAACGCGGCACAAGCGGCACGCAACATCAACGACGTTTACGGAGCTAACACTACAAACCAACGCACTACCTGTTATTGGTTTGCTCGCTTCCGTTCTGGAAATTTCGACCTGAAAAATGAACCTCGCGGTCGTCCGAAGACTTTGGTCGACAATGACGAATTAAAGGCGATTGTGGAAGCTGATGATACACAATCTACGGCTGAATTAGCAGCAGCTTTCGACGTTAGCGTCAAAACAATATTGGTCCATTTGCGTCAAATTGGCAAGGTAAAAAAGCTTGACAAATGGGTGCCCCACGAACTCAATGATCGCCAGCGCGAAGTACGCGTCGAGACGTGCCTTGCACTGCTCAACAGACACACAAATGAAGGAATTTTGAACCGCATTGTTACCTGCGATGAAAAATGGATTCTGTTTGATAACCGCAAGTGCTCAGCAAGTTGGTTGGATCCTGGTTCAGCACCTAAACAATGCCCTAAACGAAAACTTACCCCAAGAAAAGTGATGGTCACTGTTTGGTGGTCTAGCGCCGGTGTGATTCAACACAGCTTCTTACCAAACGGGGTGAGCATTACTGCAGATGTGTACTGTGAAGAATTGAACACAATGATGGAGAAGCTGGCACATCTCCAACCAGCATTGGTCAATCGCTCGTCTTCGGTGCTCCTGCACGACAACGCGCGACCTCATACTGCACAGCAGACGGACTCCAAGTTGCAAGAACTGGGGTTGGAAGCTCTCCGTCATCCGCCCTACTCACCAGACCTTGCGCCTACAGACTACTACTTTTTCCAGAATTTGGATAACTTCTTGGCGGGAAAAAAATTCAATACCCGAGAGGCAGTACAAAATGCCTTTGAAGAATTTGTTGCCTCCCGTCCAGCTGATTTCTTTAAGAAGGGCATCAATAAACTGCCACTGCGTTGGCAAAGATGCATTGATTGCATGGGTGATTACTTCGATTAATACAAATAAAAAATACATGAAAAAAAATCATTTAAATTTTTTCATACAAAACGGCAATTTCATAGGTAAAGACCTATTATTTGTACAGCTTGGTAATGAGGACTATGCTTGGCAATGTTAATATTAGGCACAAATTTATTTTTAAAGTCCCTTCTACGAGTATTTCCCCTGGCTATTCTATCGTCCTCAGACTCATATTCAATAATTACAATTGGCAAGTTATTAACAAATCCAAAGTATGTCTGCCGCAAGAACCAATATTAACCATACAAAATGATAAATCAACTCTTACACATCCCCTTGACATTGCGAATGAATTCAATAAATATTTTATAGAGATTATAGAAAATAATTCAAAAACAAACCTTAATAATACCCCATTAACAAATTCGTGTAGAAATGTTATTGAAAACTCAACTTCGCAGTCTCTATTTATGCTACCAGTTTCAGATACTGACATTATAAAAGTGATAAGTAGCTTAAAAAATACTAGTACAGTAGGATACGACGGTATTTCAACTAGAGTAATAAAAGATGTTAAGGAGGTCATAGCGACACCGTTATCGCACATAATCCGTGTCCGCAATCCAGATCTGCTCAACCAACTTCAGCGAGGAAGATATAGCTGCTTCCAAGCTGCTTCTGTACAGGTCGGTAAACAAAGCTGACCAGATGGTGTCCCGCCGGCGTGACGGGACTAAGAGAAGCCTGCAAGATATTATCATGCTGTTGAAAGAGACCGACCCTGACGACGTGCCGACGTTTGTGGCGAAGGACTTGAACAAGCTTCCTCCCGTCACTTTCGACCATGTCGACGTTACGAGCCTATTGAAAGACATCGTTTTTCTTAAGGCCAGCCTAGCGGATGTGCAGAAGAGATTGGATGCATCCCAAAACACCATTGCTGATTTGCGTAATGAATTAACAGAGTTTCGTAAAACTGTAGCGGTATCTGGGTCACCATCGAGTGCATCTAATATCAACATGCGTCGCGGAGCGTGCCTCAATTTATCGGGGGCAAGTTTCGCGTCAGCAGTTATGTCTTCGTCGTCGCCGAACAATGCTGAGCGTGCAGAGCGTGCGTCATGCGCGCCCCGCAACCCTGCACTCGCCCCTGCGGCTGCTCCTCGTGTCGCCGCTCGAGTTACCGGACCCGCTGACACAATTTCTGTGTCTAAAGCGCCTGTGAGAGTTAACGACTTCGCCAACGCTCCCGCAAAGAAGCCCGTGCCTGAAAAGGCATCGAACCGGGCTGATGATGATGGTTTTGTGACGGTGCAGAGGAAGAAGCGCCGACAAAGAACCAACAAGAACCGCTGCGGCACAGCTCCTATCAAGCCCGACATCCCTGTTCGAGCCGCCCAGCCGAACACTCCCGTGTATATTTCCCGCCTACACTATACCACTAAGGCCGAGGACATTGTGGAGTACGTATGCCAAAGGACCAAATACAGGCCGAGAGTGCAGTTGCTTGAATCGCGCCGCAATGTCAACTTCAAGGCGTTCGTGGTGCGAGTACCTACTTGCTACCTGCACCTCGTCATGGCAGAGGACTTTTGGCCGCAAGGTGTTATGTTCCATCGTTTCCGCGGACAAGTGCCACACGATCGCACAAAGACAGTGCTTGAGTGAAGTGTGTTTTACTAACATAGTTTTAAGTTTATACACTAACACACTTTGTACTATTATGATATATATGTTAGTCTGTAAGGTATTTATCTATGGGCCAAAGTAGCCTGAAAATAAAGGATTTATTATTATTATTATTATTATTATTATTAATCTTTGCATTTCCGATGGTATTTTCCCTACTAGTCTCAAGAAGGTAGTTATTAAACCCATTTACAAAAATAATGATAAGACTGATCTTAAAAATTACAGGCCTATTGCAAAAATACCAGTTTTTGCAAAAGTTATTGAAAAAATAATATATAATTCCATTTACACGTATTTCGAGAAGTTTCAGTTATTTTGCAATGAACAAAAAGGATTTAGGAAAAATACTAATATTAATATGGCACTATTTGACCTGCTATCAAGTATAATGGCTTCTGTGGATAAAAAAAATCCTGTGTGCTCGATCTTCACGGATATGTCAAAAGCTTTTGACTTCGTAGATCATCAGATCTTGCTGCAAAAGTTACACGGGTACGGCATTCGAGGAAACATTCATAAACTCCTAGAATCATACCTAAGTGATAGGACACAGTGTACTGAGATTTCCAGAATTTGTCCTATAAGCAAATTAGAAACTACATATGTCTCTGAAGCGAGATCCGTGAGGTATGGTGTGCCTCAGGGCACTGTACTCGGGCCCCCACTTTTCTTAATATATATTAATGATCTCCCAAGAAATTTGAGAAATAAAATGGTACTTTTTGCAGATGACAGTACGGCTATCATAGAATGCACTGATCCAAACGAATATCGAAATGAGATCAATAACTCGCTAAATAACATTATTAATTGGCTAAATAATAATAATCTTGTGATCAATTTGAATAAAACTAAAATTATACAGTTTCATCAACGACGTGAGAATCCACCCCTTAATAATATTACCTACGATGAGTGTAAAATAGAAGAAGTTACGAGTGCAAAATTCTTAGGCATAACTGTAGACCATAAGTTAACTTGGAAACCTCACCTGGAAGTGGTTTGTAAACGCCTGAGTAAATCTGCGTATCTATTGTTTCAATTATCTAAGAGAGTAAATTCTGAGACACTGTTAACAGCCTATCATGGACTTGTAGTCTCTATTCTCCGTTATGCTGTTGTTTTCTGGGGACAATCAACAAATAGAGAACTGGTATTTAGGATGCAAAGAAGGTGTGTAAGATCCATGTGTAATTTAAAGTCAACAGATAGTTGCGTTCCCTACTTCAAGAAATTAAAAATATTAACGTTACCAGCTATATATATATTAGAAACTGCATTATTTATAAAATCAAATTCACATTTATTTGCAAAATTTTCAACAGTTAAGAAGACCCCCATTCGGAGTCAATATGAAAATCAACTATGTACGTTGAAATGTAATACTGCGTTAATGAAAAAGAGCTTCTTTGGTGTTGCACCAAAGATTTTTAATAAAATACCTGATGCTATAAAATGTATGCCATTAAAGAAATTCAAAAAGTGTCTTCACAAGTTACTAGTTGAGAAATGTTATTATACCTTGAATGACTATTTTAATGATAATACTATTTGATTAAATTATGATATGATGAATTATGAGATTATGTAATTTTATAAATCTATATTATTAATGTTGACTATTTTAATTTTGGATGACTATTTGATTAAATTCTGTAATTTTATTAATTCATATTATTAATGTAACGGACGAATAATTTCTCGCATGTTCTTTTGTTATGATCTTCTTGTGTGTTTTTTGTTTTTTTTTCGTGTAGTGGACATTATTAAATTGATTATGTTAATGTATTTGTATAAAATTGTTAGAAATATTAAGACATGTAACCTAATATATTTGACATTTATTGAAATCGATTATATTCTCTATTTATACTGATTAATCTATTTGACATCTTTATTGAAATTGATATGCATGTACCTATCTATTAATTGATTTTATTACCAATGTGACATAATTTTATATTATTCTACCACTTTATGATAATTATTTTAAAAGTTAAATTGTTGCTAGAAATAAAGACAATGTAATATATTTATTATAAATATATTTGTACGCCTCTGGGCAAAACATAGAGGACCTACCTATCTGTAACACCACTATTATAAGTTGACCTATGTTTACAAATAAAGCATTCTGATTCTGATTCTGATTCTGAATAATTAAGTATTCTAATAGGCACCGGGATATTATTAAAGATGCGTGGAGCCGAACAAAATATGCTTTCAAACATTGTGATGTGATAGTGTTGCTACAGTGCGCAATTGGTTCTTACGCCGTACACGACTGTGGTAGACATACAACTCTTACGCCGTACACGACTGTGGTAGACATACAACTCTTACGCCGTACACGACTGTGGTAGACATACAACTCTTACGCCTTACACGACTGTGGTAGACATACAGCTCTTACGCCGTACACGACTGTGGTAGACATACAACTCTTACGCCGTATACAACTGTGGTAGACATACAACTCTTACGCCGTATACGACTGTGGTAGACATACAACTCTTACGCCGTACACGACTGTGGTAGACATACAACTCTTACGCCGTATATGACTGTGGTAGACATACAACTCTTACGCCGTATACGACTGTGGTAGACATACAACTCTTACGCCGTATACGACTGTGGTAGACATACAACTCTTACGCCGTATACGACTGTGGTAGACATACAACTCTTACGCCGTATACCACTGTGGTAGACATACAACTCAATATTATTTATCAACCCTAGAAATGTTGTTAGTTCAGTATCTCCAGTGTCGTTATCTAGGTAAACATCAACAGTGGCGACCACCAGAAAAGCAGACAATGAAGCCCGACGAGTGTTGGAGAAAAGATTCTACTGTCTTGGATTCCGCAACGAAATTAATCAGAAAAGAACAGCGGAGGAGTTAAAAAAAAACATAATTTCCACTTCTCTGCATATCAAGCAGGAGACAGAACAGAGCTAAGCCAATAGACACAAAGGGACGTTTAATGGGTTAGGCCCAGTTGCTTAGCACTTAAAAATTAACACTGATATAAATGGTCCTAAATGATGAGTTGTTACATTTGATTCCAATACGGAAATTTGGTCCAGTTTCTACAAGGTCCGTATAATAAACAACTCCGGATGCATTATATTGCTATTATTCTGCCAAAGAGTACACTCCCAATAAACATGATGAGTAGATTGCTCGTATTCACAGTCTGATGTAGAACAGTGACACAAACGTGATGGAACAAGCTTGGAAGAAAATAATTTACTTTTAAAGTTGCTATGGCCTGTGAGAAATTGGGCAACACACTTATCTACCTCCAGCCAAGTTTAATCCAGCATTCACTAACGGATGGAAAGAACTGGTAGAGGTGTCGGCCCTTGATAGAATTTTCCCTCCTACATTGCCATTCGGTTAAAAGTTCCTCGCAGACATCAGGCTGAGGTTTAAATAATGTAGAGATGTTAGCATGCTCACGATGCGATAGAAGGTCTGCGTCCATGCGCTGTCGTGCGGAGTACTACATTGCAGCACGCTGCATCTCAAGCTCGACTGGGACTATTCTATAGGGGTAGGCAGAAACTACAAAATGCAACCCACGATGATCCTTACACTTTCTACACTCTCGCACACACACACACACACCATTTTCAAATTATACATTTTACCACAAGCAAGTGATGAAGTGGTTCCAGTTTATTGCTCGCGAGTGTAATTAATTTGCTCGTAGGTTGAAGAAATTGCGGCCCTCCTTTAGCTCTCCTACGGTCCTGCTGCGGTCCTACGGGCCTGCTGCGGTCCTGCTGCGGTCCTACGGGCCTGCTGCGGTCCTACGGGCCTGCTGCGGTCCTACGGTTCTGCTGCGGTCCTACGATTCTGCTGCGGCCGTGCTGCGGTTCTACGGGCCTGCTGCGGTCCTGCTGCGGTCCTACGGTTCTGCTGCGGTCCTGCGGTTCTGCTGCGGTCCTGCTGCGGTCCTACGGGCCTGCTGCGGTCCTGCTGCGGTCCTACGGGTCGGCTGCGGTCCTGCTGAGGTCCTACGGTTCTGCTGCGGCCCTGCTGCGGTCCTAGGGGCCTGCTGCGGTCCTACGGGCCTGCTGCGGCCCTGCTGCGGTCCTACGGGCCTGCTGCGGTCCTACGGGCCTACTGCGGTCCTGCTGCGGTCCTACGGGCCTGCTGCGGTCCTGCTGCGGTCCTGTTGCGGTTACAATGCCGACTATACTACAATAAATAGTAGACGTACTTCAACTTAAACAGTAATATCTCGTTCAAAAGTGATATTACAATTAGGGAAAAAAAGGTGTTTTGATTTTGCTGTGCTTTGGTTTGTTTTCACTACATAAACATACTCGACGAACACACAACAACAACATAGTAAAGTATTCCGTCTTCGGCTGCATTTTACTCTGTTGTTCATCTTTATATATAAAATGAATCCCTATTTCCCTCGGTCGCGACATCACGCCAGAACGGCTGGACCAATTTCGCTTATTATTTTTTGTTGTGTTTGTTATTGTAAGGAGGTCTTACAGAAAGAAAATAGCGCACACAAAATTTTATAATATCTACTTTAACTTCACACGTTTGACAGTTCGCGCCATTGACAGGACACCGCGGCAACGGCCTGACCGTTGTCCTGTCAAGCCTGTCAGCTAGTATGAAATACAAATGATCAACCATGCAGTATTCACATATGACGCACCTACAAACACTAATGCGTTTTTAGTATAAATCACGATGTTAAGTTACTGATTTCAAAAAAAGGTTGTTTTATCGTGTAAATCATTGAATCAAAAAACTGGGTAGATCAGTGTGTTGCTTATTGAGTGCTTGCGAAAATTCAATATTCTACTAAAAAAATCGTGTTAATGAATTGCGTTTTAGAGCATCCCCGGCAGAGTTGTAAAATTTAGAGCAAACGTAGACTCGCTCTTATTACAGCGCACTCTTGCATCTCTGTCGTACAGAATGTCTTGTGACTACCGCCCGAGGTACTACCGGTCGGCTTTTCCTATTTCCCAATTTGTTTGTGATATTTTTATAAACTTCATACTGTTGGTTGTACGTTGATGTTCCCTGATCCCTCCACCCTGTACACACATACTGTTACAGCTGGAGTGCTGACAGGCACCGCGACGTCCCTTCCTAATGAGGAGACCATAACATTCTACTTGAAAAGTAGCACACGATGGAGAAGCGGAGAATATGACGGTAACCCTAAGTGTCGTACGTTCCCAGGCAAGTCAATGGGATATATAGGTACACATTATGGGTTGGTTTGGTTTTGAAAAACCACTCATAATAGGGAAAACTATGGAAGGAAAGTAAAAGGCAGTTTGTCGTTTCATCATTCACAGCTCGTACCAATACAGAGCAGCTTGTACCAATACAGAGCAGCTTGTACCAATACAGAGCAGCTTGTATCAATACAGAGCAGCTTGTACCAATACATATAGGGAGTACATATACCCGAGTACATATGCTAACTAAACTTAAACCGTAACCGCAGTAATTTAGGACCACTTCAATTTATAATAATGGTAAATGACTTGCCCGAGGTCGTCAGGAATGCCAAGTGCCTGTTGTTTGCTGACGATCTAAAATTGCTACTAGCTATGAAAGAACAAAAGGACTTTGAGCGCTTACAGGAAGACATAGACAGGGTTGTTGAATGGGGAAAGAAGAATAAGTTGGTGTTTAATACGTCAAAGTGTTCGGTAATAACTTTTAGTAGGATGAAAATGCCCAAGAAATATGACTATAGAGTGGACAACACGTTATTGAAAAGAACGGAAACGGTGCGTGATTTAGGAGTACGCCTTGACTCAGATCTGGCATTTCGTAATCACATTGTAAATGTTTGTAAAAAAGCCTATAGGTGCCTAGGTTTTGTCCTAAGAAGGGCAGAGGGGTTTACAAGCATCGCTGCGCTAACTTCTTTGTACAATGCTTTAGTAAGAAGTCAGCTCGAAAGTAATGCAATCATATGGGCTCCGCATGAAGCTAAATATAGCCTCATGCTAGAGCGTATACAAAATAAATTTACTAGGTTTCTGTACCTAAGGTGGTACGGTCTATATCCATTTTACCCATTGATGTATCCAACTTTGTTTGTTTATAGGCATGGTGGGATACAATAAATTGGAAACAAGGAGGGACTTAGCTCTTGCTACCTATATTTTTAAATTATTGCGTGGCAAGACTTCAAACCCAGGTATATTGAAAGAAATAAACCTGTGTGTGCCCGACAATTATGTATTGCGAAGGCGACAGCCACGTCTATTGGCGGTGCCCAGTAGTAGGACCAATCTACTGAGTAAAGCCCCTATAACGCGTACCTTGCGTGTGCTTAATGACGTAGCAGGCATCATAGATATTTTTACTTGTTCTCTGAGCGAGTTCACAAAAACCACAATGTTTACAATATGTTATACTGGATAATAAAATTGTAATTATGGCCACACTATTGAATTAGGAAATCCCTGTAATGATAGTGATGAGTTAATAAATAAATAAATAAATAAATAAATACGGAGCAGCTTGTACCAATACAGAGCAGCTTGTACCAATACAGAGCAGCTTGTACCAATACAGAGCAGCTCGTACCAATACAGAGCAACTTGTACCAATACAGAGCAGCTTGTACCAATACAGAGCATTTACGTTTTTTTTTTATTGATTCGTAGTTTTTGAGTTATTACAAACAAATTTGTGCAATCTTAAACTATGTTTAAAGGGGGTGGCCCCTTTAAACATAGTTTTGAAAAAAATATAGCCCTATGTTACTCGATGATAATGTAGCTTGCAGGTTCTTAAAGTAGATTTTGAGAAAAAAGAAAAAAATCTCTCCTCTTTATTACATTGCAACCGAAAGAATTTAATAGAACGACATTTAACCATTTTAATTCTTTAAAAAGGCATAACAGACCAAAGAGAACATTAAATATTTTGTTTTATTTTTTCTAATGTAACTAAATTACTTCAAAACAATTCGATTTTTATCCCAACTTGAGTATACTTGAGATTATTTATAAACAACAATACATACAACAGACAGAACTACGAATTTAAGAAGAAGAGGAAAACAAAGTTTTAACAACGAATTAAATGGAACGCCACATCTGCCTAGCCATTTTCCAATCCTTTTCCAGTCTAACCGGGTGCAGGTGCATGTCAGTATTTCACATGACACTATACAACTCGCTATTTAGAAGCCATCTGGAGTATTTCAGTGTGGTCTGGTCACCTGAGTATAAGGTCCACATCAAGCACATTGAACGGCTGCAAAAACGGTTCCTGTACCAATAATATGGGTTATAAGCTCAATTCGTACCAAGAGAGACTGCAGTATTTTAAGTTTGTATCGCTGGAGAAACGCAGGAATATGCTAGATTGGTTTTCCTTAAGAAGCTAGTAACGGGCTCTTTGATCCGTCCCGATTTGCTCAGTAGGGTCTTATTCCATGCGCCACGTAATCTGTCAAGAAGTTCTAATTCGAGAATCTGCCAAGATGTCATACCAACTTGAGGCAACACTGTCCACTATCTAAAATGTATGCTGCATACAAAGAGCACGAAGTGGACCTTGATCTCTTTAACTCATCGGTGCCATCTAAAAAAAGCCGCGCTTGCTAATTGATCGGTATCTCTAGTCTAATTTCTAATATTCATCTAATCTTAGGTATATAAGAAATAAAATAAAACTAAATCGAATTTATTATATTAAAATATCAATAAATGCATTCTAATTTAATCTATTATAATCAATTTAATTAATTTAATCGTTATTATATTATCTAATTTAATTCAATTGTAAACAACATAACTTTCAATAGTTTCTTTTTTTTAGTTTTTTTCGAACTATTTACAACTTTTTAATAAATTATGTTATTATCTGCGCATAATGTAGAGCATGCTGTGCTTTTCTGTAAGTGATGAGGCCCTTGGACTTAAGTTTGCAATGTCAACATTATAATTTTATTTTTTTATTTTTATTTTAAGGAAGCTAACGACTAATAACATGATAGGTAACAAAAATATATAATTAAGTTGCTAATAACAAGCCTCCACAGATATATAATAATTACGATTAACTAATGCTTGAAAGTTGAAGTTATGGTTTTATTTTTTTTATATTTAATTTTACAGTTTCCATTGCTACATGACGTGTGCTTGAGTACCACCAGCCGGTGCTTCATTCACAAAAAATGATTTGGCTAAAAGTTTTCTTGCCACTTTCGTCTTAGTACAAAACAAGTCAATATCAATATCAATATCATGCTCACGAGATAATCCATTAAAGCAACGAGCGCTTCTAATAAGATAAGCATTACGCCTATAATAATTAGTGGAGGTAGAAGGCACACACAGTATGGGCCTCCGACGCAACCCAATAAGGTTAGTTCGAAATGCCAGTTTAGAAACGAGCACAGAGCAGTCAATCGACCCATTCGCTATGTTAATCAAAAAACATATATCATTGATGAGTCGCCTGTAATCTAGTGGTAGAAAATGGTACTTCTTGCACCGGTGCTCGTAATCTATGGATACTTGCTGCGCTTTGTAATCAAGATATTTAAGAAACTTTTTCTGGATACCCTCAATACGCAACTTATAGATCTCATATTGAGGGTTCCAGACTTGAGATGCATACTCTAAGTGACTGCGTACGAACGAACAATATAAAACCTTGATTGGCTTCAGGGAACGGAAACTGGCTGAGGATCTAATAATGAATCCCAATGCTTTCGCAGCTTTTTTTACAATACCCTCGATGTGCTGATCAAATAGTAATTTGCTATCTTGTATAATGCCTAAATCCCGGATACTGTTAACTGTACATAAGGTGTGTTGGTTGAGAGTGTAAGTTGAATTCACCGTAGACTTCTGACGCGTGAAGGTCATATGGAAGCATTTAGAGACATTTAGCTGAAGCAGATTACGTGCGCAATACTCCTCGAACCTATTAAGATCAGCTTGTAACTGGTGAGTATCGGAGATGCCACGTATAACTTTATGAACCTTCATGTCGTCAGCGTATAGTAATACGTAAGAATGCTTGAAGCAGCTTATTACGTCGGCAATAAACAGACTGAAAAGTAGTTATAGTGTACTCATTGTTGAGAAGCCTAATAATAAAATAAAATAAATAAATCTGTGTATGAAGGCATCAGTTTACTAAGTCCTGGGCAGCAGCCAGCAGGCCAGGAGAGCCCCCCGTCGCAAACAGAGTGGAAGGTATTACTGTAACACGAGTTAAATATGAAACGAGGAAAGTTTATTCTTATAATTGCTTTATTCATACATTTAAAAGATACAACACATCCCGAACACTACATTACCATCTTTAAAAAACTTGTTACTTAGTAGTAAGTATTTAAAGTTGTTAATGATGACCTGACGCGGCCATCTCTAGTAAGCTGGTATACACGCCGGAGGCACAGCAGAATAGGCCGAACACAATTATGAAGATATCTATTAGTAACTTATATTTGGCAGTGCCATATTGATCGGGGTAGTAAACGCAAATGTCCATAAGCGCGGGAAACAACATGGCCACCACGGTGAGACACAGCGCGCCCAGCAGCCCCATGAACGCGCCCAGGTTGGGCGCCGCCACCGCCATCAAGACTGCAACACGCAACAGGCAACACGTCAGCGGGGGCCAGCGGGGGCCAGCGGGGGCTAGCGGGGGCCAGCGGGGGCCAGCGGGGGCTAGCGGGGTCCAGCGGGGGCCAGCGGGGTCCAGCGGGGGCCAGCGGGGGCCAGCGGGGGCTAGCGGGGGCCAGCGGGGGCCAGCGGGGGCCAGCGGGGGCCAGCGGGGGCCAGCGGGGGCTAGCGGGGGCCAGCGGGGGCCAGCGGGGGCCAGCGGGGGCCAGCGAGCTGCTGCCCGGCTCCGCAGTCCGCGCCCCCACTGTTCGGATGCACCAATGACTCCCTACAGACATGTACCGACTAGCCGGGTATGCGCTAGCTTACGTATACGATACGTACTTGATTCCGGAGGGAGGTAGGCAGGTTGTGGTGACTGCCGCCATGACTCAACTGTGATGAATAACTCTAACACATCCCTATTCCTAGGTAAAAATATAATAAGTCAATTTGGTCCGTCAGTTAGATTATCAAAAAATATTGGACACGTATTTTTTGCTTACTCAAATCAATAAAAAATGAGCAAGATAACACATCAAAGTTCAGGAGAAGGGGCTTGTGACGTCACTTTTCCTAAAAAGTGTAGCACGGCGTGACGTCACGCGAAATTTCAACGCACTATATCGTCGTCATTTTTGGTTTACGTGACAAAAGAAAAAACACGTGTTCAGTATTTTTGAGTAATCCAACTTTCGGACCAAACAGAATTTTAAAGGACACCCTGTTGGAGAACTGAGCGCTGTCAGAGAGTATGCACATATGGGTATCCGTAACTCTCCTGGATTCTATGGTGTGTGTGTGTGTGCGGGCCCACACTCCGCCAATAGACGGTGATGACTGATGCCAAATCATTTGATAAAACACGTACTCCTGTTCCACAAGCAGTGTTTGATCACTGTGATCAGTCGCTGTATATTCCGAGTTGTTTCGAGGCGAAGTAGTCACAAAGTTGTTGCTAGTTGTATATCGTAGTGTTTTCGGAAACATGTTACTTTGATTATTTATCGCGGGCTGATAGCTTCATGGTATGCCTTGATTACCATCAAGACATACCATGAAGCTATCAGCGAAATAATCTAGGATCAAACACGCATAAAGGATAATACCTTATCCTTTATGCGTGTTTGATCCTAGATTATTTCCCTCGAGTGCTAGATTTGCTGACCCTGATAGCTGCTGGGGCTGTTTCCTCTTGCACGATAACGTGTAGAGGACAAGGAGAACAGCTTCTCCTACTGCTAGTGATTGTTGCGCAAACAAATCGCTTCAGCTTTACTTCTTTATGGGTTGTACTCAAGTCAAAGACACTCGAATAACAAAGAGCCATATGTGATCACTAGTCAGAGTTGTGTATAGCTAACAAACTAATGCCCCAATTCCTGGCGAGCAGTGTTTCGCAATGCCACAGGGATATGCTTGCCTTTGTGGTGATGTAATCAGTGAGTTCAGTTCAATTGATAGGCTTGGATAGTGCCAAAGAAGCTCGACAGCAGCAGAGTTGCCAGCTTCTTTTTTGTGAAGAGAACAAGTTCAGTTACAAGTGAGGTTTACTGCTTGGTGGTGTTCTTTGCACCAGCCCTCTACTAGTTTTGAGGATTGTCGCATGAGATTGCATATTTGTGTGTTTTCGTGGGTTCCGCTTATTATTATTTATTTATTTATTTAGGATCTCCAACAAAAGATGTACGCGATACATGACACATGAATACAGATATACGGTATGAGTAGGTGTACTCCTGCACTGTAACAGGAGTGGCAGTTGATCATTATTATCAACTAAGCTAACAAATTCAACATTTTTTTCACAATTACAGGTAAAATTAGGAAACAATAAAAAAATACGAAAGCCCAGTGTGAAGTAGCTTTTGTCTTTCGAGGCGTCTGATAAAATGATGTTGAGGGTAGCTCGTCGCCACGATGACCGTTGTTATGTCATTTGCCGTCAAAATCATTTATTTCAATGAAACCATTAAAAAAGCACTTTTAAACGTCAACTTTAACATTAAAAATAAAAATAAAAAAATTGGAAAATCCAAAAGTGCACGACTCATAATGCTCATTTAATTATCAAATATTGAAAGAAAAAAAAAACATAAGTCGTTCAAAATTAGTTTCCGAAAAAACAGCTGTACTAGGAAGGTACTGCACAAGCGCCCCTGGTGGAATAAATGTACATAATATCTATAGATATAGATACTCGTATCCATCCATGTTAATTTTACATGGATATATAGATATACAGTCTTGTAGTTTTCGTTTTTTATTAATTGTAATTAAACGACACTGAATTAATTAGCCATTCGCATTCGGTGACCTACAATTGCGGATTAGAAATTAAAAAAAAAATAACTCAAATAATTGATTTTTTCACAAGTTACAGTGTTTCCGGGGTTTCACACATGACGGACAGGATTTTTTTTTTAATTATTTTGATATTATTTTCCGTTTCTATTGCACTAAATCAATTTTTCGAAAGTATGGAATTAATCTCCATTAAAAAGACGACACGGTTGGCGAGGTGGTTGAGCCATCGGCTGCTGCGCCGCGTGTTGAGGGTTCGATCCCCACACGGAACAAATATTTGTATGACCTACAGGTAGTTGTTCCGGGTCTGGCTGTTTGTGTATGTGAGTTTAAATGTTTGTAAACGCACCCACGATACAGGAGAAATTCCTAGTGTGGGGCACGTTTAAAAAAAAAAAAATATCTCGACAATTATAGTATCCAAAATATCTTGATTCCGTGAACTAACAAGGCAGAATATAGTAATACAAGTAGTATATAATAATATAGTAATACAGAAAATAGTTGCCAAAATGAGGCGAAATTTTTTTTTCGATCATAAAGCGCTCTCTGATGCTTCGCATCACATCAGTCGTGCTATATTAAAATAGTAGTAGTTGCCACTTCTGAAAGGTTTTGACAATATTTTGTACACATTTATCAGATAATTATATGTGAAGACGATGTACCTACCTAGAATAAGAATCACTAAACCAAAATAGGTACAATTTATTACAAATGAACAATTCAGCAAATAGAAAAAATATTTATGTTGATAGATAAATGCTGCTCACATTCCTACTGACACATTTTGCCACCATAGCCATAGATACACATACAGAACAGTGTCGAGTCAAGTCTAGAATTCATTTCATAATCTTATACCTTATGTTTATGTTCAATCTTAGATTGAATCAGCGATACACATTGTGCATCGCGGATATACATATATGGTTCTCAATAACAGTTTTTTTTTTTTTTAGGTAGGGCCACTCGCAGTTCAGCACTATAAGGCTGTTTACTGCTTAACCGGTCGATCCTGTGGTGACCTTACAAGAAGGCCCCCAGCCAGGGCTAACTACAAGTTACATTTAAACCCTCGGCTTAGGGCGTCGTTGAATTCTTAACAAAAACAAAGGCTGGGTCTCGTTATTATTATATCGGGGGTTTTATATGCTACTGACCTCAGCTACGCGGGCTGGCCTTGTAGAGTCTAAAGATTGAATTTACATTTAACTAATTAGGGCGTCGCGCGTCGCGGGCCTCGTCGGCTAGGCCGGTATGTGGGTAGGTTTGTGTGTGTGTATTTTCTAAGAGTGCTAGTTTCCCTACTGCTCTCCTGGATGACGGTTGTGTCGTCGTCTGGCTCGACTAGGGTATGCCTTGGGCGGCGAATCTTACCAATTTTGGTAGGGAAGTATTGGGAGGCCGAGACGACAAGTGTGTTTGGGCGTCGCTCGGCTGATTCGAAAAAGCGCCCAGTAAGACGCTTCATGAATTGTTTGATGGTGGGGATTTTTAAATCTACATGGAGTTTTTCGTTCCTAACGAACCACGGGGCTCCCGTAGTTCGACGGAGAAAACGGTTCTGCAAAATCTGCATCCTATGGATATAGGAAGGCCTTGCATGTGCGAATATGGCACACGCGTAGGTCATAATAGGCCTGATGCACGTGGTGTAGAGTCGCATCATGCACCGAAGTTACAATTTGCTGCGTACATTAATCATGGGATGTAACCTCCCTAGAGCGAATGCGGCGCGCGAGCGCACCGTCATTATGTGCGTCCGGAAGGTAAGGTGTCGGTCAAGGATGACCCCCAGGTACTTAGCTTGCTCCCCCCAGGGGATCGGCTTGTCGTACATGGTGATCGGGGGAGGAGGGGATGGGTTTTTACCCTTCCTGGAGTATAAAACCGCCTGGCTCTTGTCGGGGTTCACCTCGATTCTCCATTTCCTGAACCAGACGCTTAGGGCGTTGGCAGAGGATTGGAGGGCCTTAGCAATAGCTGGACACTTTAAGCCAGAGTAGTAGATGGCCGTGTCGTCAGCGAATAGGGCAATGTTTGCCTTAACTACTGATGGGAGGTCGCTGGTGTACAGCGTGAAAAGTAATGGGAAGAGAACTGAGCCTTGCGGGACTCCTGCGCGGATGGGACGAGGCGTAGAGTACGCCCCTTCTATGCGATAACGGAAGGTTCGGTTGGACAAATAGTCCCGTAGTATGAGTACGAGACGTTCTGGCACACCGAGCTGGTACAGCTTGTATACCAACCCGTTGTGCCAGACCTTGTCAAACGCTTTCGCGATGTCGAAGTAAAGGACTCCTGTCATCATGCCCCTCAATAACAGTGATATCTACAATGTGAACACCAGAAATTAACACTAAATTAAATATATGAATAAAAACTATTCTATGCTCTTTTCCAGGCAGCTTATTTGTGGGCAACAAGCTACGTATACTTTATTTGCTGGATTTGCCATTTAATACGTTGAAATTATTATTATTATAAATCTAAAGTAAAATGGAATCTATGTTGTAACGTATGACTTGCATCAACCACTCAGATGATAAGAATAGTCGCTCGAACTTGAACGCAAGACAATATTATAACTGCTTACTGAAAGGGGAAAAAGCAAATTCTACTAGACTAGTGTTACCAATCATATTAAATACTAACATCCTCTGCATCAAATGGTCCAGCCCCAAGTACGTCGCAGTCTCAGACAGAAGCAATATGCATACAGTGACGCGCCGACTAGTAATACGGCTACTAATATGGCCGAATAGTCGGCTGTCCCAACTAGTCAGTACATCTCCGCTGATTACCATTTCAACTCATCATTTCCGCTTCTATTGCTATAAAATTAGCAAACATTTTGTGTGCAGCGACCTCCTGCCTATACTCACACGGCAAGGTCGCGATGAGCACTCTGCACACGCAGTCCACCACCGCGCGCTGCCTAACAGTGTGTGCAGCGACCTCCTGCCTATACTCACACGGCAAGGTCGCGATAATCACTCTGCACACGTAGTCCACGGCCACGTTCGACTTAACCTTTTTCCTTATCAGACGCCACACTATTTGCCACGCCACAAAGTTTTGTAGCGGGTACGATAGAAACAGAGCAAGAGCAAACACAAATTTCACCATCATCGCTTTCCTGTAGAAGAAAACATTCCAATTTACATTTTAAATTAATCAAATAAACTTCATGAAGTTATCGGAATCTATACAAATAAATAAAATTGAAGTGTCTGTCTGTATAATCAAAAGAATAGCTTATTACTACATGCATATTATGGAAATTTATACGGTAGTTATACAAATAAAACATTTTTTTAAATGTTTGTCTGTCTGTCCGCTTGTCTGTGTACCTGATTGTTTGAGGTTATCGCAGAAACGGCTGGACTTCCATCGGCAGGTAACTGATGTGTTAAGGAGTAACTTAGGCTTCTTTTATATGAGAAAAAGAATTAGAGTTTTAGACAAAAATAATAAAACCGAACAATTAAACATGGGTTTACAAATCGGAGATAACCTCAAACAAACACACAGACAGACAAAAAATATGAAAATTGCTAGAAGCTGGCTAGAAGCGAAGTCAAGTTAAGAATAGAAAGAACAATGTCTATTCTCGGTAAAAATGTAGAACAGAGTTAGCATTGGTCTTGCTACGCGTGCTACTTGCAGGCGTTATTGTAAAACTAGCTTACTTCTCATTCTGCGGGAGATTGAGCGTAATAGATCCTTTGCAGTCGTCCCCGTACTTCAGGTAGCCAAACACTCCCAGTACAATATAAGTGCCAAGAATAATGATCATCCCGACGCTGAAGAGTCCGCACCACCCCGTGAACTCTCTGGGCTTCTCCATGTTGTACTCCAGCGCCAAGATCTGCGCACGCGACTCACGTTAGTCGATCCTTAATCACTACTCAATACCCCCTGCCCAATACCTACTGCCCACTACCCACTAACCACCACGCACTCCACACTTCCCAGTATCCACTACCCATTAACTACTGCCCACTGCCCACTGCCAGTTACCCACCACGCACTCCACACTTCCCAGTATCCACTACCCATTAACTACTGCCCACTGCCAGTTACCCACCACGCACTCTACACTTCCCAGTATCCACTACCCATTAACTACTGCCCACTGCCAGTTACCCACCACGCACTCCACACTTCCCAGTATCCACTACCCATTAACTACTGCCCACTGCTAGTTACCCACCACGCACTCCACACTTCCCAGTATCCACTACCCATTAACTACTGCCCACTGCCAGTTACCCACCACGCACTCCACACTTCCCAGTATCCACTACCCATTAACTACTGCCCACTACCAATTACCCACTAGGCCCCAACCACTCACCACTCCCACTGCCTCCAGCGCGAACAGAGTGATGCCAATGAACACTGGAACCTCTTCAATGCTCTTTTGCATAAACAGCTTTGTTTCATCAATTACTACATCATCTTCTATCAAATAAAAGAATGTGAAAAGCAGTCCGAGCATTACACACAAATTAGAAATCGTCGAAAACGGCGTCAATAGCTTCAGATCCTTTATCATACTCATACCGAGCGCGAAGGGATAGCTATAGCAAATAATCAATCGCACCGACTGTCCTTCGCCGTAGCCCCAGCTGTCAATGATCTGTCGACAGAAAGAGATGACCCTTGAGTAAAGTAGTACTTGACGTGCACTCGGCCGATCAGAACGATTTGCTGGCAATTGGCGACACGGTTGGCGCAGTGGTTGAGCCATCGGCTGCTGCGCCGCGTGTTGTGGGTTCGATCCCCGCACGGAACAAATATTAGGTCTTTACCTATGAAATTGCCGTTCTGCAGTACTGGCCATTTCAAATCAAAATATTTTTTGTTTGGCTAAGAATTCTAATTTCAAATTAATTTTATTTTAAAAACATGGTTTTTTTTTTCCAAAAGTAGTCATTTGTTTATTGATTAGTGTTACATTTTCATCGCATTTAAATCTTTTTCGTCATCATGGATACGTTAAAAATTCGAGTAATTATGGAATATGAGTACCGTCGTGGCAGCAACGCGGCACAAGCGGCACGCAACATCAACGACGTTTACGGAGCTAACACTACAAACCAACGCACTACCTGTTATTGGTTTGCTCGCTTCCGTTCTGGAAATTTCGACCTGAAAAATGAACCTCGCGGTCGTCCGAAGACTTTGGTCGACAATGACGAATTAAAAGCGATTGTGGAAGCTGATGATACACAATCTACGGCTGAATTAGCAGCAGCTTTCGACGTTAGCGTCAAAACAATATTGGTCCATTTGCGTCAAATTGGCAAGGTAAAAAAGCTTGACTAATGGGTGCCCCACGAACTCAATGATCGCCAGCGCGAAGTACGCGTCGAGACGTGCCTTGCACTGCTCAACAGACACACAAATGAAGGAATTTTGAACCGCATTGTTACCTGCGATGAAAAATGGATTCTGTTTGATAACCGCAAGCGCTCAGCAAGTTGGTTGGATCCTGGTTCAGCACCTAAACAATGCCCTAAACGAAAACTTACCCCAAGAAAAGTGATGGTCACTGTTTGGTGGTCTAGCGCCGCCGCGCCGGTGTGATTCAACACAGCTTCTTACCAAACGGGGTGAGCATTACTGCAGATGTGTACTGTGAAGAATTGAACACAATGATGGAGAAGCTGGCACATCTCCAACCAGCATTGGTCAATCGCTCGTCTCCGCTGCTCCTGCACGACAACGCGCGACCTCATACTGCACAGCAGACGGTCTCCAAGTTGCAAGAACTGGGGTTGGAAGCTCTCCGTCATCCGCCCTACTCACCAGACCTTGCGCCTACAGACTACTACTTTTTCCAGAATTTGGATAACTTCTTGGCGGGAAAAAAATTCAATACCCGAGAGGCAGTACAAAATGCCTTTGAAGAATTTGTTGCCTCCCGTCCAGCTGATTTCTTTAAGAAGGGCATCAATAAACTGCCACTGCGTTGGCAAAGATGCATTGATTGCATGGGTGATTACTTCGATTAATACAAATAAAAAATACATGAAAAAAAATCATTTAAATTTTTTCATACAAAACGGCAATTTCATAGGTAAAGACCTATTATTTGTATGACCTACAGGTAGTTGTTCCGGGTCTGGCTGTTTGTGTATGTGAGTTTAAATGTTTGTAAACGCACCCACGATACAGGAAGAAATTCCTAGTGTGGGGCAACGTTTTATAAAAAAATAAAAAATAAAAAAAATAAAATAATTACCTGTTTTAAATTTTCAGCGACGAACACGAAATAGATAGCACCAATACCGATCTGCCAAATGAGGAGAAAAGTGTCCACACCGTTGGCTAAGCAGTTGGCCCTGGAGCGCATGCACACGGGCCCTTCCTGCACCGCCACGCGCATGCTCTTGGTGTACGACATGTAGCCGCGCCGCATCTTCTTACACAGCTGATACTGCGCCAGCACCTGCTCAAGTACACGCGTCAGCCTTGCTCCCACTTTGGTGACAGCCTGTGTCCGACACTCTTGTAACTCGACAACCACTTATTAGAGGTAAGTGCTTATTAACTAACGACTACCCCGAGCTGTGCCTCCGTTCCCCACTACTTGATCCGAAAACGATCCGACGTGAAAACGTTGGTCCCCTGAGTTCTCTAAACTGACGTTCCAAGGGAATGAGTTTGACGACCGATGTGGCGCGGCGGGCGAAGGTCCGCCTGCGACGCAAGAGGTTAAAAAATAAAAAAATAAAAAATAAAAAGCATTTATTTCAGGCAACTAATAGCACCCATACAACAATCACAAAACAGAACACACACACATAGACAAATACATTTACACTATCGGACATAGTTAGTAACATGTCTGCTACAGCAACGTCCGATATAAGGGCAATCAATTCTGCCAGCAATCATCTCCAGAACTGTATTGGAGCTGCCCCGCACCCTGCGCACCAAGGACGCGCACCGCTTGCGCATGGTGGTGTGAAAACAGTCGGTGCGCGCTTCCGCAAACATGCCCGAGGCACTACAGAAGCGGGGCAGCCCCAACACCGCCCTGAACGCGTTGTTGTATTGGATACGGAGGGCACTGTACACCGCTTGTGTGTAGGAAACCCATAGGCTGCACGCGTACAATGAAGTGCAAAAAGCTTTAAAAAGTGTGATCTTGACCTCATTTGAACACCGTGCAAACCTACGGGCTATCATATTTGCTCTTTTAGACAGTGCCCTTCGCTCCCTTTCGATGTCGACATGGTCCCTCAGGTCAGCTGTTACCCAATGCCCCAAGTATTTAAATTGGTGCACCCGTTCCAGAGATACATCATTCAGGCGAATGGGTGGTACATGTTGAGGGCATTTGGAGCCAGCCTGAAAGACCATGTATTGACTCTTAACACCATTGTACAAGAGGCCGTGACGGCACGCGTACTCTTCACACACTTTTAGCAACCTCCGTATGCCACAGACCGACGCACTCAGTAGCACCATGTCGTCCGCATAACTCAGGTTGTTCACACAGACTCCATCAACGTAGCAGCCAACATGGTGACCACTAAGAGCGACAATGAGTGCATCCATGTACAGATTAAACAGGGCGGGTGAGGTTAACCCACCCTGCCTCACTCCACACTCAAGCCTGTACGGCTCCGACAACACGCCCGCCCATCTGACACTGTTAACCTGGTGTGCGTACCAATACTGGAAAATGTTAATTATTTTACGTGGCATGTTTATGCCCTCAAGCTTTTGCCATAACAAGTTATACGACACCAGGTCAAAGGCCCTGGACAGGTCGAGGAAACAAGCGTAAACAGGTGTTTTACGATCCGTATAATATCTAATGGTATGCTTGAGACACAGTATTGCACTATCTGTAGACAATTTGGGTCTAAACCCAAATTGATTATCGTGCAACGTCACGTGTTTATTTAACTGTGCATCCAGCAAACCATCAAACACTTTAGCTATAACAGTAGCAAGGGAGATGGGCCTGTAGTTAGTCTTATCGGATAGATCCCCCGTTTTGTTCTTCACTACAGGCACTACCACTGTCCTCATAAAATCACACGGCAGGTAGGAATGGCTCAGGCATAGCGAGTAGAACATAGCTAAGACCCTAGTTACATGCGGGCCGGCATGCTGCAAGTGTTCAATACTGAGGCCATCGTGGCCAGGAGACTTCGACATACACTTTATTATTTTCCGTACCTCTTTGGCTGAAAACCTCGTCTCGCCCGTGGGGCCCTCAGTATTGAACACCGCAACCTGTCTGTCCAATAGTGGCTGTACAGAAAATTGGGACCTAAATAAATTTGCTATGTCCTTTGGTTCACTTACGCCATCGACACTCACCGGAAGGCCTGGCCTTATATTCATCTTCTTGGTACCCTGCCAAAAACCCTGAAAATCCCCATTTAAGTGCTTCTCAGCAAGAATGTCCATTTTTAATTGGTCCTGATGATCTTGGCACCATTAAAGTCTAGATTTGAACACCCTTCTGCTTTCACACATATCATGATATATGTCTCCTCCCTTAGGTTTACCGCACTTTACCCAATCTATGAATTTTGTTCTGGCCACCCGGTGAGCCTCGCTGACGTTTTTGTTCCACCCTACTACACGCGAGCCAGCCGCCACCGTCATATTGCCTCCTCGACCCGCCATAGCTGCGTCACGAAGAGCTGTCACAATTTCAGAGTACAGTCTATCAAGGACACGTTTGTGACTGTGGTCACGACAGCACAAGTCAGCACACTGCATACACTCAATAGGGAAGTCAATTAGCCTTAATCTCCTACTGCATTCGTTAGTATACAAAGCAATCTGTTGCTCACTACGCTTACCCCAAACCACGTCTTTATTCAACAGGACATCATGAGGCACCGTCTTCGAGATGACGCTTAAATTACATTGAATAATAAGTGGGAAGTGATCAGACCATACCGTATCATAGTCCACATACACATCTGTAACAGATTGCCTTGCAGACTGAGTTACTAAGCAGTGGTCCAGCCAGCTGCAGGACCCGTACACGTCACTAACAAAAGTGAACGTACCCGAGTCAATACCTAGCATTTCTATATCCACACATGACCAATACTGCTCCGCACAATAATTGATAAGCTCATTGTGAAACAATCCATATGGATCAGCATTGTAATCACCAAACATATATACAGATTCAATGCCGTATTCATCAATAATTGCACTTAACAAACTAAGGCAGTCCGTAAACTCCGCAATATTGTCCGCTGAGTTCGTAGGCATATATATACTCATCACTATCACGGGCCGGTCACTCGTTATTATTTTAATGGCACATATACGCTCACTACCACACCGTAACACAGACACTTGTTGTAATACGCTACTTTTCCACAGTAAGGCAACGCCCCCAAAGGGTCGCCCACGTAGCACCCCCTTTGAAGTGTCCACTGCTGAAATTCCCGTATAGCCGAACCCGCTGTCGATCGAACTTAAGTAAGGAATTTCCTCGGGAAGTAGCCAGGTTTCCTGCAACGCCACCACATCACAGGAGCGACAAAGCTCCCTTACACTATCTACGGAGCGTTTTACGCTTCTGCAATTGAAGCTAGCAAAACGATATGATCGTCTATCCATTATTGCTTTTATTCAAACCTCCCGCAGATATAAGTCCGCTCGAATTGTGACGCTTAAAATTGACAAAACGCCTAAATATTATGCCCCGAGGCCATAGATTTTCATCCAGATATAAAGATAACTTGGACTCGGACACGAAAAATTTGTAGGCAACGTGATCTCTTTCTTTTTTCATCACTATCTTCTCTAACGACACCGTTTCATGTGTCTTTGAATGAATATAACGAATTATTTCATCTTCATTCGTTTCACTATGTATATTAAGTAGCAAGGGTTCGATTCCCGCCTTGGGACAAATGGTTGTACGATCTGCAAATATTTGTTCCGGGTGTTCTGGGTATTTGCTATATATAATAAAAATATCTATCTATGTAATGTATTGTATTAAGTATATCAGTCATCTAGTACCCATAACACAAGCTCTGCTTAACTTGGGGCTAGATGATGCTGTGTGGATTGTCCAGCAATATTTATTTATTTATTATTTATTTATTTATTTATCTCAAAAACAAACTGGTTGGACTACGTCTTTATTTATTTAATTATTTATTTGGGACAAACAAACAGTAACACATTATATCTGCGCAAATAATGTAAACAAAGATATTATATAAATGTGAAACTCACACCGTTATCCACAGCATATACAATTCATATAACTATACTAATGAACAATCTATGCGAGTAAGACTATAAGACTGTTAAAATAACTATACATCGGAATCCTTAAGTTTCTTTAACAAAGCAGAACGAAATCTATTTGCTGGCACAGAGAATAAATCGAATTCTGTAGTTTCTGAACAAAAGTCATTATAATCTTTGCACAATCGACGTAGAGGAGCCCGCATACCAGCATTGGTGCGGCAATGGGACACAGCAAAAAGAGGACGTGCGCGCACCTCTCGTCTAATAACAGTTCTTGGGACACAGTAGCATATTTTATTAGTAATCTCAGAGCAGTTATACCTGTTGTAGCATACGTCGAAAAGAAACATAATTTCTAGATATAAACGTCTAGACTTCAGGCTCATTAGATTATATTTATTAAGATTTTTATAGGTTGGGAAATTGTGGCAACACCTATAGTGCATCGATCTAAGGAATTTGCGCTGCACTCTTTCTAGCATCTCAACGTATTTATTATAAAAAGGATTCCACACCACCACTGCATATTCGAGCTGAGATCTAACTAGTGCTTTATAGATATGAGAATAAGTGCTTGCGTGTTTAAATTCAGTAGCTGATCTCATAACAAACCCGTACATACGATAAGCCTTTTTGGTGATGTTGTCAATATGTTGATCAAGATGAAGTTTGTTATGTAGCAGTACCCCTAGGTCTCGCACAGATGGAGCTTTCAATAGAACATAAGTCTTCTAACATAAGGGAAGCTATGATTGACCTTATGCTAATGGGGAACGCAGACACACATACACTTTAGATTGACTTGATGCCAATGTTCAATACCACCAACTAAAATATAAATTACATTAATATCATCTCTACTTGGCTTCATTTCAATCACAAATATTCAAAACTTCAGAACCAGTAGGAGCAGCTAGCAGAGAGCAGCTAGCGTAACATTCAGACCACCTATGGACCATTTGTGCATGAACCTACTACAGATAATATGTAGGTACATCACTTTATGTATCATATATGTCTTAACGACGCAATGTTTGCTAGTAAAATCTTGAAGGGAAACATCGACTCTCCGCCGCTGCTCGCACTCATTAAGTTTCGTGCTCCTTCAAGGATTCCGCGCAAACCAATTACTCCGCTTTGTCCTCCAATGAGAAGAACGGTGCTGGGTTCCAACTCTCCATGTGCTAGGTTTTGTAGGGTTTTGAATAGCTGCAGTGACAAGGTTGATTTCCACTTTGATTCTCTGAATACGCAAAAATTTAAATTTCTAAACTATTTGTCAGAGTTACTGTAAAAGTTTTTGTACTGTGTTTTTAGTTATGGCAACAAAACGTACTTAGTCTTATATTATTGATAGTTTTAACTTAAGTTAAGTCATAGTTTTTAACTAACAATATCTTTATTACTGTTTTTTTTTTTTTTTTTGTTCATGTGGTGTTTACCTATAAGTAATTGTTGCACTGTGTAAAGTTTTAATTCATGTTTAGTTTTGTAAGAAGATAAGTGTATACAATTGTTGGTAGACCTAATAAATAAAATAAAATAAATAAATAAATATAGCGGTAACTATCGCGATACTTACCGCGATACTTACCCCGCACGAAAAAGGAATGAACCAAACGTCAAACTGTCAAACATGGGTCGGTCACACCGGAAATACATCACCTGGTCTGGCAACGAATGACGTAATTTTTAATAATATCCTGAAGGTAATACCAAAAATCACATTTTATTATGTAACGAATTTAGATCGGTATTTTACACATATTTAGTACACACGTTTACCAGCCAAAGCAACGATAGCCCAAACTTTACAATAGCCCATCGTTCTTACCTGTGTTCAGTTTCTATAAAATAACGAAGGTCTGGCATTCACGGCTTAGACTATAGAATGCTATAGTCTAAGAGCCCGTAAATGCCACTAATTAATAATAATGAGTACCAGTCCAATGGGACTGGCTCGTAACTTGCAGTGCCACATTATTTCTAAATACATAATGTCCACCGACCAGTACTTGAATGCAGTAAGTCGCGAAGAACCCGATGCCCATGATGCCCAAGGTGCCCAGCACGATGCCCAGGCGCGACACGGCGTTGGGCATGGCGAGCAGGCCCGCGCCCAGGCAGCCCTTCAGCATGTGCATCATGGTGTCCGCGTACCTGCACAAGCACACGCACTCTGTAGCACAGCTCAGTTTGATCTCACAATATTCCAGAGGTTTGCATCGCCGGGAGAGGCACTATGACACGACCAACCATCTCTGAGACGCACTTATACGACAGTGTAATCTGTGTAACGCACATGCGAGCCATTTGTGAGCTTCGGGCTGGGACGATTAAACAATCTGAGGCGTCGGTATAATATTTATAAATATTGCTCACAGCCGTGCAGATACTCGCCCGTTACTTTGGGCAGTCGCCACCGGATCTCTGGAACAGTTTTCACGGCACAAGCAACAGTCTCAAAAAGCGACAGGAAACTGGCTCGCTAAATGAATCACATGTACTTATACAAACCCAAACGGGTGACGAGGTGTCAAGTGTACTTATACGAACCCAGGTACCAGCGACGAGGCGTCAAGTGTACCTATACGAACCCAGGTACCAGCGACGAGGCGTCAAGTGTACTTATACAAACCTAGGTACCAGCGACGAGGCGTCAAGTGTACTTATACGAACCCAGGTACCAGCGACGAGGCGTCAAGTGTACTTATACAAACCTAGGTACCAGCGACGAGGCGTCAAGTGTACTTATACAAACCCAGGTACCAGCGACGAGGCGTCAAGTGTACTTATACGAACCCAGGTACCAGCGACGAGGCGTCAAGTGTACTTATACAAACCTAGGTACCAGCGACGAGGCGTCAAGTGTACTTATACAAACCTAGGTACCAGCGACGAGGTGTCTAGTGTACTTATACAAACCCAGGTACCAGCGACGAGGCGTCAAGTGTACTTATACGAACCCAGGTACCAGCGACGAGGCGTCAAGTGTACTTATACAAACCTAGGTACCAGCGACGAGGCGTCAAGTGTACTTATACGAACCCAGGTACCAGCGACGAGGCGTCAAGTGTACTTATACAAACCCAGGTACCAGCGACGAGGCGTCAAGTGTACTTATACAAACCTAGGTACCAGCGACGAGGCGTCAAGTGTACTTATACAAACCCAGGTACCAGCGACGAGGCGTCAAGTGTACTTATACGAACCCAGGTACCAGCGACGAGGCGTCAAGTGTACTTATACAAACCTAGGTACCAGCGACGAGGCGTCAAGTGTACTTATACGAACCCAGGTACCAGCGACGAGGCGTCAAGTGTACTTATACGATCGGATTCGTATTAATTTTGAGTACCTACGAATCAAAATCCCGAATTACGATGGACGAAATCCCGAAAATTGATACGCATGGTTGTTTGGTCGAGAGTTTAAAATCCCGAAAGTTCATCTGCCCGAAAGTTTTCAAACCCGAAGCTTAAAATCCCGGAGTTTGAAATCCTGAAATTGTCACCATTTCCGAGAAAAACGTTTTTTAGTAAACCTAACCTAAAACACTTAAAAGTTGCCTAAAAAGCGTAGTCGGAGCCCACTGAAGTACTAGCTTGTGTGAAGTACTAGCTTGTGTGAAGTACTAGCTTGTGTGAAGTACTAGCTTGTGTGAAGTACCGCTTTGCGGGGTTTTAGGGTTTACAAAAAAATAACCATGTAGGGTGTGTTCACAAACTTCTTACCTAAACTGTGCGAGTCGGGGTGCCCTAAGGTCCCGAGCTCGCTTCACTCGCTGACCCAAAGCCTAAAATCTCTAAGACAATGACAAAAAGGAGCTTAACAATTATGTTAAGCTCCTTTTTGTCATTGTTTTAATTATGTTATATACCTATTAAGGTAATAATAATACAGGGTACTTAATTATTATTATTATTATTAATCATTTATTTCAGAATAATTCATTCCATAAATTGTTAGTAAAATACTTAACACTATGTTAGTAACAATTAATTATTATGGTAATTTCATTATGATAATTAAATTAAATAAATAAATAAAAATTAAGCTAATTAACATTATATAGGGCACCACCCGAGCCGTGAACTACGTTCCAGTGCATCACAACGGGGCAATCAACCCTCTCCAATATGGTATTCAGAAGGCTGTTGGTACTGCCCCCCACGCGGCGCATCAGGGAGGCCACTCTCTTGCGCACGATTGCCCTAAAGCAGTCCGTGTTGGCCTCAGCAAACATACCTGACGCACTGCAAAAGCGAGGCAAACCCAACAGCATCCTGAAACCATTATTGTATAGGACCCGAAGGGCATTGAAAGATCCACGCGTATACCGGACCCACAGGCTGCAGGTATAAAATGTCTGGCAGTATGCCTTAAAAAGAGCCATTTTGACATCTCTTGAGCACCGTGCAAACCTGCGCGCCAGCATATTGCATCTCACCGCCAATGCTCTACGTTCCCGCTCAGTGTCCATATCATCAGAGAGGTCCTCGGTGACCCAGTGCCCCAGGTACTTGAAATTGGTGACCCTAATTATAGGCATTCCTCCAAGTGTGACCGGTGGAACGGTTTTCGGACTCCTACTTCCCGCCTTGAAGATAAGTAGTTCACTCCTCTTACTCCTACTTTGACAGCGCATAGCGGCCATCTTGCTAAAGCGATAGCTGTCAAATTTGGCATGAACACATATTTAGTCGTGACAATTCACCATGGAACGCTACACGCTTCAACAACGCGTAGAAATTGTTAAAATTTATTATCAAAATCAGTGCTCTATTCGCCTAACGTTCCGTGCATTGCGTCCAATTTATGGCGTTCATAGCCGTCCTGCAGAGTCCACAATCCGTCGTTTAATGAAGAAATTTGAGACAACCGGGTCGGTGATCGATGAAGCAGTGCCTGTACGTCAAAGAAACGCAAGATCGTTGGAAAATATTGTTGCTGTTCGGGACAACGTGCGAGAAAACCCCAGACAGTCCATACCGCGTCGTGCACAAGAGCTGGGTCTTTCTGCGACATCAACTTGGCGGATTTTGCGTCGAGATTTGGGTTTTCATGAATACAAAGTTCAATTAGTTCAAGAGCTAATACCCAACGACCACAGACAGCGCCGTGTATTCGCTGATTGGCTTTAGAGCATTTGGCAGCTGACCCTGCTTTCGGAAAAAAAATCATCTTCAGTGATGAGGCTCATTTCTGGTTGAGTGGATTTGTTAACAAACAAAATTGCCGGATTTGGAGCGACTAAAATCCACGGGAGATTCATAGGTGCCTCTACACTCTGAAAAAGTCACTGTTTGGTGTGGATTTTGGTTCGGCGGTATCATCGGCTCTTATTTCTTCGCAGATGCGCAAGGAGCCGCGCTCACTGTCAATGGCGACCGATATCGGACGATGATAACAATTTTTTTATGGCCTACGTTAGATGGTATGGATCTCACAAACATGTGGTTCCAACAGGACGGCGCCACTTGCCATACAGCACGGGAAACATTAAATTTATTGGATGAGAAATTCGAAGGCTTCGTCGTCTCGCGTGGTGGTGACATCAACTGGCCACCGAGATCGTGTGACTTAACACCGCTCGACTACTTTCTGTGGGGTTACGTGAAGTCTCTAGTCTATGCAGACAAACCACAGTCAATTGCCGCCCTGAAGGCCAACATAACTCGGGCTCTTCGTGAAATTGAGCCCCATTTATGCGAAAATGTCATCCAAAATTGGTCCACCAGGATACACCACCTACAGCGGAGTCGCGGCGGCCATTTGGCTGAAATTATATTCAATACATAATGTCAGCGAATATCCTTTAAAATAAAATAAAAATTGTGGCAATGTCACTTAAACAGGTTTTTTTATTTTATTTTTAAGTTCGAGCGTTCTTAATGAAAAACCCTGTATCTGAGGCCATGAGACACCGCGTACCTCTCACAGATCCCAATGAGAATATTAAGGGCTCTGACAGATGGGCTCAGCAAGACCATTTCGTCAGCATAACTAATGTTGTTCATACAAACACCATCCACTGAGCAGCCGACACCAGCCCCGCTGAGCCCACCTATCAGCCCATTCTCGTACAGGTTGAAGAGCCTGGGTGAAGTCAGGCCACCCTGCCATTGAATATATACTCAAAATGATCTATTCTCTGGGATTGAGGACGTAACAGAAAAGCCGTCCGTCAGTGCTGGACGGCCGATAGGCCTCTCCCAAATGGCGCAACACCACTCGCTCCTTGGCGTTCCGCATCCAGTCCGTCGCACGAAACCTACATCAATATAATAAGTCATAAGCTCCGTGTTTACTTCTCGAGAAATAAATAATAATACCAGTTTGTTAAGCAAAAGTTTATTGTGGAAATACATGTATAAGTGCAACTTACAAATAACAATATTTTCCAGTGTTTATATCTTGTGTTAAAACGTTTTATCGATCTACAGAAATATTTTGAAGTTCCTGACACCCGAAGGAAAATAAACAGTGTATTGTTCGTGAACGGGACCAACTGTGACCTAACCATAGTGTGTGCGCACCTTTAAACCGATACTGTGTTCAGCCTATCGTGTCTATCGGCACATTCGGCACTATATAATACCCACTGTGAAAACTACAATAAACGTGTCTCTTAAACCAGCGCCATCTGTTGCCTTATATACAAGTTTACCATAGCTAAGTGCCGAGGCTGTGGTAAGTTTATGTCGTCGACAGAGGCCACAAATAGCTGCAAATGTGGGTCTTGGTACTACCGAGCGTGCGTGGGTATTCAGAATACCCACGCACGAACAAACGATAAGATGAGTAATCTGGAGGAGAGAGTGGCAGTGTTAAAAACTAAACACACTCAGTTCCAAGCGAGACCAACGGAGACCTGCCCCCGATTCCTCGTTGTACGTCTCGCGCGCCGCCGCTGCCTAGCGAGCTGCTGCGGAATTACTACTGCCGATCTGGATGTGCCAGGCCCCACGACGCGCTTTTATGTGAACGAGCGCTTTACGAAAGTCAATCGGAAGTTGTTTTAGAGCACTCATGAAGCCACGAGTCACCTCGGTGAATCGAGGCCGTATTTTCGCCTGGTAGTAACCCGGAGACGCCACTTGGCAGATCCGCTGCGAAGCTGACTTGCAGCGCACCTTCGGACCGGGCGAGGCACTCGGTAACGGCGGCAATGGCGCACTTTAAAAATACCTATTCGTTTGTTTTTATTATGTTAAGCTTAAGCTGATTATATTTATCTATGTTGTATGGTGATTGTATATTGTTAAATTATATTTATCTATGTTGTATGTTGTATGGTGATTGTATATTGTTAAATTATATTTATCTATGTTGTATGGTGATTGTATATTGTTAAATTGTCACACTTTCTTATACTGTCACGCTGATTTTAAAAGTGAGTTTCTTTGTAGTAGCGAAACCTGGGGACGGTAGATTCCTAGGGGATACTTGTTATCTTCATTTAAAGTTTTACAAAATGCGATACGTCTCTTTGCGCGGGCGCCGCAGCCACGCTGGTTCATTCATTCCTAACTTGATAATAGCACTCTTTGGCAAATGTCAGGTTTTGGTGATATTGAATTTTCGGTAAATTTAAGCTGGATTTATTTAATAAAATATGAAGTAAAAGCTATAAGTGACTATGTTTATTTTGTGAGTCGTTTTGATTGTAAGTACTTTGATTTTTTTAAGTTTGCTTTGATTAACTTGAAATACGTGATGACTAGTTTTGAGTACGGTACGTTTTATACCCTCACTGTGCATGGGGAGACTTGCTCCTTTTCTTTGTGGGTGACATGATCGAGGAATTATCTGTCCCTGGGCGGGACATCAAGTCAACCATGACGTCAAATAACCAGACGACTCATAGGTGTCATTACATACATATATATTTAAGGAAACCATGCTGCGAAAATATACAACCAAAGAAGGCTCAGTAAAAAAGAAAAAATGCCGTAGCTGCAGTAATAGCTGAATATAACTTCAAAAGAAAGGTGACGAACTGGTCAGCTAACTTTATCGATTGTTACTCTTTGAAGATATATCACCTCCGAGTATTTACAAACACTGCCACATATATAAATGGTACTTGTATTTCCTGTGTGTTCGCGAACCTCCCCATCATTACTTACCTTAGAAGATTATTTCAATAATGTTAATATTTTTTTAGATTATAGTTAGAAAGAGTCAGTCAGTTAACGAAAAATTAATGATAAATGAGAACAAAATTTAACAATTTCAAGGTTGCTCCGAAGCTGTTGAAATTACCATTATACAGATAACATAATACCATTCGGTACTACACGTCGTGATAGTAACAGACTTGATCACTAGTGTTGTGTTGTTGTTTCAATAAAAAACTGCAGTTACTAATTTGATATTGAAAAAAATTAGATCACGATGTATTTGGTTTCCTCATAAATTCATTTCCGTGGGCTTCCTGCCCTATGCGCACCCTCCGTGGGAATGCAGGCGGTGCCGGTGTGGTGACACAACGTGCTTCATGTTATGTACTAGCTCTACAATTAAGTGGAGTTAATTCTTTCAATGTGCAGCCAATCTAGTACTTATGTCCGGTCGTCAGCTGGCAACACCGACAACTTTGTGTGGCTATAAGACTGCACCAAGGGTAGGCTTAAAGCCCTTACCTCTAACCTGTTCCTGTAGATAACGGACGCCCTGACATAGGTCATACAGGAAGAGGCACCCTGATGCATGCACATTGTGCTTTTCGGTGAAGATGGAGTTGAGATCGTGCGCAGATTGAAGATAAAGGCAATAAAGGCTGGAGAGTGAAGGCTTGACAATCAGCAGAACCAAAACAAAACATATAGCCGTAGCGCTCGACAGCTTGTTCCAGTTTGCTCCGACTTGCGGTATCTCGGTTCCCTCGTCTAATGTGACGGAGAAATAGATTGGATTGTCAAGCACTGAATTAACAAGGTGGATGAAATGGCGGCTAGTAACGGGCACAACCTGTGACTGTCCACATCCCCCTTAAACATATACTCGTAAGGGGAAGATTTATAAAACATTGATAAGACCTGCTGTCTTGTATGGATCAGAATGTTGGGCCACAAAAGGGATGAATGAAAGGTATGCAGCTGAAATCAAAATGCTGGGGGCATGTGTGGATGGAATAAGAAATGAGTATGTAATGTAATGTTGGGGTTCCTAAGAGGTGGTCTCAAGGAAACAACCACATGCTTGTAGTACTATTTAATGAATGCAATCAATGTTACATGGATATGTGGCTTATGAGGTATAGTGCTAATTCAGCATATTAGGTATAAAGGAGTGTGCATACTTAATAATGTAAGAGAGCATACATATTATTACACTTCACCTCCCAGGGGCATAAAAAAAAAAAGAAATTGACACAACTTTTTCTTTTTTTTTCATAATTACATATTTTACTAAAAAAAATGGTGTTACCTATTTTTATGAATATAAAATTATACTGGTTCTTAGCCTATTACTGATTTTATATAAAATAAATGGGTACCTATTTATTCTTATCATTATACATTGCAATGTTTTTTTTTTTCTTATATTAAATCTATTGATAATAAGGCCTAGTCCTATTCTTATGTACTAATTCTATTTTATCTTTTTTTAGTATTTTTACATTACAACCTAAATCTTGCACTACCGTATAGGGACCTTCAAATAGGGTATCTAATTTACTACCTGTTTCATTTTTTAATAAAATCAAATCATTTTTCTCATACGTTGTTGAATTAACAGATCTATCATGTATTTCCTTACGTTTATGCTTATTTAACAACAAATTGTTCTTTGCGTCGGCATGAGCTAACTGCAATCTATATTTTAATTGTAATGGATAGCTATCTAAATTGTATAATGGGTCTACAGTATCGCTAATGCTATCTGGTATCCGACAAAGTTTTCCAAAAACAAGTTCATATGGCGTATATTTTGTTTCTGAATGGACTGTGTTGTTGAAACTAAAGCACCAAAATGGTAACCAATAGCTCCATGTATTCTTATGGTTTCCGCACTGAATTCTTAAAAATGCACCCAAAGTTTTGTGAGCATTTTCAAGAGCTCCAATCGACTGATGGTGATAGGCTGTAGAAGATAATTTTTCAATATTAAGAATTTTACAAACCTGTTCCATAGTTGCAGAAATAAATTCTGTTCCTCGATCCGTAGCTATTGTTTCCGGAATACCAAATCTTAATATGAACTGTCTAACAAATGCATCTGCAATGGACACCGTTTCTTTGTTTTGTAATGGAATAGCTTGTACAAATTTTGTTAATTCACACTGCATAGTCAATATGTAACAATTTCCGCTTTCGTCTCTATCTAAAGGACCCACTACATCTAAGTAAATCTTTTCGAATGCCGAGGAAGCCGTTGTAGTAATTTCCATCGGTTCTTTAATGTAACGATAATGTTTAGATTTTTGACATTTCGTACATTTTTTAACATATTCTTGAATATCCTTGTCAATACTTGGCCAATAATATCGTCTTTTGATAGTATTGACCATTCTACGCACTCCCGCATGTCCACTGGAAGGCAATAAATGAAAGTCATTCATAATTATTATCTTTTCATTATCATCAGTTATTCTTTTTACTCCTCTTAATATACATATTCGTGGTCCGGACCAATTAGGGAGTGTTGTTATCTCTTCACAAATACTTTTAATAAATTCTATATTATCATTATTCTTAATTATACATACTTCGCTGATACGTATCTTTTTGCAAAAATTACTTAATTTCTGCACAAATTCGGCTCGCGAGAAATGCGCCTTGAAATCAAGATTAATGTATAATGTCTTTTTAGTCTCTTCAAATGCAAAAAATTCAATTTCCTCAGTTATCATGTCATTATCCTTAAATCTTTTTAATTTGCTACCTTCAATCAAACACATTTCCACTGACTCACGCGGTTTTCTTAATATATCCACAACCCTTGGGTGATCAGTCCAGTCGCTAGTGGATTTATTAAGACCCTTCTTTCCATCTTCTTCCTTACTGTTAATTTGTTCTTCCATCTTCCTCTTTTGCATCCTTGTCGTTACAGCCATAACTTGCTCATTCATACTTTTAAGTTCGTCAGACGTTATATGAACTCTAGATAAAGCATCTGCCACAACATTATCTCTTCCTTTCACATAGAGTATTTTAAAGTTATATTCTTCTAGGGTTAACCTAAATTTAAGTAACCTACTTGACGGATCTTTCATACCAAATAAATATATCAATGGTTTGTGATCGGTCATTATGGTAAATTGATTTCCATATAAATATGGTCTAAAATATTTAACAGACCACACGATAGCCAAAAGTTCTTTTTGAATAGTCGGATAGTTCTTTTCCGCTTTATTCATGGGTCTACTCGCATATGCAACTGGTCTAAGATCTTTGTTACATAATACGGACCCAATAGCAGTACCCGAAGCATCTGTTTGTAAAATAAATTCATGATTTTCTGAAAAATCGGGATACTGCAGTATAGGTGACGATACTAGCGCATTTTTTAAAGTATCAAAAGCGTTCTGGCATTCAGTAGACCATATAAATGGTTCATTTTTCCTACTTAACTTATTCAAGGGCATTGCTATTTCCGAAAAATGTCTAATAAATTTACGGTAATAATTACAGAAAGCTACGAAACGTTTTACTTCATCTGCATTTTTGGGAATAGGGTAATTTTTTAATACTCTGGTTTTTTCCGGATCTGGTAATACACCTTTATCTGTAACCAAATGTCCTAAATAAAGAATTTCTTTCTTTAAAAAATCACATTTTTGTGGATTTAGTTTTAAATTTACTTTCCTCAACCTTTCCATTACACTTACTAAATTTTGATTGTGGCTAGATAGATTTCTTCCGAATACAATGAGATCGTCTTGGTAAACTAGACATTTATCAAAAGTTAATCCAGACATTGCTACTGACATCATACGACTAAAAGCATTAGGACTTATCTTTAAGCCCATGGGTAGCCGTTTCATGCAATATTGGCCTGTGTTTGTAGTGAATGCAGTTAATTTACGACTATTGGGTTCCAAACTTACTTGGTAATAACCTTGGTGAAGGTCAAGGTGAGTGAAATAGATAGCTCCCGTAAGCGTATCTAAAATTTCATTAATATTTGGTAATGGGAATTTATCGTCACAAATAACTTGATTTACTTTTCTATAATCTACTACTAAACGCCATTTTCTCCCTTGTCCCTCGCTACTTTTCTTAGGTACTAATAAAATTGGACTGGACCATTCACTATTTGTCTCTTCTATAATATCATTTTTTAACATATTATTAACTTGCTTAGCTATTTCTGGTTTTAGTGCCTGTGGTAACCTATATGGCTTGACGTAAACTGGGGTAGAGTTTTGTTTCACAACTATAGATTGCTCATAAATATTGGTTGTTTTTAACTTATCTCCTTCTAAATGGAAAACGTCTGAATACTTTGTACATATTGCCTCAATTGATTGTTTCTCTTCTCCGTTTAAATAATTTAGATTTAATTCTGACAACAATGTTTTAACTCTAGTGGCGTCGATATTGGTCTTATTAAATTGACAAATATTATAATCTTCCACATTTCTCAAATCTGGTGTTAAAGATGGTAAACACAGTTCCTTATCACTAACATTAAGTATCCTGACTGGAATTCTGTTATTACTAACCTTTGCTATTGCGTTTGCTATAAACACATCCTTCGCTATCTCTTTACTACAAACTACAACTTCTCCATTTACATTGTCATTCACAATTATAAAATGAATTGATTCCGAACGCGCCGGAATAATTATTGCGTTTTTTATCCTATCATATTCATCAACAAAATGTAAATAATGTTGTTTATTATTGTTAAAGAGTGTTAACTTATTTGAAACTATATCTATTTTTGCTTGAAATTTTTCTAAAAAATCTAAACCTAAAATACCGTCTGCTCTTAGTGGTAACGAATTAAAAACAAGAAAATTATGCTGAAACGCTACATTATCATATTTTAATAATAAATTTACTGAACCTAGAGAACGTCGCTGACCACCTATTCCATTTATTAAGGTATTATCTTTATGCACAACGATGTCATTTGGTAACATTTCATTTTTAATGATGGACAATGTTGCTCCCGTATCAATAAGCCAATAATATTTAGTATTATTAATATAAAAGGTTATGTACTTCGCATTTCCTTGGTATGATAACACAAAATGTTTAGGATCGAAAAAACTGATTTGGTGTACTATCTGTACTTTCGTCTTTATCGCTTTGACGCGTGTCTACTACTCGCTCTGCTGGGAATGTACTTTGGCTTCGTCCTCGGTTCCTAGCATATCTCGAACCTCTATTACCACGGCTATACGATGGGTGATAATTTGGCCTATTATATCCACGAGAACCTTGTCCTCTGTTATAATTGTTATGAGATGGGTGTCCACGAGCGTAATTGTTACCATATTGACCACGGAGAGTACCCCTATGATGACTTTGTGATCGCCTATTATTATGTGAAACTCGTCCATTTCTAGATACATGCAAGATATTACCTGATAGTGGGAAAGACGTGCACTCTTCGTCTTTTGCTGCTTGTATGGCATCTTTTAAGCTGCTGAAGCCGCGTGCCGAGACGATGGTGCTCAGCTTCGAGCTCCGCAGGCCATCTGAAAACCGTTTTATTGCAAAACTTTCATTGATGGGTTTCAAAATAGAAAATGCCTCAGTTTTTCCATCAGCCTGAGTAATCGTCAGCTCCGTAAATAATTTTTCCACCTCAGATCCATATTCTTCAATGGACCTTGAACCCTGTTGAATGTTTTGTAGCTGGGTTTGTATAGCCATAAATGATTTCTTGGGTAAAAGATATTTTCTTAAATCATCAATTAAATCTTGAACATTTTTGTATGAGCTTGATACTCTTAGCTTTGCGTTCTCACTCAGCCTACTTTTTAGAACGAAAGTAATTAATAATGCCTTACCTGAGCCATCCAGCATGCCAGCATACAACTCCACAGAGTCTATCAACCGCTTGGTGGTGCCCTCAACACCGTCCATTACTGGAATCAAACTACACGCCACCTTTAAGTCGAATTCCATTTTACCTAATTCTTTTGCTACGGGAAAAATACACAAGCTTTCTATTTCCTCGTATTTTTGCTTAATTTTTTCATATAGATCTATCGCCGCTGCTAGATGAACATCCCTGCTTTTTTCAATTTGTAAAAATATTTTACAGCAGTTATCAAATGCACTTTTTGCTTGTTCCAACTTAGTTATAATTACATTACCTTTATATCTTGATTGTCCCTTTTTTACTAAATAATTTCGTATCTCTACTAAAAAGTTATAATTTCGTTCTAAAATATCAATCATATCATACTAATATTTCTTAATCTAATAAGTAATAGATTTGCTTAAAACACATTATAAACACATTACACATAATTGCGAAACCTAAAAATTAAAGTCCGACGTTGCACTTTGTTTCCGTTTGGTGTCGCATTACAAGTTTTCCGTGCATGATTTTAGCGCCTTTAAGTTTTTGCGTAATGAAATATGATAGTTCACATAACGATAGTTAATTAAATTATGGAAAATTAATTTCACAACACTATTCACTGATTTTCGGTACCTTCACTGCGCCCTCTGATGGATGACCTGATCCTCTGCATGGTACTCATCCCTATTTCTTGTTGGATCCACATGCGATGGCAGCTCCTGTACATTCTTAAGCCAACATAAAGTGCTACGACTCCAATGATGGCCAGGACAATGTAGGTCACGATGCTTAGACGTTCCACGTGTCCTCCAATTTCCTTCAACGTGGCGTCATTGTTACCTCCAGCCGCGTTCTGACTAAGGAAAACCTCTTCCTTTTCGACGGTAGACCGACACATGATATGACTTGTAAAATTCAAATTAAACTAGAAACTAAAAATCCCCTTGGCAGAGTCCCAAGGCAGGGTCGCCATGTAATGTTGGGGTTCCTAAGAGGTGGTCTCAAGGAAACAACCACATGCTTGTAGTACTATTTAATGAATGCAATCAATGTTACATGGATATGTGGCTTATGAGGTATAGTGCTAATTCAGCATATTAGGTATAAAGGAGTGTGCATACTTAATAATGTAAGAGAGCATACATATTATTACACTTCAGTAAGAGGAAGTCTGGAAGTGGCGCCTGTGACAGAGAAGTTGTGTGGTAATCGGTTGTTGTTACAAGAGTAGAGGGAGACCAAAGAAAATATGGATGCATAGCGAAAGATGATAGGGTAAGAAAGGAGGTGACTTTTGAGATGACAGCAAATTATGTATGGAAGATGAAAACATACTGCGCCAACCCCAAACAAATTGGGATGACGGCAAGAGGATGATGATACATTCATTATTTACATACATATATAATTAATAAGTTTTGATATAGAATTATAGATTAAAGAAAGTAGGTAAGAACAAGGCACCGACGTACTTATTTTAGCAATCCAAATTTTGATTACCTACATCGCATCGCATAGACTACATACCCATAATGATTCTCAAAAACTTACTAATGATAGCCAGTACCAACGGCTTAACGTGCTTTCCGAGACACGGAGGAGTTTCATTATGTTACGAACGGTCACCCATCCAGAGACTGACTTATCGAATAATAATACATATCGAATTGATGTCTTTGGAGAAGGTTTCAATTCGAAAAAGTAATATCTGCAGATTTCTTTTTTATTAGCTTCGTGCCATCACGACCGCGGCTATGTCGTGAGTTCGGAACCCCGCGAATGCAATTATTTTTGCATATTTTACATTTTTTGAGTATGACTTTTTAAACATACATTTCTGTTTATTTTGTGGGTAAAATGCCATAATTATGTAGGTTTGTGAAATAAACAAACATATTTATTGTTAACACCGACCACCGTAGACGCACTCATTCAGAACGCTGTTTGTGAGTGGGGATTCCTAGATCGCGCAGTTAATAAAATTGAATTAGTGTCTGTTTGTAATACCGAAATAATAACTTTTAACTAAATGCATGTGCACGTTAAATACGGAAGTTATACCGAAAAGCAATGTTTAATTTTTAATCTTTTAATGTGTACCACAATGAAGCCGTTGTCTTTGTTTGAACGCGCTAATCTTTGGAACTTCCAGTCGGATTTGAAAAAAAACTCATTGTTTACGGTAGCCATATTCATGAGGAAGGCTTGTCTATCTAGCACTACGATTTTGTTGGTGAGGTTTAAATATTGATATTTATAAAGTAAGTCGGAAGAAGACTCGCTATGTAACCGCTTCATCCGCATGCGCTGGGGTTACGGTTAATTACACGTAAGTACCATGTACTACAAAAATATTAGTTTTCAGCAGATAAAAAAAACAGCCGCGACTCTATTTATCTATCTTTTATAAATAAGCCCCATTTTGGGTAAAGTTGTTTATTTAAAAAAAGGTGATATTTGAGCATTATTATTAGGCAGGCATATTACGAGAGAAAGTTACTTCACCGTCAAGACAATTTTATGAAGATAAGGTTATCTTCATAAAATTGATATGTTATGTATATGTTTCTCAAAGCGTTTAGGAGGAAATGAAACTAATTCAACATTACTGATTACGGAACGGGCGGCGAACGCGCGTGATGGCGGACCCCAAACCAGAACGGGACATTGTCGAGTAGAGCCGGTCCGTGAACGCTAATAATATCAACACTGTGCTTTAAAGGGGGTGCCGTGCCGGGCATGTTTACGCAACTTTGTCGAGCGGTAGTGCGCCCCAAAACACTGCCCGATCGCAGCGCCACCTAGCGGGCCACGTCGTAGCAAGGGGGAACAGAATAAACGCAAGCACTGACAGAAGTTTGATCATAATTAACCACTAAATCAATGTCAATAAAAAAGTTAAAAGGTAAAGTAAAAGTGTTGTAATACACCATTAAATAAAAAACATGTATTTTATATTATTTTGGCTTGCGATCGAGCCATAGGAAATGAAATGTTCCAAGGCGGTGAGAATCAATAAAAAGTGCAACCAGTAACGATAGGATGCAGACAATTGTATTAAGAACCTTCGCATAATTATTGTCCAAAAATGACTATGTTACGAACGGTCACCCATCTAGAGACTAGCAAGGGACAAGCATAGCTTAACCTGCGAGCGACCGCCGCGGGGCTGTTAACCCTATCCTATTTGATATCTTACATCGCGCAATCACAGTTTTCGCACCCCTTATCATGTATACATGTAATCCTTCGTATTACACCGGGGGTCAAGCTGGTCTAATCTGGTGATAGTGCAATATGGTGAAAGTGCAATTGGGTAATAGTGCAATATGTAGCAAATTGTCCTTTAGATAGGACTCTACCTGTGAGGCGGATTAACATTGACCCCCTTTTTGATCCGACTTCAATAAATTTGAAATAGGATTTCGTTTATATTTAGAGTAGGTATCATTTCACCGAGCAATTCAAAACAACCAAAGTATTTGTCGAACAGGTCCAGGAGCCGGGCCTGGCTGTATGTGTATGTGAGTTGAAATGTTCGTCTTGTATATTGACAATTAGATAAGCAATATTAGTTGAAGTTTATCGGTAAATATTTGTGGGAATAAGGTAGGTACTTATTATATCGGTATTTCTTCAAGTTCACGGGCATTTCTTAACTAGTGACATATATTTAAAATGACATTGACTGCACTTATTATCATGTATATCGCCATTTGGATTCGTTTCACATGGATCGTTGGTCACGGCAGCTAATATTAATCAGGCCATACTTATGAGGCGTTACCCACCGGAAAATTTCAATGAAGAGAATCGTGAAACCCGCTGTAGTAAAAATAACATATTTTTAACTTGTTAACATCTCGTACATAAGCATAACAGGTTTTGTTAAAAAGACAACTGAATTTTTTATCTTACCGGTTTTCTTAAAGATTAAATAATACAAATAATAATTCATTATTTACAATTGAACTTAATCTAATAATTTTGTCTGAGATTAGAATGGAAACTACTGAATAAGCACTGAAAATGCTAAATGACGAACAAACGTGGTTTACTATTTTAATGAACGGCATATAAATGACTGTAGGCACAACCTACCGACCACCGCTGCACCGCTGCACCGTGGCAACTGGCAACACCTAGTGCTTTTCCTAGATGCCATAACGTATTCATTAATTCACCAATTGTGATTTCCAATCTGTGTGTGAATCTATATCCAGGCCTAAAAGTGTGAATTTATTTACTGTTTCTAACTTTAATCCGTTGTATTTGAAATGTATAGTTAAAGGGATTGTTTGTCGTGGGTAGAAAGATATTATTTTAGTCTTATTAAAGTTAATTTCAAGATTGTGTTCGTTCATCCATTGTGTTGTAGTGTCAAGTATAGAAGTAAGTTTTTGATTTAAATTTAAATTATTATCACAAGATGTTAAGATAGAGATATCATCGGCGAATAATACGCATGACTCATTGATGTGGTTGGGAAGGTCATTATGTAAACGAGAAATAGTAGGCACCCTATTACGCTTCCTTGTGGTATAGAAGCATTTATGGGTATATTTTCGGATCGTATTAGTTCTATTTCTTTTGATTTATGATTGTAATGTTCTATTTCTACAAGTTGTTCTCTGTTTTTTAAATATGATGTAAACCGTAAATGTTATATAATTTATTTAATAATATATCAAATTGTACCTTATCATAAGCTTTTGTCATGTCTAATAACAAACCTACGGCATATTTTTTTATTATCAATTATATTGAGTATATATTATTGTAGTAGTATATATTACTTCTTGTTTATATTTATAAACAAATAAAACGGTAGGTAGATCGGTTTTTGCGAAAACCATTCTGACTGTCATTAAATATATGTCGCAATTGAGTCGTATCCGGTACGCCAGCGCCATCCGGTGGCGCTCGATGGAGTTGGTGGTGCGCGCGCAAGCGACTGTAGACTTCACTTCTCGGTTGGCAAGCGGCGCGTGCGGATCACTGAACCATCGCGCGTTCTGCGATACGTACCTACTAGTCTAGTTATACGAGTGTAAAGTGCATTAATTATAAAATCGGAATTATAGCCTACGTGATTGAGTGTGCAAGTTTGTTTTCTTCATCCAATACTACCCACTGACGCCCACAGTTAAAAGGACCTAGGATGAGAGCTAATGATGATAGAGACTGTGCTCCCCCGTCATCAGAATTGGGATCCGTGTTGGATAAGAACAAGGAAACAAACGTCTGGACTGCCATGTTCGAACAACAAAACAAGAACATGCAAGCGTTAATTGAGGCGCTGCTATCACCGAAACCAGCTTACTGTGAAGAACTACCCGCATTCGATCCTCACAAACACGGTACCGACGCAAGATCATGGTGCGCGACAGCAGATTTGTGTTTTTCCGAAAATCCACCAGGCGGCGGCAGCGGGCCGGTCGGCGGCGCGCGGCCTTCTGCACCGTACAACCCCCATCGGACACATTACAACACAAAGGTGAATTGTTACGCTTTACTTATGATTCTGGTGCTGAATGCTCGTTGGTAAAAGAAAGTTTTGCATCGAAATTTAATGGTAAACGTGTTAGTAATGTTGTTACTATGACTGGTATAGGTCAAACGTGAGTATTCAGTGCAGAACAGATTTTATGCTGTGTAGTGATTAACGATCACCCTCTCGAAATGTTATTGCATGTTTTACCCGACAACTATTTGCATAGTGACGTCACGTTAGGTCGCGACATTTTAAATCAGGGTTTTGCTATAAACATGACGGCAACGGAGATTTCGTTAACAAAAGTCCTTTGTGTAAATTCGATGCGGCATAGTAGTGATAACGCGTTACAATCGGATTTAACTGTAATCGTGACGAATGTAACTGGCAATGTCAAGTCTAGGCTTCTGCATTTGCTAAATGAGTTTTCCGAATTTTTCATTACCGGTTTGCCTACGACGCGAGTAAACACAGGCCAGCTTAAAATTAAGTTGATTGATCCGAATCGCACGGTGCAGCGGCGACCGTACAGGATGTCGGCGGACGAACGTAGAGTTGTGCGTGACCGTGTGAAAGAACTCTTACAAGCGAATATTATCAGACCTAGCTGCTCTCCATTTGCAAGCCCAGCTCTGCTTGTAAAGAAGCAAGATGGTTCTGACCGCATGTGTATAGACTACCGCGAGCTTAACAGTAATATCGCCTCCGATCGTTACCCGCTTCCTCTAATCTCCGATCAAATCGCGCGTCTCCATGGTGCCAATTATTTTTCAAAATTAGACTGCGCTAGCGGTTTTCATTAATACCTGTGAGTGTAGAGTCGATTGAGAGCACAGCATTCATAACACCTGAAGGTCAATATCAATTTTTGACTATGCCATTTGGCCTAAAAAATGCTATCTCGGTTTTTCAAAGAGCCAACATGAATGCTTTAGGTGACCTTGCTCATGACTACGTGATCGTGTACGTCGATGACATTTTGATCATATCTCCCGATGTATAGTCAGGCTTACAAAGACCTCACACTGTGTTAGAAGTACTGACTAAAGCTGGCTTCTCTTTGAACCTTCTTGGGATTTGAGGTAGAGTCTGGCCAGGTCAGACCCAATCGTAAAAAAGTAGAGGCCTTAACGGCTCTCCCACCTCCTGAAACGGTGACCCAATTACGGCAGTTTATAGGACTAGCCTCATATTTTCGCCAATTTGTTCAAAATTTTTCTAGAATAATGGCCCCTTTGTACCGACTGACTTCACTGAAAAGCGAATTGACATGGAAACCAAAGAACGAAGACATTCGCCAAAAAGTAATCTCTACCTTGACGAGTGATCCGGTATTGACGATCTATGACCCAGAGCTCCCGGTAGAGCTACACACAGACTCAAGTAGTTTAGGTTATGGAGCAATTTTGTTCCAAGCCAAGACTGATGGTAAGCGTTGTGTGGTAGCGTACTTCAGTAAGAGAACATCTCCTGCAGAGAGCAAATATCATTCTTACGACCTCGAAACCCTCGCAGTTGTGAACTCTATCAAACACTTTAGGCAATATCTTCATGGCAGGAAGTTTACCGTCGTTACGGACTGCAACTCATTAAAATCTTCCCAAACGAAGCAGGAACTGACTCCCCGGGCGCATAGATGGTGGGCTTTTCTGTAGTCTTTCGATTTTGACGTAACTTATAGGGAGGGGGGGAAACGTATGTGTCATGTAGATTTCTTTTCACGAAACCCTCTATCACTTGATTCAAAATCAATAGAGTCCCGTGTAAGCCCAAAACGCATAGACGTTACTGAACTCTCACCCAATTGGCTTCAAGCCGAACAACAACGCAATTTTGAGATTTCTAAAATCATAAGCGATTTAGAAGAGAATCAACTGGATGATCAATTAGCCAAGACTTATGTGCTACGTTCAGGCGTCCTTCACCGTAAGATCCAACGCAACGGTAGGTCTAAATGCTTACCGTATTTACCTCGTGCTCTCCGATGGTCGGTAGTCAACAATTTTCACGACTCTATCGTTCACCTCGGTGCTGAAAAGACGACTGAAAAGCTTTTCGATTATTATTGGTTCCCCGGAATGTCTCAGTACGTTAGAAAATTCGTAGATAGCTTCGTTACGTGCAAAGTCACCAAGTCTCATTCCGGTAAAGTCCAAGCCGAATTGCACCCGATAACCTAAGGTAACGAGCCCGTGGCACACGGTTCATATAGATGCGGCGGGAAAGCTTAGCGGGAAGAACGATAAGAAGGAATACATTTTCGTGTTAATCGATGCGTTTACGAAGTACGTGCTGCTCTACCATACGTCAAACATTGACTCTAAGAGTAGTATTCATGCGGTGACTCAAAGTGTAGCGCTCTTTGGTGCTCCGGCTCGCATAATAGCGGATCAAGGCCGTTGTTTCGCCAGTAGAGTTTCGCGATTTTTGCATGAGCAAGAATATCGCCTTGCATCTGATAGCGACAGGTTCGTCGTGCTCGGTTGGCAAGTGGCACGTGCGGATCACTGAACCAGCGCGCGTTCTGCGATACGTACCTACTAGTCTAGTTATACTAGTGTAAAGTGCATTAATTATAAAATCGGAATTATAGCCTACGTGATTGAGTGTGCAAGTTTGTTTTCTTTATCCAATACTACCCACTGACGCCCACAGTTAAAAGGACCTAGGATGAGAGCTAACGATGATAGAGACTGTGCTCCCCCGTCATATTACATTTTTCACAAAATGCACGATTGCACATTGCTTTCTCAAATATTTTAGAGGCTGCTGGTGGAAGAGCAATGGGACGATAGTTGTTTGGGTCATTTCTTATATTTTTCTTGTGGATCAGTTTTATAAGAGCTTTTTTCAGTAAATCGGGGAAACTCCTTCTTCAAAAGATTGGTTAAGTAAAAGTTAGTTCGTCCGCGCATTGTCTTAATAAGGTGGGTGGGAGTTCGTCAATTCCATGGCTTCTTTTGTTTTTTTGATTTTTAATTGTTGTATTTACTTCGTAAGGATCTACTGGGCTGAGGTATAGTGTATTTTGAGTAGTTGAAATCGCCGTGGGGACTTTTGGTTGCCTGGTGTCTGGTGGTAGGCAATGTGTTAATCCCACCAATGGAGGCAACGAAATTATTTATACATTAGCTACGTCTTTAGGTTTTGAAGTTAGGCAGTTATTCATTTGTAGGGTTATGTTATATTTTTCACTTTTTTGTTCCTTGTTTGTACGTTCATTTATTATTCCCCACATAGTTTTAACTTTATTGTTCATTTAACTTTATTATCAATAAATAACTTATCCTTGGTAAATGTATATGAAAGAAATGTTTACGTATTGCTAAATCAATTTCTATGCCTATGCATTTACGACCATTATCTAAAACACGCGTACGGATTATTTTGGTTGACTCAATAAAATTATCCTCTTTTATCGGCAGCTCGTTTTTAACGTTCAGACGATATAACGAGTTCAAAAAAGCGCTGCATTCCATCCAAGATCCGGCCTTTTGTTTTTCTAGTAGTAAGCCAGCGGACTTAATAGCATCGACCGACTTTAAACTTTTTTATTTGATATTCGTTAGCGACACGTAGTACGGCGCGCGACGCCACACTTCGCAGTTTTTTTAACGCCTACTATTTGATAACCATCGTCACTTGGCTTAATTTCCTTCATAAGGGTTTAAGTTGCCGATGACGTCACATAATCAGCTGTCCGCTCAGCGGTTGGATATGCCACGACGCACGGCGATGGGGCGCGTGTCTCTGTCGGTGGAGCCACATTTGGCAACCGAAGTGTTAACGAATCTGCGTAGGATACTTTATTATTGACATTCATGACAATATTGACACCGGACTTTATTTTATCCATGTCGCGTTCCACATTGGCTAGTTTCGTTTCGTCACATGATGACTTTATGGCGAACAAGGAAACGATGCCCGTTACTCCCCGGGTCATATCCATAATTGCAGTTTTATTTGCAACGTTAATGCCCTGGGACCCTTGATCATTCACAAGGTCGTTAATTTTTGACAAAAACGCCGTATTATGCAAGATAAATTACTATGGTTTCGAAGCCAGCGCAGTGCAATGGTTCCGCAGCTATCTGACCAAGTGGGAGCAACTTGACTTGCGTATGGGTGACGGCACTACCTTTAGATCGACACGTATTTCTGTTATGTAAACAGAGGCGTCCCGCAGGGCTCCATATTGGTTCCAATTCTCTTTATTTTGCTCTACGCGGATATTGTAAAGTGTTCAGAGATGCAAGTACCATATATACGCCAATGATGTCCAACTTTAAATGTCCTTTAGAACAGACGTGTACAATGGTATCATTAAGGACCTTAACGATGACCTACAAAGAATCGCCGACGAACTGCCTGTCGTTAAATCCAATGAAAACTTAATACACGGTATTTGGCACAAGACAGCAGTTGGCTCGATTACCAGGGAGTAGGGACTGACTAGGCTGAACTAATTGAGCGATTGTATGAAGTAGGGTTTAAGAAACACGTAGCAGACTCGGTTAGAAACTGCTTTTATCGCCTAAAGATTATATACAAAATGAGACCTTATCTGTCCGTAACAATACTGAGCAGCTAGTGGAAGCACTGGTTCTGTTCAGGTTGAACTACGCTGGCACGGTGTACGGCCCGCGCCTATTAGTTCGTTCTGACCGCCTCATTCATACAAAATGCTTGAGCTAGGTTTCGCTACAATATTAATCGCAGAAGACATGTAATACTTTTTCTAATCAAAACGACGTCTAGACGAAAATTACACTGGACTTGCCTTATGTTAGGTGTGGATAAATATAAAAAACCGGACTAACTCTAAGAGTATAACAAACTTTTAGCGCAGCCGTAAGGCACACACTTAATAGTATGTATATACTTATATATGTTTTTAATGTATTTCTTGCTACTCGTTTTTTTTTTATATTTTCTATGTTTAGTATTGTCGTTGTGTGCCTGAGCCTGAGCTGAATAAATGTTTTTTCTTTCTTTCTTCTTTCAAACTTAATTGGGTTACGAGTAGACGGGAATGCTGGAGAAGGCAATGCTCACAGCAATCCTCGAAGCAGTCTCAGGGTACGCTGCCTTTATAGATAGCTTTTGTTATACAGCTTCCAAAGTGTGGAATAACCTGCCACCACCGATAACGGTAACTTACACGATAGACACATTCAGAAGACGCTTACGCCAGTATCTGATTGATGCGCAACGGAACTTGGATATGGTCACACTTAATGCTTCAATTATATGATGTACTCGTACCTACCTACTTCACCTGAGCGTTTCAACTTGTCTGTTTTCGTTGTATAGCTGCACAAAAATGTAAATAGGTGTTAAACTAGAGGTTACAAGGGCTCACGCTCGACTCGCTCCTAGCCTTTGCGTGGGAGCTGCTGTGATGCTGTGATGCCCCTGTGTGGCCTCGGCACCGCACATGTGTGGCCTGTAGGATACAAAGAGCACATTACATCAAACATTAGTATTTGCCGTCCTCTAATGCTTTACTGAGCCGCGTTGACTAGCAACTTACCCCACGTGTGCAGCCTACTTGCATGCGACTGGAGCTGCATGCGATGTCGGGACAGCAGCTATCATCCTTTCTTTAAATCTGGCCGCGACTGAACCTCTCACGTGTAGATCTGGATTGACATAACTGTGGCAGAAGGTAAGTAATGAAAAATTAAAAATGAGGGAAGTTTTTAAATAGTTGACAATAATAAAACCTGTGCCTAATAGGTACTGGCTTTTTGCAAACAATACTATTAGATAATCGCTTAACGTTGATTCTTGCTTTCTTCATCTCACTTTTGTCGACGAATTTATTAACTTAATGTTGACTTATGTTTACTGTCGCATTTAAGGCGATCGACACGCTGCACCGTACCACGCAGCGTCGCGGGTGTGCGTGTTCTTACGTCTTTTGCAAGTATCTGAGTTTGTATAAAAAACACACGGAAAAAAAGTTCGACGTTCGTCGCCGCGCACCCCGCTGCGTGATGCGGTTCAGTGTGCTAATCGCCTAAATGCAACCTGTTTACTTTAGTTTTGTTCGGTTTTAAAAGTAAAAGTTTCCGTTGTGGAGTCCGTCGCGCTCGGCACTTGCGGCGTATTAAAACGAGGGTAACGTGCACGGATTCATTATGCTCCTATTGCGTACTAAGGCTGGCAGCGCAGCGTCGTAAATAGGTTTTCCATTAGATCTGACTCATTGATCAGCTCGCATGCGTCCGTTACCAAAATATTGATTACTTCTCTCTGATCTTCACACACATGCACGTCACTTTTCTACTGACATCGCGCTATTCATATGTCAATTAATTACGTCCGTGACATCTATCAACCCGAGGTCCAGTTGAAAACCAGCGTCAGGCACTAGTTGTGTGCCATTTTTGCTGAACTGGACCCATTTGGCGCAGCCGTAAGGCAGATACTTAATAATTATTACTTATTCTGTTTCATATTTTTTGTATGTTTTCTATGTTAAGCATTATATCGTTGTGTGCCAGAGCCTGTGCTGAGTAAATGTTTTTCCTTGTTTCGGTTGCAGTGCGGAGGCAGCAGGCAGCAGGCAGCAGGTGAGCATACTAACCTCGACTAGCCACTAGGAGACCTTTGTTGAAAGTGAACCTTTACTGGGTCATGTCCATAAGACACTGTATACATTCCACGGAACAGAATTTTTTGTTCCGTGATACATTCATACAAGTTAGTTATTAAAATTTGATGAAATACTAGATTCTTAAATTCTAGGGCTCGGCATCTCAAAACGGAATAACAATTTATGACATAAAAAATATCTAAAAATCTTATAGGAAACATATTAGCGTAACCAAACCGCACGCTATTAGGTTGGAGTAAATCAGCTCCATGTCCTTCAATGATGTACCTACTTGGTGCCTACAGCCTCTGAGTGAAAGGGCTATGAAATATATGGGTGGCCTGACAGATAGACAGGAGACAGTTATAAGGCATCCCTTTTTGGCATTTCACTACGGAAAACTAAAAGTTTTGATTTACTTGCATATTATAATAAAACGATGCTGTCATGATTGTACCCGTGGAGTTGTGATGTACACTTACGAAGTGGGCTTCGCTACCTTGCGGTGGTTGTGAGGGTCGAAGTCTTCGTCATCGGAAACTGTAACAGAAGTCGCAGAGGTGAGGTGTAAAGCGGGCGCGGCGCCTTACGTCATCACGTGGCTACAACACCCTCACGTGCAGTCAGCATGTCGTCGAACCCCGACACCATATACTCGTATATGAACATGGCGGCGGCTGATAGCTCCTCTCTCGCAACTGGATAACAACGCGGCGCCGGCGAATGATCTGTTCAGATTATGTTCTGTGGCCGATTTTGAACTGCAAAAGATATTCGCATAAAAACTAATGTCATCTGTCATTTAGAATCACTGACAGCTACCGTCGGACAATGCAATGAGGATCGTCGCCGGTGGCGGGCACAACCGAGGTCGGTGCCAGTCATTGTTGTCGTGGATAATCGTCTGTTTACTAAGTATTATTTTGCTTATTATAATTTTTATTCTATTATCTTGTGCTCCAATAAATCAAATCAAATCATATCATATATTCGTTTACGTCTTACGTCCAGTTCCACGACAGTCAGCGTTCCAATCGCACGAGTACTCAGCTTTGCTAACTACTTATATTATTATTTTCTAAAAACGGCCGCTGTCAGTGTTTCTCAAAGTCAGTCGAAATGTTTACCTGTAGACGTTGTGACATTGAATCGAAGGATGGTGCTACGTGTGTTGCCTGTAAGGCTAAATGGCAGAGAAATAAGAGGCTGGATGGAGAAAACTTGGCAAGCGTACATCGACATGGAAATGTCAAAGCTGCAAGGCTACCCCGGTTGCCAGACTGGTTGTTTGAAGGCACCGCCAGCGAACTCGGAGACCATCATGATCGAGCTTCAACGTCTGTCAGCTAAAATGGAAGCATGCCTGCGCTGATTGACAGTGTGAATGTTATCCAGAGTGAGCTGGCCGAATTAAAAATCATACGGCAAGAAGTCTCTGAAATTAAATCCTCCTTTGAATCCTACGGTCAAAAACGAAAAGCTTTGGCAAGTAAGTCAGTACTGGAAGATGAAATCGAGACAATGAAGAAAACCAAAGAAGTGATTGTCAATTTGCAGGATCGAATTACTCAGCTTGAGAATCGGCAGTCTGAGAATGAACAGAGGTCCCGCATGAACAACATCGAGATCAAAGGAGTGCCAATATCCGAAGATGAAGACCTGTTCGCAATAAAGCGTGCTGGGACCCCCCTTTTCCTCCTCTACATAAATGACCTTCCGAGGCAAATAAAACACCCTATGGTACTATTCGGCGATGATAGCACCGTAATCATAAAATGTGATGATCCCAATACGTATGAAAATGAAATAAACATGACATTGAATAGTATTATAACATGGTTTGACAACAATAATCTAATTATAAACTTAGAAAAGACTAAAAAATTATGCATTTTTATCAGAGAATACCAAATACAATCCATGACATTAGCTATTTAGGCACAAAAATAGAATCAACTACTGCTACTAAATTTCTTGGAATTAATATAGACAACAATTTGACTTGGAGACCCCAGACAGACGATATATGTAAAAAACTTAGTAAATTTACCTATGCTCTCTATAAATTATCTAAAATAGTGAGCCTAGAATCCGTACTAACAGCCTATCACGGCTATGTTGCATCAACACTCAGATATGGCGTAATATACTAGGGCAATTCAGTTGATAGAGAACGCTTATTTAGAGCCCAAAAAAGATGTGTCAGAGCTATGTGTGGCCTTAAAAGCACAGACAGTTGCCAACCGTACTTTATACGCATAAAAATACTTACCTTGCCATCGCTGTACATATACGAAACAAATGTGTTCGTCAAATCTAACATTTCACTATATAAAATAGCTTCTAAAAGTTACTACAGAAAGTTGCGCGATAGAAATAAGTTGGAACTCGAAGTGACCTATGGCAAAACTGCACTAATGAATAAAAGTACCTTCTGTATGGCCAAAAAAATATATAACAAACTACCTGAACAAATAAAAACGTTAAATCTGGACAATTTCAAAACACAATTATTAAGAATATTATTAAATAAATGCTATTACTCACTACAAGAATATTTGGACGATAATTCTATAATTTCTGCTTCAGAAAATTGTACATCACCTCATCTATTTTGAATCTTATTGACATATTAAGACATGTAACCTATATATTTGACATTTATTGAAATCGATTATATTCTCTATTTATACTGATTAATCTATTTGACATCTTTATTGAAATTGATTATATTCTTTATTTATATTGATATGCATGTACCTATCTATTAATTGATTTTATTACCAATGTGACATATTTTTATATTATTCTACCACTTTATGATAATTATTTTAAAAGTTGTAGGAGGTGTAGGTAGGGGTTTCACACTCGAAGGAAACACACACGACGTTTTCAGGAGATGTATTCAGCAATAACAGTTACAGGTGAAAAGGTGATGAGGTGATGAGATGATGAGAATTTACAAGCGATGATGATGATGTTTTTGGATGTAAATATAGGGTATTCCGCGACCAAGACCTTAGGACGAAGGTCGGGAAATGAGGTCCCTCTATCCAAAAACTCCTTACGGATAATGTTTTAGCAACGACTATCAGAGGTGTCCCTGGTAACCTTTCCAAGTAGGACGAGATTCCAGAATGCACTCTAGGTAGCTGTGAACTAAAGAAATTAATTGATCCAGCGAGGGTCATTAAGTCACGGAGAATCTTAACACCGCGATTCAGAAATGCGCGTCATAGGCACAGCGCCATCTAGTGGTGAGCGGTGGAACGTTTTTATTGACAACTGGATCAGTAAACTTCTGTTACTTATAATATCTAATAAACACGATAGATGGTGTGTTACAATCTCCCCCTCAGTCCTCAAAGACGTCTCGGCGTGATGGACTGGATAGTGGGTTATTGTTTTCTAGGGCGTCCACGTCCTTGTTTAGGCCCCGATGAAGGCTTGCTGGCAACTTTCTCCTTTCTTGGTCGTCCTCTTCTTCGAAGTGGTTGCACGGGTTCGGGAACTGTTTCAAGGCTTTCACCTTTATATGGAGTCAAAGCAGAAACATGATAGAGACCGATTGGGTTAGTAGGATCATCTGGAGAAGCTACTTTAAAAGATGTTGGCCCATGTTTATTGAGAATGACGTATGGTCCATCTCTACGTGGCGCAAATTTGGCAGTTACACCTTGGGCTCCCTTGCTCACGGGGTGCAGGTTAACTAGTACCAAATCGCCGGGTTGATACTGTGGATGTTCACGCCTATGCTTATCAACATATGCTTTTCGTGACTCCTCCTTCATTTCTTGTACTTCTCTCGCTTTGATTAAGGTCTCCGCTAGTTGTACAAGTTTTGGAGTTATCTCTGGTATTATATTTTCAGAAGTGACTATATTTCGAAAGTCAACTTCGTTGTCACGAGGCGATCTTAGTTCCCTTCCGAACGTCAAATACGCTGGGGTTTTACTTGTTGTAGAACCGGTAGTACTATTCATAGCGAAACGAATCGCTGGCAAAAGCTCTGACCATACATTATGTTTCCCTCTTTGCACCATTATAGCTAGTTGGGTCTTTAAGTCGCGATTCTTGCGTTCAACAGGATTAGCTTCAGGGTGATACAACGGGGTATATTGGTGCTTTATGTTCAGGGTGTACATAACTTGTTGCATTACAGCACTCACAAACTGAGTTCCATTATCACTTATTACTCGGCGGGGCATCCCATATCTTAGGAAAACTTCGTTGATCAGTGTTATTGCACAGGTTTCAGCAGTGGCAGTAACTAAACCGAAAAGCTCCACCCAACGGGAAGCAACATCCTCAACGATTAAGATCCAAGTTTTCCCATCTTCTGTTTGTGGCAGAGGTCCAAACAAATCAAAAGAAACTACTTCAAATCGTTGGCACATGCTTGTAGTTTGCAGTAATCCAGCCGGTTTCTGATTACATGGTTTATATCGTTGGCACTCCAAGCAATTCTTCACGTAACTTGCAACATAGCTACGCATCCCACTCCAAAAGTATCTGTTAGCTATCTTTTTGTAAGTTTTCTCAGCCCCATAGTGTCCTGCTAATGGATCATCATGGTAGGCACTGAGAACGTTTGCCCACTCGTGACTAGGTACAACGAGTTGAGCATCGTCAGCTTCGGAATCAGGATGTAATCTGTATAGCATACCATTATTCATAAGGTATCCTTTGTTACTCCAGTATACAGCATCCTCTGTTCCCTTAGTTTCTTCTAAGGCTCCTATTATTTTCTGGATTTTTGCATCCTTCATCTGTTCTTCTCGGATTTCTTTAATACTCCTCGTGGGCATATCTACGATTATAGAACATATCTCACAGTTAGGGCTATCCTCACAACACGGTGGTCTTGACAACGCATCAGCCACAGTATTCAGTTTACCAGGTTGGTAGTTAATATTAATAATGTTGAATGTTTGGAGTTGTAATGCCCATCTAGCCAAACGTCCGGTTGGGGATTTTAGGTTCATTAACCATTTTAAAGCTTGGTGGTCAGTTACCACAGTCACAGGTTGACCTTCAACATATGCTCTAAATTTATTTAGTGACCAGATTACGGCTAATGCTTCTCGTTCAGTAGTGGAGTAATTCTTCTCCGCGGTCGTGAGCAATCTGCTCGCGTATTCAACGGGATGCTCTTCTTCCTTCTCCCCCTGGACCAGAACTGCTCCAAGCGCATAGCTACTGGCATCAGTCTTCAGTATGTAGGGCTTCGTGTCATCGGCCTGCCGCAACACAGGAGCTGTAGTTAGCCGGGTTTTAAGCGTGTTGTAGGCCTCTTCCTGTTCAGTATTCCATACCCAACAGGCATTCTTCTTTGTTAATTTCGTAAGGGGTTGGGCTATAGCGGAAAAATTCTCAATAAAACGTCGGTACCAAGAACACATCTGTAGAAAAGATATGAGATGTTGAAGATTCTTGGGTGTTGGCCTTTCTAAAATAGCTTTGGTTTTATCTGGGTTTGGCTTTAGTCCTTCAGGTGTTATGATGTGACCTAAGTATTTTATTGACGAGCAGAAAAATCTACATTTATCTTTGTTTACAGTGATGTTGTATTCTCTCATCCTTTGCAGTACGTCCTTCAGGTCGGAAAGGTGGCTTTCAAAGGTGCTTGAGAATAGGAGCAAGTCATCCAAATAGGCCAGCATGTTAACATGTTCTAGGGTAACCCGGAATCTATCGACAAGTCGCTGGAAGGTAGCCGGTGCATTCCGTAGACCAAACGGCATCCTCTTGAATTTATATAATCCAAAAGGGGTGATGAATGCTGTTTTCTCTTCGTCTTCTTTCCTGATCTTTATTTGCCAATAGCCAGATTTTAGGTCGAGTGACGTCATGTAAGGCGTTGGCTTCGCAGCGTGCAGTAAGTCGTCTATTCTTGGAATAGGGTAAGTGTCGGGCACAGTAATAGCGTTTAGACGTCGATAATCGATACATACTCTAACCTTTCCATTAGGTTTCGGTACCATAACCACTGGCGAAGCCCAGGGCGAAGAGCAGGGCTCAATAATAGCCTTCTCCATCATTTCATGTAATTCTTCCTTAAGAATATCTTTCTTTGTTTGAGATAGTCTGTAGGGAGGGACAGATATTGGAATATCGTCCTTTGTCACGATGCAGTGCTCTCCAAGCAAGGATGGTTTGTTGTTATCAATAAAAACATCTTGGTAGTCGACAAGTATTTTATTCAACATTTCCTTTTGACCTTTATCTATATCAACACTACAAAAGTGATAGCCACCATCAGAGTCCGTAGGTACGTTTGCACTAGGAAACAGTTGGATTGAATGCGGGGATAGTGTTACTTCCGCTTCTTTGACGTTAACTTCCGCATCACGCATCATATATTCTGCGAAAGCAGGTAAGTAACCGTCGAAAACCCTTTTTGCTTTCTTAGCAGGTGACAGCTGGAGTGGTATTAACCTGTATCCTGGGGAACCCTCAGAAAGAGCGGCAGCACTTGAGGATGCAATAGCTGCTGAAGGCATTCCCTCTGTGGTATTTAAAGCAACACTGGCCGAGTTGCTATTCGCTTCTTTAAAGGTAGCGAAGTCCTCCTCATATAGCTCATAAGTTGAATCGGCGTCAAGGAATTCCCAAGTAAACTGAGGAAGGTTGAGCACCATTTTTGCGTCTTGCATAAAACCGACGCCTAGTAGAGTTCGGTTGTCCCTTGAATTTGGCAAAACAATGAAGCTGGTAGGAATGATGCGGTCCTCTAACTTTACAGGAACGAGTACCTTCTTTACCCGTTGGTTTTTCCCGATACCATCGGCCAGAGTAATCTTTACCGTTTCTTCGTGGAACCTGTATCCTTTGTTCATCAGCTGCTGGTATAGCTGGTACGATGCAATGCTGGTCTTCACACAAGTGTCGACGTATGCTGTCCCTTTAATGCCGTCTACCTCAATAAACACTATTGGCCTGTTTCTTACATCCGTTTGGACGTCAACCGGACAGAAGGCTAGATTTGTTGATGGAAGTGACCGTTGTTTATTGGCGCAGCAGGTTGGGCAGCTACTGCGAACTACACCGGGCGTACCACAACCGTAACAGGTCACTTTGGGTGCGGATGGAGATGGAGCTTGCGTTGTTTTGGTAGTGGCTGTTTTGACTTGACTCTCAGGGACGGGCTCAGTTGCCTCTAATTCTTTCTGCTTCTTTTTCAATTTCCTACAGTGTTCGGTAGCATGGCCGGAGAAGTGACAGAACCCGCACTTCACCTTGGGTTTCATGGTTGGACTTGGCTTGGCTTCCTTGTCATCTTTATCCGGTTTGTCGATCCACATTTGTTCGACGCCCCGAGCTGCTTCCAATAACTCGTCGTAGGATTTAATCGAGTTGCGAGGGATTTTATCGCGTATTCGGTGTTTGAGTTGGCCGTATATCATGTGAAGCTGATGTGATTCCGGTATTTCGGGTTCCGGAAGTTGAGCAAAAAGCATTCGCTTGTGTGCGATGAAGCTTTCAGTGGTTGCTCGTGGGTCTTGCTTCTCTGAGACTATTTCCTGGAATATCACATAAGCTGGTTTCCTTGGGGCAAAAGCGTGACGGAGTCGCTCTTCGAAATCCGCCCATGTGGCGACATGCTTTTTAACTCCCTGCCACCACACCGCAGCTTCGCCCTTGAGGAGTAATGGTAATCCAGTGAGCGCTTCTGCATCACTTACATTTTCAATTTGCTTGAAAATTGTCACTGCTGCCAGAAAAGCTTCCGTCACTTCGGAGTCCTTGGTCCCGTCAAATTCAGCTTTACAGGTCGTAAATGAACCGTGTCTTCCTGGTGAAAGCTTCGACAGCAGCGCCTCAAACTGAGTATCGGACATGGTGACCGACATCTCTGCTTTCCCTTCTGCAGCTGGTGTTGTTGTTGTCCGTCCGTAGCGTGTGATGTACTTTGGTTTCTCTTCGAGGTCCACGTTGGTCGCCAGATTGTAGGAGGTGTAGGTAGGGGTTTCACACTCGAAGGAAACACACACGACGTTTTCAGGAGATGTATTCAGCAATAACAGTTACAGGTGAAAAGGTGATGAGGTGATGAGATGATGAGAATTTACAAGCGATGATGATGATGTTTTTGGATGTAAATATAGGGTATTCCGCGACCAAGACCTTAGGACGAAGGTCGGGAAATGAGGTCCCTCTATCCAAAAACTCCTTACGGATAATGTTTTAGCAACGACTATCAGAGGTGTCCCTGGTAACCTTTCCAAGTAGGACGAGATTCCAGAATGCACTCTAGGTAGCTGTGAACTAAAGAAATTAATTGATCCAGCGAGGGTCATTAAGTCACGGAGAATCTTAACACCGCGATTCAGAAATGCGCGTCATAGGCACAGCGCCATCTAGTGGTGAGCGGTGGAACGTTTTTATTGACAACTGGATCAGTAAACTTCTGTTACTTATAATATCTAATAAACACGATAGATGGTGTGTTACAAAGTTAAATTGTTGTTCGAAATAAAGACAATGTAATTAAATATATTTGTACGCCTCTGGGCAAAACATAGAGGACCTACCTATCTGTAACACCACTACTATAAGTTGACGTATGTTTACAAATAAAGCATTCTGATTGTGATTCTGATAATAGCCAGGATTGGTAAGGCAATTAATTTTGGCGTACCGAAGGAACAGATCAACTACATAGCAAGGGCGCCGCACACGTACACGCAATGATATACTAAATAATAACATTATTTGCTCTGTACACAACAGCTACGTTAAAAACGAGTTTTCAGCGTCGTCGATTAAATATAAAGAACTGAATGCTGAAGATCTGGGCTTACAAAGCAACATCAGGGTGTACATCAACGACCACCTCACACTATAAAATAAACTCTTACTGAATAGAACCAAAGGTCAAGCCAGAGAGCATGACTTTGAACACGTGTAGGTTAGAGAATGCAAAATTCTTGTAAGAAAAACACCACTTTCCTAAAACACTGCATCAAAACAGAACAAGATTTGAAAAAAATTGTTGGTTAACACTTTTCAAGCTGCTTGCAATTATTGTAAAAATTTGTGTAATGAATATTGTGGACACATTACTGTTAATAGTGAACTCTTTTGATTTAAGTTTGAGAAACATAGGTACATATTTTTTGGACATTAACACTTAAGGCGCGTCCCCGTGCAAAACGCAGCGGTAGCCCTTTTTTATGCAGTTTTTAGGAGCCAACTTCTCTTTATCCAATAGAAATACCAACTAATAAAAAATACATTAAAATTCTACGTAATCTTGACTCCAAAATGGTAGTTTTTTTTTTTTAAATATATGTAACATAATATTTAATTAAAGGGTCACAACGAAACTACAGAAATGAGAAATAATGATTTTTAACACGCATCTCCTCGTAAAGTAACCATTATTTTGATTTGATACTTAAATTAATGGATTGGTAATTTAATAAAGAACATAATGCTAGTTTTATTTTTTTCAAAACACGAAAATTTGATTTTATATCGATTTTATTCTAAAATCTGAGCGTATTCTCTACGTTTTTCATGCGCTGGCTTAGTGTGCCGCAAGCTCTCGAAGGTGATACCCGTGTCGTTTGTTGCCGCGTCGACGCGCTCGCGCACTTACTCGCTCACGCAGAATATTATAATATTAGTTTTATAGTGTGTTTTTGTTATTGACGTTTGTTTTGGTTATAGATTTTTTTGTATTAGTTATTTATTGTTTTATTTATCGCGAAAGGACGCTTTGTGTTTGTATTTTCATACTATTGAGTTTTGCGAAAAGGATAGCGTCCTTTTCGCAAAACTCAATAGTATGAAATGTTGTGTAAACAGCCAAAATGCCTAATTTGCCTGGCTGGAGGCCTTAATTTTAATTAAGCCCCCCACAGGAAAGTTCGGTTGAGCAGTAAATATCCCTAAAGGATAAACTGCGAGATGCCCATTCCAAAAAAAAAAAAAAAAAACCAAAATGCCTAAGTACAAGAAAGTTGTGCGACAAGGACGTGCAAAAGTAGCAATGATGATCGAAGCTCGGTAAGCAGTCTCGAATTTATTTATGTTCTAACCCAAATTCGAACGAATTTAAAAATATTAGGACGGGATTTTATTGCGCAAGGGGTTTTCAACTCTCGGTGGTTAGTCGAGCGTTCAGAATCCAACAAATGCAGCCTAACGCGTAGTAAAAACATATTCTTGGAATCTCGATTCTACGTACTTTGTTGTGCGTTGAAAATCCAGTGCACCAATATTGCACATACGATTGTGGGCTAATGAATGAGAACATGTTTTTAATTATTACAAAACATCAATGCAATTCGTTTATTAATCTTTTTTTTTGTAGCCGGGCTAAAAGAACAGGACAAAATAGTCAAGAAGAAACACCAACAACATCTAAAGATTCTCAACAAAATTACGTTGATAGCGCGTATGTATCCCTCAAATCTATAATGTATATCAAATTATATGTATGTATGTATCTATCAAAAATAGAATAAACCCACTAAGTACTGGTCTAACATGGGAGTAGGTAGTTAGCGAAGTGAATAACATCTCATCTTTATAATTTAAAAACAAATAAAAATAATCTTTGTACTAAATGTTCCTTATCATACGCGTGCCATAGAGCTATGAAATTACAGACAGGAATATTCACATTGATTCAGTACTTACATGGTTCAGTGTTTGTCATGTATTAATTTTGGAGTGTAAAGTTGAGATATAATATATTTTAAAATAATTATTTTTTTACAGTTCAAAGGACCACCAAACTGATGCACAGCTACCTCTAATTGAGATTTCTAATATATAATCGAAAGAAAAAAGCAATAATGAGTAAGTATTAGATGATTATAATCCTTTTCTCGATCATCTACAGTCATCAAAACTTAAAAAAATATATATATCAATCATCTTTATGCAATATATTTCTTTTGTAGTACGGAAGACGATTTTGTACCAGACTTGACGGAATCAGAAAATACAGAAAAAAAACGATGAAAACATTGAAGAGGTAAGTTTCTTAAACTTTCCGCTCCAACTTTTGCACTTGGAAGAAAGTTGAAAAAAAAAATTAAACCGTGAATTACTCTAATTTGACTTTTTTGGATACATAGTAAAAGATTTTTTTTTAGTTTCAAATTTCATACGAAGAAGAAGCAGAAAGTTGGGAAAAAGTTATAAACAGAAGAATTATTGATGTCAGACACTTCCTTTCCGAATTAAAACGTATTTCAAACCATGGACCACTTGGATGCAGTTTCACAGAACATGACCTCATAGCTGAAACCCGAATTGTTCTACAACTACACTACACCTTTTCTGTTACACGTCGTATAAAAAACAACATAGTAAGATGTTTTTTGTGAAGTCATCGACAGTTAGTGAAATATCAAATTAAAACATAAAATTGTTGTTTGTATAAACTGATACGTACTAATATCTAAGAACGATGAAACATAAAAAACAGGGTTTTTCAGTTCATTAACAGTACCAGCGGTCGATATCACGTCTACAGAGTTTCGCTAGGTAATTTTATTTGACCCTGCATAGGTAGATACCTACTGCAATCTAATAAATGATGATAAAATTGACTTTGTTATTTAATTTTTCTACTTTTATCAATCACCCACCGTCTGAACTAATCTTAAATCTAAAAAATATAGTTTAAAAAAACTAAAAAAACACGCTTTCATAGCATATCAAATTAAAAAGTGTAAAATAATTTTCAACATAGGTAGTGTACGGTCTCATCGCCGTACATTTTTCTGCTTACGCTGTAACCTACTTTAGACCAGCGATGCGCGTCACGATTGCGCGTTATAAAAATAACCTTATTAATTAATTTAATCGTAGTAAACATACAAGTGTGTGACTATCAACAACTGAGAGAAATAATCGCCTCCGCTCAAGTACTGTAACTTACTCTCAATAAACTTAACTGCATCTTAGTGGAACGCGTTTCTCTTCACTAACTTAACTTACAAACCTTCACGACAAATAACATGTACGGACTTACAACCCGTACATTTATGGTCCTTCGAGCCTTCGCGTATCTTAGTGTGTTTGTGTCTCTTGTACGGTAGCGAATCGGTTCAGCTGGTCTCCCGGAAGAGGGTCGCCCCAGTTGGATTGAGAAGGCGCATATACTTAGCTCGAGTACAGGCACATTGAGTACCGGAACCAGCTGCAGATACTGGGTGAGTCTTCGACTACTAGAAGAGCCGTCACCTGCAGAACTGACTTCAACTACTGGACGAGTCTTCGATTGCTAGAAGAGTCGTCAACTACTGAAACTAACTTCAACTACTGGAAGAGCCTTCGACTACTGGAAGCGCCTTCAACTATAACTAGAAGAGACTTCAAATACTGGGAGAATCTTCAAACACGTAAGGAAAGTTATCTTATAAACTATAAGGAAGCTATTTGTCTAACAAATCAAGATGAATAAGCTACAACTCCAGTCTACGTGTTTCGAAAACATAAAAACATTATGCAACAACTACAAAAAGGATAGCAAGACAAGAAAAACAACTGATTACTTGAACAAGCGACTGTCTTCATTAGAAGCTCAATGGATGGATTTCAATGCAAGGCACACATTGCTTTTGCAGGAAATTGAAGATAAAAACATAAACTACTTTGTGGAAGATGTCTACGGCAAGACAAAAACTATGTATGAAACGACTAGAGCCGACATTACGAGTATGTTACAACAAGTTGCAGGAGAAAACGTCAAATTCGACCTTACGGAGTCCTCAGGGGGAGAGCTTGATGAGAAGACAAAGACGCTACTGACTAAGCAAGAATGTAACTTCAAGGCGATGGATCGTGCTATGGCTAAAATTGACTATGAAGGCCTAGCTGAAAAATGGGAAATTGATGATCACTTGTCAATCTTGAAGTCGAAATGGGATGCTCTTGACAACACTCACTGGGAACTGGAAGCCCTACAAAAAGGATCGAATCAGACATACTATGACATGTTCTACATCATGGAATCCAAATACGACGAAACAAGAAAACGCCTGAAAGGCAAAATATGGTCTAACGCTCATCACGAACGTTCAGCACCGAAAATCGAGATACCAGAGTTTTCAGGACACTACAGCAAGTGGACATCGTTTAAAGATCTATTCCTGGAGACCATACACAAAAACCTGTCGCTGAATAACGCACAAAAAATGCAGCATCTGAAGACCAAACTGAAAGGCGAAGCAGAAAGGCTGGTGCAACACCTGGGCATCAGCGCCAACAACTACGCTTCATGCTGGGAAATATTGAATCAACGGTACGATAACCGTCGACTACAGTTCTCAGCCTATATGAACACTATGCTACAGTTGCCTGTCATACAGAAGCCTGACGCTTACAACTTGAAGAAGCTACATGACGTAACAACGGAATGTCTAAACGGCTTGACAAATATGGGTCTTGATACAACCGGTGGAGAATCTATGATTGTCCATGTGATGTCACTAAAACTAGACTGTGGCACATACAACGAATATATAAAAGACTTAAACGACAACAGAGAGGTACCAACACTTCATGAATTTCTAATGTTCTTAGAAAACCAGTTTACAGCGTTTGAAACCATGAAAACTTCGAAGAAAGAGGTACAGAATTCAGGAAAATCAACAGAAAACGAAAAACATACGTTTCGAAAAAACTACGATCAGAAAAAATGGCATCCGAAAACTTACCACACTTCGTATGGGCAATGCCCTCTTTGTAAAAACAATCATGTTCTAATGAAATGTCAGCAATTTATGGACATGGATACTAAGCAACGTAACAACACAGTTGCAAAATTGCGGATATGCAAAAACTGTTTGTTCAAACACGAAAACCAGACTTGCAACTCTACAAAAACGTGTAAGGAATGCAATATGAAACATCATACGCTCTTACATTACAACAACTACAACAAAAATACACCTTCACCGAGCTATGAAAATCAGCGTTCAGGTCAACGACCAAAGGAAACGGAACCAAGTTCAAACCACCTATCAACCAACGAGATGGAGGTTTTACTTACAACCGTCCAGATCAAGGTCAAATCGTTAGATGGCACTTACATCGCTCTTCGTGCGCTCGTAGACCAGGGCTCACAAGTTAATTTGATAACTGAAAATGCAGCACAACTGCTGAGGCTGCCGAGAAGCAAAATGACTGCAAAGATATCGGGAGTTGGTACTGTATCGGGCGACTGTAAAGGGCGCCTGAAGCTAACATGCAAATCAATCCACTCCGAATATACTTTCGACACTGAGGCGTTGATTATGAAGAAATTAATCAACAAACTACCAAACTACACATTTGAACGACCTGAGTGGTCACACTTGCAAAACTTAAAACTAGCAGACCCTGACTACAACATTTCAAGGGCTGTTGACATACTGCTTGGAGCTGACGTATACGCAGAAATAATCCAAGACGGAATACTAAAAGGCGCACCAAAATCACCAGTTGCTCAACAGACACAGCTGGGATGGATTTTGTGTGGAAAACTAGAAACGTTTAACTGTCACGTCACCCTACTCGACTTGTCCGAAATAACGAAATTTTGGGAGTGTGAAGACGTAACAAAAGCAAACACTGATCAATCTCAAGAAGATCAATGTGAAACTTACTACAAGGAAACTACTCGCCGTGGTTTAGACGGAAGATACATTGTGAAGATGCCTCTATGTTCAGATTACGAACATAAACTTGGATCATCGAAAACGATAGCAGTATCACAATTGCTGCAACTAGAAAAACGGTTTCAAAGAAATAGCCGTCTTGCATTGCTATACAAAGGGTTCCTTAAGGAATACCTGGAGCTAGGTCACATGAAACTAACAAAACCTATACAATCGTCAACGACGGAATGCTACTTACCACATCACGGAGTACTTCGAGAAGAATCTACAACCACGAAACTCAGGGTTGTCTTCAACGCATCTCAGAAAACTAACACAGGATACAGCTTGAACGCCTTACAAGAAAAAGGCCCCAACCTACAAAAAGATATCCAAGAACTTATCATAAAATGGAGAACTTACAAATACGCCTTTACAGCTGACATCGAGAAAATGTACCGATGTATCTGGCTGTCTGAGGAACAACAACATTTGCAGAAAATTATCTGGCGAACTACACAGTCAGAGAAGCTGCAGGAGTACCAACTTTGCACTGTCACTTATGGCACTAAGTGCGTGTTCATAACGAAACCTTAATAATGTATAAAGATGCAAATGTTGACACGACGCTCGATAGATGGCGTTGTCGTCGAGTTAGATCGCGCTATCGTTTGGTTACATCGATTTGGTTGGGGTCCCTCATTTTTTAATTAAATATATACCAGCTTAGATCAGAACGCAATTGTGGTTTTATTATCAACCCTATTAGTGTTCACATAAGTTCAACAGTCCAACATTACCAGCTTGCGAGCTTGGTAATAAACATTGGTCCATCGACCCTGGATCAGACCCAGAACCGTCTGAAGTTTTGAAGTCAGCGGTGCCAGCTTGGGACCGCACCACCCGTGTACTCGCAGTGGATCGCTGCGACAAGAGTACCGCGTAAAGGTGCAGCATCAGCTCCGTCCAACAAGGTTGACGAGCTCGGCCGCAGCCATTAGTTCATCGTGACGCCACAGAGGGCGCCACGAAAAATCATCAGTCCAGTGTCCGGAGCCGGGCGTCAGCAGCAACGTTCAGCCCAGGATACAAGTCCGACGATACCAGTCAGCAATCGAAGTTCCAAGTGACGCCACAGGGGGCGCCACAAGTACGGCAATTATAAAACGGTGTGAGTGAAGTGAAATCGTGAGTACAATTATTTTAATAGTAGCAGTGACTTGGAATATTTCTTCAAGCAATTTTGAACTTTATTACAAAGAACATTTAAACATAGAAGATTTTAATAAATATTTCTACTTAGCTTTAATTTGTGCATGTTAGTTAAGGACTTAGAATAGTTTTATAAAAAACGACGGAACGGGGAACCTATGCCCGAATTTTGTTTTTTTTTTGCATTTTTAAAACACTTGTAAAAATTTCGCGATTGTTGAGACTTAGAAAAATTTCGTTCAATTTTTTTTGTAACATATTTACAAGTTGTCTCGACTTAGGTTTTGTCAAGCGTTTTGTTATTTGTATTAGTTAATGGTAAGATAGTTAAAACTTTTTAAATACATATTATATTATTAATTATTGTTCATGATGGAAGGTCAATTAAACATATTGAAAGACTTTCAAAATGTAATACAGAAGGCTTTTATAAATTTCAAAAAGTGTCCAAAAGATAGGCTCTCAGTGGAATATATTGAGACAAGGCTTGAGTTGTTGGAAAACGATTGGTCTTCGTTTAAAGAAATGAAAACACAAATTTATGGACATTTTAATATAGAGGAAATAGGTCAAAAGATTGTTGATATATATGATTCCACTGAAGATACCTATATATTATGCAAATCTTTGATGAAATCAACATTAAATAAGATTAATTCTAAAGAACCGTTGTCACAAAAAGGTGGTTCTAATAATAATGATTCCTCGAAGCTATCCAGTACATTCGTAAAATTACCTAAGATCACAATTCCCAACTTTTCTGGCAAGTACAGTGAATGGACAGCATTTCACGATCTTTTTACTTCACTAGTACATAACAACACGTCTTTAGATAATGTTCAAAAACTGCACTACCTTAAAAGCCACCTCACTGGTGAAGCTGAACAATTGATTAGGCATACACCGATCACAGCTGCAAACTACAGCGAATGTTGGTCTCTGTTAGAAAAACGCTATGCTAATAAAAAGCATCTAGTTAGTTGTATTTTAAAAAGATTATTCAGCCAGAAGCGCTTGTTTGTGGAATCAGCTACTGCTTTAAAGGAGCTGTTAGATGTCACTAATGACTGTCTTAATGCGCTTAAAAATTTAAATGCGAATACATGGGACGTTATTATCGTTCATATGATAACGTTTAAGTTAGACAACGAAACACGAAAGCAGTGGGAGTTAAGCGGGGCTAACGATTCCATAAACGACTTGCCCACTTTTGACCAACTAAAGGTTTTTATTGAAAACCGTTTCCGTGCTTTGGAATGCATAGAGCCGAGGAGGGTTGGGGCTCACCAGGCTAGTAGTAGTTCACAAGGTCATACGTCGAAAGCAATGCTAGCCACAAATCCCTCTAATATGCGCTGCGAATACTGTTCGGAACTCCACAAACTCTGTTTCTGTAAACAATTTGCGAAAGAGTAAATAATAAATAAATAATAAATAATCCTGGACAATCCACACAGCATCATCTAGCCCCAAGCTAAGCAGAGCTTGTGTTATGGGTACTAGATGACTGATATACTTAATACAATACATTAAATACATAGATAGATATTTTTTATTATACATAGGAAATACCCAGAACACCTGAAACAAATATTTGTAGATCGTACAAACATTTGTCCCAAGGCGGGAATCGAACCCGCAACCTCCTGCGTCACAGGCGGACCTTCGCCCACTGCGCCACATAGGTCGTCGAAAGTAGACGACCGAAAGTAGACGAGAATTTGTAGCAAAACATGACATGTGCTTCAATTGTTTGGGCAGCAATCACCGAGTACACGACTGTAAAAAACAGACCTCCTGTAAAGTTTGCAAGAAGCGCCACCATTCCTTATTACATCTTACCAAAGAATCTAGCGGAGAGAACGAAAGCCATGAAGCTACCGCAGGGTCTGCTATCGATAGTTCTTCAACTAGTGATAAACAGATAGTCGCATGCTTGTCTACAGGCAAACTCTTCAAACCCAGACAGGTTTTATTAGCCACTGCGCTAGTAAAAGCCGAGTCCAAAACGGGTGAACCGCAAACAGTTCGAGCTTTCCTAGACCAAGGGTCACAGGCATGTTTTATAACAGAAGCCACAGTCCAACTACTGAGACTAAAGAAAGTTCCAGTCAGAGGTCTCGTTTCAGGTTTAGGTGACGATAGGTCAACCATTGCAAAGAGCATGGTAAGTCTAACAATCAAGTCCACAATAGACTTTGATTTTGAACTTAAAATACATGCCTATGTTTTTAGGTAAGATCACCTCATACTTACCTGAGAGGAGTGTAATCACAAGTTCGTTGGATTGGATTGGTATCAATGGTCTGTGCCTGGCTGATCCCAAGTTCCACACGCCCAATAGAATAGATATTCTGTTGGGTGCAGATGCTTACTGTCACATTGTGAAGGAAGGTATAGTAAGGAGTCCATCTGGTACGATGATTGCACAAAGCACAACTTTAGGGTGGGTTCTTTCAGGGGTAGTTAATTCAAGCAATGAAAGAGCAAAACCTCACGCAAAAAATATAAGAGTACATTGTGCACAGGTCAATGAAGACGAAGTCTTGAAGAAATTTTGGGAGATAGAGGAACATATTAGTACTAAGAAACTTCTAAATCCAGAAGAACAAAAATGTGAAGAATTCTATCTTAAAACAACTAAGAGAGATGTTAATGGTAGGTACATAGTAAGATTACCATTCCGAGATGAAGAGCCCGCTTGTAAGGGTGGAAGATCACGTGACATAGCTGAAACAAGATTCAGATCATTAGAAAAAAGACTAGGTAAGGACACAGACTTAAAGGAAAAGTATACAAATGTTATTAACGAATACTTAGAATTAGGTCACATGAGACTCGTGCAAGAAGATAATGGTAATAGAGAAGAAGCAGTATACTTACCACACCACGCAGTCATAAGAAATGATAAGGCTACGACTAAGGTGCGTGTTGTTTTTAACGCTTCTGAAAAAAATAAAAAAGGTGTGTCACTAAACGACACGCTAATGGTTGGACCAACACTGCAAGCCGATTTAAGACATACTGTTTTAAGATGGAGGATGTATACGATAGGTATAGTGGCGGACATAGTAAAAATGTACCGTCAGGTAAAAATAGCGGATGAAGATGCTGCATTTCAGCGAATACTCTGGCGGGATAGTCCTGAAAAACCAATCAGGGATTATGAACTAGTAACGGTAACATTCGGAACAGCTTCGGCACCATACCAAGCCGTTAGATCGCTTCATCAAGTTTCATACGACGAAGGAGAAAAGTACCCTCTTGCAGCAGATAAGGTTTTAAATTCATTCTATATGGATGATTTAATGACAGGATGCAACAACACAGACGAGGGTGTGGAAATCTGTAAACAAATGATTGAATTATTACAAAAAGGCGGATTTACTTTACAGAAATGGAACAGTAATAATCAACTACTATTAGAGAAGATAGGTTCAACATATGGGAATAAAGAAGAACAGCAATCTGAAAAAACAAACAAACAAAATAAGTACAATCATAATAAGAACAAAGAGAACACAAGAATAAAGGAAATGGAAATAATTAATGAGAACAAAGAAATAAAACTAGACAGTACGATAAAAATTTTGGGACTCACCTGGAACCGCCACGCAGATTCATTTCAGTACGCCGTTAGTCTTCCTCCGCTCACGATGGCACCTGTAACAAAAAGATCCATAATATCTGACATAGCCCGGTTGTTCGACCCATTAGGCTGGTTAGCTCCCAGTGTTGTACTAGCAAAGGTATTCATTCAGAGGTTATGGCTCGCAGGTGTTAGTTGGGATGAGGAATTAACTACGGAACTAGTAACAGAGTGGAGTACTTACCGCGAAGAGTTAAAATTACTCACCAATATCCGGATACCTCGTTGGCTTGGAGCACACTCCAATGATGATCTTGAGTTACACGGATTCAGTGACGCCTCCAAAGCAGCATACTCCGCTGTTGTTTATTTGAGAACAATAGATGGCTCAGGCAAGGTGCATCTTTCATTACTAGTTGCAAAAACTAGAGTAGCTCCCATCAAACAGGTCAGCATTCCTCGACTGGAATTATGTGGCGCAGTTCTCTTATCAAAGCTGTTGATAGAGTCAGCAGATATTTTAAATCTTTCAAAGGAAAAGATCACAGCATGGACTGATTCAACAGTAGTGCTATCGTGGCTTAACAGTCACCCTAGCAGGTGGAAAACCTTTGTTGCAAATAGGACTGCTGAAATATTAGGTTCAATGAGTTCATCTCAATGGTTTCACGTCTCAACCAAAGAGAATCCAGCAGACTGCGCTTCAAGGGGAATTCTACCTAGTTTATTAATTAATAATGAGTTATGGTTTTCAGGACCTTCATTTCTGAAAACCAACAAAATTGAATACAATAGACCAAAGGATTTAAAAATAGATTTAGAACGAACAATAAAGGTACACACTGCTGTCATTCCAGAGCACGTAGTTTTTGAAAGGTATTCTAGCCTACAAAAATTAGTTAGAGTTATTGCGTATTGCAGACGATTTTTGAAGAAGGACAAACATAATAGTAAATATTTAAAATATCATGAAATAGAAACTGCATTGGAAAGCTGTATAAAGAAGGCACAAAAGGAAACATTTAGTACAGAATATACACAATTAAATGAACAAGGGTATTTAAATATAAAATCAAGTAAATTGAAATCACTTTGCCCTTTTATTGACAAGAAAGGTATCATGAGAGTTCGAGGACGACTTGCAAAATCAGAGTTAAGCGAAGCAGTGAGACATCCAATAGTTCTACCACATTCCAGTCATTTGACTCATCTTATAGTTGCAGATGCTCATGAGAAGACACTGCATGGTGGTCCCCAGTTGCTTTCAAACTTTTTAAGATCAGCCTATTGGATAATAGGTGCTAGATCTCTAGTTCAAAATTACGTTCGCAAATGTGTAACTTGTGCAAAACAGAGAGCTAGCGTTAGAAACCAGTTGATGGGTGATCTCCCATCCGTGCGATGCACACCAGCCAGACCATTTTTACACAGCGGCGTGGATTATGCGGGACCTATAAACATAAGAACGACCAAAGGCCGTGGGCATCGCTCATACAAAGGCTACATATGCCTTTTCATGTGTATGTCCACCCGCGCTCTTCACCTGGAGGTCGCCAGCGATATGAGTACACCAGCATTTTTAGCTGCCTTCCGACGTTTCGTAGCAAGACGAGGTCACTGTGCTAAGTTATGGAGTGACAACGGCACAAATTTCGTAGGTGCCTCTAGAGAATTACAACAATTGGGATCTATTCAACCCGCAATAGCAGAACACCTAGAAGCAAACAACACTGAGTGGCACTTTATACCGCCTCATGCTCCCAATTTCGGTGGTCTATGGGAAGCGGGGGTGAAATCCACCAAGTTTCACCTTAAAAGGGTAATTGGTGACGCTACATTGACGTATGAAGAAATGTCTACGCTGCTGAATCAAGTCGAAGCATGTTTAAATTCACGACCGATAAGCGTCATAAACTTTAATGATCCTGGTGAACCCCTGCCCTTAACCCCAGGACATTTCCTGATCGGTGAACCCTTAGTTAATGTGCCGGATAAAAATTACGCAAGTGCAAATGTAAATTATTTGTCTCGATGGCAATTTGTTCAACGAATAGTGCAGTCGTTTTGGAAACGATGGTCTCAGGAATACTTGTCGAATCTTATGAATAGACACAAATGGTCTTCTCAAGTTCCTGAGCCCAATGTCGGTGATATCGTATTGATTAAGGAGGATGACTTACCGCCTAGTCGTTGGTTGTTGGGACGAGTGGTAGAGAAACATCCGGGCAATGATAGCGTTACCCGTGTAGTCACATTGCGCACAAAATCATCTGTCATTAAGAGACCAACTTCCAAACTATGTGTATTACCAATCGCTTAATATTTTTTTCCTATTTTTGTATAGTTTTAATATTAAAGCTGTTTAGATTTTTGATGTTAGTTGTGAATTTAATTGTAGTTCTTCCAAATATTGTGAATTTGGATTCAATCACATTTTAATAAGGACATCCTGCCACTGTATGTCCTTGGTGGCCGGTATGTTCATAACGAAACCTTAATAATGTATAAAGATGCAAATGTTGACACGACGCTCGATAGATGTCGTTGTCGTCGAGTTAGATCGCGCTATCGTTTGGTTACATCGATTTGGTTGGGGTCCCTCATTTTTTAATTAAATATATACCAGCTTAGATCAGAACGCAATTGTGGTTTTATTATCAACCCTATTAGTGTTCACATAAGTTCAACAGTCCAACATTACCAGCTTGCGAGCTTGGTAATAAACAGTGCGCACCGTGGCTAGCCATGAGAACCATCAAGCAACTTGCATACGATGACGGCTGCAAATACCCCACGGCTGCTAAAATACTGTTGAACGAAACTTACGTCGATGACGTCATAAGCGGCCACAACTCACTAGAAGCGGCCCAGGAACTCCAGACATCTCTTATCGACATGTTAAAAGGAGCCGGGATGAACTTACGCAAGTGGTCCAGCAATGATCCAGCACTACTAGTAAACTTAAGCGATGAACAGATTTCACGCAGAACTACTTTTGACTTTAAGCAAGAGGAATCAATGAAAACCCTAGGACTAGGTTGGAACCCGCACGCCGACACATTTGTGTTTAACTGGAAATTTGAAGAAAAAGGTCGATCCGAGATAACTAAAAGGCGGCTGCTTTCTGAAATTTCGCAACTTTACGATCCGCTGGGTTGGCTATCACCCATAACTATTGCGGCAAAACTACTATTTCAAGAAGTCTGGATCAACAAACTTGACTGGGATGATCAGTTACCGTCACAAATAGCAGAAAAGTGGCTGAAACTAAGAGCTGACATACCCAATGTAAAACTTATGGTAATCAAGCGCTGGGTCCGTACAACAAACAAGAAGATAGAACTATTTGGATTCTGTGACGCCAGTGAAAAGGCTTACTCTTGCGTGGTATACAGCTGCGTCAGAGAAGAAACAAACAAGTCAACAATAACATTACTCGCTGCTAAAACAAGAGTGGCGCCGCTATCACAAACGATCACATTACCGAAACTTGAACTTTGTGGCGCACTCTTACTATCGCAACTCATCGAAAAAATCAGAGACGCCCTGAATGGCTTCGACATAACTACAAGCGTTTGGTGCGATTCCCAAGTGGTCCTCGCTTGGATACAGGGGGACACATCCAAAAGGGAAAAATACGTCGCTAACCGGGTTGAAAAAATAAGACAAATCATACCAGCCGAGCAATGGCGTTATGTGAAGTCACAAGATAACCCTGCAGACTGCGCATCAAGAGGCATGCTACCCACCAAGCTACAAACTTTCAGTCTGTGGTGGGAAGGTCCTACATTTCTGCCTAGCTTCCAAGAACAAAGTCGTGAAGAAAACGTAACATGCACATTTACTACGAACATAGGCAGCGTTTGCCAAGCAAAATCAAACTCGACGAACAAAGAAAACAATAATTGTATTCATAATTTATTAACTAATTGCAGTTCATTGACCAAAGTGAACAGAATTGCAGCATGGATACAACGATTCATTGCAAATACAAGAAACAAGGCCAAACGTGACACCGGATGCCTTACTTTGTGCGAATTAAGCAGTGCAAAAGAACAAATAATAAAATATGTGCAACAAACGGAACTTGCGCAAGAATACAAACAACTTCAAACTACTAAAACTATTTCTACTAAAAGTTACATTTTCAAACTTAAGCCATATCTGGACAACAAAGGCATCATCCGAGTCGGTGGTCGACTGAACCACTCTGTTCTACCTTTCGAGATGAAGAACCCAATCATCCTACCTAAGAGTGGACGACTTACTGAGTTGGTGATTCATCAAGCTCATCTTACGACTTTACACGGAGGAGCCAGATTAACTTTAGCGCACATCCGACAACGGTACTGGATCGTTGGCGGCAACAGAGCGGTAAAAGCTGAACTACGGCGCTGTGTGCGTTGCCACCGCTACAACCCATCGGAGTTAAACCAACTCATGGGAGAACTACCACCACAACGTGTGACACCATCGCGACCGTTCACCCACACAGGAGTTGACTTCACAGGACACGTGGAAGTCAAACTTAACAAAGGAAAGGGAGTGCGGACCTCAAAGGGTTACATATGCATATTCGTGTGCATGGTAACTAAGGCTGTACACATCGAACTCGCATCGGACTTAAGCACCGAAACATTCATAGCAGCCTTCCAGAGAATGTGCTCCAGGCGCGGTACACCAGGTCACGTCTACTCGGACTGTGGTACGAACTTTATCGGCGCATCAAGATTGCTTCAGAAAGAGTTTGAAGACTTCAAGCAAATCTTATCGCCAGACTTCTTCAATAGTATTGCTGACATGGGAGTACAATGGCACTTCAATGCACCCGCTTGGCCAACCGCTGGTGGACTATGGGAAGCAGCGGTCAAGTCGATGAAGTATCACCTTCGTCGAGTGCTAGGAGACCAAAAACTGACGTACGAGGAGTTTACTACCTTGCTTGCGAACATAGAAGCATGCATGAACTCCAGGCCACTTTGCCAGCTTACTGAGGACCCCGAAGAATTCTATAACTATCTGACACCAGGTCACTTTCTAACGGGGGGACCAACAATGTCTCTACCACGAGCAGACTACAATGAAAAACATAACATACATCTACGCCGACGATGGCAGCTAACTGAACACATGTACCAACAATTTTGGAAGAATTGGTCAAACGACTATCTAACACAACTTCAAAGGCGCAGCAAATGGAACAATCCTAAGAAAAACCTCAACGAGGGGGACATCGTACTAGTCCGGGACAACAATTTGCCGCCAGGAAAATGGGCCATGGGACGGGTGCTGAAATTACACCCTGGAGCCGACGGATACGTTCGAGTGACAACCCTGAAAACACAAACCGGTGTCATCAAACGACCAATTGTGAAACTATCTGCTCTACCCATCGAAACTACTTGCAACAGAGATAGTGAAGAATGTCAGACGGACTTACAAAACGCTGACAAAACTAAAAGACCTACCACAACAAAACAGTCAACGAAAAAATGTCTTACAAACATTTTGATGTGTATTTTCACAATGTTGATATTCGTGAATGGATCATATGGTACGCAACAAAGGTCAGGAATTCAGATTACAAACCTGGAACCCGAGCGGCCGATTTATTATGACACCATAGGCAAAATTGAACTCATTCACGACGAATGGACTTTGCTTACGTACTACAATCTAACTAACTACTGGCAAGGCGTTCAAAACATTGAAAACTACGTCAACGGTGTAAATAGCTTATGCCAGAAAATCCATCAAAGCTATTGCCAAGCTACGACAGATCAACTTTCACACGAGATGGAACTACTCAACTTCTACAATACGATCCTGCTGGCTCCGCACAAGCATTTATCAACACGCAAGAAACGCGGCTTAATCGACGGAGTAGGCATGGTAGCAAACAGCTTATTCGGCGTCTTAGACCAGAGATTTGCTGACAAATATCACCAAGATATTGATGCCATTCAACGCAACGAAAACTATTTACGCGAACTCGCAAAAAACCAAACGTCAATTATGCAACTACAAAACGATGTTTTGAAGAAAAACGATGAAAACATTAAATTACAATGCAAAATGATAGAACGCTTCATGAATGAAACTAAGTCGAATTTGGGCAACATTGAAACAGAAATACAAATAATGATGGCTACAAGCTACTTCAACTCCGCTTCGCTCACAGCATCATTACTATTACGAAATCTTAAAGAAATTCAAACAATGCTCCTAAACACCCTCACGAATGTCTACAGTGGGCACATGGACGTGCACTTGATATCACCAGTCAGCCTAGTCAAACAAATGGAAGACATAGCCGGCAAACTGCCGAGAACTCTGACACTACCGACGACCAACATCAAACAAGATATCAAGGAACTTTACAAACTGCTCTACGTGAAAGCACGAATAACAAAAAACTACTTTATGTTCGAAGTTCACATTCCGTTGATCTCGGATGAGGACTTCACCTACTACCGGGCTATCGCTATACCTTTTAAAACTGAGGAAAAATTCAAATTGATGCAGTTATCGTCAGAGTACATCGCCGTGAACTTTGAAAAGAAGTCTTACATCTCATTAAAGGATGAAGACTTCAAGCAATGTACCAAAAGACAAAAAGATAACTTTATTTGCAACGCAAACATACCAGTGTTCAACTTACAAAACAAGAATGCATCTTGCGAAGCAAAACTACTGGGTCATCGTGTAACTACGTCGCCATGCAACGTCGTCAGTGTGTCATGCGACGAGGCATGGACCAAATTGCAAGAATCAACATAACGCATTGTCAACATAACACTACACGGCTCTCAAGACGAACTCTTCACTCTCAAGAAAAACGACTTCACAGTAATCGACAAGAAACTACGGTTCCAACAAGAGAACGAGCCACAACTACCATCCACCATCACACAGCATGATATTCACCAATATGCAATTAGTTACTTTTTACTTACAATTGCTGTCATCACGTGTCTGGGGATCGTCACAAGAAAATACTGCGTACGGCTCAGGAAACGACTTCCGAGGACAACAAATACGAAGCCAAAACATGAAGACATCGAACTTCAGCCAATGGGACCTCGACAGCAGACTGCCAGAGACGAAAACCAGCAGGCGCGCGACCACGTCTGCCACACTCAACCTCAAGGGCATCGAGACAACATTGCCTTTACTTTTGATTAATTGTATACTTACTTTAACATTAAGCCTTAACTTTGTACAGGCGGTTCTTTCTCTCTCTTTACTCATCTTAACTTCTTTAGGGGTTGCCAATATGTACGGTCTCATCGCCGTACATTTTTCTGCTTACGCTGTAACCTACTTTAGACCAGCGATGCGCGTCACGATTGCGCGTTATAAAAATAACCTTATTAACTAATTTAATCGTAGTAAACATACAAGTGTGTGACTATCAACAACTGAGAGAAATAATCGCCTCCGCTCAAGTACTGTAACTTACTCTCAATAAACTTAACTGCATCTTAGTGGAACGCGTTTCTCTTCACTAACTTAACTTACAAACCTTCACGACAAATTACATGTACGGACTTTACAACCCGTACAGATAAATGCTATCACAGGCACTCTTTTTCAAATTAAAGTCATCTGTAATGCATTAGGCTTAATAACATTTGTGTTATATACGGTATAGAAGTTATTACTAAGCTTTAAAAAAAAAAGCCAACTTAATACAACTTTTAGTAAGTTTAAAAAGTTATAAAGGCCGAAAAAGAATAATATTATTCAGAATTTGACTCTTTCAATAGCCACTTACTCACACGTTCTGTAGCTTATAGCTGTAAACATTTGCGAATTGCCATTACTCAAACTTTATTCACCATGACTGTGTTACTTGGGAGCGGCGCGGGGAGCGACGCGGGGAGTAGGGAGCGGGGAGCGGGGAGCAGGGAGCGGGGAGCGGCGCGGGGAGCAGGGAGCGGGGAGCGGGGCGGGGAGCGACGCGGGGAGCGGCGCGGGGAGCGGGAAGCGACGCGGGGAGCGACGCGGGGAGCGACGCTCCCCGCCCCGCTCCCCGCTCCCGCTAGTTTAATAACAAATCAACCAAGAAAATATTAATTAGTTTAATAATTGTGATATGATCTAAAACAATTCCCCAGACATAACCCAGGAAAGCCTGGGCAATCTGGGCAACCAAAATAAACTTGCACTCTTTTTTTTTATGTTTTATAACACTGTCTACATCTCTTCCTAATTGTTTTTCCACCTGTTTAAGGCAAATGGTCAGGCCCATGAACCCTACCTGGCACAGAACATCTTTCTACGCTTGGTTTCTTAGGCAAGAGAAACTATAATTTGAAGCCTAAAATCATACAAACTAATCTTTGTTTCTCTGTCTAAATTAAACAGTAAAAAAGCATTAATTATGTTACTTTGAATCACATGAATGATAACTTTTTATACCACCTTAATGTTATATGTTCAGCACAATAGTAACTCAACAGTTGATCATGTTTATCAATGGCTCTCATGTATTTATTATATTTGACTTGCACTTTTGGTTTAAAGGAAATATTTCCATATTTATTTTGGGTTGGTATATATTCACTACTACGCTCTGTACTTACAAAACTAATTTCTCTCTTGTCTTTCCATTTAGTAACCGTAACATTTTTACTATTGTGCATAATGCATGCTTCATTTGGCTGTAATCGGGTATTCATGACTTGTGCAGGATTGCCTTTTCTATTAAATTGTAACGTACCAGTAATATAAGTATTTTTATTTAACAATTCTTCAGCCATATCTACACTTGAATAATAATTATCCACATATAAAGAGTGGCCTTTATGAACGTAATTGCTCATTAAAACACGCATTACTTTTTTAACATGGTCTCTTCCACCCACGACTTGTCTTGGTCTTGAGACCCAGCATACAAATGTATTTTCATGCAAATACCGTGCTTATCTGCTAACATATATAATTTTATACCAAACTTATGGACTTTATTTTTAAGGTACTGACGGAAAATTAAACGAGCGGTCCATAATATCATCGACTCTTCTATTGCAACCTGGTGGAAATATGGTTGAATCGGTGTCACTATCCTCGCCGTCGCTGACCTCAATGACGAATCGATCTATGGTATCTTCAATTAATCCATCTCTGTGCCAATAATTTTCTTCTAAAATTATGACGTGATCATCGAAGCCACGCCAATCTTCCGCTGTAACCTGAGCAACCGCCAGCTCCGTAACTTCTTTTAACCTTTTTAGGTATAAATCTGAAGTAACATTGTGATGCCGTACTATTCTTTTCACTTTTGCCCAAGCCAACTCAATCGGATTGAGGTCGCACATGTACGGTGGTAGTCTTACTACGACATGGCCATGACTCCTGATGAATTCATCGATTTTAAATGATTTTTCTATTGGTTTATGTAACTGAACCAAATGGAAGAGCTCATCTTTTCTCTCGTGATTGAAGCTTCCACATTATTCATTGTTAGCCATTCTAACATTATAGGTTTGGTGCTGGACTTTGTTGGGACTTTATTTTCTTGCACACTGTGATACGGCGCGTTGTCCATCACAACAACGCTGTTTTGCGGTAGATTTGGGATTAACATACCAGTGGCCCACTTTTCAAAATGAACGCTGTTCATCTGTCCGTGATAATCACCTGAGGTAGTACCAGCTTTAAAAAGTAGTTTTGCCCCATTTTAAAACCCTCCTCTTGATCCCGCGTGAACAAGAATAAGCCTGTTTGTGGAGCTTGTGTCTGTCAACACGGCGTCAATCGTTTCATTTCGCCAACATTTTTTAAAAGTGAGGTTATTATCTATCCATGTTTCATCTAGAAAAAAAATATTTCGATCGTCTTGCCTGTATTGACGAATTTTCCGCAAATAATTTGACCGTGCATATACAACAGCAGGCCTTTCCACCAGAATTCTGCGTTTATTATTTAAGCCATTTATATCCCATGTCTTTTAACAATTTTCTTAAACTGGTTACTCCCCATGGAAACTCGATTTTTTCACGAATAGCTGCGAGGAGTTTAATGCAGGTCGGAACAATTTTTTTAGTTATATAAAATTCTTCAATGGTTCTGTGTATAACACTTCGATCAAAATCATCGACATTTAAATTTTTCTTTTTAATACATGGCCTTTTCTTTTTAGAAGGAGAACAAAGAGGCCCTTTCCTAGATTCATTTTGAATTGCAGCCAATGTTCTTTTGGAAAGTCCGGTATAACAGCTTGCTCGGTCGAAAGCATTATTCAAATTAAATGTCAAATTTTTGTTCTGCCTTTCTTCAACACACATCTCTAAAACATTTTTCGCCATTTCTCGTGCTTGGCGATGAATAAAAACTCGTTTATTTGTAACGGAACTCGGATCAGTCATTATTAAAATAAAAAAAATAACACGGGAACTTCAGTATTAACACAATAACACGGCAAACGTACGATAGTTGACAAGGATGACACAGCACTACACTGCAGGCTCGTGAGGTGGGGCGTGCGGATAGCGGGGGGAGATGCTCCCGCTCTTTACCTCAGACCCCGACTGCATTCAATTCGCGCGCTATCTGTAAGTGGACGAGTTTTTATTTGTTTATTTTACTTTAAAACACAACAATGAATACTGAGTCAGACAAAATTAGTATCAAGTTTAGGGAATTAAGTTTGAAACGTAGTTCTATTAAAAGACAAATAACGAAGTTTAAATATATATTTTTTTTTTTTTGAATAAAACGTTGCCCCACACTAGGAATTTCTCCTGTATCGTGGGTGCGTTTACAAACATTTAAACTCACATACACAAACCGCCAGACCCGGAACAACTAAATATTAAATAAATAAATATAAATATTGCTGGACAATCCACACAGCATCATCTAGCCCCAAGCTAAGCAGAGCTTGTGTTATGGGTACTAGATGACTGATATACTTAATACAATACATTACATAGATAGATATTTTTTTATTATACATAGCAAATACCCAGAACACCCGGAACAAATATTTGTAGATCGTACAAACATTTGTCCCAAGGCGGGAATCGAACCCGCAACCTCTTGCGTTGCAGGCGGACCTTCGCCCACCGCGCCACATCGGTCGTCGACTACCTGTAGAACTACCTGTAGGTCATACAAATATTTGTTCCGTGCGGGGATCGAACCCACAACACGCGGCGCAGCAGCCGATGGCTCAACCACTGCGCCAACCGTGTCGTCAAATATTACTTATCAACTTTAGACTCAGTGCAACTATCTAGTATACAACTGGCCGAGTTATCATTAAAGTTAAGTCAGTTTGAAGATTTGTCTAACAAGTTCGATGACCTTCAAACTGAAATTGAAGTTTTAAATCATAAAAATTTAGATTCAGAGATCGATGAGCGTGATAGCATCGAGCAAGATATTATTTCATGTATAGCTGTTACGGCTAATACCCGAAGTGCGGCTACACCTAGTTTTAGCCGGTTAGAACTAGGTGTAGCCACTTTGGTTAAACCTAGTACGAGCCGATTGTTTTCGGGTAAAACTAGGTCTAGCCTTCATCATGCCGGCTACAACTAGGTCCAGCCATTCCCTGTTAGATAAAACTAGGTCTATCCGATATCATTCCGGCTAGAACTAGGTCGAGACAATCCCTGTTGGATTAAACTTAGATGCGTGTCCCGCCAAGCCTTCCGCCCCGCGTCACACTCATGATTATTATGAAACCGATCACCAACGAATCCGAAAGATCATTACGATTGTTAGCGGACCACGTTACAAAAAACCTACGAGCACTAGCGAACTTGGGTCGACCCACCGATAAGTGGGACGATATAATCATATTCATGATGACATCCAAATTAGATACCTAGTCACAGTTTAATGAAGTGGGAAGAGTTACAAAATACTTTTAATTCTGTCGATGGTCTGCCAACTTTAACTCAATTTCATAAATTATTAACAAACCGTGCTGGTGTATTGGAATCAATCAATCGAAGTAAAACCACAGATTACTGAATAGGTAAAACCGACAACACTCATAGAGCGCCAAGAGAAATATCGCGTCCTAGCCAGAGTTCTCAAAATCAGCAATCTCATTCAAATAATAAACAACATAAAGTCATACGTTAAATCTTTGTAATCAACAACAAAAGGGAATTAATTTTTGTGGAAAAAAATTGTAATGAGTCACACAAACTGTATTCATGTCCTACATTTAAAAATAAAAGTGTTAGTGAAAGATTGGCTGATGTTCAGAAATATAATCTGTGTCAAAATTTGACGACACGGTTGGCGCGGTGGTTGAGCCATCGGCTGCTGCGCCGCGTGTTGTGGGTTCGATCCCCACACGGAACAAATATTTGTATGGCCTACAGGTAGTTGTTCCGGGTCTGGCTGTTTGTGTATGTGAGTTTAAATGTTTGTAAACGCACCCACGATACAGGAGAAATTCCTAGTGTGGGGCAACGTTTTTTAAAAAAAAAAAAAAAAATTGTTTGAGAGAGGGTCATCAAGCAGCAGACTGCTCATTGGGACCTCGTATTTTTAAGGAATGCAATGAGCGACATAATTCTCTCCTGCATCAATCGCGTGCTATGCTTTCGGCGAACTCCGCTGAAGTACTTTCAACTCTCTCAGAGCCATACCCAAATCATGTGTTTTTATCAACCTTAGTCATCGAAGTGTCGAACCCGTTGACCAACGCCAAGGAGAAAGTGCGCGCTCTCTTGGACTGCGGCAGTCAATCTTCACTCATAACTAAATACCTGCAACATAAATTACAATTAGATACAAATAAAACAAATGAAATAAATATAATAGGTATAGGCAATAAGTTATGTCATAAGATTACAGAACCATGTAATATTACACTTAGTTCAATGAACGACCCATATAGTGTTACCTTATCCTGTTTAGTGCTTGATGAGCTGACAGGAGAGCTACCTAGGGCTCCTATACACATTAAACACATTACATTATCCGACCACATGGAGTTGGCCGACCCTAGCTGTAACGTACCAGCAAAGGCAGACGTTATCCTCGGGGCGGATATACTTCGGGATATTGTATCTACTTTATTAGAATGTGTATATTGTTTCAAAAAATTAAAATTTTATTAATGTTATGGTTTTTGTAAAGCAAATGTATCCACTTTTATTGTTTTGTTCTGTAAAATAAACGTTTTTAACGATTGAACTGTTTCTCTGGACACATTATACTCTTACAGCTGCGTACTGATGCGCTGATGCACTGATGCGCTGATGCACTGATGCACTGATGCACTGATGCATGAGGTAGCTGACGTCACACGCCGCGCCGACAGCGTGGGGGCGCGCCGGGGGCGCACCCAGCTCTGCAACTTGCCTAGGACTCGCGTATCCCGCAAGGGTTCTGTGTGTGAAGGCTATCTTATTGTATACGCTAATAGGCCTACTGTTTGTTTAAAAGAAATCAAGGGGATCTTGCTCCTACTACAACTTAAATGTTATGTTTATACTAGGTACTGAATCGAACTCTGAATAAATACACAATTTCTGGTAACCTAAGTATTCCAGTACGCTCTTCTATAACTCGAGTGAGAGTTCTGTCTCTATCTCATGTTTTTGTATTCTCTTTCTTTTAGACTACTAGAAAACTTGGAGTTCTTGTTCCTGAGTACACCACAAATGTTATTTACATCCTACTGACTCAAACACGTAATAAATAAATGATTTCTGTTATTTTTAGTTTCCAACTCCGCTATGCTGACACTTCAGTGAGGGTTCTGTGTCTCAACTTTCAGTATTTGTATACTTAGGCCTACTGTTTGTCTAGACGAAAACGAGAAGTGCAAAAGACTAACTGTTCTCAATAAAAGTTACAAGTCAAAACTTCAAATTATTTATCATAATATAGTTTTAAAAACAGAGGAGGATGGGCCAAAATGTATGGGTCTACCTACTCAACACTAACGCCATCTATGGGTGTTAGTATGTAATAACAAATACAAAATCCATGGGAGACCTACAAGAATAAATAACAAAGATATACAAAACCTATTTACTAACATTTATAGAAGACTGTCGTCTAGTATGACATAACTGAGATAGGACGCAGGCGGCGTAAAACCATCTCGATGCCGGGCCCACCACAAATACCATAAGTCGATATGACATGTGCACATGTACCGACCACCGTCCTTCTGCACCTCCATTTATTAACATATACGTGGAGTTCTGCTGAGCTCTGCTATGGCGCTTCTGTTCCGAATTCATTCTAATCCTCGAGGTTATAGTCCCTGTTAACTTCTGGTGCGTACGTAATCGTTAATACCATACCGTAATGATTTAATTGTTCAGCACAATATGATCTGGCTATTGGAATATGGTATGTGCCAAATGTAATGAGAATAAGTTGTTCCTCTTCCAACTGAGGGAAATCGTCACATTCATGTATGTTTGCTGCCATACAGGGAGTGATGCGACCCTCTGGCGACTTACCCTGCCAAGTTGTTTTCCTACTCCATTGTTTCGTGAATTATTTTTATAATCTGGTCGGCATATGCATCATCATTTATTGGCAAGTGGAAGACATTCAGCAGTGCTGCAGCGATGCGAAAGTGGTCAAACAAATGCGACACTGAATTATTGAAATTGTCAATGCGTAGGAATTTAAAATCCCGTTTGAACCTTCCGCTCACTATTTCCACTACCCAGCGAATGATAGTGATCAAACGCGATTTATTTGCTTGAGCAGTGGATAGCTGTTGTGAACTGTTTCTATCTTTGCTGGGTAGCATGTGCTTGGCAGCCGCATACTTCTGTATCGGGTAGGGTATCCCTGACGTCACGATCCAGTATGAACAGTCATTACAGTAGTGAGCGATGCGCGCTCGGAAACGGACGCGTTTGCGCTACACAGCTTGAATATTTTATTCGCGTTTTGCGCAGCGGTTACTGCTGCACGTTTTTGTACGCAATGGCTACGAAGCAGCTCATTGCCAACGAGCTTTTGGCATTCGTCAAGCATGCCATCGACTATATGGACGAGGTCAGCATCTTGCAGATCTGCAAATCCTCTTTCAAGGAGGATGAGGTATGCAGTGCCAAGTTGTTGTTGTTTCAATCGCTCGACCAAGTCGGACAGATGCCATCTCGCCGGAGGGATGGTGGCGAGAAGAGTCTGCAGGATATCATCGACCTGCTCAAGAAGACCGATCCGGATGATGTGCCAGATTTTGTGGCAAAAGAGCTGCACAAGCTGCCTCCTGTCACTTTCGACCACGTCGACGTCACCAGGTTGCTGAAGGACATCACGTCTCTGAAGGTGAACCTGGCTGAAATGAAGTCGAAGTTGGAATCATCGGATATCGTCATTGGTGAACTGCGTGCCGAAGTAGCGTTGTTGCGCAGCGCTATTCCGACAAGTGGGTCACCGGATGGCTCCAACATAAACACACGTCGTGGGGCACAGAATGCTTCTGTCTGCAGTTTTCAGTCGGCGAATGAATCAACATCGTCGGCTGTCAAGAATGCAGGCGTAGCATTGTGTTCCGCTGATCGCGTCGTACCTGCCGGGGAAACGACGCGTGTAATAGGTACGTCGACCCCCAAACGTGCCTATTCTGCAACTGTCGCCAAGACAAAACCTGCTGTGTCGCAAATGAAACGACAGGCAGAAAAGCCAAAAGGGGGAAAGCAGAGCCGCTCAGCAGCGAGCGTGGCTAACGGCGCTGTGTTGGTCCACGGACGGCAGGATCCACCGAAGAACACATTCGATGAGGACGGCTTCATTAAGGTGGAGAGGAAGAAGAGGAAGCCTACTTATCGCAACCAGTGTGGGACGGCGCTGGTTGGACCGAACACGCTGCTACGTCCTGCAGTACCGACGACACAGTTGTACGTTTCCCGTTTGCATCATTCTACGAAGACGGAGGACATCGTAGAGTACTTACGGGTGAAGACCAACTGGACCTTGAGGGTGGAGAAGTTGGAGGCGCGCCATAGCACCAATTTCAAGTCATTCATGGTGCGCGTTCCGACTCACCATTTGATGACCTTCCTCAAGGAAGAGTTTTGGCCGAAAGGTGTGCTGTATCGGCGTTTTCGCGGCCAGCTACGCGACACCTCGCAGCGTAACACGACACCGGCTCTTCGTGTGCAGTAGTTTTAGTACGGTTATAAATATGTATACTTAGGTTAAGGTATTTATCTATGGGTCTTTTGTTACCTGATAATAAATGATTTGATTTGATTTGATTTGATTAACTTTTGTCTTTAATGAGCCTACTCATAAAGCTTGCGTCTGATGTATTTGCTGCGTAAGGGCCCGTCACATGAATGATTTAGCCAACACTACACACAATAAGGAACGGTTTTAACAGATTTCTATACTTGTACAACTCTGCCGTTGAAAAAGGAAATTGCTGCTTTATTGAATATAATATATTCTAGCTGACCCAGCAAACGTTGTTTCGCCATATAAAATGTTTGGGGGTGCACCACCCTTAAAATTTAGGGGGATGAAAAATAGATGTTGGCGGATTTTCAGACCTGCCGATATTGGGACGAGGAGTTTGGTAACTAACATTGTGACACGAGAATTTTATATATAAAATATAAAAAGGACAGACAAACAGCTGACAAAATACAAGTTCTGCGGATAAGATCTGCAGCCCGCAGAGCACGCCCACCCCCTCCGGCCTCGTCGGTCAGCACCGCCGTCCGCCGGACGGCTTATGATAGGGTCCCAGCATGCAGCGCATGCGATGGACCGAATCCATCAAAGAAAACGTCATGCCCTTATACTACGGGGCCACAGGGGAGGGTAACCTGCCCGCGTACCATGTTCGGATGCTGTCTCCGTTTCAGGGACTTGAGCTAACTGTCAACGTATCGGCACACCGACTTTGGGATCAGGTGTGGGTTATCCAGCGTAATTGTATGTGGATGGGTGTTACACGTGCCCACTATGCAGAGCCTGCATGGAGGAAGACGAGACAGCAGCCCACACTGGCGCCTTCAGTTTCAATATAAACGTACAACAACGCTTGGATCCATGTCTCAATGTCACGTGTCAACAATGTGACCGCTATATGAAAACTGTGGCTGTCCGCTTTTCACATGGAGAAAAATGTATCGTATGCACGTACTGCTGCTAATACGGTTTAAATACGTATGTGTGTAATATGAAATACTTATGCAAGTATCGTATTATTTATTTTCCTGAACATCAAATACAACTTCGTAGAATAGAATAGAATAGAATAGAATTTTTTTATTTCGCAAATATGGGTAATACAGACAGGTCTTAAAATTAAGTAGGTACATAATTATAGCTCAGCCACATTTTACCAATCGGCATGCAAAATTAGATTAGATTATTTATATCATTCTTATCACAATTAGGTATATCAATTTATAATTTTTGAATTATTATTTAAATCATCAAATTAATTTAAAAAAAAAAATGTGTAACAAAAGAAAATATATAAATTATTATCATTAGAATATTTGACATGTCATTACAATTAACAATATTATTATTACAATTCGAATGTCAAGAACCAAAATTAGAATGTCAAATATCAAAATGTAAAAAAAAATAAAAAAATAACATAAATTTATATTAATTATAGTACCACAATCAAAACTCCCATTAGGAAAAACTTTTATCATCAAAAAAATCTTTAATTGAATAGTAACATTTTTCTAATAACAATTTAGTTAACTGTTTTTTGAATACTGAGATGGGTAATACTTTTAGATTTATTGGTAATTTATTATATATGAGAGGACCCATGGAAAAAATATTTTTTTTAAGTAAGGACGTTTTGTATGCCTGTATAAAGTTGACTTTTATATTGAGACCTCATTGGTCCTTTGCGTATTCTCTTATCAATCATTGATGTAAACAAATTACTGTTCATCTTAACAAATAAGGCAACTTCAAGAATGTACAAAGAAGGTAGTGTTAGAATCTTCAGTGATTTAAAAATTGGTTTACAGCTTTCTATGGGTTTAAGCCCTGTCATTGATCGAAGACAACGTTTTTGGGCCCTAAATATTTTATCTCTCTCACTACAGTTTCCCCAGAATATAACACCGAACCTTATTAATGAAGCAACCAAACCATGATATGCTGTCACTAGCGTGTTCATATTTAACTTTTTTGAGAGATTGTACAGAATATATGCGGTTTTGCTTAATTTTTGGCACACAATTTCAGCATGGTCTTTCCAGGTCAATTTATCATCAATATGTACTCCCAAAAATTTTGTAACTGAAGTGGTATCTACTATTTCGTCTTTATATTTAGTTACAATATAGTTTGGCCTCAGTCGTTGGAAGAAATGCATTACTTTGGTTTTTTGTACATTTAACACAAGATTATTTTTATTAAGCCAATCTATTATTTTTTCAAGTGTATCATTTATCGCTCTTTCGTATTTTGTATTATTTTTACATTCAATTATAGCTGTGCTGTCGTCAGCAAATAAAGTCATAGGATGATGTATTTGACAAGGTAGGTCGTTAATATAAAGTAAAAACAACAATGGCCCAAGTACACTGCCCTGCGGGACTCCGAATTTAGTAATTCTAACATTGGATAGATATTTCACTTCGCGTTTAGTTTTGGGACATATTCTCGAAATTTCTGTAAATTGTTTTCGATCGGTGAGATAGGACTTTACTAAATTTAGGACATTGCCCCTTATCCCATAGTGATGAAGTTTATTTAAGAGGATGTCATGTATGTCGTATGCCGTACCGTGTGTAGACACGGTTGACAGCTCGTGATTTTTTTTAAATTGCCGCCTTTTTAGGGTTCCGTACCCATAAAGGAAAAACGGAACCTTTATAAACCACTTTATTGTCCATCCGTCCGTCTGTCCGTCTGTCACGACCCTTAATTTCGGGAACGCGTGGAGGTATCGAATAGTTTTTTTTTTCTACTAGCATATACTGTCCCACTGCTATGCAAAGGCCTGCCCCAAGTTCTTCCAAGTGTTCTTTCTTCCAAGAGGGGCGGGCGTGGAACACTACGCGCCGCCACCTCGGGTCCTGATGTATGGGGGGCGACGGACGTCCCCGAGTACGTCACACCTGGACCATTTTAGGGGGACTGGAAGAGAGCGTTGTCCGCCCTCCGCCGACACCCTGTGCGTCTGCTGCGGGCGGGGTGAGAGGAAGAAATCTCCCTCTCCCGTTGACTCGCTGGACCGCCTCGATAGTGAGGAGACTTTTCCTGCCATTCCGCCACCAGGCGGCGCGAAGCTGAGATCGACGCAGTTCCATATGTCGCTGCTCCGGCTATCGGCCGCTCGACTCGCGCACGCGCTTCCTCGCGCCACCGGTACAGTGACGCGAGTACTTTCGCCTCCAGGTCCCAGTGCGGGGATGTCCCAGTGCGGGGATGGCCAGTGCTAGAGCCGCCTTGTGGGGATCGAGCGAACCTAATGGTAATAAACCTGGGGGCATCAATCAACAAGTATCAAATAATATTATAAATAAAAAGGAAAGATTTGATTTTTTTGCATGTTTGTTTGTAAAGGATTAACTCTGCTGATTTAAATCTATATATAAACTATAAACGTAGTATGTGTGGTATTACGTTGAATTATAGGTAATTTATATTGATGTTACAAAACAACGTTGTTTTTTTTTTTAAAAAGATGTAGAGACGAAGACGTAGTAGGTAGTATTAATATAAATATAATAATAATAATAAAATTCTTTATTTCACCAGAAGCCAACACAGTACAAGATCGGACTAAGACAATTTAAAGCTTATAACTAGGTCACAAAATGATATACTCTGACTCCTAAACTAGGTGTATGTGCCTGTGTCTTAGGAGTCAGTGATTCTCCGTAACAATCAAAGCCATAGTGCACTAAAAACGGGACGTTACATCAATAAACAAATGGTGTAAAAGAAAGAAAACGGATATAATCTCTAAAAAAAAAATCTGTGTGGTGAGGTGAATAAATGTAGGGTCAGGGTGTGTGAGGGTGTGCGTGTAGCGAGTATGTGTGTAGGATGCGAGTATGCAGAAGTGGTGTGTTGGTGTAGTGTGTGTAGTGAGAAAGGATAGGGTGAAACCAGAACACATCCTGTGATGGTTAGATTTACGCTTATATTTGTGTAGTGCAAACATGTTAAATTAATGTAAATTACCTAGGAGAATATTCTCAGTGTCATCGTAATTTAGTGTTATATATTGAAAAGAGCATGCTCAGATGGTTTTGGTCACGAGAGGATGAATGAATGACGACTAACAAAAGGTATTTATAAGGCCGATGTAAGCGTAAACGCCGAGAGGGGACGCCCTAAAAGGACATACATAATAGGTTGGGGAAAAAGTTTCTTCGCATTTTTTAAGAAAATTCAAAACATTTTTTAGTATAGTTGGTAGGTACATGATCCCATTGCTATAGAAATTTTGGGACTTCTGATCAAAATACCGCGACAAGTGGTTTTAGCAGTTCTCTCGTGATCTTAACCTGACACTGCCTAAAGAATTCTGAAGAGACCGAAACAGGTGGAAATCTGAAGGTGCAAGGTCAGGACTATACGGCGGATGCATTAACACCTCCCAGCCAAACTCTCTTAATTTTTGCTGATTGGCTGAAGATGTGTGAGGTCTAGCGTTATCATGATGAAAAACCACACCCCTTCTGTTGATTAATTCCGGTCGCTTTCTCTCAACTTCTTGCTTTAATCTCATCAATTTTTCGCAGTAGAGTTCAGAATCGATGGTCCTGCCTGGTGGTAACAGCTCATAATGAATAATGCCCTTCCAATTCCACCACACACACAGCATCACCTTGTTGCGAGTTCGCCACAGTCTGTGAAGCCTGACGGGCCTTTGACCACGACCTTTTTCGCACGTTCTTGTCGTACGTGATCCATCGTGATATTTTTCGCAGCTTACGTTGCATTTCACCTTTTTTGTAGTAAAATTTTAAAATGTATCTAATTTCTTCATTAGATTCACTCATCTTGACGGTACGAAAAACAAATCACACATTTTCCTTATTTGAATTTGGAATTACATTTATGTTCTTTAAAATTTTAACTTTCAATGATACCAAAACCAACCAAAGAGATTTTATTACAAGTTCATACATACTGTAATGCGAAAATACTTTTTCCCCTAGGCCCTACCATTAGGTAAAGCACATCACCAATAGGGTCAATGTATTAACATTGACCCTATTGGTGATGTGCGTAGTAGGTACTTGCAACCGGCGTGCTTATATGACCAGATGTACGGACGTACCTATCCGAAGCAAAAAGAAGTATGTAAGGATCGTAGCAGGTGGCGATCTGTAGATTCTGCGTACCCCCCTGGGGAAAAGGCGTAAGTTTATGTATTTATATGTGTATGATTTAAATATTTCACGTAAAGAAAGCAGAACTAGGAGGCTTAGGTACCTACGCCGTAACCACCCCCTTCAAAGCGTAGGTACCTACTCCTCCTCATTTTGTTTTCAAGGGTGTGGAGAGGGGAGATGTTAAAATTCCAAATCCACGGGATCAAAGTCGCTGACGAAGTGCTAGTTGAAATATATTTTTTTTGAGGCCCTGCAGTGATGTGTGCTGTCCTCAAAAATATATTTTACCAATACCATTGCCAAATACTACACATACTACTAAACGTTATGACCAAGACAGAACGAGAGTGATAACAGTGTCGATATTGATAGCGACGAACATGAATAACCATTGATAAAAAAAAAACGAATAAGATCGCTCGTAAATATTTATTTACTTATTTAATACAACTTGGAAGACTTACAGCTAAAAAACAGAATAGAAAGGTACACATAGTCGACAGAAATATGAAACTAATAAATATTAAAGAAGGATGCCAGGGTCAAATGGGATTGGGCGGCTCACGTGGGCAAAATGCTCCACACATAGCAATGGGTGCCCGAAGATAGGCGGCGCCGCCCGCCGACGCCGACAGAAACAGGTAGCGAGACTATCTGGACGCGTACTATCAGGGATGGCACGATGTGGCGCGGGAAAAATATGTGGATGGACTTGGGGAGGTCTTCGCCCAACACAGTTACAAAACTAAGCTCCCTCTTGCTATAACTAAATATTTCTTCCCTTTATCTTCTTTCATAGGGTCAAACTAAAACTAAATTAAAACTAAAAAAAGGGAATTTTTGAATGAAACATAAGAAGAAAATTTAAAATTTATTTAAACTTTTAGTGAAATAATGACGAACGTTATCATACACGCATGGCGTAGGTACTTTTAAGGAGGACCATAGTCATTGTACAACAACCCAAAAATATCTCTCATAGTAATAAAACAAGTTTGTAAAGAGTAAGACATTTAATAAATAATGGATAAAGGTCATACTTTGCAGGACTTCGAATCTTAAAGTGACCTCACGGTACAATGCCATCTTTTATGTTAAACAAAACTGGGCAAGAAAGTTATGCAGAGTTTTCAAACATTTCAACACTCATGACACCATTTATTATTTGATAAATTATCAATACTGAACAACCGCTTACAATGTGTACACTCCCAGTCCACTACATTGGCATGGACATCATTAAAATGTGACTCCAGAGTCGCCTTCACACACGGCGACCTCATATTCAGCTTGACTTGACAAAGAGTACATTCGATTTCCAACCATTCACTGATCGGAGGAATCTTTCCAATTTTATCCATCTTTTTAATTTTAACAATTTTACCAAAATAGTATTTGTATATTGACGACCTACGAGTATGTGGCGCGGCGGGCGAAGGTCCGCCTGCGACGCTATAGGTTGCGGGTTCGATTCCCGCCCTGGGACAAATGTTTGTACGATCTACTAATATTTGTTCTGGGTATTTTCCTATGTATAGTAAAAAAAAATATCTATCTATGTAATGTATTGTATTAAGTATATCAGTCATCTAGTACCCATAACACAAGCTCTGCTTAGCTTGAAGCTAGATGATACTGTGTGGTTTGTCCAGCATTATTTATTTATATTGGTGTTACAGTTTCTTCCACCTGCAAGTCGTACCTCGGATCATCACTCTCGTTATTTCATTTCTCATTATCTCTGTGCACATATACCTTACATACTTATACTTATTAGCAAACCTTCTCTAATGATCAGTGTGCTTTGTATTTTTTTTTTTTGTCAAATGTGTCTTTAGGTCAGATATCAAAATCTCAAAGAGGGCATTTACTGATGAAAATAATTCATCACTTTGGGCCACATATCTCTTTAATATGGCATTCAACTGTTTTATGATCACGCTCCTGCTATAACTCTTGGATGTTTCAATCGCCTGCTCCCCTTCTGGATGTTGCAAGTATGACGGATGACTTGTTAGATCAGGAATGCTCTGATGGTGTTCTTTATTTACTAGAACATGTTTTAATTTGTATGTAAGCTCTCGTTCATACCAAAACTGTGGCAAATGGATGTTTACACACCATCAAAATCAAAATCAAAATTAATTTACAAAAGACAGTCGACCAAAACGCCCACCCTTCACCACTTCCTTGTGTTTTTGCTGGGAAGAAGAAGTGGTGGAACAAACTCCCCAGCAACACGTCTGTCTGATAGTTTGAAGAACTTGAAGCTATCCGTAATGCATTTGTTTAAAGGAAAGGCTTTTGAGAGAAATGCCAGATGGAGGAACTGGTGATGAACACATCACCAGTTCCTCCATCTGGCATTTCTCTCCTCCTAGAGATCCTGTTATCTGACCGAGGATCTCTTAAGATTAAGTGGTTGAGTTGTTCCGTAGTGCGGTGTATCTCCATTACCATATCGCTTGGGTCAATTTTCTTAACCAGTTTAGCGTTCTGAGGTTTTAGCTTCTTCAGCTGTTCTTTAGCCAGTGGTTTGGTAGTTTCAAGTGTGCAACCTAAATGCACTTATAAGACATTGTAGGCCTTGTTTAAAATTTTGTTAATGATCCAAAATCCTTTTCCTTCTTGAGTTTTGTTGATATGCGTTTAAAGTCATCCCATACTGGCCAGAGTTTTAGGTATTCTTTGATGACACTTATGTAGACGTAAACTTCGAACCCGTGACTTAACTTGATACAGGTGTTCAATTCACTCTGTATGATATCTATGATCTGTGCATTGGTTATGTTTATGTTTTTCTTGTCTCTTATCCGCCGTCGCACGAGAAGCATTAATGGTCGTTCTGAAATGGAAGAAAAGTTCCAACCATGAACACAATCATGCTTAGGTACCTATATGGCATTCAAGGATATTTGAAGCATAGGTGCCAGGACATATGGCATATTTTGTTTGAACCGAAATAAGCCAATATATTCAGATGATGCCTAGTTATAAGGACTCCTCTGGATGTAATGGTATATTCCATTATTATTCCGGCCCTTACATTATAGCAGAGAAAAGTAAAAAACTTCTAATATCACTTTTGCTACCAGCTTCACAAAATGCATTTTGACTTCTATGCTAGTTCATTATCATCTCATTATCTGCCTAACCTATTCCCAACTATGTTAGGGTCGGCTTCCAGTCTCGCCGGATGCAGCTGAATACCAGTATTTGACATAGAGTGACTGCCTATCTGACCTCCACAACCCAGTTACTGGGCAACACGATACTCCTAGGTAAGATTGGTTGTCAGACTTTTAGGCTTTGACTACCCGTAATGAATGTCAAAGATCTACAAATGACAGCCGGTACCAACGGCTTAACTAGCTTTCAGAGGCAGAGCATCGATATTTAACGAACGGTCTTCCATCCACAGACTGACCTCGGCAAGCGTAGCTTAACCTTCGATCAACCCGTGCGGCTGTTTTTATTTAGCCACGAGCTAGTTAAGGATGCTCATCCTGTAGATATATGCTTCGTCAGCCCAAATAGAGCATAGCAACAAGTTGAAGGGATCTGACTCAGCACTTACTTTACACGTGTATAAAATACAATCGAATGTTCTAGAATAAATTATGCTGATGCACTAACATACTTCTTGCGCAATATGTTATATGACGCCCTTTGTTTCCACTAACTTGAGAAGTAATATATTATAAAAAGACAATTCTGTTCTGAGACTTCGCTCTGTAAACATTGTAATTTGGAACTTTTATTAAATAAATCAATTTTTTTATTGAAACCGTTTATCCATTCCTTGACTGGCGCAGCCGGTAAGTGACCTTGTCGTTTGGGTCCTCTGTGCCATCGCGAATCGAATTTTCGGGCGCCGAGAAGACTTCAACGTTCGTTTCAACGATTTAACGGGTCCACGAACCAAATAAATTCGTCAAGAGAAGCCACGGTGCAGAGCAAGTCGAGTGAATTCACCGATCACAGAAGGAGAGCGGAAAAGCTGCGGGTCATGTGAGTAAATCTCTTCACTGTCCTCTAAACTTTCCTTTAAATTTTCCTGGTGATCTTTATATGCGTTTTGTGTACTTATAGGGATTAGAAAACGCCCATCTGGCACGTAGCACATTGTAGTAGTAGATAAAGTGATAAAAATTTCACGTTAGCTTAGTAAACAATTTAGTGGTGATTTAAAGAAAAAAAAAATGGAAGATATAGTAGTCGTACCTCCAGAAGTTCTGCAAATAATCCCTGTATTCAGTGGCGAGACAAGGCTCTTATCGTTATTTATCCGCAAAACTGAATATATTATTAATTTATATCGGGGGAACGAAGTACAAAACGAATATCTTTTTAATATCATAACTAGTAGATTAAGTGGGGAAGCTGCAAATTTAATTGGGGAACGAGAATCGATACACTCTTGGGCAGAATTAAAACGGGTTTTAGAGGATCATTTCGGGGATCCAAGGACAGAAGACTGTCTAGTCCTTGAGTTAGAGAGCTTAAAAATAAATAGAGGCGAAAGCTATTTAGATTTTTGTCACCGAATACAACAATTAAGAAGCATTTTAATTGCAAAAATCAATGAGTCTGTTGAAGATGCAGCTGTGAGGTTATCTAAGCAACATATTTATACAAATCTTTCTATGAATGTTTTTTTGTTTAATTTACCGAAATATTTAGTTAGGTTGGTGCGACTAAAAATGTTTCGACACTGGAAGATGCATTAAAAGCCGTTCTAGAGGAACAATATTTCCAAGAAGTTTACGACCAAAAACAGTCGTCGAACCCTAAGTTTAATCAAAACTTACAGGGACGAAACAATTATAATAATAATTTTAATCCACAAGCGTCGCCAAGTGCAAGCACTAGTGCACCAAATATGCAACGTTCTAACAACATTACTACCAATCGCAATTCATCGAATAACGTAGCGCAGACGCAAAATAGAAATAACGTTCGTAATAACAATTTTTCAAATAGTTCATTGCCAGGTAGAAACAATAACAGGTATCAAAATAATCCATTTTACTTAAACAATCCGTTCTATAATAATAATAATTCAAGGGAACAAGCGAGGCCGCAGTTCCCAGGTCGGCAAACTGCTGACAACGCACAGCATGGCTCGCAACAGGGGCAGCCGGCGGTAGCGTCCGGATCAGGTTGCGATACCGACGTGACCATGCGAACGGCCAGTTCAAGACGTGTCAATTACACTGATTATGATGACAGTGAAAATAATGTGTTACCAAGTACTTATAATGAGAATGAACAAGTAGGAAATTTTTGCATAAAGGCCTCTATACACCAGAGCGAATTAAATTAAATTGTAGTATTTTAAATCTTCCGCATATACGTATACCAGAACTTAATGCAATTTTTATGATCGATACCGGAAGTCAACGTTCATTTCTTAACCCAAAGTTAGCGGATCAATATTTTTGCGACTTTAAGCATAACGAAAACTTTGAAGTAGTTAGCACCCACGCTAGTAGTAAACATAATGAGGTTGTGTACATACCTTTACCTAGGACATTTAGAAGTTGTGAGTGGCACAAATTCTATATTTATTGTGTGGACGACAAATATGATGGCTTAATTGGAAGTGATTTATTGATGCAACTTCATGCGAATATTGATATGAAAAATAAGAAGTTATTTACTAAGGATACTTGCATACCGATTAATTATAATCCGCCAATACGTGAATTTTATGTGTTACCCCCGCGTAGCGAATTAAGGGTCAAACTTCCAGTTAAATTGTTACACGGTGAGGCCATAATAAACTTTACCCAATTTACGGATGGAGTTAGAATGCCGACGGCTTTAGTTAACTGTGTACATGGCTATGCGACAACAGTCATTCAGAATTGTAGATCCGAGCAGATGGAACTGTTAGTGACTAGCCCGTTTAAGGTCGAACCATACTTAGGAAATACTTTAGTATATGATAGGGTAAACTTGAATTTTACTGATAAAGATAGTCATAGGTTAGATCAGCTGTTAACGGATAATCTCTCTAAGTTAAGAGTCGATCATATGAATGAGGAGGAGAAACGATCTGTAATTAATATTTGCAAAGAGTTTAAAGATATCTTTTATTGCGAGGACGTACCTCTTTCGTTCACAAATGAGGTAAAACATAACATTAGAACTAAAAACGAAGACCCAATACATATTAAAGCTCATAGGTTACCACCTATACAAACGGCAGAAATTAGGAATCAGATAGAAAAAATGCTCAAAGATAATGTTATCCAAAAATCGTTTTCACCTTGGAGTGCACCGGTTCATTTGGTACCAAAAAAATTAGATAATTCGGGTAAACAAAAATGGAGGATGGTCATCGATTATAGACGCCTCAATGAAATCACAATAGATGATAAATACCCTTTACCTAATATCAATGATCTTTTTGATATGTTAGGTAAGAGTATGTACTTTACTACCCTAGATTTAGCAAGTGGGTACCATCAGATAGAAGTAAAAAAGGAAGACAGAGCAAAGACAGGTTTTAGTACACCTTTTGGACATTATGAATTCAATCGAATGCCGTTTGGCCTAAAAACGGCACCGGCAACATTCCAGCGTGCAATGGACAACGTCTTAAGAGGCTTACAAGGTATCCATTGCCTTGTATACCTTGATGACGTCATAATTTTTGCAAAAAGTAATCAGGAGCATAATGAAAAACTTAGGACAGTTTTTGAAATAATAATAATAATAATAATAATAATATCTTTATTTGCATAAAACATGGTATACATGATGTTACAATTTGAATAATAAAGTGCTTACATGTTTTGCCAGAATTATACTTGGCATGCAAATCTTTCACTTAACACTAAAATGCAAATTTCTTTTCCAGAAATTCTTTTAAACTATAGAAATTATTCGTAATCAACCAATTCAACAATTTGATTTTAAATAATCTAGAATTTAAGTTTTTTATGTTACTCGGTATCTTATTATATATATGAACACAATTATATAAGCAGCTTTTATTATATTTAGCAAGCTTGGGCAGGTCATGTAGAACGAGTCTCTGTGGATCACGCCGGCTCCGAGAAATAACATCATTGGCTGATTTAAACAAAGCCTTATGTTTATTAACGAACATGCATATTTCATAAATATAAAGGCACGGCAACGGTAACAACCCTACTTTTTTAAATATCGGTTGACAGGATTCCTGAGGAGGTATCCCGTACAATGCCCGAATGCACTTTTTTTGCGCAACAAATGCTCGGTTTATATCTGTGCTATTTCCGAAAGATTTCGTGAAACTAATTTAAAGGTGCAGTTAGATAAATCCCAATTCTTAAGGAAGGAAGTACTTTATTTAGGCCACACTATAACCAGTGAAGGTTTAAAACCTAATAATGATAAAATAGAAGCAGTGTTAAAGTATCCTATACCCAAAACGACGACTGAAATCAAAAGTTTTCTTGGTCTCATAGGTTATTATAGAAAATTCATTAGGGATTTCGCGAAAATAACTAGACCACTAACAGTTTGTTTGAAAAAAGGTAAAATTATAGATTTAAACGAGGAATATATAGAAAGTTTTGAAACATGCAAGAAACTTCTCACAAATGCTCCATTATTACTATTTCCGGATTTTAATAAACCATTTATTTTGACCACGGATGCATCAAACTTTGCAATAGGGGCAGTACTCTCGCAGGGCACCATAGGCTCGGACAAACCAGTAGCCTATGCTAGTAGAACTCTAAGCGATACCGAGTCGAGATATAGCACCATAGAAAAAGAGCTTTTGGCAGTTATATGGGCAGTAAAACACTTTAGACCGTATTTATGGGGTAAAAAGTTTCACATCTATACGGACCATAGACCTTTGGCCTGGCTCTATTCGCTTAAAGAACCAAATAGTAAGCTTACTAGATGGCGCCTTAGACTTGAGGAGTATGACTTCGAAATTAATTATAAGAAAGGGTCACAGAACTCTAACGCAGACGCACTGTCTCGAGTAAAAATAAATAGCTTAAGTGCAGATAATAATAATATTGTAGTTAGCTTAAATAGTAGCAAAACTAGGGAGATAAAGGTTAATATATTAGATAACGATAGTGAGTCTATGCAAGTAAATGTAGACGATGAGGAAACTGTTAGGAAATTAGAAGATAATAATGAAATCGAAGAAATAATCTGCATATCAGAGTCGGAGTCTGATAAAGTAAACCTAAGCATAGATAGAAAGGAGGCTCCTGTCTTTGATATAGAATCAGATGACGGAGCTACTGCTCATTCAATATCAAATAGGGAGCATGAAGGTATACCAATTTTAAATGAAGCAGTAGATACCAAACCTAGACAAATACTTGTCTATATTTGGTATAAAAATGATATTCATGCAAAAGACATTTCTAATAGCAGCCAAAGAATAATTGAGGTACACATGCCAGCTGTTAATAATGAACAATTAGTTAAGCAGTTTTTGAAAGAGTATGTAGATTTTAAGCAGAAATATTTCATTTATTTTGAAACAGAAGTATTTAGAAAAGTATTTAATAATGTAGTGACAGCGTTATATAAAAAAGGCTCGCAAAATCTAATAGAATGTACAGAGAGAGTAGTTAATGTCACAAACGAAGAAGAGCAAAGAGAGATTATTATAAAGTATCATGAGGGAAAAACTGTTCATCGGGGTATTCGGGAAACACTCACAAAGTTGAGAAGACATTATTGGTGGTCTAACATGAAGGGCACAATTTCTGCCATCATTAATGCATGCGAACAATGCAGAAAAATGAAATATGACAGGAAACCAATAAAACCACTAATACAACTTACTGAAGTTTTCATGGACCTTTTGTACATAGAAAATAATTATTACTTAACCATAGTAGATGCTTTTAGTAAATTAGCGCAAGCTTTTAATGTACCCAATAGAAGTACACCAGAAATTGTTAAGGCATTAATAAAATATTTTAGTATCTATGGGTTACCAAAAAAAATAAGTAGTGACCCCGATACCGAATTCAATAATAACCTTGTTAAAGAACTACTGAGCCTATACAAAATTGAAATGCATGTAGGGACACCAAATAACCCTAACTCAATGGCCGTAGTGGAACGTTTCCACTCAACAATACTTGAAATTTATAGGTTAGCAAAATATGGAAAAAGCGATCAAGATGCAGCATCGGTAATGACTTACGCCATTATGGCATACAATAACACTATTCATAGTGCGACAAATTTCACACCTTTTGAAATGGTATTTGGACATACAGAGTCAGGAAATGCATTTGATATAGATAGAGATAAAAATCTTTTACAGAAACTAGTTCAGGATCATAGAAAAAGACTTAGTTTTATACGAATATGTTAGTGATAAAATTAAGGAAAATAAAAATAAAGTCGCAGAGAGGAAAGGCGGTGAAAACCCACCGGAAATAAGGGAAGGTGATGACGTTTTTATGAAAACTACTAGGAATAGGAAAACTAAAGAAGTGCCACGATATGAGAAAGCGAAGGTGATAGGAAAAGTAAATAGGAATATTGTACCGGTAAAACTGAGAAAAAGAAATACGAAAGTGGCAATAAAAAACGTAAAACGCCCTCCACAGGTGGTGGCAAGCAATCGTGACGCTCCTGGCCCTAGCGGAATCAGCAAGCAGCGTAAACCTCCAGGATATGACTCAGAATCCTGGAATAGCGCCGATACGGATAAGTGCAGCAGTGATTCAGAATAGTCACTGGACTATTTTTAAGACGTTAGATCTAGAAACTATAGATAGGTACTTAGATAATAATATTAGACAATGTTTTAGATTAAGAGATATGATTTACTCACAAAATGAGTCACGTAGTGAACTTTTAGGATTAGTCCTTCAAATAGAATCCTTTATGGAACTTACTAAAGATAGATTGAAACAAATAATGCCTAGTAAAAGGTTCAGAAGGGACCTAATAAACCCGTTAGGTTCTATTGTTAAATTAATTTCAGGCAATCTAGATAATGATGACGCCATGAGATACAATTCGGAGATTAGCCAACTTAAAAAAAAAGAACATTCAGTAGAAAGAAAACTGACACTTATGCAAAAAGCCTTCGATAAATTAGTTAATATTTCAGATAACTTAAAATACAACTTAATTCAATTGAATATTAGAACCTCGCAACTGCAAGTATTACCAGTCTAAAATACATAATATAGTAAGTCAAATGAATAGTCTATATCAAATCTTAAATAACTTTCGTACTATTCATAATGTAATTCAAGATACAGAAACGGCAATAGCTTTCAGCAGAATACATATACTTCATCAATCTATAATTAATTCTACAGAACTTTTTCACATTTTATTAGAAATAGAGAAAAACTATAGATTAGTATATACGGTAGGTAAGGACAACCTTACAAAATTAGAAAGTACTATAGTTCTTAAATCTTTCTCTGATAATAAGAAGTTAGTTTTTGTGCTAGAAGTTCCCTTATTAGACACGGTCACATATAATTATTACAAGATTATTCCTATACCTATATACAATCCTAGTTCATTAAAAACCTCTATCATAATTCCAAAGTATCCCTACCTTATGGTGAATGGATTGAAATACAGACCCGTGTCTAGCCCGTGCGAGACTTCGCTTCACGCGCTCGACCCGAACGGACGTGCCGCTCTCGCTGCTCCCGCTCCTCGCTCGCTGCGTGACTCTTCACGCTCCGCCATTGTTGCGCCTCCGCGCAACTCCACCGTAGTCGCCGACTACGAAGAAACCCGTGCATCAGAGCCGTCTTTTTCAAGACAGTGGGTTACTGATTTCGCTATTTCATTTACGGAAACGTGCGTCTAACGTCTTTGGCCCCTTCAGGGCTAAAGCCACAGTTTCGTGGTCTCTCGGTGGATACCTTACGGTGCCAACGAAGCCGAGTGCGGTGTTGACCCGATACACCGGCCGAGCCCCTTCAGGGTGAGGCAGTCAAGTCGGCAGGGAGCTAGAAGCTTGGCCTTGGGGGATCTCCTAGTCAGCTCTAGTCTCTATTTTCCTTCCCCAGCAACTCACCTGGTGTCGGTTGGGTGTGTCTATCCCTTCGCACCAGACTGGTCAGGGCCCCGTTCGCACAATAAGATTTGCGACGGGATCACAAGCTTAGGGCTCACCCGAGGTACTCACCTCCCTGCCTACACCCGGCAGGGAGGGTTTGGTCACACATCCCCGGGCGTACCCACCCGGGGAGTTAGAGATAGGTTTAGGCGTAGGCCCCAAAATTACTCCCTAACGGGACTTTTTCTCAGCCATGACGGACGCTGACTTATTAGCGTTCGTCAGGGAGGTCCTCTTAAAGGACCCGGACATCCGCGCCAAATATGGCGGTAAAAACGTAGCCTTCGACAGGCTGGCCGCTCAACCGGAGCGAATTATTCGCGTCGATAATCACTCGTCGCCGTCCCCGTCCGCGAATGCAGGTAGTCTTCCATTGTCCAAAAAGACAATGGCACCGGTATACCCGGAACCCGCGCCCCGTCCGTTGGTCGATAGCCCCTTATCGCCGACCTCTTCCACGAACGCGGGTAATCCGGCGCCTTTGTCCAAAAAGACAATGGCACCGGTATACCCGGAACCCGCGCCCCGTCCGTTGGTCGATAGCCCCTTATCACCGACCTCTTCCACGAACGCAGGTAGTCCGGCGCCTTTGTCCAAAAAGACAAAGGCACCGAAATACCCGGAACCCGCGACCCGTCCGGCCTCGGCTTTTGTGCCTGTTACCGCCAGGTGCAACAAAAGTCCGATTCTCGGAATGCCAGCCCCCGCGCATGACGATTCCGATGAATCTTTAGATAGGATGGACACGACCGTCCCTCGCTCGCGCAGCTGCTCAGAGGCAGAGGAGTCTCCTTCCTCCTCGTCCGACGACGACTACCAAGTCGTAGGAAAAGGAGGAAAGAGGAAGCCCTCTAAAGCTCCCTCACAGGCCACCAAGGCCAAAAAAATCGGCGCCCCGTCCTCAGTTGACGAATCCGCGCCCTCTCCCCCCCGCTCCCCCGTACCCCTGTCACAGGCCTCCGGTACGGGCCCTAACGGCACCGCCACCCGTAAGGCGAAGCCACCTCCCCCTGTCTTCATCCAAGACAAGGCGAAGTGGACGGCCGTTTCTAAGATGTGTGTTGATCGCAGGATCAACTACACCAACGCCCGAGCTACCCCTCTGGGTATCAAGGTAACCCTGTCGTCAGCAAACGACTACAGGGAAATAGTATCCCTTTTACGTGGGAAGGCCATCTCCTTCCACACCTATTCCCTCCCTGAGGAGACGCCAACCCGTGTGGTCATCAGGCGTATCCCCAGGGAGATCCGAACGGAGGACATCCTGGCCGACATCCGCGCCCAAGGTGTCCCCGCGTCCGCCGTCCACCGCCTTCATAAGGCCCGGGGTGGGCTAGTTTATGATATGGTCCTTGTTATTTGCGACCCCACCGAAGGGCACCACCCAATATTCAACATCAAAACGGTGTGTGCCCTGTCCGGTATTAAGATCGAGAAACCGTACCGTCCCCATCTAATTGGCCAGTGTCATCGCTGCCAATTGTACGGCCACTCTCAGCGAAACTGCTTCGCCAGGCCCAGATGCGTCAAGTGTCTGGGCGACCACGCCACGGGCAAATGTGACCGACCTAAGGACCGCACTCAGTGCACTGAACCACCTAGTTGTGTTCTGTGCGGACAGTCCGGTCATACCACGAACTTCCGAGGTTGCCCGCGAGCCCCAAAGTCATCTTCCCAAAGGTTGATGAGACGTGCAAACGCTCGTCCTCTACTAGGGCACCACCCCCGCCATCGTCTGCGCTCCCTGAGCGCCTTAGCCCACAGAGGTCATCTCCGTGGAACAAGCTCAACCACCAGAAGGCCTTCCCGGCCCTGGCGGCTAAACGCAGCCACCCACCGGCGCTGATGGATTCACCCATCCCGGCGCCGACCCCAGCCCCTGCAGTTCAGGCTACCCAGACCGCAGAGGCTGAGGTTTCCGCCTTCCGTGCTCAGCCTACGGAGGCTCTTTATGACACTAAGATCCGTACACAGCGCAATATGAACGTCATATTGCCAGTGTACTTAATCTTTTGCAACCGCGAAGCCGATCGTCTAGCCGATCGCTTAGAAGCTACCACAGACCCTAAGAAGCGCATCGAAGCGCTCATGGAGGCCCCCTCGGTGCTCCGTGACCTAGAAGCCCATTTTAATAACCGCAATGGATAGGTACGTTAACGCTAGAACCTTGAAACCGCGATCCCTAAAGTTAGGATACGTTAATATAAATGGCTTACTCCAGCAACGGGCTGAGTTTGCCAACTTCCTCCGCGATCACCAACCGGACGTCCTCCTCATACAGGAGACGTTCCTCAAACCGCACAACCGCGACCCCAAAATTGCAAACTACCGTATGGTGCGCAATGATAGATTCCGCTGTCACAAGGGCGGTACAATGATTTATTATAAAAACTCATTGCACTGTGTCCCTTTAACTTCTCCTCCCCCGACCTCGCTCCTTGAGTACTCTATCTGTCGGCTCGGCATGACTGGCCATCAGCCAATTACTATTGTATCCGCGTACTGCCCTCCCGCTCGTGGGAGGGATGACATCCCAGCGTTATCCCACGATCTCTCGGTTCTCCTCGGCTTGAGTGACTCCGTTATCATAGCGGGCGATCTCAACGCCAAGCACCCCGCGTGGAATAGCAATATAACTAACGCCAGAGGGAGGGCTGTCCTCAATCTGGGCGCCTCCCTTAACTATGACGTCATCGCCCCGATGACTCATACCCATTTTCCCCACGATCCTGACCATAGACCTGACATACTGGACATAGCGCTCCTAAAGAATGTAAACCTTCGTTTACAATCGATAGAGGCGCTCCACGAGCTTAACTCCGACCATCGTCCGGTGATGATGACGCTAGTTCCCCGTACGGGTCCGCTTGACCCTGATCAGCCACCCCCGACTCAATTAGTTACCGACTGGAGGAAGGTAAGCGAAAAGCTGAAATCCTCCTCGTCGCCTCTACTCGACTCCATCCCCGATCTAATCACCTCAGTCGCTGACACCACGGGCGCAGTCGACTCGTTTACGGAGCACGTACAGACAGTCCTGAACGACTGTTCAAGGCGGGTTCCGGCGCTGAATGCCCAGCGCTGGAACCTACCGGACGATGTACGGGCTCTGATAACCGAGAAGAACGCGTCCGTCCGTGCCTATAGCGCTTTTCCCTGCTCTGCGAACAAAGCCCACATGCGAATGCTACAGCGTACTGTCAGCAAACGTGTGGCGGAGCATAGGTCGGAGAGCTGGGACAAGATGATCAGTGAGCTAGAGCCCAACCACCATGCCTTCTGGAACCTCCAGAGGAAACTCCGGTCCACCGTAGAGGCTACCATGCCTCCCCTCACTCGTCCAGATAAGAGCGTCGCGTTCGACGACTCGGAAAAATCCGAATGCCTAGCCGAAAGCTTAGAGACTCAATGCTCGCTTAGCTCCCAGCCGTTCGACCAAGCTCACCTCTTAAAGGTAGACGCCGAAGTCAAACGTAGGTCCTCGCTCCCTCCCGTCGACAACCCTGATGATCCTCTGCCTCCCGTCACTCCGGACGAAGTGCAAGACATCATTAAAGGGCTCAAACCGCGCAAAGCCCCCGGTAAGGACGGTATCACCAATAGGGTGTTTCAAATCCTCCCCGCGCAACTCGTTATGCTCATGACCGCCATCTTCAATGGCGCTCTGAGCAACAATATCTTTCCTCAATCGTGGAAAGAAGCCGTGGTTATTGGCATCCCCAAGCCTGGCAAGCCCAAGTCTGAGCCCACGAGCTACCGACCTATCAGTCTGCTCAATGTTTTCGGCAAAATCTACGAGAAGCTTATCTATAAGCGACTCAAGGACTATGTCGAGGCAAAGAGCCTGATACCGAACGAACAGTTCGGGTTCCGGCCGGGACACTCGTGTGTTCAACAGGTGCACCGCGTAGTCGAACACGTCAGCGCGGGCTTTCAGAGAGGCGCGCTCACCGGCGCCCTCTTCTTCGACATTGCGAAAGCCTTCGACAAGGTCTGGCACAACGGGTTGTTATACAAGCTATACCAACTCGATGTGCCAGATCGTCTCGTGCTCACCTTGCGAGATTTTCTGTCGAATCGTACGTTTAGATATCGCGTAGACGGTACGCTATCGTCACCTCACCCTATCCGCGCGGGCGTCCCTCAAGGATCCGTGCTGTCTCCTCTCGTTCTCGCTGTTCACTAGCGACGTCCCTAGGGGTAGAAAGGCCCAGTTGGCGCTTTTCGCCGACCACACGGCCATCTACTATACCGGTCACAACCCTACCACCATAGCTCGCACTCTCCAAACTTCCGCAAACGTCTTAGGCGCTTGGTTCCGGAAATGGAGAGTCGAGGTCAATCCCGACAAAAGTCAAGCGGTTCTCTTTAGGAAACCCGGACGCCGCAATGTCCCCACGCCTAGTCCGTTAGCCATGTACGGCAAGCCTATCCCTTGGGATAAGCGAGCCAAATACTTAGGTGTGATACTCGATCACAGACTTTCGTTCGCCGAACACATAAAGGCGGCGCGATCGCGCGCCGTCTTCGCGTCCGGCAGGCTTTATTGTATGACCAACGAGAAAAGCAAGTTGTCACTCAGGTGCAAATTGCGGCTCTTCGTCTCGGTCATCCGACCAATCATGACATACGCTTGCGCAGTGTTCGCTCACGCCAAGCCGTATCATATTCATAGGCTTCAGACCGTCCAGAACCGATTCCTGCGCAGAGTCACGGGAGCCCCCTTCTACGTCCGAAATGAGACTCTCCATGTAGATTTCAAAATACCTACGGTGAAACAGTTCATGAAGCGACTCACCCAGCGCTTCATGGACTGTTCTACCGCTCATCCTAACCCCTTAGTGTCATCGGCCGTCCGATACACTCCCTCGCGAATAAGCACAGTACGAAGACCGAAACACTCACTCACAGAGCCAGATGATCCTATCACTCTCCTCCAGGAGAGCGATAAGGCCACCAGCACTGTTCGCAAACAAAAACGGACATTCCGTCCTCGCCGCCGAGGCCCGTCGCGACGACCCCGTCAATGCCCCCCTCCCGACCCTTTGCTAGAGCCAGCCCGCGAAGCTGAGCCGATTAATGTTTAAAATGTCCCTAAATAATGGAACAATCAGATCCAGCCTGTCCCTTGCTGTCCTCTTCAGCGACGTCCTAAGCCGAGGTTCGTACCCCGCAGGGGGTGCCCTTAGCGATAGTCGCTTAGCTTATAAGTTTTTATGCCTGGCTGGAGGCCTTAATTTTAAAATTAAGGCCTCCAGCCAGGCAATTTTAAAATTAAGGCCTTAAGCCCCCCACAGGAAAGTTCGGTTGAGCAGTAAATATCCCTAAAGGATAAACTGCGAGATGCCCATTCCAAAAAAAAAAAAAAAAAAAGCCCGTGCGAGCAGATTGAAGATGATCGAGTCCTCTGTAAGGAAGATAATATCGTGCAATACGCTGATACAACGTGTATGGAACAAATAATGCTACTTAAAAACTATTCTGCGTGTCATAAGAATTTCATCCAAATTGAAGATGTAAGAAGCCACACCATAGCCGACGGAATATGGTTACTTTTCACGAAGAAAAAGTTAGTACTTACCGAAAACTGCAACAATGAAGTCATGAAGTACAACCTGAAGGGAACATTTCTGATATTCCCTAATCGAAACTGTGAGACACAAATCGGAGACAAAATGATCAGTAAGGTAGCTGAAACAAGGACAGTCCAGGCCAGTTTGCTGTTGAGACCTGTAGCTTTGCCTGAGCTGCAACATGAAATCAAGATGGAAGACAGCCAAGTAGATCTTCGCGGCGTGGACCTCAATGACATCAGGGACATTTTAAACAGTGCAAAATATAACAGTGAAAGTGTTAATAAAAGTGAAATTCTGGTAACTCAGGACATAAGTGTATGGACAATAAGTATTATAGTAATAATGTTTGTATTTACACTAGCATTTTTGGCTATTAAATTCAAAGCCTTTAAGAAAATAATTATGTTACGACGAAATCATCTGGACCCAAAAGATTTGCCTCCAGCTGATTTCTCTCTAAGGGGGGGAGGAGTTAAGGATGCTCATCCTGTAGATATATGCTTCGTCAGCCCAAATAGAGCATAGCAACAAGTTGAAGGGATCTGACTCAGCACTTACTTTACACGTGTATAAAATACAATCGAATGTTCTAGAATAAATTATGCTGATGCACTAACTTACTTCTTGCGCAATATGTTATATGACGCCCTTTGTTTCCACTAACTTGAGAAGTAATATATTATAAAAAGACAATTCTGTTCTGAGACTTCGCTCTGTAAACATTGTAATTTGGAACTTTTATTAAATAAATCAATTTTTTTATTGAAACCGTTTATCCATTCCTTGACTAGCTCCTCACTTGTATGCTAATTAATATGTTTAATTATTATATGGTAGGAGGGTGCTGGGCATAGTCAAATAGTAAAATCTCTTAGTTTCTGTTTAACTCAGATTGAAAATCGTGTACATTGTCAATAACACTAACTTTCTTCTCCATCCGGATCTTCCTCGACCTGGCTAACTGCGTACCCCGTACCTTCGCCATCGTTCAAAAAGGCGGCCGCCATGAAAATTCTACGCGGCAATGAAAATGTTTTTTTAAACTAATCCAATGGACAAACGTTCAAGAAACCAAACTTAAACAAATTATGTGAGGAGAAATACTTCTTAATTAAGCTTTCGTACAAAATAACCACAGCTACCATTTTTTTACAAATCAATATTTAGTTGAAGAGATGTCACAAACACAAGATGTCGTTTCTTTTTCTTTTCTTATCTGTCACAGAGTCGTTTTTCATACATTGATATTCAGTTATGCAATCAATACCAACTAGTATTATAAATAAAGAGGAAAGATTGGTATTTTTATATGTTAATTTGTAAAACCCAAAAACTACTCAACTGATTTCAATCTGTGGCAAACCAGTATTCATGTATGGTTCCCAAGCTCCCACCAGTCGATATACACTGGCAGCACCAGTAGGGCGGGAGTTTGTAAAAGAGTGTATGAGGGATATGTAAAACCTCTCGACCTCGAAAAGCTCTCGAAATTATAATCTACATATTGTGTACTTCCCGTTGTCAGATAACAAAATGTGTAAGGTTATAAATAAATAAATAAATAAATAAATATTGCTGGACAATCCACACAGCATCATCTAGCCCCAAGCTAAGCAGAGCTTGTGTTATGGGTACTAGATGAATCAGTCATCTAGTACCCATAACACAAGCTCTGCTTAGCTAATACAATACATTACATAGATAGATATTTTTTATTATACATAGCAAACACCCAGAACACCTGGAACAAATCGTTGTAGATCGTACAAACATTTGTCCCAAGGCGGGAATCGAACCCGCAACCTCCTGCGTCGCAGGCGGACCTTCGCCCGCTGCGCCACATCGGTCGTCATAAATATATATATATATAAATCTAACATACAAATAATTACTTTCGAATACTTCTAAATAAAATAATACTTCTGATTTCGAAACCCGAGTTCCTATAAAAATAAACTAGGCGTAATTTAGCGGCCACATTGGTGACCGATAGAAGAACATTAGTATTGCTAAAGAAGAATTGGACCAAGTCTGGTAAAGCGTTACACAACCTCACATTCATCTTGTAAAAAAGTTTAATTATCTCCGTGAACAAATTCAAGTGAAGTCGTAAGATCTTTTATTTTTTTTTAGCTTTAGAATTACTTGCACGTAAATGACAATAGTGTAATAGCCCAACAGAAATTGCCCAGATTTTGAAAAACTGCATATATAATAATTTCGAAAACTACTACAAGCCATTAGACAGAATTGCGATTGATGAAAGCATGATCAAATTTAACAAACAGGTCATTTTGATTTTCAAGCAGGTACTGACGTTGAAAATGACTTGGTAGGTGAAGTTGTCAGGAACATTTGCGAAAATTTGAAAGATAAAAATCATAAAATCTATTTTCACAATTACTTCAACAGTTACCCTTTGCAAGTAGTATTACAAGAAGACAAAATTTTCGCCAGTAGAACAGTGAATTCAAACAGAAAGTTTGTACCAAAGCTAAAAGAACACAAGCATTTGCAAAGAGGGGAACATGATTACCGGATTAGTGACACAAAAGATCAGCCTGAAAGAAGCACTTCGAGAAGATGCTGCTAATGTAGCACTAAAATATCTCCAGTGCATACTGTATGGCAGTACAATACATGTAGAGTGGCTGTTTGCTTACGCAAAGGAAAAACATGTTTTTCAGATTTTCATAGTGATTTTTACGTAAGTTTTGCCTGAGGGAAAGTTGTTTATAACTGATAATATTAATAAATAACAAACAGTATTCATTCTATTTGTGTTTTATCAATAGTCATGGTGGTTAGCGTCGCTAACCACCACATTCCTCGAAAACCTTAATACGTAGAGTGTTTCTTCTTACTTCCAGTGATATTTTAGTTGTAAACGATGCTAAAACTAGCTTTTTTTATACCAGATACTTAGCCCTACAGTCCCTTTTAGGTGTATAAAAATCAATGTCCTGAATAAACACGATAAAAAACTTGTATTATGTACTAAAATTTACCTTAATTTACTAAGTTGAAAAATTATGGATAGGCACAGAACCCACGGTGCACGAGTACGACTCGTACTTGACCGGTTTTGTTGTTGGTCAGACTCAGTCAATCAATCTTTATTCGTGATCACAGGAATACATATATTCACTAATAAAGATACTCCTACCAATGAAAGTAGACGACCAAGACGAGCCAAGCAAAGCGTATCTACCTTTACTCAAAGCACAGTTACCTTTACTTATCTATATCCATACTTCTATACTAATACTAGCTGACCCAGCAAACGTTGTTTTGCCAAATTTAGCAAAAAAAAATCATTAGGGGTGGACCCATCCTTAACATTTACGGGGACGAAAAATAGATATTGTCCGATTCTCAGACCTACCCGATATTCACACAAAATTTCATACAAATCGGTCCAGCCGTTTCGGAGGAGTATGGGAACGAACATTGTGACACGAGAATACACATAATATAAACAGGTAAAATTTGTATGTACCTAATTTTGTAAGTTTGTATGTAGGGGCCAGTAGGGGGTAAACTCCGGAACTCAAGATCCAATTCCAATTTTTTTTTCATTTTGAAAGCTACATTATTCCTGACTGCTGTAGGCTATAAATTATATTTACATGATGTATATTAGCCAAGCTATCGCAATGTTAGTCTAGCAAGTCGGAAAGAAGTACCTCTAAAAACAGAATTACTTGCATGCGCTGCACGCTGCCTAAATAATCGGTCCGTTACAAAGGTTCCGAAATGTCAAGCTCATATTTTATTTTACCATACAATAACTGGTTGCTATACTACATCAGCAATTTTTAAAAGAGGTAAAATATCAGCATTTAAATTGTTCCAAAAAAATGGAAAATACCTTAATTTTGTACGTTTGACTTTGAATTTTTTTTTGCAGAAGTAGGATCGAAAAGGATTTTTATGTATAATGAATAATGATGTATTTAACATCTCTGCCAATTTTCAGCTCTATGCAAATATTTGCTAAGTCAAATATCTATTTTGAATGGACTATAAAGCGCATAATAACTTTCCTTCGCGCTTAGAACATGGGTTGCGAACGTGTTAGCTTAGTGTTACCTATAGTTACTGTTGGCGTTATGCAAGGACTAGTTTTCTGAATCGCGGTGGTAAGAATTTTCGCGGATTGATGACGATGGCTCCCGATATATCATTCCCCTTTTGTCAAGATGATGAAAAGTTTTGAATGTCGTTGCATGTATATAGAGACTCCTCCGTGCCTCGGAAAACACTTTAAACCGTTGGTCCCGGCTGTCAGTTGTAGATCTTTGAAGCAGTTAGGGATAGTCATAAGCCTGAAAGTCTGACAACCAGTCTTAAAAAGGGTTATTGTGTTGCATTTAAGTAATTGAAATAATTTCAATAATTTCAATGTATTATTAATAAATAAGAAATCAATTATAATTTAAATCAATGGTAATTTATAGTAAAGATAGTTCTTTACTATAATTTGAAAAAACAAATATAGTACGAGTATGTATGACAGTCTAGCAGTGTCATATTTATTCATTTTATAATTTTTCGATAGAATAATTCGTCTCTATTAGAAATAAATACAATTAAGTTTTGAATTTGTGGACATCTTCATTGCTATTCTGGCGCTCAAGCACACGGTCAGTTACTATACTGATAGAAACACACCTGGGTATGCCGCATTCCTGGACCTCTCGAAGGCGTTTGACCTGGTTGATTATAATATCTTATGGTGGAAATTGCGTGAGCAAGGAGCTCCTTGCAAGGAAGTCCAAGAGTTTAATGAGCTCATTAAACTCTTGGACTACTGGTATGGCCACCAAATCAACCAGGTCAGATGGTCGGGTTCTTTGTCTGGGGCGTATGGTTTGGAGTATGGGGGAGACAGGGAGGTCTGACTTTTCATAACATATATATACGTCAATAACTTAATCAAGGACTTCAGCAGCACTGGTATTGGATGCTCAATAGATGGTAAGACCATTAACAGTATAAGTTATGTAGACGATACGGTGCTGCTGAGTCCTTCGATTGATGGACTCAGACGGATGCTAGAGATATGTGAGATATACGCCACGTCGCATGGTTTAGTGTACAATGTACGGAAGAGTGATATTTTGGTGTTTAGGATAGGTACGAGTACTAAAAAGCCCAAGACAGTTCCTCCGATGTTTCTGTACGGAGTACAACTGAATAGTGTCGCATTTTCGGTACCTTGGCCACATCGTGAACGAGGACTTGAATGATGACACTGATATAGAAAGAGAGCGAAGAGCGTTGTTTGTGTAATATGCTGGCCCGTAGGTTTGCACGATGTACTAGTGAAGTGACTCACTCTGTTCAAGGCGTTATGCCAGTCTTTTTACACATGCAGCCTGTGGGTTATTTTAGCCTTGTGGGCATACGCAGAGGGCCTACAACGTTCTTTGTGTGAAGTATAACAACGCCTTTAGGGTGCTGTTGGGGCTCCCGCGGTTCTGTAGTGCATCGGGCATGTTCGCAGAAGCAGGTACAGATAGCTTTCAAGCTATTATGCGCGTAAAAGAACAGCATCCCTGATGCGAAGGATTCGGGGGAGCACTAGCAGCATTTCAAGGGTGTTAGTGGATAAGCCTGATTGCCCGTTCCTGCGGCACTGGGCCCGTATGCACAGCTGCAGGTCTGGTGCAGCGGGAAGCGGACATAGTTATAGGTTTATGAATTAATTTTATGTATTTTAATTAATTAAGACATTTTACCAACATAGTTTTATAAGTGTTACTAACAGAAATATGAATCATTTGTGTTCGAATTAAATAAATAAATAGAATAAACATTTTGGTAAATTATTATAGATCCTTGGTGCCGTTACAAAAATACTGTTTTTGTATAGTGCAATATACTAGATCCAACTGTTTGGAACCGATCACAACGGCCGTTTTACTAAACATGTGTGCAGAGCGTGGGAACGACGGTTTAGCTTACTGCATCATCATCCTCCTGCCCTTATCCCAATTTATTTGGGGTCGGCGCAGCATGTTTTCTTCTTCCATACATCTCTATTTGCCGTCATCTCATGGGTCACCTCTTTTCTTGCCATATCCTCTTTCACACAATCCATCCATCTTTTCTTTGGTCTTCCTCTACTCATGTAACCCTGCACATTCATACTCAAAACTTAGCAAAGGTTTAGCTTACTGCATACTTTGTCAATATGTGAATTCCATTTTAAGTGCTTTCTATGTTTAGTCCAATAAATTTAGTCACATTTGCTTAATTAATAAATTCGTCCTTGTATTTAGGTAATATTTAACTTCAGATCGTAATTTATACTTTGTTTAATTTCATTAATCCTGTTTCAATAAATTTGTAGCAAATAAATTTGCCAATTCACAACTAGAGTCTGTCTAACGAAAGCGATCCAACGTAAAGGCGGCAATTAAAAAGAAAGTAGCTGCCCATACAGTTATACACGGCTGATTTGATTATACATGAAATATGCGATACATATAAGGCTTATACACAAAAAGTTTAATTAAACCAGACAATATTACTAAGTAGTATGTTTATTTATTAAATAGTTAAAAGGCAGCTCACACAATAAAATAAATATAAAATATTGAAGTTAAGAGTCAAGTGGAAATCGTATTCCAGGAACTACACCTGATAATATTGATTTGTTGCTTTCTTCACTGCTAGTGCTGCTGCTGTCCCCAACATAAACCGTTCAAGCTCGGATTAATTTAGCTGCCTTTTATGGAAATCAACTTCCCAAAAAAAGAAGAAAAGAGTGAAGAAAGTGATGATTTCATCAGAGAAACACAAATGGTACAGGTATTATTGCTCATTTTTTGGACAAATTACAACATATAGGTATTACATTACAATTACAATAACAATAACATATGTACATTGTATTGTATTTTGTTCAGAATATGAGCCTGATTAAATTATTAAGTGATTGAAATCATGTTGTTGCCCTAATTTGTTCGTAAAAATAATAAATTAAAAAAAAATTGAATTACTTTTAATTATTTTAGATTAAATTACTTGATGTTGTATATTTTTTGTGCGTTTTATTCATATTTGATGATATTTCTTTAGAAAGTGGAACTAACGAAAATGATGTTGATTAACTTTAGTTTCACTTGATCCACTAAGAAGACCCATAGAACTACCGAGAAAAATAAATCTCACTAGTTCCATGGAACAACTATGGTGGAACTAGTGACAATGATCTGTTTCCAACAAAACAGTCCCTCAATTTGTACTGATTTTCAATGTTCAATATTGTGGATGTGATCAATGTATTTGTTCCAGTCATTGGCAGTTATGGAAAATTTAATTAAAAGAATGTTTCTAACATTCTTTTAATTAAATTTTGCAGTTCAGTCCCTGGTATTCCTGTTTTTGCTTGCTACTTTCATCTTTGCCTGACTTCATACAAGCTCTAGCATTGACATCACAATGATATGGTTGGCAGCAACAAAATTTCCTGGTTGTGTTTTTCTTATAAGTTCTTCTGCTTTGTAAACAGGTGCAAAATATTTTTTTTAACAAACAATTCTGCTGTGGTATGATATTCTTCAAAACTAATATTATTTTCTTGGAGCCATATTGTGATATGAGCTTTAGTGTCAGACATGTTAGGGGGTTTATTCACTTGTTCTCCATCACAAGTAAACTATAACCATTTCGTGACGACCGATGTGGCGCAGCGGGCGAAGGTCCGCCTGCGACGCAGGAGGTTGCGGGTTCGATTCCCGCCTTGGGACAAATGTTTGTACGATCTACAAAGATTTGTTCCAGGTGTTCTGGGTGTTTGCTATGTATAATAAAAAATATCTATCTATGTAATATATTAAGTATTGTATTAAGTATATCAGTCATCTAGTACCTACCCATAACACAAGCTCTGCTTAGCTTGGGGCTAGATGATGCTGTGTGGATTGTCCAGCATTATTTATTATTTATTTATTCAGTTGTTGGAATTCATATCATTGTGGTAGTCAGCTGATTTGAATTTTGTGCTGAAAATCAATAAAGCACCTGGTACAGACTAATGGCACCACTTGTTGAAGGTCCTTGCCACAATCATTTTTCTTTATAGTTCTGATGAATATATGTCTCATCAAGGTAAATAATCTGTTTACCTTCTAGTCTCTCTTCATGAACACTTCTCAAGAATCTGTGACTCCAAGATGCAATATCATATTTTTCGGAAATAAAAGCACAATTTTTGTGTAAGATTATCCTATGTAAGGTTTTACAGCATCCCATAAATGCAGTAGCTTCTTTTAACTCACTGTGCAGGCTTCTCAGCATAGGGGCTTGTTTTTTAACACCATCAAATTCATTGATTTTTTTATAGCTGACATATCAAAATTATCCAAATTAGAAAATGTCTGCAGAATGTGGATCCTATTGCCCAGGGTGTTCCATTGACCTTGAGTTTTACACTTACGTCTGAAACCAACAAATACAATTATTTAAATACCATTGAAAGTATCACTCACTCCAAAATATCAAATACAATACAGGATGTTGGGTAGAGTGAGGGACATATTCTAAGGATGTACTCAGGAAAATGAACACCTTTGACAATGGAACAATCCCTAAAATCGCGAAAAAATAATCAGCTACATTTGCGTTGGCAATTTAGAAAATGTGAGAAACAGCTGATTTTTTGGTCAGTGGGTGTCTTAGGGGCGGAGTGTAGGAGTTGGAGTATACTTTTAGGGGCACTATGAGCAGAAAAGAAAACAAAAAAAAATTTTTGTTAGAAAAAAGTTTTTGAGATAGTTAGGCAATCGCCTAATGCATGAACTGCTGACTATACATCGGATGGAGTAGTGCGTCATCGCGTAAAGTGCATAATTGTAGATTTATCAATAAGTGCGTCATCGCGTAAAGTGCATAGTTGTAGATTTATCAATAAGCTAGCTATTAGAAATATTTTAATGGTAATTTAGTCTTGTAGAATAATCTGAAGAATAAACATTGTTTTTATAATAAATAAATATTTTTAATTAAAATCTCGATCGCCGATATTTAACTGGCGCAGTCGGTAGGATCGCGACACTCAGCTTCGAATAGAACTCTTCGGATTAGAGTGAACGGTATCAATCGTTACTTTCGCGGTCAATCTTCGAATCTACGGTCGGCGATCATCCTGCGGGAATTCCGGAGAATTGGGAGACCTGCTGTTCTACAAGGCCCGGCTAGAAATGCAGAGGACATTGGGGTGAGTGCTAGTGGTATTCCCAGTTCCTATGCTATATTTCCTGTCGTATATGTTATATGTGGTTGTTTTCTGTAAGCTAAAATCGCTATAGATAAATAACTAAGTTAGGTATAGGCGCGTTGTCGGTGACCTAGATAGCAGTATACGATTCGTATTACAAGATTAACATTTATAAATAACTTACGTACTTGTTTACTTATTAGCTACAATCGCAATTCGTAAAACTTAATTATAATAACTTCAAGCCATTATTACGGTGAGCAGTAGTACATACATAGTATAGTATAATAGGTTTTTCTGATTTAAAAAAAAAGGGATCTTTTTTTTATTATGGCGATGTCAAGTGTTGAGTTGAACACTTTTAAATTCATTTCCGAACTTATACCGAAATACGATGGTAATGTAAAAACACTGAACTATTTCATTAGGGAAGTAGAAAATGTTCTTCTCTTACTGGACCAGCCAGCTAGGACTAATCCTGCTATCATATGTCTAATTAAAAGTAAATTAAGCGGTACGGCAGTTGCTGCGATAGCCTCGGAAGGGGTAGCTGATAGCTGGCAAGCTGTTAAGTCCGCGTTAACGCGTAGGTTAGGTGAGCCGCGTAACGAAATTCAACTCATGCAGGAATTAACACGTTTGCGTCGTCATAAAAACGAAGATGCTGAGGCATTTGGTAAACGGTTAAGAGAATTATTGGACACCCTCAACGTCGTAGGTGGCCATACCGATAAGTCGTACTACGAAAACATGGTCATAGGTCAATATGTAAACCATCTAGATTTCCACGTATCCATTGGCGTACGAATTACAAAACCGACGACCCTTGAAGCGGCTATAGTAACGGCTAGACAAGAGGAGGCGCGATTAGAGTTTAATAAATTTAATAACAGTTTTAATACAATGTCCTTACAAGCCAAACCGAGAGATTCACTTAAACCTAACCCAACAACATCTCAAGTTTATCGACTACCTACGTTTGTTGGTAATGTACAGCCTCGACATAACTGGGTCCCAGATAATAGACAGCAGAGGGTCCAAAATATGCACCCGTGGAAAAATGGGAACACTTCAAGTAATGCTAGGCCTAGTGGTTCAGGCACTTTTAGAAACTCAGGAAATTTTAGGTCTCAGCCGAACGTACCTCAACAACAGGTGAACCCCACAGAGGGTATCTGACGTCACTATGAGGTCAGTAGATAAACCGCAAAAGCCACAGTTTACTTCTGAAGGATTATTTTATATGCACAACAGTAACGAGCAAAACTTTCCTGATAACTATAATCCCCATTACAACTGTGAGTATTATAGCGATAGTTTACAATATAGCGACTACGAGCCTACACTACAGGTATCTGTAGAAGGTCCAAACCATCAGGATTTTCACCAGGACGAAGACCAAACGAGTCACGATTAGCAAACTCGGTTTATCTCAATCATCAAGGTAAGGACCATCTCCCTTACATAGTACTTCCAGAGTTTTGTGGTAAATTTCTATTAGACACTGGAGCCTCACGCTGTATGATATCTCCCGACGTAATAACAAACACTAACCTGGAACAATACATAGAACGTGAACCTTTTCAAGTTAAAACTGCGCATGCGATTACACGTCACGATTACATTGCTCACTTACCTTTGCCACCACTGTTCAATTCAGATAGAGTTCACAAATTCTTATTATTTAACTTTGATCCGAAATATAAAGGCCTTATAGGTATGGACTTGTTAAAGGAATTAGGCTGCACTATAGACCTCAAAAACAAAGTGTTACGAACGCCTAATACGGAAATACCTATTTACATCGACTATCCTGTAAAAAGAATTAAAATTGAACCTAACTGCGAAAAATTTACCATAATGAAAACAAATTACATCGATGGCCATTACATTTGCGATGACTTCTACTGGACCAAAGAACTCAAGACGCCCGCCGCCATAGTAACAGTTAAAAATGGAACCTTTAAAACCTCCATAATTAATTTCACATATAAACAACAGATAATTAGCAATGATTGCCCCTTACCCCTAGAGCCTTTAACACAACAGTTTTTAGACACTAATAAATTGAATACACTGGAAATTACGACTGACATAGACAAAGAACTTTGTGAAAATTTAAAAAAAATCCGGACTGATCACATGAATGAAGAGGAGAAGCGGGAAATTACTAAGATTTGCTATCAGTATAGGGATTTGTTCTATTCCGAGAAAATACCGTTATCCTTCACTCATACTGTAAAACATGAACTGAGACTTACTGATAATACTCCGATTTTTGTTAGAAGTTATAGGCAAGCCCCTCAACAACGAATAGAGATCCAAAAACAGGTTGATAATCTTTTAAAACAAGGGATTATAAGGGAAAGTATTTCGCCTTGGTCATGCCCCGTGCACATTGTCCCAAAGAAACCAGATGCCTCAGGAACAGTTAAATGGAGACTAGTAATAGACTATAGGCGACTAAACGACAGAATCATAGAGGACAAATACCCATTACCAAACATAAACGATATTCTTGACAGATTAGGGCGCGCCCAGTACTTTACAACCCTCGACTTAGCTAGTGGGTATCACCAATTAGAGATGCACCCCAACGACATAGAGAAGACTGCATTCACGACTGAAAGAGGTCACTATGAATATTTGAGAATGCCATTTGGTCTAAAAAATGCTCCGAGTACATTTCAGCGACTTATGGACCATATACTTAGAGGCATAGATAACTTTTTTACATATTTAGATGACGTCATAATAGCATCTACGTCACTACAAAATCATAACGAAAAGTTAAAGTTAGTGTTTGAACGATTTAAGTTACATAATCTCAAAGTTCAACTTGACAAGTCGGAGTTTCTACAAAAACATGTCAACTTTCTAGGACATGAATTGACTGATAAAGGCCTTAACCCTAACAAAGACAAAATTAAAGCAGTCCTCAACTTCCCTGTACCAAAGACACAAAAAGATATAAAATCTTTTCTAGGTTTGGTAGGGTATTACAGAAAATTTATTAAAGACTTTGCTAAACTGACGAAGCCATTGACATCATGCTTAAAAAAGAACGCAAAAGTTATACATACAGATGAATTCTTAGAAGCAGTAGACAAATGTAAGCAAATTTTGACGAACGCTCCCATCCTTCAGTATCCTGACTTTGACAAACCATTTATTGTGACAACCGACGCTTCTGAATTTGCGATAGGTGCAGTACTATCCCAGGGTAATGTTGGCTCTGATAAACCTGTTGCTTTCGCGTCAAGAACACTATCGGAAACAGAGACACGCTATTCAACCATAGAGAAGGAACTTCTAGCTATAATTTGGGCTATTAAATACTTTAGGCCTTATCTATATGGGCGAAAATTTACAATCTATACAGATCACAGACCTTTGATGTGGTTAATGTCCTTAAAGGATCCGAACTCAAAATTAACTCGTTGGAAATTAAAACTTGCTGAATATGATTACAAGGTCATCTATAAAAAGGGTAAACAAAACACCAATGCGGATGCCCTATCCAGAGTAAATTTTTTTCATAAAAGTATAGATTCATTAGCAGTAAATTTAGACGATAACGACGACGATGACATAATAAATAGAATATTTGAGAATGCACGCAGAGAAGCAGAAGCGAATGTTAACCCTATTGACAATAATGACAGACATGATAATAACATACCCCACAACGACAATCAACACGAGTGTAACACGGATGTTGAGATGATAAGTGTAACCCCATCTCACACTGACACAATAGATGCTGTGAGCATTGCAGCTGATCAATTAGTTTCAACAAACCATACTCAACCTGATAACGAAAACATAGGAATACCAATCCTAGCAGACGCAATAGACAAACAACTTAAGCAATTTCACATTAGATCTACCCCAGGCTCAATGTATAGAGTAGAAAATAGATCAACAAACGCTAGAACCGTCATCAAGGATGTTTTTATCCCCGTAAACAATTCAGAGACTGAAATAATTAAATTTTTAAAAGAACACACTATAGCAGATCGTATCTTTCACTGTTATTTTTACGATGAAAGTCTTTATTTAGCTTTCTCGAGGGTCTACACTACTATTTTCAATGATAGAGGCCCTAAATTAATCAGGTGTACATCACGCGTTACACTAGTTGAAAATAAAACAGAGCAACAGGAACTTATCAAACGGTATCATGAGGGCAAATCTTCGCATAGGGGTATTCAGGAAACGTATAAGCAACTTCATCGTAACTATCATTGGCCCAATATGTTACTTTCAGTCTAAAAGTTCATAAATCAATGCGACTTATGTTTGAGAGCCAAATATGAAAGGAATCCGTTGAGACCCCCATTAGCTATAACAGATACACCCACGAAACCAATCCAACATTTATTTATGGATCTTTATTCTACTGGAGGAGCCACATTTTTAACAATAATAGATAACTTTTCAAAATTCGCTCAAGCTATCCCATTAAATGCATCTAGTAGCGTTCACATAGCAGAAGCTTTGTTACAGGTATTCTCCATTCTAGGTCTACCCTTAAAAATTACTACTGACTCTGACACAAAGTTTGACAATGACGTGATTAAGGAAATCTGTGCTCTACATGACATTCACATCCACTTTACTACACCCTATAACCCGAACTCCAATTCCCCCATAGAACGCTTTCATTCAACCATCGGTGAAATAATAAGAATACAGAGAATGACGAATAAGGACGATCCTATTCAGTTAATAATGAAATATGCTGTCATTGCCTACAATAATGCCATTCACTCCACTACCGGCTACACACCCCGAGAACTTCTGTTTGGTCATACAGCATCTAGGAACCCATTAGAACTGTATTATCCTAAGGAATTTTATCAGGACTATGTTCTCAATCACCGCAAAAATGCAGAGGCAGTACAAGAATGCATAGCAGCGCTTGTATCCAAAAATAAGGAACAGGTAATAGAGAAACGAAACCAGACAGCCGAAGCAATTACATTGAAGGTAGGTGAAACAGTTTATAAGCAAGTTGCTAAAACTGCGAGGAATGATAAGACAAAACCGGTATTTAAGAGTCCATATAAGGTCATCCATCTTCATCCCAACAATGTTGCCGAGATTATAGGAAGCCACCCCAACGCTAAATCCATTAGAGTACATATCAAACTCTTACGTAGACCACATTTTGTTACAGGACCCTCATCGCAGGAACCCTCCTGCTCCACGCAGCCGCAAACTTGACTCTTAATCCCGTAGACAATGTAAATGGCATTCTGCTTTTAAAACAGGGACAAATTCTAAAACAAGTAGATACTTTCAGTTTGGCTTGCGTTTATAACGTATCGTACTTACAAGAAACAACTATAAAGCTCATGGCATTATATGTCAGTACTAAAACCGCTGAAAACAACGAAGAATTACATAGAACTTATAAGGACCAAATAGATAGTAGCTTAAATCTAATAAATAAGAAAATATTGTTTATCGCACCGCATCTTAGATATAGACGTGGTATAATCAACGGACTAGGTTCAATTGTGAAAACTATTACGGGCAACTTAGATAACGAAGACGCAGTTAAATTTGAAAGTGAAATATCTAGTTTACGTAACTCAGTAAATAAAATAAATAGCTCTCAAAAGCAATCACTATTTATAGCAACACATGCTGTTGAAGAATTCGGTAAACAGATTAAGGTTTTAAATGAAAACCAGAATAGATTAACTTCAACGTTGAAAAATACCACTAATACTAATAATATAGTACTTAATAGATTGCACTTCTTAGATTTATATATCCAAATAGACTTTAGATTACAGTTACTCTTAGACAAATTAGAAATTTTAGAAGACGCAATGACATTTGCTCAGCTAGACGTTATGCATCCCAGCATAATATCGCCACAAGCCCTCATTAAGGAGATGGTGGGTATTCAAAAACAAAACCAATTTAGACCAGTAGATAGCATTAGTATAAAAAATATTCATAGTATAGAGACATCTATTAGTGTAAAAGCCTATAGTACAGAACACACTATAACATTAATTTATACTAGACATCCCATCCACTGATACAAAACCTTATGACCTTATCCACTTATACTCCATTCCCGATAAACAAAATCTCACAATTATCCCTAAAACCAAATTCCTAGCACTGGGAAGCAACGAGTACTCATACCTAGAAGGAGACTGCAAGAAGATCACGCAAGACACACGACTCTGCACATCATTGAACACACAGCGTGTAGACGACTCTACAGACTGCATAATATCGCTCATCCAACATCGAAACGGAAACTGCACTAGAGCCAGGATGAACCTCAAGCAAGGGAAAATACAGAAACTCCAGGACAACAAATGGCTGATTATTCTTAAAGAAGAGAAAATCTTAAGAACCTACTGTGGAAGCAGAACGGAATACAAAAAGTTAGCAGGCATACATATCGCTAGCATATCAAGCGAATGTCAAATGGAGATATTAAATCAAACTCTAAAGACACACATCAATACAGTTACAATAGATGAAATCATACCACTTCCCAGTAATACAGTTATACCACAGGGAAACATTCACTATAACCTACAATTAGAAAACATAGATTTGGACAGCATACACGAGCTAATGGACCGTGCTGAAGATATAGAAGAGCCCACAGTCGACTGGCAAATTATGATGGCCACACCGAGCTGGACAACATTAGGACTCTACATCATCCTAATAACAATCACTGTATGGAAGATCTGGCAGTGGAGACAGCAAAAACCCAAACAGGATGGACCACGCACCGAGGACGCTGCGGGAAGCTGCGGGACGCGCTTCCATCTTAAGGAGGGAGGAGTTAGGCAATCGCCTAATGCATGAACTGCTGACTATACATCGGATGGAGTAGTGCGTCATCGCGTAAAGTGCATAATTGTAGATTTATCAATAAGTGCGTCATCGCGTAAAGTGCATAGTTGTAGATTTATCAATAAGCTAGCTATTAGAAATATTTTAATGGTAATTTAGTCTTGTAGAATAATCTGAAGAATAAACATTGTTTTTATAATAAATAAATATTTTTAATTAAAATCTCGATCGCCGATATTTAACTAGATTTGAGTCATTTTTTTGCCATGAGGTCATACATGACCTCATGGCAAAAAATTTAAGATGTTATTTTTTTTTTTGCTAGACTAGAAAAAAAAAATAACTTCGAAAATTTGACTAAGTCCTTTGCCCATAAGAATACTCTAGCTGAATCGATGACCAACACTTAAAAAAATTATGTTTTTCTTCCAAAATTTTGCTAGTTTTTTTATATGACCTTATGGCTTTTGAGTAGAGCAATTATTTCTTACCCGAAAACAATCTCATCCGAGCTACCATTTTGCAAATATAAATTGTTTCATATAAAATAAAATAAAACAGTAAAAGGCCATATCTCCGAAACGGTGCGTCGTAAGGCCATGCTTATCAGACCCTAAATGGTTGCTACAGACAAGGTCAACCCGATACTGCAAAAAAATCGGAAAGATTCCGAAAAAAAAAAACGAAGTCCGTGCTCCATAGCGCCCCTAAGGCTACACTCTAACCGATTTTTTTCGCGATTTTAGTGTCAATCCCATAGTAAAATTGGTTCGTTTTGATGACTACTAGCTTACCTTAAAGTATGTGCCTTATTCTGCCTAAAATCCTGTATAATACAACAATATGCATATTATTTAATTTAGAAATCATTACACATAATATCCTTAATGTATAAATAACTGTAACTTAAATCTAAAATGTCTGAACTAATAAAAACACCTATCAGTGAAGGTACCTACCTTTTCTATATTATTGTGTTTCAGAAGTTGACATTTCTATTTCTTCAAGATTTCAATGCCTTTACTGTATTCGCAATATGGAGTATCGTCTGCTCATTGTCGATACTTCCCAAAAAGTTAAATACACCGTGAGTATGCAATTTGATACAAATAGTCGAAAAAAATCAAGGTGTTTTATTAGTCAAACAAAAAACTAACCTCAAACAAAACTTGGTAAGGTAGAATTAATCTCAGCCTCTAATTTTTATTCTTTATTTTATTTATTTAAGGATAAACAAACAGTAGTACAATAAGATATAGACATATTATCTTAAATATACATTTTAAACAATTATCTTCTCCACAGAACATGTAATGTGCTTACATCGTCACTATTAAAAAGTAAAGTGTTGCCATCTGCAAACATTGTCATAGGATATGATGATACTGTCGAAAAGTAATTTATATGAACAATAAAAATGGGCCGCCCAAGTACACTACGCTTTAGTACTTCATAATTTACCGTTCTCTGGTAAGATTTACATATATTATTTAATTTCATTTTGTCTTGAAATTCTACATATTTTCGTTATTTTTTGCCTATCTACGATCACAATTATTTTTTTAAATACCAACACATCCTGTGTGAAAAAAAACTGCGACAAAATAAACTGTGTATGCATTGGCATACACCGCTTATTTTGTCGCAGTTTCGGCGCTCGACTTAAAGATTTGAGAGTGAAATTAAATAAAACATAACCCATGGGCTAGCCAAAGCTAGTCATGGGTCACTGTAAACATTTAAGGAAGGAAAGAGATTCAGACGAATCGCCTTCATCTAAATTTACGTTAGAGTAAATCAAAAAATCAAAATTAATTAATTTAATTATTATAAACCTTTTCGGAGTTTCGGAACATTAGTTTATAGTTCTAGTTTCATTCGGATTCTCTGTTTATATTGCACTGTATTTGTCATGCTAAACAATATTTCCACTTCAGCAGTTAGAATTTAAGAAGTCAAGAGTGTCTGAACTTTGTTAACGTGCACCGTACCAATTCTGTATTTATTCTGCCAGGAATAGACAATGTTATTTCTTTCTAACCTAACATCTCTTCAACCCGTGCACGGGGCGCTCCGTAGACTGTACTGAATAGAAAACTTTCCTCTCTTCAGTTTTAAGATTGCCATGCTCAGGACGGTTGGTATCAACAATCTGTCATGTTGTCTATTCTGCCGGTGGTCATTCTATGCTTGCGATTGTTCTTTCGAAATTTTCGAAGTAAGATCTATTTCGTTTGTATTGTTATAATATAATATAGTTGGGGTACTTTCACAGCATTAAAACGTGTGAACTGTGAACTAAGTGTAAACTGTGTGTATTGCGGTAAAACGGTAGTACATGGAAAGTGTTTGAAACTTAATTTAACATATGGACTGGCCGGCTCATGAAGCGCAAGGGTAAAAAACCCAACCAAGTAATGTATCATTGAGCATGACTCGACTAAATTAAACATGACACTCAAACATGACGCGTGATGGCGTTAAATAAGTAAACTATTATTTAGAACCTTATTTTTGAAGTGAAACTTCTTTAGGCACACTCGACTTGGGGAGTAAGCTGGTGAATGCGTGATGGGAGCGTTACGAAAAGTGTGATCGGGCGAGGCGAACGGAAGCGAAACGGCTTCATGACTCTAAAATAATAATTTACTAAATTTACCAAACAAATAAATATGAGTACATACATGTATATATTATACATATGTAATAAACATATACATATACCTGCAAAATAATATAACATATATTTATATATTTACAAATAAAACATACAGATGGAGCTAAAGAAGTTCTTTTTGCTAAGTTTTTTGTTTTGTTGACACCGCGAACGCCTATACGTGCAATACAAATATTGAGTGTGAAAAATTGATTTTTTAAATACCCCAGTATTCATAGTCCTGGTCAATAATCAATATTGCAATCCATGACATATATTATCAGTCAGCATAATTAAATTATTTCGATTTCCCTTTCTATTAAATTATCCCCTAGTTGGGGTTAAATAATAAGTATGTAGGAGAAACGACTTTATGTACATAATGCACGTGATACGGCGCAGTGAGGGCGCGTTGCGTTTCAGGATACATCACAATATCGTATCGTAACATAATGCTCTATCTCATCTCATGTATGACATTTTATTACGCGAGCATTTCATTACAATAACCATAATCGTGTGGCGCTTCATGTTCGGAGTCATGGTGTAATGAAACATATCGCGGTATTAAATGTAATGTCATGTTTCATCACTTACATCCGCACTGTTTTGCGCATGTCTACTACCGGCTGCGATCAGATACGTGCTAGAGTTGTGCCCAACCGTTACTAGTCACGTAACCGAGCGGGCACACGACGGACTTTACAGGTGCGGTGAGTAGGCTGAGTAAAGGGTTGCGCTATAGTAACTTATTTGTTCGACATCTGTCTTCTCGAGGTGAGCTTCTAGGAGGCTAGACTTCGCTTCGTCCCTGGGCTTCTGCGGGTTTAACACCGTTTCAAATTATGCAAACCAGAGAAGTGGTTTGTCACACCAAAACGTTGATATGCGTGACTTTAACCACGCTTCGTATTCGTCGGGGTAACCACGTTATCAGTTGTCTGGAGAGTGACTACACAATAGGTTTATTGTAATGTAATGCTCGCGTAATAAAATGTATACATCATCCCATGAGGTGAGATAGAACTTGCGAACGCGCCGCCAGCGCTCGTCATGTTTGAGTGTCATGCGCCATGTTTAATTTGGTTGAGTCTTGCGCAATGAAACGTAGTGTAGGACGCCCTCTGACCAGGTGGGATGACGATCTGCGAAAGACTGTAGGCAGATGCTGGATGCGGCAAGCTGAAGACAGGGCGCTATAGCTCTCATTAGGAGAGAGCTATGTCCAGCACTGGACTAATATAGCCTGATGATGTGTGATGATGTATGTGATGCGCAATGATACGATACGCGGTCGGGTTACATGACGCGAACTGCAATAAACACATTACTTACAAAAGTCTAGTTTTTAGGAGTTGGCAATACTGTCGGTGCCATGCCGGTAACTAATAATTAAGGTATCCTTCGAAAATTAAACAAATGGCAGACTTATTCCTAGTTGTACGACTTTATGGTGGCCGATTTCATTGAAAATCAAAGGCATGTGTCCATGTGAATCTCAAAACAAATGCATGTGATCTATTATAGTTTTGTAAAGTTTCTAAAATTGAAAAGGTGTCGTTGAGTTTCGCGCCACCGAGGTTGTAACAGTGTGTGTTGTATTCCGCAGATTCGCCTGTCCGCGCACCCTTCCGAATCAGTCAGTAAAGTGATCAATACGAGGACGCTACTTGCAGAAATTAACTTAAGGAGCTACCGTAGTGGAAGATACTTGAAAATGAGCGCACAGAAAATAGCAGGATATATGGAGACGTTGCAGGATATTATAAGGGATGCAGACCGATGCTTCGACATCGACTTAACTGAGGTAAGTCCCTGGCGCCAGACCTCTTTCGATGCTCCGCCTCGTGCATCCCTTCCGTATACTTCCAATATCATCATCACATGTTCTTACTTATCAGCTTCAGAGCGCCTGGCACTCAGTTAATTGTCCCTCTATATTTTACTGAGAACTAATCTAATAGGTACCAAATCAAAACTAAATTTCTAAATTTTTCCATATTTAAAAAAATCAATAAGTTTATCAAAATGGTGGCTTGCTCTGAAATATCTGTACACATTCGTATTTTACTAACAATATCTTAATAAGAAGAATGATGAGCTAATGAATTATCTTTTACTGCAAATTAGGTACATAACTCACACAGCAGTGCTTTTACATATTGATAACAGTGACTGAAATAAAATTAGAAGATACTTTTGATGGTTGATTTGATAGACAGACATATAAGTACAGATAATCTCATTTTATTTCATTTAGCCCTTCTACTGCTTGGAACACTAATCGAAATAATAGGGAATAATAGCATAATAAACCTTTCTTAGTTAAATTGAGATGTAATAATCAATGTCTTTCACCATTGTCAGTAAGATGACTGATGAGCTGCACAATGAGACTTGTGTGAACTTATATGTATAAAACAGGTGTAACTCAATGTAACACCCTCAGGTTCTGCAGCCTCCAAATGTTGCAAAACCATCAAAATGAATGGTATTTATTTCTTGATCTCAATGTTTGAGATTCATTTATTCTAAATGAATGACAGTTTATTTTATAGTTTGTCTTTATCAAAGATTACTCTGAAGTTGTTGAAAGGCTTTCACTACCCCGTTCAAAACTACATTTTATTTGTGTGCCAATGTTTGGTAAACTTCATAATACATTGGTATATGGAAGGCAGGTGCGGGAAATTATTTTTCGACCTGGGAGCTGGGTGCTGGGCTCCAACAGTGTTAATGCTATGAAGCATACATATTAGTGTGTTTAAATAATACCAAGCTACATAAAGAGGCCAGTAAGCTGAGGCCCACCCAGTTTGCTTGCTTGCCCTTTTTCCTCACTATTTGCCTCTTTGAACCCACAACACACGGCACAGCAGTCAATCGCTCAGCCACTGCGCCAACCGTTCCATCATATTAGCACAAACTTGTCATTTCGTAAATTATCCCACCACGTAGCAGTGTCTCCATTGTTCCAAGACAGGCAACAGTATTTTGTAGTTGACTAGCTTGAATAGAAACATTGATCCCGTAACACCCTGAACATTGTGATACTCATACATTATCACTAATGTATAATGAATAATATCAGAATAGTTCATATACATACTGCTCTGTCTGTTTCATTGAGAAATACCCAAATGTAAAAACTCTATAACACTTTGCCTGACCTGGGCATTGTACCCAGGAAGCAACAGACAGGATTTACAGGATTTGCGGTTGTAACAGCGGGGCAGTCAAATGCATAGTACCTTTTGTATTTGACTGCTCGTTGGTCAAGCAGGGAGTTTCTCAGTAGCAGCCCAGAGTCAAGAGCATTCAATCACTCAATATCTTTGTTGTGGATCATAGGTAGTTACATAATACCGGTGTTAAATCATTAAGTTGAGATCAGCCATGTCCCATCCATAGGGCATACAATAGTTATTGTATGCCCTATGGGCGGGACATATAAGTAACTACTTACATGGGAGTCGAATTAAATATATTATTGTTCCAAATTATTTAAATTTCACATAGAACAACATAACTTGGTGGTAGTGTAGTATAGTAGCGAATAGGTCGTTATTACAAGGCGTGATGTTCTGCAGTTGCTGGATGAGCTCATGGCGGAGGTGAATAAGTTCGAGAGTGAGGGGGGCGTGCTCAACTACAGCGAGCTGATGGACCTGATCCTGTATGCCTTGGAGGTTTACTCCCTACGGGCGGATTCCGTCTTCGACGATGCCAAGTCGTTTAGCAAGCATCTGGTCAAAATGCTGTGAGTCATGTTATTACTTCAATGGCTGTTTTAAGCTTATGCTAGCTTAGCTAAGGTAAAAACGCTTTTAAAAATGATAAGCTATATTTAAAATAAAATTAAAGTGTCATCATAATTAGTCCCAAAAGTCGGCCGGTGGCGCAGGGGAGGCAGGTGGCTCGGGAGGGGCAAGTGGCTCGGGGAAGGTGGGCGGCTCACGGGAGGCCGGTGGCGCAGGGGAGGCAGGTGGCTCGGGAGGGGCAAGTGGCTCGGGGAAGGTGGGCGGCTCACGGGAGGCCGGTGGCGCAGGGGAGGCAGGTGGCTCGGGAGGGGCAAGTGGCTCGGGGAAGGTGGGCGGCTCACGGGAGGCCGGTGGCGCAGGGGAGGCAGGTGGCTCGGGAGGGGCAAGTGGCTCGGGGAAGGTGGGCGGCTCACGGGAGGCCGGTGGCGCAGGGGAGGCAGGTGGCTCGGGAGGGGCAAGTGGCTCGGGGAAGGTGGGCGGCTCACGGGAGGCCGGTGGCGCAGGGGAGGCAGGTGGCTCGGGAGGGGCAAGTGGCTCGGGGAAGGTGGGCGGCTCACGGGAGGCCGGTGGCGCAGGGGAGGCAGGTGGCTCGGGAGGGGCAAGTGGCTCGGGGAAGGTGGGCGGCTCACGGGAGGCCGGTGGCGCAGGGGAGGCAGGTGGCTCGGGAGGGGCAAGTGGCTCGGGGAAGGTGGGCGGCTCACGGGAGGCCGGTGGCGCAGGGGAGGCAGGTGGCTCGGGAGGGGCAAGTGGCTCGGGGAAGGTGGGCGGCTCACGGGAGGCCGGTGGCGCAGGGGAGGCAGGTGGCTCGGGAGGGGCAAGTGGCTCGGGGAAGGTGGGCGGCTCACGGGAGGCCGGTGGCGCAGGGGAGGCAGGTGGCTCGGGAGGGGCAAGTGGCTCGGGGAAGGTGGGCGGCTCACGGGAGGCCGGTGGCGCAGGGGAGGCAGGTGGCTCGGGAGGGGCAAGTGGCTCGGGGAAGGTGGGCGGCTCACGGGAGGCCGGTGGCGCAGGGGAGGCAGGTGGCTCGGGAGGGGCAAGTGGCTCGGGGAAGGTGGGCGGCTCACGGGAGGCCGGTGGCGCAGGGGAGGCAGGTGGCTCGGGAGGGGCAAGTGGCTCGGGGAAGGTGGGCGGCTCACGGGAGGCCGGTGGCGCAGGGGACGCAGGTGGCTCGGGAGGGGCAAGTGGCTCGGGGAAGGTGGGCGGCTCACGGGAGGCCGGTGGCGCAGGGGAGGCAGGTGGCTCGGGAGGGGCAAGTGGCTCGGGGAAGGTGGGCGGCTCACGGGAGGCCGGTGGCGCAGGGGAGGCAGGTGGCTCGGGAGGGGCAAGTGGCTCGGGGAAGGTGGGCGGCTCACGGGAGGCCGGTGGCGCAGGGGAGGCAGGTGGCTCGGGAGGGGCAAGTGGCTCGGGGAAGGTGGGCGGCTCACGGGAGGCCGGTGGCGCAGGGGAGGCAGGTGGCTCGGGAGGGGCAAGTGGCTCGGGGAAGGTGGGCGGCTCACGGGAGGCCGGTGGCGCAGGGGAGGCAGGTGGCTCGGGAGGGGCAAGTGGCTCGGGGAAGGTGGGCGGCTCACGGGAGGCCGGTGGCGCAGGGGAGGCAGGTGGCTCGGGAGGGGCAAGTGGCTCGGGGAAGGTGGGCGGCTCACGGGAGGCCGGTGGCGCAGGGGAGGCAGGTGGCTCGGGAGGGGCCAGTGGCCCGGGGAAGGTGGGCGGCTCACGGGAGGCCGGTGGCGCAGGGGACGCAGGTGGCTCGGGAGGGGCAAGTGGCTCGGGGAAGGTGGGCGGCTCACGGGAGGCCGGTGGCGCCGGGGAGGCAGGTGGCTCGGGAGGGGCAAGTGGCTCGGGGAAGGTGGGCGGCTCACGGGAGGCCGGTGGCGCAGGGGACGCAGGTGGCTCGGGAGGGGCAAGTGGCTCGGGGAAGGTGGGCGGCTCACGGGAGGCCGGTGGCGCAGGGGAGGCAGGTGGCTCGGGGGGGGCAAGTGGCTCGGGGAAGGTGGGCGGCTCACGGGAGGCCGGTGGCGCAGGGGAGGCAGGTGGCTCGGGAGGGGCAAGTGGCTCGGGGAAGGTGGGCGGCTCACGGGAGGCCGGTGGCGCAGGGGAGGCAGGTGGCTCGGGAGGGGCAAGTGGCTCGGGGAAGGTGGGCGGCTCACGGGAGGCCGGTGGCGCAGGGGAGGCAGGTGGCTCGGGAGGGGCAAGTGGCTCGGGGAAGGTGGGCGGCTCACGGGAGGCCGGTGGCGCAGGGGAGGCAGGTGGCTCGGGAGGGGCAAGTGGCTCGGGGAAGGTGGGCGGCTCACGGGAGGCCGGTGGCGCAGGGGAGGCAGGTGGCTCGGGAGGGGCAAGTGGCTCGGGGAAGGTGGGCGGCTCACGGGAGGCCGGTGGCGCAGGGGAGGCAGGTGGCGCGGGAGGGGCAAGTGGCTCGGGGAAGGTGGGCGGCTCACGGGAGGCCGGTGGCGCAGGGGACGCAGGTGGCTCGGGAGGGGCAAGTGGCTCGGGGAAGGTGGGCGGCTCACGGGAGGCCGGTGGCGCAGGGGAGGCAGGTGGCTCGGGAGGGGCAAGTGGCTCGGGGAAGGTGGGCGGCTCACGGGAGGCCGGTGGCGCAGGGGAGGCAGGTGGCTCGGGAGGGGCAAGTGGCTCGGGGAAGGTGGGCGGCTCACGGGAGGCCGGTGGCGCAGGGGACGCAGGTGGCTCGGCTAAGATGGGTGGCTTGAAGGAATCTGGTGGTTCGGGGGAGGTGGGTGGCTCAGGGCAGCTGGGAGGTTCACTTGAGGCGGAGCAGGCGAGTAACTCGGTGCAGGCGCGGATTCCGCATATGGACGTGACCATGGCTACGTTGTCACTGCTGGCGCTGTCCAGCGCTACGACGCGTACCGCCACGGTGAACCAAATGGAAATTGGGGAAGAGGTTGCCTAGCACGCACCATCCGCTCAGCTCGACCTTAATGGTGAGCGAACAATATTGACGCCCACTGATCAAATAATAGGCGGAAATATGGAAATGATCATCAATGACGGTGTCACTCGGTTTCCAGGGTTCGCGGGCTGGAGCGCTGAAGAAATCGCTGCCACCGAGCAGGCTTTGATACCTGCGCGAAATAGTGTGCTGCGAGCCATCGCACGTGCTAGTGCCCCCACTGTTTCTGGTCAGTATATTAGTATATTTTGCATTGTAAAATTAATGCCGTTCCTGAAATTGTATCGATTCCGTACGACTTGAGGAGCTATGTCTGATATTTAAACGCGAATACTACCAATGTTTAATCATATAATAATCTCTGATGAAAGTACCGGGAATTGGTATACAAAAAAAACAAAATTTGTATTATTCATCCAAGTTTATCGTATATAGCTGCATCCGAAAAAATGCCAACGAATAACGCAATCATCAAAACATTTTATAAACAGATTTTTTGGAATCGCCATATCGGTCAATCGGTACCCTAGACTTATGGTGTGAAATTGGCTTCCGAAGACCGTGTGGCAAACGATTTATCCAGCAGGCATTCTATCCTAGTCCGCTTGTAAAAACTAGAAGCTCGTCGCGGGGAAGTATTTCACAGTTTTATTTTCAATTTTTTTAGGGGTTTTATCACTTAGTGATAATGTCACCCCCATAATAGCTACATTTAATAGGTTGGGGAAAAGTTTATTCGCATTTTTTAAGAAAATTCAAAACATTTTTTTAGTATAGTTTATTTACAATTAACTAAAGTATGTATAGTCCCCGTCACGAGAAGATGTAAATTTTGTAAACACACATTCAGGGGTAAAACCTTTGGATAAAATAAAATAAAACAGTTTGTACTGTTTTTCTTCTTTACAGGGATATAATTATATTAACAAACACACATCTAATTACTGTCTTCAGACGATTCTGAATATTCTTTTTCAGAATCAGTTACATTGTATTGTAGTTATTGTAGGCAATTCACCTGTTAAAAATAAACTGTTTTTTTTTCCTGATCGCACTTTTATCAAGGTCAACCCTTTAAAAATACTTAGGTTTCACTTTAGTTTTAACTGGTGACTTTATTCCCTCCTACGATTTTTACTCTCTTAAAATTTATAAAAATAGCTATAATTTTTGTTTCTCGTGACGGGGACTATAGGTACCATTTTGTTCGATAACTTTATGCCATCTTGTAGGTAGTGACATGATCCCATTGCTATAGAAATTTTGGGACTTCCGATCAAAATACCGGTACAAGTGGTTTTGGCAGTCCTCTCGTGATATTAACCTGACACTGCCTAAAGAATTCCGAAGAGACCGAAACAGGTGGAAATCTGAAGGTGCAAGGTCAGGACTATACGGCGGATGCATTAACACCTCCCAGACAATCTCTTAATTTTTGCCGAGTGGCTGAAGATGTGTGAGGTCTAGGTTATCATGATGAATTCCGGTCGCTTTCTCTCAACTTCTTGCTTTAATCTCATCAGTTGTTCGCAGTAGAGTTCAGAATCGATGGTCCTGCCTGGTGGTAACAGCTCATAATGAGTAATGCCCTTCCAATACCACCACACACACAGCATCACCTTGTTGCGAGTTAACCCGTGTTTCGCCACAGTCTGTGAATCCTGACCGGCCTTTGACCCGACCTTTTTCGCACGATCTTTTCGTATGTGATCCACTTTCCATCACCAGTTATCAGCTTCTTCAAAAATGGTTCGGTTTCATTACGTGTCGTAAAAAAATCACAAATGAGTACACGGTTCATTAGGTTTATTTCTGTGTAACCCCAGTTTTTTCAAATGCGCCAAAACTGTATTGTTGTCAATTCCCAGTTCTTCAGCTACGTCGTAAATACTGATATTTTTATTGCTCCAATTTTTCAAAAAATGGCATCTATTTTATCCGTAATAGGGCGACCAGAGCGAGGTGCACCTTTGACATCAAAATTTCCGGATTGAAAACGCTTAAACCAAATTTGTGCTTATACCTTTTTGTAGTAAAATTTTAAAATGTATCGAATTTCTTCATTACATTCACTCATCTTGACGGTACGAAAAACAAATGAAGATCACACATTTTCTCATTTGAATTTGTAATTATCTTCTTTTAAATTTAAACTTTCAATGATACCAAAACCAGCCAGATACAAAAAGTATAGCCAAAGAGATTTTATTACAAGTTCAAACATACTACAATGCGAAAAGACTTTCCCCAATCCAATATCAAAACCAAACAATGGGTATTAGTTATTATTATAGTTATGACATCTAAATATGCCTATTCGTTTTGATATATAACGAACAACATTTGATAGAACGCCCTAGCCTAGTATCGATGGCATGTTGTATGAATGCCAACAACTCGTTGGCTATAAGCTGCTGTGAACTCATAGCTCAATGACGGCCAACGGCTGTTGCCGCGCTACACGTGTACTAATTATTTGCACTGTGGTAACACGTCCGTATCCGAGCGCGCATCGCACTGAAGTATTGTATTAAGTATATCAGTCATCTAGTACTATAACACAAGCTCTGCTTACCTTGGGGCTAGATGATGCTGTGTGGATTGTCCAGCATTGTTTATTTATTTATAGAGCAATCATAGAAGAAAGTTTAAAACACTGGACACAAAGTGTATGACGAAATTATGAACTCAAAATGTCCACCAGATAAAAGGCCAATGTCCACATTCTTTGTTAACGTCGAACCAGGAGCTAAGGCGCAGCAATGCAGCAATGCAGCAGTGAACGTATTCAATAACGTATATGGCATATGAAAAAAACAAACATTTTTTTTCTATTTTTTTTATTTCTATTAATCAAAGTAATGAATCGATGCATCTTTGCCTACGCAGTGATAGTTTATTGATGCCCTGTTCTTAAAAAAATCAGCTGGATGGTTCAAAATTCCTTCGCTCGTGTGCCTGCTGAGCAGTGCAAGGCGTCTCGACCAGAGGTTGCAAAAATTCGATAGTATTGATTTTCGAATATTTTTTCAGTGCTGTTCGAATATAAAAAAAAAAAAAACACTTTATATTTATTTTTTAAGTGTTAAATGTGTTTAAGCTGATGCTTTTACTGCTTTAGGAACTATATTTTTATGCAGATAAGTAAACCTAGCACAATCATTATTTACTTATACAACAATCGAAAGCACGCTAAGCCGATTGTCCCGGCTGTCATTTGTACATCTTTGACAGTCGTTACGAGTAGTCAAAAGCCCGACAGGTAACCACAGCTGACACATTGTCGAGTATAAATGTTCTGAATATTTGATTAAATTAAAAATACGCAGAAATAAATAGTTGACCTGCTGACAATAATAATTAATTAAAACAATTCTTACAATAAAACCAAGTGTTCATTTGATTTTCAATTAATTATTACACATTAGAACAATTACACATTTTAATAACAGTATTAAACATTATACATTAAAATAATCGGTATTAAATTGAAATGAATAACAATGACCTAATAACGGTTTATAGGATTCCGGGGCTCCAGGCAGCGGAATGTGGAGCAGCCCACTAATATTTCGCAGCAAATACGACACGCTTTGCGGCGAGGTATCGCACGGGCTACGCAATCCAATGATGTTGGTATGTGTACTAACTGCATCTAATTTAACCGATATTATGCATTGGTAAAGTACAATATCTAGAAATTGTATCAAGTCCGTACGGCTTGAGGAGCCATGTCTGATATTTCAACGCGGATACAACCAACGTTTAGCCATAAAATATTCTGTCATGAAAGTACCGGGAATTGGTCAATGAAACACAAAATATGTATCCAAGTTTATTTGTAAAATACTGGTATTCAGCTGCATCCCGTTAGACTGGAAACCGACCCCAGCTGAAGGTATGTACAAGAAAAATAATGCATTCAATATTAGTGTGTAACGAGAGGTAAATGTGTATGTTTAAGTGAAATGTGTATGTCATAAAACTGCGAAGCTAATCAAGTTTCCGCTGCGGTGACGTTCGGCTATTTGATGGAAATCATGTAAGACGGTTTACTTAGTGTACAGTTGTCATTTTGTATGTAAGGTTTGAAAATACATGCCGTTCAGAAGATAGCCACGTAAAAGTAAAATAACGTTATTAGGTCCAAGTACTCCAGAGCCTAATTTATATCGTTTATTTGTATGTTGTATAGGTGTACAATGTCCTGCCAAGTTTCGTGTATTTGCCCTTAGTAATTATTTACTACTACTGGACCCCACTATATTGTATGCCATCCGATTGTAGGAGTTTTCGTTGAAAATTTCTGTGGAAAATGGAAAATGTTATCGCGCGGCCAACCGCAAGCAAAGCACCGCGGGCAAGGACTAGTAAGCCCTTATGGTCCAGGTCACCAGACGTCACTTTTTTTCTGACGAACGAAATGTGTGCGATTGAGTTACTATGTACTAAGTATGATCGCGTGCACCTGCTAGCTTGGCCAGGCGGCCATTTTCTAGGTAACAGGTAATCCAGGTCCGTAAAAACATGAATTCTTTAAAATTCCGATTTAATTCTTCGTTAACATCAGATACCATATATTATGTATTAATAAAGAATTCTAGTCTGGCAGCACCTACATCAATTATTATTCAAGTTGAGTCCTGTCACGTTTCATACCGAGGTGAAACCGTTAGTGTTACCTGGCCGCGCGCATTACATTCAGATGCTTTCTCTGTTGCAGATGCTTAATCCGGCACTGTCGGTCCAAGATGACCCGCAACTGCGGCTCCTGCTAACTAGCAAGGCGTTGGTGTGTGCTCGCCAGAGTGTAAAAGATACTCTTATTCCTGTGTACTAGTTTTTTGTAAACACACGTACTATGTAGAGGCGTGATTTTGTATTGTAGTTTTTTGTAAACACACGTATTATACAGGGTTATAGGTTAAGTCGACCCAGATCCTTTAAGAGGTTTTAGGTTTCATCATTCCTAGCTGATTTGACTATGAAACACCCCACCCCAAACCTAACCCATATTGAGATATAGGATTTTGATTATTTTTTAAATAAAATGTAGATTTTTAATAAATTGTAGGTCGACTTAACCTGTAACCTTGTATAGGCCTGATGTTATATTGTAGTTTTTTCTAAAATATGCAAAGCGGGTATATAATTTAATGGATGTATTAGAATAAGGAAAGTAACTGCCAATCTCAGTATTTATTGTTTTAATACTATAATATTAATGTAGAATCGAAAGGAGAACGTTACTTGTTCTATTATTTATTTTGCTGTATTGTTTAATACTATAATATTAATGTAAAATCGAAATGAGAATGTAATTTGTTCTATTATTTATTTTGTTGTATTGTTTTAATACTATAATATTCATGTAAACCAGAAATCAGAACGTAATTTGTTGTATTATTTATTTTGCTGTATTGTTTTAATACTATAACATTAATGTAAACCAGAAATCAGAACGTAATTTGTTGTATTATTTAATTTGTTCTATTATTTATTTTGCTGTTTGTCATTGTGATACTACTGAAAGTATTTAGTCTAAGATCCCAGGCCCACCAGACGTCACTAATTTTCTGACAGACGAAAGGTGTACCATGCAGTCCTTAGTTTGTTCTATAATTCCATGCCTTCCCGCTGTCTAGTTTTGTACATACACTTTGTAACATATAACATTTGATACATTTCATATTCTTATAATAAATAAATAAAAAAAATGTTAGTTTCTCTCAGAAGGTACATCCAACAGACCAACACTATTATATTAATAAGTTGGGAGTGTGAACTAAGTTCCGGACCTGTATGACAGATATGCAGGCTCACACCATTTTGCACATATTAACAGTTTGGCCATCTTTACTTGGCAATACTGCCGATGTAACATTCACACCCTTTGAAGAAGAAAATGTCCCATGCTTAATTGGGGGCCTACAGTACGTAAGTCTATATTTCGTAAAAAGCGCCAAGAAAACTGTATTCAAGGGCTGTGTTAAATGTAATAAAAATTGAATGTGTAACAATGAGCACGGATATCTAAGATATCAGGAATACGCAAATAAAACATGGCTTGGCAGTCACAGCAAATCCCTCTTCAAATGTATCTCATATCTGCACGATATAAATTATACACTATTAAAAGAGACTTTAGGTGATCAACATTTAAAGGAATTGATAGTTATAATTAGCTCTAGAATTGTCATTCGTAAAATAAAAAAGTAATAGGTTTTTTAATAAAGGTATCTTGAACATAATTTGAGTAGCGCCTTACGTAATCTGAAAGCACTAGTCTCTTAGTGACCCCGAGTGTATCCTCTCTGTAGTAGTCCCGATATGATCACCGTTTATTTCAGTAGCGCCTTACGTAATCTGAAAGCACTAGTCTCTTAGTGACCCCGAGTGTATCCTCTCTGTAGTAGTCCCGATATGATCACCGTTTATTTCAGTAGCGCCTTACGTAATCTGAAAGCACTAGTCTCTTAGTGACCCCGAGTGTATCCTCTCTGTAGTTGTCCCGATATGATCACCGTTTATTTCAGTAGCGCCTTACGTAATCTGAAAGCACTAGTCTCTTAGTGACCCCGAGTGTATCCTCTCTGTAGTAGTCCCGATATGATCACCGTTTATTTAGCTGTCAGTAAACTTGATTGTTCTACCGAACGCGATCGGGCGAACTACAACAGCACGCTGATACTTGGAAGTTCTGTCACAGTCAGAGGATTCTAGCAGAATTTCCAAGTGTAATAAAGTAGAAGACTTGATTATTATTCAGGTAACACTAAAGTTCTTATTGCTATGCCACATTGTCAACGTAAACTAGAAAGTAAACAGTCAGCTGATTATAAAAGGTTATCTAATTCCAAATGGACGCATAAGTACGTGAGTGCGAGCAAGAATAACCGCGTCGCGCCGGGTAGAAATAATAAAATATGGAGACGGAACCATTATTATATTCCAGTGAAGTATTTCAAGTATTTAGCCTCTTTGGTCGAGTGGTCGGAAGCGCTACTGCAGAGCACGAGGTCCTGTGTTCGATTCCCGGTTGAGCAAATTGTTATTGAGTTTTTCTATCTGGAATTTGTCAGTAGCAGCCGGAGTCCGGATTAGTGCCCGGTTGATGGCAACCTTTCGATTTCCATCAACCGGGCACTTATACATAACTGGTGAAATGTTTTCACATTTGACCAGTTATGTATTACCCCTTCATTAGGAGCGAGCCTCCCCCTATGTCATGGGACTTACTTATACATAACTTGCCAAATGTGGGTGTACTATATACGTAGGTATGCCTCTCTCTAACCCTTTGGATATTGCAGGCGTGACCTTATATTGACATACAGTTTTCATATATGTCGGTGCTTAAAAATATTTAGTTCAGTTAGAGTGTGGGTTTGTTAAAAGTGATTACGTACAAACACCCACTTTTGGTCCTTGTAAATGCGTTATGTCACTCTGACAATCAAGTATAATGCTAATTGAAACGACACTGCGCCTACAAAATCTGTTATGTATTTTTATTTGTAAACCTGTTTTGATGATGAGATTGTAAGAGCGATTAAACAACAATCTCATCATCAAATGTTGGGAAAGAAGGCAGGGTATGATGGTTCTCTGCTGAAATGCTGAACATCGGTGACTGGATGGTATCAATGTTGTACGGTGGAGATATGGCCGGATCACTGCTGCAGGCTTGTAATCGTACCAATCAACATTCAAAGGGAAAGAATCACAGCAGGAGTGTACAAACTACCCCGGAATTAGTGTTTTGAACGTAGTTGGCAAACTTTTTGCAAAGATTTTCATGAATAGCGTGATAAGACGGACATTTCTTTACCTACAGGGATTCCTGTGCTTGTGCTTGGATTAATGATACCTACATATACGGAGTGGCATCTCTAGGGGGGTAATACAGGGCCGAGTAGCGCCACCATGGCCGTTCAATACATACAGATTTATTCTCCATTCTTAATAATATCAGACAAATTATAACGTCTATAATTTCCTTATCGGCGTTTGATAAGCTTTGTTTATTATTGACTTATCATTTTTAACACTAAAATGTAATGTTGCTTGTTAAATGTGTCCTCTACGCAAAGATCAAATTGTTATTGCATCGCCTGCAGAACACTTGCAAGACAGTGAATGGGATGAATGGAGCATACACACACCAAAAGATGAAAGGGATGACTGCACATGTAAACAAGGCGAGGGTAATTCAATGTATGGTGAAGAGGCTCAACCTCGATCGTCTTTCTTCCTAGAGCTTGCCAGAATTTTATCATATTATGAGATACTATTATATTCTACAGTATTTTTTTTTAATTAGAACATTTTCGGATAACTTATCCGTGGGGCTAAGCTCTACGTGGGGTGTTCATCAGAACCACCTGCAAAGAATATATAGTTATAGCAATTACAAGAAGTTAGATTATGGGCCTTTCTTTTATAATAATAGTGTTCAAACTCTCCAGTATAAATTAGACAAAGTTCAGAATCAGGCACGGTACCTACTAATAGTGGGCGGATTTATATGAAGTACGCCAATTCACGTCATGGAAGTTGAGCACTGTGTTCCTCCACTGTATTTGCGACGAAAGTGGTTAGCATATAAGTTTTGTATAAAATCTTGCTGGTCGGTAATGTTACAAACAAGTTGTTAGCTGAACTTGGCAGTTTGGGACACCTCAGATATTGGTAAAATAAAGAATTACCACTATTAACTACAGTGTAGGTATAGAGAAGTGAAAGAAGAAAATATAGACACTAAACCTCTTTTAAAAATTAACATTCATAGCTTAATTATTCGAAGCTTAGATATAATTAAAATGCCTAAGAAGACGTATAATCCCATTTGTTTGTGTGTTTCTACAGTATCTGAACTATGAGAAAATTATTGTGATTATCATGTTGTTTACACTGATGGGTCCAAAACTGTTGAGGTGCTGCCTTCTATGATCCGCTTAGGCCAGAAAATAGTAAATGTTTTAAAATAAGTTCTCTTTTGTGCATTACGTCGTTGGAACTCGTTGCGATTTCGGAAGCTTTGTCATAAGCTGGAACCATTGCTAATAGAAAAGTACCTACTCATCATTAGATTGATTGCCAGATGGTGTCCCGCCGGCGTGACGGGACTAAGAAAAGCCTGCAAGATATTATCACGCTGTTGAAAGAGACCGACCCTGACGACGTGCCGACGTTTGTGGCGAAGGACTTGAACAAGCTTCCTCCCGTCACTTTCGACCATGTCGACGTTACGAGCCTATTGAAAGACATCGTTTTTCTTAAGGCCAGTCTAGCGGATGTGCAGAAGAGATTGGATGCATCCCAAAACACCATTGCTGATTTGCGTAATGAATTAACAGAGTTTCGTAAAACTGTAGCGGTATCTGGGTCACCATCGAGTGCATCTAATATCAACATGCGTCGCGGAGCGTGCCTCAATTTATCGGGGGCAAGTTTCGCGTCAGCAGTTATGTCTTCGTCGTCGCCGAACAATGCTGAGCGTGCAGAGCGTGCGTCATGCGCGCCCCGCAACCCTGCACTCGCCCCTGCGGCTGCTCCTCGTGTCGCCGCTCGAGTTACCGGACCCGCTGACACAATTTCTGTGTCTAAAGCGCCTGTGAGAGTTAACGACTTCGCCAACGCTCCCGCAAAGAAGCCCGTGCCTGAAAAGGCATCGAACCGGGCTGATGATGATGGTTTTGTGACGGTGCAGAGGAAGAAGCGCCGACAAAGAACCAACAAGAACCGCTGCGGCACAGCTCCTATCAAGCCCGACATCCCTGTTCGAGCCGCCCAGCCGAACACTCCCGTGTATATTTCCCGCCTACACTATACCACTAAGGCCGAGGACATTGTGGAGTACGTATGCCAAAGGACCAAATACAGGCCGAGAGTGCAGTTGCTTGAATCGCGCCGCAATGTCAACTTCAAGGCGTTCGTGGTGCGAGTACCTACTTGCTACCTGCACCTCGTCATGGCAGAGGACTTTTGGCCGCAAGGTGTTATGTTCCGTCGTTTCCGCGGACAAGTGCCACACGATCGCACAAAGACAGTGCTTGAGTGAAGTGTGTTTTACTAACATAGTTTTAAGTTTATACACTAACACACTTTGTACTATTATGATATATATGTTAGTCTGTAAGGTATTTATCTATGGGCCAAAGTAGCCTGAAAATAAAGGATTTATTATATTATTATTATTATTATATTATCTATTTGTGGACAGCAAAAGTGCTCTTCAGCATATCTGCTCTACTTCGATGCGCCTCTGATTGTTTTGATGTGCAGGGTGCAGGTCACAGAGGTGCGAGAGGTTTCACGAGATTAATACGGATTCTTTGTATAGGATACCTGTAATAAGGTACGATGGGACTGCCATTCACTTTATATAAAAGTCGCTAAATTAAATAAAGAGGAAAAATAAATATACCTACTTAATCGAATTCGATAGGTTTTCTTGTTTAATCGTTTGCTAAGCAGTCGCTGATGTCAACGCATTCGTTAACCGTGAGCAAGAGTAGAGTCCTACTAGTTCGCTATCAGTGTCGAGATGCCTAGTTCAGTCACTACTGATATTCTATACTATCCAGTGCAGAATATCACCTTGAAGAAAATGCGCTTGTAAATAATATGTAAGTCAAGTAGGTACCGGTCTACCTAATAAAGTATGTTTTTAGATGAGAATGATATAATCCGTGTTGGTGGCAGATTTAGTAGGTACCTACCTAATTCAACTTTCGATTACGATAAAACATCCAGTTTTGTTGTGTCGTATTATTTACATGGCTACTAGATGATAAGAGCAAAAACTCTTGCTTCATGCTGGACTTCAGCTTCTCGTGGATGCCGCGCGTGACTACACGTAGGTACCTACATGCTACCCAGCATGTAGGAGTAGGTGCTTGGAGCACATAATTGAGCTGGACCAATAATTCCCCAATGTGTAACCTGTACTTGCATGAAGCTAAATACGTGAACTCCACACATGCGTGTTCTGCCATGCGATGTGGTATTGATTATGTCGGCCCAATATCTAAATGAATCGGAAATTTAGAGGATCACAATTAATTGAAGGTTAAATTTGTTTGTTTTGATAGGCTATGCATTGATAATTACTTCCTTCTTTGTCCAAGATACTACACTCAAGATATATCAATTGGCGTTTAAACATTTACCTAAATCACGACACGGAAGCCGTATCAAGTATTCTCAGATCATCATCATCATCCTCGTACCCTTAACCCAATTTATTTGGGATCGGCGCAGCATGTTCTCTTCAATACATCTCTATTTGACGTCATCTCAAAAGTCACCTCGTTTTCTAGTCATATCATCTTTCACACAATCCATCCATCTTTTCGTTGGTCTCCCTCTACTCTTGTAACCCTGCAAATTCATACTCAAAACTTTCTTCAAAACATGGTCCTCATTCTTTCGAATTACATACCCACACCATCATATATATATGTATATATATCCCTTTATATATAATTCTACTGTAGGTGTGTATGTCACTGAACTCCTAAACGGCTGGACCGATTTGAATGATTTTTATCTATGCGTTTGGGTGGCGCCCTGGATGGATTAGATTCACAATTGGACCTGGTAGGTGGCGCTGTACGGGCAGGACGACGTCTGTTCGGTCCGCTAGTATATATATAAAATATACTAGTGTATATAGCTAGTATATATATGATAAAACTTGATATAAAAAACCATATCAAGTTTTCTCAGATAACGGTAGGGATTTTAATGGGGCTGAAAGTGAGCTTTCGGCTATATTAGAAAATGCAAAAGGGATAGTTGATTTTGTTAGTAGTAGGTAATAGGTAATACAAAATTAAGTTTCATTCCGCCTTATAAGTCTCGTTACTTTGGTGGTTTATGGGAGGCAGAACTGAAGTCGTGTAAGTATCATCTGAGACGAGTCGTAGGCAACTTACGAGGAGATTCGTACGCCGCTGATAGGTCTCCCGTCCTATGTCACCTGCGTCCCCACATCGAAATTACTACGAGTACAACTGCCTGCCATTCCCTCACACCCGCTCTGTTTGTTATCGGCCGGCTGTTGAGTGCGCATGCCCGCTGGGAACTAAAGACACCTCCGCTTGCTGTCTTCACAGTGGACTAGACCAACTGCTGTTACATTTATGTGAGCGCTGGTCAAAGGAGTGTATAGTATATATGTAGTGTATAGTATGTATAGTATATATTAGGTGTACCTAATCATTATAAAGACATGATTCCTCACAAAGTCTTTCTTCACCGAATTCAGTAATGTCTAAGATGAACTAATAAAGTACGTCACCTAGTTTAGACGTTAGGGTTCATTTAGAAATGTAAACACAAGACTCACAGTTCACTGATAAATATTGGGGTATAGGTATCTACTGATAATATACAGAAGATTTGAAAGTGTGTTTTCTGTGTCAATAAAGATTTTATTTGTTATTACTTATTTATTACTTTAAATAACAAAATCGCATTGGTACTTTGCCTGGATTGGAACCACACACGCATGAAGCTAGGTCTAGAGGTACGCTTCGCCAGGAAGCGGCAGATGGCAGACGGCGCCGATATGTATTCTTGTCTGCCATATGCCGCGTCCCGCGAAATCGCACTATTAGACACCAGGCCATTAACAATGTGATACTTCATTCATTTATTTTTGGTTGTTTTTGTTTAAATTATATTATTTTATATATTTTACTTTTTCTTAGCTAACAGACTGAAATAACGAATACTAATAAGTACACATATAAAAACGCAGCGTCGATCAACCGCTTGGCGATGTCCCGATAAACTAGATTGACACTCGCGGATTCTATGGTCCTAGTGTTTCAACACCAAACAGATCAAATTAAAATATTCGTTTTTAGTATTATTTATAACGCCTTGGAAGTTAAATAAATAAATTATTTAACTTCCAAGGCGTTATGGTCACTCCGCCTGGAATCTTCCGACTGCATGTACCTGCAATGCAACCGGTGCCGCTGGATTCTAAGACAGTCAACGTTAGCGTGGCGTGCTATCCGATCTGACAACATAGCTTATCACTACAGCACCCTAAATAATAGTATTAAACAAAGAGACATTTAAGGAAATTCCTTATATGTCTGGATGAACCTGAGGTTACTTTCGTTTTTAACCCTAGATACGCACGGAGAAGAAGTACAGAAAGCTAAAACAGTCGCATTCACTGCTTGACTACATTTGTAAGTTTACATTAGCTGGTGGGTTGTAATAACGACACAATTTTGGCCACAGTCGGGCACAGCATACAATAATTATGGGACTCTCTCCCATAATTATTGTGAGGAAGAGCACTGAGTGTTTACTTCTAATATTAAAAAAATATATATAAAAAGGTATACTTAGATATATATAATAATACAATCACAGAATATAAATATGGTAGCTTTTGCCCACAATCTTGTCGCCCCGCGTCAATGTTAGTCATCGCGGAAACAGACAAAACTATCCCATGTCTATACGATTGGATAAGAATATTTGGCCGCTTTGATGATCGCAAGACAATGTTGCAATGTTTTATCACCGTTAGCTTATAGACAGGTTAACAAGTTGTCTGTTTATTTAACTGTTTATCACTTGTTTCTTGTGCCACGTTACTTTTGTTTTATTGATATAATACTCTCATTACATTTTATAATGAGCTGCATACCTACGAGTATGTGATTAATTCCCGAACTTGACAGTTTATTGTTTTGTTTTTCCAGCCACCACACAGCGTAAGGTTTAAAAATCAAGCGGTACAAAATACCTATAAAACAAGAATGGAAGTTGGACGTAAAACCCCTTCACAATGAAAGCTAATAAGCTTCTTGATGCGCCTGTACAAGTATAGGAACAATAGGGCATGCACGTGTTTTATTATCGACGTGTTTCTCTCAAAGCAGATTGCTGGATGCGGCAAGCAGAAGAGCGCTGTGGCGCTCATTAGGAGAGGACTATGTCCAGCAGTGGACTAATATAGCCTGATGATGATGATGATGAAATGTCTTCAGGTTTGTGTATACCTATACCTACATTTATATATATTTTAACTTGCCATAATTAAAATTAAATGTCAGTGGGTAACTGTGGAAATAGAATTATTATTTTACAAAATCTTTTGAAGTTGTTGTATTCAGTAGGGTGCGGAAACTTTTGTACGCCTTTCTACGTCATGAAAACGTTTTCAGTATGTCAATAAACCCTTAGCGGATTAAACTAAAGTAGTAGGTATTAGTTGCGTTTATTGGCGGTTTTGAAAATTATGTTCGTTTTACAGGGAGTTATGTGAGTTATTATTTTATTGTTATGACTATGCAAAAGAAAAGAGATTTTTGAAAAGTTGCAAGATTCGTTTGTATGAATCTTGCAACTTTACTTTATTTTACCTCCGGAAGGATTAGATCTAAGCCTGAAAGTGTGCTTCTGGAGTTTCTCAAGACCAAAGCGTTGTTCAGAATCAACTTTGAACGAACTAAACCGAACTATACATTAATTTGTAATCGCTTTTAATAAACGATGGAAACAGTGTCGACGCAACAAGAAAAACTTTTTAAATAATCACAATCAGGGGCTGACCACTGAACAGCACTATATTTATTCGCAACCAAAATTTACCCAGTACCAGTGGAGAACTTAGCACAAGAAAAGTTGGAAGGCCAAAAAAAGATTTTAATTCAAACAGGTCTAAGACAAAACAACGTAAATTAAATTCATTGATCGAGCAAAACTCAGTTAGCGAGTTAACTCACGCCACCAGCGCTAAGTTGAGAAAATCGGGAACTGTGCTGTGCAGCTGCTTTTACAGGAAAAAAACGTATAATAGAACGGTTCAGAAAAGAGACTGGTCTGCTCCTCGATACTCCTGTAGCTGCAACACATACTCATACATCATGCGCGCGCGCCGGCGGCTAGTGGAATACTAGCGACGCATTTTTTTTTTTTTTTTTTGGAATGGGCATCTCGCAGTTTATCCTTTAGGGATATTTACTGCTCAACCGAACTTTCCTGTGGGGGGCTTAATTAAAATTAAGGCCTCCAGCCAGGCATAAAAACTTATAAGCTAAGCGACTATCGCTAAGGGCACCCCCTGCGGGGTACGAACCTCGGCTTAGGACGTCGCTGAAGAGGACAGCAAGGGACAGGCTGGATCTGATTGTACTAGCGACGCAGGCGCGGCGCAAGCTTTTATATGTGAGCGAGAAATTCAAACATTTTCGACTCACCCACATATGATTTGATTTATTTTATAATGTTAAACATGTAGGTAGCCGCTGATAATTTTGTAAATATTTTTGTATATAATAGGTTACGCTAAGCAATAAAATTCATTCGTATCTTAACCGTCTTTCACTCCAGACACCATAGGGACTCCTACCTCAACACTCCCAACTCTCAAGCAGGGAGGAGGTAACACCAATTACGGTAACAGTGCAAGATGATTTTTTAAGAATGCAATTGTTACATCAAATATAACGGGAGTAGACCAAAGACTATGACGACACGGTTGGCGCGGTGGTTGAGCCATCGGCTGCTGCGCCGCGTGTTGTGGGTTCGATCTACTAATTGAAAGGTTTTATGTTATTCTACGTACCTTAACTAGTGGTTATGAAATACGCAACGATGCGTTTAAAATGTCTTGTGATGAAACGGTAGACTTATAGGCATCCAATGCCCGTAACTGTTCATAAAATATTGTTACACGAGCCTGAGATAATAAAATCATTTTTTGTTTCCATATTGGGCAAATGTCGGAAGAAGCACAAGAATCCAGGCATAAAGAATTCCGACTGGAACACTCTCGTAAAACTTCGAGAATACAAACAAACATTGATCTTTTACCTTCTTATAATAATATCATCCGACCCACTAATAACTAGTCTGAAACTAGTGGAGACAAGGAAAACTATCGCAACTCTTCATCCTGAAGTTCTTAAATTAATAGGTCCTACAAGCTCCACGGGGCCTCAACGACATAGTGACGGCGACGACGATACCGACGGAACGAGAAGTGCCATGTGCAGTGATTCTGATGATTCAATAATGGGTATTTCAAGACGAAACATTTGTTTTATTTTCAACATGTACGAGCAAACCCGTACAATATCAATTGTATCAATTTTATGCTGACATCGACGCGCAGCGAATGAATAAAAATACATGTCATTGAGTTAGCCAGTAGTAGTTGCATATCATCGTTTTGGGTCACAAAAAGACTCATTCGCCGCGAGTCGATCATTTATCAGTTTGTTCTTCCTTTATAACTTAATACACAAGTTGAACTCAAATCAGTTTATCATTTATATGTACCTTACCCGTACATTTTGGTCCTTCGACCGGATGTCGCGTGTGTATATTACAGTGTAGCAATCAAGTACTGTAAAGCGTTTCACTAGTGACGTCAAGCGAACTAGCAGTGAAGGTGTTTGTACTGCCAGCAATAGTGCAGTACACAGCAGCAGCAGCAGCAATCAGTAGCAATCAACAGGATCAACAGAGATCCGCATTTGGTGAGCAACAGAGCTCCCGCTTGGACAATCAAGTAAGATCGTTCCATTTATTATCATTCCTATCAACAACATGTCGTCATTGGAGGAAGTTCTCACCCAACAACAGCAACTACTCAATCAGATAGAGCAAGTTTACACAAACTTCAAAAAGGATGGCTCCGATCGCAAAACCTCGGACTACATAAGCCGAAGGTTAGAAAAGTTGGATGCATGCTGGCAAGAGTATCAATCGAATCATATAAGATTGTGTAACATCGAATATGCCAGATCGCATACTTACTTCACTTCGAAGCAATTTGACACAGTGAAGGAGAGATATGAGAAAATCAGAGCAGTTATTCAGAATCATCAGCCAACATTGGAACGACCATCAACACCGCTTCTAAAGCCTGCTACTGCACTAGCTACCTCAAGCACCATACAGCAAACTTTAGGTCAACCTTTAAAATCTCAGGGATCAAACAGCAAGACGGATGAGATGATGAGGAAACAGATGAGCAACTTCAAGGCCTTTGAGCATACTGTTTCAAGTATCAACATGGATGCTGTAGCGGAGAAATGGGAGTTCGATCATCTATTGAATATGGTAAGGTCTCGCTGGGCGAAGATTGACACCCAGCATTGGGACTTAGACAGTGAGCTGGGAGATCGAAATCAAGAGTATCATCGTATGTACCTCAAATACGAAAGCATATACAACGATGCTATCAAAGCAATCAATAAGAAGATGTCATCCATTTCACATAGAGAGCATACTACGCCAAAAATAGAAATACCTACATTCAGCGGTAATTACCATCAGTGGACATCTTTCAAAGATCTTTTCACAGAAGCAGTTCATAGCAACCCGTCATTATCAGGGGCTCAGAAGATGCAATTCCTTAAGTCGAAAGTGAAAGGTGAAGCAGAGCGTCTCATACAGCATCTCCCGATCAGCTCAGACAACTACATCATTAGTTGGGACATCTTGAGCCATCGTTATGACAACAAGAGGATGATCTTCACATCGCATATTAACATTTTATTAAATATGCCAATTTCACAGCAAGCATCAATTAATCATATCAAACGAATCCATGACACTGCACTTGAAACGATGAATGCCATACAGAACCTCGGCGTAGACGTGACGTCGTGGGATCCGTTGATCGTGCACATCCTGTGTCAGAAATTGGATTCGGACACATTCAGCGAATACAACGCAGCTATCAAACAACCTCGAGAATTACTCGAGTTGAATGAATTTCTAGCCTTTCTAGAGGGGAAGTTCACGAGCATGGAAGCAAGTAGAAGAAAACAGGAGACCAATAATCAAAAATCCTTTTCACCAAACACCAACAAACCATCAGAATCCAAACATTATCATTTCAAACAATCATATTCAAGCAATAAGGCTATGTCGCAATCACCAAGTTACAGGAAATTGCAAAACAATAGACCAAACTGTCCAGTCTGCAATGACGCACATGCTATATTTTTTTGCAAACAATTCGCTGACTTTTCCCCAATGAAGAAAAAACAATGTGTTACTAACTTGAATTATTGCCTAAACTGCTTACATGATCATAAAGGAAAAGAATGCTTATCAAAGAAGCGGTGCCTCGAATGCAATGAATTTCACAACACATTGCTGCATGAAGCGTATTCAAAAGAATTACAAAAACAAGGAGCTAATTCGATGCCTTCTACACAGCAAAACAATACCCGTTATAATCAAGAACGTGCAAATCAAGGCAACACGCACGTGACACAGCAAAATATGATGCAAGAAACTTTACTTTCAACAGCATTGCTAAAGGTTCAGAAAGCAGATGGGACATATCTGAACCTGCGGGCTCTTATTGATCAGGGGTCACAAATGTCTCTTATCACAGAGAACGCTGCTCAGCAATTAGGATTGCAGCGATCCAGGTGTGACGGTATAATCACAGGCATAGGGCAAACAGAAAACAGTTGCAAAGGAATGATGAATCTGAACTGTATGTCAAGCTCAAGAATCAAACTATATCAATTCAATATCGATGTTTTCATCATGAATAACCTAACAAAATATTTACCATCATACTCATTCCCTAAAATAGCATGCCCATTTCTGGAAAACTTAGAATTAGCAGATCCTGAGTACAACATCAGCCGACCCATAGACATTTTGTTGGGTGCGGACGTATATTCCAATATCCTTTTAGCGGGCATGTGCAGATTAAGCGAATCACTTCCGCTTGTTCAAGAGACTCGTCTGGGTTGGATACTGTGTGGAAATATGAAGACTAAATTAATGTGCAACGTCGTACAATTTGATTTAGACAAAGTTCAGCAATTCTGGGAGATGGAAGATGTTACCGAAGAAAAATCATTATCATCAGAAGATCAAGAATGCATTCAATATTACAAAGCAACAACAAATCGTTTGGATGACGGAAAATACGAAGTGAGACTGCCACTCGTACCACAATTTGAAGAAAAATTAGGGCAGTCCAAAAAAAAGGCTATCGTTCAATTCATACATCTAGAAAAGAAATTACATAAAAACAATTTTTTATTCAACGCATATAAGTCATTTATTACCGAATACAAAAACTTAGGTCACATGAAACCTTCACTTTGCAATCAGACACCGGAATGTTTCCTACCGCATCATTGCGAATTGCGTGAAGATAGTGCAACGACTGCATTGAGAGTTGTTTACAATGCCTCGGCAAAAACATCTACAAATAAAAGTTTAAATGACCTAATGTACACGGGGCCCAATTTACAGCAAGATCTTCAGTCTCTTATCATTAAATGGAGACAATATCAGTACGCATTCACGGCTGATATAGAAAAGATGTTTAGACAGATTTGGGTACACCCAGAAGATCAACCTTTACAAAAAATTGTATGGAGAGATAACCCGACTCAAAAAATTCAAGAATATCAATTGACCACCGTAACATACGGCACAAAAGCAGCTCCATTTCTAGCAATGATGACATTGAGACAGTTAGCGACTGATGAACGGGATAAATTCCCAGCAGCCGCCAAGGTGGTCGAAGAATCGTTCTATATGGATGATCTGGTCCATGAAGCCTGCTCCCTATCAATAGCACAACAGTTGCAACAAGATTTGATGAATCTACTGAAGTTAGGGGGCTTCAACTTGAGAAAGTGGACGTCAAACGATAGTCGTCTGCTGCAAATAGAAGATCAAGACTATTATGACTATTTTGACGACCGATGTGGCGCGGCGGGCGAAGGTCCGCCTGCGACGCAAGAGGTTGCGGGTTCGATTCCCGCCTTGGGACAAATGTTTGTACGATCTACAAATATTTGTTCCGGGTGTTCTGGGTATTTCCTATGTATAATAAAAAATATCTATCTATGTAATGTATTGTATTAAGTGTATCAGTCATCTAGTACCCATAACACAAGCTCTGCTTAGCTTGGGGCTAGATGATGCTGTGTGGATTGTCCAACATTATTTATTTATTTTATTATAAACAAGAAAGCAAGAGTTTTAATCAAGGAGGATTAACTAAGACATTAGGACTACGATGGAACCCTACACAGGATAACTTCACATTTGTATCAAAAATTGAAACAGCAAGCACCAATATCACTAAATGAATCATACTATCAGACATGTCTAAAATATTCGACCCATTAGGATGGATCGTGCCTGTAACAACAAAGTTGAAGATTTTATTTCAAGAAACATGGTTATCTAATCTTCAATGGGATGATCAAGTACCAGATAAAATCAGCAAGGAATGGTTCAAAATCAGAGAAGAATTAAAAAGTATCAATGAATTTAAAATACCAAGATGGTACGGTACTGCAACAACAAGCAGTGTAGAGTTACACGGCTTTTGTGACGCATCAACAAAAGCATATGCATGTGTCATTTACTGCAGAGTTATAAATAGCAATCAATCAACAATATTAGTAGCAGCTAAATCAAAATTAGTTCCTACGAAAAAACAAATATCACTACCTCGATTGGAACTATGTGGAGCCCTGTTGCTGGCCAAACTTATGACCAAAGTCAAGCAGTGTCTAGCAGGTCATGACCTACACGTATTTGGTTGGAGTGACTCCACTGCCGTATTGGGATGGCTTCAAGGAAACCCAATTCGATGGAAAACGTTCGTAGCAAATAGAACAATACAAATAACTGATAGCATTAAACCACAATCTTGGCGATATGTAAAATCAAGTGAAAATCCCGCTGACTGTGGAAGCAGAGTGGGTCAATTGAATGATTATCGTTTGTGGTGGCAAGGACCAACATGGTTACAATCCTTTAGAGCAACGAAAGAAAATCAAGCAATCTATACAACAGACGAGGAATTAAAGAAGCAAGAAGACGTTCATGTTGTTACTAAACATGAATCAAGCATCATTACAGACCTGTTAAGCAAGTATCAATCAATCAGCAAAATCGCACGTATTCTAGCATTAGTTATGAAGATTACGACCTACAAAAGAAAAGCAAAAAAGCATTACTTATCAGTATCAGAAATCAGTCAAGCAAAGCAAAAAATTACCAAGCAAGTACAGCAGGAAGAGTTCGCAAAAGAAATAAGTGATTTAAAGCAAGAAGGGAAGCTAAATTCAAAAAGCAGGTTGTTAAAATTAAACCCTTACCTGGATGAAGATGATATCTTAAGAGTCGGAGGTAGACTAAAAAAGGCACATATCAGCCATGACATGCAGCACCCTATTATTCTGCCGCACAGTGGACGGGTCACAGAATTAATAATAGAGGACGCACATCAAACCATGTTACATGCCGGAGCCCGGCTGACATTGGGTTTTATCAGACAAAAATATTGGATTCTAGGAGGGAACGTTGCTACGAAGAGGCAGCTTCGTCGTTGCGTAACATGTAAAAAACAAAATCCAGACTGCCAAAAGCAAATTATGGGGCAATTGCCGGAGAGACTGACTGACACGAGACTGAAACGGATTTAAGAACCCGATGGCAGTTGACACAAAAAATTGTACAAGATCTCTGGAAAAGATGGAAGAATGAGTACCTAACACAAATTACAGAAAGAAGTAAATGGAGACAAGCAAAAGGTAACCTCAATGTGAATGATATTGTCATGATTCATGATGACAATCTTCCGCCGGGAAAATGGCTGATGGGCAGAGTCATCGAACTACATCCCGGTTCCGACGGTCATGTTCGCGTGGTTACAGTAAAAACCAAAAACGGAACACTTAAACGTCCTATCACGAAATTATCAAAACTCCCAGTTAATATTGAGGCCTCGCAAATCAAGCAAGCAAATACTGCGGGTTCGGGAGATTCTAACACAGATAAGCAGTCTGAAAAAAGGATAGTAGGCACTCGTTACAATATAGCGTCAGTGTTTACAGCAATCATGTTATTTTTTTGTATCATAACAACTTCTCAAGGCGCCCTTAACGTCACACAATTCAGAAATAATCAACATATTTACTTCGACAAACTAACAAACATGCAGATCATAAGGGACAACTGGAAATTAATCATATATTACGATTTAGATCCTTATTGGGAAGGAATCGCCGCACTTAACAAAAGTATAATGTCGCTGGAACAATTATGCAGCACAATCAAAGAACAAACACATTGTGACATAATATTATTGCAATTACGTCACGGGTACAATGAACTCGATTATAATAATCAGATGTTACTCAGTCAGCATTTTGGAAAACAAGCGAACAGGTGGCGGCGAGGTCTTGTCGACGGTGTCGGTTACATAGCAAACGGCCTGTTCGGTGTATTGGACGCTCGATTCGCGGAACAATACGAGAAAGATATCACACTTCTTCGCAAAAATCAAAAGCATATTGTCTCATTTTGGCAAAATCAAACCTCGGTCATAGAAGCAGAATTCAGTCTCTTAAAGAGGACGGAGGCTACAATGCACAAACAACATAAAATGATTCATCAGCAGTTTGCAAACATCGAAAATACATTAGAAGTATTAAAGACGGAAACTCAAATCATTTCGAGGGCAAGTGAAGTTTCTATGGGAGCTATAGTCGCGAGCAATTTATTACGCGACTTGAAAGATTTACAGAACGCTTTAGTGGATACAATAACAGACATCTATCATGGTCGATTTAATCCACATTTAATAACAGCCAAACAATTACAGGATCAGCTGAGCACTATAGCTAGCCATTTGTCTAATGACGTCACCTTACCTGTAGAAAACATTCATACGGATCTTGCACAACTTTTTAAACTTCTAAGAGTCAAAGCAAGAATGCTTAAGAATTACTCAATATTTGAAGTACAAATACCTTTGATAAGCAGGGACACCTATGAAATATTCAAGCTTATACCAATTCCTGTGGAGAAACCCAATAACACAATGCTATCAATTAAACTAGTGTCGGAATTCATAGCTGTGAACCTGAAAAAGGATGCATACATTATCATGACAGCAAATATCATAGATTACTGCCTAGTGACAAACGTGCACTTGTGTTACATTCACTCTCCGATTTACAAGTTAAGCAGAGATAAAGACTTCTGCCAATCAAAGGCATCAACGTGTGAAGTCAACGTCGATTCTTGCAAAAGTCTTTGGATAGAAAGCAATTCTATCAACAATTATATTTATTTTTGCTGCGGTCAATGTAACCTACGAACAGTATGTGGAGATCAAGTTACCGCGCATCAGCTGACTCACTCCGGCCTTATAACGATAGATTACGGCTGCATAATCAAATCAAATAATTTCGAAGTAATTGCGCATCAACAAAGAACGAGCGATGTTAGTATTAGTGCTAACCTATACTCACCAGTCATTGCATCCATAAACCACGTCATAAACTTGTCTATTCCTCAAGATGTATTGAACGACTCCAGCATAGAGAGCGATCGAGAGCTTAAAACGATTGAGGACAAAATCAAAATCATGAAAGAAAATGGATTGCTATTTGATAGTCTTTCATCCCATGACATTCATCATTACACCGCGATCTACTGTATGATCGGCGTGGTAGCAGCATGTCTCGGAGTGTTCGCGTGGAGGAGCGCACGCTCACGCTGCGCGCGCCCGGCGGCGGCGCGTGCCCGGCCACGCAACGTGCGTGTGTTGGGGATAGTGTAGTGTATCAGTGTGACAATGAAAGGGCGAAAGTGATAACAAGTGCGCGAGTGTTAGATAAAGCCACCTCCCCTATGTTAGGTTCTTATACAAGCATATCTAATTTGTGAATAGTGTATTAACGATAGAGACACTAAGAAATTAGATTAAAATCAAATCATTTATTATAATTAATTTGTTTCTCAGTTGCTCAATTGTGTCGTTATATCTTCTCCCCCGGAGCATGTACGAGCAAACCCGTACAATATCAATTGTATCAATTTTATGCTGACATCGACGCGCAGCGAATGAATAAAAATACATGTCATTGAGTTAGCCAGTAGTAGTTGCATATCATCGTTTTGGGTCACAAAAAGACTCAATCGCCGCGAGTCGATCATTTATCAGTTTGTTCTTCCTTTATAACTTAATACACAAGTTGAACTCAAATCAGTTTATCATTTATATGTACCTTACCCGTACACAACATATATTTTTTTCCGGCCAAATTAGCAAAATCTTACATTGTGCACCGGTAGCAAGTTCGACATGCTCCCTTAGCTATTACTGCTAGCGGCAGCATGGGGAGTAGGGTTATCTCCGTGCCTCAAATTCTTTGCGCTATGCTTCGAACGGGTGCTGTTTGCGGTGGCTAGACGTCTTGCTAGCCAATACGGGCCATGGTTTTGTAATTGCTTACTGATATATTTGCGATGGCCCTAGTTTATTATTTGTGACTGTGAGTCACAGCCACATGGGCATAATCAAGCCTGCCATACTATGTGTTACACTTGGAGGCTTTTATTTGTTAATTTTAGTAAGCTTCTTGAGTAAAGCTGTCAATGCACTCGTATATATACGTATACGTACCTTACGCATTTTGTTTTTTGTTTTCAACGTGCCTACATTTGATTATGTTAGTTAACACGCAGTAATTAACTTATTTGAATGAAAGAACATTAAGTGGATTTATATCAAGTATTTAAAAAAGTAGCCTATGTCACTCTCCATCCCTACAACTATCTCCACTTAAAAAATCACGTCAATTCGTCGCTCCGTTTTGCCATGAAAGACGGCAAACAAACACACACACTCTCCCATTCATAATATAAGTATGGATAATTTACTTTGCATTATACTGTATGGATTCAAGTTCTTCAAACTTATTAGACAGACGTGTTGCTGGGGAGTTTGTTGTGCCTCTTCTTCCCAGCAAGAACACTAGGAGGTGGTGAAAGGTGAGCGTTTTGTCGGACTGTCTTATGTAATTATAATGTTCAAAAAGTGTTTTTTTTTAGGTAGGGCCACTCGCAGTTCAGCACTATAAGGCTGTTTACTGCTTAACCGGTCTTTCAAAAAGTGTTGATTCTCAGCCTTATTTGAATGAATGAACTATGATTTTATCCTTGTGAAATATCATTACGCTCCGATCAACCGTTTAGTCGTGAAATGATAACAAACAGAGTTACGTAGTTTCGTATTTGTAATTTACCAAAGTAAGTACGGATTGTATCCCTATTGCTAGCTGTAACATTGTAGCAATTGTGAGAACGACGGATCGGCAAACCGTAGTCTGGAGTTCTCAGTGGTGTCAAATCTATTGTAACCCTCATATTAACTTTCGTAGACGTCATTCGGCAATTCGGCACTACAATTGCTAGGAAACCCAAGCAATACAGCGGCTCCACTCGTGTCACATCGAGTTCTTGCAATTTAATCAAAAATAGCATGTAATGCTATAATGTCCATGAGGGGCATAATGCATCCTTAACTCACCAAAGGGTGCAGTCCCTCCTATCACTACTTACCATCTCCGCCGTCCATCTCTATCGCCAGGCGCCAGGTCCGCATGCACCAGAAATCACTAAATGCATTTAGCGCTTAACATATTTAAGTACAACATAATTCTATCGCTGTCATCTTTAACAGACAGAAAAAGGACCATCTTTTGAATGTCTAAGCAGCAATAGGGGCGGTGACACCGAGACCATCCCGTCAAGCTCTGGTTTCCTTAGAAAGCGGTACCGTCATAATTTCGCTGACATCACGTGTAAAGTTCCATCACTGTCATGGCCACCTTTTTTTAAATAATTGTCAGAACCGTATATGACGCGAAAGCAAATTGACGACGTGGACTGAGTATTAATAATTTACTTGAATGATGAACTACAATCAATTTTGCTCAAAGAGTGAGACAGTAACTTTTTAATTTTTGTTTTCAGAAAGCCACGAATATCTTATTCAGCCTTGGGTTAAGCATACAATTCGAAACATTCACACTCTATCTCTTTCCCGCCATTAGAAAGAGAGAGACAAAGACCAGCCTTTTCGAACTTCTGATTTTGAATTCGAGCTCAAAGACAAACACGTTCCGAATTTCGTACTAACTAAATAAATTTTGCATGATAATTATGTCTTTTAATGTAATTTATTGAATTTTTAACTTATTGTTGTATTTAAACGAAAATAAGTATTTACTGCAAATAAAACTGATATTTAACCTGTTAATATTTATTTGTAGTTTCAATAATGTTATGTACTTAATATATTTTGAATAATAAAATATCATGGGTGCTATTTCCGAACACACCTTAATTTAAATAAAAAAGCGGGAATAAAATTTTGTGGCTGGCGTAAAGAGTTGAATAAGTTAAAACATATTAAAATTATCGTAAAATATTAGTGAAACTAGCGACGAGAACAGTATTTTAACACCGGAAGAGTTAAAACAAGAAGTTATTGTTCAGGCCTTAACGCCTTTAGTAAAAGTGATAAATATATATTTGATGTGTATAAATTTGAATACAATTCTGTAAATCCGCCACTGATTATTTCATTCACAGTGAGAATCAAAAATGCAAAGACATTATATTGAACATTAAACATCAAGATTTGTATGAAATGGGCACATACTAATTATTTGATATTGACAACAAATCTGTTACTCTTAATTTGCAGTAATTTATTTTTAACTTTTAAAATGTTCCATTTTATTGAATTGGTACCTCTACCTACAATGTTAATTATTTTGATTCACAATAAATAGTTATTTCAATCTATTCCTGTTTATTATTTTATCTCCTAAAGTGTTCTCGCTGCTGAAGTGAAAAGTCATGTGTGTTACGCGAGAGCAAAGATTTTTGCATCTCATGCCTTTGAATCCCTCGCCACACTCAGGATTCAACTTTAGCATCACTCGCTATGCTCGTGATTCAATCTTTGAATCCTTCGCTTGAATTCAAAATCAGCACTCGCAGCAAAAAACGACTTTGCTCTCTTGTTGTACAAATAACTATTCTCACAAGTGTAAAAAGTAGAGTATTCTCGTCATTGATAAAGGTGTCTTTGCCTTGGACTAGCTTGAACTTCGCTTCATTCAGGTTTCTGGTATTAGGTACCTACCTCTCGTTTCACCTATTCAATATGACACTCGTGACTAAAGATACAGCTTGGTCCCTTGGTGCATAATCTACTAAATAAAAATGGGTAAACCTTCAAGAACTATCTACCAACATCATCGGCCCCGCTTTTTGACGTTACACTACCAAATACCAGTCTAGGAAACCGCATCATTTAATTTATATGTAATATATACAACGTTCTATATCGGTCGCTATATGATGTTACCGCTCTCTTAGGTAAGCAGAGTTTAAGCACTGAGCAGCATTGAGTCGCTCGGCGTGTGGCAGTGTAGCCGGCATGCGCGTGCTGCGAATGTTCTGCCCTACGTATATTGCGAAAGGTCGTTGCCCCCATACCAAGTCACTGCCACACTTACTAGGCGCGTAGTTTACGGCACTTCAGTTCGACAAAGTCCTGCACGAACGAGTTCATACTGGTGTGCTGCTGGAGCGTCCCGTGCGGGCAGAGCCAGGGCGAAGCGCCATGTATCGGACATTACATTTAGGAGAGGATAATGAAAACTCGTGATGTGTGCAAGGTAATTTATCGACGATTTATTTAGGTACATAAAACACTGATGGAGACAACGTATCAGCGGTTTATTAAGATCACTAGAGGCCGTGAGCAGTTGACTACAGCGTGCCACTGCGCGCCACTGTGCGCGACTGCGCGTATTATAAAATAGTAATTGTTTGATTTGCTGATTGTCGTAGAATTAATAATTATTGATTGTGGTATTTTGTGAAATTATGATTTGGTTTGTCAAAAGTATTTATTGAATACAAATAATTCAATAAATCTGTTGTTTGTTTGTTATACTTCTTTAAGAGAACACGTGTTGTCTTTTTATAGCAAGAATCGTCTACAGATGTACTAAATAAATCTTTCTAGAATTTTTGATAACCTTTGTGATGAATCATACATAATAAAAACATTAGATTGTGAACAGGTGTTCTTTTAGTGTTGTTTGTTACACAGTATAAAAGAGGACAGAATCGGAAGATGTGGGTCATTCTGTGCCCGGCCGTCGTAGCGAACAGAGCTCAGTGATACTGTTACAAACTTAAGTATATTTTAAGTGTTGAAATGTGCCTATATAAATAAACATGTTATGATTTGAATATATATGAACTTGTCTATGTTCTACCCTAATCCTATATAAAAATAAATTCTAACATCAGAAGTGGGATAACGAATTATAAAACGGTATTTTTTAAGTACCAATATAATATGGATCAATCAATCCTCGAAGGGTTGCTCTCCGCCATCCGGGATGCCCTTTCCAGCAACAAACGACAGGACGACGTGGCACTTCCAACGTTCGATCCTTCCACCAGCGACAACGGCGCAGTAGTATGGTGTAACAACGTTGACAAACTGGGAGAAGAGTTTGGATGGAGCGGTCTAGCAAAAGTAGCAAAGGCAGGTAAGGCCCTTAAGGGCTCTGCGTTAACTTGGTACGAGACCTGGGAACCCCAAGAAGGACGTAGTTGGGAGAACTTCCGGAATGAAATAATTTCATTATACCCGGAAAAAAAGAACCTCTCGGAAAAATTGTACAAAGCCGTTACATATTCATCGGATTCAGCGGATTCCTATTGCGAGTACGCCAGGGAAAAAATCAGATTGTTAAAAAATACCAAAATAGTTTTTTCTGAAGCACAACTTATTGAATTAGTTTGTGGAGGAATTCGAGAGGTCAATGTAAAAATGGCGTCATTTAATAGTAGCGTCACAACTACCTCGGAACTAATAGCTCTGTTTTCTGCCTATGTTAAAACCCGAAAACGACCTGCGGATCAAGTCCCTGAAACCTTGCGCAGTACTAATGACTTAAAACGGTCTAAGCCAATGCCTAGTACAGACGAGACCTCGCTATCAAAAACGTGTTTTTCCTGCGGCGATAAGGGGCATTTTAGGTGGCAGTGCCCCAATAAAAAATCTGCTAAAGATCCTCAAACTGAGCAAGAGGTCAAAAAATGTACTGTGTGTAAAAAAATTGGACATGATAATACAACATGTTTCTTTAAAAAAATTAACTATGAAAAACAACAGTCACTATCGAATAATACTAATTCTAAGATCTGACTATATACCTCGACTAATGCTCTACCTAGTGATGCTAATTTAAAATTTACGAAAGTATCAATTTATAATATGCCAATAAACTGTCTTATTGATACAGGAGCTAATTGTAGCATTGTGAAAGAATCTATTGCAAAACAACTGAATTGTCTCTTGGTTCCTTGTTCAAAGTATGCTGGTGGTATCGGTGATGGTAGAGTTCACATTTATGCAACCATCACTGTACCGGTTAGATTTGAAGACGTTTGTATAGAATTGGACATACAAGTAGTTAGAGATTATGACTTTAAATATGATCTTCTGATAGGTAGAAATGCATTAAGTCACCCTGATGTAGAGCTAATCGTTGACTCAAACGGTTGTAGATTGACTCAGAAAAAAGACCTACCCCAGGCTATTTTAAAAGTAAATTTAGTTAGCGACAGTCTGATGGATGTGCTTGCTAAATTAAGGTGCTACATTCAACACCTAGATTTAAGTTTACAAGCAAAGATAATGAGTATTTTTGAGAAATATCCAACTGTGTTACCAGTTTCTGGAAATATTGGCATCGTTCAGACTGGCCAACTTAAAATACAATTAAAAAAGAATGAAGTTGTTACTTATCGTCCGTATAGGTTAGCTCCTATAGAAAGGCAAAAAGTAAATGATATTATTAAAGATCTACAAGATAACCAGATTATACGCGAAAGTCATTCTCCATACGCTAGCCCTGTCTTGTTAGTCAAAAAGAAAGGGGGTGATGACAGACTATGCATCGACTACAGGGCTTTGAACAAAATCATTGAAAAAGACCGCTATCCCTTGCCTCTGATAGAAGATCAAATCGATAGGTTAGGTAAAGCCAGATTTTTTATATCATTAGATATGAAAAATGGATTTTATCAGATCCCTGTGGCCGAAGACTCGATAAGGTTTACTGCATTTGTTACTCCCGATGGTCATTTCGAATTTTTAAAAATGCCTTTCGGAATCTGTAATGGTCCATCTGTCTTCCAACGGGCAATTACAAAGGCTGTACAACATTTGAAATTTTTGCTTATCTACATAGACGATTTGCTAATACCATTTTCTTCAATTGACGAAGGGCTCTCATATTTAGACCAAACAGTATCGGCACTTTCTAGTGCTGGTTTTATCATAAATTTAAAAAAATGTAAATTTTTCGTTAAAGATATTCAATATCTGGGCCGACATATATCGGAGGAAGGAGTTAGACCTAGTATAGAAAAAGTGTCAGCCCTTGTAAATGCCCCTGTCCCGAAAACGGTCAAGCAAGTACGCCAATTTATGGGCCTTGCCAGTTATTTTAGGAAATTTATACCGGAATTCGCGCCCCGTACAGCTTGTATAACGAAACTTACCAAAAACAATCAAAAATGGGAGTGGGGGTCTGAACAGGAAACGGCTCGAAATTACGTGATACAATGCTTAGTGTCAAAACCCCTGTTATCTATATATGATCCAGACCTGCCAACCGAATTATACACTGACGCTAGTTCACTGGGCTATGGCGCAATTTTAATACAGAAAGATCTAAACAAAAATAAAGTAATTGCATATTACAGTAAACGGACTTCACCAGCTGAAGCGAAGTACAGTTCATATGATTTAGAGACATTAGCCATTTACAATGCATTAAAACAATTTAGAGTTTATCTTTTGGGAATAAATTTCAAAATTATCACCGACTGTAACTCTGTTAAATCTACCGTTAATAAAAAGGATTTATCTCCACGTGTAGCACGGTGGTGGACATATCTTCAAGATTTTAATTTTGAAGTTATTTACAAAAAAGGAAAATACATAAGTCACGTAGACTTCCTAAGCCGTAATCCCCCTGAGACTCCCACTGTTATTATAAATCGACCTGCGATTACTTATAAACCTCTGTCGGTAAATCTCACATCAAATGATCCTCGCTCCTGGTTAGAAATCTCGCAACAAAATGATCCAATAACTTTATCATTAATTGAGAGGTTAGAGTCCGGAGATTTAGACGAAAATCAGTATACCATGATAAACAACTTATTACATTACAAAATTAGCCCGGATACCCGACCCAAATTATATGTCCCTAAGAATAATAGACTCTCTATTTTAAGACTATATCATGATGAAAACTGCCATGTAGGTTTCTACAAGACTATAGAAAAGATACGCGAGAATTATTGGTTTCCTTCAATGGCCGCTTTTGTAAAAAAGTACTTGTATCACTGCCAAATATGTGTGGAAAGAAAGAATCATTCAGGTCCTAAAGAGGGATTCTTACATCCAATTATTAAATACGCAGTACCGTTTCACACTGTACATTTGGACTGTACTGGTCCTTTTCCAAGGTCACCGGAAGGTTATAAATATATCTTACTTATGGTAGACGGATTTACAAAATTCTGCATATTAGATAAGCTCAAAAATTTAAGTGCCTCCGAACTGGTCCCTATAATTCGCGACACAATCACATTGTTTGGGACACCATCACTAGTCATTACGGATCGCGGGACAAATTTCAGTTCGAATCTAATACGTAATCTATTTAGAGAAATGGAGATAGAACACCACATGATTGCTACAGGAACTCCTCGTGGAAACGGTCAAGCAGAAAGATATGTTTCCACTGTAATTAACATGCTGACAGCAAAGTGTAAAAATATGTCAGATTGGCCGAACGAATTATGTAATGTACAGCTATCCTTAAATTCTACAATTCAGAAGTCAACAGGGTTCTCTCCTCTTCGCTTATTATTAGGTAAAAACTCAAACATTTCATGTGTACAGGCGCGACTTAATGACGTTTTGGGTGAGGATGCTACCGTTGGTCAAAATTTTGACTTACAAGCTGACCGTGAACTTGCCTTACATCGCTTAAGAGAAATCGCACAAAAATTTAAACAACGTTTTGATGCCGTACGACGTAACAAAAAAACTTACCACGTAGGTGACACTGTTTACGTCTATCAAGACCATCGGCGTCATCATAAGCTTAGACCAAAATTCAGGGGGCCATATGAAATAGTAGAAGTTTTAGATAACGACCGTTATAACTTGCGAGGTTTAGGTCAAAGAAACGTAGTAATATCTAAAGATAAGTTACGATACTGGCCAGGAGAATGGGTCGATGAGGACGCTGCTACTAATGACTCTAATTGAAGTAGATATTCTATTGTAATGTATTTCTTAAGACTGATTAAAGTTTAATAAATCATATTGTTAAAACTGTGGCTGTGCCTGTGGTTCTACCAATAGCTGTGCCATTGATCAAGTGACTGTGCCTGTGAACCTATGGCTGTGCTTTTCGTCCTATGGCTGTGCCTTTGGTTCTGTGGCTGTGCCTATGATCTTGGGGCTGTGCGTTTGGTTTCACCTGTGGCTGTGCCTGTGTTTAAAGTTATCAGTCTGCACATGATTGTATCAAAAATAATTGTATTGTGAACTGTGTAGTGCCTAAACATATTGATTGAAATATTATACCTAAATAAAAAATACGTACATATTTGGGTTGTACTCCGAGAACGTAGTACATTTCAGAATGGCCGTATTATAAAATAGTAATTGTTTGATTTGCTGATTGTCGTAGAATTAATAATTATTGATTGTGGTATTTTGTGAAATTATGATTTGGTTTGTCAAAAGTATTTATTGAATACAAATAATTCAATAAATCTGTTGTTTGTTTGTTATACTTCTTTAAGAGAACACGTGTTGTCTTTTTATAGCAAGAATCGTCTACAGATGTACTAAATAAATCTTTCTAGAATTTTTGATAACCTTTGTGATGAATCATACATAATAAAAACATTAGATTGTGAACAGGTGTTCTTTTAGTGTTGTTTGTTACACAGTATAAAAGAGGACAGAATCGGAAGATGTGGGTCATTCTGTGCCCGGCCGTCGTAGCGAACAGAGCTCAGTGATACTGTTACAAACTTAAGTATATTTTAAGTGTTGAAATGTGCCTATATAAATAAACATGTTATGATTTGAATATATATGAACTTGTCTATGTTCTACCCTAATAAATCCTATATAAAAATAAATTCTAACACGCGCGACTCGCACGCCACTGCGCGCCACTCACACGCACCATAAATCAAACTAAATATAAATACAACAATTAACGTTTATTTTCAATCCATAGAACCATATATAAATTAAATTCAAACAAAATACTACTCGTACATGTAAAACAATATGGTTTTATGTTGTTGCGATGTAAACAAGTTCAGAACAAGGAGCCTCGCAGCGAGGGCGCGTTCGTAACAAATAAATAAACAGAAGCAGTGAGCAGCGCGCATGCGCAGGTGGCTGCGCGCTGCTCACCATGCAGCGTTCTTACATACGACTCCATCTTAACACGATACCTTAATATTATTACATTACTATATCCATGTTATAATTTTTCGGAGAAACAAGTACATATATTGTGATGTTTGTATAATTCCACAAAGGTTACATCAGAATATGGCATAATTCAACGTATATTTTTTAACAAACAAGATGGAATATCAAATGGCGCGGCGCGGCCGTCATATATTACAATAATATCGTTTGATATGAAACAGTGCATTTCAAAGTTCAGCCGTCACACCTACGTATACATAGAACCCTCACATGTAAACTTTAATAGAAAAAACATTGTATTGTTCTCGCTTTGTGTCCATAAAATACTTTCAAATGCAACAACTTCTTAGTCTTAGTTTATAAACATTAATTTTTTCAATTCATCATTTAAACATCAATTGACTTATATTTTATCAACGACAAAAACCTACAAAAATATATTATAACATTAGCACGAGTCAAATAGAGTGCGGGGTACGTCCAGTGACGTCACCAGGGCGGGTGTCGCGGCGGACACGCTCTTGCAACTTTGTCCGTGGGTTCTACCCAATCGATACATTAATGCGAGTCTCTTTACAACTAAAAAAAATAAAATAAACTTTCAAAAACATTAACATCTACAGCCATAACAAAAATAGACTAATGACAACTACACTACGGAAACTACATCCTACTTAAACTATCCACTAAGTAAACCTGGGGCGGAACTAGTGTTCGCTCCCTGCTGATCGGCAGAAGGGACTGCGGTTCCAGGCTAATCTCATCTGCAGCAGTCCTACGAAGCGAGCTAGAGTGAGAGACCGGCAAGCGAGCGGCCCGGGCCGCCAGGCCGTCGCTCGCGCTTGGTGACCGGCGCCGGCAACCCCAGCGCGGGCCCGAAGGCCGCGCCGCCGAGGTGGCCGCCGCCCAGCCCTTCGCCGGACATGCCATTCTCCGACAGGAACTCGTCTAGGTCCGCGTACTGCAACAGAAGCTGGTGTCAGCGCCGCGCTCGGCGCAACTTGCGCCGCGCACGCGCACGCGCACCACGTGCACCGTGAACCGTGCGCGCTCCACTCACATTCGGGACTCACGACATTCGCGCTGAGCATATTCGCTTGGCATGGCATCGCTTAAATAAGTCATAATTTGATTATAAACTACAATACAAGATAATTATGATCAATCGGAGACGACACCATGTGGCCGAAGCAGAGTGTAGGACCTGGGTGGAGTGTGTGGTGCGGGTGGAGCGTGTGGTGCGGGTGGTGCTGGTGGAGCGGGTGGTGCGGGTGGTGCTGGTGGTGCGGTTGGAGCGGGTGGTGCGGTTGGAGCGGGTGGTGCGGTTGGAGCGGGTGGTGCGGTTGGAGCTGGTGGTGCGGGTGGTGCTGGTGGGCGTGTGGAGCGGGGTGGGGCGGCAAGAAAGCGACTCTATTACCTAGTGCAGCGGCGCGGGGAGGAAGCCGTGAAAGACACATACGACACGCGACACGCAGTAGGTAATACAGTAGCATACTGACTTCTTGTACCTTGAGATCGGGGTCGTAAGGCAGCGTCTTGTCCCACAGCGTGGGGCCGAGGAAGGCGGCCTGCGCCTCCCACAGGTCGCTGTCATCCTTCTTGTCTTCGAGCGGGTCCTTACTGTTCACCGACTTGCCTGCAAAAATGATGACAGGGCGTCAGCCCGGTGACCGGCGCCGGCCGGCGTGTGCGGTGGCCAGAGCACCGCACACGAGGTCCGGGCCGGTGCGGGCCGCTCGAGATACGCTACAGTACAGTGGCAACCAGGTGCACAGCTTACAGTGAGCGCGATACACATACAATTGCTTGGCGTCATTACGGGCACGGTAGATAATTATGATGGCAGCACCATACAATCGCGAGGGCATCAATTAATTTGCAGAAACTAAATCGCCGGCATTCACTTGAAAATGTCATATTAAACGAACACAAAATGACATAACCGGAGCCACGAGCGCGGGCGGGGGCGGAGGGCGGCGGGAGGTGGGCGTAGTGCGCGCTCTGTGCGGGGGTAGTGCTGCCGTGCGCCGGCGAGCTGCGCGGGCGCAGCGGGCCAAGCGCATTACCGAGAGCGAGAAGCATGGCGCGAGTTAAGGAACCCCAACCTACCAATATTAGCTTTGTCAGCCAATAAGTATTTATTAGACATATTATTTCCAAACATTCCATTGCTTGATCAGCATCCAGAATAATCTAGGACGTGCGTCATATCTGATCACGCCATGCATGTACTACGTTAGCAATAAAGTTAGTATATAGGATCAATATTTTATTAGATGACAAGAACTGTTTAGCTGTAACTCTGTCGGAATAAAGTTATTTTTTTAAATACTTCCGTTGTCGCTTACTTAATTGGCGCAGCCGGTAGGATCTCTGTAGTCAGTCTGCCGTGTATACAATTCTACGTGGAGCAGCCGACGTCCGTGTCTACGGTTTAGCAGAGATCGCCGAACAAATAAATTCATTAAGAAGCCACTTCGAGTTACGGAAGAGGACCAGCCACAGCAGTAATTCAGGGAGCATGAAGCTAGCTGCGGAATTGTGAGTAAATCTTTTACACCCTCCTCTCAGCTCTTCCATTAATATCCCAACCTTGTAATAAGTCTATGTGTGTGTATTATTAGGGATTGGACAACGCCGTACTAATATTTGCATAGATTTTATTTGTATTAATATTTTAGAGTAGTGATATTTTAGTAGCACATTAGTGTAATTTTTTTCTTTTCTCTTTTCCTTTGTTACTTTCATAACTTTTTCACAATGGAAAACGTAACCCGTGTCCCACAGGAGTTGGTTAACATCATACCAATATTCAGTGGCGACACTAGAACGTTACCTTTATATGTAAAAAAATGTGAATACATATTGTCCACGTTCCAAGGAACCGTAGCCCAAAATAAATATTTATTTCATGTGGTAACAAGTAGGTTATCAGGCGAAGCAGCCAGTTTAGTAGGCGAAAGAGACACTATAGATACGTGGGATGAACTGAAGGAGTTGTTAAACCAACACTTTGACGACCGTTGTGGCGCGGCGGGCGAAGGTCCGCCTGCGACGCAAGAGGTTGCGGGTTCGATTCCCGCCTTGGTACAAATGTTTGTACGATCTACAAATATTTGTTCCGGGTGTTCTGGGTATTTCCTATGTATAATAAAAATATCTATCTATGTAATGTATTGTATTAAGTATATCAGTCATCTAGTACCCATAACACAAGCTCTGCTTAGCTTGGGGCTAGATGATGCTGTGTGGATTGTCCAGCAATATTTATTATTATTTTATTATTTACTTCGGTGATCCGCGCACAGAGGATTGTTTAGCAATGGAGTTAGAATCCTGTAGAATAAATAAGGGCGAAAGTTATTTAGATTTTTGCCATAGAATACAGCGGATGAGAAGTGTCTTATTCGCCAAAATGTCAGTGTACGAGCTACGCTGTACATTGACCTTAGGTGTAATTGGTACGTTACACTCACTAATGCATTATCATCAATATTGTATAAGTGTGCATTTCTAATACAATAAATAATGATGTAAACTAATTATAAATTAGTAGCAATTAAACCTTTATACCAATCGGTTGTCTACTCATTCAACATTCAACAAAGCATCTACATCAACATAACATATTCAGTGTTGGGAGTTACGCCCCAACATTTGGTCCTTCGAGCAACTAAGTGTTGTGTGATTTACATCTTTTACGATCGCGAATCGGTTGGACTGGTCTCTCACAAGCGAGTCGCCCCAGTAACCAATTGAGAAGGCGCATATCGTAGAGGGGAAAAGTTGCACAACACAAGGAAACCAGGAGTGTGGAACGAAAGTCTACGCTCGCAACAGAAGAGTTCATCTTGAAGTCAACAAGAAAACATCAACAACATGTCGTCAGCTGATTTATACCAGAATCAGAACGAACTCTACGACAGCATAAAGAAGATCGGGATAAATATCAAGAAAGATGGTTGGGACAGAAAAAACCCCGACTATTTCAAACGCCGTATGGCAATGTTGGAAAACTTGTGGTCAGATTTCCAATTCAATCATGACCGACTGTCTACGGAAAAAAGTCATCCCTACTTTGCGAATGACTGCTATAGTGTAACGCTGCAGTGCTACAATGAAGTAAAGGATCTTATTCTTCAACAACACCCACAGATCACGACTCTCGCTCGTTCACCAAGGGAGCAAGCAGTACAAACAAAAACATTGGGAGGTGCAAATCAACAAATAGGAGAAGGTACCTCCCACCAAACAAAACAGGAACAAGAAACCTTGAAGGGTGAGGTGGACGAACAAGCTAGGCATGTCATTCAAGATAGAGAACCATCACCTCCTCCTCAGCAAGAACAACAAAACTGTGTGAAAAAGGATACGGGGTCCAACAGCAAGCTGGACGACATGATGCGCAAACAAACAGCAAATTTCAAAGCCTTCATGAGAGCAGTTGCAAACATACACGTGGAGTTTCTATCCGAGAAATGGGAATTTCAAGACGCTCTGCAAACACTACAGACGCGCTGGTCAGCAATTGACAACCTCCACTGGGAGATAGAGTGTGAAACCAACGGAGAGAAGATGGTAATGTACGAAGAACGCTACACAAGGTATGGAAACCAGTTTCATGAACTGAAAAAGGCTTTGAATACAAAAATGTGGTCCGGCGCTCATCGTGAGAAAACAACACTGAAGTTAGAGATACCAGTTTTCCACGGTAACTACAACCAGTGGATCCCATTTAAAAATCTTTTCACAGAAGCAATACACAACAACAATTCCCTTTCACCTGCTCAGAAGATGCAGTTTCTGAAGAGTAAAGTGCAAGGAGAAGCAGAACGCTTGATTCAACACCTGCAGATAAGTTCGGACAATTACCTCGTGTGTTGGGATATCCTCAATCACCGATATAATAATGAAAAACTTATCTTCACATCGTACATCAACAGGCTTTTCAATCTGCCAAACATGCAACAGCAATCAATGGCCCAAATAAAGAAAATCCACGACGTCAGCATAGAATGCTTACATGCGATAAGGAATTTAGGAGTGAATATTGACACTTGGGATCCAATTCTTGTACATATTTTAACTCAGAAATTAGACGCAGACACACATTCTGAGTACAATGACTCTCTGAAGAATTGCCGAAACCTACCAATTCTGAAAGATTTGTTAGACTTCCTAGAAGCGAAGTTCACATCGTTGGAAACATCACGTCGCAAACAAGAAAACATTCAAAAACCGAATACAACATCGAGTTCTCATCAAAATCAAGTTAAAAAACAATACAGCAGTAATCAAGCAACTAGCAACAAGAGAATTACGAAATCTTTTCATGCGTCAACATATCGTTGCCCTCTTTGCGACGACGAACATGGGCTGTACAGTTGTGCAAGGTTTTTAGAAATGCTGAATCAATTAAAACTTAGCACAGTAACAAAAATGAACATTTGCGTAAATTGCCTGTTCAGCCACAACGGAAAAGCATGTACGTCAACTCACCGATGTCGCAAGTGCGCTGGTCATAATACATTGCTACATGATGCATGTATTAAAAACAAAACAGAAAAACAAACAAGTTCTTCTCATGTATCAAAGGATGATGATACTTCGGAGATATTACTAGCGACCGCCGTAGTAAACATAGAAACAGCTGATGGGACCCAAATCAAGTTGCGAGCTCTCATCGATCAAGGGTCTCAGATTTCTTTGATCACGGAACATGCCGCTCAACTTCTCGGAGTCAAGCGCGAGAGATGCAAAGGAGTCATCTTTGGAGTTGGACAGAAGGAAAACCACTGCAAAGGAATGACAACAATTACTTGCAGTTCTGTCTACAACGACTTCAAGTACCAAACATCTGTCTACATTATGAACAACTTGATCAAGAACTTGCCAAATAAGACCTTCGCAAAACCATCCTGGTCCCATATACAAAACATCCATTTAGCCGACCCAGAGTTCTACAAAAGCCGTCAGGTGGATTTACTATTTGGAGCAGACATTTATTCGCAAATTATGCTAGGTGGAATAATAAAAGGCGATGACGCCACTCAACCCATCGCACAACAAACTCACCTAGGTTGGCTTTTATGCGGTAATGTCAAAACCTTTCACTGCAATGTGGTCATAAATAACCTGGAAGATATCAAACAGTTCTGGGAAACCGAAGACATTACAGATCAATCCAACCTATCGGCGGAAAATGAATCTTGCATTGAATTCTTCAACAAAACTACGCAACGCTTGGAAAATGGGAAATATGAAGTCAGACTGCCAATGAAGAATGAATTTGAGAGCAAACTGGGATCATCAAAGCCAATGGCGATCGCTCAATTCAAAACATTAGAAAGAAAGTTGGAGAAACAAAAACATTTAGCCAAGGCGTATAAAGACTTCATGACTGAATATATTGATCTAGGTCATATGAAGCAATCAACAGTCAGCAACAATACAAACGAGTGTTACCTACCTCACCACGGTGTGCAACGCGTTGAATCAACAACAACAAAGTACAGAGTGGTGTTCAATGCGTCAGCAAAAACATCAACAGGATGCAGTCTGAACGACCTCATGTACAAAGGTCCCAATCTTCAACAGGACCTACAAACATTATTAATGAAATGGAGGCAATACAAATATGCGTTTACAGCGGACATTGAGAAAATGTTTCGCGCTATTTGGGTGGCCCCTGCAGACCAACATTTACAACAGATTGTGTGGCGGGAAGCTCTGGAAGAACCTATCCGCTCATATCAACTAACAACCGTAACATACGGTACCAAGGCAGCACCGTTCTTAGCCATGATGACGCTCAGGAGATTGGCGAATGATGAACGTGAACAGTTCCCTGAGGCAGCAAAGGTGCTGGAAGAATCATTCTACATGGATGACCTCGTGCATGGAACACATACAATCGAACAAGGAAAGAAATTAATAGCTGACTTGAAACAATTGTTCAAAAATGGAGGGTTTAACCTGCGCAAATGGTCAGCAAACAATCAAGAACTTTTGGAAGATATCTCCGAACAACAAAACATCGACAAAATTGTCTTCAACTTCAAAACTGAAAATACATTGAAAACGTTAGGCTTGTGCTGGAACTCAAAGGAAGACAAATTCACTTTTCATTGCACAATTTCGAACGTAAACAAGAAACAAACCAAACGCAGCCTACTAGCCGAAATATCTAAACTGTTTGACCCACTAGGCTGGCTGGCTCCCGTATCAACAAAATTGAAATTATTGTTTCAAAAATTATGGGACGGAAACTTAAAATGGGACGACGAAGTGTCCGACGATATACATGCGGAGTGGTGCAAGATACAAGCGGACGTAAGCGCGATAAACGCTTGCGAAATACCTAGATGGCTTAACTGTGGGGAAAAGCAAGCAATGGAGCTACATGGGTTTAGCGATGCCTCTCTTGATGCATACGCCTGTGTCATCTACGCACGGGTCCACTCATCAACAATACTTGTAGCCGCAAAGTCAAAGATAGTACCACACCGAAAAACAACAACATTACCTAGACTGGAATTGAATGGAGCGCACCTTTTATCACAACTTATGCGCAAAGTCAAACAGTCATTGAATCAATATGAAGTACACGTCTACGGCTGGACTGACTCCATGGTGGTCCTGGGTTGGTTACAAGGAGACCCATCTCGCTGGAAAGCCTACGTGGAAAACAGAGTACGAAGTATTACTGACGTCATACCACGATCGTCATGGAACTACGTCAAAACAAAAGAAAATCCCGCTGACGCCGCAAGCAGAGGCCAATACGCTAATCAGCTGAAAGAAAACAAACTGTGGTGGCAAGGTCCTGGGTGGCTTTCAACATTTGAATTGAAGAACCTGGTCAAGAAGGTCTATACATCAGATCAAGATATTAAAGCAACGGCAAAGAAACAAGTTAATGCTGTAGGGTGCTTCCCTAACACAAGTAATGTCAATGCAAATGTAAGGTGTCAAATTTAAACTTAAATGCAGAAAATGTCAGTGAATGCTCAACGGGATGAATCTAAATAAAAATGTAAGTTGTCCGACTCAAACCACGTCTAATTGAACACTAAAAATGTAATATACATAAAATGCATAGAACAATGCAATATGTCAGTGTCAATGCACTGCCAAATGTAGGTCGCGTTCAAAGTGCAAATACGCGAGCCTACTGGCTAACTTATTGTAATAAATATATTTTAAAACCCATGTACGTTCACCGTACATATTGCCACAACACAAAAGGAGAATAATAATTCGTCACCGCAGTCAAGTAGGTCATCTTTTCCGGTTGCACAACAGAGCCAACAGTTCGCGGCACATGCACCGAGCACATCGACTTTTGCAGCGCAAGCATCTGCGTCGGGTGCGAATACTGACGTCACCATGCGTACTGCAAGTTCGCGACGTGTTAATTACATAAATAATTCTAGTAATAATGAACAGAGTTCAAGTAATTCATACAACGCGGGTCAGGAATTTTCCCATGAAGATCCCGGGGAGGGAAATTTTTGCATAATGGCCTCTACCATAGGGAACGAATAAAAATAAATTGCAATAAACGCTTAAATTTACCACATATAGTTATACCAGAATTAAAAGCGGTTTTCATGATAGATACGGGGAGTGTTAGGTCGTTTATAAGTCCTTATTTAGCGAATAAATATTTTAAAAATTATTTACAGTATGAACCCTTCGAAGTTGTTAGCACTCACGCATCGAGCGTTCATAGTGAAACGGCAGTTATTCCATTACCGGTTACCTTTAGAAGTAAAGAGTTCCATAAGTTTTATGTCTACAGTGTTGACGATAGGTATGACGGATTAATAGGTAGCAATTTGCTGAAGCAATTACAGGCAAAGATTAATATGGAAAGTCAGATTTTACATTTAAAAAATACTGAGATTCCCATCGTATATACACCACCTATGAGAGAGGTATATAATCTACCATCTCGTAGTGAAATTAGAGTAAGACTCCCGGTTAACTTATTGGACGGGGAAGCTGTGCTAGACTTTAAACAGTTTACGGAAGGGATTCGAATGCCCGCCGCATTAGTTACGTGTGTTAAAGGCTATGCAACAACTGTTATTCAGAATTACAGTCATCAAAATAGGAATTTAGTAGTGACGGGACCTTTTCAAGTAGATCCATACATACAGAGCCCATCTGTTAGTGTTAATTTCATGGATAATAATATAGAAGTGGACAGATTGCTAACAAAAAATTTAGAAAAATTACAGTTAGATCATATGAACGCAGAAGAACGTAGGGTTATTGAGGGACTTTGTAGGGAATACAAAGATATATTTTATTGTGAAAATATTCCATTAACCTTCACAAATCAGGTTAAACATAGAATAAGAACAAAAAATGAAGACCCAATAAACATTAAGGCACATAGGTTACCCCCTATTCAAACAAAAGAAATCAAGAATCAAGTTGAGAAAATGTTAAGGGATAACATTATCCAGGAATCGCATTCTCCCTGGAGTGCTCCCGTACATTTGGTGCCGAAAAAGTTAGACGCATCAGGCCAACAAAAATGGAGGATGGTAGTTGATTATAGACGGCTCAATGAAATTACAATTGATGACAAATATCCCTTGCCCAACATTAACGATTTATTTGACATGCTAGGTAAAAGTACCTACTTTACAACCCTCGATTTACCTAGCGGGTATCATCAATTAGAGGTCCAGGAACAGGATAGAGCTAAAACCGCATTTAGCACACCTTCAGGTCATTACGAATTTAACAGAATGCCGTTTGGGTTAAAGACAGCACCTGCAACCTTTCAGCGAGCGATGGATAACGTCCTACGAGGCCTTCAAGGCTTACATTGCCTAGTATACCTCGATGACGTCATCATTTTTTCAAAAAGTTTGCCTGAACATGTAGAAAAACTTAGAGCAGTTTTTGACCGCTTCCGTCAAACAAATTTGAAAGTTCAATTAGATAAGTCACATTTTCTTAGAAAGGAAGTACTTTACTTAGGGCATACTATTACGAGTGAAGGTTTGAAGCCAAATAATGATAAAATAGATGCTGTACTTAGGTATCCCATACCAGAAACGGTTACACAGATTAAAAGCTTTTTGGGTACTTCTCTGATTTTGTGCAAATCGCATGTCCGTGAATATTTTGGCGAATCTAATCGTCCTACAAGCCCACCAATATTTTTAATCTATAATTGGGTAGCCTAACTTTGAATGCCAAGAAGAATTAAAATTAATCATGACGAGTTAATGACTCAAAATAATATTTTAGTTGCTTAAATTTCATTACCCTCAGTGTCTTTGTTGCGACGAGTTAGAAAAACATTTTTATTTAATTATACGTAGAGGTTTATGCTGCGAATTGTTACTTGAGGAACCTCAAGTACATCATAAGGAAATGAATTATGATTTTGTAAGATATAATATTGTTATTATTTTAATACATTGTGATAAAAACAATTTGTCGTAAAAAATATTACATTACCTTCAGCCTATCTTGAAATATCAAACATTGTTCCGTATAGTCACCGGCAAATAAGATGGCAAGATTTTGGCGAAGTGGGGGTAAGTTCGCGCATCGTACACTTAGTGGCACAAAAAAGTGGTAACTTTTATTGATCGTCATTATTCTATTGTTATTGCCATCATTTATATTTAATCATGTCTGTATAGAACAAAGTTAAAGAAGGGAGAGGAATTCAAGTTTATTAGGAGTTATAAATAACGTGCATTTAAAATTCAAAAAAGTTTATATAAAAAAAAAAAAAAAATAACTAGTCGTCGTCACTATCCGTTAATAAAACTACCCTTGGCATCATATTGAAAGTCGCAATCGCAGAACACTATGGTTGTGTTCTGCAAGTGTTTGGTCAATGCTGTATGTTTTAAATTGTTCTTTTTACAATTTTATTAATTTGTATAACTCTGGTTTGAGCATACTTTCCTCGTATGCTATGCCTTTTCAGGAACTCTATCCTAAATTTAAAAACAATAACAACACTTAAGTTTAACACAACAAAAACAAAGGGTTCAATTTTCGTGCACTGAAATGTAATCGGGAGCGAACGGGACGAAGGCGCGGTGCGGGAGGCAAGGGTCGACTGATGCACCAATCGCGCGCTCGGATCGACGCTACCTCATACCCCGCGTCCCGCTTGACCACCAAAGAGACCTAAAAAACGACTTGTGCGCATCTAACGACTTTTGCCATCTTATTTGCCGGTGATTATTTATTACATCGTCCCTGGATCGAGCACCCCCTCCCGCCTCCGCACTTGCTGGTCAGTCAGCCAGCAACAACAAAAGGGGCAGGACGCGCGCCATTTTTTTCGCGACCGTTAAAAAAGTTCGACAACTGCGCGCTTCAACCAATTTCGGTTTCACTACATTCAGCGGATTTTTGACGTAAGTAGTTGTGTTTTTTTCATACTTTGTCTTAAGGCAATTGTTATAATGTATGTTCATGTTTATTATTATCATTATGTACCTTAATCGATTAATTGCAGAGTAAAATAAAAAACAGTTTGAAAAATTCATTACCCTCACTTTCATTACCATCGATTACCTTCAGCTTTGAAGGTGAGGGTGATGAGACTAAAATGAAGGTAATGAATTTTTCATATTATTCTATGTGATATTCTATTCAACCCTATTATACTGTAAAATCCTAAGCGGACACCGGTGTCCGCACATCTATTATCTTTCAATTGTGTCTCTAATGACAGTAATCTCTAATTCTAAGCGGACCCGGTGTCCGCTTAGAATTTTACAGTCTAATATAAGATTTCATTATTGGGTTTCTAAAAAATATTATCCTTTTCAGGAAACAAGTATGGCTAAAACTAAAACTAAAAAAACTCGCGAAGAAAAGCTTGCTCAAGCTAGGCTGCATAAAAGGAAAAAATACGAGGAAATTAAAAACGATCCCGAGAAATATGCAATTCAGAAGGAAAAAGAGAGACAGAGATACTTGAAACGAAAAGAACAAAATAAAATAAATTCCGTTGCTAAAATGACACTAAGGGAAAAAAGACTTCAAAGAAAAAAATGGAAGGAAAATAGTAAGCGTTATTTAGAGAAAAAGAAAAAGGAAAGGGTAATACAACAGATGCTGATTGATAATTCGCCTCCAACAAGTGATAGAGAAGAAAATGTAGCTGAACAAGACCCATTAGAAGGGCCATCACACCAATCAGTAGAGGTATCTAACATAAACTGCAAACGGTGTCAAAAAAAGGATAAGTTAATAAGAAGACTTCGTTATAGTTACAAGAAAGAGATTGGTAAACTGAAACAGGAAAAGGAAAAAGTTATTAAAGAAAAGGATGCAATGAAAAAAATGTTGATAAGGCAAATAAATAAACAACGAAGAATACAAGCAAACCAACAACAGCCATCAACAGGCAAGAAAGTGGATAATTTGATAAAATCAATAGACGAAGACAAACGAGAAGAAGTAAAGAAAAAAATATTATTTGGAGAAATCATATCGAACAATTTAAGAGATGGATTTAAAGTTTTAAGAAAGAAAGAAAAACGAGAGTTTAGCGATATAGTAATGAGGGACAAAGACCGTTTCAAGAAGCACAAGGTTTTAGGTAAAGCGTCGAAATTTACAGTGCGAGAGAAAAATAAAATATGTCACCGCAATGAATCAAACATGGATACAGAGAGTAAAATGAAACAAGACGTAGAAGATTTTTTCGAAGATGACAGCAATACTAAAATTTCTCCTGATAAAAAAGAATTTATCACACAAAATGGACAAAAAAAACAAAAACGATATTTATCAGACACATTAACCAACCTCCACAAAAAGTTTATGCACGTTCAAAACAATAATATTGGATATTCTACGTTCTGTAAATATCGACCATTTTGGGTTCTCTACCCTAAAGAATCTGATCGTAATACATGTGCTTGTAAAATACACGTAAATTTTGATTTGTTAGTCAAAAGTCTTAACAAGACAAAAATCACTAAAGAGGCAAATGGAACTGCCATATTGGAAAGCTTGTGCTGTAATATACACAATGAAGAATGCTTAAATCGAACATGTGAGGTATGTCGAAACAGAGCTTAACTTATTAACTATGAAGAATTTAGCAATGAAGAGAAAATAAACTATTATCAGTGGTGCGCAAAAAAAGAAACCTATAATGTCAAAGGACAAGATAAAACAAAAATTGTTACCGTAAAAACTCGATTACAAGATTACCCACGAAACGTTATCGAAAAATTGGAAGATTCTCTAAAATCATACTTTAAACATTGTACTAACATCGTTGTCCAGTATAAGAGCATTAAATCTCTGAAAGCGACAATGACTACCAAGGAGGTTATGCTACACATTGATTTTTCCGAAAATTACTCTGTCAAATTTAATGAGGAGATACAAAGCTATCATTTCGGCGGCAGTCGACTGCAAATAACATTGCATACTGCGGTTGCGTACTTAATTGATCCAGAAACTGGAATCATGAAGACATACAGCGTTTGCAGTATCAGCGAATGTAATAGACATGACGCAAGTGCTATATGGGCACATCTCATACCACTATTGGGTTATGTCAGAGAAATATCACCTCTGATAGATACAGTACATTTCGTATCTGACAGCCCTTCAAGTCAATATAGGAATCGCTACATTTTCTTCGTTATAAGTCAACTGCAACAGGATTTTCCAGAGTTAAACTTTATAACCTGGAACTATTTAGAGGCTGGACACGGCAAAGGAGCGCCAGATGGAGTTGGTGCTGTCCTGAAGAGAACTGCAGATAAAATCGTACAATTTGGTAATGACATTGGCACAATGAAAGACTTTTGGGAGCTCATTCAATTCAAGGTAAAGAATGTCAAACTTCTATCTGTCTCAGAGCAAGATATTGAAGACAGGAAATTTCCCTCGTCGGTTCAAGGATTTCGTGGAACGATGTCTCTGCATCAAGTACTTTGGTCATCTAACAGGCTTCGAATAACCTTCCGAAAACTAAGTTGTTTCTTGTGTGAAAACGGTGAAATATGTACACATAACTACCATCTTGGATTTATGAACTTACCTTGTCTTTATGAAAATGTTGATTCTGAACATCTACAAGATTTCTTAAACGAAAACACGACGAACGAAGTCCTTCGAGAAGTGACAAATTCTCGAACACCTACCCCTGCTAATCAATTCCTGAATAGATTAACCACTGAAGCACCACAAAATATGAAAAATTCATCAAATAGAGCCCAAAATAATAACAAAATCACCATACTATCTATCTTGGGAATGAAATGAAGAAAACAGATAATGCAAATTTTCAACTTGATTTTCAAAAGTTTGTTTCTGAAAAAGTCACGGTAAAAGAACAAGGAAAAGAACAAAATAATCCCGATGATATTTCAGAAAGTGACAATATAAGAAAAATACTCAAAAAGGATAGAAAAGTGAAGACAAATTTTTTTGACCATTCAGATGATAGTAGCAGTGGAGGATACATAGATGAAGAAGTCAGAATTGTAAAGGAAGAATCACGCATTACCTCATATTTTGATGATTCTGATGATGAAAATATTTTTTAATTTACCAAACCCAAAGAATTGACACTGTTAGGGATGTAGAACTAAGAAGTTTTTTTTTGAGCATACTTGTGGCTTTTTTTTGTTAAATATTTTTTTATATTGTATTCATAAGAGAGATTATCTGCTCTGTTTTAACAATAATAATGTTAAAAATATATATATGTTTTTAATATGTTTCGGCAGGAAACAAGAGCTTGCTATAACAGTGATTTTGAATAAGTATGTTATTTAGCAGATATTACTCGTATTAGGCAGGATAGTTATGTTTCATAATTTATATAATTACGTTACATTAAGTAATTATAATTTTATATTTAATAAAACTCGTAGCTTCTTAAGACATGACTGATTAGATACCGAAACTTAGTTTGATTTGTGATAGGAGACTGAATATTTTTTTTTTGTTATATTTTAAAGAATAAACTCTGATTGTGTAAAATTTACGAACTTTTATTTACTTCATCTAATAATATAATTCAGCATTTTTTTTACTTCTACTATTTATTTATTATTTTATTTATTTATTTATTTTATTTATTTATTTATTATTTTATTTATTTATTTATTTTATTTATTTATTTATTTTAATTTAACTTAGACTCATTTCATTACCAGCCATTTTTTTCATTACCTTAGTCTCCAGTTTCATTACCAGTAATTTTTTTTCATTCCCTTAGTCTCCAATTTCATTACCAAATCCACTGTTTTCATTACCATCAGCAGTACAGAATTTCATCGGTCAATATCTACTTATGTAATGCGTATAATATTGTATAAATTACATAAATAGTTTATGTTTTTGATACCAATTCTCGTGAAAGTTGAAAATAAGGAATTGAAAATTTTCTCATAGTTCTGTCAGAATTGCACTAAATCATAGAAATACCCTTTTAGGACTTATCGGATACTATAGGAAATTCATCAAAAATTTTGCTAAAATAACTAGACCATTAACAGCTTGTTTAAAGAAAGGTCGCAAAATTATTATTAATGAAGAATATAAAGAATGTTTCGAGACTTGTAAAAAGCTTTTAACAAATGCACCTTTGTTACAGTTTCCTGACTTTAGTAAAACTTTTATCCTAACCACTGATGCATCCAATTTTGCAATCGGGGCTGTATTATCACAAGGAACAATAGGATCAGATAAGCCTGTAGCATATGCTAGTAGAACTTTGAGCGACACTGAAGTAAAATATAGCACTATTGAGAAGGAACTATTAGCCATAATATGGGCAGTTAAGCACTTTCGACCGTATCTGTATGGTAACAAATTTACCATATTTACAGACCATAGACCATTAGCATGGCTGTATTCATTGAAAGAGCCCAATAGTAAACTCACGCGATGGCGGTTAAGGTTAGAAGAGTACGATTTCGAAATAAAATATAAGAAGGGCCCTCAAAACACGAATGCAGATGCTTTATCTAGGATTAAGATTAATGCAATTGACGACGATTTAGATTCAATATTCGTAAACGTAGGGGATAGACAGGAACGGATACAAAATCACGCGATGGCGGTTAAGGTTAGAAGAGTACGATTTCGAAATAAAATATAAGAAGGGCCCTCAAAACACGAATGCAGATGCTTTATCTAGGATTAAGATTAATGCAATTGACGACGATTTAGATTCAATATTCGTAAACGTAGGGGATAGACAGGAACGGATACAAAAAATAATAGATAACGAATTGCAAGACCTCGAAGCTCCAATAGAAACGATAGAACTTTCGGATTCTGATGATGAGGTCACTGCCAATTCAGTTTCAAATAGAGAACACGAAGGCATTCCTATTTTAAAAGAAAGCTGTCGATACTAAACCAAAACAGATTTTAGTTCATTCATGGTTTAAAAATAACTTAGCTGTAAAAGATATTTCTAATAAGAAACAAAAAATTCTGGAAGTTCACTTACCGACAAATAACGATAAATTAGTTAAAGACTTTTTAAAAGAGTATATAGATTCAAAACATAGGTACTTTATATACTTTGGACATCCATCTTTTAGAAAAACTTTTTCAAACATGGCAATTAAGTTATTTAAAAAGGATTATGTTAAGCTAATGTACAGAAAGAGCTATAAATTTGACAGAATCTGAAGAAGATCAAAAAGAAGTTATTTTTAAATACCACGACGGGAAAACGTGTCATAGAGGTATTAAAGAAACTTTAACTAAACTTAAACGACATTATTGGTGGGCAAACATGAAAGAGACAGTTACGGCAATCATAAACGCTTGCGAAACATGTAAACGCATGAAATACGACAGAAAGCCGATCAAACCTTACATTCAGTTAACACAAACGCAGGATGGCCCTTTTCAGGAAGCTTTTATGGACTTATTATATATCGAAGGGAAATATTATTTAACTATAGTAGACGCATTTAGTAAGATAGCACAAGCTATAGAGGTACCAAATAGGAGTACACCAGAGATAGTTAGGGCATTGATTAAATACTTTAGCATGTATGGTCTGCCTAGGAAAATTAGTTGTGATTCCGGGACAGAATTCAATAATGCTTCGATTAAGGAAATGTTAAGCTGGTACAAAATTGAACTTCATATTGGGACTCCAAACAATCCCAGTTCAATGGCAATAGTAGAAAGATTTCATTCCACCATTATCGAGATTTATCGTATAGCAAAATACGATAAAAGCGATTTAGATGCAGCATCTGTTATGACTTACGCCATCATGGCCTATAACAACACCATTCACTCAGCAACAGACCTTACGCCTTTTGAATTAGTATTTGGTCACACTTATTCAGATAATGTATTTAACGTGGATAGAGAAAAGAATTTAACTCAGAGACTATTGTTAGATCATAGAAAACGCCTTAAAATACTTTATGAATTCATAACAGAAAAATTAGAATCCGACAAAATTAAAGTGATAAATAAAAAATGTGGTGAAACGACACCAGTACTTGAGCCAGACGATACTATTTATATGAAAGATACTAAGATTAGAAAAGCTAAAGAAAAACCGCGATATGAAAAAGCTAAAGTAATAGGTGAAGTCGAAAGAAATGTAGTACCAGTAGGAGTAAAGAAAAGGAAAACTAGAGTAGCGTTAAAAAATGTAAAACGTCCTCCACAGATCGTGCCTGGTACTTCTGGTACTAGTGGTGTCAACATGCACGCTGGACCTTCAAAACCTCGGTCAGAATCCGGGGATAGCAGCGATAAAGCGGGGAGTAGCAGTGAAGAGGAATAGTTATTGGACAATATATAAAACTATAGATTTAGAATCATTAGGCTTACAAATAGATAATAATATTCGGGATTTTAGTAATTTAAAAATAAAAATTAAGGAAATTAGAGTTAGTAACGAAACGGTAGGAATAGAAAGTCAAATCGAATATCTCATTAATTTAACTAAGAGTAGATTTTTTCAAATATTACCTTTTCATTATAGGAATAAACGAGCCTTATTCAATCCATTAGGCTCACTTGTAAAAGCTATTTCGGGAAATTTAGATGAAGATGATGCAATTAAATATGATAGAGAAATTCAAATGATACAGAACAAAGAGCATGTAGTCGAACGTAAAGTATCATCAATAAATTTTTTGCTTTTGATAAATTAGTAAACGACTCTGAAATAATAAATTCAAATATAAAAAACTTGGGTTTACATACCAATGAAATGGAAAAATTAGTTGAACATGAGTTCAGGTTTAACAAACTTTTCCAAATATTTAATACTATGTATCAAATTTTAAATAACTTTCGAACTTGTTACGAAACCATACAAGAGATTGAGACGGCAATAGCCTTTAGCAAATTAAATACATTGCACCAATCCATTATAAATAGTACAGAATTATATTATACATTAGAAGTCATTTCTAAACATGCTAGAACAATATATCCAGTAAGCAAACGTAATTTAATAAAATTAGAACGTAATATTATACTTAAGTCATACATAAATAATAACAAGTTAGTTTTTGTTTTAGAAGTCCCCCTAATAGATAACGAAACATATAATTATTACAAGGTTATACCTATTCCTATATTCCATTCTCCAAATACCTTTACGATTATACCCAAATACCCTTACCTGATGGTGAATAGGTTGAAATACATGCCCGTGGTAAGCCCATGTGCTGAGATTGAAAAGGACAAATTTCTATGCGCTGAAACTAACTTAGCCCAGTATCCAACTGTGACCTGCATTGAACAAATAATGTTGATGAAGAATAACAAAAACTGCATACAGAACCATATTGAAATAGAGAAAACTAAGATACAAAAAGTAACCGACAACCAATGGTTGGTTTACTCAGAAGAAAACCTCATCATTACTGAGAATTGCGATACAGAAATTCTGAAATACACCGTTCTTGGGACCTACATCGTGACTCCAGGCCAACAATGCGAGACACAAATAGGCGAAGTCATCGTTGCCGCTACCACAAACACTACAGTTTCTAGTCTCCAGCTGCCATTGATTCAGATGCCAGAGCTACAACAGGACATCCAGAGAAGGTCAAAGAAAGTGGATCTAAGAAATGTGGACTTCAGTGATGTGAAAGAAGTTTTACAAAGTGCAAAATTTAGTGAAATAGACGATACGACCCAAACAGTGACAATAGAAATTAGTATATGGACCATCTTCGAGTATGTGATTATTGTTATAGCAGTATTTATCTTTATAATGTATAAATTCCAGTTTATAAATTTTTGTCGAAATTCTCCGAAACTGTCTGCGACACCTTCGGATAATTTCTCTCTTGGGGAGGGAGGAGTTAAGGAACCCCAACCTACCAATATTAGCTTTGTCAGCCAATAAGTATTTATTAGACATATTATTTCCAAACATTCCATTGCTTGATCAGCATCCAGAATAATCTAGGACGTGCGTCATATCTGATCACGCCATGCATGTACTACGTTAGCAATAAAGTTAGTATATAAGATCAATATTTTATTAGATGACAAGAACTGTTTAGCTGTAACTCTGTCGGAATAAAGTTATTTTTTTAAATACTTCCGTTGTCGCTTACTTAATTCGCGCGGTCGCCTTCCGTAAATTCGGCAGGGTTCAACGCATCAGTTTGACTCGAATAGTTTTGTGCATATCTCGTAGGCCCCGTAGGCGTTGCCATGGTAACCTAAGTTCTCATTCATTGAATGCCTTTAAAAAGTATTACGACTTAAGTACCTTAATGCCGCTAGGTAAACTGCGGCCTGTGGCAGTAATGGCACACTGCTTGTACTGCTTGTACCAGTGTACCAGTGTACCAGTGTATGAGCAGTCGTGGCAAACATTTACACTTCCACAAAAGGTAGTTAAAATATCAGGACTGAATGGAGACGAATTCCTCTCAACCGCAAACGCCTGATGTCTATTCGCTCCAATTTTACGCAAATGTGAAGATTAAAAGACATAATTTGACTATGCTTTTGTGCTAGTCCCCTGAGCCTTTGCTAGTCCCCTGAGCCTTTGCTAGTCCCCTGAGCCTTTGCTAGTCCCCTGAGTCTTTGCTAGTCCCCTGAGCCTTTGCTAGTCCCCTGAGCCTTTGCTAGTCCCCTGAGTCTTTGCTAGTCCCCTGAGTCTTTGCTAGTCCCCTGAGCCTTTGCTAGTCCCCTGAGCCTTTGCTAGTCCCCTGAGTCTTTGCTAGTCCCCTGAGCCTTTGCTAGTCCCCTGAGTCTTTGCTAGTCCCCTGAGCCTTTGCTAGTCCCCTGAGCCTTTGCTAGTCCCCTGAGCCTTTGCTAGTCCCCTGAGCCTTTGCTAGTCCCCTGAGTCTTTGCTAGTCCCCTGAGCCTTTGCTAGTCCCCTGAGCCTTTGCTAGTCCCCTGAGCCTTTGCTAGTCCCCTGAGCCTTTGCTAGTCCCCTGAGCCTTTGCTAGTCCCCTGAGTCTTTGCTAGTCCCCTGAGCCTTTGCTAGTCCCCTGAGCCTTTGCTAGTCCCCTGAGCCTTTGCTAGTCCCCTGAGCCTTTGCTAGTCCCCTGAGCCTTTGCTAGTCCCCTGAGCCTTTGCTAGTCCCCTGAGTCTTTGCTAGTCCCCTGAGCCTTTGCTAGTCCCCTGAGCCTTTGCTAGTCCCCTGAGCCTTTGCTAGTCCCCTGAGCCTTTGCTAGTCCCCTGAGCCTTTGCTAGTCCCCTGAGCCTTTGCTAGTCCCCTGAGCCTTTGCTAGTCCCCTGAGCCTTTGCTAGTCCCCTGAGCCTTTGCTAGTCCCCTGAGCCTTTGCTAGTCCCCTGAGTCTTTGAAGCAACCGGTGGGTATTATTATGGTAACGCGATCAGATCGTTAGCTCCACGTGGACATGGGATATATGAGAAGGAGCTGATCTAGCAGCGAAGGCCGGAGGGTGCTCACGTTGCAGGTCACGCGAGCGATGGCGCGCCAGCGGGGGCGCGCGGGGGGCGCGCGGGGGGCGCGCGGGGGGCACGCGTCCCGCCGCGTGACCGCTTGAGCTCGCCCGCCTGCCCGCCTGCGCGCCTGCGCGCCTGCGTCGGATAGCGCAGCCTGGACTCGCCAGACAACAGCCTATTTCTCGTTACTACTCGGTAGCCTATACTACCCTATAACCAATCACTGCTAACCGTATCACATCCAAGTTCAAGGAGCGAATCCAATCCCCATTGTTCAGCTCCGAATCATATTCAGGTTTATACAATGAACTCTTTCAGAATATTCCAGACCATTTTTTGCCGTATTGCCTAAGCAGGGAAGTGAACTGCAAGCCTTAAGGCTAGTGAGCTAAGTCGTGACATCGACGAAACGTGTAGTGGCAGATGTATGTATGTGAGAGGCTGCGCGGAGTGCGCGGCCTCTCAAGGCGATCCGGCGCATTTACATACGGCGGTGCGCGCGCGCCGCACGCCGCGCACCGGCGCGCGCGCAACTGTCTGCGACGTGTGACGAGTAGCGTCACATCACGAGGTAATAATACCTGTCCATGTAAACACGACACAAGTATAAGTAACTATACATATTTAATAACCGTACCTACAGCTACCATCACATTTACAAATGCCTCGATAACCAACCAAAGTATCGCGTAGGTACTCCCCAGCCAACACATAAGCCAGATAGTAGCGAAAATATACCACAATAAGCAGTGTCAAGCTTTATTACTTTTGTATTACAACTGATGTTATGGCTTTATTTTGAATAAGAGAGTTCTTAAATTAAAATAATGTTGTAAGCTTACTAAATTCTGTATAAAGTTCGCGGTATTTTTTTAGCTGAATAGTAATCAAGAGTAGAATCTGCTAAACAAGCGATATTCAAATAAAAGTAATTGAAACAACTATTATCTGCACAGTTGCTGAAGTTTTTGCATTGTCCTGTATAACATATTTAAGCAAAGCAGTTAAACAGCAAAACGGTGAATATTAGACGAAATATTTTCTTTAAGCTGCATAGTGTACGAAATGGTACTAATTTATTCAGATGCTGAATAATTTAGATTTTTTCTTCTTTACACAGCTGACTTCTGCATAATTGAAAATAAACTCCTTGTTTTACCTAACTTATAGCGCTATAAGCGTACAATTGTCTTTATGTTCAGCTTAAAACAATATCAGTTACAAATGTAGGTATCTTAAGCAGCAAATAACTGATTAGTTGAAGATATCGTATGTTTATATCCAGATATTTCACCATTTTGTGACAAAACTTATTCATCAACAATATGCCTCCACAGAAAAATACTAACAAAAGCGTAAATGATTCATGGAAAAAAAGAAAGAGAACGGGAGGAATAAGAAGAAAGTGTTCACGAGAGTATGTAAAGATAAAAAATAGTATCTGTGCAGTAATAGAAAAGGGTTTGACAACTGATACAAATAGGCCCGGGTCAAGTGCGACCAATACAGTTGAAGAGGGTTCTGTACAGGATGATTGTGCATCACCATCAGGATTAGTGATTCAAACAAATAGACCGGGTCCAACTTTAGGTGCAGATAACGAGAGTTATATGTGTGACAACTTTGCATCTCAATCACAGACTGTACAATTTGATAGTGATTCAAGTTCTACTGATTTGGAAGAAAACTCGGAATTTAATAAAAATTCTGATTTTCGCAATAACCTCAGAGAATGGGCAGTGAGTAAAAATATTTCTCAAGAGGCTGTAAAAGACCTACTAAACGTCATTAATCAACGATTTCCTGGAACTGTACCAGTCGATCCTAGGACTTTATTGCAAACTCCTAGAAATATCGTAATTAAAGAAATTGAAGGTGGAGAATACTGGTATAACGGCCTCACGAAACCACTTACCAATATTTTAAATGTTTGGCTGGACTTGCCAGATATGATAAACCTTAATTTCAACTTTGATGGGTTGCCAATTTTTAAAAGTTCCAAAAAAGAATTTTGGCCTATTCTTTGTAATATACATGAAAGAACTGATATACGACCACTCATTGTTGGAATTTACTATGGTTCTGGCAAACCAAAAAATCTGAATCAGTATTTAGAAGACTTTGTCTCAGAGATGAAAACGCTACTTGAAAATGGCATCCACATGGTTAAAGAAGGTGAAGAAAAGATAGTAGCTGTAAAAATAAGATGCTTTATATGTGATTCGCCAGCGAGGGCTTTCATAAAAGGTAATTTTGTAAGTCTAAAATATAGATCGTTTAAACGTTACTACTAGACCATATATACAAACGCACGCTCGAACTCACACACGCACTACATACTTATTAGTTCCACAAAGATGATGATTCGTTTGTAAACTAAGTGTACAGTAATTCAATATAATCCTGAAGGCCAACTGTGTCACGTTTTTTTAACATGTCAGTTGATAAAATTATTCAAGCATGTGTAACGTGAGCATTTATTTTCAGGTGTATGCAATTTTAACGGGAAGCATGGTTGTTTAAAATGTGTAACTGTAGGCGACTACTCCCACAAGTCTCATACAGTGATATTTCCAGACTCAAGATGTCCCAAGAGAACGGATAATGAATTTAGACAAAGAAACTATGGACAACATCACAAAATAGACACACCCCTTCTAGGATTACCTATCGATATGATTGAAGATTTCCCAATTTCTGATTCACTGCATCTTATTGATCTGGGAGTTATGAAACGTTTACTAGTGGGATGGCGCGATGGTAATTTTGAAAAGCTTTTGACCAAATGGAGGGCTTCAGATACGCAAAAAGTTACAGATTTTTTACGGGCTTGTAAACTTCCTTCTGAAATCCATAGATCCGCACGAGGGTTAGATGAGCTGCTTCATTGGAAAGCAGTGGAATTCAGATCTTTTTTATATTACCTAAGTATCATAATTCTACCTGAAGTGATGTCAAAAGAACCCTATGAACATTTTGTCTTACTTTTTTGTGCAATTACGAATTTTTAGTACGATTTGCTCATCTCAAAAATACAGCTCACTACTAGATCTTTCTGAGCAACTATTATTACACTTTGTAGAAAACTTCAAAACATTTTACGGTAACTACATTAAAAGTAATATTCATAATTTAGTACATGTTACTGATGAAGTCCGTAAATTTGGCCCTCTTAACACATTTAATTCGTATCCGTTTGAGAATATGCTCCACATTATAAAAAATTTGTTAAGGAAAGGGAATAAACCACTAAATCAAGTTGCAAATAGGCTGGCAGAAAGTAATAAAAATAATTGTTCAAAAAATATCGTGGTAAAAAAAAACTAAAACTAATTATCCGATAATAACAAAAAGTAGACATCACAATATTGTAAACTTCGATACATTCAAAATTACACATAAAACTCAAGATAAATATTTTATGAGCACAGAAAGAGATATTATTGAAGTGATAGAGATAAAAGAAAAAAGTATAAAAGGCTATGATGGCCTATCATGGCTATGTTGCATCAACACTCAGATATGGCGTAATATACTGGGGCAATTCAGTTGATAGAGAACGCTTATTTAGAGCCCAAAAAAGATGTGTCAGAGCTATGTGTGGCCTTAAAAGCACAGACAGTTGCCAACCGTACTTTATACGCCTAAAAATACCTTGCCATCGCTGTACATATACGAAACAAATGTGTTCGTCAAATCTAACATTTCACTATATAAAATAGCTACTAAAAGTTACTACAGAATGTTGCGCGATAGAAATAAGTTGGAACTCGAAGTGACCTATGGCAAAACTGCACTAATGAATAAAAGTACCTTCTGTATGGCCAAAAAAATATATAACAAACTACCTGAACAAATAAAAACGTTAAATCTGGACAATTTCAAAACACAATTATTAAGAATATTATTAAATAAATGCTATTACTCACTACAAGAATATTTGGATGATAATTCTATAATTTCTGCTTCAGAAAATTGTACATCACCTCATCTATTTTGAATCTTATTGACATCAGCGTTAATATTAAGACATGTAAGCTAATATATTTGACATTTATTGAAATCGATTATATTCTCTATTTATACTGATTAATCTATTTGACATCTTTATTGAAATTGATATGCATGTACCTATCTATTAATTGATTTTATTACCAATGTGACATAATTTTATATTATTCTACCACTTTATGATAATTATTTTAAAAGTTAAATTGTTGCTAGAAATAAAGACAATGTAATTAAATATATTTGTACGCCTCTGGGCAAAACATAGAGGACCTACCTATCTGTAACACGACTATTATAAGTTGACCTATGTTTACAAATAAAGCATTCTGATTCTGATTCTGATTCTGAAGGTTACAAAATTGAAAATTTGTCTGATGTTTTCCAAACTCCTATAAAATCATCTTATCTTAATATATTTAACGCCAGTTTACCCGACTGTCACCGTACAGTTGTAAATATACATTTTGAAAAAAATTGTTGCAAATTAGTGGTTAATTCATATAAAGACTATTTATATTTTACTCCTCTCTTACACACACTGAATCAATAGACTTGTATGACAAGTAATATAAACACATTTTATTTTATTATTTACTTTTTGTTCGACCATATTTAATTAAGTTACTAGGTAGTTAAGTTACTTTATAAGGTTAATTGTATAAATAAAACTCTAGTTATGTATGAGTTTGTTTTATTAAAATATATGAATTAAATCAATATCTCCAATCATTACACTTGCGTTCAACATGATCCAATCTAGGAAAAAATATTTTTATCTCTCATTTATTTGTACTTAAATAAAAACTATCAGTCAAATCAATACCTAATAATTAACAAAAAAAACCTATAATCTTACAAAATATCGTGCATAACTAAATAAAAAACTCAGTTTAACAAAGTGATTCTTCGTCCTCCTCATTCTCAACATTATTCGGGTGATCCCCACAATAATTGTCGTGTTGATTATTTGTTTTCCATTCGCCTACCTTTACATTGCTTGGGTTGGCGTTGTTGTTATTTTGTATCTCGTCTTCGCAAGCTTTGTTATTACTTTGTGTCTCGTCTACGTTAGTTTTGTTATTATTTTGTGTGTCAGTTTTGTCGGTTTCAAGATTCACATTGTTTGCTTTTATAGTCTTCTTGCTTTTCTTGCTTGATTTTCTAATGTTTTTTGTTCCTTTTCTTTTCAATGCGTTTCTCAATATTGACTTCAGAAAATCTTCATTATTTTCAACTGTATAACTTGGATCCCATGAATGAACCATCTCAAAAAAAAAATTGATAACATTTTTGTAGGCCTTGAATCCTATTTTAACGTCAGATCCACGACTTCCTCCTGTCCATGAGCACGTACATAAAAAATCTTTTGAAAATAAAGCATCTAATAATCTGTATGCACAATTAAAACCACTCCCATTAGAAGCGGAGCACAAAATAGAATATTTTTGTAATAAGCTTTCAAACGTGTCAAAGTTTGATAGTTGATTATTAAATCGTTCCAGTTCGTTCACATTTTTAATGGGTTCTATTATAAATTTTTCTTTTTGCGATCCTGTAGCTTCCCCAAGTGTGGTAACAAAAGTTTTCCTATTTTCCTTTAATTCCTCCATTTGGACTGAAATTTCTGCAAGTTTTTTCATAATTTTATCTTGATTTTGCAAAACTACAACAAGCAACTCATTTGATATAGTAGTTTGATCATTGATATATGATACTTGCGCCGTAGAACGTTGTTGTGTATTTGCTCTACCCGGTGAATTTTGAATCACTGTATAAATTTCACCGTCCATAACTTGAGCTTCAATGACTACATGTTCTGCTGCTGGACTTGTACTTGCTGTGGAATCAATCTGTAAATACATTAGGGTATAAATAATTATAGAAAGGCAAGTAACCGGTACTCACTTAAAATTACTTGCTCCCACGGGAAAAGCGGAAACTACGCGGTTGGAGTGGAGCCGCGGGCGGTCGTTAGTATAGTACTATATAAACAGATACTTTTTCAATAAATAGATACTACTTACCAAAATTTGTGCCATCGAATTAAAATCTTTATTTTGTGAAATACGAGAAGATGTATTAACGCGTGGATCTTTTTGTTGTTCGTAATCCGTATCATCCGTATCAGTTATATTCAACATTTGAGATAATTCTTCCTCAGCTTCTTCAAAAGTTATGAAATGATTGCGTTTTAATGTACAGTTGTAGGTGTTCCAGTCCGGCTGTGGTAGGTTTGCAGGGTTCTTGCAAAGTAGCTCGCCATTTTTTTTTGGCCAGTGTAACTTTCCATTGTTCTCCCAAGAAGCGGGCACTGTTGATAATTCAACCCGGCCTTTTTTACGAGTCGAAACGATTTTGAACATGTTTCTGAAAAAAAAAATACTTACACTTCAAAAATACCACACACTATTACAAATAACAACAACACTTATAAATACTAACCTATTATAATAAATCTCGATGTTTACGTTTGTATCTTACTTATTGACTACACGAGCGCGACAAGGAAGCTACGATAACGGGGACCTCTCTACTTAAAGTTACAATTTGGAATGAGCTACAACGCAGCGAGCGGGTGCGAGCGTGGCCGAGCGCAAACCGATCGTAAGCCGAGTTTAGCCGAGCGCCCATTTGAAGCTTTGTGGTGGGAAAGGAAGCGCGATACTTTTTGTTGCGACTACCTACAATGTGCTGTGTGTTTATAATTATGTATATTTTAGTTGGTAATATAAACAATTGTCAAATTGTCAAACAACTAAATATTACGCAATGCGTCATTCATAGTAGTACTGTAGATAACTTTAAATACCTAATAGTGGGTCCTGCCTACCTATATTAGTATAGGTCCCATCAACCTCAAATATTCATGGATTTATTTTCTATAAAAAAGAACCCTAAAAAGCTGAATAAGGGTATACTGCATTATGTAATTTAAGACCTTTCTCTGAGAAATGTATAATTATTGTACTTTAAACCAAATAATTTCTGGATATGTAGTCGTATGTGAACTATTATGCAGAAATAAGCAAAATAATCACTGAAACACTACACTTTTATTCAAATTGGCCGTCCGCCATTAACTACCTAACGTTCGACATAACCTCTTTTTATAAAAATCCTCAACATTTGATTATCTTATGAAACACTTTGTTTAGTGAGTAGGAAACATTAGCAGTTATACAAAATTTTATTCTCATTATTTGCTCTTTTCTTCTCTTTTATTCTCATTTTTACTGAAATTAGATAAAAAGTAAAGATAATTTAATTTAAATATTATTTCACATTTGTTTACCTTTTAAATTGTAGCTTTATCTTAAGGCGCTCAAAAAATGTACAATAATCATATTGATAATTCACAGTAAAGTGCCATGCGTTTATATAATTCACCTTAAACTTACTTAAAATGTATGAAACAATAATTTACTTACCAAATTTTTGAAGACGTAAAATTTTTACAATCGTAACACAAAATAATTTCGTCACAATGAAAAATACATTTATACTTTTTATTACTTGCATAATTTCTTTGTAAAACTACTCCTGAGATCGGAATTTTGAATATCATTTGAATATCTGAACTCACAAATTAACAACTGCATAAAATATGTATAATTTCTGGACTAAAGAAAAATCAGAATGTATGCAGAAGATATTCAGTGTGTTGTACATTTATTCAGCTGCTATGTGGCTGTTAATCAAATGATATCCAAATTGAAGCGAGATATTTTGTGCCCAAATTGCTTGAATATCATCTGTATAAGCGCTTACACAGAAGTTATACAAATACTTTATCCCGCTTAAATTCAAATTCAAATTCAAACTGTTTATTTCAGACAATTGTCCACAGTGTTAGTAACAACAAAATAACTTAATGACTAGGGTTAGTAAAGGCAAAGGCAAAAGGAAGAAATATATAAAAATCAGATGGAATGGTTCCTTAGCCAATGACGCAGCAGAGGGGAGTCCCATCGATCTGAGAACACGCTCAGAAGACCGTTGGAGGTGGCGCGTAGCCGACCCAACATGGAGGCGGCCCTTTTTCTAACGATCGCGTAAAAATCATCTGTTCGCGCCTCCGCAAACATAGTGGATGCACTACAACGCCACGACAGCCCCAGCAGTATCATAAACGCGTTATTATATTGGACACGCAGGTCGCTGTATGTCCTCTGCGTAAAACTGGTCCAAAGGCTGCACGTGTAGAATGACTGGCAGAAAGCTTTGAAAAGAGTCACTTTTACTTGATTTGTACAACGTGCAAACCTTCGAACCAGCATGTTACATCGAACAGCCAACGACCTGCGCTCCCTCTCAATATCCATGTTGTCCCTTAGATCATCAGTGACCCAATGACCCAAGTACTTAAATTTAGTCACCCATGCTAAAGGAGTGCCACAGAGCGACATACCCGGAACATCCGAGTAGTTTATAGCACTTGCTTTGAACAACATAAGTTCGCTCTTCTTGACATTGTACTTGAGCCCATGGGACACTGCATAGGACTCACAAATAGCCACCAGTTTCCTCAAACCAAAAGAATTGCTTCTACGCAAAATTTATTCAGCTAATCTGTGTTGGCTGGGTCGTACCTACACAACATTTTATAATTACTTTTTCTTTTGAACTGTTTTGTGTGAGTGAAGTTAACTGCACACATCTGGTGCACGAGATAAGTACAACATTGCATTGCAGTCTTCACATCACTAAACAAAATAGTATTGGTTCCACAAAAATACCGTTTATAAAATTAATATCAGAAGGCCATCCCGTAATTAAAAACGTCTAAAGTCTAGTTGCAATATCATCTCAGCGACAATTAATGCCAAAAATGCACTCGTAGGTATACTTATTTTTGATAGATTGAGACTGAGATTCTTAAATATACGGGAACTGCCTCTCTGGACAAATCGTTTAAAGGAAATAATAAAGGAAATAATAATATCTTTATTTGCATAAAACATGGTATACATGATGTTACAATTTGAATAATAAAGTGCTTACATGTTTTGCCAGAATTATACTTGGCATGCAAATCTTTCACTTAACACTAAAATGCAAATTTCTTTTCCAGAAATTCTTTTAAACTATAGAAATTATTCGTAATCAACCAATTGAACAATTTGATTTTAAATAATCTAGAATTTAAGTTTTTTATGTTACTCGGTATCTTATTATATATATGAACACAATTATCGCAGCTTTTATTATATTTAGCAAGCTTGGGCAGGTCATGTAGAACGAGTCTCTGTGGATCACGCCGGCTCCGAGAAATAACATCATTGGCTGATTTAAACAAAGCCTTATGTTTATTAACGAACATGCATATTTCATAAATATAAAGGCACGGCAACGGTAACAACCCTAGTTTTTTAAATATCGGTTGACAGGATTCCTGAGGAGGTATCCCGTACAATGCCCGAATGCACTTTTTTTGCGCAACAAATGCTCGGTTTATATCTGTGCTATTTCCCCATATTATAAGCCCGTAACGTAGTAGGGATTCTACATATGCGTGATAGGTCATGATAGCTGTTTTAAGGCTCGTTACATTTTTGAGTTGTTTAAGAGCATATACAAATTTATTTATTCGTTTTGACACATTATCTACATGCTCTTTCCAGTTTAGGTTCTCGTCAATAATTACGCCTAGAAACTTTGTTTGTGCTACTTCTTTAATTTGTGTTATGTTTAGTTTAATATTATATTTAGGATTATTACATTTATTGAAATTTATATATACGGATTTATTAAGATTTATTTTTAGGTTATTTATGTCAAGCCATTGTATTAATTTATCTATAGTGTTATTAATTTCAGTCTCATGAATATTTATACAATTATTACCTTTTTCTGTAGCTATAATAATCGTAATGTCATCAGCAAATAATATACATTGGTGGTTGGTTATATTAATAATGTCATTAATGTACAGCAAGAATAGGATAGGGCCCAGTACACTCCCTTGTGGAACACCACATTTATTGTGCTTGTATTCTGAAGAAAAAGGCACCATATCCTGATTGCCGTCTATTTTATCAACTATGACTCGTTGTTGTCTGTTACTGAGATATGATGCTATCCACTGAAGTGTAGGACCTCTGATACCGACTGATTCAAGTTTCTCGAGTAATAGACTGTGGGAAACTAAATCGAAGGCTTTTGAAATATCAAAAAATAGCCCCGTGGTCAAGTTATTATTATTAATATTAGAAACTACAGCCTTCACAAGAGAAAACACTGCCAACGTAGTGGACTTGTTTTTCTGAAAGCCATACTGCTCTTTGCTAATAATATGAAATTTATCGCAATAGTCAATTAGTCTTCTGTACATACATTTTTCGTATATTTTGGACACTATGGGTATTAATGTTATAGGACGATAGTTATTAATGTTAGATTTTTCTCCTTTTTTATACAAGGGCTTAACTATTGAATATTTCAGGGCATCAGGAAAGGTTCCCGATGCAAATGATATATTAATTAAATGTGTCAGAATAGCAGTTAACTGAATGGTACACTCTTTGATGATTTTGGTGTTGATTTCGTCGTAGCCTACAGAATTGGAATTAGCTAATAACATTATTTCTCTTCTAACCTCGCTTTCCTCCATAGGTTTTAGAAACATCGAGTTAACGGCTGCACTGGTACGGTATTTTTTTATGCATTTCTGAGAACTCGTGTCTGTTGAGTAAATAAAATTATTATTAAAGGCAGTGGCAATTTCAGTAGGATCTGTTAGAGTTGTGTTGTTAACTATGATTTTTTCCATGTTTCCTACGCAATTTGTATCGTGCAATTCACTTTTAATGACTGCCCACGTAGCCCTACATTTGTTTCGGTTCTTATTAATATATTTAAAGTTTGCATATTTTTTTGAATTTATTATACACTTTTTTAGAATGTTAGAATATGTCGTATATTTAATTTTATCACTTGTATTTTTATTTTTATAGTATTTATATCTTAGTGCACGTTTTTCTTGACAACTTTTTTTTAAACCTTTGCTTATCCAATTTTGTTTATTTTTATTATTGTTATTGATTTTTACTTTAACTTTAGGGAAGCAAAGATTGTAGAATAAGCATAGAACGTCATGAAACTCACTGAAAACATTTGCATCATTTTTAATGTATATGTGTGACCAAGACATATTATTTAAACATTCCTTGAACTTGCGAATGTTATCCGAACTATAATCTCTTTTATATATATAGTAAGATGTACGTTTTTGCATCTGTTCAATCACAGGAAAACTCAACATTTGAGCTGTGTCATGGTCAGAGAGATAAAGAGGCATAACTGACGTGGTAGCATTTGGAATATTACTTAGAATATGGTCTATGCAAGAAGACTTGCGCGTAGGCACATCAATGTGGATTTTCATGTTATAGTTGTAGGAAATGTCTTGTAAGTGATTCGTAACATTGCCTTTTTTTAAGGTGTTTATATTAAAATCACCCGTTATTACAATACGCGCGCGCCACGCTTTCGTCGCGCGCCCCCGCCCTGCTGATAGGTATGACATTTCTTGCAGAGCGAGCGAGTATCAAGTATGGAAAAACGCTCGCTTCAGCTGGCCCATCACAGCAACCGGCAGGAGAACACCTGTTGTTGTTGGTTCTAACAAAATGGTGCATCTGTCGTTAATCTCAGCTGGACAAGTAGCACTTACCAGTGCATTGTACAGTATACACTAATACATTAAATGATCCATGCAATACAAACAAGATCAAACTAATAGATTTTTTGATTTTTGTCTGCGGAATAAATTAGAATTTAGAACACACAACCTAGATTTAATTAGTCAAATCATGAAAACGTTTCAATATGCTGAATGTGCCCTGAGTCAAACTAAGGTCATATTATGTTTGATCATGTTTGTATTGAACAGAAAGCGTTTTAATGTATCAAGTTCATCGTATAAAGTGGTAGTGGGTTACACCAACTGAATTACGTTTCATAGAATACCCTCATCGGAAGTCGATAGGTACAGCACAACTCAGCGAGGCTCAAGGGCCAGACTTTGATGCTAATATTTACATTCAGAGGATAAACGACGGGAGTTGAAACAAAGTAAGGGACGATCGTGCAGAGTTAGGACGCGGGGATTCCGCTCTTGCTTTCAAACTACCCAGGGAAAGCGAAATTCCCTTTCCTTTACTAGTTAGTAGTATACCGACGGTAAAAAAGATTAAACTATTTCATCATGTTGTTATAATAAAGTGGTCAGGATTTATAGAATTCGGCACGTCTAACCTATCAGAGAAAGTGTCCGAACCGACTCGTTTCGCGCTGCGCCCGCGCAGCCGCGGTGACGCTTGCACTCTCACTTTCTTCCGATACGGTCGGTAGAAAGTGACGCGCCTCCGAATTACCTACTCTTCATGCTAATGGTAAATATAACATGCCTCTTTACATTTACCGCATCGGTTGGAAGCAATTGGAGACAATTGGGCAGGAAGGCATTCGAACGGTGATGTCCAGCCGGCGGCGGCGGTGGGCCTTGCGACGAGCCAGTGTGCTATCTGTTCGCGCGTAAGGCCGAGTGGCACCACCAATAACCTAACCAGGATATATCGTACGTGACGTCACGAGGCAGTGTCGGCAGCGCGTCGCGATCGGAATGCTGCGCCGGCGCCGGTGGAAAGCTGTTGTTGCGTAACAAGCTCATTTCCTACTCGGAAAATAGGTGAGGAGTGCTGTCAGCGACGTATGTGGGGATTGCGCGGGGGCAGGCAGCGGCCCCTCGGGGCAGACAGGGGAAGTGGGGAGGCGGTTGCCGTCGAGCGGGAAGTGGCTGCTGCTCTTGCGCAACGGAGAAAGCCGACGTTTTCCGGCGACGCGCGATCATTTTCGTAAACGTGTGAATTGAGCGAAAGTGAATGAGAAAGTTGTAATTTCAAAATATAAAGTGACACGCTTTGTGCTGCCTTAAAAATACAAAGCAATTTGTGGCATCATCTTCGTGATTAAGACGCCCCGTCGTCACCGTGGTCACTAAGGAGTGCGGCGCACGCGCAAAGGCTCCAGACCAACTCGGGAATGGAAACGACCGTCTTGTGGTGCGGTTGTTCCTTGAGCACCTGTGGGCCACCACCACATGCGGAGCATGACTATGAGCCTCACGAGCGTTTGCTTACAACAAGGTAATGTTCCGATGACCTACAGAAAGTGTTGATGTTGTTCCAATAATGGTCACTGGATCATAATTCATAACCAGTCTCTTTACCGGAACTTGTCGGCTTATACTTTCGCCTCTGGATATTGTTGTAACAGTACACAATTAGACCATTTTAATGTTCAAAGATGAATATAGTTTGTATAAGAGCTTTGGGAATAGCCAAATGCTGAGTTACGTTGAGTTCGGACCCTTAAAATTCTTAACGCTGAATAACTTCTGTATTTTTGTCCTTCCCTACTTTACGCTTAATAACCAATCACCGTAACATTATTATACAGACGTTATTTAGCATTACGCATTCCAAGTGGCTTAAAGCTGAAAAACAGCCGCATAGGTAGCATTTATCTGTATAACCACAATCTGTATTGCTATTATTAAAGCAATACTAAGCTATTTGAAACAGCTAATAGCTGAATAAAATATCACCTTCTGAATAACATTGTTACATAATTCTATTATACAGCTTGATCCTGAATAATTGTTTTCATTTTATCTTTAAACTGGATAAGATTCTGTTTTTCTTAATATTCAGGTGCTGAATAAACAATATTATGTGTGTTTTTATTAAGCTTTTTTCGATATAATAGAGAGTTTCAAACTTGCTTATTCAAATTAAAGACCATATTTATATTTTTATAACGCCTATAACTTAAATGACGACCGATGTGGCGCGGCGGGCGAAGGTCCGCCTGCGACGCAAGAGGTTGCGGGTTCGATTCCCGCCTTGGTTGAAATGTAGATGGAGAATTTTTAAGACCCATGGGCATTCTGAGGAATTCGAAATGCCCGTGCTCAACAATGAATGCGGTCTTTTCTACGTCATTGGGGTCCATTTCCACTTGGTAAAAACCACTTGCCAAATCTAGGGTTGTAAAGTACTGGCACTTCCCTAATTTGTCAAGAACGTCACTAATATTTGGAATTGGGTATTTTTCGTCTAATGTCTTTTCGTTTAGTTTACGAAAGTCAACCACGAGACGCCACTTCTGCTTTCCTGACGCATCCATCTTTTTTGGCACTACCCAAATAGGGGAGCTCCAGGCAGATTCTGATGGTCGTATGATACCCTGGTCTAACATTTTCCCTATCTGGTCCCTAACTTCTTGACGGTGCACGAAAGGGTATCTATATGTTTTAGCATGTACTGGGACTTCGTCAGTGGTTCTAATGTGGTGCTTAACCTTATTGGTAAAAGTTAACCTCTCGCCTTCAATATAAAAAACGTCAGAATACCGAGAACAAAGAGCTATAAGATTAGCCTTCTCTTCTGGATTGAGGTGGTCAGTTCTTAGGCGTGATATTACATCCTGAGTGCGAGCTGAAGCCTGTTGAGTAGTACTAGAGCACTCAGTGTTAAATAACTCTGCATGCGCTGGGTGGTTGAGTGAAAATATGATGTCATTTTGAGTAGGGTTTTCGATCTCTAGATATCCACGGTTATTAACGACGGTGGTCACACAATCATGAACTATACAATTGCAAAGAATTTGTTCAGGAATAAATACGTTGCCATCTGGCGTGTTAATAGGAATACGAATAACTTTTGATGTTTGTGCCGGTATAATATCCTCATATAGATTTACGTTACGTGAGTTATACATCCTAATAGGGTTTGTCGCAGAACGAGTCAGTAACTGACTTTCTTTTAAATCAATTCGTGCTTCCCAATTATTTAATAAGTCTAGACCTATGAGCCCGTCAAAGTAATCATGAAAACGATAAATGAATAATTTCATACTGTTAGAATCGTTAAACTCTGGAAAACATGGCAAAGTAATTGAATAGTCATTTCTAGTTGTCGCGTGAATGTTAGTTATTTCAAATGGATCAAAATTAAGAGGATATTCGGAGAAGTACGTTTCTACAGCTTCAGGGTTTATAAATGATTGGTTAGCGCCCGTGTCTATTAAAAGTTTCAAAGGGGGTTCTGAGATCTGTATGTATGGGAGCTGCCTCTGTGTTTGAAGGTTAATCTCTATTTTAGTTTTAGTGAGTTCGGATCTCCCTGAAAATCCTGCTGAACATGGTTAGCTGCAATAGCTGCTTGTGGCTGAGATTCGTCATAAACATGGTTGTCTGTGGTCGTATTATAGTACGTTGAGTCACAAGTATACTCAGGGGGAAATTCCATGTCATTATTATAGTCAATGTAGTAATTGTAATCTGGTTCACAGTAATAGTCATAGTACGAGTCATTGTAAGCCGCGCACTCGTTCATATTCATTTCCCTGGTTTTGAAATAGTTGGAAGCCGGAGGATTTCCAGCCTGTCTCTAGTCGTGGAATGCTAGGGCATTTGTTGGAGGCAATGGTTTTGGGGTAAAACGTTGGACACCACTCATAGGCTGAGGGCCTTGAGGTACATTGTTTCTGGGTGGTAATCTAAAGACATTACTGCGTGGGTTGTAGTTAGGAGGTGGAGCACTGAACATCCTTTGTGTGTTCGTCGGCATCCGTTGCTGGTGTTGTACAGGATATGGTGCAGGGAATTTGAAAGGTTGCGGTGCTGGTCCTGCAGGACGCTGACCCATTGGTGATGGCCAATTAGGTACAGGTGTCGGGAAATTGTGTGATCGTGGAGCAGAAAATGGGACTGAGGATTATTGAGGAGTAACTCTATGAGAAGCTTGAGCTTTCGGGAATTCGCGTTGCTGCAAATACATGACATTGAGTTCTTCTTGAACAAACTCAAGCGCCTTTTCAATAGTAGGTGGACGCATGTAGCGTATACGGGATCCTAAAGGTTCTTTTAACCCTCGAACTATGCCTGCTAAATAAAGTCATCCCGATTTGAGTGTTCGGCTGCGCGGATTAGGTGGATTTCCTCAGTTGCGAACGACTTGCGGATCACAAAATTGAAGCTAATAGAATTGATAATGTCGCTAGAACGACGAGAGGGGTGTCAAAAGACGCACCTTCTCGCGGGCTATCGAAAGGGAGGACATTTGGAATAGGAGTAGGAACAAAAATTTTGACCTTTTGACCAAAAACTAGATTTTTTAAAGAAAAATTACAAAAAATTGAAGTTTACCGCGCACCAGGATACAGGTCGGGTGGGTACGTTTAAAGCACAATTAACTTTGCCAATAGCATCAACTAAATGAGTCAACGCAGATTGAACGCATATATTCAACGAGTGAGCAAAGCATGGGATGTGCCGCCATGAACCTTCTCTTATTGCAGCTGTCATGTTTTCCGCATTGTCACTTGCAATGGCGATGGCGGTTGTGTAGCCAGATATGTTCCAATTTGCCATTATGTCCCGCAGAAACGCTATCAAATTATTACTAGTGTGACAATTTGTTTCTTCCATCGAAGACCCTTGTCCAGCCTCACTCCTAAGTACTTCACATGGCCTACTAACTCTAACAAGGTCCCATTTAAATGTACTTGTATAGTAGGCCTACGATAACTTCTACTAAACCAACAGATCTTACTTTTGGTGGAAGAAATGTCTAAACCTACTGTTCGGAAGATTCTCGAACGACGCTGGTGGAAGTGGCACCGGCGACGGCCTCGGCGGGGTCACGGCGGGCCGCGGGCGAAGAGGCGCCCGCGCCGCCCCCCTAGTCTAGGAAGAACCACGGCGCGGGAGCGAACAAGGCTCAGTTCTCTCCCCATTGCTATTCACGCTGTACACCAGCGATCTCCCCTCAGTAGTTAAGGCAAACATTGCCCTATTCGCTGACGACACGGCCATCTACTACTCTGGCTTAAAGTGTCCAGCCATAGCTAAGGCCCTCCAATCCTCTGCCAACGCCCTAAGCGTCTGGTTCAGAAAATGGAGAATAGAAGTGAACCCCGACAAGAGCCAGGCGGTTTTATACTCCAGGAAGGGTAAAGACCCATCCCCTCCTCCCCCGATCACCATGTATGACAAGCCGATCCCCTGGGGGGTGCAAGCTAAGTACCTGGGGGTCATCCTTGACCGACACCTTACCTTCCGGACGCACATAATGACGGTGCGCTCGCGCGCCGCATTCGCTCTAGGGAGGTTACATCCCATGATCAATGCACGCAGCAAATTGTCACTTCGGTGCAAGATGCGACTCTACACCACGTGCATCAGGCCTATTATGACCTACGCGTGTGCCATATTCGCACATGCAAGGCCTTCCTATATCCATAGGATGCAGGTTTTACAGAACCGTTTTCTCCGTCGAGCCACGGGAGCCCCATGGTTCGTTAGGAATGTTAGACTCCATGTAGATTTAAAAATCCCCACCATCAAGCAATTCATGAAGCGTCTTACTGGGCGCTTTTTCGAATCAGCCGAGCGACACCCAAACCCACTTGTCGTCTCGGCCTCCCAATACTTCCCTACCAGAATTGGTAAGATTCGCCGCCCAAGGCATACCCTAGTCGAGCCAGACGATGAAACAACCGTCATCCAGGAGAGCAGTAGGGAAACTAGCACTCTTAGGAAATACACACAAACAAACCGACCCACATTCCGGCCTCGCCGACGAGGCCCGCGACGCGCGACGCCCTAGTTAGTTAAATGTAAATTCAATCTTTAGATTCTACAAGGCCAGCCCGCGTAGCTGAGTCAGTAGTATAAAAACCCCCCGACATAATAATAACGAGACCCAGCCTTTGTTTTTGTTAAGTATTCAACGACGCCCTAAGCCGAGGTTCGAGCCCCACAGGGGGCGCCCTTAGCGAGCGGTCGTTTAAATGTAACTTGTAGTTAGCCCTGGCTGGGGGCCTTCTTGTAAGGTCACCACTATAGTGCTGAACTGCGAGTGGCCCTACCTAAAAAAAAAAAAAAAAAAAAAAAAAAAAAAAAAAAAAAAAGCGGGAGCGAACTCAAAGTTCGGTTGAGCAGTAAATATCCCTAAAGGATAAACTGCGAGATTTAAAAAAAAAAAAAAAAAAAAAAAGCGGGAGCGAACCATTCGTGCTTCGGACGCCGTCCCGTGCGCACGCTTTCACCTAAGCGAGTCCACGCTTCCCGCCGTCTCGAACCCCCGCGCCTGCCCCGCAGCCGCCGCCCGTGTTCGCCGCAACCGCCGCGTTCGCCGCCTCCACCGCGCCCCGCACTCCGCGGAGCTCCAGGAGGTCACGTACGCCATCGCCGCGTCACCGCCTCCGCCGCCCGCACCCCGCGGCGCTCGGTGCCTACGGCACGTACGCACCGCTACGCCGTAGCTACCGCTACGAAGTTCGTAGCACAGCTGCGAGCTCGTGCGGTTAGCTCCGCCCACTGTAGCGCTGCGTAGCACAGTTACGTAGTAACTGTTTACGCAGTGCCGCAACAGGCTTTTTCGGCTAATTTTAACTCTCGGTGGAAACCTCACGGTGCCAACGAAGCCGAGGGTAGGTAGCCCCGACACCTGAGAACCCCCTCAGGGTTTCTCAAAGTCGGAAGGGCTCTGGTGTTGCGACCTTGGGGGCTCCCCTAGTCGTACCCAGACGCTTAACCCGCTTCTTTCAGCTGCACCCGGTGACGGTTGGGTGTGTCTACCCCTTCGGCACCGGCCCGGTCGTAAGACCATAGGACCCCGTTGGGCAAAGATTACCAACGGGTAAAAATCAAGCTTAGGGTTCACCTTAGGCACTCACCTCCCTGTTTCCCACAGGGAGGGTACACATCTCCGGGCAATCCCACCCGGAGAGTTAGGTTTTAGGCCCTTCAGGCAAGGACAGCGTTGTGAGCCGGAGAGTTTGTTCTGGGACCCTTCTTCTCTCCGGACGCAACTAGGAAGGATCCTAGGGAGGGTAGTTTTTTGGGGGACTGTCCGCCCGGGGTGACACTTAAGTGTCTCCTCGGGGCTGGTTAGGAGTTTCTCCCCCCCCCAGTTGTCAGACCTTCGACCAGTAGGCATGGAGGCCGCTTTGGCCAAAGTGACCCTACTATTCAGGGAAAGCCCTGAATTACTAATCAAGTTCGTTCCACTATTGGACGAGCTTCTGGCCGAGGCCGCCGCCTCCAAAGCGACAGCCAAAGCCTCTTCCGCGGCCTCAACGCCCCCGGAATCCCTTAAGGGATTCCTACGCGCACCCGAAAAGGATCACCCCCCGCCCAGGTCGCCGTCGCCAGCGCCTTCCCCGGCTACAAGATGCCCGTCCCCCGTGGACGAGGACATGTCCCCAGCGTCGGACTCTGAGTCGGACTCGGCAAAGTCCGAGCAATCAGAAGCCTCTTCCGACGGGTTCACCACCGTCGGAGCCTCATTGAAGAGGCGCAAGGGCCCGGGCCCCTCGGCCCCTCAGGCCAAGAAGGCACTTCCGTGCCCTCCCTCGCCCTCAAAAAATACTAACCCGTCGGGCTCCCAACCCCTGACCAACTCCCGCCCACCCTCGCCAATGGCCACCGGCCAGCCGTCCGGCCAGGCAAAAAAAAGCCCGCCCCCCCCCGCCAGTGTTCTTACACGATAAGGCGAAATGGACAGAAGTGTCCAAAATGTGTAACGAGGAATCCATCCGTTACACAAGGGCCCATGCTGTCCAGCAGGGCATTAAAATCTCAGTCGCCTCTGCGACTGACTACAGGGAGCTAACCAAGCACCTGAAGAGCAGGAACATTCCGTTCCACTCATACTCCCTTCAGGAGTCTAAACCGGTCCGGGTGGTACTCAAACGAGTGCCACTAGAAATATCGGTAGCCGAGATCATGACTGACCTCGAGAGCCAAAAAATCCCGGTGGCAAAAGTCCACCGGATGCACCGTCGTGGGGGTAAGCCCTACGACATGGTGCTGGCCATCTGTGACCCAGTCGAGGGTCATCACCCCATCTTCGGGGTTAAAACGATTTGTGGGCTATCCGGCATTCAGCTGGAGAAGCCCCACAAAAGTGGCACTATAGGACAGTGCCACAAATGTCAGCTCTATGGCCACTCCCAGAGCCACTGCTTCGGTAAAGCCCGTTGCGTTAAGTGCCTGGGAGACCATGGCACAAAAGACTGCGACCGACCACCAGACCGGTCTCGCGCGACTGAGCCACCCAGCTGTGTGCTGTGTGGCCAGTCCGGTCACCCCGCCAACTACAGGGGCTGTCCTAAGGCCCCCAAATCTTCAGCTCCAAAGCTGAAAGCGCGGGCCAACGAGAGGCAGAAGAGGGAATGCCCCTCTCTATCAAGGGATCTTCCATCCCGCTTAAGCCCCCAAAGGCCTAATGCCTGGCTGAAGCCGCTGGTGCTTGCGGCTCCTGCCCCTCCAGCAGCGCCGGCTAACCCCGCGCCCCCACAACCCCTCCCTCTCCCCCCTCAACCAACACCTGTCGAGGGGGCTAGAAACCCACCTCCCCCGATCCCAAACCTGACGGGATTTAATCACATAGAGGTGATTCAGGCCTACGTGGCCTTATACTCCCCCAGGGCCATTCAAATGGCCCACGAACTAGTCGCCAGCAACGGCGACCTGGGACGCATCTCCCTCATATATAAAAAATATGAGGACATCACTTCCGCTGCCCTCAAACTTCAGAAGCCGTAATGCTCCATACTGTAGGCAGAACCCGTCCCCGATCCCCCAAAGTGGGTTTTTTCAATGCAAATGGCATCCAGGGCCAACGCGATGAGATCGCCAAATTCCTTGGCGACCATCAAATAGATATATTACTCATCCAAGAGTCATTCCTAAAGCCCCATCACCGAGACCCGAAAATTGCGAACTACCGGTTGGTCCGCAACGACAGGTCAAGATGCCATAAGGGTGGTACCCTTATTTATTACAAAAACGCCCTCCACTGTATCCCAATGGACCCACCTACCCTAACCCACCTGGAAGTGTCCATTTGCAGGCTTGGCCTCACGGGCCATCAGCCCATAACCATTATTTCCGCGTATCTCCCACCAGCCCTAAGCTCGGAGAACAACGCGGCTATCTCAAAGGACCTATCGGTCCTGTTCGGCTTAAGTGACTCCGTCATATTGGCGGGTGATCTGAACGCCAAACACCCCTCCTGGAACAGTCACTTGACTAACCCCAGGGGTAGAGCCCTGTTCGACCTTAGTGATAAACTAAAATTTGATGTCATCGCTCCGATGCATCCGACCCACTACCCACATATTGTGGACCACCGCCCCGACGTACTTGACATCGCGCTTCTTAAGAATGTTAACCTAAGGTTGCAATCTATAGAGGCGCTTGACGAACTCGACTCTGACCACCGACCGGTAATCATGGAGCTCATCTCTCGAACAGGCCTCCATGACCCTAATCAACCCCCCCCCTCCAAAGGTGATCACGGACTGGGGGATTGTAGGCGATAAGCTGCAATCCATCACGTCCCACCACTTGGACCAAATCCCCGACAAGATAGAGACCATTGTGGAAACGGAGGCTGCGATCGACTTGCTCACGGGCCACGTACAAGCCGTCCTGGACGAAAGTTCAAGGGAGATACCGGCGACGAGTGATCGTCGCTGGAAGCTCCCGGACGACGTGCGTGCACTCGTGGGCGAGAAGAACGCGGCCGTCCGTGCCTATAGCGCTTTTCCCTGTGAGAGCAACAAAGTTCACATGCGTTACTTACAGCGTAAAGTAAGTAATAGTATGAAAGAGCTACGTTGCAATCGCTGGGACAAGATGCTTGGGGATCTCGAGCCCAACCACCAGGCATTTTGGGAACTACAGAGGAAGTTGCGCGCCTCCGATGTTACCACGATGCCTCCTCTCATTCGCCTCGATCAAAGCATAGCCTTTGACGACGAGGAAAAGGCAGAATGCCTTGCAGATAGTCTCGAGGCCCAATGCTCCCCCAGTTCACAGCCAGCAGACCCAGCTTTTATAGCCAGGGTAGACGCTGAAGTGGAGCAAAGGACCTCTCTCCCTCCTTCAGAGGACCCCGAAAATCCCCTGCCCCCAGTCACTACAGACGAGGTGCAGGACATAATCAACGGCCTCAAAGCTCGCAAAGCCCCTGGCTCTGACGGGCTCACCAATAGAGTATTCAAACTCTTCCCCGCCCCGTTAGTTATTCTAATGACCGCTATCTTCAATAGCGCGTTATCCAATAATATCTTCCCTCAGAAATGGAAAGAAGCTACCGTCATCGGTATCCCCAAACCGGGCAAGCCTAAGACCTCCCCAGGCAGCTATCGCCCAATCAGTCTCCTCAACGTTCTCGGCAAAGTCTACGAAAAGCTTATTCTTAAGCGGCTCAAGGACTACGTCGAAACAAAGAGCTTAATTCCGATGGAACAGTTTGGTTTTCGAACCCAGCATTCGTGTCCACAACAGGTGCACCGAATCGTCGAGCACATCAGCGGCCGCTTCCAACGCGGCTTGATGACAGGAGTCCTCTACTTCGACATCGCGAAAGCGTTTGACAAAGTCTGGCACAACGGGCTGGTATACAAGCTGTACCAGCTCGGTGTGCCAGAACGTCTCGTACTCATACTACGGGACTATTTGTCGAACCGAACCTTCAGGTATCGCATAGAAGGGGCGTACTCTACGCCTCGTCCCATCCGCGCAGGAGTCCCGCAAGGCTCAGTTCTCTCCCCATTATTATTCACGCTGTACACCAGCGATCTCCCCTCAGTAGTTAAGGCAAACATTGCCCTATTCGCTGACGACACGGCCATCTACTACTCTGGCTTAAAGTGTCCAGCCATAGCTAAGGCCCTCCAATCCTCTGCCAACGCCCTAAGCGTCTGGTTCAGGAAATGGAGAATTGAAGTAAACCCCGACAAGAGCCAGGCGGTTTTATACTCCAGGAAGGGTAAAGACCCATCCCCTCCTCCCCCGATCACCATGTATGACAAGCCGATCCCCTGGGGGGTGCAAGCTAAGTACCTGGGGGTCATCCTTGACCGACACCTTACCTTCCGGACGCACATAATGACGGTGCGCTCGCGCGCCGCATTCGCTCTAGGGAGGTTACATCCCATGATCAATGCACGCAGCAAATTGTCACTTCGGTGCAAGATGCGACTCTACACCACGTGCATCAGGCCTATTATGACCTACGCGTGTGCCATATTCGCACATGCAAGGCCTTCCTATATCCATAGGATGCAGGTTTTACAGAACCGTTTTCTCCGTCGAGCCACGGGAGCCCCATGGTTCGTTAGGAATGTTAGACTCCATGTAGATTTAAAAATCCCCACCATCAAGCAATTCATGAAGCGTCTTACTGGGCGCTTTTTCGAAACAGCCGAGCGACACCCAAACCCACTTGTCGTCTCGGCCTCCAAATACTTCCCTACCAGAATTGGTAAGATTCGCCGCCCAAGGCATACCCTAGTCGAGCCAGACGATGAAACAACCGTCATCCAGGAGAGCAGTAGGGAAACTAGCACTCTTAGGAAATACACTCACACAAACCGACCCACATTCCGGCCTCGCCGACGAGGCCCGCGACGCGCGATGCCCTAGTTAGTTAAATGTAAATTCAATCTTTAGATCCTACAAGGCCAGCCCGCGTAGCTGAGTCAGTAGTATAAAAACCCCCCGACATAATAATAACGAGACCCAGCCTTTGTTTTTGTTAAGTATTCAACGACGCCCTAAGCCGAGGTTCGAGCCCCACAGGGGGCGCCCTTAGCGAGCGGTCGTTTAAATGTAACTTGTAGTTAGCCCTGGCTGGGGGCCTTCTTGTAAGGTCACCACAGGATCGACCGGTTAAGCAGTAAACAGCCTTATAGTGCTGAACTGCGAGTGGCCCTACCTACGAGCGAACGACTTCGCTATACGCGCTCGACCCGAACGGACGTGCCGCTCTCGCTGCTCCCGCTCCTCGCTCGCTGCGTGACTCTTCACGCTCCGCCATTGTTGCGCCTCCGCGCAACTCCGCCGTAGTCGCCGACTACGAAGAATCCCGTGCATCAGAGCCGTCTTTTTCATGACAGTGGGTTACTGATTTCGCTATTTCGTTAACGGAAACGTGCGTCTAACGTCTTTGGCCCCTTCAGGGCTAAAACCACAGTTTCGTGGTCTCTCGGTGGATACCTTACGGTGCCAACGAAGCCGAGTGCGGTGTTGACCCGATACACCGGCCGAGCCCCTTCAGGGTGAGGCAGTCAAGTCGGCAGGGAGCTAGAAGCTTGGCCTTGGGGGATCTCCTAGTCAGCTCTAGTCTCTATTTTCCTTCCCCAGCAACTCACCTGGTGTCGGTTGGGTGTGTCTACCCCTTCGCACCAGACTGGTCAGGGCCCCGTTCGCACAATAAGATTTGCGACGGGATCACAAGCTTAGGGCTCACCCGAGGTACTCACCTCCCTGCCTACACCCGGCAGGGAGGGTTAGAGATAGGTTTAGGCGTAGGCCCCAAAATTGCTCCCTAACGGGACTCTTAGTTCAGCCATGACGGACGCTGACTTAGCAGCGTTCGTCAGAGAGGTCCTCTTAAAGGACCCGGACTTTCGCGCAAAATATTGCGGGAAAAATGCCGCCTTCGACAGGCTGGCCGCTCAACCGGAGCGAATTATTCGCGACGATAGTAACTCGTCGCCGTCCCTGTCCACGAATGTAGGTAGTCTCCCATTGTCCAAAAAGACAATGGCACCGGTATACCCGGAACCCGCGCCCCGTCCAACGGTCGATAGCCCCTTATCGCCGACCTCTTCCACGAACGCAGGTAGTCCGGCGCCTTTGTCCAAAAAGACAAAGGCACCGAAATACCCGGAACCCGCGACCCGTCCGGCCTCGGCTTTTGTGCCTGCTACCGCCAGGTGCAACAATAGTCCGATTCTCGGAATGCCAGCCCCCGCGCATGACGATTCCGATGAATCTATAGATAGGATGGACACGACTGTCCCTCGCTCACGCAGCTGCTCAGAGGCAGAGGAGTCTCCTTCCTCCTCGTCCGACGACGACTACCAAGTCGTAGGAAAAGGAGGAAAGAGGAAGCCCTCTAAAGCTCCCTCACAGGCCACCAAGGCCAAAAAAATCGGCGCCCCGTCCTCAGTTGACGAATCCGCGCCCTCTCCCCCCCGCTCCCCCGTACCCCTGGCACAGGCCTCCGGTACGGGCCCTAACGGCACCGCCACCCGTAAGGCGAAGCCACCTCCCCCTGTCTTCATCCAAGACAAGGCGAAGTGGACAGCCGTCTCCAAAATGTGTGTTGATCGCAGGATCAACTACACCAACGCACCACCCCATATTCAACATCAAAACGGTGTGTGCCCTGTCCGGTATTAAGATCGAAAAACCGTACCGTCCCCATCTAATTGGCCAGTGTCATCGCTGCCAATTGTACGGCCACTCTCAGCGAAACTGCTTCGCCAGGCCCAGATGCGTCAAGTGTCTGGGCGACCACGCCACGGGCAAATGTGACCGACCCAAGGACCGCACTCAGTGCACTGAACCACCGAGTTGTGTTCTGTGCGGACAGTCCGGTCATACCGCGAACTTCCGAGGGTGCCCGCGAGCCCCAAAGTCATCTTCCCAAAGGTTGATGAGACGTGCAAACGCTCGTCAACAAAGGGAATGCCCCTCTACTAGGGCACCACCCCCGCCATCATCTCCGTGGAACAAGCTGAACCACCAGAAGGCCTTCCCGGCCCTGGCGGCTAAACGCAGCCACCCTCCGGCGCTGATGGATTCACCCATCCCGGCGCCGACCCCAGCCCCTGCAGTTCAGGCTACCCAGACCGCAGAGGCTGAGGTTTCCGCCTTCCGTGCTCAGCCTACGGAGGCTCTTTACGACACTAAAATCCGTACACAGCGCAATATGAACGTCATATTGCCAGTGTACTTAATCTTCTGCAACCGCGAAGCCGATCGTCTAGCCGATCGCTTAGAGGCTACCACAGACCCTAAGAAGCGCATCGAAGCGCTCATGGAGGCCCCCTCGGTGCTCCGTGACCTAGAAGCCCACTTTAATAACCGCAATGGATAGGTACGTTAACGCTAGAACCTTGAAACCGCGATCCCTAAAGTTAGGATACGTCAATATGGCTTACTCCAGCAACGGGCTGAGTTTGCCAACTTCCTCCGCGATCACCAACCGGACGTCCTCCTCATACAGGAGACGTTCCTCAAACCGCACAACCGCGACCCCAAAATTGCAAACTACCGTATGGTGCGCAATGATAGATCCCGCTGTCACAAGGGCGGTACAATGATTTATTATAAAAACTCATTGCACTGTGTCCCTTTAACTTCTCCTCCCCCGACCTCGCTCCTTGAGTACTCTATCTGTCGGCTCGGCATGACTGGCCATCAGCCAATTACTATTGTATCCGCGTACTGCCCTCCCGCTCGTGGGAGGGACGACATCCCAGCTTTATCCCACGATATCTCGGTTCTTCTCGGCTTGAGTGACTCCGTTATCATAGCGGGCGATCTCAACGCCAAGCACCCCGCGTGGAATAGTAATGTAACCAACGCCAGAGGGAGGGCTGTCCTCAATCTGGGCGCCTCCCTTAACTATGACGTCATCGCCCCGATGACTCATACCCATTTTCCCCACGATCCTGACCATAGACCTGACATACTGGACATAGCGCTCCTAAAGAATGTAAACCTTCGTTTACAATCGATAGAGGCGCTCCACGAGCTTAACTCCGACCATCGTCCGGTGATGATGACGCTAGTTCCCCGTACGGGTCCGCTTGACCCTGATCAGCCACCCCCGACTCAATTAGTTACCGACTGGAGGAAGGTAAGCGAAAAGCTGAAATCCTCCTCGTCGCCTCTACTCGACTCCATCCCCGATCTAATCACCTCAGTCGCTGACACCACGGGCGCAGTCGACTCGTTTACGGAGCACGTACAGACCGTCCTGAACGACTGTTCAAGGCGGGTTCCGGCGCTGAATGCCCAGCGCTGGAACCTACCGGACGATGTACGGGCTCTGATAACCGAGAAGAACGCGTCCGTCCGTGCCTATAGCGCTTTTCCCTGCTCTGCGAACAAAGCCCACATGCGAATGCTACAGCGTACTGTCAGCAAACGTGTGGCGGAGCATAGGTCGGAGAGCTGGGACAAGATGATCAGTGAGCTAGAGCCCAACCACCATGCCTTCTGGAACCTCCAGAGGAAACTCCGGTCCACCGTAGAGGCTACCATGCCTCCCCTCACTCGTCCAGATAAGAGCGTCGCGTTCGACGACTCGGAAAAATCCGAATGCCTAGCCGAAAGCTTAGAGACTCAATGCTCGCTTAGCTCCCAGCCGTTCGACCAAGCTCACCTCTTAAAGGTAGACGCCGAAGTCGAACGTAGGTTCTCGCTCCCTCCCGTCGACAACCCTGATGATCCTCTGCCTCCCGTCACTCCGGACGAAGTGCAAGACATCATTAAAGGGCTCAAACCGCGCAAAGCCCCCGGTAAGGACGGTATCACCAATAGGGTGTTTCAAATCCTCCCCGCGCAACTCGTTATGCTCATGACCGCCATCTTCAATGGCGCTCTGAGCAACAATATCTTTCCTCAATCGTGGAAAGAAGCCGTGGTTATTGGCATCCCCAAGCCTGGCAAGCCCAAGTCTGAGCCCACGAGCTACCGACCTATCAGTCTGCTCAATGTTTTCGGCAAAATCTACGAGAAGCTTATTTATAAGCGACTCAAGGACTATGTCGAGGCAAAGAGCCTGATACCGAACGAACAGTTCGGGTTCCGGCCGGGACACTCGTGTGTTCAACAGGTGCACCGCGTAGTCGAACACGTCAGCGCGGGCTTTCAGAGAGGCGCGCTCACCGGCGCCCTCTTCTTCGACATTGCGAAAGCCTTCGACAAGGTCTGGCACAACGGGTTGTTATACAAGCTATACCAACTCGATGTGCCAGATCGTCTCGTGCTCATCTTGCGAGATTTTCTGTCGAATCGTACGTTTAGATATCGCGTAGACGGTACGCTATCGTCACCTCACCCTATCCGCGCGGGCGTCCCTCAAGGATCCGTGCTGTCTCCTCTCTTGTTCTCGCTGTTCACTAGCGACGTCCCTAGGGGTAGAAAGGCCCAGTTGGCGCTTTTCGCCGACGACACGGCCATCTACGTTACCGGTAACAACCCTACCCCCATAGCTCGCACCCTCCAAACTTCCGCAAACGTCTTAGGCGCTTGGTTCCGGAAATGGAGAGTCGAGGTCAATCCCGACAAAAGTCAAGCGGTTCTCTTTAGGAAACCCGGACGCCGCAATGTCCCCACGCCTAGTCCGTTAGCCATGTACGGCAAGCCTATCCCTTGGGATAAGCGAGCCAAATACTTAGGTGTGATACTCGATCACAGACTTTCGTTCGCCGAACACATAAAGGCGGCCGTCTTCGCGTCCGGCAGGCTTTATTGTATGACCAACGAGAAAAGCAAGTTGTCACTCAGGTGCAAATTGCGGCTCTTCGTCTCGGTCATCCGACCAATCATGACATACGCTTGCGCAGTGTTCGCTCACGCCAAGCCGTATCATATTCATAGGCTTCAGACCGTCCAGAACCGATTCCTGCGCAGAGTCACGGGAGCCCCCTTCTACGTCCGAAATGAGACTCTCCATGTAGATCTCAAAATACCTACGGTGAAACAGTTCATGAAGCGACTCACCCAGCGCTTCATGGACTGTTCTACCGCTCATCCTAACCCCTTAGTGTCATCGGCCGTCCGATACACTCCCTCGCGAATAAGCACAGTTCGAAGACCGAAACACACACTCACAGAGCCAGATGATCCTATCACTCTCCTCCAGGAGAGCGATAGGGCCACCAGCACTGTTCGCAAACAAAAACGGACATTCCGTCCTCGCCGCCGAGGCCCGTCGCGACGACCCCGTCAATGCCCCCCTCCCGACCCTTTGCTAGAGCCAGCCCGCGAAGCTGAGCCGATTAATGTTTAAAATGTCCCTAAATAATGGAACAATCAGATCCAGCCTGTCCCTTGCTGTCCTCTTCAGCGACGTCCTAAGCCGAGGTTCGTACCCCGCAGGGGGTGCCCTTAGCGATAGTCGCTTAGCTTATAAGTTTTTATGCCTGGCTGGAGGCCTTAATTTTAATTAAGCCCCCCACAGGAAAGTTCGGTTGAGCAGTAAATATCCCTAAAGGATAAACTGCGAGATGCCCATTCCAAAAAAAAAAAAAAAAGCGGGAGCGAACACTTTTTTCACACGACCATCTTCCTTCCGCGAATATTCTTCCTAGTACTTACCTATAACGTCGTCAAATCATTGTAATAATACAGAAATAAATCGTCTTAATTGAGAATCAGCAGCTTCATTGAAGACAGTCCTCAAACTCCCTAACAAATTGGTCCTTCGCAAGAAAAAATCAAGACGAACGGCGTTTGCAGTGCAGGAAATAACGTGGTGGACACGTGTCTCCGTGAGAAGAAATTTACGAAAACGGAGAACTGTGGCTACAGATGGGTAATTAGTGTGTCGTTCTATTTAAAAAAAATTATTTCTCGTCATACTTTATAAACTTTCAAGCTTTCTTCTGGCCATTGAATCTGTTCCATCTTTTTCCCATATTTTATAGTCATCGCATTCATTTTGATTCACATATTTCATTCCCAGTTAATGCTCAAACTCATTACATTGCTGCGTAATTAGCTGCAGAGCATTCATTTAAAATTTGGTTTGCACGTGCACGCGGTAGCTTGACCGCTCATTGAACCAAGGTCAACTCGGTCGCTTCTTCGCATTGTGCTCGCTTTCTTTATGCTTTAGTCATCGCGTTGCTTATTTTTGCATATAACGTAATCAATCTTAACTTTAATTATGGAGAGTAAAGTTAAAGAATTAATTAAGAAACGTGCAAGCTGTAAGGCTAAACTTACGCTTTTTAGCAATTATTTAAATGTAGCCATTTCTTGTGCTCGATTAAGCGAACTACAAGTAACAGAACTGGAAACCAGACTTGATAAAATGGATTTGCTATTTAATGACTATGATAAAGTACAGGGGGACATCGAGATGCTGATGGAGGACCCCAGCGAGGCATTGGGTGATCGCGAAGCGTTTCAAAACCAATACTTCTCCTTGGTGTCGTCGGCGCGCGAGTTGCGGCGTCATCATAGCGAGCGAAGAGCCAGCGTTTTGGTGAGTTCCGTACAAGCTCCAGATAATAACGACATCACACAGTCTAAACATAGTGTTGTGAAATTACCTCAGATTAGTTTACCGCATTTTGATGGAAGCTATCATCATTGGCTTGAGTTTAGAGACACATTTGATTCATTAATACATAGAAACACATTTTTGGACGATATCAGTAAATTTCACTACCTTAGGTCCTCGTTAAAGGGTGCTGCTGCTTTAATTATTAGAAGTTTGGATTTTAACTCTGGTAACTATAGCATCGCTTGGGATCTATTGACGAAACGGTATAATAATAATCGACTTTTGGTTAATAATCATGTTCAATCGTTATTTAATGTCGAACCGATAGAAAAGGGATCTAGTAAAGCAGTACGTTATCTAGTAGATATAACCACAAAAAATCTAAGGGCTTTAACGATTTTAGGACAACCAACGCAACACTGGGATATCTTGATTATTTATATTGTGGCTCATAAGTTAGATACCAAAACTTATATTAATTGGGAAGAATTTAGAAATACATTATCCGAGGCACCTACGTTATCTCAATTTTTATCGTTTATGAATAACAGGGCCGATTTATTAGAATCAGTAGAGGAATCTGACATTAATAAAAATAAAACCTCAAACAATAAAATACACAAACAAAAAAGCTTTGCAGTAACATCAAACGATAATAGTGGTTCACATAAAGGTTCGAGCTCAAATTGTCCAATGTGTAAACAAAGTCATGTTTTATTTAAATGTGATAATTTTCGTAAACTTTCTTCAGAGATCCGTAATCAGAAGGCTAAAGAATATAATGTTTGCCTTAATTGTTTAAACCCGGGCCATACCGAAAATAAATGTAAATTGTGGGCTCATTGCAAGTATTGTAAGGCTAAACACAATACGCTGTTACACATGGACAAAGAAAGTGAGCCGCCTGCCAGTAATCAAGTGACGGAAACTGTTACTTATACAGCCAAAGCCATACAGAATACTACTTCTTCCACCGTATTGCTTTCCACAGCGCGGGTGAAGGTGCGAGACAGCAAGGGCAGCCCTCACGTGGCGAGGGTGCTCTTGGACAACGGTAGCACCGCAAATTTTATAACTCAGGATCTGTGTGGTAAGCTGGGTTCACTTAAACGTAACGTAAACTCCAGAATAACGGGTATTAACCAGCAAACTTGTAAAAGCACCAAGACTGTGTGCTTTTACAAGTTTGCTGGTTAATACCCGTTCTCTAATCTTAGAATCTTATTCAGGTAATTATAAAACAACTATTGATTGTTTAGTATTACCAGAAATAACTAAATCATTACCATCGACATTAATTGATATTAGTACTATTCCGCTGCCAACAGGCATCTGTCTAGCTGACCCTCACTATTATAAACCGTCAAGCGTAGATATATTACTAGGTGCTGAACAGTTTTGGAATATTTTGGGTACTAACACCATCAATTTAGGCAAATGTCAACCTAGGCTATATGAATCTAAATTAGGATGGCTTATCTCTGGGTATATTGCACAACCTAGTCCATCCCGTAACCAACCAGTATGTCATTTTGTTCAGGACATAAACACTGAACTGACTCGCTTCTGGGAGCTAGATTCTATATATGATAAACATTCGTTGTCAGCCGAGGAACGCGCATGCGAGGAACATTTTTCACGCACTACTACTCGTGGCAAAGATGGACGTTTCATTGTAGAAATGCCATTTAAACAGTCACCAGACGCATTAGGTGACTCATATCAGATGGCGAAGGTACGATTTCTTTCGCTAGAACGTAGGTTCGTTCGTGATCCCTTATTTAAAGATAGGTATGTTAATTTTATGCGCGAGTACCTAGAACTAGGGCACATGTCTGAAGATAATAGTTCAACTGATTCTATAAGTTACTACTTACCCCATCACGGTGTTATGCGCGAGCAAAGTACCACAACTAAATTACGAGTTGTTTTTGACGCGTCAGCTGTGACAACATCAGTTATTTCTTTGAATCAATTGCAAATGATCGGACCCACTGTGCAGGACGATCTTTATTCTATTTTATTACGCTTTCGGCAACATAGATACGTAGTATCAGCGGATATTGAAAAAATGTACAGAGCTATAGAATTAAATGAATCACAGCGTTCTTTACAAAAAATTATATTTCGATTCAATCAATACGAACCGCTCAAAACATATGTTCTTAACACAGTTACATATGGCACAGCTTCGGCACCATACTTAGCGACAAAGTCACTCGTAAGTCTCGCGACACAGGCGTCAAATAACGCTGTAAAGCAAGCTATACAACGAGACATGTACGTTGACGATTATCTTGGTGGCTGTGACACCGAGTCCGGCACCATACAGTTATGCAAGGAGGTGAGTTCGATTCTCGCTTCAGCTCAATTCAAATTAAGAAAATGGCAATCTAATAGCACACAGGTGATGAAGGGTATATTGTCTAGTATCGATTCCAATGAAAATAACATACTCGACTTAAATCGTAAACAATCTCCTAACACTTCTAAGACATTGGGTATAAACTGGGTTTGCGACTTAGACATATTAACTTTTTTTATAAATATACCCCCAAGTAATAAAATAACAAAACGTCATATTTTATCTAGCATTAGCCAAATCTTTGACCCATTAGGCCTAGTGGGGCCATGTGTTGTGTTGGCAAAGGTAATAATGCAAAAATTATGGTTAGAGAAATGTTCTTGGGATGACCCAGTTTCTAATGACACACAAGAACGTTGGTTGTCGTTCGTTGCTATGTTATCGTTTCTAAATAATTTAAACGTACCACGGCATGCATTTGATGTTAACTTTAAGTCAATTGAGTTACATATTTTTACAGATGCATCTGAGTGTGCTTATGGGGCATGCGTCTATGTTCGATGCGTAAATAAGGATGGTACATCGATTGTTAATCTTTTAACATCCAAAAATAAGGTCGCTCCCATTAAAAATACAACTATAAAAAAAAAAAAAAAAAAAAAAAAAAAAAAATACATTTATTTCAGGTAATCATAACCCATATTATTCCATTGTTGTTGCTTAACAAAATATTTAAGTTGACTCATTTATACAAATTATTACAATTCATCATATCATAATAAAATTACCAAATAGAATGAAATAAAATAAAATAAAAATAAAATGCAGTCATTGAGATAAAACTATACCTCGTCTTGAATTATGTGGGGCTTTATTAGGAGCAAGACTGTGTGCAATGGTAGTAGCCTCATTAACTGTTAAAATAAATAAATTCTATTACTGGTGTGACTCCACGATTGTTTTATGTTGGTTATCTACATCACCAAATAAATTAAAACCCTTTGTCCGTAACCGTGTCAGTGAGATTCAAGAAAGTACCGGGGACAATTCGTGGAGATACGTTCCGTCGAAAGAGAACCCGGCGGACTTAGTATCCCGCGGGCTGAGGGCCGATCAAATCGGCACCTGTTCATTGTGGTGGTCAGGCCCAGAGTTTTTAAATTTCGGTGAAGATTGTTGGCCGACAATGCCAAATATAGGCTCGAATTCCAATATACCTGAAATGAAAGTTTATTTATTGGATAATGAATCAACTCAATCGGTAATCAGTAGGTTGATAAGTAGTAAATCAAACATAAACAAATTGAAACGTATTATAGGTTATATACTTAGGTTTATTTTTAACTTGAAGAATCCTAATGACAGGATCTGTGGTCACTTATCATGCGCTGAACTGCAGGAAGCATGTATGGTCATGTTACGTATTAGTCAAACAGAAATGTTTCCTGACGAATACAAAACACTTAGTTTAAAATCAAAATCAAAATCAAAATTCATTTATTCAAATTAGGCTGAGAATCAGCACTTTTTGAACGTCAAAGACGTTTACATAAGACAGTCCCCCAAAACGCCCACCCTTCACCACTTCCTAGTGTTTTTGCTGGGAAGAAGAAGTGGAGGAACAAACTCCCCAGCAACACGTCTGTCTGATAGGTTTGAAGAACCTGAAGCTATACGACACATTATGTCAAAAATAATAATTATGTCAATCATCTTTATACGTCATTCAATTAAATAATTTGCTACATGTTAGCTAGCACACACCAATATGCCAAAATAAATAAATAAAAAGTTATATATACCAAAATCGACAATTAACTCAAGCAAAGCCTGCTAAACTGAATACATAAAAAGCCTCCAAGGCAGTCCAAGGGCGTGCCCGCTGACATGTGCAATGCTGAATTATATCAATACAACTCATTCACACAATGTAATGAGAGGATCATGTCAATAACATAAAAATATGGATAGTAGAAGAAACATACACAAAAATAAAGAACTATTAAACAGTAAAAGAACATAGTAACATTGTCCTGCGTTCAACAAAGCGACCAACTATTCTTGTCTTCTAAATAGTCGTTGATCGAATAATATGCTTTAGAACAAAGGTTTGATTTAACTTTAGCTTTAAACGCGTTAAAAGGTAAATCCAGGAAAGAATGAGGTAGCATGTTATAAAAGCGGATACCGAGCCCCACAAATGAGCTCTGGACCTTATGAAGCCGGTGGAAAGGAGCGTACAGTTTGTGCTTATTTCTGGTATTAAAATTGTGGATGTCACTGTTTTTAGTGTACATATGTATATTTTGCCTAATGTATATTATGTTGGCAAAAATAAATTGAGAAGCCACTGTGAGAATACCAATCTCTTTAAATAGATCTCTTAAGGAGACTCTGGGCCCTAATTGGTATATTGCACGAACAGCTCGTTTTTGTAGCACAAATATATTTTGAATATCTGCAGCTTTGCCCCATAACAGCATACCGTAAGACATTACGCTGTGAAAATAACTAAAATAGACTAACCGAGCTGTGTCCACGTCAGTGTATTGTCTCACTTTCCTGACAGCGTAGGCGGCAGAGCTGAGTCTCCCTGCTAAGGTTGATATATGAGGGCCCCACTGCAGTTTGGCATCCACTGTTATGCCCAAAAAGACTGCAGAGTCCACCGTATCAAGCACCACACCACCAATGCTTATATTCGGTCCAAGATTTCTAACATTAGGTAAGGCGAACTTTATACATTTCGTTTTCTTGGCATTAAGAACTAGGTTATTTGTCGTAAACCAATCCGTGACCATTGAAAGTGCAAAGTTAACATTATCAAAATCTTGTCTATTCCGTTCTACTTTAAATATGAGAGAGGTATCATCTGCAAACAACACAACATCACAGATACCGTTTAAATAGAATGGCAAGTCGTTAATATAGACCAAAAATAAGAATGGACCCAGTATTGAACCTTGAGGTACACCTAATAGAACTGGTAGCCCGGAAGATTTCACACCATTTACATCTACACATTGAAATCTATTAAGTAAATATGAATCTATTACGTTAAGAGCTTCGTTTTGGACACCGTAATGAACTAGTTTACGCTTAAGTGTGTCATGAAGTACGCAATCAAAAGCTCACAGAAAACCCCTATTGCATTTTGCGAGTTCTCCCATGCATTAAATACGTGTTTCAACAAAGCGACACCCGCATCAGTAGTTGAACGACCTTTCGTAAAGCCATACTGTTCGGTATGGAGGAGGCTATTTAAATTGAAGTGTCTTAGCAACTGCTTGAGTATTAGTTTTTCAAATATTTTGCTGAAGGCAGGTAAGATAGAAATAATAGATATAAAAAAAACCATTATCTAAAAAAAATAGGCTAGTTTCATTATCTCCATTTTTGGATAATTTGGGTGTCATTCGCGTAGGTGGCAGACTAGGTAACGCTTACTACAGTTACGATATTAAACATCCCATATTGCTAGATAGTAAACATCACATACCAAGAATATTATTTCGTTGTGAACATGTTAAACTCATGCATGCAGGGCCACAACTCCTTTTGTCACACATTCGTCAAACTTACTGGCCTTTAGGAGGCAGAAATCTGTCTAAATGTATATTCAGACAATGTGTCAAATGTGTCAGATTTAGAACTCAGGCGGTGCAACCAGTCATGGGTCAGCTACCATGCACGAGGACACAGCTTGAATTTCCTTTTTATAATTGTAGTGTTGACTACGCCGGGCCATTGCTGATAGCTGACCGTAAAGGTAGAGGAACCAGACTTATTAAATCATATATTTGTGTGTTTGTTTGTTTGGCAGTAAAAGCTGTCCATCTGGAACTTGTGACGGATCTTACCAAGGACGCTTACCTGGCCGCGTTAAAAAGATTCGTTGCTCGTCGGGGTAAACCACACAGCATCCTTTCAGATAATGGCACGGCGTTTGTGGGAGTTTTTAATGAGCTTGCACAATTCTTATCTAATTCAAATTTAGAGATAGATCTTGCACAAGATGGTATAAAGTTTAGTTTTACGCCTCCATATAGTCCACACTTCAATGGTATAACAGAGGCCGCTGTTAAATCTACTAAAAAACATCTGAAAACTATTGTTCATTCTTCTCATTTAACATATGAAGAAATGAACACATACTTAGTCCAAATTGAGGCTATATTAAATTCGCGTCCTCTTGTTGCCCTTTCTTCGTCACCTGACGACTTTACCGCTCTCACCCCCGCTCACTTCTTAATTGGACGACCGCTAATATCAGTTTCTCAGCCACAGGTACACTCCATCAACATCAACCGTTTGCATCGCTACAAAAGGATTGAGCATCTCCGACAACACTTTTGGAACCGATTTAGTCATGAATATGTTGTCATTTTGCAGCAGAGAAATCGATGGCATGCATCCACAGGTGAAATTAAATTGAACCAATTGGTTCTGATCAGGGAGAGAACGCAGCCACCACTGCGATGGTTGATGGGCCGCATCATCGGGGTGTTCCCGGGTCCTGACGGCGTCACGAGGGTGGCACAAATCAAGACCAGGAAGGGTGTGATTACAAGGGCTTTCAATAACATTTGTCCTCTACCCATTGAAGACGCTTCAACCCGGGCAGGATGTTCGGAAGATTCTCGAACGACGCTGGTGGAAGTGGCACCGGCGACGGCCTCGGCGGGGTCACGGCGGGCCGCGGGCGAAGAGGCGCCCGCGCCGCCCCCCTAGTCTATAAAAGGAAGAACCACGGCGCGGGAGCGAACACTTTTTTCACACGACCATCTTCCTTCCGCGAATATTCTTCCTAGTACTTACCTATAACGTCGTCAAATCATTGTAATAATACAGAAATAAACCGTCTTAATTGAGAATCAGCAGCTTCATTGAAGACAGTCCTCAAACTCCCTAACACCTACTCTCTTTAACAAGTCATTCATCACATCAAGGCTATATTGGATCTTAGATTGCCCGTCACTTACAGAAGAACACTGGTATGATTTCGCCATATATATGTACATATGGCGAAATCTTCCGCGTATTGGGATATACAAATGATATTCTGCAATTCTTACATATATCTAACGTTATTATATTAAATAAAAGTGGAGATAGCGGATCACCTTGGGCCAAGCCACTTCCTGAATGTCTACTAATACAGCTGTTAGCAGATCTTATTTTGAGTACTCTTCTGTGAAGAAAATCCATGTAAAACACTGGTATTCAGCTGCATCCGGTGAGACTGGAAGCCGACCCCAACATAGTTGGGAAAAGGCTTGGCAGATGATGATGAGTCTTATCAAATCAAATCAAATCAAATCATTTATTATCAGGTAACAAAAGACCCATAGATAAATACCTTAACCTAAGTATACATATTTATAACCGTACTAAAACTACTGCACACGAAGAGCCGGTGTCGTATTACGCTGCGAGGTGTCGCGTAGCTGGCCGCGAAAACGCCGATACAGCACACCTTTCGGCCAAAACTCTTCCTTGAGGAAGGTCATCAAATGGTGAGTCGGAACGCGAACCATGAATGACTTGAAATTGGTGCTATGGCGCGCCTCCAACTTCTCCACCCTCAAGGTCCAGTTGGTCTTCACCCGTAAGTACTCTACGATGTCCTCCGTCTTCGTAGAATGATGCAAACGGGAAACGTACAACTGTGTCGTCGGTACTGCAGGACGTAGCAGCGTGTTCGGTCCAGCCAGCGCCGTCCCACACTGGTTGCGATAAGTAGGCTTCCTCTTCTTCCTCTCCACCTTAATGAAGCCGTCCTCATCGAATGTGTTCTTCGGTGGATCCTGCCGTCCGTGGACCAACACAGCGCCGTTAGCCACGCTCGCTGCTGAGCGGCTCTGCTTTCCCCCTTTTGGCTTTTCTGCCTGTCGTTTCATTTGCGACACAGCAGGTTTTGTCTTGGCGACAGTTGCAGAATAGGCACGTTTGGGGGTCGACGTACCTATTACACGCGTCGTTTCCCCGGCAGGTACGACGCGATCAGCGGAACACAATGCTACGCCTGCATTCTTGACAGCCGACGATGTTGATTCATTCGCCGACTGAAAACTGCAGACAGAAGCATTCTGTGCCCCACGACGTGTGTTTATGTTGGAGCCATCCGGTGACCCACTTGTCGGAATAGCGCTGCGCAACAACGCTACTGCGGCACGCAGTTCACCAATGACGATATCCGATGATTCCAACTTCGACTTCATTTCAGCCAGGTTCACCTTCAGAGACGTGATGTCCTTCAGCAACCTGGTGACGTCGACGTGGTCGAAAGTGACAGGAGGCAGCTTGTGCAGCTCTTTTGCCACAAAATCTGGCACATCATCCGGATCGGTCTTCTTGAGCAGGTCGATGATATCCTGCAGACTCTTCTCGCCACCATCCCTCCGGCGAGATGGCATCTGTCCGACTTGGTCGAGCGATTGAAACAACAACAACTTGGCACTGCATACCTCATCCTCCTTGAAAGAGGATTTGCAGATCTGCAAGATGCTGACCTCGTCCATATAGTCGATGGCATGCTTGACGAATGCCAAAAGCTCGTTGGCAATGAGCTGCTTCGTAGCCATTGCGTACAAAAACGTGCAGCAGTAACCGCTGCGCAAAACGCGAATAAAATATTCAAGCTGTGTAGCGCAAACGCGTCCGTTTCCGAGCGCGCATCGCTCACAACTTAAACATGGTCCTATCAAATCGGATGATTATTGGTATAACATCATCCATGAGGATCAGCGATCATTTTAATAATAAAAATACATCAAGATTCTCTGCCAGGCTCAGGAGATAGTGTCAAACCACCAAAAACCTACGCGCCTCGTGATTGCCTATTGCCTACCATTCAGCTCCCTAAGTTCATCGGATCTTATAATACTTGGCTCGAATTTCGTGATAGTTTTAATAGTTTAATACACTCAAATGGCGACATTGATGTATTTAACTAATATCATTAACTGACAGCATCCTTGGAAGGTTTAGCTGCTGTGATCTGTCGTGGTAATTCACTCCATCGTACACCTTGGAGTCTTAGACAAGAGGTATATTTAATTATATATTTATAATGTAGTATTGAACGCTAGTAAGACCAATTTAATGTAGGTACATCAGTTCCAGTCCAAATAGAAGCCCTTTTGTGCCTAAACTAACAGCTCACTGACGTGAGTGTTTGCATGACTATCAGAATCAGAATCAGAATCAGATCTTTATTTGCTTAGAATGTAGGTACAGGTAGGTATAAGATGTTGTACATGAATTAATGACATCGGCTACAGTCTACCTTACGGCATGCAAATTATTTCATAAATTAAAAATATAAATAAAATCAAAACAATGTCAACAAAACAGAAATTAAAGTCAAGTCAATTAATAATATTATAGTCAGGTACATGGTCAAATTTGCAATTAAAAAAAAAATAATTATCTGGATAAATTCATGTCATTTAAAAAGTCTTTCACAGAGTAGTAACATTTGTCTAAAAGTAGTGCAGTTACCTTAGATTTAAAAACGTTTACAGAACAGTCCTTAAAACCATGAGGTATTTTATTATAAATGACAGGACCCATTGTCATAATACTTTTTTTTAACAGCGCTGTTTTGTAATTACCCGAATGTAGCAAGCTCTTGTATTGGGATCTCAAGGGGCCATTTCGTGTTCTTATATTGGCCAGTGACGGAAATAAGTCTAAATTGGTTTTTACAAAAATTGCCACCTCCAATATGTACAGACACGGAAAAGTCAGTATCCTCAGAGACCGAAACACAGGTTCACAGCTGTCTGTGCTTTTAAGGTTTGACAATGATCTTATACACCGTTTCTGGGCCTTAAAAATCTCCTCCCTCTCACTACAGTTACCCCAAAATATGATTCCAAATCTTAACACTGACGCAACCAACCCATGATAAGCTATTATAAGTGTATCATTGCTAACTTTGTGTGATAAGTTATACAGTACGTAGGCTGATTTATTTAACTTTTTACATACGTCATCGGCATGCGGTTTCCAAGTCAAATTGTTGTCAATCAGGATACCTAGAAATTTCGCTACACAAGTTGTATCCACTTTTTGACCATTATAACTAACATTTATATCATCAGCGCGTATCCTTTGGTAGAAGTGCATTACTTTTATCTTTTTTAAATTTATTTTTAAGTTATTTGTATCAAGCCAATGTATAATTGTTTCTAAAGTGTTATTAATTTCTCTTTCATAGTCTTCTTTATTGGTGCACTTAACTATCGCTGTACTATCGTCTGCAAATAATACCATTTGTTGTCGCGTCTGACGTGGCAAGTCATTTATATATAGGAGAAATAGGGGAGGTCCCAAGACACTCCCCTGTGGTACACCGTATTTCACCTCCCTACCGGCTGATGTATATCTAAGCTCACATTTGGTTTCAAGGCATATTCTGGACATTTCCGTATGTTGAGTTCGTCCAGTAAGATAGGATCTTATTAAGTCAAGAACATTTCCCCTTATACCGTAATTATATAGTTTTTCCAATAGGATGTCATGGTTTACGTAGTCGAAAGCCTTGGTCATGTCGGTATATATAGCACACACAGGAGTCTTATTATCTACACTTGGCATTATATTGCATAAGAAATTGTATATTGCCATATTAATATTTCTATTTTTTCTAAAGCCCATTTGTTCGTTGCATAATATATTATGTTTATTTAAAAATGTGTAAAATGATTCGTAAATAATCTTCTCAAATACTTTAGATAATATAGGGATTAAAGCTACAGGTCTGTAGTTAGACATTTCCTCTTTGTTATTCTTTTTATGTATAGGTTTTACTATAACTTTTTTTAGACTATTAGGGTAAATACCCGAAACAATACTCCTGTTTATGACGTGACATAAAGGTGGAGCTATAATATCACTAACAAATTTAAGAACCTCTGTGGTAATACCGTCATAACCGTGACTTTGGTGTCGATTTGCGCCTCGGGCAAATTAGTCGTGTGTACGAGTATACGCTAATTACCGTTTTTGCGATAAGATCCTTTTCGATCGTAGCCGAGCCGCCACGCTCGGCCGGCGATCTAATATCATATGAGTAACTCGCCCAATGACGTAGTTATAGATGAATGTAGTGATACACAAAGGGAAGATTCAGAGGATATAACACACTTGGATATGGAGATGCCTACACAACTAGAGAAGGGAAGTTTAGAAGGTGATGATGACGATAATTTAGGGAGAAAAAGAGATAGGGAGGATGACTCATCTGGAAGTTGGACTACGGTGAATGGACTTGGGAAGAGAATCGCAAGAAGACCAACTCCAGTTCAGGAGATAAGCTGTAATATTGAAGAAGAAGCAGTTGAGATATGCGTATACAATAAAGAGAAGTTTCCGAAACAATTTGCGTTAGCTAGACTATTTAAAAATAATGAGATAATCGGTATAACACGCGTGAAATATATTAATCCGTACAAATTGATAATCACATTTGACAATGAATCTCATGCCGAAAAAATGATTTATTGCAAGGTATTTGACGAAATGGGTTGGCGTTCACAAAAATCATGGGAAGTTGCAGTGTCATACGGGATTATTAGAGATATAGAACTGGATCTTTCAATTGAGGAATTTGTTGGTAATGTCTCGTGTGATATGAAAATTCTATCGGCAAAACGTCTCAACCGTAGATGTAAAGATACTGATTATAATGGAGATAGTAACTCTAATGGATGGATTGCAAGCGAGTCTATACGCATTTGTTTTCAAGGTGCACATGTACCCTCTTATGTATATATATACGGTATGAGAGCCAAAGTCGAGAGATTTACATTACCCGTAACTCAATGCTCCAAATGTTGGAGATATGGACATATTGCAAAGATGTGTACGGCTAGTCAAGTTAAATGTCCTAAATGTGGAGGTAGTCACGACAATTGCGATAAAACTACATTTATATGTGTAAATTGTAAGGGTAATCATTTAGCCCTAGATAAGAAATGCCCTACTTACTTGAAAGAAAAAAGGTTACGAGAGTTAATGAATGAATTTAATTGTACGTACCGTAAAGCATTGTTATTATATGTACCTGCATCTCCTCCTCCTATTTGCCAGGTTACAAATATTGTTGTGACAGAAGAAAATAATCAAACAAGTACATTAGAAAATATTAACCCAGTACAATCATATGTGGAGCAGACAAGATATGCAGATAAAGTTAAAACAGCTGTCATAATACCTGGGCAACAACAGGATATTAGTTCGCATCCGAATCGAGAATCGAAACAGAAAACTACACAACATAAAAAACGGTGGCAGTCTCGTCCGTCCGCGGCCGCGGGCAGTGGCGTTATGGATTGGGATTCGGAGGTATCGTGTACCTCTTCTATGAGTGAACAAGAAACATCGACCCAAACCAATATACCAAAGAAGCCAAGTGATTGCCATAGAAAGAAATCAAGCGTTCGTAATCTAAAAGATACGTCGTCTGGTAATTTTATAAGTAACATTATTAATATACTTCTGAAGAAAGGTTCAATTAAGAATAAAATAAACAGCGTGGTTAAGATAATCGTAGAATGGTTGGTAATTAGTGTGGTTAATAATTTGCCAGAAAATTCACTTTTAAGTAAACTTTTTAATGGATTGTCACAATAATTCTCTCGTACTTAATATTGCACAATGGAATGCACAAAGTCTGCGGCCAAAATCAGCATTATTCGAACAGCTTTTATTCAAAGATAAGATTTTTATTGCCGTTATCAGTGAAACGTGGTTGGAACCAGACAGCCACTTTCATTTGAATGAGTATAACGTTTTCAGATTGCTATGACGGCTATGGGGGGGTAGCTGTTATTGTTCACAAATCGATTAGAGCGCAATTGCGTAATGTACATAATTATAATCCAGGTATTGAACTCTTGTGCATTCAATTGTTAAATTGTCAGTATATTGAGAATATCGTTGCTATTTACTGCCCTTCAACTGTTCATACTTTACAAAGAGATTGGGATAATATATTTTCGATAGCAAATAACAAAACCTTAATTTTAGGTGACTTTAACGGTCACCATTCCAACTGGTCATATAAAACTGACCAGCGTGGATCGCAGATATTCGATTCTATGATTGATTATAACTTTATATCGGTTAATGATGGCAGTCCGACTCGTATAAAATTGGTGAATAATTTGGTGCAACAATCCTCTCCCGACATTTCTTTTATCTCTGTGGATTTGGCTTTAAATTTTATTTGGAAAGTTACAAATGAATCGTTAGGCAGTGATCACCTAATTATTAAATTATCCACCAATATTAATGTTATTAAACAAAATATTCGTAAAAGAAATTTAAAAAAATCTAACTGGGAGAAGTATGCTTCGTCCGTAGAAAACATTCTCCATGATTCAGCCGCCCCTGTAGACCCACAGTTGTGTTATGACTTCTTTGAAAACACTTTACAGAAAGCTGCAGATTCCCACATCCCTCAAATTGTTATTCCTCAACATATCAACTCGAAATTTGAACCAAAACCGTATTGGAGCCCTGAGCTATCTAGATCGGTGGCATCACGACGTTTAGCGTTAGCAAAGTTTAGGGGTAACCCTTCACCTCAAAATTACGCACTATTGCAGGAGAACATTCAGGAATCGCAGAGGCAGACACGAAAGGCTAAAGGTGTATCCTTTAGAGGTTTTTGTTCAAGTATCGATGAGACAACTTCTGCTAGTGATATGTGGCGCAAAATGAGATGGGTAAAAGGCCGTAGATCTAAATATCAACACGTCGACTCAACTTTAGCAGAAAGGCTTCTTAATGACCTAACGCCGGATTACGTTTCCCCACCTGAACCCTGCTTTCAGTCCTGCAATAATAAATTAGAAGCTGTTATTTCTATTCAGGAATTAGAAAATTCCATAAAATCAAAAGACACGGCACCTGGTGGTGATGAAATTTCGTTTTCTATGGTCAAGAATCTTCCAGCCACTGGTAAACTATTATTACTTTCTCTGTACAATAAATTTTACGATACTGGTTGTGTTCCAAGACAGTGGCGCAATATTCAAATAATTCCTATTCCTAAACCAGGTCGAGTTTCGGGACTGTCATCTTCCCTTCGACCTATTTCTCTGATATCATGTCTTTGCAAAATTTTTCACTCAATTTTGAACAAACGGTTGGAATGGTTTCTTGAGAATAGATGCACATTTTCTGATAATAGTGTAGGCTTTCGTAAGTCTAAGTCATGTTTAGACAGTCTTGTTGCTTTGACGACAAAGATTCAAATTGGTTTTACTTCAAATCTTGTCACAGTTGGTTGTTTTATTGACATCAATAACGCCTATAATAATATCGATATCGCTAGTTTACTGTACACTCTCGATAAACTTTCGGTAGGTCGTAAGTTGTGTTCATATTTGTGGAGATTCTTGAATGAGAGAATACTTAAGATTTCAATTAATAATAAAGAATATAGGCGGTCTACGGGACGGGGGTTGGCCCAAGGAGACCCACTTTCCCCTCTTTTATTTAACGTTGCGACTCACAATATTTGCAAGGCTATTACGAACGTTGATATTTCTCAGTATGCTGACGATTTTGTTTTATTTAAATCAGGTTCTAATGTCAATGCTGTTCTCTCAGAGCTGCAGTCTGCTTTGAATGCATTTAATTCCATAGTAATCAATCTAGGCTTAGAAATATCTCCTGATAAGACTAAGGTCTGTATTTTTAAGAGAGGTATGTGCAGACAACCTGTTAACTTAGAAATTAATAATATTAATATTTCTGTAGTGAATAATATTAAATACCTGGGAATGTGGTTGGATCAATCACTCAGATGGGGAAAACATATTAATGAGTCGGTTCAAAAGGTTTTAAATTATATAAATATTTTCAAAGTATTGGCGGGCCCTGGCTGGGGTGTTCACCCTAAACATCTGCGTCGACTATATATCTCCATAATTCGCAGTAGGTTAGACTATGGTAGCTTTTTGTACGATTGGAGTTACAAGTGCCATTTATCTAAATTGGACAAAGCGCAAAACAAATCGCTTCGTGTTATTGGTGGCTTTATTCGAAGCACTCCCATCCACGTGATGGAGAGTGAATTAAATCTATCTCCATTACATATTCGTAGGAAATTTCTAGGAGCCAAGTATTGTTTAAAATGTATGTCATTTCGGGAGAGCATTGCAATTAATTTGATTGAGTCGTTAACTGCAAACATTAGTAATTCCCAATATTGGAGAGGTAGAAAACAACCTCTATTGGTCTCAATTTACAATGAACTTAAATCTTCTGCTGTTCACTCGGCTAGGTTAATTGAAATGTTTTCTCTGGGGACATGGGTCAGCAACATTAATGTTCATAAGGCTATTAGACATAATATACCATCTATTACTAAACCTAAACGACATTATGACGGCAACCGTCTGAGACAAATCTGCACAAATTTTATAGAAGAGGAATATGTTGGTTTTCACAAGATTTACACAGATGGTTCTAAGAGTAGTGCTGGTAGTGGCGCTGCGGTTTGGGATCCACTATTAAATACAAATGTCAAACTTGCTATAGACTCTGATATCTCCATTATGCATGTCGAGTTAATTGCAATAGCAGAGGCTCTTTCTTATATTAACTCAATCAATCATGATAAATTTGTCATTCTAACAGACTCGAAGAGTTCGCTGCAACACTTGGCTCGGTGCACCTCGCCCGTGCGAGGAGTACCGATAGCCTACATGATTTTGGAGTCTATATTCAAACTAGGTCAAAGATCAATCTCGATAGTTTTACAGTGGATCCCATCTCATGTACAAATCCAGGACAATGAAAGAGTGGATCTTTTGGCCAACCAAGCCGGGTCAGATGGAATTTCTGTAAATGTTCGTCCTTTATATACAGATTATATAAAAATAATAAAACAGCAGTGTACAGATGTGTGGAGTGAATACTTTAACCAAAGGTCAACAGAAAAGGGAATTGGTACAAAACCATCCAACCACAGCTTCCAGTGTATAATTGGATCGATCAAAATGTATTTAGCAGAAGTGAATTAGTTATGGCGCTAAGACTACGTTCCGGTCACATTCCCTCAAGAAAGTTTGGTTTCCTAATGAAAAAGGTTACGTCACCCAACTGTGAAGAATGTGGAGTAGTCGAAGATGTGCAACATGTTTTGATGGAGTGTGTGCGGAATGAGGCTTTGCGATTTAATTTACTTGGTCCAACAAACAAGTACGACACTGGGGACTGTAATGCTATCCTGGCTTTTCCTTTATCGGAACAAGCTAGGATAATGTACAAATTAGCATTTTTTGTTTTAAAGTAAATTTGTAAGTAGTGTAGTAGTACTATACCTAAGTAACTTTAGAATTAAAAAGGTTTTAGGTTTAGTTATTTTGATGATGTGCTACAGGGTGACGTTATCGCTCAGCGATAAAGCCCTTAAAAAAAAAAAAAAAAAAAAAAAAAAAAAACCGTGACTTTTTGTATTTTTAAGACTTCTGATTATCCTAGTTATGTCGCCTGGTACTATCGGTGACATAAATATTGAATTCGGAATGGTGTCTAAATGTCGAATAGTTCCATCGGATGATTTTTTTTTTTCAGATGTATTTTGAACTTGATCAATAAAGAAATCATTAAAAGATGTTGTTATGTCATAGGGATCTGTAATCAACATATTTTGCTTACTGATTTTCGTAATTGGTTCTTTAATATATTTGGTCTTATTAATTATTTGCCATGACGCTTTGCACTTATTTTGAGCGTTATTAATTATGTAATTATTCTGAGCCTTTTGTGTCAGTTTTATAATCTTTCTTAATCTTTGTGAATATGTCTTGAATGTGGTTTTACTCTCATATGAAGGATTCCTTCTATATTTCCATAGTAAGTTTCTTTGTTTCTTACTACATAGCCTAATACCTTTTGAGATCCATTTAATTTTTCTTTCTGATCGAATTTTAACCCATGTCATTGGAAAACATTGATTGTAAAGTAGAAGAAAAATATCTATAAAATTATCATAAGCTTCATTAGGATTGTGCTCACTATAAACATCTGAAAAAGATAGGTCGGTTAAATAATTCTTAAATTTTACTAGATTTTCCCTTGAGTAATCCCGTTTTTGAATGCGCCAGTAATTTAATTTGCAAGTTTTACTGACTTGGATTTTTAGTATTACAGATGAGTGATCAGACAAAGCAAAATCAACAACCTCACTTGAACACTTTAAATGAGAGTTATAAGCAAAATTATCCAAACATGTCTGACTTTTTGGTCTCGTTGGTTGTCGTATCTGTAGCTTAAGGTTATAGTTTAGAAGAAGAAATTCAAAGTCCAGGGTGATTCTGTTACGTTTAAGGATATCTATGTTAAAGTCTCCGCATAATACTACCCTCACATTAGATTTATAGCACAATTTTTTCAGTACAGAGTCCATAGCATCAAAAAATACACTAATATTAGATATGTTTGGTGGTCTATATACACATACAATTATAATTTTTTGTTGGATTTGTTCTATTGCACTACATTCAAAAACTCCTGTTATAGAAAGTTTCATTACATCGTGAAGCTCTTTATATTCGTAACAACTCTTAATTAGAATACACGAACCTCCTCGCCTTTGGTGTTTCCTAGAGTAGGAGGCAGCAAGTTTATAATTTGGTATATTGATTAAACTTTCCTGACCAGATATAACAAAATGTTCTGTTAGGCATATTATGTCGACATGTATTTGTCTGCGTAATAGTTCTTGAATATTTAATGTTAAGATATCAGATTTGTTTAGAAGTCCAGCAATATTTTGATGAATAATAAACATGTGATTATAATAGAAATAACTCAGAGTTACTCGCTTGAGTTACGTTTGTTTGGTGTTTTTCTTTACATTCTGTGGATTTTTTGTTATAGTCTTCTGAACACTGAATTACATTTTTTTGCATAATCTTAATCATATTTTTCATATCTTTAAAAATAGTCTGAAGTCCAAAGTAATTTATACTACCAGTGCGTCTGTCAAACATAGTGTCATCATATCTTAAATTTTTATTGCTGTCCAAGAAATAGGCATGTCCGTGAGTAATAATGTCTAGATACAGCAAATTATTAAAGGTTTCTACTCTTGAATTGAACAAATAGTTGTTATTGAAGAATTTATATGTTGGAGTGCAAATAATTACATTTGTATGATCAATTTCCTGCAATACTTCTCTAATCTGCAATACACAATCCAAATATCTATTTGTATATTTGAAGTCCCCTCACCCAGCAATATTATACAATAGTCTTGTAAGGTGAAGTTTGATACTTGTAGTTGAAGTCCATTCAGAAGACGTTGCATATTGCTATGTGGTGTGATGTAATGACAAATATCACACTTATTAAATGTATCTTCAGCAATGCCAAGTATTTTGTTTTTATTATCTGTACTTAAAATACAGATTTTATTGAGCTTCGTGCAATTTTTCTGTTTCTCGGTCTTCTCGGATCGATTTTGTGTTGTTATTGTTGTTGCTCTTTCGAGTTTTTCTGGGTTCTTGTTCTCCAGAGTACATACTTGAGATTGTTTCTTGCTTTTTTTGTTTCTGTTAATGCTCTTTTTCATAGTATGTTGATTTATTTTAGGTGAACTATCATTAATTGCTTCATGTGTCTCATTGTTTTTTTCCAAGTCTTTATTCAAACTCCTCAAATTACTATTTTCTAAGGAAAGGGCCTCGATTTCGTCACGAGCGGCCTGCTACTCTATTGTGAGAGTCATGAGTTGTTCACGCAATTCTTTTATAGATCCTAAGTCTTCCTCATCCGATAATTCTGGGACACTACTTGCGGTTTCATTTATTGTTTTTGCAGAGACTGCGTCGCTATCGTTTAGTATTGAATCTGACTTGGTTCTAGTACGACGGAAGGTAATATTTTCTAAGAAATTCATCTTAGATTTTTCCTCACAAATTTCCTCCGAAGTGATAAAAAAAAATATATTTATTTTCTACCAAATACTAAATAATTTTTAAGTGGTATCCCTAATCGTTTGTTTTGCGCCACTGGTGTCGAGTAGCGGTACTATAATGGTTCGTCTATTCAGCGCGCAGTGCCGTGTTGGCGCTAGTTGTCGAACATTCGTTGGAGTCCAAAGGTCAATTTTAAAAATCTTTTTCGTAACGGTGTTTATATTGTCGTCTTTTGTAATTATTGCACTATTTTTAACACAAAACCGCACTCATTTTCACTATTTGATATAAACTAGGATGATGTTGTATTGATTTGTTGTTGTAACACTGTATTATTGTTTGTGAAGTGTTTTGAACCGTCACTTAATGTTGTTGATTTTTTTTTATTAATACACTTGTCGTTAACATTCACCTATAATGTCACTCGTTAGTTATAGTTATTTCACTGGGTTCCACTACTTTTTTTGTCAATTATGAGTGTATTTTATATTTAATTACAAATTTTAAATACGCAGGTCTAATAAACATTGCCAGTACTCTATTGCAATAAAGTAGCCAGCCCATGCAATTGTGAATATAACAAAGATCTCAAAGATAGCCAAACATATCTGGGTTTAACTATTGATAGCCGATTTAAGTGGAAGGAGCACATTAATGGGGAGTGAAGATTTTTTGTTTTTTTAAAGAAATCGTTGCCCCACTCTAGGAATTTCTCCTGTATCGTGGGTGCGTTTACAAACATTGAAACTCACATACACAAACAGCCAGAACCAGAACAACTACCTGTTGACCTGTTGATACAAATATTTGTTCCGTGCGGGAATCGAAACCACGACACGCGGCGGAGCAGTCGATCACTCGGCGACTGTGCAAACTGTGCCGTCAAATTGAGATGTATGCTAGCTAAATTTTCCATTATTGAATACAAAGTTCGATATCAAACTCTGTTAATGCTTTGCAAAGCTTTGGTAAAAGGTTTACTTGCTAATGCAACATTTTCTACAAAATATAAATACCTCATTAATGCATTAATATAAACATATTGTTCATAATAAACTCCCGGAAGACTTTCTAGGTAACTCAAACTAGGTAAACCCCTATTTTTTTACCAAATAACTGTACTACCTATCAAGGAAATGAAATTTTACTCAATAATTACTGAAATAGAAACACAAAAGGTACATAATAATGTGCATGCATTGTCGACAGAGAGTGCTATTTTGGGTCTCAAGAATACTGTCCAATACTATACTGACCGCAAAACCACGGTGTATGCCTGTTTCCTGGATCTCTCCAGAGCCTTCGACCTTGTGTCCTATGATGTGCTCTGGAGAATGCTGGGAGACAGGAATGTACCGGCGGGAGTTCGCGGAATTCTGCAGTATTGGTATGCAAACCAAACAAATATTGTAAAATGGTCAACCGCACTCTCTGATCCATATAGGTTGGAGTGCGGTGTCAGACAGGGGGGTCTGACGTCTCCTAGACTCTTCAACTTATATGTGAATGATCTTCTGGCCGGGCTCGGTAGCATGCGTGTCGGATGTCGCGTAGGTGGTGTTACCATTAATAATATCAGCTACGCGGACGACATGGTGCTGCTGGGCCCGACTGCGGGATCGATTAGGGAGATGTTGAAAGTATGCGAGAACTATGCAGCTTCACACGGACTCGTTTATAATGTTAAAAAAACGGAATACATGGTTTTTAAGGCCGCCGGTAGGGCCCCTGACTATGTGCCAAGTTTTACTCTGAATGGCTTAAGTATAAGGCGAGTAAATAATTTTGAGTATTTGGGGCACATACTTACCGACGACCTTAAAGACAATGTGGATATTGAGAGGGAGCGCAGGGCACTGGCGGTCAGAGGTAATATGTTGGTGCGCAGGTTTTACTGTTGTACTAATCAGGTTAAAATAACCCTTTTTAAAGCTTATTGCCAGGGTATGTACACAGGGAGTCTGTGGGTCAGCTTTACCAAAAGATCGCTGGAGGTCCTGCGCATCCAGTATAATAATGTTTTCAGAATGCTGTTGGGACTGCCCCGTTTTTGTAGCGCATCTGAGATGTTTGCGCTGAATCGAACTGACGACTTTTACGCGATTATGCGGAAGAAGATCTCGTCTTTAATAACACTTTTGCGGGACAGTGACAACAGTATTCTGAGGACAGTGGCGGAGAACATCTACTCTCCTATTCTGAGACGTTTTGTGGGGGTGATGAACGAGTGAAGTACTTTCGCTTGTGCGTCATCCACATGAAGCGAACTCAATAAAGATGAAAAAATATATACTTAGAAACGTAAGATGATTACTAACATTAATTATAAGAAATTTACTAACACACTGGATTTTATGTTGTCCGAAATAAAGAATTTATTTATTTATTATTATTAAGAAGAGATACAGATAAAAGTTGACTATGTCTATGTATAATAACTTGTTATGTTGTGTTTTGTAAAGTCAGAATATTTTCATATCAAATTATTAGTATACATACAACTGGGGTTGCCAGGTCGCCAAACCTAATAGCCGGACGGACAGCAAGTTTGGCCAGACATTTGGGTAGAAAGGCCGGACACCCTACATTATTGAGGATTAAAAAAAAAAAAAAAAGTTGTACTAATAAAAACGAAATATCTGTTTTATCGTGTTGGGCAATTGAGAAACATCAGTCTAATTATGCTAAACTTAGTAAGTACAAAAGCCAGCCAAGCCGGACACCATTTATTTTGACCGAACACTTTATCAAAAAGCCTACCTATGTCCGGCTTTATCCGGACGCCTGGCAACGCTACATACAATTATTTTCACTTATTTCATATGCAATTTAAAAGGGGCTAACACGCACTTGCATTCCTTTACACGTAAAATATTGTATACGCATATCATATCATAGTGACAGCTAAATAAACCTAACTAAGTTTTGTGGGGGTTGAGAGAGGGTAGCCAGTTGCCATGCACACGTTTCGGTAATGGACACTGTTTTATCTCTGTCTATTCACGAGGCACAGATAGATTCAGTACGCCTTTGTCAGGCTATTGACCTCAATTGCAGTGCTGGATGTTTTTGGACTATCACTGTTTTCCGTCTCCAATTTTGCTGCATTGATAACATCATATATAAAATTAGTGACTTCTGGTGATTTTAAGTACTGTCTCATGCTCATTTGTGTTGAATTTTTCCAATATTTTTCCAATATAAAAATTATTCCAATATTGAAGATAGGGGAATAAAGTTCACGAGCAGCAACACAGTTTACTATTTTGTTTGGTTCGTTAACATAGTAACCATATTGATGAGCGCTGTTTTATTAAATAAGGGGATGCAAATACATTAAACACTAAAATTAACCTTTTCTTTGCTTGTGCATTGTGGAAGGGTTCAACCCTTGCAGTGATATCACCATTCCGGTGCTACTTAGTACGTTCTCTATACGTATTAGTAATAATAATATTAAAGCCCTTAATTTAAACCATTTACTTAGGTTTGCCTTCGGTACATTACAGATCGTGTTTGTGATTCTAAAAAGTACACCGACTGACCAACGCGAACGGAGTACTACGAGCCACAACAGGACATTAGCTCAGACATCAATCGTAAATCGAAGAACAATCAGTATAACTTGGGCTGACGCTAATCCTTAAAAAAAGTAAGTACAAAAATTACTAGCTTTGCCCGCGGCTTCACCCTCGTGGAGGTCGGTAGTAGTACCAGCCTATTACTGTCCCACTGCAGGGCAAAGGCCTCTTCTCATACAGAGAAGACACGAGCATTAATCACCACGCTTGCTCAAGACGGATTGACGATTTCAGACTTATATTAATTATATAAGTCCAGGTTTCCTCACGATGTTTTCCTTCACCGATGTCAGTGATGTCCAAGATAAACTTAGAAAGAACATATGAATTGAAAAACTCGAACCGGAGGTCGGTACCCGTAGAGTAATTCTTACATTACGTTAGTTTTCACACCATAACCCTAGATAAAAAATATTTGGCTATTTTTACATTGATCATGAAAGACTTTCCAAACACACCGTCATCCCCTTCTTACCCCCTCGGGGTGGATTGTCAGTAATGCTGAGATAATTTTCAATCGTCAGCTTAAACAGGAAATTTTCCTCAACAAAATATTTCCTTAATGCCTACACTGTATAAGGTTAGGTAAAACTACTATTGTGCAAAAATCACCAGAATCTGGATCCAGCGGCATGGACGGTGCGTTGCTATATGTATAACCCAGACAGTCAGCTTACAGTTAGTTGCTCAAGTGATTCAATAGTAAACGTAATATATTTTTTATTTTTAATACTAAATAGAAAATAAAAAAAGGATAAATATATAAAAAGTTATGAATAATATGCCACGATTTGCGTAGGTGCATAAGAAAATTGATTATTCAATTCGGAATATAATTATATTCGTTATATAATTACTTAAAAAACAGGCCGATTGCGTGTTGAAACGCGCACGGTTTACGTAGCCGGGATAACTTTTTAAGCATGCACAATATTGTTTTAACAGATGGTATTTGCCAATTCTCAAAGAAACTATGAAGAACGAAAATATTCCTGCAGTCGTAACTTTAGAAACGCATTATTCACCTACCATTGGGAAAATATTCATCTCATTAATTTTCAATGACTTTGTACGAATTTCTCCTTTATATTTCTCTAAGGCAGCTGTTGATCGACTAGTCCTCGTTAATTTGTAAGGCCTACTTACGGCCGATTACCTCAACATATCTTCATCCCAATCTTTTTTTGCGATCTTCAACTGCTGCTTCTTAGTCGCACTCGCGAGGTTACAGATTGTAAACTCGGCCATTGATTGGTTACAAAAGAAATTAGATCTCTAGATTGGGATTGAGATACGTTATTAAAACAGGCCGTTAACTTTGTTTTTACTAATGCGGTGATTTTTTATTTTTACTTTTCAGGAACCAACAGAGGAAAGAAAAGATAATTGAAGGGGAGAAATCGTTAGAACAAATTATAAACAGCGGTTCGCAATGAACAAGCCCCTCAAATTATTGAGGGAGTGCAGGGACTCGAAACTAAGGGTTAAGATCCTCTCTTGCAACGGTGATGGGGAGCGGGGTGCCTTGCATGCCACCGTGGTAGCTTTCGACAGCAGCTGGAACTTGACGCTCATTAATGTCCTGGAGGTGTGGAAGATGAACCGATATAGTTCGATTAGAATCGTTCCTGCACTCCAACCAATTCCTCAAACAAACGTAGCAGTTGATAGACCTGAAACTCAAACTATGCTGGACGCAGATACGATCCTGTTCACGCGCTTTGCATCAAGGATGAAACTTCGCGGCCAAAAGATCATTTTGATCAATGTAAATCGTGACTAGAGTGGTGATCTCATTTATTTCATGTCACCCTTATAATTCGTATATCAATGCCAGTCTCTGTATCCACGTTAAAAGCTTTTTATGACAGCCAATTAGTTACATACGTTACTGTTTGTTTGCTTATTTATTTGAGTTAAAAAGTTTTAGGTAAAAATGTTTTTATTTAAAATCAAATTTTGGTTAACACTTATAATATTTCTGCTGATTGATTAAGCACTTAAATACTGTCTAGTGACTCATCAAAAATTAAAAAAAAACATTGTAAAGTTCAATAAACATAACCTTCATTCAAGCCACGGCTTGTCAGTGTCACTTATTTTATTTGGACACTTACCAACCGCTCCCATAAAAGTTTTTCATTAATCATGTATGGTTATACGCAATAGGTACGTGACGGCTGCCGTTAGTTGCTTGAGATTATCAACCTTGCGCGTTAGTAGTTAAGTGTACCGGAACCTATTTTTCTATTCTAATCTACCGACGCTATAACTGCTATAAAGGTTAAGTTAGCCAAACGCGTATTATATTAACTTTACCTGATTAAATTTTAAATAGCGAAGCAGCAGACTTTAATAAATGATGGCAAAGCGTCCAATGAAACCAGTTTTCTAATAAAAAAAACACACTGAAATCGGACCATACATTAGGAAAGGATAGAACGACATATATCTATATTCTGCTATTTTTCTGTTGGAGACGTTATTGCGTATATAACTTCTATCTGTGACTTCGTCCGTGTAGGAGTCACTGACTCGCCGAATAGTTTATGGTTAAGTTGACTCTGAGTCAACTTTACCATATTAATTTTATAATAATTCTTTATAATTATTCGGCAAAAGTGTAGGTTAGATCCAAATTTTACCTCTTCATAATTTTAGAGTAGAATGTAAAACAGCAAATATAAAAGATATAATGCCAGCCTTACACGTTTGTCACCCGCCACAAACTACAAACCTATACAAACGCGCAAACGTGTAGGTGAATCCTTCTCGATTCTCTTCAATCTTTGATTTGGGTGCAAAATTCGACACTCGATTGAATCGGTTGCAATTATGAACTAGCCAAAGCAAATGCTCTATCCACATGTTTGGATTTGTGATATATCTAGCTGCTTGTAAAGGAAAGATGTTAAAATCTAGTAATGTTAGTTCTCTATTTCACCATCTGTGTTTCGACCCATGTCACACTGTACCTACGTTATGGATCTTCTTCGTGGAACAGGTAAAGCCGTCACGAGAGTACCTAACATGGACTGGTTTTTTTTTTAAATAGAGATCCAACGACAATTGCAATAATAGTACCCAAGGTATAAGTAAATATTTTAGACATGGCTAAACTAATGTATCCTTAGCAGGTATAGAAAGTTCTGGCTATCTCGTAACATTCAAATATTCATTGTTAATTATATGCATTGATAAAGTAAAATATCTAGAAATTGTATCAAGGCTTGTGGAGCCATGTCTGATATTTAAACCAATGTTTAGCCATAAAATATTCTGTCATGAAAGTACCGGGAATCGGTCAATGAAACACAAAATATGTATCCAAGTTTATTGTATCGCCTTCAATATAGAATCCATCCGAAAAAATAGCAACGAATAACGCAATCATCAAAATATTTTATAAACACATTTTTTTTATAATCAACATCAGCATTCGCCGTTAAATCACAGTTGTCACCGCACGCGCTAGCGGTCGGACGTACATTATGGACAGTGTCGGTGACTCAGTCCCGGGCGCAATGAGTACGAAAGTCATTGAAGTCAGTGAAGGGTGGGCGTTTTGGGGGACTGTCTTATGTAAACGTTTTTGACGTTCAAAAAGTGCTGATTCTCAGCCTAATTTGAATAAATGAATTTTGATTTGATTTGATTAAGTGTACGACATGTAATATTGTCATCTGTGAACTGTTGGCGATACAGAATAAAGTGGATGTGATGGACGAAGAGGGACTAATGAGGCTATGTGTTACCGCCTTCTCGGAGGAGGACATTGAAATAAGTAAGAATTTACTGTTTTCATCAGTCTCAACGCAGCAACGAAAAATAACTGGGAAGAAAAGTGGTAAATCACAGCGAAACATCTTTGACATGATAGCACTATTCAAGCAAACGGATCCTGAGCATGTACCAATATTCGTAGCAAAAGATTTGCACAAACTCCCACCTGTGACATTTGAGCATATTGACGCAACCAGGACGCTAAAAGAAATACTGACTATCCAAAATGAAATAAGAATCATGAAGGTTACATTTGTCACTGAGAAACAATTAAGTGACATTCGAAATGAGATGCAAAATTTAAAACAGACTTCAATCGTTAATCATTTTGATTTGAATATTAACCGCAGAAGAGGCGGTGGAAGTGGAATTAATAGCTTTTGTTTCGACATTGGGCCGGTAGGTCTACCTCCTGTAATAAAAAAGAAGCCAGCCAACGAGAGTGGGAACTCTAGTCCATCTACGCGTGATTTACAGGCATCTCGCTAACCCGTATGTGTTTCTGGAATGCCGTGCTTGCTCGCACTCATTAGCGAACCAAAGCAATGTGATGCGAAAACGGCGAATGTACCCGAGCGTGACCGAAGCGCGCGCGCATCTAGTGAGTCACAGCGGCCTACTGGTATATCGGATAGTGGGTGATGCAAGCAAAAAACGTTAGCGGAAATTTTAGCATCAGAGGAAGAATGTAAAAAAACAAAAGCGTCTGAAGAATAGCAAACCGTTCAAAAAAAGAGGTCAAGAAATCGGCTGCAGGGATGTGAAGGCAAGGCTATCACAGAACCGGTCGTTAAGTTTAGAGCACCTGAATTGGAAACTCCTCTCTTTATAAACAGAGTTGATATGACTACCAGGCCAATAGATATTATTGAGTACATACAACCGAAGACGAATACAATTATCATTGTATTAATGAACGAACATGATTTTACATCTGTAGGACAAATGTTTGTGTGATGAGTGCGATCATTTGTTGTGTGTCTAGATGTATTTTATTTATATATGTATGTATTTAGAAATATATAAGTACACTTATCAGCTGTCTAGTACCCATAACACAAGCTCTGCTTAGCTTGGGACTAGACGGTGTTGTGTGATAGATATTGGTGGAATATTATTATTATGTATTACATACAGTAAATACATCAATGGGTAAAAAAATTAATGCCATTAGCTATTGTTATTGCTATTATCAACTGTTATTGGTATTTTTTAAGCCACTAATTTATTTACGAGTACACAAGCGCTAAAGTTGCTAGTGGCTAACTTCACGCGTGCCATAACTCGTGAATTGTACAGTACATATCTTAATGTTCTCAATATTTAAATAAATATGTCACCTATTAACAATTTTAGTGCTTCTAAAGTCAGTCAGTTTCCACATGCAGGTCCTATGTATTGTAATGTTAGTAATAGCTGATGACAGCAAACACTCGGGGAGAATTTCTTAATGTTCCCTGTATGACAATTTTCTCATTCACAGTTTGGCCAACTTTACATAAGAACTTGATGTTTAAAATGACTATAGTATATATAGTCTCCTATATAATAGTATAGTCTCCTGAAAAACAATACCATTATAGAAAATGTCTAGTACTGTTTGACCTTTCGAATACCGTAATTAGGGACACAATAGAAAGATAATGATTTTTCCTTTAAGTTTTTTTTGATAAGGTTATGATATACATATATCGTCGGTCGAATAACGAAAAGGCGTATCCAACAAAATTTTAGATTTTGAGATATTAGCACCATTGACATTTATAGGTCAAGTTTCAGTATGTCACGAAAAGGCGTAACCAAAACTGCAATGGAATTGCACTTATAAACCGTTGCGAAGAGCCCTATCTACTTTTCTTTCTAATTCAAAAAATCACGAAGGGACATATCGCTAGTTACGCCTGTTCATACATATTATGTTTTTTCACGAAAAGGCGTAACAAAATTTGGCGCGAGTGAAATCAAGACCTGTCGAAACTCGTTTCTGTTAGAGTTGGGTAACTAGCCGAAATTTCAATAACTTAGCTAGCCGGCTATTTGTTGTAGAATAACCAGCTAGATAACCAGCTATTTTGGCTACTCGGCTATTGAACAATCAACTAGCGTTAGCGGTGGCGTGGCGGCGGAGGCGCGGCGTAGCTAGAGACTTGAATAACGCTCAACTGCGGCCCTACGATCCGAGTTCGATCCTCGCCGCGGCAACAAATCTTGATGATAACGCTAGTTACTGTTATAAATAAGTTAATGTGTTTTCGTTTTTATTTACTTTTTATTTTATTTTATATTCTTTCGAAAAGAAATGACTTCTCCTCGTAGGTCATACGTATTTTAAATACAAGAAAACGAAAATATATAATAGCGTCATCTATAGCTATGGGCATGAACTAAAACTTTTACAGTACATCGCATCGACTTAAACTTTAGTTGTAGGCAAGTAAAGTACAGATGTCGCGCTGCTCCAGATGATGAAATGATTTAAACCTAATACTTGACTAAATTAGGTTTAAAATCGTATAATTAGTTTCAAAATAATAATATCGACATGCATTCCCATTTCACTCGCGAGTCAGTTGTTGCGCACACAGCTATCAGCTATCGGCTAGTCTGGCTAGTGGCTATAGCCGACTAACGGGGCGCGGGGCGGCTGGCGGCTGCAAAACGCGGTAACTTGTCGATGTCTAATATTCTAGCTAGCCAATAGCTAGCTATCGTGGTGACGGATATCGGTTTCTTTTGGATTTATGCCGGTTACAGTGTGTGAGTGTACGTACTATGTAAATATTGTAAATAATAAGTGTAAATAATATCAATAGGTACTTTTCTTGAACTTAGTATTATAATTTTGATATAAAAATGCCAGGCAGTGTTTGGACATATTTTGAAAAAGATAAATAAAAAAGGACAGTGTAAAATATGTAAAAGTTTTTTTAGTTACAGAAGCTCTACAGGCAATCTTACAGCTCATCTAAAATCAAAATACGTATCTGCGTACGTTGAATTAAAAAATATAAATAACTCAGCACCTCTACCATCAGAATCTTTACAAGCTTCTCAAAATCTACCTAGTACTAGTAATGTGCGCGTGGCTGATGCCGTACCATCTATGAGTACACAGGATCAACTTCCACCTGCGGCACCATCCATTGCCTTTCCTCCGACGAAGAGGCAACGTCAAATGGATGCGTACATCCCAAAAAAAATCTCTGCGGAACAGAAAAAACTTATTGACGCCGATTTGATGGATCTGTTCATTGATGTTTTCCATCCGTTTCGCTTAGTGGAAGAAAGGTCATTCAGGAAGTACTCAAGATGGATCCCAGGGTATGTTTTACCGACACGCAAAACAATCAGTAACAGCATGCTTCCGGCACTGTACCACAAATGCAAAATGAGTATTCACGAGAAAGTAGCTGCAGAAGCCGAAACTATTTGTATAACTACCGACTTGTGGACATCCACCTCTACGGATAGCTATATAGGTATTACAGGGCATTACATAAATAATGACATGGAAATCCAAAATGTGCTGCTGGACTGCTGCAAATTCTTTGGAAACCACACTTCTGAGAATATTGCAGCTGAGATAAAGCGTGTCTGTGAAGAATGGGGCATTTTTAGAAAAATAAACTTTTCGGTCACGGATAACGCGTCTGCCATGCTAAAGGCAATGAAGGAAATTCTGCAGTTGAAGCACTATGGATGTTACGCGCATTCATTAAACCTTATAGTGCAAGATGGTTTGAAATCGCTGGACTCATCTATTACTAAGGTCAAGGTGATAGTGCGTTATTTTAAGCAGAGTACCACCGCTGGGGATAAATTAACGAAATATCTAGTGGACCATGGACTCCCGCCGAAACGATTGAAGCAAGAATGCCAAACCAGGTGGAACTCCATATTTTTCATGTTAGAAAGATTTGTAGAACTGGAAGAACCGCTGCGTGCTACCATGGCAGTAATAAATAAAGATCTTCCAATAATATCACTCGAAGAATGGAAGGCATTTAGAGAGCTGTGCCTAGTTTTACGACCATTTGAAGAAATCACGCGCACTGTGAGTGGTGAAAATTATATCACTGCCGGTTCAGTGGTCGTCTATACGAGATGTTTGGCTGAAAGCCTTAATTTACTGATGCGTGACAGTGTTATTTGTGATGCTGTCTTCTCGGTAGCGATTAATTTAAAGAAAGGACTAGAAGAAAGATTTAAAAATATTGAGAAAAGTGGAACATTTTCCCTCTGCCTTCTCTTGGATCCAAGATTTAAATTAAAGGCTTTTGAAGACCAGTCAACGGGTGCTTCGACAAAGAGTAATGCTCATAGAAATGGTGCAATGCCAAATATCTAAAAACACCTCCACCGGACCTCTTCAACCAGTTCCGCCAGTAGAAACCACAACAAGAAGAGACAAGTACTCGCCTTTTAATATCTTAGACAGTATTATTGTCACCAACCACACAATTGGAACTCCTTTTTCGAAGGCTGTCAAGGAAGTTGACATGTATCTAAATGACGATCCACTTCCCCTTAAAGCACCATCGGGAGAATTGAACGATCCACTTAAGTGGTGGAAAATTCATCGCCAAATTTATCCGAATTTGGCATGGATTGTTAAAACACATTGCAACATAGTCGCCACCTCAGTTCCCTGTGAAAGAATGTTTTCCAAATCGGGATTAATCATAACCGATCGACGAACGAGGCTTACAACTTTAAAAGTGCAGACGTTAATGTTTTTAAATGTCAACATGGACCCAGAACGTTTTAATTGGTAATAAACCTTCGCCTAACCTGTAAAGTGAAATGAAAATACATAAAAGTGTAAATAAATTAAAATATACATAATAACATAATAGTGACTGTAAATATTAATATAATAACTCCAGATAAACAAAATAAGGTAAATATATTAAATTATAAATTTGTACATAAAATCAAATGAACTTTTAAGCCGATGTAACATTTTGTTTGTTATTTATGTACTCAATGTTTCATCGACAGTCCTAAGCCTGAAGAAAGTATGAAGGGGAGTTCATTTGATTTTGACAGATATGGGAACTACGGGAACAATCGGGAGCACAGTTAAACTTGGACGATATGATATAGACGTATATCATATCCGGAGACTGGCGCGCGGCTCGCAACGTACAATCAACTTAACAAATATATCACAGATTTCAGTCATTAAAAAAAGGCAAAAATCAAATAACATCATGTGCTTAAAATAATTTTCAAATATTTATTTATTTTCTTTACCTTTACATCTGACGATAACTACCTATCTAACTAACGTATTTCGTAAATTATTCGTTTAAGTACTGAACGAAATTGCTAAGTAAAATGCCTTCTCTTTCTTTAATCTATTGTGAGAAAGAAATGTGCGATGCGAATGAATGAAGTTCGCGATCGCGTCTCGCTCTCCTCAGCGCAGTGAGCGCGCATACAGCTATCGGTTATCGGCTAGTTCGGCTACTCTGGCTAGAGTGGCTAGTGGCTATAGCCGGCTAACGGTGCGCGGGGCGGCTGGCGGCTGCAAAACCCGCTTTGCGGTAACTTGTCGATGTCGAATATTCTAGCTAGCCAATAGCTAGCTATCGTAGTGACGGATATCATAGCCGTGGCAATTTTGTTAATAGCCGGTATTTGGCTAGTTATTAGAATAGCTACCCATCACTAGTTTCTGTCATTCGTCGCCGTGTAAATACTAAGCTGCAGTGTTTGTTTACGGGAGCTTAAAATAATTAATTTATCGTGTTAAAAGTGAATTTGTGCGCAGTTAAAAAGTTAATAGCCAGTGTTTTTTTGTACAAGTCACAAGGTAAAGTAATTTGTTTGATATATTATGCTGCATTTACATAAAACAGAAAATTTTAGGTTACAATTTTGACGAAAGTTAACTTTTTTGTTTCTAGATTATTTTATTGAGTAGATTATTTATACAAAATTGTTGTAGTGATAGCATGATTACTTGAAAGTTGTGTTTACTCGGTTTATATGAATAAATAACATATTTTGTAACAATAAATTATTGTTATTTTTACAGTTTTTTCTGCTTTTCGGAGGGCGAAATTCGTGTTGTCAATACACGAGAATTATTGGCTGTTCGAAAAGGTCAAAAGATTACGGTTGGTACAAAGGCAAAAATGTTATATGAACGAAAATGGTGGTATGGTACAGTAACTGTTATAGAAGCATTAGAATCCTCTTCATCTGAAGATGAACCACTTTCATTTCATGCCTCTGAAAACCGCATGGAAGATGTAAAAAATTGCTGTGAGTACGTTAATTGTCATAATCCTATTTTGAGCACCTGTACCAAATGTGCTTCTTTCTTGTGCACTGAACATTACGAACATGAATCTCCCTGTTCAGTTGCGCGCGAGCGGTCGTACAGTTGACACGTACACTTACATTTACCTAGTGTCGCAACGACTAACGGTTTTTATTTTCTCTCTCCATTTGAAGTCCCGACTTCAAGATGGAGGGGAATAAGAGTGAGGAAGACATGAGTGATTCGGAGTGTTTAGAGAACGTAGAACGAGAACATAGGTTATTAGTTGATGAGAATAGAATATCAACGAGAAGTGAAAGTTTGGAAAACAAGGCGGCTAAAAGAAAAAATAGAGATGAAAGTAGTGAAGGAGAAGGACTAAAGAGCGATGAAGAAGGTTTTATTACGGTTACTCGAAGGAAACCGAAACAACTTATAAGGAGTGATTCTTTGGATACACAAACAAATGTGAGGGTAGATGTGGAAAAAAAGAACGATGAAGGAGAAATTATGGAAAATCACCAAGTTTGCATTACGGCTCTAGAAAGTTTGCCTAAACAAATAGCGATGGCTAAGCTGTTAAGATCGCAAAACATTACCGGTATTGACCATATTAAATATAAAAACATAAACAAAGCAATTATATCATTTTTTAAGAAACAAGATGCCTTATTGCTGGTACAATGCAAAAAATTTGAAGAAATGGGATTTCGCTGCCAATTTACACATGAATTAAACGTTATTCATGGAGTAGTAAAAGGTATTGACCTAGATTTGAGGGAAGAAGAACTCATTGAAATTATGGAGTGCGACGTTAAAATTATGAATGTGAGGAGAATGAATAGAATCTCAACTGATGGCTCATGGACACCCAGCGAAGCTATTAAGATATGTTTCAAGGGCGGTGTATTGCCACAATATGTGTTGGGGCGTAACTCCCAACAGTGAATATGTTATGTTGATGTAGATGCTTTGTTGAATGTTGAATGAGTAGACAACCGATTGGTATAAAGGTTTAATTGCTACTAATTTATAATTAGTTTACATCATTATTTATTGTATTAGAAATGCACACTTATACAATATTGATGATAATGCATTAGTGAGTGTAACGTACCAATTACACCTAAGGTCAATGTACAGCGTAGCTCGTACATATTGCCCCCTCACAAAATGTAACAATTGAAAATGTTGTGTTAGAATATAAAATTGAAAGGAAAGGAATATAATTCAAAATAACATAATGTAAAAAATAAGATCAAAAAGAAATGTTATATAAAAATGTAAAATAGTATTAATATGAAAATGTAAAATGTAAAAGAAAGAATGTCATTAAAGGCTAATACTAAGGTGACGTTGCTTTGTTCAGGGTGCGTGCACTTGATAAGTGCGCTACACCGCTGTTGTCTGTGACGTCAAATACAACATTGTCCCCGATGCTTGCAGTCGACCTCCTTCGAGGTGCTGGATTAGGAACAGGTGGTGCCTCAGGTATCTGTTGCTTCCTGCAATGTTTCTTCAGTCGGTGGTAGGCATATATCGCGCCTGCTATCGCTGCTGCTGCTGTCAATATATATAAGACAACATATTGGTGAACATCATGGTATGTTGCTCGATCTGACAGGAGATCTTCTGCTGTTGCGGCCTTCATCTGTTCTATTTGTTTTCCCAGATCTCGCATTAGTGTGCTGTGCTCCAGAAACGTCTCACTGTCTGGTTCAAGTTTTGAAACTGGTACGGAAAGATTGATGATCCGATTGATTGGAGGAATTACCATTGTGATTTCCTCGACTTGGGCCTTAATTGTGTCCATTGATTGTCTTTGCGCATGAACAGTAAAGTTCTCACTGTTGATAGTGCAGTCACTTCCGAGTGTCATTACCCCTGCGTTGCTAAGTGTTTCTGTTGAAATTTGATTCCCACATATGACGCGTATTTTGAAAACGTGACAATAAAAGTATAAGTAACTGTTTATGTTGCTAAGTGCCGACCATATGTTTCGACAGGTCTCCCTTTTGGTTTTACAGTCAGGCGAACCTTTGTTCCTCTTGCAGAGACTCTCGTCAGACTTCATGTGGTATACTGGTGTCCTCATGTGGCACAACAGAGTCGTACTGTCGAAGTGCATGCATTCGTATAGGTCAGTTACACTCATTGGGACATAAGAATCCTTATGTATGTTGATTGCTAGTATTTCTGCAATGGGCAGTAGGGTGACCATCTCTTCACCGAGTCTTTTTGGGACAGGTATGATGTTGTAAACTTCATAGTGTTCTCGGCTAATTAACGGCATCCGTATCTCAATGATGAGATACCTTTCTGACATTTTCGCCTTCACTTGTAGAAGATGATACAAGTGGAACAGATCTTCTTGGATGTTGGTGATAGGAAGTGCTACATCGTTTGACAGCTGACTTGATATCACGTTCAGTTCGTCCTTTAGTTGTTCTGGCGCAATGAGGTGTAAGTTCATCTTGCCGTTGTAAATGTTTGTTACGGTGTCCAACAGAATCTCTTGAACGTTTCTTAAATGTTCTATAAAGCTGTTTGCAGAGATAGCGGACATCACAAACTCGATTGATAATTCTTGAGACTCAATCTCATGCTGAAGGTTGCTTGTTATCTTGTCTAGGTTTAGCAGATGTTGATTGAATAACTTGTATTGTTTTTCAATTGTTTCTTCCGATCTCCTAAGTATATTATATTCGGCTTCTATTATAGATGTCTGATTTTTAGATAATAGAGCTAGATGTTTTTCATTTTGTTTGATGAGTTCTATGTCCCGTTGATATTGTTCGGCGAATTGGTCATCCAATACTCCGAACAGGGAACGTGCGATCGACCCGACACCGTTGATAAGGCCGCGTTTGCTTCTCATATTCACCCGACCTTGCGGATTCAGCAACGTATGATTGTAGTGTTCGAGTTCCGCGAACGCGTGACGCAGTTGTAATGCAATTATTTCGCATTGAGTTTTTTGTTTTATAGTTGAACATATGTTTTCGAGATGATCGTTGAATTTGTTGAACACTGCTGTTCCATGCCAGTAGGGTTTGACGTCGTAGTAAACAACTATCTTCCACTCATCGCGAATCAATTTCATGTTGCTTGTTTTATCGAAGTATAAGCCTTGTTGCAATTCGGTAAAGTTTATTGTATTCGTTGCCGCAGTTGCTGGACTCAGTAGGTATAGCAGGGTCATCACTAATCCGATAAAGTTGATTTTGCTTGTAACTGCAGTTTGCTGACGTTTTGCTGTATTCTCATTTGTTTGATTTTTGTTTTCTTTGTCGGTCTTGGATTGTTTAAAGTTTTCCTCGCTGTCTATTGGTAAAATAGACAACTTTGTTATAGGTCTCTTCATGGTGCCGTTTCTTGTTTTTAGGGTGACGACACGAACATAACCGTCGTCTCCTGCATGTAGGTCTGTTACTCTGCCCATTAACCATTTTCCAGCAGGCCGCTGGTCGTCATGGACAACAACCAAGTCACCAACCTTCAAGTTGTGCTGATGCTTCTGCCACTTTGTTCTTGATAACAGCTGACATAAATATTCATTTTTCCACTTCTTCCAAATGTCTGTGTATATCTTTTTTGTCAGATCCCATCTTGTTCGGGCGTCTTCTCTTGTTTCAATTACAGTCAATCCTGATCTCCCTGTTAGAAAGTGCGCTGGCGTCAAACAGTCCAGGTCTTCCACATTTTCACTTAACGTACACAGAGGTCTGGAGTTCAGACAGGCTTCTAATTTTGTTAATATTGTTGTGAACTCTTCGAATGTTAACCGTTGTTCGCCCACCACTCGTTTGAGGTGGTGCTTCAAGCTTCTTACGGCTCGCTCCCATAATCCACCTGCTGATGGCCAAGCCGGGGCGTTGAAGTGCCACTGGATGAACATTTCGGCAACTTCCTTCTGTAATTGTTCATCCCTGTAGGTGTTTTCTATATCCCCGTATTGTTCCATTAAGAGTCGATTGGCGCCGACAAAGTTAGTGCCATTGTCGCTGTATAAATGGCGGGGAGCACCTCTCCTTGCTGCCATTCTGTGTAGGGCTGCCAAAAATGCTGAGCTTGTAAGATCGGAGACCAACTCTATGTGTACTGCCTTTGTCACCATGCAAATAAATAAGGCTATGTAACCTTTTGTTGTTTTAGCGCCTCTTCCTTTATTCATCTTGATATCGACGAATCCCGTGTAGTCCACTCCTGTATGGTAGAATGGCGGGGCGGGGTTTATTCTTGCGCTCGGCAGTTCACCCATGATTTGTTGTTGTTTTGTAGGACTTATTTTTCGGCACGTTACGCATCTTCTGACTTGCATCTTCGTGACTCGCACGCCGCCGATGATCCAGTATTTTTGACGAAGGTGCGACAAAGTGAGTTGCGGTCCTCCATGGAACGTCATCTGGTGTGCTTGATCGATGAGCAAATGCGTTAGCCGGCTGTCGTAAGGAATGATCATTGGGTGCTTCATTTCTTCAGTTAGCGATGCGTTTTTTAATCTTCCACCGACTCGAAGCAAACCTTCTTGATCAATGTAAGGACTGAGAGGTAATAGCTTGCTATTTGATGCCACTCTGCCATGTTTACGTAAATCACTCATTTCTGTTACAAATACCTTTTGCTGGGTTTGTTTCACAATCGCCTTAGTTGCATTATTCAGTTCTTGCAACGTAAGGTAACTTGGTAATTCACGATGTTTTGGGTGCAATGTTCTAAGTGTTAAGTTCAATGCTCTGTGTATCCATGCGACTATTCGAATGACACGATTGATAGAGCTATGTTTTTGCAATAAATTTTCGATAATGTTGGTTGTTTCTGTGTTAATTTGGGCTGCATTAACTTGTTTCTTTGCCGTTGCTTTAATATCTTGATCTGATGTATAGACCTTCTTGACCAGGTTCTTCAAGTCAAATGTTGAAAGCCACCCAGGACCTTGCCACCACAGTTTGTTTTCTTTCAGCTGATTAGCGTATTGGCCTCTGCTTGCGGCGTCAGCGGGATTTTCTTTTGTTTTGACGTAGTTCCATGACGATCGTGGTATGACGTCAGTAATACTTCGTACTCTGTTTTCCACGTAGGCTTTCCAGCGAGATGGGTCTCCTTGTAACCAACCCAGGACCACCATGGAGTCAGTCCAGCCGTAGACGTGTACTTCATATTGATTCAATGACTGTTTGACTTTGCGCATAAGTTGTGATAAAAGGTGCGCTCCATTCAATTCCAGTCTAGGTAATGTTGTTGTTTTTCGGTGTGGTACTATCTTTGACTTTGCGGCTACAAGTATTGTTGATGAGTGGACCCGTGCGTAGATGACACAGGCGTCGTCGGCGACATCAAGAGAGGCATCGCTAAACCCATGTAGCTCCATTGCTTGCTTTTCCCCACAGTTAAGCCATCTAGGTATTACGCAAGCGTTTATCGCGCTTACGTCCGCTTGTATCTTGCACCACTCCGCATGTATATCGTCGGACACTTCGTCGTCCCATTTTAAGTTTCCGTCCCATAATTTTTGAAACAATAATTTCAATTTTGTTGATACGGGAGCCAGCCAGCCTAGTGGGTCAAACAGTTTAGATATTTCGGCTAGTAGGCTGCGTTTGGTTTGTTTCTTGTTTACGTTCGAAATTGTGCAATGAAAAGTGAATTTGTCTTCCTTTGAGTTCCAGCACAAGCCTAACGTTTTCAATGTATTTTCAGTTTTGAAGTTGAAGACAATTTTGTCGATGTTTTGTTGTTCGGAGATATCTTCCAAAAGTTCTTGATTGTTTGCTGACCATTTGCGCAGGTTAAACCCTCCATTTTTGAACAATTGTTTCAAGTCAGCTATTAATTTCTTTCCTTGTTCGATTGTATGTGTTCCATGCACGAGGTCATCCATGTAGAATGATTCTTCCAGCACCTTTGCTGCCTCAGGGAACTGTTCACGTTCATCATTCGCCAATCTCCTGAGCGTCATCATGGCTAAGAACGGTGCTGCCTTGGTACCGTATGTTACGGTTGTTAGTTGATATGAGCGGATAGGTTCTTCCAGAGCTTCCCGCCACACAATCTGTTGTAAATGTTGGTCTGCAGGGGCCACCCAAATAGCGCGAAACATTTTCTCAATGTCCGCTGTAAACGCATATTTGTATTGCCTCCATTTCATTAATAATGTTTGTAGGTTCTGTTGAAGATTGGGACCTTTGTACATGAGGTCGTTCAGACTGCATCCTGTTGATGTTTTTGCTGACGCATTGAACACCACTCTGTACTTTGTTGTTGTTGATTCAGCGCGTTGCACACCGTGGTGAGGTAGGTAACACTCGTTTGTATTGTTGCTGACTGTTGATTGCTTCATATGACCTAGATCAATATATTCAGTCATGAAGTCTTTATACGCCTTGGCTAAATGTTTTTGTTTCTCCAACTTTCTTTCTAATGTTTTGAATTGAGCGATCGCCATTGGCTTTGATGATCCCAGTTTGCTCTCAAATTCATTCTTCATTGGCAGTCTGACTTCATATTTCCCATTTTCCAAGCGTTGCGTAGTTTTGTTGAAGAATTCAATGCAAGATTCATTTTCCGCCGATAGGTTGGATTGATCTGTGATGTCTTCGGTTTCCCAGAACTGTTTGATATCTTCCAGGTTATTTATGACCACATTGCAGTGAAAGGTTTTGACATTACCGCATAAAAGCCAACCTAGGTGAGTTTGTTGTGCGATGGGTTGAGTGGCGTCATCGCCTTTTATTATTCCACCTAGCATAATTTGCGAATAAATGTCTGCTCCAAATAGTAAATCCACCTGACGGCTTTTGTAGAACTCTGGGTCGGCTAAATGGATGTTTTGTATATGGGACCAGGATGGTTTTGCGAAGGTCTTATTTGGCAAGTTCTTGATCAAGTTGTTCATAATGTAGACAGATGTTTGGAACTTGAAGTCGTTGTAGACAGAACTGCAAGTAATTGTTGTCATTCCTTTGCAGTGGTTTTCCTTCTGTCCAACTCCAAAGATGACTCCTTTGCATCTCTCGCGCTTGACTCCGAGAAGTTGAGCGGCATGTTCCGTGATCAAAGAAATCTGAGACCCTTGATCGATGAGAGCTCGCAACTTGATTTGGGTCCCATCAGCTGTTTCTATGTTTACTACGGCGGTCGCTAGTAATATCTCCGAAGTATCATCATCCTTTGATACATGAGAAGAACTTGTTTGTTTTTCTGTTTTGTTTTTAATACATGCATCATGTAGCAATGTATTATGTTGACCAGCGCACTTGCGACATCGGTGAGTTGACGTACATGCTTTTCCGTTGTGGCTGAATAGGCAATTTACGCAAATGTTCATTTTTGTTACTGTGCTAAGTTTTAATTGATTCGGCATTTCTAAAAACCTTGCACAACTGTACAGCCCATGTTCGTCGTCGCAAAGAGGGCAACGATATGTTGACGCATGAAAAGATTTCGTAATTCTCTTGTTGCTAGTTGCTTGATTACTGCTGTATTGTTTTTTAACTTGATTTTGATGAGAACTCGATGCTGTATTCGGTTTTTGAATGTTTTCTTGTTTGCGACGTGATGTTTCCAACGATGTGAACTTCGCTTCTAGGAAGTCTAACAAATCTTTCAGAATTGGTAGGTTTCGGCAATTCTTCAGAGAGTCATTGTACTCAGAATGTGTGTCTGCGTCTAATTTCTGAGTTAAAATATGTACAAGAATTGGATCCCAAGTGTCAATATTCACTCCTAAATTCCTTATCGCATGTAAGCATTCTATGCTGACGTCGTGGATTTTCTTTATTTGGGCCATTGATTGCTGTTGCATGTTTGGCAGATTGAAAAGCCTGTTGATGTACGATGTGAAGATAAGTTTTTCATTATTATATCGGTGATTGAGGATATCCCAACACACGAGGTAATTGTCCGAACTTATCTGCAGGTGTTGAATCAAGCGTTCTGCTTCTCCTTGCACTTTACTCTTCAGAAACTGCATCTTCTGAGCAGGTGAAAGGGAATTGTTGTTGTGTATTGCTTCTGTGAAAAGATTTTTAAATGGGATCCACTGGTTGTAGTTACCGTGGAAAACTGGTATCTCTAACTTCGGTGTTGTTTTCTCACGATGAGCGCCGGACCACATTTTTGTATTCAAAGCCTTTTTCAGTTCATGAAACTGGTTTTCATACCTTGTGTAGCGTTCTTCGTACATTACCATCTTCTCTCCGTTGGTTTCACACTCTATCTCCCAGTGGAGGTTGTCAATTGCTGACCAGCGCGTCTGTAGTGTTTGCAGAGCGTCTTGAAATTCCCATTTCTCGGATAGAAACTCCGTGTATGTTTGCAACTGCTCTCATGAAGGCTTTGAAATTTGCTGTTTGTTTGCGCATCATGTCGTCCAGCTTGCTGTTGGACCCCGTATCCTTTTTCACACAGTTTTGTTGTTCTTGCTGAGGAGGAGGTGATGGTTCTCTATCTTGAATGACATGCCTAGCTTGTTCGTCCACCTCACCCTTCAAGGTTTCTTGTTCCTGTTTTGTTTGGTGGGAGGTACCTTCTCCTATTTGTTGATTTGCACCTCCCAATGTTTTTGTTTGTACTGCTTGCTCCCTTGGTGAACGAGCGAGAGTCGTGAATTGTTGGTGTTGTTGAAGAATAAGATCCTTTACTTCATTGTAGCACTGCAGCGTTACACTATAGCAGTCATTCGCAAAGTAGGGATGACTTACACTTTTTTCCGTAGACAGTCGGTCATGATTGAATTGGAAATCTGACCACAAGTTTTCCAACATTGCCATACGGCGTTTGAAATAGTCGGGGTTTTTTCTGTCCCAACCATCTTTCTTGATATTTATCCCGATCTTCTTTATGCTGTCGTAGAGTTCGTTCTGATTCTGGTATAAATCAGCTGACGACATGTTGTTGATGTTTTCTTGTTGACTTCAAGATGAACTCTTCTGTTGCGAGCGTAGACTTTCGTTCCACACTCCTGGTTTCCTTGTGTTGTGCAACTTTTCCCCTCTACGATATGCGCCTTCTCAATTGGTTACTGGGGCGACTCGCTTGTGAGAGACCAGTCCAACCGATTCGCGATCGTAAAAGATGTAAATCACACAACACTTAGTTGCTCGAAGGACCAAATGCCGTGTATACGCATACGATTGCCGTTTCAAAGTAGACCCTTATTACTTCCCCGTGTCGCAGTGCACAGGGTGTTGGCAATTCGGACATGTCAAAAAGTTCTGCTCAGTCAAAAAGTTGTTATGTCCAAAATGTGGTAGCTCAGAACATGATAACTGCGATATTAATATACATAAATGTTTAAACTGTAAAGGAAACCACTTTGTTTTGGACAAAACTTGCCCTTTTTTTATTAAAGAAAAAAAAATAAGAAACATTATGAGTAACGAACAGGTTACGTATAAAAAGGCCCTACAAAAGTACACTGAAATGAAAATAAATAAGAATAAATCAACTCGAGAGGGTACAATATCAGCAGCTAACAGCACCTCAGTAGATGCTATGAACGAAAAAGGTACCTACAGCAGTGTGGTCAAGGAAAGTTCAGTACATCAGCAAGGGTCATCAGGAGGCACCTCGGACACCGTTATCCAGGAAAAGGAAGAAGCATTTCAGACAACCTCTGAACAATATATAAGAAGTCTCAGTAGAAAACCAGTTCAAAATTCGATTGGCAAAGCTAAAAACGTGTCAAAAAGACTGGTAAACGTAGAGAGTTTAGAAGAATTTAATATGAAAGTTCAAGATCAGGATACGCAGAATACAGAGGAAAATAGGAAGCGAAACGAGCACAGAAAGAACAAGTTTGAATTTAAGCAGTTCTGGATCAAAATTAAGCAGATAATGACGTCGGAAAACAAATTGGAATCAAAAGTATTGGCAGTGTTTAAACTTATATGGGAAGAAGTAAAGGACTATGTTTTTAACAATGTATTAAGTTTTTCGATTTTTGCTAATGGATAGTACAACTAGTCATATTACGCTTAACATAGTTCAGTGGAATGCTCAAAGCCTTCGCCCCAAATTAGTGGCATTTACAGACCTTTTAGCACGTGAAACTATACACATTGCTATTATTAGCGAAACCTGGCTAGATATTGAGACCTACATAAATATTAATAGTTATAACATCTACAGAAAAGACAGAGATGATTCATACGGTGGCGTCGCAATTATTGTTTATAAGTCGATACAGTCCTACTTAGAGCCTTTTGTAGTAAATAATACAGGCATTGAGGTAGTTTGTGTAAAGTTAATTAACTGCAAGGACTTAGAGTATGTGGCGTCTATATATTGTCCATCTAGTACCTATACAAACTCAAGGTTGTGATTGGGACGATATTTTTTCACATTTTTCATCGAAAACATTGATTGCTGGAGATTTTAACGGGCACCACACCAACTGGTCAGTTAAATCAGATGTACGGGGTTCCCAAATCATGGATTCCTCTTTAGAATACGGTTTCATATCTCTAAATAACGGTGCCTTTACGCGCGTCAAACTGGTAAACAGGCACTTGCAACAAACTTCGCCCGATATTTCGTTTGTTTCCTCTGATGTAGCGATTAAGTTTTTCTGGAAAGTCTTAAATGAAAATCTAGGGAGCGATCACCTAATAATCAAGCTGGCAATTAATATCGTAAATGATTTCAGACACATTAAAAAACGCAATTATAAACGTGCAGAATGGGATAAGTATTCACAATTTATTTCAGAAAATCCTACCTTTAATTATGACTATGACAAAAATATACAAGAGAACTATGATAATTTTGTTGATATAATAAATATTGCGGCCGATAAACATATACCGATAATTAAAATAAATAACAGACCCGATAAAAAATTCAAACCTAAAGATTATTGGAGTCCTGATTTGTCCAAAATAGTCGCACAGAGAAGGTTGGCTTTAGCTAACTTCAGGCAAAATCCGACGCCTGATAATCTTACAAAATTAGAATGTTTAACAGTTAAATCTCAGGCATTAATTCGAAAAGCAAAATCCGATGCCTGGCACAAGTTCTGCGATTCTTTTGATGAAAAAGTTTCAGCTTCTTATATCTGGCAGCGTCTGAAATGGGTCAAGGGTTTTAAACAGCCAAAAGTATATCCGTCCATTGAGAAATCTCACAGTTTATTATGTTCTCTTACTGCAGATTATGCGTCTAACAAAGAACCAGACTTCACGTCGAAAAATGAACTGCTTGAATCTAAGTTCTCAATACACGAGTTAAACAGCGTTTAAAAAAAAAAGGATTCTTCCCAGGGCGAGGACAATATATCATATACAATGCTGTATTATTTGCCGAACATAGCTAAACAATATTTGCTTAATTTATTTAATAACATTTATCAATACGGTGTTATCCCTTCTCAGTGGCGAAACGTTCAAATAGTCCCTATTCCCAAAAGAAGTAGCAATAATAATGAAGAAGTAAAATTAAGACCCATATCTTTAATTTCGTGCATTTGTAAAACTTTACATTTAATGATCTTTAAACATTTAGAATGGTATACTGAAAAGGAAAAGATACTGTCTCCGTTCACAGTTGGTTTCAGAAAATCACAGTCGTGTTTGGACTGTTTGACCCGGATAGTTACCTATATCCAAATTGGATTTTCCAAAAATATTCCAACATTAGCTTGTTTCTTAGATATAGAGAACGCTTATAACAATGTTTCAATAGATGCAGCTTCCAATGTGCTGGATAGTCTAGGAGTCGGTTCCAAACTTTGTAAATACCTGTGGAGATTTCTCAATGAGCGACATTTGAAGATAAAGTTGTATGACGGTAATGTAATAAGCAGGTTCACAAATAAAGGTCTAGCACAAGGAGACCCGCTCTCTCCGCTACTTTTTAACTTGATTACCTACAAAATATGTCATAGGCTCAAAGAGGTGTCAGTTCTACAATACGCGGATGATTTTGTCATATACGTCAGTAATAAGGACATTACATTGTGTGAGCGATATGTTCAAAATAGCTTAAACTTAGTTGTGGAACTATTAAGCAAACTAGGGTTGGTGCTATCGGCAAATAAGACACAATACTGTCTTTTCAGTAGGGGGCGTAGGAAAAATCTACCCGTTCTAAGGGCAGATAAGCCTTTAGTCTATTCTGAAAATATAAAGTATTTAGGTATATGGCTAGACAGGAGTTTAAACTGGCGAAAACACATTAATGAAGTGGTCAGCAAATGCTCAAAACTCTTAAATATATTTAAATTATTAGCAGGAAGGTCTTGGGGAGTACACATGATACATTTACGAAGATTATACATGTCCTTAATTAGAAGCCGTATTGATTATGGATCAGTTTTATACGATAGTAGTGCTAAAACCCATATTTGCAAACTTGATAAAATTCAGAATCAAGCCCTGAGGGTAGTAGGCGGATTTATCAAAAGTACTCCAATCCACGTCATGGAGAGCGAGTTACAGATTGCCCCTTTATTTATCAGAAGACAATATCTAGCCTATAAGTATTTATTAAAAATCAGTACCTGGTCAAATAATTGTACTACTAAATTAATTTCTGAAATGAGGGCTCTTACGCAAATTAGTTACTGGATCAATAAAAAGAAGCCTTTACTCACACAAACAATCGAGGATGTAAATCAGACCGAAGGTGTTTCTATAGATATTCTTACAATGTTTACTTTCGATATTTGGTTATCAGCTGTTGATTTTCATAAATGTATAGTTATGAGTTTGAAATGTATATCACTAGCTAAATCAAGATACGAGCCTAATACTTTAGTTGATGAAGTTGTAAGAGAATTAAATCTTAATTATAGGGGATGGAAGAAATTGTATTCCGATGGGTCTAAGAGCTCTCATGGATTGGGTGCAGCGTTTTACGATCCAAGTTGTAACCATCGAGCAGGTTTTAAAATAATGTCAGTTGTTTCTATCATGACTCTGGAACTCATTGCAATTTTACAAGCCTTGTCCTATGCAAAAGAGAAAAAAATTGATAAAGTTGTTATATTTACGGATAGCAAAAGTGGACTGCATCACGTAGCTCGATGCGCCTCTGGCTTCAGAGGTACATCGATAGCTTACGAAATTTTAAAACTTATTTATAAGTTTATTTTAAATGGCTTAGAGTTGAAGTTGCAATGGGTTCCAGCGCATGTCGGTCTACGGGGGAATGAAGAAGCTGATTGTTTATCTAAATTAGCGGCGACGGAAGGAGTCGAGGTGAATTTCATACCAGATTATGTAGAATATGTACCAAAATTTAAAATAAAAAGTTTCAACAACTGGAAACAACATTTTAACATTAAGTCAGTAGACAAAGGAATATGGTATAAAACAGTGCAAAATCAGCTTCCTAAAGTTCCCTGGTTTGACAATAGCAGGTTAAGTAGATGTTACGTTAAGTTAGCTGTAAGATTACGGTCAGGACACTATCCATCGGCAAAGTTCGCATTCCTCATGAAGAAAGTAAGTTCCCCCAACTGCAACACATGCAATGTACTTGAGGATGTTCATCATTTGCTGATGGATTGTGTCAAGAACCAAGTGGAAAGGAGAATTTTAATCGATGAATTTAATTTAAATATTTCACAGGTTGGTCTGATTCAATCTATTTTAGCACAACCAAAGTCAGACGTAGCAAAAAAGTTCGATTAAGATTCTCCTCCTACTTCAGTCTAATTATAATAAAAGCATTGTTGGGTGTTATGTAGTTTGTATAAGGCATGATGGAGTTGGCGTATCCATTGGGATAAAAACTCCAATTAAAAATTTAGATTAAAAAAAAAAAAAAAATCCCTGTTCTAATCATTTGGCTAGTAAGACATCTTTACCAGAAAATGAGCACAACCGCTATGAAACAGCTTTGAATGGTGTGGAATATAATCCTTTTGACACATACATTGATGAGATGTATATAGCTACTAGGCATGAACACCAGAAATACTGTCAGTTTTCAATTTGCTCAGAGGAGGTGTTTAGTGCCTGCCATCGCTGTTCATGCCTACTTTGCTATGACCATTTTGTCAACGATTTATCTACCTGTGAAAAACATCTAAGCTCTGAAACTGCCATAACACATCCTGCTTTACTTGAAAGTAACCTAAATGAAGTAGACCAGACATGTGAGTTTGCCGACTGCACTAACCCTATTTTGACTACCTGCTTTGACTGTGCCTGTTTATTGTGCGATGTTCATTTTGAGTCGCTGCTTGAAGTGCAATCTTGTGCTTATCATGCTATAAGAAGTGCAAGCCCGATGAATTACTCGTTGTCTGATTTCTATATTCATGGTATGGAAAATGTTTCCTACGATTCTGATGCAACCATAACGTTATCTGATTCACGCAATCCATCGCCGAGCATTTTAGGACAAGTACAACAACAAGCTGATTTAGCCCCCAAAGATTATGTAGTAGATGGAGCCTCCAGAGAAACAGAAAGGTCACAATCACAAAGAAAAAACAAATACAAGGAAGCCAAGTCTTTGCTACATACAGGTAAAGAACACATTTCGCCATATACCAAAAAAGTTGTACCTGGAAAGAAAGTTGGTTCTTTGTGCAATCTAGAGAACTGCGCAAAGCAAGGCTTGCATTGCTACCGTTTTGATGAAAATGAAAGGGAAAATATATTTAAGGATTTTTATTCGTTAGGTGATCTAACTTTGCAACGAGAATACATCACTCGATTTGCTGAAAGAAAGCCGGTAGCACGGAAAACTACTGCCACGGAATCTCGGCGTAAATTTTCTCATTGCTTTTACTTGCCACTAAATGGACAGAAAGAAAAAGTTTGTAAAAAAATGTTTCTGAAAACTGTAGGTATTTCAGAAAAGACTTTTCGCACGGCTATGCAAAAATTACAACCCACTGGTATAATAGAAAAAGACAAACGAGGTGGAAGGCAAGAAGTCTATCATGAAAAGGACACTCAGATGCGAGCACTTATTACTGAACATATTAACAGATTTCCACGTGTGGAATCACATTATTGTAGAAAATATAGTAAAAAAGAATATCTGCACCATGATCTATCATTGAGGAAAATGTACGAAATGTTTTTGAAGGACTATAACCAAAAAGTTAGTATTACACTTTATAGAAACGTATTCATTACCATGAATTTATCCTTTCATAGTCCAAAAAAAGACCAATGCAGTTTGTGTAATACGTACAGGGAAGGTACAAGCGAAATAAAAGAGAACTTAAAAGATAGATATGAGAGACACATAAAGGAGAAAGAAGAAGTACGACGAATAAAAAATGAGTGTAAAATTCGAGCAATGGAAAATACTAAAATTTGTTGCGCTTCATTCGATTTACAACAAGTCATTTATTTGCCGCAAAGTAAAGAAAGTAGTATTTTTTATAAGAGACGTTTAGCAAATTATAACTTCACGATTTATGATATAGCCTCCAGAGATTGTGTGTGCAATGTATGGAATGAGACGATCAGTAAAAGAGGTGCATCTGAAATATCTACTTGTCTCTATGATTTCCTATCAAACTGCGATAGAAAGGGGATAAAAGAAATATTCCTATTTAGCGACGGCTGTGTAGGCCAGAATAAAAACTCCACGATGGCTGCAATGCTTTTATATCTAATAAATAACTGTGGATCTATAGAAGAAATCAGTTTGCGTTATTTTTGTTCCTTTCATGGCCAAAGCGAAGGCGATTCTGTCCATAGCGCGGTAGCATTTGCAATGGAACAAGCAGGACAAGTCTTTGTTCCCTGCCAATTGGAACCCATCATTCGATTGGCACGCAAAAAGCCATATGAGGTTAAATTCCTTCAATATGATGATTTTAAACATTTCAAAGAACTTGCATCAAAATTAAAGTTGCTAATGCTAAAAAAGGATGACCAGAGTGGTGAGCCATTTAAGTGGACAGATGTAATGGAATTCCGAGTAGTGCGAAACAATCCAACTATATTGTTTTTTAAAACAAGTCACATGGAAACATAATACAGATCTATATCACTTAGGCGAGGAAACACACAATGGCTGAGGACAAACGTCGAACAATTAAACCAATCTTTGAATAAAATTTCAAAAGACAAATATGAAGACCTCATGAAAATGTGCAGTGGAGATACACCAATAATAAGAAATAGAGAACATGTTATTTATTATGAAAATCTTCCTCACGATTAAAATAAAAAGAAAATGAACAGCAATATTGATTAAAACAGAATATTATTTATGTTCTTGTACCTATTAATATTATTTGGTGATTCTTTTCAGTTATCTTTAAATAAAGTTATTTTTTTTATGCATACCGATGTTTTTAATTTCACTTAAACGAATACCTACCTGGGCGTAAGTAAAATTACTGATATGATTAGGGGTACATCACGAAAAGGCGTAAGTGAAACTTTTTTCAAAAAAATATAAATATCCTTATAATTAACTACAGTAGGTACACTGAAACTATGGTTAAATATATAATCAGTCTTAGCTACATATTTACATAAATATCATACCAAGCACATTAAATCATAAGACATAAAGTTATGACAGTACATGACGTGACGATTTCATAAAAATTACTCTGCTGTAAAATTTACCAAAACACAGATACGCCTTTTCGTGATTCGACCGACGTATGTAGGTAGGTAGATAGATATATAATATAATATGATTTGGTTATGATTCCTCTTGTGTTAACAATATTTTCTGATCAAATGTATTCGTCTATCTTTTGCAGGTGCACCACTGGCCTCCAGTAGACCTGAACTGATAGTCTTTGATTATATACAGCCAACTGCAAGTACCAGTAGCTACAGTGGCGTGGTTTTAAGTGAGTAAATTATACAAATAAAATTGTTAGAGATATTGTTTGTTTGCCTAAATAGGCTAATATGAAGAAATATCAGTCTGACTATATTGTGAGATTAAGGTATTATTATTCATTTACCTAAATATGAAGTATCTTATTTTCTTCAATATTATGTATGCATGGAAATAACAAATTATTTATTTATTTTATAATTTATGTATGTGTGTAAAATACATTCATTATAAAATCATGTACAAAGGTATTGCTTATATCAAAAATTTATTTCTAGCAGACCCACAACAACTTACATTGATTTCATTAGATTATGTTATTATTCTTTTTGTGTTAACAATATTTTCTAATGTAATGTATTCATAATCTTGCAGGTGCACCACTGGGGTCTGCCTCCAGTAAACCTGAGGCCATAGTTGTTGATGATATACAGCCCACCGCTAGTAACAGTAGCTACAACAACTATATTACAAGTAAGTAAATCATTATATAGATTACATTTAATAATATTACATATTGATAAGCAGTTGCCCATGACATTGACCGTGTAGTTTTTTTATTTTATATATTTACGTTTTATTTGCAGGCATTGCAAGAAAACCATCGGTGATACCAGTTCCATATAAGCTGCAACCCACTACTACTAAAATGTGCAATACAGATGCTTTTTCTTTTTTTCCTCTTCCCCCGAACCGCCGCAAGGTGTAGACGTGTACTCAGTGCCATAGACCATTTGAATAAAAAGTTATAAATAGTTTTAAAATAAGAAGAGCTATTCTAATAAACTCGTAAACGTAGCTGATCCTAATACCCTGGTACCTGACCTGTGCGCATTGGCCAAGGACATTCAGCTCCGCCTGCGTATTTGCAACATACCTGCCCTCGGCCACGCCCTGGACACGCCCTATTGCACTACGATTCGAGGACTAGCACAGCGACGCCCAGCCTTGGGTACTGGACATTGGTCATTTTGCACCTCCTAACAACTTCTGCTGCCCTGGTACTTCGTATGCTTTTTGGCTGACAGGAAAACCTGGTGAGCGTTTTATACTCCTGATACTGCTAACCCACAGAGGAGATTGACTTTAAAACTATCATCCTAATTGCTTATACTAGCCTAGTACTAAAATGGACAAGTCACTCTCTGAATCTAATCTGGCCAACCAAGAAGAGAGATACGTATCACCTCTGAGTCATGTCTCCCAAAGAGCTAAAAGAAGAAGAGAGGATTACCTAGACGTCTTTAGAGAAGATATGATTGAGATGATTAAGTCTATGTTATTAACTCAAGAAATGGAGCTTAAAAAAATAACCCCCACGCTCATGGACATAAAGCTCACAAATTCTAAAATAGAAAACTCAGTGGCCGCTATGGCTCAGCAGAATGAAGAGTTTAAAAGAAAAATAGATCAGATGGAGTTACAAGCTAAGAAGGATAAAGAATATATAACCATCCTGGAAGAAAAAGTCGAGGATCTTCAGCGAGGTAGTCGAAAATCTAACATTGAAATTAAAAACGTTCCCAAGCAAATGAAAGAAACTAAAGAAGACCTTATTGACATGGTAAAATGTTTAGCTGGGACCGTAAACAGTGATGCCGCGAAGTCGGACATACGTGATATTTACAGAATTAAGGGGAAAAAGCAGGGTATGACTAATACCCCTATAATAGTGGAACTATCCTCAACAATACTAAAGACTGATTTACTTAAGATGTGTAAGTCTTTCAACACCAAGCATAAAGTGAAGCTCTGCGCTAAACATCTAGGCTCCAAAAGTAGCGAAGACACTCCTATACTCGTATCCGAACAGCTCACGGCAAAAGGCTCAAGACTACACTTCCTCGCGCGCGACCTCGCTAAGTCAAAGGGATACAAGTACTGCTGGACCGCTTATGGTAAAGTTTATGTTAAGAGACATGACGAATCACCTACATACATAATTAGTAGGGAGTCCCAAATACAAAGCTTAATACAAGAAGCGTGACTACTGTTATGTTATCTAAACTGCATGTTTATTTTTTTTCTGATTAATATATTTTGTTTATTGAACTTTTTTAAAAATGTTTGTATTACAATTTCACTCAATTTACATATACTCGAATTATACACACATATACATGTACAATACTTTTTACGTAACAATTACACATTCACACATAACCTTACGTACTCTTTCACACAAATAAAATGCATACCTGTATGTTTACATAAACTACACACTCATTTACCTCTACACAGTAAACGCTGTCTATGCAAAAACAAAATAAATGTTGTTACACTAAAAACTCGCGAATACATACGCGTACATAACGCACATTACACACTCATATCATCTTCTCTAAGCTATGTTTTTAATAAAAATATAGTATACAACGTTAAAATTCTCATCAACTGTGATAATTTTCATACTTTTCTCTATTTATCGATAACTGTCTATTCGATAACTGTGATACTTTTCGTTTATGGAAACAATGTGGAACTTAAACTCAGACTGTTAATTTACTTGTATCATGGATAGTACACTTACAATAATGCAAGAAATAGACGACATAGTTAATAATAATAATAAATAATAAAATCATTTATTTCTCACCACAATATTTAAACATAACATGAAGATATTGTTTAGTAATTATAATAAAATATACAATATTGTAGGAGACTGGTGCCTAAGCTAGGCTAATAACCTGTGTTATAGGACACCAGGTCCCCACTCCGAGTAACAATGTCAGGACGTACTAGAGCAATACAATTAGTTGCAGCAAGTAGTGTTGTGGGAGGTAAGTAAAAAGAGGGTGTGTATGATATGTGTGTGATAGTGTATGTATGCTTGTGTGTATATGGTGTTAGATAAGTGGACGCGTAAATGGTATTTAATAGGGAATAGATTATGTATATAGAAGGTATACTAAAACATTGAAGGACTACGAGTTAACTATAAGGACACATTCGGTGCTATCGTAAGACAACTCCTGCAGCCAATTCGTAAGCTTGGTTATCAATTTACTTCTGTTGAGAGGATATATATCGAGAAGGCAATGGATTTTATTATATATTCTAGCACTGAGGACGCCGAACTGCCGGCTCCGGAATGAAGTACGACATTGAGTTAATGTACAAACTGGATGACCTTTGCGTTTCCTTAAAATTTTGTTGTCCAGAGGAAGCAAAGAATGACGGCGTAATACGGCACGCAGAAGGTACAATTGGCGCACCGTTAGGACCTTTGACTCGGAGTAGAGCAGGGCAGTTGGGTAATCTCTGCGTTTGAACTGCATAACTTTTAAGACTGCTCTTTGAGCTCGCTCAACCTGAATCAGGTGGGTTTTACTGGTTCCTCCCCATGCAGAAATGCAGTAGGTAAGAACAGAGACACACAGGCTCTGGTATACAAGGAATAGAGTTTCTCGATCAGCTGAGTGTCTGAGTTCTTTGAAAATATATATTAATTTCCTAATACGCGAGCAGAGTGTTTCTATATGGGGGCGCCAGCTAAGGTGCTCATCAATGTGGACTCCGAGGTATTTGGTACTTGGAACCAGTGATAGGGTTAAGCAGGTGCAAGTATTGGGGCTGTGTTTCAAAGAGTTCAGGCAAGTATGGGCTTTGACCATACTAGAACCCGCGGGAGGTGTGGACGTGTGAGGGAGAGTAAAGCGAACAACCTTGGTTTTCTCAATATTGAGGGTTAACAAATTCGCCGAGAGCCATGCCATCACTCGTTGAAGCGACCGCTCCGCTCTTAGCTTACAGTTGTCCCAGTTATTATCATATATGATTAGTGCTGTATCATCTGCATAAGTGAATATATCGCAGTTAGGTATTGATAGGCGGCACAGATCATTTATGTAGAGTAAGAAAAGGGTAGGACCCAAAATACTACCCTGTGGCACACCAAAATTGATGCTCCCCTCATCACTATACAATGAGTCGATTTTGACACACTGTGAACGATTTGTCAGATAGTCTGAGAATATCCTGAGTGCCACTCCGCGGATTCCGACGCCTTCCATTTTTGAAATGAGTATAGGTATAGAAACCGAGTCAAACGCCTTTGATAAGTCAAGAAAGACACCGAAACATTTAAACCCCTCATTCAACTTACCAACCACCGCACTCGTAAGGTCCAGAACCGCATCTTCAGTAGAGATTCCCCGTCTAAAACCGTATTGATTATTTGCTAGAAGTTTATATTTCACGAGATATGTGGTAAGACAGTTGTAGCTCAATCTAAGGAATTTGAAATTGATGAATTTTCAAAACAATTTTCAGTACAAAAATCGGATTTTACAATAATAACAAAAAATATTAGAAGTATATATAGCAATATGGATGATTTACTTATCACTTTAACACAATTTAAGTTTAATGTAGACCTATTGATCTTAAATGAATGTAGGCTAGACGTAAAAAAACCTACCCCTGAAATTAAAAACTATTGTACTTTTACCACGAGTAACCATTTAAACCAGTGCGACGGCGTAGCAGTGTATATCAAGTCTGATCACAAGGTTAGTGTTAAGGAAATAATATTAACTCACGCATCATGCTTACAAATAATAATGCCAAATCTTGTTGTCCTTGCTATTTATCGATCCCCCTCAAATAATAATGCTGACAGTTTTATAGACTCGCTAAATAATCACCTAGACACACTGAAATCATATAAAAATTTTTGTTGTAACAGGCGATATAAATATTAACATAATTTATAAACCTACTGAACACACGAATGAGCGCACAAATAGGTTAAACTACCTAAATATGCTTGCAATGCATGGCTTGTTACCGGGACATTCCTTACCAACTAGAGGCGAAAACTGTTTGGACCACTTTATTTTGAAACTAGACAAGATTAAAAACGCTGCTTCTGTTGCTGTACTGAATACCACTATCACGGATCACTTCATGATTGTCCTTAAATTATCTAACTTGGTAAATACTTATAATTGCATGAAAACTAAAAAAGTTGTGGACTTTGATAAAACAATTACAGCCCAAACGAAGTAATTTTTCTGAACTTAATTTAATCAATCCAGTCACGTTATCTGTACAATTAATAGAAAAACTCCAAAATTGCATTCAGCAAAGCACTATTACTACCTTAATTCCGAGAAATAATCGCATTATCAAACCATGGATAACTTTAGGAATATTACGCTGTATTCAAAACAGAAATAATATGCAAAGGCAGCTACGATCTGATCCACAAAACAATATATTGCAAATTACTTACAGAAGATACCGCAACTATTGTAATAGTTTAGTTAAAAAGCTTAGAAAAAAATATGATAAGGAACAACTATTAAAGGCAAATAAAAATACGAAACAGATATGGAACACAATTAACAATATAACTCATCGCAAACCAAGGAAAAATCTTAACTCAGAACTATTAGAGATAAAGGCCACCCCTCATGCCTCAGTAGACCACATAAATGATTACTTTTCTAACATTGGGAAAACGCTGGCTGAAGAAATATCCACCGCAAACCGATCACAAGTTCAACATGATTTAGATCATATAATAAACTCACAGTCCTCCTCCTTCGTGCTTCTCGAAACGGATCCTAGAGAAGTCTATAACGTGCTAATGGGTCTTAAATCTGATAGCGCTCCAGGATGGGATAATATTACAACATTTTTAAAAACTGCTTACGAATTGGTAGTACCCATAATTTCGCATCTCGCTAACTTGTGCTTTAGCCAAGGGAAATTTCCACCAGCTCTGAAGCAAGCCATAATTACTCCTGTGCACAAGGGTGGAGACAGAGATGACGTTAACAACTACAGACCTATCTCTGTCTTGCCTGCAATATCTAAAATAATTGAAAAGCTAATTAACATAAGACTAACCAGCTACACTAATAAATATAACATTATTTCACAAGCTCAATATGGTTTTAGGCAAAAATTATCTACGGAAGACGCAGTGACAGCATTAACCACTCATATTGTTAAACTAGTAGATTCAGGAAAAAGATGTCTAACTGTATTTCTTGATTTGAAAAAAGCTTTCGATACCGTTTCTGTCCCCATTCTTGTGCGTAGTCTAGAAGGTATAGGAGTAAGAGGAGACCCGTTGGCATTACTAACAGATTATCTACGGGATCGCAGGCAAAAGGTTAAGATAGGAGAGTATATTAGTAAGGAGTCTTTCGTGACCTACGGCGTTCCGCAGGGCAGCGTACTGGGCCCGACTCTATTTTTAATTTATATAAACCATCTCTGTAAAATGATGCCAGATAATGGTCGCGTTTTCTCATATGCGGATGACACAGCTATTGTTTTCTCTGGCGATACATGGGAATCCGTATATCATTCTGCTGAAAGGAGTCTTTTTGAAATTGCTAACTGGTTGAACTCACATCTTCTAACACTAAATATTTCTAAAACAAAATATATTGCATTTACAAACTACAACAACACTCAACCTGGATCCAACGTAACTCTTAAAATCCACACTTGTCATAATACATCTAGCAAAAATATAGAAAAAGTGACACACATAAAATACCTAGGTATAATTGTTGATCAGCGGTTATCTTGGCATACTCATACAGATATGGTCATGGCCCGTACGAGAAAACTTATCTGGATATTTAAGAACCTAAGACATGTGACAACTAAAAAAATGTTAACGGAAATCTATGTCGCTCTGGCTCAGTCAATTCTTATTTACTGCATACCCGTGTGGGGTGGTGCGACTAAAACGAAGTTTCTTGAGCTAGAGCGAGCACAGAGATCTCTTATCAAGGTGATGTATACCAAACCGTACAGATTCCCAACCAATGAGTTATATTCTCTTAGCGGCATACTCACAGTCAGAAAATTATACATACTCCATGCTGTCTTAAAATTACACAAAGTCCTGCCCTATGACCCTCACTCTCAGGAAAGAAGACGAAAATACCGTGCTGCACCAATAGAATTAAAACTAAATACGCTAAAAGACAATTCAATACAAATTCCGCTGCCCTATATAATAAAATAAATAAAATAATCAACATCTATCCCATGACTACTAAAGACTGCAAAAAGGAAATAGTTCAATCGCTAAAACTGAAGACCTATGATGATATTGAATTGTTGCTGCAAGCATCGTCAATATGAGTTGAAAAGATACACGCACGCATGCACCCTCACTCACACACACACACACACACACACACACACACACACCCTATACACACATACACAAACACCCCCCACCTACACACACATACTATTTTTGTTTATTATTATTTATTTCTTTAATTTCTTTTATTTTCTTTTTGTTTAAGTTATGTTTTAGTACACCACTTTTACCACTTTATAATTTGTCATTGAAGAGCGGGGCCTCCTGGCACAGGTATATCTTTACTTAAAAGGAGGTCCCTATGTAAGATTTACTGTAAAAGTTGTACACGTTACTGCAATAAACTTTTTAAGAGAAAGTAATTTATTAGCTCCTTTACATCATCATAATAATTGTGCAACAGTCTGTCTGTTTGTTATCTCATCATGAATTAGCAGGCCCAGATCCATAATCTTAGCTCATTTTATCTGCTCTGCTAAGTTTGGGAGACAGTGAATTTAGAGCAGGAGGTCGCATTTGGCTATTTTTAGATTTCCATACCTCAAAAAGAAAAAACGAAACCCTTATATTATAGGATCACTTGGTTGTCCGTCTGTCTGTCTGTCAAGACCCTTTATCTCGGAAACGCGTAAAGGTATCGAGTTGAAACTTAAACCATATACTCAAAACTGCGGTTCCTTGAAGCTGTGAAAAAATCAAACTCCTAAGTTCAAAGGGTACTTCCCGTTCACCCAGAATCTTGAAATTTTGCATAAAGCAAGGTCTTATAGCACAAATATAAGAATAAATCTACTGAAATTTTGTAGTTACCTATGTCATAAAAAAAATATCATTTTTTGCAATTCGGAAAAAACTTCGATGAGAATAATCGGGAATTGAACTCTTTATATACTTAAGTAAGTTTGTACGGAACCCTCAGGGCGTGAGTCCGACTCGGTCTTGCCCAGTTTTTTTTTGTTTCATTTCATTTATTCATAAACAATTTACATTGTGTTGAATTCAAATATACATGCAAATATAATATAATTAGAAAAAACAGAAACAAGATACAAATTCAGATGTGTCAAGCTAGCTAATAAAATGTCCATTCAATTCAGTTTTTGTTTATATAACATAATTACCCAAATTTACCCAAAGGTTGACTGGTAGAGAATGCCTTGTGGCATTAAGTTCGCCTATGTACCACCACTGTACATGAAGTTTAAATAAATAAATAAATAATTCTGTAACAATCACAATTATGTAGCCCACCATAAATGGGGTGAAAAAATATTTGTCAAATTTTAATTCCTATTCATTTGTTTTCAGGCAATCAACTGAAATACTCTGAAATAGAGCTGTATAAATCGGTTGCAAAAATGCAAGTGAAACTCGACAGATGCAAAAAAGCTAAAGCTGGACTTGTCCAGAGGTTAAAAATATCCAGAAAATTGACACGTTCTGAAGCATACAAAATGGTCACCAAGAATTTATCTCCGGCAGCAAAAACGTTTTTTGATATGCAAATAAGGCAGTCTACGAAGCATCCCAAGGGACATCGCTTCACCTTGGATGAAAAAATTCTAGCTTTATCGCTATATAAACCGAGTCCAAAAGCATATCGCTTACTAAGTCAGATATGTGTTTTACCAAAAAAAAGCACATTAAATAAATTAATGAAAAATATATTTTTGTTGCCTGGACCAAACAACGTGATTTTTGAACATTTAAAGAAACGGGTGGATAAAATGCCCGAAACTCACAAATATTGTACGGTCATATTTGATGAGATGGCCATTGCTGCCAATTTGACCTATGACCAACATAATGACCAAATAAAAGTATTTTGCGATGATGGCAGTACACAAATAAAATGTTTTGCTGACCATGCACTGGTCTTTATGGTCAGAGGAATATTTAAAAAATAAAAACAGCCAGTCGCTTACACATTTTGTGCTGGAAGTACAAACACAGTAAGTTTAAAAAATCAAATTAAAATAATTGTGACAAAAATTTTAGAAACTGGGCTAAAAGTAGTCTCGGTAACATGCGACCAAGGCACTTCAAATATAGCAGCAATCAATTTGCTAATTAAGGAGACTAAAGAAAAATATTTGAGAAATAACAAAGAATACAAAGAAGGATTTTTCGAAATCAATGATACTATAATTTATCCCATTTTTGACCCGCCACATCTCATAAAAGGCATGAGAAATAATCTAATAACTAAAAATTTACAATGTTATATGGATGGGAAGAAACGAATCGCAAAATGGGAAGCTCTTTATAAAAATGGCCCAGGATTTAAAGGACTGCGGCTAATACCGAAATTGACCGCACGTCATGTCATTCCAAATTTAATCCCAAAAATGAAGGTGACAGGTACCTAAAGTCACCGGCACGTAACTTGGCAAGAGTCGTTAGATGCGCACAAGTAGTTTTTTAGGTCTCTTTGGTAGTCAAGCGGGACGCGGGGTATGAGGTACGTCAATCCGAGCGCGCGATTGGTGCAACAGTCGACTGTTGCCTCCCGAACTCCCGATTACACTTGCGTGCACGAAAGTTTTTTTTTTTGTTGTGTTTATGTTAAAGAGTTATTGTTATTAAATTTAGTTTTTGTTACGAGTTGATATTATTGTTGTTGTTTTAAATTAAAAAATTAAGGCGAAAAAAGGTATGCCTTTTTTCCTAACTTTTTGAGCATACTTTCCTCGTATGCATATTATTTATAACTCCCAATAAACTTTACGAATTCCACTCCCTTCTTCAACTTTCTTCTAATCAGATATTATTAAATATAAATGATGGCAATAACCATAAAATAATGACGATCAATAAAAGTCACCACTTTTTTGTTCCACTAAGTGCACGATGCGTGAACTTACCCCCACTACGCCAAAACCTTGCCAACTTACGTGCCGGTGAGTATACGCCACACAAGTCTTCAGTAAGACTGTCAGTGTAGCAGTGGGATTCATAGCAGGTAAACATTTAACATTTTTACTCTTTTTTCCTGCCAGATGCTGTCCTGGTTTTTAGCTTGTATATCACAAGATTGGAATTCTAACACAGCCGGAGTCGCGGCAGACCGTGCAGAAGACGGTAGTAGTGGATGGCTTCCCAGAGAACTGGCTACAGGACTACTAATGGCTGGCAGGACATATTAGAAAAAAAATGGAAAGAGTTGGGAGAGGCCTTTGCCCAGGGACAATTCAGACTAGAAAAGTATTTTCCTTGATATTAAGGCTAAAGTAGGAGTTATTTTTTAAAGTAGGAATTCGTATGTGATTAGTTTTAGTACCACTGTGAGTAAATTGTATGTAATAAATGTGAGAAATCTAGAATGAATCTTTTTTTCTCAGAAATTGGCCGGATTCCTAAGGAAAGCACTGAGACTGCAGAAGTTTTATTATTTTTTGATAGGCTTTTTGATTCCGTCAATGGAAATTTTAGTAAAATTGTAAATGGCAAAGTTTATCGATCGGCAGTCTCGCCAAAATCGCCACATCACAAATTATGGCATAAGAGCTTACCAATTTTAAAAACAATGAAATTTATTGGTGACAGAGCAAGGTTGGTTCCATCTATTTCTAGTTGGATTAAAACAATTCAAGCATTTCAGCAAATAACTAAAAGACTACATGGCTTAGGCTTGCGATCTATACTGCTGCGCAATTTCAACCAAGACCCGCTGGAGAATTTTTTTGGTGCCATACGAGCTCATGGGCAACGATATGTTATGCCAAATCTTGTGTCTTTTGAGGCATCATATAAAGCCTTATTGATAAACAATATGGTGTCACCTAAATCGGTAGGGGCTAATTGTGAGAGTGACGACAGTCATTGCCTACATAGTTTAAAAGATATTATAACTCATAATATTCCCAAGCCCCTACCTAAATCTATAGAAATTGATTTTAACCATTTAAATATCGAGTTAAAAAGTTTAGATTTAATATTATCTCGTGAAATTCCAAGCCAAATTGAGAAATGTGCAGCAGTAGCGTATTGTTGTGGCTGGGTTATTAATTTAATATATATTTTTTTTTCGAAAAATTGGCATGGAATGTAAAAAAGCATTAGAAGAGAATAGTGAAGAAACATATCTATCCTATTTAAAGTTCATTACTTTAAAAAGAAATACGAGTAAATGTATTCTTCACTATCCCAGTAAATATTAGGTCTTTACCTATGAAATTGCCGTTCTGCAGTACTGGCCATTTCAAATCAAAATATTTTTTGTTTGGCTAAGAATTCTAATTTCAAATTAATTTTATTTTAAAAACATGGATTTTTTTTTCCAAAAGTAGTCATTTGTTTATTGATTAGTGTTACATTTTCATCGCATTTAATTCTTTTTCGTCATCATGGATACGTTAAAAATTCGAGTAATTATGGAATATGAGTACCGTCGTGGCAGCAACGCGGCACAAGCGGCACGCAACATCAACGACGTTTACGGAGCTAACACTACAAACCAACGCACTACCTGTTATTGGTTTGCTCGCTTCCGTTCTGGAAATTTCGACCTGAAAAATGAACCTCGCGGTCGTCCGAAGACTTTGGTCGACAATGACGAATTAAAGGCGATTGTGGAAGCTGATGATACACAATCTACGGCTGAATTAGCAGCAGCTTTCGACGTTAGCGTCAAAACATTATTGGTCCATTTGCGTCAAATTGGCAAGGTAAAAAAGCTTGACAAATGGGTGCCCCACGAACTCAATGATCGCCAGCGCGAAGTACGCGTTGAGACGTGCCTTGCACTGCTCAACAGACACACAAATGAAGGAATTTTGAACCGCATTGTTACCTGCGATGAAAAATGGATTCTGTTTGATAACCGCAAGCGCTCAGCAAGTTGGTTGGATCCTGGTTCAGCACCTAAACAATGCCCTAAACGAAAACTTACCCCAAGAAAAGTGATGGTCACTGTTTGGTGGTCTAGCGCCGGTGTGATTCAATACAGCTTCTTACCAAACGGGGTGAGCATTACTGCAGATGTGTACTGTGAAGAATTGAACACAATGATGGAGAAGCTGGCACATCTCCAACCAGCATTGGTCAATCGCTCGTCTCCGCTGCTCCTGCACGACAACGCGCGACCTCATACTGCACAGCAGACGGTCTCCAAGTTGCAAGAACTGGGGTTGGAAGCTCTCCGTCATCCGCCCTACTCACCAGACCTTGCGCCTTCAGACTACTACTTTTTCCAGAATTTGGATAACTTCTTGGCGGGAACAAAATTCAATACCCGAGAGGCAGTACAAAATGCCTTTGAAGAATTTGTTGCCTCCCGTCCAGCTGATTTCTTTAAGAAGGGCATCAATAAACTGCCACTGCGTTGGCAAAGATGCATTGATTGCATGGGTGATTACTTCGATTAATACAAATAAAAAATACATGAAAAAAAATCATTTCAATTTTTTCATACAAAACGGCAATTTCATAGGTAAAGACCTATTATTTGCTGGAATGTATGATGAACATAGAAATTATTACAATCGAAATTTTCAAAACGAATTGTGAATCCAAACAAATAGTAAATTATATAGAATTGGTAACCACCACGCTTGTTTCTCTCGATTTTATTCAATGTGACCAACACAAAGTTAAATTAAAAGAATTCCTTTTAAAAAAAATCATACATTTAGTCATTTTCAATTGGTGCAAAGATGTCAGTAATTTGTTATGTGGCAAAACCATAGTTTATGATCAAAATGACCCAATTAAAGAATTAGCACACAATTATGTACGGCATAAAATTAGAAATAAATAAATGTTTTCTGAAAAAATATATTTTCTTTCTTTCATAATAATTTATTTCCTATACATAACGCATTGTGTATTTAACCTTTTAACCGCCTACGTCGGATTAATCCGACAACTATTTTCGGGCCCATTTCGCCAGAGTCGTATATTTACGACCAAAATATCACTGCTCGTTTAATCAGCTTTTTTATTTAATTACGCTGTATTCTATCAAAAATATGTTTATGACGTAAGAAGCGGTCGTCTTTATCCGACCGTAGCGCAGGGCGTACTAACAAAGTAAGTTTCGGAACATGAAGGCTAGGGATGGGAACCATCAATTCAATCGCTGACATTTCATTAGTAAATTTACTTAATTTTAAAGGAATTAAATGAAATACTCACAAATATTTGTAAAAAAATGTTTAATTAACAATTGCTGTATTTGTTTTAAAGTTAATTAGTCAGTATAACGAGAAATATTTTAATTTATGTTTATTTTTGTATCGGTAAATCTTGGCATATGTCCCGTCCCTCAGGTCGGATTTTGTCGTCATGGGCGTTGCACATCAATACAATTTTCTAAAAATAATGTTAGTAATTTATCTAACTTTGGACATTATTTTTAGGACTTTTAATTAAGAGACTAAACTGTATTAAACTGTAAATGATTACTTCGTTAACTATTTACCTAATATAAACGAGTGCCGACTTCTGGAATTTTCCATCAGTGTTGTGCTTTTGCATGAAGTTTTACGTTAGTATGTCGATAAATGTACATGATAGAAATGTATCATGACGACTACTGAAGAGTTAATAAGAATTCTAGAAGGCGATGAAAATGAAGAATTTTTATCAGGCGAAGAGTTCGACATTGATGTAGAGGTAATTTTTTTTTTATTACTTATCTAGTTATATGTATTTTAATTTAATGTGTAGTATGGTGGTGATGTCTGAATGGAAATTTTAAATATAATTAGAGAGAGTGAGATGGCGAGAGCGCGCCGTGCGATGAGAATGCGCGCGCGGCCACTCTGGAACGGTGATTCTGACAGGTTGGAGCGCGAGTCACGTGTGGGCTCGCTGACTCGCTCGTAGATACATAGGTAGAGTTTATTTTGTGTGTGCCGCCGCGCTGCCACACACCGCACTGAATCGCACTGCTAATTTTGTTTTTGTAGGCCATTCAAATTTCCTACCTTGGAGACCGATGTATTTTTATTACTCTACAATATTTTTTTTGTATTATTTCAGATTCAAGGAAACAATGTCACAACCACTAATTGGACAACGCAAATTGCTACCCCAATGTTAGAAGAATTCGACGACTTTGTTTGTGGACTGTCGCCTGCTGTCAAATTAGATGATACCTCCACGGAATTCGAATTTTTCGAACATTTTTGTAGCAAAGACTTGTTACAGAAAATATTAATAAGAAATTATATCTGTGATTATTTGACTGATTTTATTGAAATTAGTGTTATAAAAATTTTATTGTGATAGTGATATATCGTTACATCTAAGTCAATAGGTAAACTGATAATGACATTGTCAAGTAAAAGTTTTATTTTTATGTTTGTTGTTAATTAGTGTGATGCAAATTATTGTGATTGTGGTTGTAAGGTAAGTAGGTAGGTACCTATATATAATGTAATGTTAAAAACAATAAATACAAACTAAAAAACATTTGTTTACTTTTCATCATAGCGAATCCTTTTTTGCAGCCCGTACCTAAATGTCAGTGTGACGTAAACGACGCGAGGTGCAAACTTAGCTTGGTGAGATGTAGTTGTTAGTTAACCATGCTCGCAAATGCAATGTCGTTATTAAAACGAAATATCGACATCGCAAAGTTAAGTATCGCACATCCCTCTTTCTTGTAGGTATTTAATTTTCGATTCACTGTGCCGGGCGCTTGGGGCACGCCAACTGTTTTGAAGTCGGGCGGTTAAAAGGTTAATAATAAGCAGTTTTAATTTCTTTATGTTTACAAATAAAATATATAATGTAAACTGGATATTATTAAATACACAACTAGTAGTACCTCTAAAATCACTCATCAGAGTGATTCTAGACCTCAAATACAACTTTTTCTATGGGAATAATAAAAATAAAAAGAAAAAGTTGTATTTGAAGTCTAGAATTACTCTCCTTATTTTCCCGACGGTAAAAAGTCATCCTGTCCTGTCTGTGTAGGCAGCTTAGTATAATAAGACACCTATGACTGTGTGTGTGTGTGTATTTGCTAGTAAGTAGTACGGGGTCTGGGAACTAGATGGCGGTATGAAATACAAAATCGAGAGATGGCTATCTATACGTCAGTACTTATACTCATCTATGCAGACGCCGTTGCGTTGCCTATTTTGACTGTATTTATAAATAATATAACATAGTAAAACATGAAAAAAAAAACGAAAAAAATAGTTGAAAAAAAAAAAAAAAAAACGATAATAATTGTACATGGGTGATTAACTTTTTAAATACGCAAACGTAATCAACGTTCACAGTCCTAAGCCTGTTTAAAGTATGAAGGAAAATTTAATCACCGTTTCACTTCTTTCATCGTCATACGTGAATAATAAACGTGTAGAATCTCGTATTTCATATTAATTATTATGGAGACTATTACCGATATTACGCAGATATGCATAATAGATTGAGTAGCTATAATGAATCGGTTCACTAATATTTGAAAAATATCCAGTAATAGGTATGGTATCCTAATAATGCGTAAACTAATATATTCAATAATAGGATTACCCAAATATGACCCTAATATAGGTAACATCTCTAGACTGTCCGCACTAGACCAGGGTTGACAATCTTAGTACTGGGAAACGGGTAATCGTTCTCGTATAAAATAAGATTGGACACCAGAAGTACTGCCAGCTTGCACATGAAACTGACATTTTAATTTTATTACATTATATTGTGCTACTTTTACAAAACTCTCTAAGAGATAGCAGTATTACAAGATAATGACCACGTAGTTCTACTAAGTACGCAAGATGGCGTGCAAACAGTCATGCATTTGACTCTTTGGTATGACCAGCCTTCGCTCAATTTATGTGAGTAAAATAATCTTGATAAACTTTATATTATAAACTATATGTCCAAATTCACATCATACGATGTTTAGTTGTTTATACACAGTTATTAATATGTACCTATGCATGTATACAGTCCACACTTATAGTCCACATTACCTTAATGATGTTAGTAGAAATTAAATCTTTGCTAAAGTCACACGTCTGTTTAATTCAAAATCCCCGTCAATACAAAATCAACCTTATCGTTCTAAACATATGGTCCTAATTCGAGCCGGATTTGGGTCAACGACTGGCCCAGTGCGAGCGCCGCGAGAATAATGACATTCCTGAGCGATAAGGATTTTCTGTGAAGTTATTTTATATATTAGTGATTTGAAATAAATAGACGTTATTACGTGTTGTGAACTTATAAAACGAATCAATACTTCTACTCGTGAGACTTTTATAAATTTCGTGTTGTTGTAGTAATATATTGAGTGAGTGATCGGTTATAATACGATAAAACATACAAACTACAACGACTAGAACATTCTTTCGGAACTTTGTCAAGTTACCCGCGTAGTGTAAAACAGCATAATTTACTTGAAATACGGAGAAAATATAACGATTTACGATGGAAGATCTTCTTGTTTATCAAAATGAGTTGTTGGAAAACCTAATGAAGGCAGAAAGGAATTATAAGAAATCACCGAAAGATAGAATAAAACGGCCATATTTGGAAACAAGGTTACAATAGGCAGAAGAACTATGGAAAGAATTTAAAGAAGGTCATAAATCTATTATTCTGAAAGCTACTGAGATCGATAGGAAAAAATCATATTTTGTAGAAGATATTTGCGAAATCTTTGAAGAACTATACATCAGCTATAGGTAAATCAACATTAAAGGAAGCTCTTCAGCCCCTCTTGGTAGAATCGCAATTTCAACCCTCCATGTGTTCACAGTCATCACCTGTTGCCGATGTACAAGATTTGAAGAATCGAGGAATTAAGTTACCTATAATCAAGGTACCCACATTTACAGGAAAATACGAGGAGTGGCAACCGTTTTACGACTTGTTTTGTACTCTTATTCACGACAATGAGTACCTATCACCTGTACAAAAGCTGCATTACCTAAAAAGTAATTTATCTGGAGAACCGGAGATATTATTACGTAACTTTTCTATGACCGATGCTAACTATGATGACGCCTGGAATCAATTAATAAAACGATACAATAACAAAAGATATAACTGCAACGCAATTTTGAAGATATTATTTACGCAGAAACCTGTGCAGGGTGAAACGGCAAGTTTGATCAAACAACTTGTAGATACAACTTCGACATGCTTGAAAGCGTTGAAAAACATTGGTGTGGATACTGATACTTGGGACATTATAATTAACTATTTGGTTGTTTCAAAATTAGAGCCTGAGTCTATAAAGTTATGGGAGCAACATATAAGTACGTGCAACGATGACCTACCCAAATGGTCAGAATTAAGAGACTTTTTAGAAGTAAGATTTAGAACTTTGGAAATGATTGAAAGTACTAAAATAAAAACAGTGCAACCAAAACCTGTGGCTAAACCTAAAGTATTCCATTCCAATGTTACCAGCAACAATGAGAAAAGGTTCGAAAAGAAATGTACCTTATGTAGTGGTGACCACTACATATTTTCCTGTAAGAAGTTTGGAGATAAGTCGGCCAAGGAAAGGCAAGAATTTGTGCAAACGAATAAATTGTGCTTCAATTGCCTAGCACCAACACACCCCGTCAGTAAGTGTCGTCAGTCTACGTGTTGTAAGAGATGCGGTCGGCGGCATCATTCACTTCTGCACTTCGAGAGGGAACAGAAGATCGAGACGACAAACGTAGGTGAAACTTCGCCCACAGGTATAGCAAGCGAGCTATCTACAGGTATGTCTAGTTCTGTACCAAATAATGAGCAAATTGTAACCAACTTTTTTAGTAAACATAACATTCAATCAAACAGTGTCCTATTAGCTACAGCTAAGGTATTAGTAGATAGTAGAAATGGTTGTAAATACGTTTTGAGAGCATTGCTAGACCAGGGCTCGCAAGCCTCTTTTGTTACAGAGGCAACAGTACAATTGTTAAATCTACCACGTAAATCAGTAAGTGGTTGGGTGTCAGGTGTAGGAGAGAGGCAAACTAAAATAAAATACAGGGTTACACTCAACGTTAAATCATGTTACAATCCCAATGCGTCAGTTCAAGTCGAGGCATATGTACTGTGTTCATTAACAACTCTGCTACCCACAACGAATCTAGATATTCCTGATTGGTCAGACCAAAGAGTTTTGGAGTTAGCTGATCCAGGATTCGCAACACCAGGGAAAATAGATATTCTCCTTGGAGCGGAGGTGTACAGCGAAGTCTTGTTAGACGGCGTTATCAAGAATCCTGAGAGTAACTTATTAGCACAAAACACTATCCTAGGATGGGTCCTATCAGGAAGGATGTCTCGAGAATCTATTTTAGCAGAGAAGAATTTTACAAGCTTGCATGTCCAACTTAAAGAAGACGATATGCTTAAGTTATTTTGGGAATTAGAGAATGAACCTAATACAATACAAAAGAGATTATCAAAGGAAGAAGAAACATGTGAAGAGTATTACGATGCTACAACGACTCGAGACAAGGAAGGAAGATATGTGGTAAAGTTGCCATTCAAAAATGATAAACCCGAAGCTCAAGCCGTTGGATTACGAGAAATAGCTGCAAAGAGATTTGAGTTCTTAGAGAAGAAATTTGCTAAAAATAGAAAGTTTCGCGAAGAATACATTAAGGTTATGAACGAATATATTAATCTGAAACATATGGTTCCAGTACAGTTTGCAGATATTAACAATCCTAAAGCAGTTTATCTTCCTCATCACGGTGTAGAAAGAGAAGACAAGGATACAACGAAACTCCGAGTAGTATTTGACGCATCGTGTAAAGGCGTTAATCACATTTCGTTGAATGATAATTTGCTTGTGGGTCCTAAGCTCCAACAAGACTTACGTCACATCCTTATGAGATGGAGGACTCATAAAATTTGCATTACAGCAGATATTATAAAAATGTATAGGATGGTGTGCGTGGCAGAAGAAGATACTAACTATCAAAGGTTATTATGGAGATCATCACCTACTGAAGAAATTAAACATTTCAAACTCGTTAGACTGACCTTTGGTACAGCTTGTGCACCTTACCTTGCGGTGAAATCATTACAGAGATTAGCGGATGATGAGAAATCGATATTTCCAGTTGCTGCTAAAATAACAAAGAGTGATTATTACATGGATGATCTATTGTCAGGGTGCGACACAGAAGATGAAGCTGTTACTTTATACAATGAAATGAACAAACTAATGAATTTAGGTGGCTTTGAGCTACAAAAATGGAGCAGCAATAATGAGGCTGTATTAAAATACATGGGTGAAAATAAACGAGACGAACACGAAGTGCCTCTTAAAGTTCATAGTTTAGTGAAAGTACTAGGAGTCAATTGGAATCGAGACTCAGATAGCTTTGTATATTTTCTAACATTACCAGAATCAAAGAAACCTATAACTAAAAGACAGGTTCTTTCTGATGTGGCCAAACTATACGACCCTCTTGGGTGGATAGCTCCTGTTGTTGTCATAGCAAAACTGTTGATACAAAAGTTATGGAAGACAGGACTAGAATGGGACGAAACTATAAGTGAAGAGCTACTAACAGAGTGGTTACACTTCAGAGAAAACCTGAGTTACATAAGGAATGTTAGTATACCAAGGTGGTTAAACTGTTGTCACGCATCTTCAAGAGAGTTGCACGTCTTCGCAGACGCTTCGCAGGCAGCATATGGAGCGGCAGTCTATATCAGAGTAGTTGAGGAAGAGAGAGTTTATGTAAATTTAATATCAGCCAAAACAAAGGTCGCTCCTATCGAGAAACAACTATCAATTCCAAGATTGGAACTGTGTGGCGCGGCACTAGCAGCCAAACTAGTTTTTGAAATATCTCAAGTCATGAGCATAGCTAAAGAAAATTTGCACGCATGGACAGATTCAACCATCGTCCTAGCCTGGCTAAAAGGTGGGTCTAGTCGATGGAACACTTTCGTAAGCAACCGTGTGTCTGAAATATTGAACATTTTAGATTATGAGCAATGGGGTCATGTAACAACGGATACAAATCCAGCTGACTGCGCTTCAAGAGGCTTACAGGCCCCGGAGTTGGTGAACAACCTGTTGTGGTGGAATGGCCCAACTTGGTTGTCGGCGCTAGACATAAAGATGCATTCAGTCGAGGTCGAAGATACTCAGGAAGAAGAGAAGGCGAGAGTTCTAACTACTCTATTACAAACTGAAGAAGAATTCATTTGGACTAAATTCTCTAATTTATCAAAAATGTTAAGAGTTATATCATACTGTAGAAGATGGCTAAAATTAAAACTAAATAAAGAGATTGGCGAATGTAACGCTAAATTTATAACTACACGAGAAATTAATGAGACTTTGAATAATTGCATAAAACAAACTCAAGGTTTAGAATTTAATCAAGAAATAAAGCAGTTAAAAGCTCATGGATGTGTTCTCAAAAAGAGCAAACTACGCAACCTTTGTCCCATTATCGATGATAATGGTATTCTAAGAGTCGGCGGACGTATTCAACAGTCGCAAGTTAAGTACGATACACAGCATCCCATAATTTTACCTGCTAAGAGTCATCTTAGTAGACTAATAATTATAGATGCTCACCAGAAGACTATGCACGGTGGACCACAAGTAATGATTAATTACTTGAGGTCAAAGTACTGGATACTGGGAGCCAAGGATCAAGCAAAAAAATATTATCGAGAGTGTGTAACTTGTATCCGATATTCAAGGAACAATTCAGTACAGCTGATGGGCCAGTTACCAGAGGTACGAGTAAAACCAAGCAGACCTTTTAGATCAGCTGGTGTAGACTACGCAGGGCCCATTAACGTTAGATGCTCTCCAGGCAGAGGAAGCAAATCTTACAAAGGCTATATTTGTCTCTTCATTTGTATGGTAACACGTGCCATTCATTTAGAAGTAGTCACAGATCTGACTTCCAAAGGATTTATTGCAGCCTTCAGACGCTTTACAGCGAGACGAGGACATTGTCAAGATCTTTTTAGTGACAACGGCACCAATTTTGTGGGAGCAGACAAGCAACTCAGAGACATGTTTGATAAGGCCAAGTCTTCTTTATCAAGTGAGATAGCAGAGTTGTTAACTTTAGGGCGTACTACATGGCACTTCATACCCCCACACGCGCCTAATTTTGGGGGCTTGTGGGAGGCTGGAGTACGCAGTGCAAAATCGCATCTTAAAAAAGTGATTAAGGATAGTACCCTTACTTATGAGGAGCTTGCTACGGTGTTAACACAAGTGGAAGCTTGTTTAAATTCACGCCCTATTTCAGTTCTAAGTGATGACCCCAATGATCCACTGCCCCTGACACCAGGCCACTTTCTGGTTGGAGAACCTTTACTTAATCTAACAGATGAAAATTATACACTGTGTAAACATACCACTAATCTTGAACGATGGAGGTTAGTGCAAAAAATGGTCAACGATTTTTGGAACCGGTGGTATAAAGAATATCTAGTAAATCTAAATAAAACGTATAAATGGAACACGAAAAAGCTTGAGCCAGAAATCGATGACATAGTTATTTTAAAGGATGACAATATCCCACCTAGCAAGTGGATATTGGGAAAAATTATTCAAAAACATGTGGGTCCCGACCAACTTACCAGAGTAGTGTCAGTCAAAAGTAAAAACAATGTTTTTAAACGCCCTGTAAATAAAATTTGTGTATTAACTAAAAACAAAACAATGTAAATCGTGTACTTACCGTAAAAGTTGTATTTAATGTTACTTACCTATTTAGTCGAGCTACTTACCTTTATTATTATGTTACTTATCAACATACCACATACATATACATATCTATGTGTTAGTATTTATCATACTTACTAAGCATTATTAAACTTAAATATTACGGTGGGCGGTTAGACGTTATGAATGCAACTATGTACCTACTTATTAGCACAAAAAATCTACTTATTTATGTTAAGTGCATACAAACTTCTAAATAATTATATTGTATCTACTACTTACCTAACCTACCTACCATTTCTAGTTGCGCAGCATTCACTGCTTACTTACCAATGATGTAGATTATGTATACTTAGTCCTAAGATATGGTTGTCTATAATAATACCTACTCGCGTTTAGTTACTTACCTTTTTATAGTCTTTGTATTTGTGTACCTATTTAAAAAAAAGGAGTTACTTTGTTCTTTGTCGTTAAGTGCGTTAAGCACCATAATCAACATTGTATTTAAAGTTTATTTGCATTGCTTGGTTATTGTTTATTGTGTTTTTTTTTAAAGGATAGATCCTTTGGTGGGCGGAATGTCCAAATTCACATCATACGATGTTTAGTTGTTTATACACAGTTATTAATATGTACCTATGCATGTATACAGTCCACACTTATAGTCCACATTACCTTAATGATGTTAGTAGAAATTAAATCTTTGCTAAAGTCACACGTCTGTTTAATTCAAAATCCCCGTCAATACAAAATCAACCTTATCGTTCTAAACACTATACAACGAGAAAACAATAATATATTATGGGTGCTAATTAAGGCAGCTTCTTTAAAATGTCATTCTCGTCTGCAAATATATTTAGTTGTCTAATGAATTAATAGGTCAGCGACGAACTTTTAGCGTCTAATAAATGATTTATAAGCGACCGTATATTGTAAAACAAGCTACTGTTAATATGACGCAACATGGTGATAATTCTTAAGCAACAAAATTTGTGATATGTCTACTCATTGCCAGCTTCTAATAAGTGTATCAACTTCATCTATAAAATAATATCAACGTACTCTAATTTCATAGAGTCACCTTTATTTTTATACTTTAGCATAAGTAATTGATGAGTGAATCTACTATATTTGAACATAAAATTTCCTTATTATTGTCATCAAATAATGGTCAATGAAAGCTCTAATTTCATGTATTCGCCTATCTATTTATAATGTTACCATAAGTAATTGACTATTATACCTACCCAAATGAACATACAAAAAATATTGTTAACCTAACCTAACCTTTTTTTTTTTTTTGTTTTGGTGCGGGTTGGAAAATCCTCATGGATGTCCTTCGCTCTGGGGGAGCGAAGGGGTCTGTCAGACTCTTACTGACTAAAAACCACCCGTTGTTCCGTCTCACACCTACGCCGGGGGTCGCGGGAACGTACGATCCTTCCGCAACCCCCAGCTAGTGCCGGCCCGCCTATGCAGGCCTCCTCAGGACGAGGGGCGGAGTGAGGTGTTAGACTCCCCCCGCGACGTCTAAGAGGGGCGCGCGTGGAACACGCGCCACCACCTCGGGTCCTGGTGTTAAGGGGGCGACAGACGTCCCCAGGTCCGTCGCCCCTGGACCCATTTAGGGGGGCTGGAAGAGGGCGTTGTCCGCCCTCCGCCGACGCCCGGTGCGTCTGCTGCGGGCCGGGTTGGAGGAAGATATCTCCCTTTCCCGTTCCGCAGCCTCCTTCCGCGAGATAACCGTCTCGCAGAAGGACACCACCGCGTTCCAGGCCTCCTCGCTGCCAACCATCGATGACACGACGGCCGGCAGCGACAGGTCCCTGCCTACTTCCGCAACGAGGGCACGGCGTGGATCCTCCCAAGCGGGACACTCTGCCAGCGTATGCCACGCCGTGTCCTCCCGGCAGTCGACGCAGTGGTGACACCGGGCGTCCGGCTCCCTGTTTATGCGACACAGGTACTTCCCGAAGCAACCATGCCCCGAGAGCACCTGTGTCACCCGAAACGACAGGGAGCCGTGCCTCCTCCCGAGCCAGTGATCGAGCACCGGCCGGACCGCCTCGATGGTGACGAGGCCGGCGGTAGGGCGTGAAAGCCTTTCCCGCCATTCCGCCACCAGGACCTCACGAAGCTGGGACCGACGCAGCTCCATGTGTCGCTGCGTCAGTCGCTCGCCTCGCGCCCGCGCTTCCTCGCGCCACCGGTACAGTGACGCGAGTACTTTCGCCTCCAGGTCCCAGGGCGGGGATCCGGCCAGTGCACAAGCCGCCTCGCAGGAGATCGTGCGATATCCCCTGATGACTCTGACGGCCATCGCTCTCTGTGGCTTCCGCAGAACAGAGAGGCTACAGGCCGTCAGGTCAGCCGCCCAGATCGGGGCCCCGTACAGGGCCATCGATCGCACGATCCCTACGTAGAGCCGCCTACAGGCGGCGCTCGGGCCCCCCAGATTGGGAAGCAGCGTTGATAGCGCCCCGGCCGCGCCCAACAACTTGGGCGCCAGCCGCCGGAAGTGGGGTCCAAAATCCCACCGGCTGTCGAGCACCAATCCCAGGTACTTCATGGTGGACTCGACAGCTATTCGGACCCCCCCGACCACGATGTGTGATCCCGGCGGCGGCGCCCGTCGGGGACCATGGAATACCATGGCCTCCGACTTGCTGAGGGCCACCTCCAGGCCTAGGCGCCGTATGCGGCTCACCACCTGTGAGACCGCCGCCGTCGCCAGCAACGCTGCCTCCCTGTGCGAGCTCCCCCGGGCCGTGACCAGCGTGTCATCCGCGTAACACGTCAGGTCTACGCCCGGTTGGAGTCCGCCCCTCAGCACCCAGTCGTACCCGATGTTCCACAGGAGCGGACCTACGACCGAGCCCTGTGGAACACCGCACGACACGCGGTGCTGGTGTCCGCCATCACGTCCCATGTAGGTGACACACCTCTCCGCCAGGTAAGCCCCAACGATGCGGCGGAGGTAGAGAGGCACCCGATGATACCGCAGTGCCTCCCGAATGCAGCTCCAGGGCAGGGTGTTGAACGCGTTGGAGATGTCTAAAGAGACCGCCAACGCCACCCCGCCCCGGGACACTGCTTCCTCCGCTAGGACTCTCACTCTCGACACAGCGTGAATAGTGGAGCGCCCATGCCGAAAACCGAACTGGCTCTCGTCTAGGTCCGGCCCCTCTCTGCACAAGTGGTCGACGAGGCGGGCTGCGATTATCCGCTCGAACAGCTTGCCCACCTCGTCTAACAACACTATGGGCCGGTACGCGGACGGAGAGTCCGCGGGGCGCCCCGCCTTCCTGAGCAGGACCAGGCGGCCAGACTTCCACAAGGAGGGAAACTGGCCCCGCTCGAGGCACGCCGTGTAGAGTCCTCTCAGTTGGGGCTCTAGCTCCTTCAGAGCGAGGGCTAACACGCAGCCGTGAACCCCGTCGGGCCCCGGAGCCACGTTCTTGGCCCGGAGCCGCGTCACGGCTGCCCCCATCTCTGTCCGTGTCACCTCTGGGACGCTGATGGCGTTGTCCTCTGCAGGCTCTGCGGCTGTGGGCAAAGCCATCGGCGGCGGAGTGTGCTCCGCTCTTGCCGGGAAGAGGGCTGCGACTATAGCGTCCAACAGCTCGGGTTGGAGACTCTCGGTGAGTGGAGGCGCCGCGGCTCGGAGTTTCCCACGAACCGCACGATAAGGGCGCCCCCACGGATCCCCGTCCAGAGTCCCCAGCATCTCCTCCCTGGCTCGCGTCTTCGCCTCGCCGATGGCCAGCCTCAGAGCCTGCTTAGCCGCGCTGTACACCTCATACAGCGCGGCCTCTTCGTCAGGAACCCGACGACGTCTTCTGCGGTATCGGGTGTACCGGCGCCAAACCGTCGCGCACGAGAAGCGCAGTTGCGCAATCTCGGCGGACCACCAGTACACCTGGCGCCTTGCAGACTGTGCGTGGACGCGGGGCATGGAGGCGTCGCAGATTTGCGACATCGCCCCACGGAACCACAGCGCCCCCTCGTCGACGTCGTCGGGTTCGGTCGTTGCCGACTCCCGGATCCAGGCCTGGACAATGGCGGCCTCCTCGAGAAGTTCCCTGTCGATGCGCGTACGCGCCCAGCGCGGACCGTCCGTCCGCGGAGCCGATGGACTGCGGCCGCCGGCGGTCTGGGCGGAGACATCAAAACGGATATATCGGTGATCCGATAACGTCTCCGCCTCCGCGGCGACACGCCAGTCGCGGACACGGCTAGCGACAGCAGGGCTAGCGAACGAGACGTCCACTATAGACCCGCCCCGCTGCCGCACGCATGTGTGGACCGAGCCCCGATTTAGGACGGTCAAACCAGTGGTGACCGCCCACTCCTCCAAAACCTCACCCCGAGCATCGGTCGCCGGAGATCCCCACGCCGTAGACTTGGCGTTGAGATCCCCTAGCAACAGCACAGGGCGAGGGTGGAGTCGGCCCACGACGCCACCCAACTCGACAAGGAAGTTCTCGAAGTCGGCGAGACTCTTGTTGGGCGAGAAATACGCCCCAACAGTGCCAATACCGTTCGCGAGGACGGCCACCCAGCCGTGACCTCGCGACGGGCTGACGAGAGCCCCGCCAATTATGGCCACCAAACCGTCCAGATCGCCCACCCAGTTATCCCTGGGGGGGACAAAGTACGGCTCGGCGACCACAGCCACGTGAATCGACCACTCTGCCATGCTCTGGAGCAAGAGATCCTGAGCTCTGGCACAGTGGTTGATGTTGCCCTGGAGGAAATGGTACAGCGCCATTAAGCGCAGTCCATCCCCTCCGCACCATGCCTAGGCCGGGAGTCGGCCGGAGGGCGGCCAGGCTGAGGGGGGGGTAAAGAGCCCCCGCCAGCCTTGGCACCCCCTCTCTTCTTTTTGGGCGCGGGCGCACCACAGGCCTTTTGACCCACTCTGTGCCCAGCGGGCCTCCCTGCAGCTGTACAGAGGCTGCAGTTTGGCGACGCGGAGCACTGGGCCGCCTTATGGCCGGGCTGACCGCAGCGATAACACTCCTCGCTGCGGTCTGTTTCGGCGTTGCACCGCACCCTGACATGCCCAATGTCAAGGCAGCGGTAGCACCGCAAAGCCCTCGGTCGCAGCAGCTTGGCCCTTGCTGCCACCCATCCCACCAACAGGCGCCCGCCGTTGGCGACCTTGTGTGCGGCCGCCACCGGGCATCTGACCCAGATCGAGCCGAGCCCGGAAGCGTCCACCCGGATGTCGCCCGTGCGGATGTCTTCAGGCGGACACCCACCCGCTCGGGCGACGGCCGCCACCACCTCAGCCGGAGTCGTCGAGTCATCCAGGCCGTCGACGCGCAGCTCAGCGGTCTTCGTCGGCCTGGACACCCGGACGTCCTCCGGGTTGAGGACCTCCCGCAGCTTGGCGGCCAGGAGGTCCGCCTTTTTGCCACCATCGGCACCCGTAAGCTCGAAGAGCCGCGCCCCCGTAATCGCCGGCCTCATCTTGAAGCCGGTCGGTGTCCCCAGGTCGGGGAACGCGATCCTCGCCCTTGCCTCCGTCAGGACCGCCCTATATGTGAGGCCCCTTTCGACGGCTCCGGGCTGCAGCGTCACAACCACAGCCGCGGAGCGTGGGGCTTTCACCCTAGGCGGCCCCTGGGCCCTCTTGGGTGCCGATGACGCCGCTTTAGCGGGTGCCGGCGGCGCCGGTTGTGCCGTGGGCTTCCTCCTCCGGCCCCTCCTCACGACCGTCGCCCAGGTCTCATCAGGACCAGGCGGGGCCGCCAGAGGCGCGGACGTTGGAGGCGCGGACGTTGGAGGCGCGGCCGTCTTAGGTTTAGGCGCTGGCTCCTTCCGCCGCTTGTCTGCAGCGAGCGGTGGGCGGAGGGTTACCGCCGGGAGAAGCCTGGCTTCGATGGACTCCATCCGGGCACCCACCATCTTCCCGCATTGCATCATGCAGATGCGCGCGATCTTTTCGATCTCCGCATCTGCAATCGCAGGGGTCGATGACGGGGCTGCCGGCGGAGTCAACGGCGTTGCATCAACCGAGGGCGCAGGAGCCACCCTCTCGTCAGCAAACCGCCGCTTGAGGTCCTCTACCTCAGCTCGGAGACGGCCGTTCTCCTCCCACAACTTCGCCGTCTCCTCCGAGCTGGTACGGTTAAGGAGGACCTCAGTGGCCTCCTTAATCGCCTCAGCCGCCTCTTTGAGAGCGCGCGTGAACGTGCCCTTCAGGTTGCCCGATTTGGTGGCAACCTTCAGGACGACATCCACGCCGTCCACAATTTGGCGACTGAGCGCCACCGCCGACACACTCCCACCGGCATCCAAGCGGGCCGAGCGGCGCTCTCGGGCCTGTCGGGCCAGCTCGCTGACCTCGTCAGCCGCGACCGTCCTGCGCTGCGCCCGCTTTTCAGCGCCAACCTCCGCCTTGTTGGGCTGCAGGGACATATCCGAGCCCCCGCTCAGTTCCGCAAAACCGGGGTCGCCTCCCACGCCCTCCTGCTCCGCTGGAGCTGGCGTGCCGGGTCGGCTTCGTGCCAGGAAGCGACCTTGAGCGTTCCGCTCCGGCAATCGAGGGGCGGCTCCGCCCGCTGCCGTGCGACCTCGCCCTCTCCGTGTCGTCGGCACTTTAGCGAGTCTGAACCCGAGTCCTCGCTGCGCGGGCGTTTCCTCCAGACTTGGCCGGAGCACCCGCGCGCGTTCTGGCAGGACATTTGGTCCCTTTCGGGACCCGAACCTCCTCGGTTCTTGCTGCTGTCAGAGACAGCAGACGGCGGCACCACATCGCGCAGTCGCTCCAGGTTCACCTGGAGCTCCTTTTCTCGCAGGCCGGTGGTGTCGGCCTTTGGGCTGTTGTTGCCCCCCCCAGATACGGTGGGGCAGCCCTCGTGAGAGGGGCGGGATTCCCCCCGAAGGGGACCCGCCTGGGGATTCGTTCCAGCAGCTGTCTTTTTCATTTTTTTTTATTGTTTTGGAGCGCTAGTGACCGGACTCCCTCCGGCCATTCATCCCCTCGTCGCGCTCCGGAAACTTGGGATTGGGTTTTCCACCATGTCTCCGTCCACTCAACCTTCCCTCTGCAAACAGAGGGGGGAGTAGACGGACGGGTGGCCCTCCCTAGTCGGGTTCCGTTCACAGACCATCAAAGATGATCTGTGACTGGAACCACGACCCTTCCTCGTGCGTTGAAGATTAGCCGCCAGCCCCAACTGTCCACCGAAAGGCGGTGGGCAGTTGGAACCGACGTTGCCCAGGATGCGCCACGTGGAGGCTCTTCAACACGCATCCCAACCTTTTTTTTTTTTTTTTTGGTGCGGGTTGGAAAATCCTCATGGATGTCCTTCGCTCTGGGGGAGCGAAGGGGTCTGTCAGACTCTTACTGACTAAAAACCACCCGTTGTTCCGTCTCACACCTACGCCGGGGGTCGCGGGAACGTACGATCCTTCCGCAACCCCCAGCTAGTGCCGGCCCGCCTATGCAGGCCTCCGCAGGACGAGGGGCGGAGTGAGGTGTTTGACTCCCCCCGCGACGTCTAAGAGGGGCGCTCGTGGAACACGCGCCGCCACCTCGGGTCCTGGTGTTAGGGGGGCGACAGACGTCCCCAAGTCCGTCGCCCCTGGACCCATTTAGGGGGGCTGGAAGAGGGCGTTGTCCGCCCTCCGCCGACGCCCGGTGCGTCTGCTGCGGGCCGGGTTGGAGGAAGATATCTCCCTTTCCCGTTCCGCAGCCTCCTTCCGCGAGATAACCGTCTCGCAGAAGGACACCACCGCGTTCCAGGCCTCCTCGCTGCCAACCATCGATGACACGACGGCCGGCAGCGACAGGTCCCTGCCTACTTCCGCAACGAGGGCACGGCGTGGATCCTCCCAAGCGGGACACTCTGCCAGCGTATGCCACGCCGTGTCCTCCCGGCAGTCGACGCAGTGGTGACACCGGGCGTCCGGCTCCCTGTTTATGCGACACAGGTACTTCCCGAAGCAACCATGCCCCGAGAGCACCTGTGTCACCCGAAACGACAGGGAGCCGTGCCTCCTCCCGAGCCAGTGATCGAGCACCGGCCGGACCGCCTCGATGGTGACGAGGCCGGCGGTAGGGCGTGAAAGCCTTTCCCGCCATTCCGCCACCAGGACCTCACGAAGCTGGGACCGACGCAGCTCCATGTGTCGCTGCGTCAGTCGCTCGCCTCGCGCCCGCGCTTCCTCGCGCCACCGGTACAGTGACGCGAGTACTTTCGCCTCCAGGTCCCAGGGCGGGGATCCGGCCAGTGCACAAGCCGCCTCGCAGGAGATCGTGCGATATCCCCTGATGACTCTGACGGCCATCGCTCTCTGTGGCTTCCGCAGAACAGAGAGGCTACAGGCCGTCAGGTCAGCCGCCCAGATCGGGGCCCCGTACAGGGCCATCGATCGCACGATCCCTACGTAGAGCCGCCTACAGGCGGCGCTCGGGCCCCCCAGATTGGGAAGCAGCGTTGATAGCGCCCCGGCCGCGCCCAACAACTTGGGCGCCAGCCGCCGGAAGTGGGGTCCAAAATCCCACCGGCTGTCGAGCACCAATCCCAGGTACTTCATGGTGGACTCGACAGCTATTCGGACCCCCCCGACCACGATGTGTGATCCCGGCGGCGGCGCCCGTCGGGGACCATGGAATACCATGGCCTCCGACTTGCTGAGGGCCACCTCCAGGCCTAGGCGCCGTATGCGGCTCACCACCTGTGAGACCGCCGCCGTCGCCAGCAACGCTGCCTCCCTGTGCGAGCTCCCCCGGGCCGTGACCAGCGTGTCATCCGCGTAACACGTCAGGTCTACGCCCGGTTGGAGTCCGCCCCTCAGCACCCAGTCGTACCCGATGTTCCACAGGAGCGGACCTACGACCGAGCCCTGTGGAACACCGCACGACACGCGGTGCTGGTGTCCGCCATCACGTCCCATGTAGGTGACACACCTCTCCGCCAGGTAAGCCCCAACGATGCGGCGGAGGTAGAGAGGCACCCGATGATACCGCAGTGCCTCCCGAATGCAGCTCCAGGGCAGGGTGTTGAACGCGTTGGAGATGTCTAAAGAGACCGCCAACGCCACCCCGCCCCGGGACACTGCTTCCTCCGCTAGGACTCTCAATCTCGACACAGCGTGAATAGTGGAGCGCCCATGCCGAAAACCGAACTGGCTCTCGTCTAGGTCCGGCCCCTCTCTGCACAAGTGGTCGACGAGGCGGGCTGCGATTATCCGCTCGAACAGCTTGCCCACCTCGTCTAACAACACTATGGGCCGGTACGACCCCAACCTAACCTTTTTTTTTTTTTTTTTTTTTTGGTGCGGGTTGGAAAATCCTCATGGATGTCCTTCGCTCTGGGGGAGCGAAGGGGTCTGTCAGACTCTTACTGACTAAAAACCACCCGTTGTTCCGTCTCACACCTACGCCGGGGGTCGCGGGAACGCACGATCCTTCCGCAACCCCCAGCTAGTGCCGGCCCGCCTATGCAGGCCTCCGCAGGACGAGGGGCGGAGTGAGGTGTTTGACTCCCCCCGCGACGTCTAAGAGGGGCGCTCGTGGAACACGCGCCGCCACCTCGGGTCCTGGTGTTAGGGGGGCGACAGACGTCCCCAAGTCCGTCGCCCCTGGACCCATTTAGGGGGGCTGGAAGAGGGCGTTGTCCGCCCTCCGCCGACGCCCGGTGCGTCTGCTGCGGGCCGGGTTGGAGGAAGATATCTCCCTTTCCCGTTCCGCAGCCTCCTTCCGCGAGATAACCGTCTCGCAGAAGGACACCACCGCGTTCCAGGCCTCCTCGCTGCCAACCATCGATGACACGACGGCCGGCAGCGACAGGTCCCTGCCTACTTCCGCAACGAGGGCACGGCGTGGATCCTCCCAAGCGGGACACTCTGCCAGCGTATGCCACGCCGTGTCCTCCCGGCAGTCGACGCAGTGGTGACACCGGGCGTCCGGCTCCCTGTTTATGCGACACAGGTACTTCCCGAAGCAACCATGCCCCGAGAGCACCTGTGTCACCCGAAACGACAGGGAGCCGTGCCTCCTCCCGAGCCAGTGATCGAGCACCGGCCGGACCGCCTCGATGGTGACGAGGCCGGCGGTAGGGCGTGAAAGCCTTTCCCGCCATTCCGCCACCAGGACCTCACGAAGCTGGGACCGACGCAGCTCCATGTGTCGCTGCGTCAGTCGCTCGCCTCGCGCCCGCGCTTCCTCGCGCCACCGGTACAGTGACGCGAGTACTTTCGCCTCCAGGTCCCAGGGCGGGGATCCGGCCAGTGCACAAGCCGCCTCGCAGGAGATCGTGCGATATCCCCTGATGACTCTGACGGCCATCGCTCTCTGTGGCTTCCGCAGAACAGAGAGGCTACAGGCCGTCAGGTCAGCCGCCCAGATCGGGGCCCCGTACAGGGCCATCGATCGCACGACCCCTACGTAGAGCCGCCTACAGGCGGCGCTCGGGCCCCCCAGATTGGGAAGCAGCGTTGATAGCGCCCCGGCCGCGCCCAACAACTTGGGCGCCAGCCGCCGGAAGTGGGGTCCAAAATCCCACCGGCTGTCGAGCACCAATCCCAGGTACTTCATGGTGGACTCGACAGCTATTCGGACCCCCCCGACCACGATGTGTGATCCCGGCGGCGGCGCCCGTCGGGGACCATGGAATACCATGGCCTCCGACTTGCTGAGGGCCACCTCCAGGCCTAGGCGCCGTATGCGGCTCACCACCTGTGAGACCGCCGCCGTCGCCAGCAACGCTGCCTCCCTGTGCGAGCTCCCCCGGGCCGTGACCAGCGTGTCATCCGCGTAACACGTCAGGTCTACGCCCGGTTGGAGTCCGCCCCTCAGCACCCAGTCGTACCCGATGCTCCACAGGAGCGGACCTACGACCGAGCCCTGTGGAACACCGCACGACACGCGGTGCTGGTGTCCGCCATCACGTCCCATGTAGGTGACACACCTCTCCGCCAGGTAAGCCCCAACGATGCGGCGGAGGTAGAGAGGCACCCGATGATACCGCAGTGCCTCCCGAATGCAGCTCCAGGGCAGGGTGTTGAACGCGTTGGAGATGTCTAAAGAGACCGCCAACGCCACCCCGCCCCGGGACACTGCTTCCTCCGCTAGGACTCTCACTCTCGACACAGCGTGGATAGTGGAGCGCCCATGCCGAAAACCGAACTGGCTCTCGTCTAGGTCCGGCCCCTCTCTGCACAAGTGGTCGACGAGGCGGGCTGCGATTATCCGCTCGAACAGCTTGCCCACCTCGTCTAACAACACTATGGGCCGGTACGCGGACGGAGAGTCCGCGGGGCGCCCCGCCTTCCTGAGCAGGACCAGGCGGCCAGACTTCCACAAGGAGGGAAACTGGCCCCGCTCGAGGCACGCTGTGTAGAGTCCTCTCAGTTGGGGCTCTAGCTCCTTCAGAGCGAGTGCTAACACGCAGCCGTGAACCCCGTCGGGCCCCGGAGCCACGTTCTTGGCCCGGAGCCGCGTCACGGCTGCCCCCATCTCTGTCCGTGTCACCTCTGGGACGCTGATGGCGTTGTCCTCTGCAGGCTCTGCGGCTGTGGGCAAAGCCATCGGCGGCGGAGTGTGCTCCGCTCTTGCCGGGAAGAGGGCTGCGACTATAGCGTCCAACAGCTCGGGTTGGAGACTCTCGGTGAGTGGAGGCGCCGCGGCTCGGAGTTTCCCACGAACCGCACGATAAGGGCGCCCCCACGGATCCCCGTCCAGAGTCCCCAGCATCTCCTCCCTGGCTCGCGTCTTCGCCTCACCGATGGCCAGCCTCAGAGCCTGCTTAGCCGCGCTGTACACCTCATACAGCGCGGCCTCTTCGTCAGGAACCCGACGACGTCTTCTGCGGTATCGGGTGTACCGGCGCCAAACCGTCGCGCACGAGAAGCGCAGTTGCGCAATCTCGGCGGACCACCAGTACACCTGGCGCCTTGCAGACTGTGCGTGGACGCGGGGCATGGAGGCGTCGCAGATTTGCGACATCGCCCCACGGAACCACAGCGCCCCCTCGTCGACGTCGTCGGGTTCGGTCGTTGCCGACTCCCGGATCCAGGCCTGGACAATGGCGGCCTCCTCGAGAAGTTCCCTGTCGATGCGCGTACGCGCCCAGCGCGGACCGTCCGTCCGCGGAGCCGATGGACTGCGGCCGCCGGCGGTCTGGGCGGAGACATCAAAACGGATATATCGGTGATCCGATAACGTCTCCGCCTCCGCGGCGACACGCCAGTCGCGGACACGGCTAGCGACAGCAGGGCTAGCGAACGAGACGTCCACTATAGACCCGCCCCGCTGCCGCACGCATGTGTGGACCGAGCCCCGATTTAGGACGGTCAAACCAGTGGTGACCGCCCACTCCTCCAAAACCTCACCCCGAGCATCGGTCGCCGGAGATCCCCACGCCGTAGACTTGGCGTTGAGATCCCCTAGCAACAGCACAGGGCGAGGGTGGAGTCGGCCCACGACGCCACCCAACTCGACAAGGAAGTTCTCGAAGTCGGCGAGACTCTTGTTGGGCGAGAAATACGCCCCAACAGTGCCAATACCGTTCGCGAGGACGGCCACCCAGCCGTGACCTCGCGACGGGCTGACGAGAGCCCCGCCAATTATGGCCACCAAACCGTCCAGATCGCCCACCCAGTTATCCCTGGGGGGGACAAAGTACGGCTCGGCGACCACAGCCACGTGAATCGACCACTCTGCCATGCTCTGGAGCAAGAGATCCTGAGCTCTGGCACAGTGGTTGATGTTGCCCTGGAGGAAATGGTACAGCGCCATTAAGCGCAGTCCATCCCCTCCGCACCATGCCTAGGCCGGGAGTCGGCCGGAGGGCGGCCAGGCTGAGGGGGGGGTAAAGAGCCCCCGCCAGCCTTGGCACCCCCTCTCTTCTTTTTGGGCGCGGGCGCACCACAGGCCTTTTGACCCACTCTGTGCCCAGCGGGCCTCCCTGCAGCTGTACAGAGGCTGCAGTTTGGCGACGCGGAGCACTGGGCCGCCTTATGGCCGGGCTGACCGCAGCGATAACACTCCTCGCTGCGGTCTGTTTCGGCGTTGCACCGCACCCTGACATGCCCAATGTCAAGGCAGCGGTAGCACCGCAAAGCCCTCGGTCGCAGCAGCTTGGCCCTTGCTGCCACCCATCCCACCAACAGGCGCCCGCCGTTGGCGACCTTGTGTGCGGCCGCCACCGGGCATCTGACCCAGATCGAGCCGAGCCCGGAAGCGTCCACCCGGATGTCGCCCGTGCGGATGTCTTCAGGCGGACACCCACCCGCTCGGGCGACGGCCGCCACCACCTCAGCCGGAGTCGTCGAGTCATCCAGGCCGTCGACGCGCAGCTCAGCGGTCTTCGTCGGCCTGGACACCCGGACGTCCTCCGGGTTGAGGACCTCCCGCAGCTTGGCGGCCACCCCCCAACCTAACCTTTTTTTTTTTTTTTTTGGTGCGGGTTGGAAAATCCTCATGGATGTCCTTCGCTCTGGGGGAGCGAAGGGGTCTGTCAGACTCTTACTGACTAAAAACCACCCGTTGTTCCGTCTCACACCTACGCCGGGGGTCGCGGGAACGTACGATCCTTCCGCAACCCCCAGCTAGTGCCGGCCCGCCTATGCAGGCCTCCTCAGGACGAGGGGCGGAGTGAGGTGTTAGACTCCCCCCGCGACGTCTAAGAGGGGCGCGCGTGGAACACGCGCCACCACCTCGGGTCCTGGTGTTAAGGGGGCGACAGACGTCCCCAGGTCCGTCGCCCCTGGACCCATTTAGGGGGGCTGGAAGAGGGCGTTGTCCGCCCTCCGCCGACGCCCGGTGCGTCTGCTGCGGGCCGGGTTGGAGGAAGATATCTCCCTTTCCCGTTCCGCAGCCTCCTTCCGCGAGATAACCGTCTCGCAGAAGGACACCACCGCGTTCCAGGCCTCCTCGCTGCCAACCATCGATGACACGACGGCCGGCAGCGACAGGTCCCTGCCTACTTCCGCAACGAGGGCACGGCGTGGATCCTCCCAAGCGGGACACTCTGCCAGCGTATGCCACGCCGTGTCCTCCCGGCAGTCGACGCAGTGGTGACACCGGGCGTCCGGCTCCCTGTTTATGCGACACAGGTACTTCCCGAAGCAACCATGCCCCGAGAGCACCTGTGTCACCCGAAACGACAGGGAGCCGTGCCTCCTCCCGAGCCAGTGATCGAGCACCGGCCGGACCGCCTCGATGGTGACGAGGCCGGCGGTAGGGCGTGAAAGCCTTTCCCGCCATTCCGCCACCAGGACCTCACGAAGCTGGGACCGACGCAGCTCCATGTGTCGCTGCGTCAGTCGCTCGCCTCGCGCCCGCGCTTCCTCGCGCCACCGGTACAGTGACGCGAGTACTTTCGCCTCCAGGTCCCAGGGCGGGGATCCGGCCAGTGCACAAGCCGCCTCGCAGGAGATCGTGCGATATCCCCTGATGACTCTGACGGCCATCGCTCTCTGTGGCTTCCGCAGAACAGAGAGGCTACAGGCCGTCAGGTCAGCCGCCCAGATCGGGGCCCCGTACAGGGCCATCGATCGCACGATCCCTACGTAGAGCCGCCTACAGGCGGCGCTCGGGCCCCCCAGATTGGGAAGCAGCGTTGATAGCGCCCCGGCCGCGCCCAACAACTTGGGCGCCAGCCGCCGGAAGTGGGGTCCAAAATCCCACCGGCTGTCGAGCACCAATCCCAGGTACTTCATGGTGGACTCGACAGCTATTCGGACCCCCCCGACCACGATGTGTGATCCCGGCGGCGGCGCCCGTCGGGGACCATGGAATACCATGGCCTCCGACTTGCTGAGGGCCACCTCCAGGCCTAGGCGCCGTACGCGGCTCACCACCTGTGAGACCGCCGCCGTCGCCAGCAACGCTGCCTCCCTGTGCGAGCTCCCCCGGGCCGTGACCAGCGTGTCATCCGCGTAACACGTCACGTCTACGCCCGGTTGGAGTCCGCCCCTCAGCACCCAGTCGTACCCGATGTTCCACAGGAGCGGACCTACGACCGAGCCCTGTGGAACACCGCACGACACGCGGTGCTGGTGTCCGCCATCACGTCCCATGTAGGTGACACACCTCTCCGCCAGGTAAGCCCCAACGATGCGGCGGAGGTAGAGAGGCACCCGATGATACCGCAGTGCCTCCCGAATGCAGCTCCAGGGCAGGGTGTTGAACGCGTTGGAGATGTCTAAAGAGACCGCCAACGCCACCCCGCCCCGGGACACTGCTTCCTCCGCTAGGACTCTCACTCTCGACACAGCGTGAATAGTGGAGCGCCCATGCCGAAAACCGAACTGGCTCTCGTCTAGGTCCGGCCCCTCTCTGCACAAGTGGTCGACGAGGCGGGCTGCGATTATCCGCTCGAACAGCTTGCCCACCTCGTCTAACAACACTATGGGCCGGTACGCGGACGGAGAGTCCGCGGGGCGCCCCGCCTTCCTGAGCAGGACCAGGCGGCCAGACTTCCACAAGGAGGGAAACTGGCCCCGCTCGAGGCACGCTGTGTAGAGTCCTCTCAGTTGGGGCTCTAGCTCCTTCAGAGCGAGGGCTAACACGCAGCCGTGAACCCCGTCGGGCCCCGGAGCCACGTTCTTGGCCCGGAGCCGCGTCACGGCTGCCCCCATCTCTGTCCGTGTCACCTCTGGGACGCTGATGGCGTTGTCCTCTGCAGGCTCTGCGGCTGTGGGCAAAGCCATCGGCGGCGGAGTGTGCTCCGCTCTTGCCGGGAAGAGGGCTGCGACTATAGCGTCCAACAGCTCGGGTTGGAGACTCTCGGTGAGTGGAGGCGCCGCGGCTCGGAGTTTCCCACGAACCGCACGATAAGGGCGCCCCCACGGATCCCCGTCCAGAGTCCCCAGCATCTCCTCCCTGGCTCGCGTCTTCGCCTCGCCGATGGCCAGCCTCAGAGCCTGCTTAGCCGCGCTGTACACCTCATACAGCGCGGCCTCTTCGTCAGGAACCCGACGACGTCTTCTGCGGTATCGGGTGTACCGGCGCCAAACCGTCGCGCACGAGAAGCGCAGTTGCGCAATCTCGGCGGACCACCAGTACACCTGGCGCCTTGCAGACTGTGCGTGGACGCGGGGCATGGAGGCGTCGCAGATTTGCGACATCGCCCCACGGAACCACAGCGCCCCCTCGTCGACGTCGTCGGGTTCGGTCGTTGCCGACTCCCGGATCCAGGCCTGGACAATGGCGGCCTCCTCGAGAAGTTCCCTGTCGATGCGCGTACGCGCCCAGCGCGGACCGTCCGTCCGCGGAGCCGATGGACTGCGGCCGCCGGCGGTCTGGGCGGAGACATCAAAACGGATATATCGGTGATCCGATAACGTCTCCACCTCCGCGGCGACACGCCAGTCGCGGACACGGCTAGCGACAGCAGGGCTAGCGAACGAGACGTCCACTATAGACCCGCCCCGCTGCCGCACGCATGTGTGGACCGAGCCCCGATTTAGGACGGTCAAACCAGTGGTGACCGCCCACTCCTCCAAAACCTCACCCCGAGCATCGGTCGCCGGAGATCCCCACGCCGTAGACTTGGCGTTGAGATCCCCTAGCAACAGCACAGGGCGAGGGTGGAGTCGGCCCACGACGCCACCCAACTCGACAAGGAAGTTCTCGAAGTCGGCGAGACTCTTGTTGGGCGAGAAATACGCCCCAACAGTGCCAATACCGTTCGCGAGGACGGCCACCCAGCCGTGACCTCGCGACGGGTCGACGAGAGCCCCGCCAATTATGGCCACCAAACCGTCCAGATCGCCCACCCAGTTATCCCTGGGGGGGACAAAGTACGGCTCGGCGACCACAGCCACGTGAATCGACCACTCTGCCATGCTCTGGAGCAAGAGATCCTGAGCTCTGGCACAGTGGTTGATGTTGCCCTGGAGGAAATGGTACAGCGCCATTAAGCGCAGTCCATCCCCTCCGCACCATGCCTAGGCCGGGAGTCGGCCGGAGGGCGGCCAGGCTGAGGGGGGGGTAAAGAGCCCCCGCCAGCCTTGGCACCCCCTCTCTTCTTTTTGGGCGTGGGTGCGCCACAGGCCTTTTGACCCACTTTGTGCCCAGCAGGCCTCCCTGCAGCTGTACAGAGGCTGCAGTTTGGCGACGCGGAGCACTGGGCCGCCTTATGGCCGGGCTGACCGCAGCGATAACACTCCTCGCTGCGGTCTGTTTCGGCGTTGCACCGCACCCTGACATGCCCAATGTCAAGGCAGCGGTAGCACCGCAAAGCCCTCGGTCGCAGCAGCTTGGCCCTTGCTGCCACCCATCCCACCAACAGGCGCCCGCCGTCGGCGACCTTGTGTGCGGCCGCCACCGGGCATCTGACCCAGATCGAGCCGAGCCCGGAAGCGTCCACCCGGATGTCGCCCGTGCGGATGTCTTCAGGCGGACACCCACCCGCTCGGGCGACGGCCGCCACCACCTCAGCCGGAGTCGTCGAGTCATCCAGGCCGTCGACGCGCAGCTCAGCGGTCTTCGTCGGCCTGGACACCCGTACGTCCTCCGGGTTGAGGACCTCCCGCAGCTTGGCGGCCAGGAGGTCCGCCTTCTTGCCACCATCGGCACCCGACAGCTCGAAGAGCCGCGCCCCCGTAATCGCCGGCCTCATCTTGAAGCCGGTCGGTGTCCCCAGGTCAGGGAACGCGATCCTCGCCCTTGCCTCCGTCAGGACCGCCCTATATGTGAGGCCCCTTTCGACGGCTCCGGGCTGCAGCGTCACAACCACAGCCGCGGAGCGTGGGGCTTTCACCCTAGGCGGCCCCTGGGCCCTCTTGGGTGCCGATGGCGCCGCTTTAGCGGGTGCCGGCGGCGCCGGTTGTGCCGTCGGCTTCCTCCTCCGGCCCCTCCTCACGACCGTCGCCCAGGTCTCATTGGGACCAGGCGGGGCCGCCAGAGGCGCGGACGTTGGAGGCGCGGACGTTGGAGGCGCGGACGTTGGAGGCGCGGCCGTCTTTGGTTTAGGCGCTGGCTCCTTCCGCCGCTTGTCTGCAGCGAGCGGTGGGCGGAGGGTTACCGCCGGGAGAAGCCTGGCTTCGATGGACTCCATCCGGGCACCCACCATCTTCCCGCATTGCATCATGCAGATGCGCGCGATCTTTTCGATCTCCGCATCCGCAATCGCAGGGGTCGATGACGGGGCTGCCGGCGGAGTCAACGGCGTTGCATCAACCGAGGGCGCAGGAGCCACCCTCTCGTCAGCAAACCGCCGCTTGAGGTCCTCTACCTCAGCTCGGAGACGGCCGTTCTCCTCCCACAACTTCGCCGTCTCCTCCGAGCTGGTACGGTTAAGGAGGACCTCAGTGGCCTCCTTAATCGCCTCAGCCGCCTCTTTGAGTGCGCGCGTGAACGTGCCCTTCAGGTTGCCCGATTTGGTGGCAACCTTCAGGACGACATCCACGCCGTCCACAATTTGGCGACTGAGCGCCACCGCCGACACACTCCCACCGGCATCCAAGCGGGCCGAGCGGCGCTCTCGGGCCTGTCGGGCCAACTCGCTGACCTCGTCAGCCGCGACTGTCCTGCGCTGCGCCCGCTTTTCAGCGCCAACCTCCGCCTTGTTGGGCTGCAGGGACATATCCGAGCCCCCGCTCAGTTCCGCAACACCGGGGTCGCCTCCCACGCCCTCCTGCTCCGCTGGAGCTGGCGTGCCGGGTCGGCTTCGTGCCAGGAAGCGACCTTGAGCGTTCCGCTCCGGCAATCGAGGGGCGGCTCCGCCCGCTGCCGTGCGACCTCGCCCTTTCCGTGTTGTCGGCACTTTGGCGGCCGACAGGTTCTCGTCACTCGACGAGAGACCTATCGGCCCCGAGTCCTCGCTGCGCGGGCGTTTCCTCCAGACTTGGCCGGAGCACCCGCGCGCGTTCTGGCAGGACATTTGGTCCCTTTCGGGACCCGAACCTCCTCGGTTCTTGCTGCTGTCAGAGACAGCAGACGGCGGCACCACATCGCGCAGTCGCTCCAGGTTCACCTGGAGCTCCTTTTCTCGCAGGCCGGTGGTGTCGGCCTTTGGGCTGTTGTTGCCCCCCCCAGATACGGTGGGGCAGCCCTCGTGAGAGGGGCGGGATTCCCCCCGAAGGGGACCCGCCTGGGGATTAGTTCCAGCAGCTGTCTTTTTCATTTTTATTGTTTTGGAGCGCTAGTGACCGGACTCCCTCCGGCCATTCATCCCCTCGTCGCGCTCCGGAAACTTGGGATTGGGTTTTCCACCATGTCTCCGTCCACTCAACCTTCCCTCTGCAAACAGAGGGGGGAGTAGACGGACGGGTGGCCCTCCCTAGTCGGGTTCCGTTCACAGACCATCAAAGATGATCTGTGACTGGAACCACGACCCTTCCTCGTGCGTTGAAGATTAGCCGCCAGCCCCAACTGTCCACCGAAAGGCGGTGGGCAGTTGGAACCGACGTTGCCCAGGATGCGCCACGTGGAGGCTCTTCAACACGCATCCCACCCCCCAACCTAACCTTTTTTTTTTTTTTTTTTTTTTTTGGTGCGGGTTGGAAAATCCTCATGGATGTCCTTCGCTCTGGGGGAGCGAAGGGGTCTGTCAGACTCTTACTGACTAAAAACCACCCGTTGTTCCGTCTCACACCTACGCCGGGGGTCGCGGGAACGTACGATCCTTCCGCAACCCCCAGCTAGTGCCGGCCCGCCTATGCAGGCCTCCTCAGGACGAGGGGCGGAGTGAGGTGTTTGACTCCCCCCGCGACGTCTAAGAGGGGCGCGCGTGCAACACGCGCCACCACCTCGGGTCCTGGTGTTAAGGGGGCGACAGACGTCCCCAGGTCCGTCGCCCCTGGACCCATTTAGGGGGGCTGGAAGAGGGCGTTGTCCGCCCTCCGCCGACGCCCGGTGCGTCTGCTGCGGGCCGGGTTGGAGGAAGATATCTCCCTTTCCCGTTCCGCAGCCTCCTTCCGCGAGATAACCGTCTCGCAGAAGGACACCACCGCGTTCCAGGCCTCCTCGCTGCCAACCATCGATGACACGACGGCCGGCAGCGACAGGTCCCTGCCTACTTCCGCAACGAGGGCACGGCGTGGATCCTCCCAAGCGGGACACTCTGCCAGCGTATGCCACGCCGTGTCCTCCCGGCAGTCGACGCAGTGGTGACACCGGGCGTCCGGCTCCCTGTTTATGCGACACAGGTACTTCCCGAAGCAACCATGCCCCGAGAGCACCTGTGTCACCCGAAACGACAGGGAGCCGTGCCTCCTCCCGAGCCAGTGATCGAGCACCGGCCGGACCGCCTCGATGGTGACGAGGCCGGCGGTAGGGCGTGAAAGCCTTTCCCGCCATTCCGCCACCAGGACCTCACGAAGCTGGGACCGACGCAGCTCCATGTGTCGCTGCGTCAGTCGCTCGCCTCGCGCCCGCGCTTCCTCGCGCCACCGGTACAGTGACGCGAGTACTTTCGCCTCCAGGTCCCAGGGCGGGGATCCGGCCAGTGCACAAGCCGCCTCGCAGGAGATCGTGCGATATCCCCTGATGACTCTGACGGCCATCGCTCTCTGTGGCTTCCGCAGAACAGAGAGGCTACAGGCCGTCAGGTCAGCCGCCCAGATCGGGGCCCCGTACAGGGCCATCGATCGCACGATCCCTACGTAGAGCCGCCTACAGGCGGCGCTCGGGCCCCCCAGATTGGGAAGCAGCGTTGATAGCGCCCCGGCCGCGCCCAACAACTTGGGCGCCAGCCGCCGGAAGTGGGGTCCAAAATCCCACCGGCTGTCGAGCACCAATCCCAGGTACTTCATGGTGGACTCGACAGCTATTCGGACCCCCCCGACCACGATGTGTGATCCCGGCGGCGGCGCCCGTCGGGGACCATGGAATACCATGGCCTCCGACTTGCTGAGGGCCACCTCCAGGCCTAGGCGCCGTATGCGGCTCACCACCTGTGAGACCGCCGCCGTCGCCAGCAACGCTGCCTCCCTGTGCGAGCTCCCCCGGGCCGTGACCAGCGTGTCATCCGCGTAACACGTCAGGTCTACGCCCGGTTGGAGTCCGCCCCTCAGCACCCAGTCGTACCCGATGTTCCACAGGAGCGGACCTACGACCGAGCCCTGTGGAACACCGCACGACACGCGGTGCTGGTGTCCGCCATCACGTCCCATGTAGGTGACACACCTCTCCGCCAGGTAAGCCCCAACGATGCGGCGGAGGTAGAGAGGCACCCGATGATACCGCAGTGCCTCCCGAATGCAGCTCCAGGGCAGGGTGTTGAACGCGTTGGAGATGTCTAAAGAGACCGCCAACGCCACCCCGCCCCGGGACACTGCTTCCTCCGCTAGGACTCTCACTCTCGACACAGCGTGAATAGTGGAGCGCCCATGCCGAAAACCGAACTGGCTCTCGTCTAGGTCCGGCCCCTCTCTGCACAAGTGGTCGACGAGGCGGGCTGCGATTATCCGCTCGAACAGCTTGCCCACCTCGTCTAACAACACTATGGGACCCCCCAACCTAACCTAACCTAACCTATCGCTCATTGGTGCAAATGGCCGGTCGCGCCCCTCTGATTTCCAACGAACGTCAGGTACACTCCCGCGCTTGTGTTGCAAACTTTCACGAAAAAAGAATATGATTTATTAATTTAGTTGTTAAATGAAAAACTTTGATTGCTAATTTTGAGGCTGGAATTTGATTTTATTAGCAGACAGATGTTGAATCTTTAAAATATATAAAGTAGCTCACTTACAACATTAGTCGCTGAGTTATCAAATCAGAAGTAAATATATTTATCGGTAGCTCGGAGTCATATTAATTTACGCTCGTAAATTGACGCTGGTTTTATGATATTCTGTTGGAATAATAAAGATGATGAATTAATATAATTGAAGCTGTTCTATTAACTCGTCGCCTACATATAAAAAAAAAGAAGGTAGGTTGCAGGTGCTAAAGAAAACTTTTGTTGCCGCACATATAATTTCCCATATATTATTTAGAAGCTCATTAAAATATAAAGTACTAAAAAAAAAAAAAAAAAAAATTTCAAGAGTTATTAACTGAATTTATTTTTGTATAAAACAGCAACACTACAACAAATGTCAAACAAAACAAACCTGGCCGCCGATTTGCGTTAGCACATTTTCCGCGTCTTGCTTGTTTTTTCAGACTTTAACCGTCCTCAAGTGCTTTTTCCACCTACGTCCGTTGAGTTCAGTCTCGGCTCCTCCGGCCGTGTTGATTTTGGGCTTGTGTTGATTGTTAAAATCAAGTTTTGAGACAGGACTCTGACGAACCGTTTGGTGCCGCAACTTTTGTGTTTGTGACATTGTTATGTATATAACAATACCCAATAACATGTCTAACAGACAGGGTTGCGTCCCCGGATGCTTGAACAGCTTAGGTAAGGGTTTGATATAATGCCACTGCCGCTGGGCCAAAGCTTCGTATTTTGAAATCAGTTATACGTTCCAAATTATTGTCTAGCTGCTTATTTCTGTAGAGAGGGGAAAAAAAGGGGAGGGGCCTGTATCCTAGCTAGAAATGATACACAATGGAAGGAATTACATAAAATTTCGAATTTATCTTGTTCAGGCGTGTTTGAATGCTGCGCTATTGAGCTTACGCAGTATAGGATAATTGTAATCTGTATTTTTAGAGTACCTAATGTAAATAATTTTAACTACTGCTTAGAAAAACTGGAAATTGTATTGCGAGAAATATCACGAGCACGTTATAAAAACATTGTTATTGCTGGCGATTTTAACATAGATATGCTTAAAAAAATAATCACACAAATGCATTCGAATATTTATTAATGACATATAACTTAAAATTGGCATTAAGACAGCCTACTCGCATGGTAAGCATGACATGTATAGACAATTTTGCGCATAATTTTAGTAAATCATGCAAAACTGATGTGCTAGAATTTGCGTTGTCCGATCATACAGCACAGCTCCTTCATTGTCCTGTTCAAACAAAATGTGTCATAAACTGTTGGTATGCGGCTAAAAGGGATTATAGTGTGGAAAACATAGCCAAATTCAAAGGTCACATCAAAAGTCTTACCTTCTCTGAGATTTATGACACGGATGACCTCAATATTGCATATAGTAATTTTATCGACTCTTTCAAGCTTTTGTACGATTTGTGTTTTCCAATAAAATTGATCAAAATTGATGTTATTAAAAAACCTAGGTGGCTGTCAAAAGAAATTAAATTATGTAGTCAAAGAAAAAGAAAGCTTCTATGGCAGATGAGATTAAACCTAAGTAGGGATAGTAAAAAAAAAAAAAGTAGGGTAAAACTACTAGGGTAAAACTGTAATTTTGAATAATTAGTGAATTTACACTAATTATTCAAAATTACACCAAAAAATCACTTGACACAGAAGGCACAAAACAATCATAAAATTAATACATCTAAATATAAATCTAAAACTACATGGCAAATTATTAAATAAATAAGTATTCTATCAAATCCCAAAACGTTTGCATAAGCGTTTAATAACTACTTTATCGATAAAGTTCAGACAAAACATAATGACACCAAGAAACCAGAACGCTGTAAAATAAACACGAGCACTAAATCAATGTTCATGTCACCTAGTGTACCTTTAGATATACATAAAATAATAATGACATTAAATAATACAAGTAGCGTAGGGTATGACGGTATTAGCACAAAAATACTCAAACACGTATCAATAGAAATATGTGTCACTTAAGTCGTATAATTAACCTTAGTATTAGCGCGGGTATCTTCCCCGATGCCTTAACATGTAACAGCTATCATGACCTATCACGCATATGTAGAATCCCTACTACGTTACGGGCTTATAATATGGGGAAATAGCACAGATATAAACCGAGCATTTGTTGCGCAAAAAAAGTGCATTCGGGCATTGTACGGGATACCTCCTCAGGAATCCTGTCAACCGATATTTAAAAAACTAGGGTTGTTACCGTTGCCGTGCCTTTATATTTATGAAATATGCATGTTCGTTAATAAACATAAGGCTTTGTTTAAATCAGCCAATGATGTTATTTCTCGGAGCCGGCGTGATCCACAGAGACTCGTTCTACATGACCTGCCCAAGCTTGCTAAATATAATAAAAGCTGCTTATATAATTGTGTTCATATATATAATAAGATACCGAGTAACATAAAAAACTTAAATTCTAGATTATTTAAAATCAAATTGTTCAATTGGTTGATTACGAATAATTTCTATAGTTTAAAAGAATTTCTGGAAAAGAAATTTGCATTTTAGTGTTAAGTGAAAGATTTGCATGCCAAGTATAATTCTGGCAAAACATGTAAGCACTTTATTATTCAAATTGTAACATCATGTATACCATGTTTTATGCAAATAAAGATATTATTATTATTATTAAAAACTTCTCTAATAAAGCCAATGTTTAAGAAAGAGAAAAGAGAATTAATGAAATATTACCGGCCAATAGCACTTATACCTGTGATCTCCAAAATATTTGAGAAATACATTTATAACGATAATTGATAAAAATAATGTTTTATGTGACGAACAGAAAGGATTTAGACATCATAGAACTATCAATATGGCCGTATATGACTTTATTAAAAATGTTATTCAGAATGTAGACAAACGAATACCTGTATGTGGCATATTTTGTGACATGACGCAGGCCTTTGACCACGTGGATTATGCTATTCTCTTAAGAAAACTTGAAGCATACGGCATTAGAGGTAATTTACTTAGTCTTCTTGAGTCTTACCTTAAAGATCGAAAACAAATAACCGAAATTTGTCATATTAATCCAGTTAGTAAGCGCGAAGAGATATTTCGATCAGAGCGTGAAGTTATGTTTGGAGTACCGCAGGGCAGCGTATTGGGTCCCTTTATATTCATACTGTACATAAACGATTTACCTGAATACATTGAACAACCAATAACACTGTTTGCAGACGATAGCACTGTGACAATACCATGTGAAAATAAAGAGACATATGAAAGGGACATTAATAATTGTTTAAAAAATGTTATTAACTGGTTAGAGGCAAATAATTTAAAAATAAACTTGAAAAAAACAAAAGTTATACATTTTAGTCAGCGGATTCCTAAAATTAGCCCTAATATACACTACAGCAATGAAGTAGTAGAAGAAGTAGAAAATACAAATTTTTTGGGACTCGTAATAGATAAAAACCTCAATTGGAAAGCACATACTGATACTTTATGTAAGAGAATTAGTAAGTCCGCATACGTTCTACATTCACTATCCCCAATAATATTCATGGATGCACTTCTTTCTGCTTATTATGGCATAGTAGAATCCCACTTACGTTACGGTATAATATTCTGGGGAAATTCAACCGAAAGAGAAATAGTTTTTAAAGCCCAGAAAAGATGTCTACGGGCGATGTTTAAGCTTCAATCCACTGATAGTTGCATGCCATACTTTAAACAGCACAAAATATTAACACTACCTTGTCTGTACATAATAGAAGTAGCTGTCTTTGTGAAGTCTAACCCAAATCGTTTTAAACACCTGGCTGATGTAGTCCCACGTAATAGAAGCGACAATAATCTTGTATGTTCATCAAAGCATTAAGGGCTTTGTATGAGGCTCTTGTGAGGAGTCATTTGGAATACAATGCGGTCGTCTGGAGCCCGAGTGAAACAAAATACAAAAATATGCTCGAACGGATACAGAACAAATTCGTCAGATTTATTTATTTAAAGCTGTATGGGAGATACCCGGGATACCCGTTACTGTATCCTACCTTATTCTGTCTTGGTATGGTGGGCTACTACAAATTGGAAATTAGGCGTGAAGTGACACTGGCAACGTATCTTTTCAAAGTTTTAAGAGGTAGTATACAAAACTCCGATATACTATCAGAAATAGGGTTTAATTTACCGGATAGGTACGTGGCGCGGCGGCGCAAGCCGCAGCTGCTGGTGGTGCCGAGTGCGCGCACTAACCTGCTGGGGCGCGCACCGCTGACTCGTGCGCTGCGCACTCTCAACACGGTGGCGAATTCACCTGTACACTGGGTGAGTTCACAAGGGCCACGTACTGTATAGCATGTAAGGTTAGTAGCATGTAAGTTATGTATATTTTAAGTTACTTTGTCGCATTAGATTTACTCTGTAATGGCAAAGGAAACATGTGTTGTGAAATAAATAAATAAATAAATGTTCTCACCCCGCCAAAACGGCACTAATGCGCAAGTGTCTACTGCATGGCTTCGGTCATTTATAATAAATTACCTAAGCAATGGAGAGAATTGCCACTATCTGTATTTAAAAGCAGGCTCCGAAGCTTTTTAACTCATAAAGCATACTATACTCTCAGTGAATACCTTAATGAGAATTGACATTGATATTTATTTAAATGACATTGTAAATTTTATTTTATTACTTTCTGTTATTGACATTGTATTTTTATCTTTATTCCTAATCATTATTCATATGTATATCAATTGTTAATGTTCTGCTTGTTTTTCGGTTTTAAATTATTTTGTGTTTTAGTGTAATTATTTTATTTTAATATGTTGATTATCTTTTATAATAATGACTGACATTGAAAGAGTGTATACCTGTAAGGTAGATTTTTGAGGAACTTATTATTATTTACTTTTAAGATCTCATATAAAATGTACCAAAAATCACACCAATAAATGAATTTGAATTTGTCTCGATCCGAGATTTCGATTCGGAAATTCTATCCCTCTGTCGCTCGGTTTCGTTATGCAAAAAAATATAGACAGAATATCCGAATCAAAATCTCTGACCGTGCATTTGTGAATAAGGGGGCTGATCCATAAGACAGCCCCATGGGCTGAGTCCGCTACCTGTAAATTTCAGGTTTTGACTTTCAACGCCACTGATTACTTACTTGATTATTTCAGATACCAATGCGAATTAGCATAAATTCCCTAATCCACTTTAATAAGTGGGTCTATTCCGTTGGTGGTGACATATTGCAACTTGGAAATGAACATATTTTAAAATGCCGCCGTGCATGTCAAGTGCACTTCGAACAAAAATATTGCTGCCGGAATAGCTATGAACAGGACATAAATAAAACCCTGGAAGACATCGTACATTGGCTTGACAAAAACAACTTGATGATAAACTTAGCAAAAACTAACATAATGCACTTCCATCAACGCACAAATTTAAAAGAAGTATCGATACACTAGAATAAACAAAAAATTAACCAAGTTAAAGAAGCAAAATTTTTAGGGATTTACATTGACAGGCAACAAAATTGGCAACCACAAGCAGAGGAAATTTGCAAAAGGGTGAATACAGCGGCATAATTATGTCCTTTCAAAGTTGTCCAAGAAAGTTGACATTCAAACTACATTAGTAGCTTATCATGGTCTGGTTGCATCCGTTCTAAGATTTGGTATTATCTTCTGGGGCAATTGCAGCTCAAGGGAGTACATGTTCAAGGCGCAAAAACGTTGCATTAGAGCGATGTGTGGTTTGAAGACCACCGACAGTTGTAAAAGTGCTCACATTTCCGTCATTGTATATTCTGGAAATGGCCATGTTTGTAAAGACCAATAAAAACCTTTTTCCGACGATGACAGAAACTAGAAAACGATTCAATTATTTTTTTTAAAAAGAAATTAGTAGCCTTCTTAGCAGCAAAATGCTATTATTCGATAAATGATTTTTTAATGGACAAAACTTTTTAATCAGCAATGTGTAAAATAAATATAATTATTATTATCTTGAACATTAATACATAATTTTTTTATTTTATTCTAAAGTAACATTTTAATTTGACATTGTTCAATATTATTTAATGTATATGTATAATTGCAATAATTAACTGTGACATCTTAATTTGTAACAATTTTTATCATTTTTGCGTGCCTATTTCCAGGCAGAATGTACATGGCTCCCTCCTTCCTATTCCACCTGTATTATGTGAAGTCTGTATTCACAGGATAGTAGGTTTAGGATAGTAGGTTTATTATTACTTATGACAGTCTAAAACAGCCATTATCGGTTATCACAATTATGGATACGAATAGATTTATATCCTCTTTAAATCAAGTTTCATCTGTGTAAAGGAACCCCAATGCTTATGTGGAGACACAGAGGTCCAAGACTCAAAGGCCTTTTAGGAACTTTAATCTAAGATGGGATGGGATGGGACACAAACCAGAACCTCCCTATGGTTGTACTATAGAAATTCAGTCCTGGTTTGTTCCCGGAGAGTGTAGGACCAAATTGCTAAATATGGAAACTATAATACCTGGTTCTATGGGGAAAAAAGATATTCTATAAAGACCAAAGATTTCATTTTTTATTGTGTTTGTTACTATTTAACTCTAAAACTATTCAACCGATTTTACAAAATCAACACATCTTTACTGAGCATGGGAATGTAGTACCCGTTGGTACTACACGGTTGAAACCAACATCCACTAGTAAAATTTAAATGCCAAAGCATATTTATCGGTGTATCCTACTTTCGCACAGCAACAGATCAACATTCTTTTTTGCTTAGATATACGAAGCCGAAAGTGACATTCGCTACCGGGCATTTCCGCCAAATCACGCTTTTCGATGGACACGAAAAAAAATTCTGATATTTGTTTAAAAATACGTGTAATGCATTGCCATAGTAATTACAAATATTCTACTTTGCGTGTACACTAATTATGACAAACGTATCGTTGTTAATTAACGTTTTAAAAAATGGTGAGGACCCTAAAATCCCGGTAAGGACAACATTATGTAATTATTAAAATAAGATAACTGCAATAAGTAGAAAATCCACAAATAGGTTGTTGTCACTCATGTATTTATTTTTAAAGTCTACAAAACAGAAGTTATTGAATGAACGGTAAGGACATACTAAACACGGTAATGACCGTTGTTGACGAAACAGTCTTAATATGGAAAATTACCCAAAGCTTGGCGCAGAGGGCGCCACTAGCACATAAACAAACCGCCATGGCGCCAAATGTCATTGGGTTAGTTGAGAACTCTCACTGTAACCACTCTGCGAAACTCATCCAAGTTTTAATATGTTGTTTAACTCACCAATTTTTTGCCATTTATAGAATTTACTTGTCAAACATTTGTTTACGGTTTGTGCTAGTGCTGCGCTCTGACGTCGGAATATTGCAGTAATATTCCTAGTTTTTTATTGCCCTGCTAGAATGATAACATGGAAATAGAAATAAAACAACAATTTTACGTAATCAACTTTAAACGTATATAATTCGTAATAACAAATCACTTTTTATGTTTAAATCAGTCTCAAATATTACAATAATCACAGAACAATGAGTAATTTTCACAATTAAATAAAACCGATACAATTTAAACCTCCATTATACAATTAAATTACACATTTTTATAATAGTTAATAAGAACCTTGCGACTCAAACATTAAAGATGTAAAAAAATATATTAAATAAATCCAAACTAAAACATGATTAATCCTTAAAAATAATTATTGCTGGCTCATAAAATTTGTGTTGAGTAATCACTTAAATTATATTAATCACAGATTTAAAAATGTATAAAATCAATATTATCAAAGTGAAAATTAAGTTTGGCATCAATATTTGGTTCAGAAAGAACTGCCTTTATACAGTTCCTAGAAATCACCTCCCTCTTTCGTGCCTTGGGCCACCTAAATCCACCTGACATTTTTTTAAGAACTGATATCGATATATTATCACCGTATATCCCAATTATCCGACCTATCTGATGCTTTTTTGCTCTGTCTGTCTTTTTAATTAAAATCCAATCGGCAACATATAAATTCAAAAATTCAGCACTGCTAGTTGAAGGAAGTTGAAGTGGAAGTTGTTCAATATTTTCTTTGAACGTTGCCAGGCCACTTAAGCTAGTTGCAGGCACTAATTCCTCAAAATCATCATAGGTAGACGTGCAAGATTTAGAAGTTGACGGCGTACTTGATATAACAGGATCTATATTAGACATTTCCGTAAGAACATTATTAATTTGAGAATCATCTGGCGCGTTGGCAATAAAAGGAATATTAGCAATCGTATTGTGTCCAGTTCGACCGCGCGGCCATAGCGTTTTTTTTTAAAAAAAACCATGTCAATTTTTTGTAAAAATTTGTCAAAGTTGATTCCCAAAACCATAAATTTGTCAAAGATACGGTTAAAAAGTTATAAGGGTTTGAACATGGCCGCGCCATTGAAACGCGGCGAACCGCGCGGCCACTGAGATCTTTAAAACTAAGCCTTGTAGAGACCTGAAATTTACGCAAATGCAAGATTTAATTTGTAAAAAATTTGTAAAAATATAAAAAAAATACTCAGGTTTATAGTTTAAGAGCTATAACACTAAAACCGAATGGCCGCGCCATTGAAACGGTGGAGAAAACGCTATCGCCTGTATCTCGCTGAAAAAAAATCGCAGAGGTGTGTAGTTTATTGTAATTACCCAGATTTGAATTTGTCGAAACTAGGAAAAATACAACAAAAATTCCTAGGTTTATATTTCAGGAGCTATAAGACTAAAACGATATGGCCACGCCATCGAAACGGTGAATAAAACGTTATTTCGCCTGTATCTCGCTGAAAAAGCATCGCAGAGGTCTGGAGTTTTTTGTAATACCTAGATTTTAATTTGTCAAAACTAGTAAAAATACAATAAAAATTCTTAAGGTTATATTTCAGAAGCTGTAGAACATTATCAGTATGTGGTGCGATAGGGTGACCATGTCTTATTGTTTACAGAATACTTTCTACTTATTGTTACAGAAATTATAATTCAAGGATTCTAAATAAAATTAAAATGAAACCATAAATATAAAAACAATTATGTTTATTGCTTGAAAAGTCAATAATACAGTTACAGTCCGCGTGGACTTACGAAAAACTAGCCCTAAGATTGGTTTAAATGACGCAACTCCGCCCCTAAGCTATGTGATTGGTAATGCACACTATTGCATCTCACACGCGCCACCCCCGCGCGCCTCCGCAGGTCAGTGCGACGCGTACAGCCGTTAGTACTTATTATTCTGTGGTACAGCGACGTAAGCGTAAGAGTTTCGTTATCAGTGTGTCGTTGTGATGTTAACACGATAAAAAAGTGATCTACTGATTATTAAAATGTTCAGTTCGTGTGTAATTACGATTAAGTGTTGTACTGTGGTGTAACGTCAGTTCGGTAAATTATGTAAACAATTCAGCAGAAGTGATTAAGGTATGTTGCATTTAAATATTTTATGATTATGTTAGAGCTCTCTCTTTATTTGTATGGATGACCGTGTAGTTAAGATATTTTACTATGAAATATTTACAATCTTATGTATATGAACTTATATGAAATACTAAAAACTATCTAATAACTAACAAAAATAATAATAATATATAATGTTTGCCCTGCAGTGGGACAATAATAGGCTGGATTATTATTATTTAATGTTTTATTAAATCATATAGGTAATTAGAACTTAACTTAGAACATTTGAAATGATTGTAAATCATTTTGATTCCACATTTTTAAATAAGTACAATCATAACTAGCAGGGATGTAGATATTTGTTTTTACTTTAAGCGTAATATTATATGAATGGAAAAATTACTAAAAAAAACTAAAGTCAATCATTTGAAAGATATACACTTCCAAAGTCGTAAAATGAGTCCCCCCCGCCTCTAACTTTTGAAATAATAAAGTTGGAAAAAAAAATTGATGTAAATGTCAATAAAAACTTTCAATGAAAACTGGTTTGAACAAGATACAATCATAAGTTTTTGAGATATAGCACAATTTCAAAAACCGCACACGTAACTTTGTAATTCATACAAACACTATGAAAAACAAAGTTAAGAGCAAAACTTTGCTTGTTACTACGGAACACTTCATGGGCGAGTCCGACTCGTACTTCCCCAGTTTTTTTTTTGTAACTCCACTGGTAAAATCTCTCTTCCTTTTCCTCTCACTCATTATTTTTTACAAAACCAGAAGTACAATATTATTATTGTTTGTTGTATTACAATTTAAAAATACACCATCAAAATAAATAAATATTATCGAAAGGTGTTGTCAACTTTTGAACTGACGCTTTATTCGGGTAAAACGAAATTGCTTTTTTTGACCTTTGCAATTTCTGAAAAATATTGGGAAGTTTTTTTTTTCTTAGGTACGTTGGAGGCTCCCGTGGTCCGGGGGGCCCATATAATTGATACAGCATATACGGCGGAAGCTACGCCCCTGAAATTATTACAAAAAAAAGTCTAAGTGCGAGTTCGACTCGCGCACGGAGGCCATATCCGTTCAGTAGTTTTTGCGTGAAAGAGTAACAAACATCTATCCATCCATACATTCTCACAAACTTTCGCATTTATAATATTAGTAAGATGAAGATTACTAACCCGGATCTAGGTTACGGCAAACGTTTGTTAAACAAATATGTATAAAAACAAAAGATTTAAAGGAAGCCGTTTAACAAAAGAAAATTTTAATAATTCTTCTTTTGTTTGATGGCGTCTTTTAAGAAGGCGGTAGCAGTTAAACATGTGTCCGTGATTTTTTTGTTAAAAGACAAAAGTTTATTACTTTCAAATCATAAACTATGGAAATTCCAATGAATTCGTCAGCACAGTAATATTATTTAAGTATATTGTATTGTTACAGAAACATGGCAAGAGGTAGAAAACCAAAAATTGATGCAGCGCAAATGAATAATATATTTCGTAAATATGCAGCTACTTGCAGAAATGAAAAAATTTCATACAACAATCCTATATTTACAACTATCGCTCAAGAACTGAAGAATGAAATAACGCCGTATTCGTTATTCATGAGATTGAAAAGAAATTTCAAGACGATATTTGGCCAACGATATGATGAAGAAAGTTCACTCACACAAAGCACCTCATCTTCGCCTTCATGTCGAAGCCCAATTTCTTCACCTGTGAAATGCACCACAAACGAAGTAGAAAGTGTTGATCAGTACACTTTTTTACTGGATATATATGACTGGAAGAAATTTGTACCCCTCTCAGTTAATTACGTCAGGCGTGATCCTAATGTTGCTACAACACATAAAAAGTACAAAACACTACCTAAGTATAAGTGGTCCTGCTTACTACGAGAGAAACTATGGGAATCTACAAGGCTTCCATGCACATGGGTTTTCAAAACCAAGCGGATCGATGAAGACCACAATGTGCTGATCAAGGGAAAGTGCTCACAATGTAGTTCCATCTCAGAAATAACGAGCAAAGCAGCGACAGACAAAATAGTGACAATAACCTGCAATATATTTAAAACCAATAATAATATACCCCACAATCCAAATAAGAAGACGAAGCTCACACCGTACAAAAGACGACAACTAGCGAAAAAATTACAATATAAACCCGCAACAGTTGTTCAAAAAGAAATTGCTTGTGCAGTAATAAATGATGATGACACTGTAAATTGTCCAGTGATACCAACCTTGGAAACTTTGAGGAAAGTGAAACACGAAAGAAGGCAAATTAATCGATTGCACTCTGATCCAATCATGAGTATTCTCATGATGTCGATAATGGCAACATATCAAAATTTCGTCCGAGAGTTCACTTTAGTACCGAGCTTTCATTTGTGCTATTGGTGTGAACAACAAATGGAATACTACAAGGCGTATATAGAGAAAATTCCTCGTGTTACAATGACTGTAGATGCAACTGGATCATTCTTCCGAACGCTCAAACTTCCAGATGGATCTCTGCTAACGAAACGGATGTTCCTCTATGTTGCCATGGTAACATCTTCAACTATTAAGTCAACAGCAATTTGCCAATTGATAACTGATAACCACACAACGGACTCTATATTGTCATGGTTAAAAAGATGGCACAACGAAGTACGTACTGCCCCTCACGAAATTGTAACTGATGATTCTTCTGCGTTAATAGCAGCAAACGTTCAGGCTTTTACTACTTTTCAGACAGTCCGTGACTATCTACGACAATCTTTTTTAGTTTTAATGAGTAAAAGTAACGATATGCCTGAAGTTTTCTTAAGATTAGACACAAGTCACTTTGTCAAAAACGTATACAACTTGCGATGCTTCGATAACGTTGATTTAAACATTAAAATGTTTTACATTCGCAGTATTTTATTTATTAAAGAGTGTGAAAGTTTTAAAATAATAAATGCTGTACTTGGCCATATTATTAAAATTTGCACATTTAAATATGCATTCACAAGCAATGAAACTTGTAAAATTTCCATGCAGTATCTCAAATCTTTGTTGGTCAATACAGAAAACCCAGTAGAAGAAAACGACAAAAAAGATCTTTCCGATTATTATTATTATGTTACAATACCTGACGATGACGATATCATAGGTTGGTTTGATGAGCTTGTTAACAAAGAAAAAATCTTGGAAGAATTAAAGGACAAAACAGAAAAGCCAAATGACTATTACTTACCGAATCTAGTGTCAACTCTTAAAAGGTTAATGATTAAACTGCCTCTGTGGAGCAATGTCATGTGTCCTTTTTACAAATCGGAAAACAAGTCGCCAACATCTTCAGCTATTGAAAGCTATTTCAAAACATTAAAACATTTATTATTTGAAACACGTCTGCATAAGTACAACGTGGATGAATTCATAAAAATTCATTACAATTTTATATTAGGGGAGACAAGAATAGCTGCGAAAAATCTTAACGTAACTCTAGAAAGATCAAAAAAACAAACAAACAAGGGCCGAAAAAGGAAGTTAATAACGAAAAACAAAATGCAGTGTAAAAAAATTAAAATGAACACAAAACAATCATTTTCTTCTGATTCCATATTTACAGTAAAGCCATCATATACTGAAAACTGGGGGGGAGAGGGATATTCTACAAAGAATATCTCAGTGTTGTTTTTGCGAAATGGGAATTTATTAAATTCTATTAATAAAAGTATGAAATTTACTAATACATGTGCGTTTGATTCAGTTTTCTTTTTAGTAGCATTTGCATACAAGCAAAACGTTCATATCAAAAAAATAATTAATACACGCGCAAGCAATTTATTTAGAGAATTTATTCAATTACTCACAGAATCATTAAATTTAAATAATGGTTATGATTTACGAGAGGAAATTATTGCTAAATATTATAAACGCGAAAACAATATATATAGATGCGAAAGTAATATGGCTTTTATATTTGAACACATACTTTTAGATTATTTGTACAGTGCCAATGTATCTAAGGAATGTGTAACCGAAACATGTGCCAACCACTCAAAAAGAACCATAGTGTTTTTATCAATAAATATGGAAATCGTAAATTTATTCGGAATCGGAGGACTGGAAGATGCCGTTATTATCGATGACTCCAATTTCAAAATTTGTTTGAAATGCAATAACGAATCCTTGAGATTTAAGTATGAATTGAGCGATATTATTTTATTTGATCTCAACGGCACAGACAAAATTAAGCTCGAAGAAATACCACAATATATACAATTAAGGCAAAAAAAATATCGATTCATAGGTGCCGTGGAATATGTTCCCCCGGTTGTAGGTATTATTGGGCATTACAGTGTCATTGTCTAATAAATAATTCTAAATTTATTTGCTACGACGACAATAAAACTGAAACACATGAAAGTTCTGCACAACCTCTTACAATTCATAATTTAATGTATGGTTTAATAGATGATGACTAAAACACTTTATATTTAATGATAGCGCAACTAAATTATAAGTAAATTATGTTTATATTTTTTCTATTTTTCATTTTATATCTGACTTAGTGTAAGTAAACAATCTGTGATTTTTGATTATATCTTAGTGTAAGTAAATCTGTGATTTTTGATTATATCTTAGTGTAAGTAAACAATCTGTGATTTCTGATTATATCTTGGTGTAAGTAAATAATCTGTGATTTTTGATTATATTTTAGTGTAAGTAAATAATCTGTGATTTTTGATTATATCTTAGTGTAAGTAAAATATCTGTGATTTTTTATTATATTTTAGTGTAAGTAAACAATTTGTGATTTTTGATTATATCTTAGTGTAAGTAAACAATTTGTGATTTTTGAGTTTTTTTTTTTAATTTGTAACATTCTGTGATTTATGTGACTTTTAAACCAATAAACATAATTGTTTTTATATTTATGGTTTCATTTTAATTTTATTTAGAATCCTTGAATTATAATTTCTGTAACAATAAGTAGAAAGTATTCTGTAAACAATAAGACATGGTCACCCTATCGCACCACATACTGATAATGTTCTACAGCTTCTGAAATATAACCTTAAGAATTTTTATTGTATTTTTACTAGTTTTGACAAATTAAAATCTAGGTATTACAAAAAACTCCAGACCTCTGCGATGCTTTTTCAGCGAGATACAGGCGAAATAACGTTTTATTCACCGTTTCGATGGCGTGGCCATATCGTTTTAGTCTTATAGCTCCTGAAATATAAACCTAGGAATTTTTGTTGTATTTTTCCTAGTTTCGACAAATTCAAATCTGGGTAATTACAATAAACTACACACCTCTGCGATTTTTTTTCAGCGAGATACAGGCGATAGCGTTTTCTCCACCGTTTCAATGGCGCGGCCATTCGGTTTTAGTGTTATAGCTCTTAAACTATAAACCTGAGTATTTTTTTTATATTTTTACAAATTTTTTACAAATTAAATCTTGCATTTGCGTAAATTTCAGGTCTCTACAAGGCTTAGTTTTAAAGATCTCAGTGGCCGCGCGGTTCGCCGCGTTTCAATGGCGCGGCCATGTTCAAACCCTTATAACTTTTTAACCGTATCTTTGACAAATTTATGGTTTTGGGAATCAACTTTGACAATTTTTTACAAAAAATTGACATGGTTTTTTTTAAAAAAAAACGCTATGGCCGCGCGGTCGAACTGGACACATCGTATTTCTTGCTTCACCTAAAGTCGTCACTTCGACCAATTCTGTTACATCAGGTTCGCTAAGAAACCCTAGATGTGCACCGTGCTCGCAGTGAACATTCGCGTCGCAGACAAAACAGCTGAATTTTCTGAATGTTAGGTTTTGCCCACAAAATAAGTCCCATAGAACTTGATGCACATCAAGAGTGCCTTTAAAAGTTGGTAAGCAAAGAGGTAAACTTTCTGATTTTGCAGTAATGGCAGTCTCACTAACGATCTCTATTTTTATATTAGGTATGTTTTCCTTTAAAATATTATAAAAATCGTTGAAGTGACCAATATCATGACCAAAGTTGACTAGTCTACCTATCTGCTGTTGTTTTAAGGACGGCACCTACTCCGTCTGCAGCCCCTTTTCCGTGGCCAGACTCGCTGTAATTCCAGGATAACTTATTTAAAAATCCCGCATAATCTTTATGTATTTGGGTCATAATCCAAAAAATATTTTTATTTCTATATTGGCTGCTTGGAGAGTCAGTAAAAATATGTATTGAGTCGATATTAGAGTTTATCTCATAAATATAGTCCAGCACAGGTTTAAGATGCGCCCTCACGGCAGCAGCATCATGACGTACGTTAGCGCTAATACAACAAAAAGACTTTGTTATCTTTTGGCCAGTCAATTCTTCGTGGAAATATAATACCGACGTATGTAAGGCTACTTGGCGGTGGCTACCGCCAAAATGCATCGATTGAACTTCTTCGTGATATTTCAGCTCATAGTTTTCTGACCAATCCATGTGGATAATTGCTTCATTATTACAAAAAATTCAAATTCATTTATTCGTGTGATTTTTGGTACATGTTACATGAGATCTTAATAATAAATAATTTGTTCCTCAAAAATCTACCATATAGGTGTACACACAATCATAAAATTAGTCATTATTATTATAAAAAAAGATTATTCAACATATTAAAATAAAATATTTACTTACAACAAAACACAACATAAGACAGAAAAAAAATAATAATAATATAAACAGGCAAAACATTAACAATTGATTAAACATATAAAATAATAATGGAAATAAAGATAATAATACAATGTCAAAATTAAATAAATATCAATGTTAAATAGCTTACCAGTACCAGCCTATTACTGTCCCACTGCAGGGCAAAGGCCTCTTCTCATACAGAGAAGGCACGAGCATTAATCACCACGCTTGCTCAAGACGGGTTGGCGATTTCAGACTTATATTAATTATAAGTCCAGGTTTCCTCACGATGTTTTCCTTCACCGATGTCAATGATGTCCAAGATAAACTTAGAAAGTACATATGAATTGAAAAACTCACATTGGTACTTGCCCAGTTTTGAACCCACAACCTCGTGCACAAGAGGCGAGGCCTAAACCACTGGGCCATCATGACTTGAAGTCATGATGGCCCAGTGAAGTCAAATAGCTTATAATTTGTCATTAAGGAATTCGTCAATGGTATAATAACATTTTTCCAATAATAGATGTCTTAATTTGTTTTTAAATTGAATCATATTTAAGTCCTTAATTCCATTTGGTAATTTATTAAATATTTATGGGGCCATGCAAAGTATGCTTTTGTGCATCAAGGCGGTCTTTGATGGTCGAACGCATAACTCATGTCTATATACTTGTCTAATTATTTTATAGCGATGTTCAGTTGCTTTTCGGAATAGATTCAAGTTCTTTTTAACAAATAAAGCAGTCTCAAATATGTACAAGCTAGGTAAAGTCATTATTTTTAACAATATAAAATAAGGTTTGCAACGCATAACTCATGTCTATATACTTGTCTAATCATTTTATAGCGATGTTCAGTTGCTTTTCGGAATAGATTCAAGTTCTTTTTAACAAATAAAGCAGTCTCAAATATGTACAAGCTAGGTAAAGTCATTATTTTTAACAATATAAAATAAGGTTTGCAACTATCAGTTATTTTTATACCGGTAATAGCTCTAATGCACCTTTTTTGCGATTTGAACACCATGTCCTTATTGCAGGAGTTACCCCAAAATATGACTCCGTAGCGTAGTATAGAGTAGACATATCCATAGTATGCAGTGACTGCCGCTGCTTGATTGACTACTTTCTTTAGTTTGTACAAAGCAAAGGCAAACTTACTCATTTTTTTAATTAATATTGAAGTATGTTGTTTCCAATTAAGTTGATTGTCGATTGTTAAGCCCAAAAATTTTGTATTTTGTATTACTGAGCACATCTTTCAGTTTTTTCATTTCTTTATACTGTTTCTCAATATTAAAACAATGTTTCAGAAATGATTTGGTATTGGAACGTAATTTTTCAATGAGGTCTATTGGTTTAGATTTTTCTTTTTTCTTTGTCGTTATGACTTTGACTTTCCTGATGTCACCGATAGTAGGCTCTTTAATTTTACACCAGTAACTAAACTCTACGAGATCTTCATTATTGAACTCATTACAAATGATCTCTTTATCTTGGCATACTTCACATATTCTTAACAAACAGTTGTCAGTTTTCGGGGAACAGCACAAAGAGTTTATAAAATCATAGTCACTTTTTTCATTTATAATTTTTGCCTTATGTAAAGCCTCGACTAATAACTTAATATTGACGTGAATTTGGCATGAACATGTTTCTCGGTTATTCGATTTCGGAAAAACTACCCAAAATGGTCTATACTTGCAAAAAGTAGAGTAGCTTATTTTTATTTGACTGGTGGTGATAAATTTACTGTAAAGGTTTTTTAAACTCATTACTAAGTACCTTTTTGTCTTCCTGATGCCTTTTCTTGTTATAAATTCTTTTTTCCCTGCTGCTTGTCTACTGTTAATATCTTCTTCATAAAATTTATGAATCTCGTTAATAATAGTTGTAAATTGTATTTTAGACTGCTTGTTTCGACTTTTAACATGTTTTTCTTTTCTTAATCTATGTATTTTTACTTTGTATCTATTATTAATACTTTGAAGTCTCTCAATTTTCTGTTCATACAACTTTAGCTTGCTTTTAAGATGCACCGTTAATTTCCTTAACCTGGACAATCGGCTAGTAATTAAAGTAGAGTCATGATTGTCATTAAAATTTAGCAGTGGATCTTTGTCTTGAATGCTGGTACTAGGGTTAACCTCATCTGCTTGCTCTATATTTACTTCTTGTATCGCAGAATTTTCCTGTTTCTTACGTCTATTATTTCTCTTATTAATTCTCCATTGCTTCCTTTTCGCTCTCTTTTCTCCTTCTGTCATTTCTGTAATGTTTTTCATTTTTTTTGTTTCTCTTCGCTTTTTGTAACGCTCTTTTTCTTTATTTAATAATTCTGCATATTTTTCAGGGTCGTTGAGTTTAATAAATTCATATCGTTTCGATTTACTAACCTTCTTTCTTTCTTTGCTAGCTGACGAACTCGCCTTCGGCATTTTTGTTTGACTGTAAACAAACAGGCAATTATATTAAAAAAAAACTATAATACAACAGCAGGAAAATGATGTAAAAAAATGAAAACACCGTGTATAATTATTTTAAAACAATTGTTTAAAAAAAGCAATAAATTCGCATCACAAATTAATTACATGTATATATTATTAAAAAAGCATATTTTTGGCATAATAAATAACTTCATATTTTATAAAATATGCTATCGTCCAGTAAAAAAAAAACTTGCCTAAAGTAAGTCATTACCGTTACCTCTATGTCCTTACCGTAGCCTTCAAATTGACACGGTAAGGACAGTAGTGGTAAGGACATTTAGAACGTTTTCTATTATTACGTAACTTAATTACGATTTAATTATTTCCAATCATCATGCCGATATTGATTGCACATCTACATACAACTTTCCACAGGAATTAACAAAATAAAGTTTTTACTTACCTTAAAAATAGGGCCTTGATGGTAAGGACACTTTTTATATATTCGAAAAAGAACAACTGCCCACCCCGCAATTCAAGTCACAACCACAATTCACGACGGTTGACAGCGCACTGGCGGAGTGCGGGTCGCGACACGTCATCCAAGATGGCGTATAGTCACCGACAAATAAGATGGCAAGATTTTGGCGTAGTGGGGGTAAGTTCGCGCATCGTACAGTTAGTGGCACAAAAAAGTGATAACTTTTATTGATCGTCATTATTCTATTGTTATTGCCATCATTTATATTTAATCATGTCTGTATAGAACAAAGTAAAAGAAGGGAGAGGAATTCAAGTTTATTAGGGGTTATAAATAACGTGCATTTAAAATTCAAAAAAGTTTATATAATTAAAAAAAAAAATAACTAGTCGTCGTCACTATCCGTTAATAAAACTACCCTTGGCATCATATTGAAAGTCGCAATCGCAGAACACTATGGTTGTGTTCTGCAAGTGTTTGGTCAATGCTGTATGTTTTAAATTGTTCTTTTTCCAATTTTATTAATTTGTATAACTCTGGTTTGAGCATACTTTCCTCGTATGCTATGCCTTTTCAGGAACTCTATCCTAAATTTAAAAACAATAACAACACTTAAGTTTAACACAACAAAAACAAAGGGTTCAATTTTCGTGCACTGAAATGTAATCGGGAGCGAACGGGACGAAGGCGCGGTGCGGGAGGCAAGGGTCGACTGATGCACCAATCGCGCGCTCGGATCAACGCTACCTCATACCCCGCGTCCCGCTTGACCACCAAAGAGACCTAAAAAACGACTTGTGCGCATCTAACGACTTTTGCCATCTTATTTGCCGGTGATTATACGGCTGCGTTCAAAGCATGCCAACAAACATTTTATAGTGAATTTGGTAAGGACCGACTTTCGATATCCCTTAATATTACAAGCAAAAGAACATGTGTGTAAATAATATAATTATGTAATTTTTATATCCGGATATTAGCAAGGGTTATATGACTTTAAAAATATTAGAAAAACGTCGATTTATCAGTGAATTTTCTATAAATATTTATTATTTAATGCCGAAAACGCAGTTTGTTACACTGCGTTTGGCGTCTGCGAAACTGCAAAACTTTTTTTTTTTGGGCTTTTGATGACCTATTTGTTGAGCAATAGTTGTAATACTAATTAGTAAGATTGTATTTAAGATTGTAAAATTTTTGATCCGCTTAAATAGATCGAATATTAACTGCTAGGTAGTTGTTACCAGTTTTGCCATTGGCGGAAATACCCTACCCCATTCTTAAGATAATTAAATTATAAAGATAATAAAATATGGTCTAACTGAACCAAAGCTCACTAACTCCTTGTTATAATGGATTTTTATTTTTATTACAATCCTGTAATAAAAATATAACAGATAATCCTATCTGTTTTAAAATTCCACTCGGTTAGTGCATCTACATCAAAAGGTAAATAAATATATCATGACATTAAATCTCCCATCATGAGCTCCTAATTATGCCTCCTCTAATTGACATGGGTATCTTATACTAAACTGGTATACTAAAATGTTTGGTGAAATTCTCAATAACAAATTGCCCCAAGTTGGGACTCAAACCTAATACCACAAACTCAGTGGTTGCTTCTGCAAATGATTAAATGTATAATACTGTAATTAATGTAGCTTCACATCATATGATGACAGTTCACACTTTACCTGTCAAGCGGTGCTAATGAGACACAATTAATAAATAAATAAATATTGCTGGACAATCCACACATCGCCTCAAGCATCATCTAGCCCCAAGCTAAGCAGAGCTTGTGTTATGGGTACTAGATGACTGATATACTTAATACAATACATAACATATATAGATATTTTTTATTATACATAGGAAATACCCAGACATTTATAATAATACTAGCTGTCTCGGCGAACTTCGTACCGCCTCAAAAGTTAAGTTACACTGCCATCTGTTACAAATATTTGGAACTAATTATAGAAAAATATTTAATTTGCAATAAAAAAATACTAAGGTCAATAATCGAAATAAAAACTATCCTATCTTTTAAGTTTGACCACAACACAAACAGTAAACCAAATGTTGTTAAAATCGGTTCAGTAGTTTAGGAGTCCATCGCGGACAAACATCGTGACAGGAGATTTATATACGAGGTGGAGACGACAATACAACAATAAATTAAACTTCGTATACTTAATGCCGTTCCCAGTCTGCATACAAAAATTCAATCAAATATATCCAATAGTTTAGTCACAGGACATTATTTTACATTTTTAAGATTTTCTACATGATGTAGGTATCTAACAATAAGCCAGCGCCGACAGGTTAACGACATCAGCAATAATCTGCAACGGTGATATCGGTATAAACAAAACATGTTGCCAGCTCGCTACTTCAATAACCTTCGCAAAATTGTTCTTAAATTTTACTTCCCAATGAGAATTAATGCATATTATACCTTATCTCTGAGGCATAAGAGTCATAAAGCGTCTGAAGAAACTTAGATATGAAAATAATGCATGCGGAAGTTATTACTACTTGTTTCGCACTCATGTCAATCGTAAATTAAGTATGTGCGAAAGGGATAGATTAGATAGTTTGTTTATTTCTACTTCGCTTTCTTGCCGAAACCTGCAAAAATTGGTGTAGGTCAGTGTGTCGCGGGTCGCCGTGATCCTATGACGTCGTACACGTCATTGTATTGTTTCGTATCGCAAGCGCAGGTGTTCCGGTTTCGCTGCCTTTGAAGCGCCCGCCGCCGCTCGTTTGTAATTATGAAATTGTGATTACCTTAAGACGCTTTAGTGTGAATTATTGTGAGAAATTAGACGCTTTATTTAATTAGTGACAGGACACAACGTAGTAATAGGTACGTAGTTAAACAAATGGCCGCTAATGGCGACCTCTTATCAAGAGTAAGAAACAATATTTTAAGACGGTGTAATTTGTGTGTTCGGGTTCATGGCGGACATATTGAAAATTTAAAAATTTAATCTTACTAAGTCTGAATATGTACGATAAGTGATTGTAATTAATAATTACTCGTGGGTGACTGTGACTATTCAGTTAATAATTTGTGATTCTGTGTAATTGTTTTTGCATTCATAAAAATAATAATATGTTGCCGCTCTTCTCACAGGTTAGTGAACCAATATTTAAAAATGGTGTTCTGTTTTGTTTACATTTTTATGCTATTTAGTTTGTTTGAAAAGATTGTTTTTTTAATTTTGGTACTAGGATTTATTTGATAGTTTCAAAATATTCCTATGAACTAGTATTACCAGTGTTTTCATTTATTGTTGTATCATCCTCTCCACGTAGTATATTAAGATAATAATAATAATTGTTTATTCATCCAAAGGTAATACATAGACACCGATTAATCACAAAAGTGTTTGGTAACAAATGCTTTATCAACTTTTTTTTTTTTTTTTAAGTGACAATTAAGATATATCTATATAACCAAAAATTATAAACCCTGTCTCTTAAACTAGGAGACCTGTATAGTCACCGGCAAATAAGATGGCAAGATTTTGGCGTAGTGGGGGTAAGTTCGCGCATCGTACACTTAGTGGCACAAAAAAGTGATAACTTTTATTGATCGTCATTATTCTATTGTTATTGCCATCATTTATATTTAATCATGTCTGTATAGAACAAAGTTAAAGAAGGGAGAGGAATTCAAGTTTATTAGGAGTTATAAATAACGTGCATTTAAAATTCAAAAAAGTTTATATAAAAAATAAAAAAAATAACTAGTCGTCGTCACTATCCGTTAATAAAACTACCCTTGGCATCATATTGAAAGTCGCAATCGCAGAACACTATGGTTGTGTTCTGCAAGTGTTTGGTCAATACTGTATGTTTTAAATTGTTCTTTTTCCAATTTTATTAATTTGTATAACTCTGGTTTGAGCATACTTTCCTCGTATGCTATGCCTTTTCAGGAACTCTATCCTAAATTTAAAAACAATAACAACACTTAAGTTTAACACAACAAAAACAAAGGGTTCAATTTTCATGCACTGAAATGTAATCGGGAGCGAACGGGACGAAGGCGCGGTGCGGGAGGCAAGGGTCGACTGATGCACCAATCGCGCGCTCGGATCGACGCTACCTCATACCCCGCGTCCCGCTTGACCACCAAAGAGACCTAAAAAACGACTTGTGCGCATCTAACGACTTTTGCCATCTTATTTGCCGGTGATTATATCTTAAGTGACAGTGTTTGGTCAAATAGTTCATGACATTGTTCTCATAAGAATGAAAGTGTATCAATCTACCAATACAAATGTAAATTTTATAAACAGTTTAATGTGAAGCTGGGGTCTGAGTTAGTGCAAGGAGGTGATGGTGATCTAAGGTAGATAGGCATGTGTTTTTTGTGTGTATGCGTGTGTGCGTGTGTGTGCGCGCGTGTGTGTGTGTGTGTGTGAGTGGTGTGTTTTTGTTCACGTGCGTGTTGTTCGATAGAGGGTGAAGTGAATCTTATTATTATATCCACATAATATAATAATGAGAATAGTTTATGAATGTTTGTTAGGAAAATGTCAAGTGATGTAAGCTAGTAAGGATTCTGTTTTAATATAGTCCTGCTGAATGAGCCATTAGACAATATACCTACTGTATCTAGTCCTCCAAGGGTTATCGCCTCTTGCTGTAATAATAGATTAATTTGTCATTCCAGAACCTGTTACTTCACGTTTGGACTCTGTGGATATGCAGCCACATACTCAAAGAGCTGTGGAAGAGATGCAAATAAAGGAAAATCTTGGTAAGAGAAGATATAATCATACGACATAATATGACGACCGATGTGGCGCGGTGGGCGTTGGTCCGCCTGCGACGCAGGAGGTTGCGGGTTCGATTCCCGCCCTGGGACAAATGTTTGTACGATCTACAAATATTTGTTTCGGGTGTTCTGGGTATTTGCTATGTATAATAAAAAATATCTATCTATGTAATGTATTGTATTAAGTATATCAGTCATCTAGTACCCATAACACAAGCTCTGCTTAGCTTGGGGCTAGGTGATGCTGTGTGGATTGTCCAGCATTATTTATTTATTTATTTATAACAGCATTTAGCAGCCTGTTTTTCTTTTAAATAGACAGAAGCTAATATAATGATAAAAGTTTAGTAAAGAAAATGTATTTATTTTATACATGAAATAAGACATATTGCATTAAACACTGTTTCAAGCTTTTACAGTTTATAACTAAACTTGAAACGTCACTAACGGGATATCTTCCATGATTATTGTTAATTTTTAAAACTAATAATAATCATGGAAGATATCCGGTAAGTGACATTTTAAGTTTAATATTGCATCATGCATACATTGTGACAATTCAACATAAATACTTTCAATATTGGCTGAGGATGTAATAGTTGATAACAATTAATTTATCTTTTTTCTTCGTTTAATTTATGTACTGTGCTGTTGTTTTTGTTATGCACTAATAAACTTATTATTATTATTTACACATTAATTTAGAGCTATAATAATGAATACATTAATTTTCATTCCAGATCCTATTACTTCACATAGATGTGCCACAGTTTCTAGAGATAGTGTGCCTATACATGCTACAGTTGCTGTGGAAGATGCACAAATTAACCAAAATCTTGGTAACTAAAGATAATTAATTATCATCATAATTATAAGTAGTATTTTTCCTTACTTATCTTTTTATTTAGGAAATTAGATACATTATGTAGGAAGGTATACAGATGATGAGAAAACATTCCTTTATTTTTAAAAAGAAACAAAACCAATTACAGATTTCTTGACAAGCTTACAACTTGGGAATCGAACCAGCTAAAAATTATTCATTTTAATTCAGTTTTTACCTACTATTGCTCCCTCCTTTTTATGGTAAACACTCATCATGAAAACATCATAGTTGAATAAATAATTTTCTATAATAATAAGTGTATTATGTTTTCTTTCATTGTAGAGCATCGCAAGAAGCAACAACGAACTGTCGCTACTAGAAGGCGGGTGAAACGCGTTGCTCTAACTCAATCTGGGCATGCTTTATACAAAAAACTTATGCTAGTTGGTGTAAAACTAAGTTAATGCCGCAACAAGGTCAAAAATCAGGCAAAAAAGATCAAGGCACTGCAAAACCTAACGACGAATCTTCAGTTTTTGAAAACACTTGACGAATTACCTAGCACATCAAAAATTTTGACATTCTTACAGTTCAGAGAGCATAAGAAAGGAAACAAAGGCAAACCCTAAAGGAAAAAGTTATTGCTTTGTCCTTCCTGAAACAGAGCCCAAAAGGGTACAGATTTCTTAGGAAAATATTTATTTTACCATCTCGCCAAACTCTCCTGAAGTTGCTTAATATGGCAGATATACATCCAGTAATCAATAAAAATAAAAAAAAATCAATAAGATTATGCAGATCACGCGCAGGTGTTTATGGTACGAGGCTTACTAAAAAACTAAGCAACCTGTTGCATACACTTTTTCACAAGCTGCAACAAAGGGGCCTGAACTTGCGAAGCAGTTAAAAACTGTAATTACAGAGTTACAAAATGCAGGTCTCATTGTAGTAGCAATTGTGTGCGACCAAGGCACAAATAATATAAACTGCGTAAAACATCTTCTGCAAGAGACAAGGGGTAACCTATTGAAAAAGGGAGAAGAGATACGAGAGAACATTTGTATTATAAATGAACAAGAAATCATACCATTGTATGATCCACCCCATTTAATAAAATGCATACGAAATAAATTAATTACAAAAGATTTGAAATATAAAAAAATGGGGAAGTGAAATTGGCAAAATGGGCTCACGTTTGATTCCTAGAATGAAAGTGAAAAATGCTACACAAGTTTTCAGCCAAACTGTGGCATCTAATATGGGCTATCTAGCAGGTAAATTTCATCAGTCTGCACAATTCAATATTGTTTTCACTAGTTCTTTTCTGATAATTACAATGAAATACAAATATTAAATACTTACTATAGTTTTACAGTACGCTGATCAGATATAAAACATTATTTAACAAACTATATTTTTTCACAGATAAGGGTATTCCTGCAGAAGCCAAAGACACTGCAGACATCTTACTGTTCTTTGACAAGCTTTTTGACTCCATGAACGGAAGCTTTGGAAAACGCAAGAAACACGGCAAACCTCTCCTAGGACCTGCGAAGCCTACTTCTATCCATCATAAAACATGGAAGGAGTGTAAAGTTATGATGAAAGACATGAAATTTATTAATACCAAAACACAATATGTTCCCACAATAAACAATTGGGTATGGACACTAGACGGATTTGAATTGTTATTAAAAAAAATACAAACAAAATATGGTGTATAGTCCCCGGCACGTAACTTGGCAAGAGTCGTTAGATGCGCACAAGTCGTTTTTTAGGTCTCTTTGGTGGTCAAGCGGGACGCGGGGTATGAGGTAGCGTCAATCCGAGCGCGCGATTGGTGCAACAGTCGACTGTTGCCTCCCGAACTCCCGATTACACTTGCGTGCACGAAAGTTGTACCCTTTGTTTTTATTTTGTTTACGTTAAAGAGTTATTGTTATTGTTTTTAAATTTAGTTTTTGCTACGAGTTGATATTATTGTTGTAGTTTTAAATTAAAAAATTAAGGCGAAAAAAGGTATGCCTTTTTTCGCATACTTTTTGAGCATACTTTCCTCGTATGCATATTATTTATAACTCCCAATAAACTTTACGAATTCCTCTCCCTTCTTCAACTTTCTTCTAATCAGATATTATTAAATATAAATGATGGCAATAACCATAAAATAATGACGATCAATAAAAGTCACCACTTTTTTGTTCCACTAAGTGCACGATGCGCGAACTTACCCCCACTACGCCAAAACCTTGCCAACTTACGTGCCGGTGACTATAACATCAGTTTGGTTGCGGCATCTGAATCAAGACCTAATAGAAAACTTTTTTGGCTCCATAAGGAGCCACGAATGCCGCAACGTGAACCCAACACCAGAGCGATTCAAAGCAGCATTCATACACATTACTAGTCAACAGCCTGTCTAGTGTCCATGCTCCAGGAGATAACTGTGAAATTGACAATTGTAAAACTTTACATGAAGTACTCATCACGAATTATTCCGATCTGTCACCCCGCTTTGTCCCCTTAGGGTGACAGATAGGAAAAAAGTTTGATCTGTCCCCCTGTTAGCAATGAGGGGACAGTTCGAACTTTATTCACTCCTTAACGGTTTCATCTGTCCCCCTATCACTGACAGGGGGACAGATGAAACTTTTTGTTCCTGTTTGTCCCCCACAGAATTTAATATATTAATTCTTAAAACTAATGCCACACATACTGCAACATTACATTAAATTAAAGACTAGTGGTTTAGGTTTATAATCATCTGTATTTAGATAAGTTACAAATATTTCTTTTGTTTTTCTATTAATCAGCCACAGTCCCATAAATCACAGTACGTATAGTAGATACAATTACAATCAGTCTTCTGATTTGACTTAATTCAACTTAATTACAATAAAAAATATACTAATAATAAGAATATTTTGTTTTGTTATTGATTGATAGAATCAGTCACAGTCCGATAAATCACAGTAGGTATTGTACATATTACAATCAGTCTTCTGATTTGACTTCATATTAGGCTATATGAAGTCAAATCAGAAGAGGCCCGGGGCGGGCCGCCCCTTCCGCCCCCCTGTTAGTCCGCCACTGATCACATGTCAAACTCCTAACTAGTAGGCAAATATACAGATAGATTATTGAAACTGAGCGAAAAGGATCGTATATCCGACTGTATACACCTATACTCTAAAGGTTTAGGTAGTTAAAAAAGCGTAAACAAAAAAAACCACGTGACTCAGAGATGCAAAACCTTTTTTTTCAATTGTTAAAATCATATTATTTAGAGACACATATAAAAAGGCTATATTCTGAATCTGATGAACTATCTGTCACATTAATAATAAAGCGTTCAGTTGTATAATCTATTATTTTGTCTAATTTAAACATTTTCTGTTCTGTAAGTTCTGTAAGTTTCTGTAACAAAAACAAAACAATAACAAAACAAAGAAACAAGCGAATAATATCACAATTTAACAAAATCGATTTGCATAAATTCGCAAATGTCGAGAGCGCTGTCATGTCAACAAAGGCGTCTGGTTAACCGACAAAACGTAATACTACACACTTCAATTGACAAACTACACCACAGTTGTACTCTTCAATTTAGCAACGTTATCTAATTCGTTGTATTTTATAAAAGGTTTGGGGAACCTGTTTTTTTAGGCTCTTTACAAAAGACAGATTACAAAATATTATATTATTATAATAAATTTAACTAAAAAATTGTGCTCAAGCAGTTATTTCTACGAACAGTAGTTTAAGAATAAATGGTAAAGTTGAACATACTATAATAAAAGAGGAAACTATCGTGTGATCGACAATAAATTTAATTTTGTTAGAACGTATTTTTAAACAAGATAGTGTCACCTATAAAAAACCCTTTTTACGATTTGTTTACCCTTTTTTAACTACCTAAACCTTTAGAGTATAGCTATACATCTAGGAATATAAATTAGTTCCCTTAACGAAAAACTAGATGGCGCTAAGTTCACCAACTTCATAATAATAAAAATTACGGTAGAGTTGCCTGTCTATACCCAGTATACTATAGTAGTCTTTGATAAGGTGGAAGGTGGGTAGAGGGGTGGAGATATTTTACATATCCGTGTACATACACACGGAAGTTATTAATTAAAGACAATAAAACGCCTGCATATAACTTAATAACGCCAAGTCTTATTTTCGTAATATTGCTAATAATGGTTTTGCAGGCACTTTCTAAAGGTCATTGGGCGTAATCCGACCCGGTCGCGGACATGAATGAAAATGATTTGAAACGAAAGAGTATAAATTCACTTAACATTACATAAGGTAATTTTTTATTTAATCCGTGGGAGAACAAAGTTTGAACTAAAAATACATTTACTTAAAAAATCGAATACTACTAAGTACCTACTAAATATTAGCTTGGATCATTTAACAAGAGATAATGTTGTATCCAGAAATCTTTCGATCCCGAGTCATATTTTTGGTGGTGACGAAAACGAAAATGGAATTTTTGTCATGGACGGAACGTACTTGTATGTCCAAAAAAGTTCGAACTTTTTATTCCAAAGAAAATCTTTTAGCCTTCACAAATTCAGAAACTTGGTAAAGCCTTTTCTGGTTGTTTGCACCGATGGTTATATAATAGACGTTGTGGGACCATATCCAGCCACAACGTCAGATGCATCAATCCTGCGTCATCTTTTAGAAAATATAGAATCTCCGTGGCATTGGTTTTAAGACCTAATGATATTTTTATATTAGATCGCGGATTTCGTGATTCAATTCCTATAATTGAAGAATGTGGCTATGTTCCACATATGCCACCATCCAGAGGAAGAGGAGAACAATTGACGACGCTAGATGCCAATAAGTCAAGGTTGATAACAATGTGTCGATGGGTAATCGAGGCCATAAATGGTCGTTTTAAGAAATATTTCAAAATATTTCGACACACATATTTCAATGTTGCTATGCGAAATATGATGACGGACTTCAAAATAACAACGGCTATCATCAATGCTACCAGGCGTCCTTATGAAGATAGTGTATATGTCGACCAGTTTATCAACATTATAAATGGTAGAATGAATAGAGAGAACGAACTGGCGCAACACGTAATTGAAAACAATATGAATAGACAAAGAGTTGCATTCATGGAAACAATCCAGATTTTAGAGACTTTCCACAGTTAACATTTGAAGAACTTATACTGTTTACATTGGGCAGCTATCATTTAAGACTTGCTAGGTCGTACTGCCATGAACACATAAGACCTAATGGTGTCTACATGATAGAACTCTATCGTCATCAAGAATTAATAAGTAATAAAATATTGATAAGGGGACGAATTCAGTCGCGACATGTCAGAGCGCGACAATATTACACATATATTTTAATTAACCCAGCGACACAAGGAAGACAAAGTGTTGAAGACTACTACTGCTGGTGTATACACGGCCGCCGCACCGTCGGGAGCTGCGCGCATATAGCCAGTATAGTTTATTTTTTATACTGGGCTAGGCACCAACAACAAATTGAAGCCCCTGCGGTATTTTTAGATGATATAACAGTAGATATTGATCACGCCGAATAAATAATTTGAAAATGTAAAAGTTTTTTTTTCTCTTTACTCCCACATCCCACAAGAAAGCGACCCTTACCATGATAACTTTCTTTCTCTTTCTTTAAAAAAAAAAAACGTTGCCCCACACTAGGAATTTCTTCCTGTATCGTGGGTGCGTTTACAAACATTTAAACTCACATACACAAACAGCCAGACCCGGAACAACTACCTGTAGGTCATACAAATATTTGTTCCGTGCGGGGATCGAACCCACAACACGCAGCGCAGCAGCCGATGGCTCAACCACTGCGCCAACCGTGTCGTCACGTCAACTAGATACATTTTATCTATATATCTTCACAATTGCATTTCTGTCCGCCGTGGGTTTTTCTCCCATACTATTTGCCCATTGACCTTTAACTTTAATTTATAGGAGCTCTCATAACTTTTTATAGGAGCATCTTAAAGTTGTGTTAACAATATAATATATGTTAAGGTATCAATCAGGTAGTAAATATTATCATTAACAACGCGGTTAATACAACGCTAAAACTATGAGAACTTGGAAGTGGTCAGCCAACCTGACGTCAGGTTGGCTGACCACTTTATTTCTTTGATAAATGGACCCATTTTTGCATACAAGAACCAACCCACAGTTTGAGTGAAATTGAGTTTAGTACATAGATGGCGCACAAATCACGCATTCTAGCTTCTCTAAAAAAATGGTTCCTTTTCACCGACTAACAACAGAGATACAACACTGTCACTTGCGGAACCAACCCACTTTGGCCATATTTTAATAAACTGTAAAGAACTATACGGCATGGTCCCCTAAACGCTTATTAAAACTAATTGTTAAACAGACCCATGATCCTTGGTACCTTTTCAACTTAAGCATTTTAATTATGCAAACCAGACCCAATGTTCGTTGGTTCCATCTAGCATAAAAAGTTATAATATTTTTATAACTAAATAGAACCAAGAGAGTTTGGTTCTTGTTTGCAAAATTGAACCATGTAGCATAGTTCTTAATGGTGTTAAAATTCAGCAGTATTTAAACAAAAATAAAAGATCCATGTAGCATAGTTCTTAATGGTGTTAAAATGCAGCATTATTTAATCAAAAATAAAAGATCTATTCTTATTGCTGGTACCGTTAATATAAAATAACAAAATGTGATTTTACTTTTATAATATTTCTTTTTCACGCGTACATAATAAATATACATAAAATACGTACATACAATTCGCTACTGAATAATATTTAAGCGTTTGTTTTTTTTTTGTATTGGACACACTAAAAAGAACACTGGCAACACTAACATGATACAGTATTTCTGTTTGCGACTTGCGTCTGCGTCTTAATTTTGTTAAATGTTCGTTCGATATTTAAAATGTTTAGAAAAAATGCTAGTGCTAGAACAAAGGCCCTACTTAGTGCCTGCTTGTTACAAAGTCCAGATGAAGAAGATAGTGACAGTAATGGTAAGTGATAATAAAATTAACCTGTACCTAAACTTTTATTTAGGTTTAAATAGTTTATTCTCATAAAGACACCAAAGCCACTTACATGAGAATACAAGATAATCTAATAAACTTATTCTAAGGTCACCGATACAAAACGCGACACGGTTGGCGCAGTGGTTGAGCCATCGGCTGCTACGCCGCGTGTTGTGGGTTCGATCCCCACACGGAACATATATTTGTATGACCTACAGGTAATTGTTCCGGGTCTGGCTGTTTGTGTATGTGAGTTTAAATGTTTGTAAACGCACCCACGATACAGGAGAAATTCCTAGTGTGGGGCAACGTTTAAAAAAAAAAAAAAAAAAAAATTGGTATTACATACTTGGTCACGTATTTTGTTTTATAACCTCAAAAAGTAGTAGATTTTAACTTCAAACTAACATGATTATGGTAAAATAAGACAGAATGGTATGATGAACTTCTACCCATATAATTTTTAAAGTTCCCCATGTATCTATGTAGGTTCCTATCTGTGGTTTAATTTTGTCGATCCTAATTTCTGTCTTGGGTTGATTTTGGTAGGTACCTACATATTTTTGATCTTATGCCTCGCGGCCTGTCAACCAGGGCAAGTCAACACAATACACACTAATGACTTCAGTAGGTACACGCTCCATATTATTTAGGTTCGTCCCTATGTAAATACATGTAAACAAGCACAAAACCTACTTAGTTACCTTAATATGCAGATTACATTACACAACATCATTTATTTGATTATATTGCAGATGTTATAGAAGCAACTCCAGAAAGCAGTCCCACGAAGGTGAATAAAGGTAAGTACTTTCTAAACTCTGACTAACGGTTATACAGATTGGATCAGTCTATGAAACTAAATTAACTCTACCTATTGAAAGCTTATATAATTTCAATAATTGTTCAATATTTCTATTATGGCGTGGACTGTATGTTGGGGTTGTTCGTGAAATAAAAACTCTTCTTGGTCGTAATTCTTGCTTTATTTGATCTTCCTTTAGACTAGTTAACATTTCTTGGCTTAGTTGGCGTACTACACCCTAACCGAGAGCCGTGCCCTTATATGTGCACGGCTACGTGTGTACAAGTTGTGGACACGTCCAAACAATCCTAGGGCGGTCCACTAATAAAATCCCCGAAATCCCAGTTCGGCTCCCGACAGGTTCATACGTGTTTCGACCTGTCGGTGCCGGACCCTATTCCCTGAGATTGACGTCATACTTGGGGAAATTATTTTATTTACTTGGTTAGGTGTAAGTACTTTTTTCTATACAAAACTACGTTGTGCTCGCTTTTACACAATGTTTCCTTATAAGCTATGGTGAGTGCTTATATATATATATATATAATAAACTTTATTTGTTTTTAATACTTTACAGGCTGCGGTACACGCTTATATGTCATACTTTAATAATCTTTGCGGCCTGCGCTACAATAATAAATTAACGATCTCTTTACAAGCTGCGGCATGCGCTTATACATAACAAATTATCTAACAATCTTTCTACAAGCTGCGGCGTCCGCTACATTTCTCCTCCCGGCGTAGCTCGCGAAGCCTCTTCTTTATTGAAAAGGACGACGAGTTTGCTGACTGGGCGCCGGAAGATTCCCGTCTTGGTCCGTATCTCGACGACTCGAGTGCTGCCATCACTTGCAGGGTGCGTGCGTTCGACGATTCCCATTGGCCAAGTATTTCGGGGTAGCGTACTGTCGACCACGAGGACCACGTCGCCAGGCTGAAGAGGGCGCACGTTACTTTTGGGTTCGCCACGGGGTACCAGGGTAGGTAGGTACTCCCGTAACCAGCGTCGCCAGAAGTGATCGGCGAGCGCTTGTGTAGCCCGCCATGTCCTTCGGTCGTCCTCTTCACATGGTCCCGTCGTTGGTAGGCCGGTCGATGACCCCAACAGGAAATGGTTAGGGGTCAGGGCCTCGGGGTCATTAGGGTCAACGCTGACGTGGGTCAGAGGTCGAGCGTTGATGGCGAACTCTGCCTCGGCGAGGAGGGTGTAGAGGACCTCTTCTGTAGGCGCCTTCTCCTTCAGAGTCACCCTCAGGGCCGTCTTGACAGAGCGTACCATTCTTTCCCACGCACCTCCTTGATTAGGTGCGCCGGGAGGGATAAAGCGCCACTCCATCCGGTGCTGTAGTCCTAGGTCGTTCAGGACGGGCAGCCACTCCTTGTAAGCGGTGTAGAGCTCCTGATCGGCCCCACGGAAATTAGTGGCGTTATCTGAGTACATAAGCCGCGGCCACCCTCTGCGCGCAGCCATTCTCCTTAGGGCCATTATTGCAGAGTCCGTCGAGAGGGAGGCCACGAGCTCAATGTGCACAGCACGGGAGGTGAGGCACGTAAACAATGCCCCCCACCTCTTCTCTCGGCGGCGGCCCATCTTGACCATCATGGGACCAAAATAATCCACCCCGCAATTTGTGAACGGGCGGTGGAAGGGGTCCAGACGGGCATGCGGCAAGTCTCCAGTGGCCGGCGTCTGTGGTGTTCCCTTTCTTCTTTTACAAAATGCACAGTTTCTTTCTATGTTGCGCACGGTAGGTCGCAAATGTATGACCCAGTATCGTTGTCTAAGGTCATTGGTCACGCGCTCACGGTTCGCGTGACCCGCTGCGCAGTGTTCTCGTAGCACTAGGAGCTTTGTTATTCGGTGACGGCCGTCCAAAATGACCGGTCGCTTAGTTTCTTGTGGCGCCGCGGCGGCGCTGATACGCCCGCGTACCCGTAGGAGGTCATCTTCAATCACCGGGTCGAGAGGATACAGTCTGCTCGTCCTAGGGATAGGGCGAGCGGACCGTATCCGCTTTATTTCGTCACCGAAACTCTCCTGTTGTGCCCGCTGCATTATTTCTTTCTCGGCGCGCTGTATATGTCTATGTTCCAGCCTCGTAGCGGCGCGTCGACACATATCGATGAAAGTCAGCACTCTCGCCGCGGTCCTCACCAGTGTCTCGTACTTGGAGAAGCGGGCAGGGTCAGGTAGCCAGCTGTCTGGTGGGCCCTCCGCGACGTGCAAGACCTCGTGTTCATCGTCCTCGTCAAGTGTCACTTTCCCGGGCCATTGGTTTTCGTGTAAATAGAGAAAGTCAGGCCCCTGGAACCATCTGTCAGTCGCACTGATAGTCGCATTGGTGATTCGAGTGGCGTCGTCGGCTACGTTGTGTTGGGTAGGTAACCAACGCCACTCTTCTTTCGAGGTGAGTTCGGCTATCTCTCCCAGGCGGTGCGCGACGAACGGTGTATATCGTCGCATGTCGTGCGTTATCCAGTGCACGACCGTGGAAGAGTCTGTCCAGTACACGGTTCTGCTCACCTCGATGCGATGCTCTTTGCGGACGGTGTCAGCGAGTCTAGTTCCTATGACCGCCGCCTGTAGCTCTAGCCTCGGAATAGTCTGCGCCCGTCGTGGCGCCACTTTAGCTTTAGCGGCGACCAATACGATACTCACGGTATCGTCGCAGTTTGCTATCCTCCAATAGGCTGTGGCGGCGTAAGCTTGCTCGCTCGCGTCACATAGGACATGTAGTTCTATGTCTCTGTATTCCTTTGACGTATAGTTCCTGGGTAGCTTAAGTCGCGTGATGTCATTGAGCTGAGTGAGCCACGCTGCGAAGAGTTCGTTTTCTTCCTCTGGTATTGGCTCGTCCCACGATATTTGCAGGCGCCACAAACTTTGTAATATGATCTTTGCCCGTATCGTGAAGTGGCTCAGCAATCCCAGCGGGTCATAGATTGACATCACCGCGCTGAGAGCTTCCCTTTTTGTAGGTGAGCGTTTACGCTCTCGTACTGGAGTGGGAACCCGGTTCATTGAGGTATTGAACCCGAGTTCGTCTCGGTCAGCGCTCCAGTATAGCCCGAGTATTTTGCTTGCGGGCTCTTCTCCTCCCAGTTGTGTAGGCACGGTGGCACGCAGCTCTCGGGGTACGTGGCGTAACACCGCCTCACTATTAGCGCTCCACTCTCGTAGAGTAAACCCGGCGACCGCGTGCACCTTTCTTATTTCCTCTATTGCCTGCAGAGCTTCTTCTTGGCTGTCGTAACTTGCCACCAAGTCATCCATATAGTGACTGTTCTTGATGGCTTCGAGCGCGCGTGGATATTCGTGCGCATGTATGTCCGCGTTGTGATTGCGTACATAATGAGCCATATATGGTGAGCTGGCTGCGCCGAATATCATGCTCGTCATCTTGTAGCGGCGCGGTGGGCTCGTTCGGTCACTACCCCTCCATAGGAATTGCTGCGCCGGCTGATCTTCATGTCTGATTTTAATGCGTAAAAACATTTCTTGAATGTCCGCAGTGACGGCGATCGCTCGTTCTCTGAAGCGGAATATGATTCCCGGTAGCGACAGCAACAGATCCGGGCCCTCTAGTAGCCTGTCGTTCAGGCACACGCCGTGACTTTTCGCCGCTGCGTCGAACACTAACCTTTGTTTGCCGGGCTTGTTCGGATTCTGTACGGCGAAGTGAGGCAAGTACCAGCAGATGGCGCTTGTGGTCTCTGCACCGTCGCATGGCACTGCGTAACCCTTTGTTAACAGGTTATTCACTTGGGCACTATATTGCGCGGCAAACTCAGGTGATGCGTCCATTTTCTGTTCGATTCTTTTCAGCCGGCGGAGCGCTGCGCTGTAGCTGGGTGGCATGTTTACGTTGTCGTATTGCCACGGCAGTCCGACCTCGTAGCCACCGTCAATCTTTTTTATGGTTTTGTTGACGATGGCCATTGCTCGTTGGTCGGTACTGTTTACACGTGGTTCTCGTGCAATGCCCAGCGCGTCGATTTTAAAGTGAGCCTCCACCAAGTCGTGAAGCTGTCGGTGGTCGTGCTGCTGCTTCTCGTGTTCGTAGAGATGCAGCACGTTGTCTTCGCTCACGATAACATTGCGCGGTGTGGTCCCGTGTACTACCCAGCCGAGCTGCGTTCGGGATGCAGCCGGCTGGTTGGGACCGCCGACCCGGAGTTCTCTTGACACGATGCACTCCCAGTTGTCCGTCCCCACTAGGATTCCGGGTCGGGTTGGTTCGTAACACACTTCTTCTCTTGGGAGGTTGCGCAGGTGCTCATATTTCAGCAGAGTGTCTGGAATTGACTGCTGGTGAAGCCTCAGGTTTCTCATTGTTCTTGCCTGAAGCTTGTGTGTGGCGCTGCCTTCGCCGATTCCCCTTATTTGGATAGTGACAATCTTGCTTTCTTGGTCACGTGAGGACATGTTCACACCACGTATGTGTAATGGTCGTGACATGCCCTCTGCCCCGATGCTCGCAGCCAAACTTTCATCCATCAGGGTGACGGTGGCTCCCTCATCTAGGAGCGCATGCGTCATCACTTCTCCCCGTGGACCCGCGATGATTACGGGGCACATCTTGAGTAAGACAGTCTTAGGGCCGGTGGCTGTTAGGGTAGCCACCGACATGACTGCCTCCTCCTTTGCGTGCTCTTCAGCTTTATTATCAATCACTGACTTATCTTTGGGCGGTTCCTTTGGCTCTTGATGCAGCGTAGCGTGATGGGGTCGGCGGCACTCGTTCACACCACACAACTTTGCTCTGCACGTAATGCGCCTGTGTTTCTTCTGGGCGCACTTGAAGCAGATTCCGTTTGTTTTTATTAGCTCCCAGCGTTGGCTCACGTTCATTGATTTGTATTTAGGACACTGAGTTAACACGTGGCACTGGTTGCAGCTGGGGCATTTATTTTCTTCGCTATCTTCAATCGTAGCGAACACTGTGTTGGGTTTTTTCCTCTGGATAATAGCGGGCCTGGTTTCTTTCTTTTGGATAGCGGTATTCGTTGTTGTGGTGTACGTATAACGTAACGCCCTGTCCGCTTCTCTCATTAAGAAGTATGACAACACAACGATTTCTGGCTCCGTTGTCCCTTCGTGGTCGCAGGCGAAGTCGCACCATCGAGATCGTAGATGGGGACTTAGCTTTTCCAGTATTTCCCTGGTCAGCAGTGGGTTGTGCAGGTACCCTTTTCGATCGATTGTCTTCAGTACACAGATCGTACTTTGCACTTTGATTGCAAAGCTGTTGAGATCGCTTGCTGAGGGTCCTGGCTTTGGCATCTTCTTGAGATCTTCCAGCGCTTTGTCGATAATGGTTTCTGGTCGGCCAAAGCACTGTTCTAGAGTCTTCATTATTGTTTGCGGTTCTGTGGCCGCGTGTAGGAGTGCCGCGACCGTGTCGCGTGCTTCACCTCTCAGGCAACTTCGTAGCCGCTGAAGATTCTCGGACGGTGACACATTAAACATGGTGGTAGTGTCATGGTAGGACGCCTTGAATGGCAACCATTCACTGATGGCCCCGGAGAACGTCGGCAGATCTGTATGCCGGAGTCGTGGTCTAGCCATCTTCTCTAGGGTGGCAGCTAGATGGTCGATACTGTTCCGGGTTCTCGTCGGCGTCGGTGATCTTCTTCTGGGCATGTTAAAATGTTGTTGCTTGGTACCTTCTTTTGTTTCTAGGTTTCCGGCCCCCTCCTCCCGTGTATCGAGGGGGTTGGTGCGCAGCCACTGGTCCACCTTCTGATTTTGGTGCTCTTCTTGCAGCAGGTCGTCATGAGTGGTTTCTTGGTCATCCTGGATAGCGGAGACCTCTGCTGCCAATCTCTTCTTGACTAGATCGGCATCCAGTTCTAATTCCTTTCTTCGGATGATCGCTAATCTTTCGGCTGCCTCTAGTTCGGCTACTCGTAGCCGCGTGGTTACACTCGTTGTTGACCTTACTGATTGCTGCGGTGATCTTGCTGGCCTCTGTTCGGACGACGGCCCCGCTGTAGCGTGTTCTGTCGTGGTAGTACGCCCGATCATACTCTCGATCCGAGGTGATTCGGGTGGATCGAGAGATAATCGCCTAAGTCGCTCTCGTTCGATACGTTCCGCTTCCCGGCGACGTACTGATACCAGCAATTCTTCGTCCCTTCGTTCTAGGGCCCGCCGTTGTTCTTCGAGTTCTGTTAAATCACTTTGACTACGGGTGACGACCATCGCGTTCGGTTGACGGCGCACAGTGATTTCGCAGAATGTTCAACGCAGGTATGCAGGTATCTTGTAACCGGTTCGGACGTGTTTCGTTCTTGAAATGTAGGTTCTTCAAATGCAGGTTTCTTCAAATCCGACCTCGAAGGACCAGACTATTATGGCGTGGACTGTATGTTGGGGTTGTTCGTGAAATAAAAACTCTTCTTGGTCGTAATTCTTGCTTTATTTGATCTTCCTTTAGACTAGTTAACATTTCTTGGCTTAGTTGGCGTACTACACCCTAACCGAGAGCCGTGCCCTTATATGTGCACGGCTACGTGTGTACAAGTTGTGGACACGTCCAAACAATCCTAGGGCGGTCCACTAATAAAATCCCCGAAATCCCAGTTCGGCTCCCGACAGGTTCATACGTGTTTCGACCTGTCGGTGCCGGACCCTATTCCCTGAGATTGACGTCATACTTGGGGAAATTATTTTATTTACTTGGTTAGGTGTAAGTACTTTTTTCTATACAAAACTACGTTGTGCTCGCTTTTACACAATGTTTCCTTATAAGCTATGGTGAGTGCTTATATATAATAAACTTTATTTGTTTTTAATACTTTACAGGCTGCGGTACACGCTTATATGTCATACTTTAATAATCTTTGCGGCCTGCGCTACAATAATAAATTAACGATCTCTTTACAAGCTGCGGCATGCGCTTATACATAACAAATTATCTAACAATCTTTCTACAAGCTGCGGCGTCCGCTACAATTTCAATAACAGCTGTTTTTTTTTATAACCGATAAAAAAAAACTATATAGGGCTATATTGGGCTCAGAATGATGTGTACTGAATACGTGGTAATCATTTTCGCGTCGGTGTCCTTCCACCCCGTATAGCTTTACGAAAACAAAATGTCAGAAGATAACATTTTTGTTTCTTCTGCAGCTTTGCCTGTTGCTGATGACGAGCCGCTTTTAATTGCTTCGACAATTAATATTGATGATGAGAAATCTGGTGAAAGGAGCATAGAACCTCCCGCTTATTCCCCCCTAACTCCTCGACCACCGAATGTACCTGGTGAAAGGAGCATAGAACCTCCCGCTTATTCCCCCCTAACTCCTCGACTACCGAATGTACCTGGTGAAAGGAGCATAGAACCTCCCGCTTATTCCCCCCTAACTTCCCGACCACCGAATGTAGCTGGTGAAAAGAGCATAGAACCTCCAGCTTATTCCCCCCTAACTCCCCATAGGTATGGTGGAGACTTAAGAGAAGACAGAAAGAAGAAAAAATATAATAATCTAAGCTATGTGAACACTAAGAAGCAGGTAGTCGACAGTAAGGTATTTATTGACTATAGCTGTAATTGTCCAAAACAATGTCAAGAAAATGTATCATCTGAACAAAAACTAGAAGAATTTAATAAGTTCTATTCGTTTGGTTCATATGTTGCCCAAAATATGTATTTGATAGCTTCCATTAAGGAAAAACCTAAGAAACGAGCATACGTCACGACTGGGCGAAATAATTTAAAAAGAAACAACAAAACATACTCGGGAATATTATTTGAAAAATATCCTAGTCTGCAAACAAATGTTCTTGAATACACTTCAAACGTCATCTAAAAGAATAAACACAGCTCTGTGTAAAATGCGGAATAATAGCCTGAAAGATATGCGAGGACTACAAGCGGGTCAAAATGCGGCTTCAACAGACAGTGAATTGTTTCTGGAAAACATAATTAGGAAATTACCAACTTATATATCACATTATCGCCGAGCCAAAAGTAACGACGCAAAGTTTCTCACATCGGACATGACTTTACCCAAAATATATAATCTGTATAGTGAAGAAGCTAAATCAGCTGGTCAAAAAGTTTTTTCTTACTCTAAAGTAAGACATGTGTTCGTCACAAAATTTAACTTGCGTAACAAACCCCTTAAAAAGGACACATGCAACAGATGCGACTTCTATGAAAGTAAAAAAAATCAGGCATCGGAAGAAGAAAAAAGGAAAATCGAAGAAGACCACAAAAAGCATATCGACAAAGCTAAACTTTTGCAACAAGAACTCAAAAAAGATATGAAACTGGCAAAAGATCACCCAACTATAGATTTTGGCTATTGTATGGGAAACCTAGCTCTGGAAGGTTATACAATGAAATGGCAGAGTCTAGGCGATTATTTAAGGTAAAATTGAAATGGTGTCAAAATAACCAACAACAGATTAAAATGGATATAATAGCACGACACCATTCCAATAACAATTTTTCAAAATTTTGGAAATCAACGAATAAGTTGAATCTGAAGCCGAGCCGGCCCGTGAGCGTCGAGGGTGTTCACGACCCGGATGACATTGCAAGATTGTTCCAGCAGCATTTCAGGGCTGAACCGTTTTTGAGGCCTGCACAGTCTGACCTGTTGTCGGTGTCCGATGCTGGGGCTATATCTGGAGACATCAATGTGAGGTTCACTGCAAAGGATATAGCTTTGGTCATAAAATCTATGAAAAGAGGAAAGTCTCCAGGACATGATGGCCTCAGCATTGAGCACCTGCGGCATGCTGGGGTACACTTGCCTAGGGTTCTAGCTTTGTTATTTAATCTGTGTGTTAGCCACTCCTACCTGCCTGACGATCTCATTTTTACTGTTGTTGTCCCTATTGTAAAAAATAAGACCGGTGATGTCTCGGACGGGTCCAATTATAGGCCTATCTCGTTAGCTACGGTTATAGCGAAGGTGATGGACGGTCTGCTTGACGGCCATTTAACTAAACATATACAACTGCACGACGGTCAGTTCGGTTTCCGGACTGGTCTATCCACAGAAAGTGCGATCCTGTGCCTCAAGCAGACCGTGCACTACTACACCGCGCGTAAGACGCCAGTAAACGCGTGTTTCCTGGACCTGTCCCGGGCATTTGATATGGTCTCATACAATCAAATGTGGACAAAAATGCGCCAAGACACTAGTCTGCTCCCTGAGATTGTATCGATATTTGAGTACTGGTACAATAATCAGAAAAATGCTGTTAGGTGGGCGGAAAGTAGATCGGACGAGTACAGGTTAGAGTGTGGGGTGAGGCAGGGGGGGTTGACCTCACCGAAACTTTTTAATTTGTATATGGACCGTCTGATTGGAGAGCTGAGCGGCACAGGAATTGGTTGTCATATAGACGGAATTTGCGTTAATAATATTAGCTACGCGGATGACATGGTGCTGCTCAGCCCTTCAATAGGCGCGTTGCGTAAGCTGCTTCGTATATGTGAAAGGTATGCGGAGGCCCATGGGCTTAGGTACAATGTGAAGAAAAGTGAGGTTATGGTTTTTAGAGCACCCAAAAAAGATTTGTCAGACGTACCGCCCGTCTCACTCTATGGTACACCTTTGAACAGAGTCACTCATTTCAAGTATCTGGGCCACTGGGTCACCGAAGACCTCAAAGACAACATGGATGTGGAGAGAGAACGTAGGGCGTTGTGCATCCGCTGTAATATGTTGGCTCGCAGATTCGCTCGTTGCACTGAACAAGTGAAAGTCACACTATTTAGGGCATTCTGTCAGACCTTCTACACGTGCAGTTTGTGGGCTAAATACACGCAGGGGACGTACAACGCCCTGCGGGTGCAGTATAATAACGCGTTCAGGGTGTTGATGGGGCTGCCGCGCTACTGTAGCGCGAGTGGCATGTTCGCAGAGGCGCACGTGGACGGCTTCCATGCCATCATGCGTAAGCGCTGTGCATCGATGATGGCGCGGGTGCGCGGCAGCCCCAGCGCCATTCTGGCTGCGTGTGCCGACCGCTGGGACTCGGTGCTGATGGCACATTGGATAGGCCTACACGCGAGAGCAAGCGCCTGAGTACATTGTTTGTTTACTAACACTTTAGGCTAAGAACATTGTTACTAACTACTTTGGATTGTATCGTTTTGACTAACACTAGGTTAAGAGCATTGTTACTAACTAATTTATGGACAAAGTCTGAATTAAATATATTATTATTATTATATTATAGAAACAATTACTTTTGATCTTCAAAAGACGTTGCCTCTTCCGAGGATACCAACAAATATTGTTTTTTATAAAAGACAGCTATGGGTATATAATGTGGGTATCCATACGGGCAGTAATGACCAGGCACATTGTAATGTGTGGGTGGAAGGGGAGGCAGGCAGAGGGTCGCAGGAAGTCGGTTCGTGTTTAATAAAACATATCACAGAAAGATTAAAAGATGGTGTTGAGAGTTTATTCCTCTGGAGTGACTCATGTGGGGGTCAAAATAGAAACATTAAACTGACCCTAATGTTGAAAGCATTATTGAATGATCATCCCACTCTAAAAGAAATACATAATCGATTTTTAGAATCTGGCCACAGTTTTTTACCAAATGATACGGATTTTGGCCGGATAGAGTGCTCTCTTAAGCATCAGCAACGATTGTACACCCCAGATGATTACATAGAAATCATGAAAAACTGTCGTAAAATTAAACCAATGATTGTACACAGGCTTACCAAAGAAGACTATTTGTCGTCACGCAATTTAGAGACAAAAAGCACAAACAGAAAGAAGGCAGTAGATGGATCTAAAATAAGTTGGCTGGATACCAAAGAAATAGTGCTGAAAAAAGAAGAAATGTACTCTATTTTTATGAGAAACAATCTGGACGATGAGTTGAAGGAAGTTAATATGAAGAAAAATATCAGAAGCAGGACCGTGATAACCAAAAGTGATATGGACTTACTTTGGCCTACAGGCAAAGCCATATCTGAGGCTAAGCTGTCAGATATAAAAAGTATTCTGCATCTTATACCAAACGACGCAAAAGATTTCTACAAAACCTTGACAAGTACAAACATAGAAGACGATATCGATGGCTTTACCGGGCCTATCGATTTTGAGGTAGAAGGCGATGATAATAATACTGATTTTTAGTTTGCTTCCATTGTTCTGTAATACTTGTATTAAAAATGATTCAATAACTTATAAATGGCATTAAAAAGTATATTTTATAAGGAATTACTTTTATTTTTAGAAATATCACAGCAATGAAATCTTACGTCCATTTTGCAAGAAGGAACTAAGCAACAAAATATGTTTTTGCTAGAAAGAACCAACCGGGTTTTTAACGATTTACTTTATACTATAACTTCATAAAATGTATAAATCTGACATTCCTAGATAGCCTACAGTATCCCACATAAGTTCAACAAGTATTCATTCATTAATATACTAAGTATGCATTTTGCACACTCTGTTTTCAAAAGTTTCATTTTCTCGAAAGTAACCTGCTGTGGGTTGGTTCTTGTTTGCAAAAATGGGTCCAAATTTCTTAACGAAAAGGTAGCAAATGAGTCATATAAAAGCAAAGGCAGCAACATCCCATTTTTTCATTTTGGCAACTTTTAATGCAGTATGGTAGTATTCCGTCAAGTTTACTTGACCGAATATTAAAATCGTTTCAAAACCATCATCATCCTATACAAAATAGAGGTTCTAAATTGAGATTGGTAGCAAAACCAGCAACATACCTACGTAGTTGCGGCATAGACAGCAACATCCTTCTTTGACCAATCAGGTGTCACTATTCGAACCAACGGTGCAACGGTGGTTCTGTGTATTTTGCTCTCCTAAATCAGTGAAATTAAAGCGTAAATAGTGTTATTATTGACAAAAAGGTTATAAAACTTGAAAAATGGAATGTTTTCCTAGCCCCTGTGCTAATAAAAACAGTCGAAAGAGAAAGGCAGAACCCGAAAAATGGAAGAGGTACCAGGCGAAGCTAAAGCGGTAAGTTGAAGTACAGTTAGATAATCTTGATAATGTCGTTTTATTAATTTTATCTAAATAATACTGTTAATTTACTAAACCGATGGTTGGAGTTACAGTACGTTCAGATAATTTTGATCATTTAGGTTTTTTATAATTTCGGTCATGGTCGTGTTCACTATCGTGTTTTTGTTGCCACCATACCACACCATAGACAAGTTTATAGGTATGTTTTTTGTGATATTTAGGCAATTACTTACTTTTACGTTTGTTTTAGGTATTCTGCTGTAACTCTCCCAAAGAGATTGCTGTGTCGTCACAAAAAGACTTTTAATTGCATGTCTATAGCAATGACCGACGTTAAGCAATTTTTTGACAATTTTTATGCAGAACCCAATAAATTGAAGCAGGATGCTTTTATCTTAAAGCATTGCCAACCAAAAAAAGTAATGCGTCATCGCCGTTCTGCTAATTCAAAATATTCGATGCAAAAATTTCAAACCAAATATTACATTTACTGTAAATCTGCAAAGAAGAAAGTACAAGTATGCCAAAAAAATTTTTTGACAGTTTTACAAATCACTAAATATAGAGTGCAAAGTATTATGAAGACATACTTTGAAACCGGACAACTTTTAACAGAAAAAAGAGGAGGTGACCATGTTTCTAATAAATATCTGCACAAACGCGAAGCTATTAAAAGATTTATTAATAAAATTCCATGCCAAGAACCTCATTACTGCAGAGGAAATACCAAGAGGTATTATTTGTCATCGGAATTGTCCATTAATAAATTATGGAAGCAATACAATATAGAAACTAGTCATGATTTAAAAGTAAAAAAATCCTACTTTCGACACATATTCAATAGTAACTAGGGGTCGCAAACCGGGATACCGAATTTCGAAAATACCGGAATACCGAGCCAAATTTAGGTCTAATTAATACCGGTATTCATTTCACAAAAACCGAGATATTCGGTATTTTCGGTTTTAGTAAAATAAATAAAAAATAAATACAAATAGAAAAAGTTACGCGCCATTGAATTCAAATTATGCGCGCGCGAGTTCGTTCACCTTACGACAAGACCGATGAATCCGGCGACAGCCGAGTAGCCGAACTTCCCGCTCTCTGTCCCGCGCAATGATTAGCGAAAATAGCGAATGAGCCAATGGCGTGGCGCGAATGGTGCAAGTGAGTGAGTTGAATGAAATTAGTTGCGTTGCGACCGACAAGTGTCAAATTTTCTATTTCAACTGTTTACATTAAAATTTGGTCATCGTCATTCGTCATTGCGTGTTTTGTTGGTGTTGAGGTTTGTTTTTGTTGTCCACACTCGGAATTTAGAAAGAAAATAGACAAATTGGTAAGTAAATGATTTTTAATTATTATATTGCATGTCGTAAAAGTATGGGGTTTTTAATTATTTTTGAAAAGAGCTGTTTGTGAAAATAGAAAGAGGTGCAAATATTTTTCTACATTTGTATTGTATGTATTGTACTGCAAATAGCTAAGATAGAAATTACGATATAAATAAACGTTTAATTAATGGTTTCTTCCTCAATTGTTTTCAACTTATTTTTATAGCTTTGCCCTCTGATTGACCATAATATTTAGTTTTGCTTTTGTTGAACAGTCATAGTATAAATAAACTTTCAAACTAGCTATGTCCGCAGTAGGGTATAATATTCTAATCTGATCGGTTTTCTGGAAATTTGAATGTGAGCTTAATCATTTATTCGTTGCGCTTCCGTATTATGGTTTAGTGACTTCTTCCCAGTCTGTGTGATGCAAAAAACCCTCCAATTATACCGCTTATACAGATTGTAATGTATGGAAGTCATTTTCTTAAAAACGGTTCAAATAGAAAGAATCTCATCTTCCAAATCAAATTGACTCATTTTAAGCGCAATGTGTCATCGTATACACAATTATATTCTAATAGGGTAGATATAATTCGACTCGGCGCACAATGCAATAGTGCATATTCTAATAGAGTAATTGTTTCAGACAGTTATTGATATAATTTATTCCTTTCACAGCATTCAAATAAAAACATTGAGGAAAATGTATAGCATGTTGCATCCAAGGATCGTCGTAAATCTCCCAATCTTCTATAACACCTCCACATGAGAAACATGCTGCTTTATCATTTACACCGTTTCCAAAATAAAAAAATCCGGCTTCAGCCATTTCCATCACCAACCTTCTCCTTGAATTAGCCGTTGCCCAATAATGTCTAAACGAAATTTCACGCATTTTATACGTATTATAGATGTCATAACGAGGGCTACATTTATTTTGAGACATGGTCTGTTCACTCACTATATAGTTCTTCATACAGATACAGATAAAAATGAAATGATATCGTACTGCTGTAGCCAGCAACTTATGAAGATTATCATTTGATTGGTGGGGGATAGAAGATTTGAAAATTAAACAAGAAAATAATTATTTAAAAAAATTATTATTAATACACCATTTATTTAAGCACAATACATTTTTTAAAGCACATACAGAGTCATGATAAATACAGTTATATAAATCTTGAGAATATTTATATTGATCGTATAAACTTATCAAACTAGGACAACCTTCATCTTCTAAATTGAATATACTAAAATTACTATTTTCTAAAGTATGCTTTAACCATAACACTTTTTCTGAACCTTTGACATAAATATATTTATCTCTTAACAAATCTATAACCAAATTCTGATAATTAGAATAGGGTACAAATCCTTCATGCCAGTGTATCTTTCTGTTACTTTCAATCCAACTAACTTGTTTTTTTTCTTGTTTGGTTAAGTTTTTAAATGGAAAGGGTGGCTTAATTAAAAATACTTGTAATTTTTTATTATACATTATAGCAATTTCTTTTATTATAAATTCATTTGTTTCGGTTTTAAAGCCTTGAATATCAACAATAGCATTCATGATAATCTGCGCACTATGTTGCTGAGAGGTTTGTATTCCACAAGTCGATCATTTATAATCAAACAATATGCAGTTGTCTTATCTGGTATTTGTGTTGAACATTCAAATTCCAATCGTACATCCACTGGACCAGTTTTTAAACTATCGTTTTGCCTCGAGCAGTCTAAAATAAAGACTGGGGCTTTTTCTTTGAAGTCTTGTAGATCAAGCAATGGGTCTACCGGAGAGTTGTAATACGACTGACGAAATTTCACATACATTTCATATAATATACTATATTTGTTCTCACAAAACTTTAAAGATGGAGGCTCATAAGGATAATATTGCGAATTTAAAAAGAGCGTCACGTTTGTCACCTCACAATGATCAAACACTGAACTGTCTTTAGTTCTATTATTTTTTCTATTAGTCTGCAAGCAAAAAATTACATACCGAGGCTTTTCTAATTGAGAAGCAGTCTTTACTGACCAAGAATGCTTTGTAGTTTTAGGTAGTAAAGGATACTCATATAAATCCCAATTTCTAAAAGCTATCTGAATAGGTTTATCTCTTTCTAAATGCTTTAAAAGTATTAAACGTTCTCGATCTGAAACTTTTATGTGTGGCACTCTCCATTGCACCGTTTGTATATCTATTTGAAACTGAACGACTTCATCAGTAAGAATAACGCTATTTAAGTTAGAATTACTCCTATTCAATATAAGTTCGTGTTTACAATTTATCACAATTTTATTGTAATCCTCGGCAAACCCTAAAATCTTATTTAATGGTACCACAGCACTAAAATGCCCATCACTTTGGAACCCGTTTAAATTCCAACTCCATAATGCAGCAACTTTACTTTCTGCTTCATTTAATGAGATGTAAGACTTTATTGTTGATGTTATTCCGGAATTTTTTATACGATCTATTTCAATTCCATTCATTTCGTATCTGATGTCTTGAAACAAATGCATAATAGGGTTATTAGTGAACGTAACAGTTTTTTTGATCGGGTGCCCATCCTTACCGAACAGCTTTGCCTGACCTTCGATGTAGATTGAACTGGCTGATGGTAGCACGTATATATCTTGCTGATGTATGGGGATTCTGATTTCATCGTTTTCTCTAAAGCTGTTATTGTAGGGATTGTATGAATGGACTTCATAACTCTCGATTGAACTATCGAAGTGTGGTAAATCAGTAATCTGTAGTATACTCATACTTTAAACCCTAAAGCTTTAAGAAAATCTTTATTTGATTTAGTCAATTTCTTCACGTTTTTCTTACGTCTGTGCACCTTAACGGTTGTTGACGGAATAGGACGTTTTATTTTCACTGGAGGGTTTTTATCATATACTATCATTTTGCTTTTCTTAAATGAAGGCGTAATTAATATAATAATAATATAATAATATAATAATCGTTTATTTATAAAAAGGGCACATTTACAATAAGTTTCTTAACAATTACAATAGAACACAATTTCTTATTTGCCTGAACTAGGTTGAACCTGTGCTTCAGGCTAGGAAGTGCATAAATACTTAATGTAATAAATTAACAATGAGTATAAAGTGAAAAACTAAATCTAATTTAGGTTAGTAACAGTAAAATTGCATGTAAGCGTTTCTATTTGCAGACAACAAGTAGCTCTTCTGTCTGTGCATAGGCGATGGTTAGTAAATATTTAAGTATAATTTTTTTACAGCTAAAATAATTCAATTTATAGATACTTAGTTTTCTATTTAATCTATTGTACAGAAATGGGCCTAAGAATGTAAAAAATCTTTCCACAAAGACATGTTTTGAAGTAAAATTTGATGCACATACTATATCATTCCGTCTCTTGTTAGTAATGTCAGCAGTGTAGGTAAGCATGGTGTGTTGTTTTAATACTAAGTGCATAATGAAAAGTTGGCGAACAGTCAGCACGTTGCAGGATTTATAAAGCAGATCAGTGGGAAAGAAAAAGGGATGGAAGTTTGCTACCTTTAAAATTGCTCTCTGAGCTCTTTCAAGAGGAAGTAAATTGGTTTTTGCTGCGCCACCCCATGAAGTAATGCAGTATTGAATTATAGATTGACATAGGGCTAAATAAACTTGTGTTATTAGTTTTGAATCTGCAAATGTTCGCAATTTTTTAAAAACATACATTAATTTGCGTACTCTTTTAGCTAAACTATCAATATGTTTTCTGAAAGACAGTGTGTCGTCCATTATTACTCCGAGGTATTTTATGTTGCTCGTTTCGAGGATAAAAGGGCAATTACACATGTTGACTGAACGGATACCACATTGATGGGCATATAACTGAGGGTTAGCAATGTTAAGTTGAGGCTTGCGCATGGAGAAGTGAATATATTTTGTCTTGTCAGCATTTAGTGTAAGTAAATTGCTTTGAAGCCAGTTAGTCACATTATTAAAACCTAATTGAGCGACTTGGAACAGTTCGCTACTGGTTTTAGCGGTAAATATTAATGCAGTGTCGTCGGCATATGATATAATTTTGCCGTCTTTTTAAGATAAGATAAGATAAGATAATATATTTATTTGCATAAACATGTGTACACATACAATAGTAGAGATATGCATGCAGGATTACAAAGAAAAAAAATAAGTTCAGACATGTTTGCCAATTATTAAGGCGTACAAATGTAATAGTTAATTAAGATTATTAATAATCGATTTCAAGTCAATATCAATAAATTAAAGTGAATTCAGCATAAAATGTCAACAGTAAATAGAAAATAATTCACAAATCATAAAATATCTAAAAGTCTATGTCAAAAAAAAATAAAAAATAAAATAAAAAATGCTTCAGTCAGATTTTGCTGATATTATAGTACCTATATTTGACTTATACCTAATTATTATAGAATTTTATCAGAAAGTCAAATTAGAATTACTTAAAACAATTATTCAGATAATATTAAATATATTTATTTAATTCACCTACCGAGGGTCCTGGCCATGTTCTTCACAATGTGCATTAATCACTCATATTTACCACATAACCTAATGAAAACCATCGTGGTGCCCATTGTTAAGAACAGGACTGGGGATATATCGGATAAGGGGAACTACCGCCCTATATCTCTCGCAACTGTGATCGCTAAGGTGCTGGACGGTGTGCTTGATTCTTGCTTAGATGATTATATCAAACTGCATGACGCTCAGTTCGGGTTTCGGCCCGGGCTATCGACTGAAAGCGCAATAGTAAGTCTCAAGCATACCGTCCGGTACTATACCGATCGTAGGACGCCGGTGTATGCTTGTTTCCTTGACCTCTCCAAGGCTTTTGATCTCGTGTCTTACGATGTGCTTTGGAGAAAGTTGAGGGACAGGGGTGTGCCGGTGGCCGTGCTCAATATATTCAGATATTGGTATGGGAACCAAACAAATTTTGTAAGGTGGGCTAACACACTTTCTGAAGCGTATAGGTTGGAGAGCGGGGTGAGACAGGGGGGTTTGACATCTCCCAAGCTCTTCAATCTATATATAAATGACCTCATCGTTGAGCTCAGTAGCAAGCGCGTCGGTTGCTCGATAGATGGTGTATGTGTAAACAACATAAGCTACGCGGACGATATGGTGCTGCTGAGCCCGACGGTGGGTGGTCTCAGTGAGATGTTAGAGGTGTGTGAGGACTATGCGGATGTACATGGTCTTCTTTACAATGTAAAGAAGAGCGAATACATGATCTTCAGGGCCGGCGGTGGATGTCTTGATACTTCACCCTGTGTTACCCTAAATGGCTTGAGCGTAAATCGTGTTACTAAATTTAAATATCTGGGACATTTCCTTACCGACGGCCTTGAGGATGATGTAGATATTGAGAGGGAGCGCAGGGCTCTAGCGGTCAGTGGTAATATGCTGGTCCGCAGATTCTCCCGCTGCTCTGTGGAAGTTAAAACTACGCTTTTTAAGGCATACTGTCAGAGCTTTTACACGGGAAGTCTGTGGGTCAGTCACACCAAAAGATCGCTGGATGTCCTGCGCATCCAATATAACAATATCTTCAGGATGATGTTGGGGCTGCCACGATTCTGTAGTGCATCGGGGATGTTCGCGCTATATCGCACTGACGGTTTTCACGCCGTTATTCGCAAAAGGACGGTATCCTTGATCTGCAGATTGCGTGGCAGCCGGAACAAAATCCTGGAGACTGTAGCGGACAGAATCTCATCCCCACTCTGGAGATCTTTTGTCAGAAGGGTGATTTAGTGTTTTATTATTTAATCATTTGATATTCTTGACATTGTATTTATTAATTATTATTTTATTGTCGATTAATTATTATTTTATTTATTATTTTGATTTAATTCAATTGTAATTTATTTGTAATTTTATTGAACTTAATTGTAATTTTATTTGATTTAATTGTAATTGTAATTTTAATTAATTTAATTGTAATTTTTATTTTATTTCTTGTGTCGGTATTTTTCTGTGATGATATGGGTTGTTTTGTGCCTGAAATAAATGATATTTAATTTAATTTAATACATAATGTCAAAATTTATCTGTTAAAAAATCTGAGATACTATAATAACATTTTTCACATAGCATTGTTTTTAATTTTTGCTTAAACAAATTAACATTACATTTTTTTAGGTCCTTAGGCAATTTATTATAAACGACAGGTGCCATATGAAAAATACTCTTATACATTAAGGCAGTATTCGTTTGACGAACACAAAGACGACTTTCATCTCTTTGCGTACGATTGTATGCTTCAGATGCAAGCACAAAACGTTCAGGATTTTGTTTCACGAAGACAGCTACTTCAAATATATACAGTGATGGCAATGGTAAGATGTTGTACTTTTTAAAGAAAGGTACACAACTTTCGGTAGATTTTAAACCGAACATAGCCCTAACGCACCGTTTCTGTGCCTTAAAGACAAGATCTTTGTTAGTGGAGTTGCCCCAAAAAATTATGCCATATCTGAGTATAGACGCCACAAGTCCATGATATGCAGTTATGAGTGTTTTGGAATTAATTTTATATGCAAGTTCATGTAGGGCGTAAGCTGATCGACTCACTCGCTTGCACAATATTTCAATATGTGGTTTCCAAGTCATTTTATTATCAATATGCAAGCCAAGAAATTTTGAGGTGTCTGTTTCTTCAATAGGTTGGTTGTTAAAATTTACGTTTAGGTTGTTTAGTGCTGGTAGGCGCTGTCTGAAGCTCATTAATTTTGTTTTTCCTAAGTTTGCTTTTAAATTATTTACATTCAACCAATTCATAATAGAGTTCAAGGTGCTATTTAAGTCATCTTCATAAGTATGTATGTCTTTACATTTGACAGTAACAGTGCTATCATCCGCAAAGAGAGATATAGGATTATCAGTGGCTTTGGGTAGGTCATTAATGTAAATTATAAATAACGGTGGACCCAGAACGCTACCTTGTGGTACTCCGTAGTTTATTTTTCTTTCATGTGACCGAAAGGTTTCCTCTTGTTTAGTAAGAACATTCACTTTAGTCACTTCAGTATATTGGTTTCGGCCTTTGAGGTATGATTCAATTAGTTTTAGAACGTTACCTCTTATTCCGTAGGCATTGAGTTTACCAACTAATATATCATGGTCAACATAATCAAAAGCCTGTGTCATATCCATAAAGATAGAGCAGACGGGTATTCTTCTGTCAAGATTAACCATAACAAAGTCTAAAAAGTCATATATGGCCATGTTTATGGTTTTATTAGGTCTAAAGCCTTTTTGTTCTGTTCTGTAGTTGTGCAAGATTGCACAAGTCGTTAATGTAAATCAGGAATAGCGTGGGGCCCAGAATACTTCCCTGAGGAACACCAAAACCAGTACTTTTCTGCTCAGCGCTCGTGATATTATCTATTCTAACACATTGGTATCGGTCATCTAAGTAGTCAGCGAATAGTTTCAGGGGCGTTCCCCTTATTCCAATGGCCTGTAATTTGTTTAGAAGAACAGAAACAGACACCGTGTCGAAGGCCTTGGCTAAATCAAGGAAGACTCCCAGGGTCTGGTTCCCTTTGCCGAGTTCTTCTGAAATGTAATTTGTTAGGCTATGCACCGCATCGGCTGTAGATAATTTTGCTCTAAAACCAAATTGCGCAGAGGACAAAAAGTTATTTTTTTCTAGATAGTTAACCAGTCTATTGTTTACAATTTTCTCTAATATTTTTGATATTGAGGGGAGTAACGATATTGGCCTATAATTATTAACTAAGTCTTTAGTTCCAGATTTAAAGACAGGGATTACAACTGCCTTTTTTAGACAAGTAGGGAAAATACCTTTGGAGATACAGATTCGAAAAATATGCGTTAAAGGAGGTACCAATATATGCTTAAAAAGTTTAAGGATCTTATTGCTTATGTTATCCAATCCAACTGCACAGTCATCTTTTAGCCCAGAAATGATTCGAGTAATTTCGTCTTCGTCAGTGTCAAGCATAACAAAAGATTTCAGGTTACAGATATTGATTGATTTTTGAAAAGGTTGGTCACAATAATGTTTCGGAATCTGTTCGGCAAGAGTTTTCCCAATATTGACAAAAAAGTTATTAACGTTGTTAGCTGACAAGACTGGTGAAGGATTAGTAAGCAGTAAACTCGAATTTGCTTCACGCTGTTTAGACATATTGGTGACGTTTTTAATATGTTTCCAAAGTTGCTTACTATTGTTACCTGCTGTTTTTAATTCATTTTTATCGTAGTTATTTTTTAAATTCTTTAGAAGATTGTTGCAGAAATTCCTGTATCTTTTATAGGTAGTCTGAATTATTAGATTATCTGGGTATCTCTTAGTTCTCTGATGAAGTTTATCTCTGTGTCTTATACACCGAATTAGTCCAGGAGTAATCCAAGGTTTAATATTATAAAGTTTCTTATTCACTGTAGAAACTATCGTGCTACGTAAAATTGCTTGTTGGACATGTTTTATTAAGTACGATAAAGCCAAATTAGCGTCAGCAGTATTGTAAACTAGGCTAAAATCAAGGTTGCATAATTCATATTCGAGTTTATTTGTGTTTAATTTGCTTTTGGTCTGGGGACGATTTAGCTTAGGCAGCGTTAAATTTACGGTGAGTAGGACAGCGTGATGGTCAGTAATTGTTGCGTTAGTAACAAGCGTAATATATGATAGACTGGTTTTGATCATCATATGATCAAGGCAGGAACCGCTCTGATGAGTAGGCATCGTGTGAGCGGGGAGAAATCCATGGTACGAACAGATATTAAGGTAATCTTGGGTCCCAGCATCGCAGTTTTCAGAGCCAATATTTATATTTAAATCACCTGTTAGTACCTATTACATTCTTGAACGAGCTTAGCCCTTGAAAAATTTGGTTTAAGGAATTGTGAAATGAATCCAAGTTTCTAGCGGAAGGAGACCTATACATAGCGATTATCGCTGTGGTTGTACCAATTTTAATAACTAAACAATTACTCATGCAGTCTTGTAGAGGAGGTTCCTCGACTGTGACCTTAAGTGATTGTTTTGTAAAGACTACCACACCATCATTTTGACTGTGGTTTATTTTGGTATGCATTAAGTTGTACCCAGGTATTACTGGAAGGTAATCGATGCGGTTACCTAGCCAGCACTCGGTTAATACCATTACATCACAATCAAAGTTTAGTCTGTGTAGGAAAATTTTAAAGCTATCTATGTTCTTATAAATACTACGAATGTTTTGGGTCAGTACGGTTAGTGACTTTTGGTAATCGGAAAGATATTGTCTGCAATCCTCAACGTCACATGTCTTTGACACAGCTAAAAATGTATTATCTATATCGGTAATTAAGTGATTATCCATACTAAAAATACAAAAATAAAAATACGACTAAAATATAAACTATTATGTGGCGCTCTTAGGCGCCTTCATAGTCTATCGAGTTAATGTACCTGTATTCGGCAGCTTTTTTAGCCGGACAATCTGCGTCCCCCGTCTTGTGGTTGGCTTGTTTTTAAAAAGCAAACATGTAGCACATTTTGGCGCCTCCGCTTTCTTTGTGCAGTCTTGAATAGTGTGTCCTTCTTCACCGCAATGTCCACATGTAGGGGCAGGAATTTTGCATGATTTTGCTGCATGACCGTACTGCTGGCACTTGTAACATCTCGTTACCAGTGTGAAGTCTCGTACCGGGCAGGACGTCCAATTTACGAATAGTCTATCTTGTGTGATGAGGGCCTTTCGAATGACTGCTGGAACTTCTATGATAAAATTGCAATACTCAGCATCTTTCCTGCCAGATTTGTGGCTTAGTTTCATTGAGGTCAAAAATTTATCTAGGGTTATAGTGGGCAGTTTATCGGCCAAGTTTTGCTCATAAATACATTTATAAACCTCATTTTCAGCCATTGATGTGGGAACTCCTATAACTATAATGCGAGGTTTGCGCTTTTTAGGTTCGTCGACGGTAAGACCTGATGAAGCGAGTTGGACTGTTTGCTTGATCCTATCTAGGTCATCTTTAGTCTCAGTGCTGATTATTAGTCCACCTTTTCCAATTTTGCGTACACCTCGTACTTTCAGCTTCATTTCTCCAGGGCATATGATTTTTTGGACCATGTTCTTAGTTTCGTCACTGGTTTTTGAGTTGTCACTGGGATAAATGGCCACGGAGCTAAGAGCATTAGGACGAACAAAAGTGTTGGATCCCTTCTTCACCATTTCTGCAAAAGATGTAGCTGCTTCCTGCTTCGTACAGGACTCCTGAATCGTCCGGTTCATCTCCATTAGACAATCTGATAGGTCTCGAGCTTCGGTCATGGTTTTAAGGGAGGTATGGTTTTGTATGGCTTTTTGCTTTAGCGACTGGTATTGAACAGCCATTTGCGAAACTCCATGTCCAACATTCCGGCAAAGACTACTTATTTTTAGCTTCTGATCAGCGTTCAGTTTTCCCTCAGAAGAAATAACACAGACCTCATTCAGGCATTGCTCAATGGACGTCATCCAGTTCTGAATCTCCGGAGTGGAAACCGTTTCAAACTTCTCATCTTGGTCCTGTCTTGGTTGTTGGGGCGATGTCGGTGCCGGTGTCGGTACCGGGATCGGTGTTGGCGGAGGGCTGCGTCGTATCATGGCGCTCCGATTAAAGGGGCTGCCTTCCATAAATATCCGGTAATAAAAGTATTCAGTCAGTCCATTATATTAAATTATCACTATAATGTTTTATTTGTATAACACGCTAAAACACTAAAACTAGGTCACTATTTATGCAAGCTTAATTTATTTTTATTGATATTAAACATTGATGAGCACGTCTGTATTCGTTGAATGCTGATTCGAAATTCGAATTGAATATGTTCTTCACCAAAATCAATACAGTAACCAAACTGATCGACAATTCTGACAGATATGGATGAAATTATATTTTTGTTCACTGGGAAGTAAATAATGTTCTGGGGTATTTCTATGTAGCCGTGACTTGAAGCAGTATCAGATATGAATTCGTGAATAAAATGAGTCGGTAATCCGTTGTAATATGAACCGTGCACAAGATCACATTCGATTCTGATTACAGCTGTTGAACTGCTGTTAATAGCGGGCACATTCGGTCTTGTTTTTAATACTGAAAAGTATAGTAAACCGCACTCGTATTGATCAGATAAATGAAGAGGTGGTTGAAAATACGAGACCAGTTCTGATTTATTTCCAGAGATGGTAACCGTAGTAGACATGCTTGTATACTGAACTCTTTACAATGATCCGGTTTATTTTATTTCTTGATTATACCAAAAATTCTTTAAAAAATTTAAACATAGATGTCCACAATTGAAGGGATGATCACGTTGTAAATTTTCATAATTATATTGAATGTTAGAACCTACATATTTTATAAATTCCTTTGGAGGTTTAAGATTTCCATAACTGTCGAAATATTCAACATAATCATTATGTTTTGCATAGGCTACCCAATGAGAACCAGGATTTTTAGAACTACCTAAATTAATAACTCCGCATTCTTTTTTATACGGATATTTAGGGAGCTCATCTCTCATAAAAACACCTCTAAAATGAGAAATTCTATTTCCATACTTTAGAATGTCAAAGTTAGTTAAGGCCCGTTTGGGTAGCCGATATCTTAGTTTTTTTCTTTTGATACGAAAATTCCAAGGCCATCTTTATGTGGTTTAAGGTGTAGTCCTTTCCCAATACATAGAGCTTCCATTTTTTCATTGTGTCTCCTCGATTCCTCATACAGCTTTTTAGCCATTTTGTATTCATTTATGGTTTTAGCAATACCAGCTGCACCGCCTGCTAAAGCTCCCGCCGCTGATAACCCAGCAAAAATAGGAATCAGAGGTAGTACTCCCCCAGTTTTTGGAATAGGAATAACACGGGGGAGCTTAATCGATGAATCGTCAGCTAATTCTCTGGTAGCGGCAATAGCTAATTCTATAGCCATTTTCTTGCTCTTAGGTTTTAATTTTTTTATGTGTCTTTGCTTTTGTAATAACAGTTTTTAATTTACTTTTTAATCCTTTTCCGGATGTAACTTTTGAAGAACGTTTTTTCCTCAAACCAGAACCAGTTTTAATTTTTGCCGACATAGCCTTACTTACTAAGCGTGCCGCAAGTTTTTCACCTGTACTGGCATCGGAAGCAACCGCTCGCTGTTTTGCCATTTTTAACAAAATTAAATCAGCCTTATGTCGCTCTTTCAAGTTTGATGACTTGTGATATGCAATATCGTGATCTTTGCAATATTCGTCCAACTTATTTACACCGTTATCTCCTTGTGCAAGTCTTTTTATTAATTTAGTACCAGGACCACAGTAATTATATCCGGGTAAGTGTAATTCAAATGGTAAATTATTAATAAGCCAATTGAGAAGACTGCTCTCTCCAAAACACATTATAAGACTGATGATTCCGGTTTGAATACTTTAATAAATAGTTATGCGATTCGATTTTGTTGTTAATATTATTTTATTTATTATATAACATTCGATTTATCAATCCAACTGTTTTCAGCTGAAGACAAACCTAGCCATTTTACCAAAACTCTGCTACCTTTTCTTCTAAGAACTTTCTCAACTAGATATACATTGGGATGTTTTGTTTTTTGAAGTTCTTGTGTATAAAATGCACCTAAAATAGGCTGACCTCTGATAGTATCTTCTATTATGTAAGTTATAGGAGTTGTATTTTGTATTTTACGAATTTTAAATATTTCTGTTGACCAGTTTGGAGTATAACCTTTTTCAAATGTTCCTTTGTATTTACTGACTGACTTGCGGAGGAACTTTCCCCAACTGAAACCCAGGGTCTGTCGGCCGACGATCCACCATTTACGCCCGCGGAGCTGGAAATGGTCCTTCAGCGACAAAATCCAAAGAAAGCTCCAGGACCCGATGGACTGACGGCCGACATATGCACAGCTGCTATAAATTGCAACAGGGAAGTGTTCCTGGCGCTGGCCAACAAGTGCCTGTCGTTACCGCACTTCCCAAAGCAATGGAAAATAGCTCACGTGTGCATACTCCGTAAGCCAGGCAAGGACGACTACACCCACCCAAAGTCATATAGACCAATAGGACTACTCTCGGTCCTGGGCAAAATCGTTGAGAAGCTCGTCGTGGGCAGACTGCAACACCACTTCCTCCCGACTCTAAACACACACCAATACGGGTTCATGCCGCAGCGGGGAACCGAGGACGCCCTCTTTGTCCTAATGGAGCACATACGGGCCGAAGTAAGGGCCAAAAAGGTAGTGCTTTTAGTATCACTGGACATAGAGGGGGCCTTTGACAACGCGTGGTGGCCTGCCCTCAAAATGCAGATGCTGCACAAAAAATGCCCCAAGAACCTCTTTGCTCTCGTATCTTCATACCTGGAGGACCGGTACATCAGGGTCAACTACGCCAGAGCGACTAGCGAGAAGGGCACCACAAAAGGATGCGTCCAAGGCTCAATAGCCGGTCCGACGTTCTGGAACCTTATCCTAGACTCGCTCTTGGAGGAATTGACGACAATGGGGGTATATTGTCAAGCGTTCGCGGATGATGTGGTCCTCGTTTTCTCGTCCCACGAGGTCAGCTCCCTGCAGCAGTCAGCTCAAAGAACGCTGCAGACAGTGTCAGACTGGGGGTTACGAAACAAGCTTTGCTTTGCCGCTCAAAAGACCAACGCAATGGTGATTACGAAGAAGCTCAAGTACGACACCCCCGTAATTCACATGTCTGGCATTCGACTGACCCTTGTCGAGGAGATCAAGCTGTTGGGACTCATCATAGACCACAAGCTTACCTTTAATGCGCACGTGACTGCAACATGCAAAAAAGCTGCAGACATCTACAAACAGCTAGCGTGCGCGGCAAAGGTGAAATGGGGCCTGAACAGCGAGATAATCAGGACCATATACGTGTCGGTGATAGAGCCGATCGTGTTGTATGCAGCGAGTGCATGGGCCCCGGCAGCAGAGAAACTGATGACAAGAAATCAGTTAGACTCGCTGCAAAGAGGCTTCACGCAGAAGATCTGCAAAGCATACCGCACGGTGTCTCTAACATCGGCTCTCATCCTGTCGGGCCAACTGCCCCTGGACCTCCGGGTCACTGAAGCATCTACCCTATTCAAGGTAAAAAAGGGTCATTCTCAGGAGTACCTACCGCCGGGAAGAGAGGTCGAACGCAAGGCTGGGCCCCTACAGATTCCCCATCCATCGCGGCTCATAATAACTGAGTATGAGTGCCTCGAGAACATGGATCCTGAAACCCTGAGTGACCACCAAGTAACCGGACCGCATATTTATACCGACGGCAGCAAAATAGAGGGTAAAGTCGGTGCGGCCTTTACTTGGTGGAACGAAGGCAGGGAATCCAAGTACTCAACCTTCCGCCTGGAGCCGCACAACACAGTCTTTCAATCGGAAATGTACGCGTTATATCGAGCAGTCAGGACGGTGAGAACGTCTAGGATGGCCTGCGCCAACATATTAAGCGACTCAAGATCTTCGCTTGACTTGTTGAGAAGCCCGTCTGTCACTCACCCGTTGGCACTCGGTATAAAAAGGCTAGTACGTGAAATCCGAGAGGAGGGCAGAGACGTGAGGCTGTTTTGGTTGAGAGCACACGTGGGTACTCCTGGGAACGAGAGAGCGGACGAGTTAGCAAAGAAAGCGGCTCTTACAAAGAAAACAGCGCCCGACTACGACAAGGTACCAATATCCTTCATCAAGAGGCAGATTCGTGAGGAAACTGTAAAGAAATGGCAGCAGCGCGGCAGCGGTACGAATCCTCCAGCACAGGCTCGGTCACTAAAGTGTTTTTCCCCACCGTTCAGGCGGCAAGGAAGATCCTTAAAGGCATGGCACTGTCACCTACCCATGTCCAAATGTTGACCGGTCACGGAGGATTCGGGGCCTATCTCCATCGCTTCCACATTAAAGACAGTCCCTCATGCGTCTGCGATCCCAATTGTGAAGAGACAGTATGGCACGTGCTTACCGAGTGCCCAAGATTTGGTCGTGAGCGAATGGATCTAGAAACTGAAATCCAGATCTCAGTTATTCAGTCCACACTCCATTCCATCATGGAGAAAAAGGCCACCAGAACACCATTCTTGGAATTCGCGAGCAGGATCGTGCAAGTCGTAGCAAAGGCAAATGGTTCAACACAGTTCACCCCACACACGCACAATCCTACACCCACACCCACACCCACACCCGCACCCACACAAATACATCACTCCGTGAGCACAGCCGTCACCACGGATACGCCCAGCCCCAGTAGTTCCCAGCTAAACCCTCGCACCTTGGCTTTACGCCAGTTACTTACATGCGGGGAGAGTGGGCAACCAGGCATCAGAAGCCAGAACCAGAGCCAACAGTATGAGACCAGGAAAACCCCACCATAACAGCCAAGCGGCCGCATTGCGGGAATTCACCAGGGTTACCCCGAAACCGCCTAAAGAGCAGCGGCCAGTTCCAACAAGGGCCGACAAAGGAGAGGTTAGTGCGCCGAAACTCAAGCCGGCAAAGGAACCCGCAGACCACGTAGAGAACGCCTTTCTTGAGTTTCAAGCCATCACTAAAGCAACAAAAGCAGTCAGTCTCATGACTTGCCAGAAAATCATGCAGTCATACCAGCTGGAGATTGAAGGTCTGCTTAAAGTGAGACTCGAAGAGGCCGAAGCAGCCATATACGATAACGTCACCTCCCAAGTCATCAAAGGAGAAATGATTGGCACGTACATGGCTGCGTACAATGCCACACATGGCTTCGTGCCATTGGACAAGTCAGCAACGTCACAGACTGGCCACATAACCTTCGTGACACCCGAAAGTGACCCAATAGTGGTAGTGGCCCGATGTACAAAAATCATGATGGACGACAAGATCCTCGAACAGGCGGAAGCAATCTCGAGGGGCATAAGTCTAAGTGGAGGTTGGGCACTACCGAAAATAAAGTGGGTAAACGGCGTTCCAGGATGTGGCAAGACGACCTGGGTGGTTAATAACTTCGATAGGGATCACGACGTCATCGTCACTACTACAACCGAGGCCGCGAAAGATCTGCGGCAAAAGCTGGCGCACAAAATTGGCGAATACAACAGAACCAAGGTGCGCACACTGGCCTCAATATTATCGAACGGGTTCAAAGGGCCACACAAATGCAGGCGCATTGTAGTGGACGAGGCTCTCATGAACCACTTTGGGGCCATAGTGATGGCAGTTCGACTGTCAGGTGCGACCGACGTGGTCCTTGTCGGAGACGTTAACCAACTGCCCTATCTGGACAGGGAAAACCTATTTCCCTTTAGATACGCCCGTCCGGACTCTGTGGCGACCATCAGCCAAGAGTTGTCCTGTACGCATCGGACCCCAATGGATGTCGCATACGCCCTAGCAGAAGTCTATCCTGGCATTTACTCGTCGAAGGACCAAGTCCACTCCCTGCAGCTGAAAAGGTTCACGGGCGCCGATATACCAAGCACCCTCTCCAACACACTGTTCCTGGTACACACGCAGGAGGAGAAAAAGTCCCTCATTGACCAGGGATATGGTTCGGGTGCTGGATCGAGCGTTCTGACCATCCACGAAGCTCAGGGACTCACATGCGAGACAGTCCTCATCCTGAAGACAAAGTCCAAAAACATCGTGCTTCACAGCAGCGTCCCCCATGCGGTAGTGGCCGTATCAAGACACACAGCCAGCTGTGTGTACTACGCCGACAACGCAGACGACGCTATTGGACGATTTGTGAGACGAGCACAGGAAGCCGCAACTAACGACATCATTAACAACAACATGATGAAGGCTATGCGACATCGGGACACGAAGGTCGTCGAGGCGCTGATACGCACATAATCACCTACTTTATACTTGCTTTTTAAATTATCATTTTTTAGCAACTTTAAATACCTTTCTAATATCAGTTTTTTATTATTGTTGTCCACATTAGCAGGGATTTCATTAATAGTGCGATGGTGAGTGTGATTGTATTTGTAAATAACATCATTGAGGGTATTATTTACCCAATTGTAATTGCCTTTTAAACTAAATTCCTTGTAGACTTTAGATTTCAATGTTCTGATGAATCGTTCAACTATTGAAGCCTTTTTTGTTGAGAAGGTTGAATAATGGTTAATATGATACGATGCCATAAGCTTCTGAAATTTGTTATTATAAAATTCTGCTCCATTATCCGTTTGCAGATTTTTAGGAACACGCCCTTTATTCAATAAAGTTTTGAAAGAGTTACACACATCTTCTTTGGTTTTACTTCTCATAGGAAAGGCCCAAGCATATTTCGAAAATGTGTCAATAACAGCAAGAATATATCTGTAATTTTTATTTTCTTTTGAAATTGATTGCATATCAATTAAGTCTGCTTGCCACAAGTCATCTATATCTTTCATGATAACATGTCTTCGTGGATAGTTCACCCTTGCATTTTTATGAATTTCGTTTACTACGTCAGCTTTGCTCATATTCACAGTTCAGTATATTTGTATTGAATTCAGCTTTAATACTGAATAAAAAGCATAGTATTACAACTATTTATTATTTAATTATGCCAGCTTCTTTTAATTCCTCGATTATTGATAAAATTTCATTATCATGGTTTGTATTACCAGCATCTCGGGAAGCAATTAATAGTTTCAATCTCTCAACGAGTTCGTTAGGATCGTCCCAATATACCAAGTCAGCATCTTTTTTGTATTTCTTTAGCGTTGGTAAGCTTCCTCCAAATTTAGTAACAATATTACTGTTTAACGATTCAGAAAACAATGGTTTGATTATTTCACGATATTTTATACCTTTATCGCCTCTAATTTGTGCATTAGGATTGAAATCTCTCTTATGTGCATTTGTATAATGCAACATATCTTTATAGACAAGTTTATCTTTGCTCGATATTAGTTTTAAATCAGGTTTTTTTCGAAGTAAAAGTTCTTTTAAACCAGGAGTTAAATTGTAGCTTTTGTCACCAACTTTAATTAAAATGACATTATCATCATTCACACTATCAATTTTAGAAAATGAAACTATTGAATTACCCATTAATAATTTTTTGTTTGCACTCCTAATTCCAAAAGGTATATTTATCCCATCATAAATATCATGGATGTCATAGCCCTCTAATGATATTTCTAGATCTTCTAGTAATTTTGTCTGGGGAGACTTTTTAACGAACTGCATAGAATTCAGTTCTGGTTCGCAGCATTCTTCAAACTTTGTAGATGAGCTAGTATTATTGTCACCCAATTCCATATCTTCAAAATTAAAGCATGTATTTTCAACATTTTGTTTTTTTTCTATTGTTTTGTTCGAATCAACTAGGGTTTTAAGGGGATCTGTGACAGGTTTTAACATTTTATCAAGTGACAAGTTCATAGAATGTTCCTGGTTTTTCATTTGTTTTATTTTATTTTTTATGGAGTCAACAGATTTAATTAATTCTATTTTAATATTTTTTTCCATGTTGTAATACGTGTTATCACAACTGTATTAAGCTAAAGAACAAATTATACTGACTTTGATTTTGCATGTTAATTACTTATATGCAGATTATATAAACAGTCAGTCAAATTTAAAAAAACATATCAAAATTCTGTTTGTACCTTCCGTTATTTAATGACGATTCTTTATTAATAAGTAGAAAATTATAAGGTTTACTCCAAACAGTTTGACATAGATTTCTGAAGTCTTTCCACTGTAAATCAGAACTAACATGTTCTTCATAAATATGTTTTAAATTCACATCATCTTGTTTGAATATAATAAGAAAATTCACATTGTCACGTAATAGTTGTTTCGGAATTTTCGAATAGGTTTGAGATAAATAGAAACAATCTATTTGTTTGTGTCTACCCATGCAGAAATAATTGCGGATGTTTATTTGATTTTCACATGCAACATCATCAAATATAAATACAGAATTTGGTAAAGCTTCAGTCGGAGAAATGACCTCTTTATCATCGTTAAACTTATAGAAGTTCATCTGTGGCACTCTTCTTAATACTTGACTCAAGAAACGATATTTTGGTTGAAATGAAGTTTTGGAATAAAGATAAAGATTTTTAAATTTTAGACCGTTTTACCACAGTTCGATGGACCACACATTATACATCGAATCGTATTCGGTAATAAAGGACTATGTCTGATCTGATGAGAAGATTCATTTAAATCTATATTGTTAACTTTCAAAGATATGGGTTGCTTGATCAACTTCAATTACATAATATTACTTTATTCATCATCGTTACACAAAGTTCAGACAAAGAAACTGCAACAAAGACTTGTTCAAAAAAAATTGAATAGCCCTTTCCACTTTTCAAGGGTAGGCGCGTGTTGAACTTTGATGGAGCCTATTAGTCCGTCAGTGTAGTTATGAACTTTTCCAGAATACCCAAGATAGTATTCAGCTTCTAATGTATTTATTTATGTTACTATTTTAGATGTTAATAAATTGTATTTTCACAGCCCAATTCTGAGGATCTACAGGAGGCAAACTACAAAACGTATTTTGAAAACTTAACAAATCAGCAACATTTACCAGTTAAAGACTCTCAGAATAATCAAGCTCAAAGTTCCAAGAAGACTAAAAAAAGGAAGCTGGACACATCTTTGTCTTATGTTATTCGAAATGAACCAGGAAAATGTCATCATTTGATAAATATAGCAGTTTATGATCTGAGTGGTGACACTGTTCCAGGAATTAATTACTGTGAAAATAATAATGCTCGTGTAAGTGTTCAGTACCTAGTGAAAGACTATTGTGATGATATTATGGATGAAATTGAATATTTGATAGGTAAAATAGTAAAAAAAATTAGCTTGTCTAATCAACAGTAAATCTTATTTCGACAAGAGTGTAAGCTGCTTATTACTTATTGTTGAATATAAAATGTCACAAAATTTATCTTCTTTTATTTACCTTTCCGTAAACAATATATTTATATGGTATACTTTTTTATTTATAAATAAAAATAAAAAAACAACAAAGTACTTTATAATATTTATTTGGCATACAAGTAGATATACATGTTATCAACACGGTGTGTTTTACAATCACATTACAGTAAATTATGATATACACAAAACATAATAATTACAAAACATACCTAAATACGAATTCTTATTAAAGTATTGTACCATAATGTCCCCAAGGCACAGTTTCAAAACTGTTTTTTATCATTTGCCGTTTATTGTCATCTCTGTTAAGAATTAACTTATTCAATTTTTGTGTAAAAATGCGATGATTTTTTGATCGTATTATATACATATCATCTCTTAAATTTTCATTATATTTTAAAGCTCTTTTATATTTTTCAATATCTAATTTTTTTGTTACCGGCTTTATAACCCCTTTTGCCTTTTTTATGGTATTTTTCTCTGACTGTATACAATATAATTTAGCACGTAAACCAACAAATTCTGAGATCACATCTCCTCCCATTTCGTCTTTGAAATAACCCGGTAATTGCATGTTAGCTTTTGGCATACTATATATATTATTTTCTACGAAATTGCTTGTATCAAAATAAGTAATATTATTTTTCATGTCAGTGTAAAAGTCGTCAGTTTTTATGTGATATAGAAGGCTATCAGTGTCCGTATAACACAGTTTTATGTTATCTCCATAGATCTTTTTCATAACCGAATAATGAAAATTATATAAATGTGTTTTAGATATTTCGAGTATAGAAAATCCAATATAAATGGGGCGATCTAAAACTACTTTTGTTTTATTTAACTGTATAGCCACCAAATTTTTGTCTAAAATTGTCAAGTCTTTAAAGTTTGGAGCACTTATATATTTTTCAGCCCCATGTAATTTGTTAGTTGTATTTAATTTATCTTTCCATACCTGAACTAGTCGAACATCAAGTTGTTTGCGCTTGTTTTCAATCGTTTTCCCAAAAATAGAGTTGTTTTGTTTTTTGAAAAAGTCTTTTTCAAAATCTGACTTAGCTTTTTGTCTTAGAGATGTATTTAATGAAATATATGGCTCTAAAAAATTATCTTGGAAGAATGTTAGTATTCTATGTATTTTAAGTAATACACTTGAGAGCAATAAAATCGCACACCCCTTGTAATTTGGTTTATTACTGATTGTTTTCTAAAATCTAAAGATATTGAGTAAAAATCATTAGACAAAATTAAAGCATACAAGCTTAGCTTTAAAAAAACATAAAATTAAAATCATTGACCTTCACGTAACTTACAAAAACCGACCGTACAGCGAATTCCCCAAATTCACGCGTTTGCGTTGTCACTACTTGCACCCTTAGCCGCAGGTATAAAAAGGTCGGTTTATTGGAATTTTTAATCATACTCCAGGAAGGGTAAAGACCCATCCCCTCCTCCCCCGATCACCATGTATGACAAGCCGATCCCCTGGGGGGTGCAAGCTAAGTACCTGGGGGTCATCCTTGACCGACACCTTACCTTCCGGACGCACATAATGACGGTGCGCTCGCGCGCCGCATTCGCTCTAGGGAGGTTACATCCCATGATCAATGCACGCAGCAAATTGTCACTTCGGTGCAAGATGCGACTCTACACCACGTGCATCAGGCCTATTATGACCTACGCGTGTGCCATATTCGCACATGCAAGGCCTTCCTATATCCATAGGATGCAGGTTTTACAGAACCGTTTTCTCCGTCGAGCCACGGGAGCCCCATGGTTCGTTAGGAATGTTAGACTCCATGTAGATTTAAAAATCCCCACCATCAAGCAATTCATGAAGCGTCTTACTGGGCGCTTTTTCGAATCAGCCGAGCGACACCCAAACCCACTTGTCGTCTCGGCCTCCCAATACTTCCCTACCAGAATTGGTAAGATTCGCCGCCCAAGGCATACCCTAGTCGAGCCAGACGACGAAACAACCGTCATCCAGGAGAGCAGTAGGGAAACTAGCACTCTTAGAAAATACACAAACACAAACCGACCCACATTCCGGCCTCGCCGACGAGGCCCGCGACGCGCGACGCCCTAGTTAGTTAAATGTAAATTCAATCTTTAGATTCTACAAGGCCAGCCCGCGTAGCTGAGTCAGTAGTATAAAAACCCCCCGACATAATAATAACGAGACCCAGCCTTTGTTTTTGTTAAGTATTCAACGACGCCCTAAGCCGAGGTTCGAGCCCCACAGGGGGCGCCCTTAGCGAGCGGTCGTTTAAATGTAACTTGTAGTTAGCCCTGGCTGGGGGCCTTCTTGTAAGGTCACCACAGGATCGACCGGTTAAGCAGTAAACAGCCTTATAGTGCTGAACTGCGAGTGGCCCTACCTAAAAAAAAAAAAAAAAAAAAAAAAAAAAAAAAAAAAAAAAAAAAAAAAAAGAATTTTTAATCAGTTGCATACCGAAGGTCAACGTGATAACATCTCTACTGGAAGCATACGGATTTACTGGAAAAATATGGATACCACGCCCGCAGAAGCCGCTCAAGTTATTGCCTTACTCGAAGCAGGCCATAACCAAAGTGAAGTTGCTCGACGGCTAAATTTGAGCCGCTACTCTGTTCGTCGTGTATACCAGAGGTTCCAAGAGACCGGTGGCTACATTCGGCGACCAGGATCTGGCCGGCGACGCACAACATCAGAGCGTGATGACCGCTTTCTTGTGACAAGGTCTTTGAGAAATCGGCAACTGAACGCGGTTCAACTGGGACAACAGCTTCGAGAAGTTCGCAATGTCAATATAAGTCGGTGGACAGTTCGAAGAAGACTAGGTGAAGCAGGAATGACTTCACATCGCCCAGCAAATGGTCCCAAATTGACCACAGCTCACCGACAAGCCCGGCTACAATTTGCTAGGGAACATTTAAATTGGACGTATGACCAATGGCGGGCTGTTATGTTCTCTGATGAATGCAGAATGACTTTACATGGTCATGATGGACGCTCTAGGGTCTACAGAAGGTCATCAGAGCGATTTTCACAATGCTGCATAAGCGAACGTGTGGCTTTTGGAGGTGGATCGTGTATGTTTTGGGGTGGCATAATGTTGGACACTAAAACTGACATTGTATTCATCACTACGGCGAATACCGGCCCGAGATCGAGAAGTTTGACGGCTGCACGATACGTCGAAGAAGTGCTCGAAGAACATGTGAGGCCGCTTGCGTGGCTTATGGGAGAAGATTTTCTCTTAATGCACGACAACGCCAGACCGCATGTCGCTAGAACAGTTTGCGACTACATGGAAGACGTTGGAATCACGGCGATGGAGTGGCCAGCTCGTAGTCCTGATCTCAATCCGATTGAGCATGTCTGGGATGAGCTAAAAAGAAGAGTTCGAGCAAGAAGCCCTGCTCCTACGCGCCTCCAAGAGCTTCAACTTGCCATTGAAGAGGAGTGGAACGCCATACCACAAGATTTCATGGTGAAATTAATACGGTCCATGAAAAACCGATTAAGAGCTGTAATCAAGGCTAGGGGAGGGAATACACCTTATTAAAAAACAATTTGATCAAGCATTTTGAGTTTTATTTTTATTCTTTCTTAAGCTAAATTGGGTAATTTTATCCGTATGTTGGGTTTTGTGCCCTAAAACTCCCTATGGGTACTTTTTTTACACTGTATTTGATATCATTAGAAAGGTACTGAAGTAAACATTCAAATAGTGTAAGTTTTATTTTAATATGTATTCACATTCATGAAAAAAACTGCTTTAACAACAAAAAGTCAACGTGTGCGATTTTATTGCTCTCAAGTGTATTAAACCATTTTTTAAACACTCTTGTAAATGTAAATAATGGATTACAAAACGATATTTGTTATACAGATTTGCTATTAATTTTTTACATTGCCTTTGCAAAGGAGAAAACTTTTCGGCTGCAAAAGGCAAATCTGAATGGGAATTATGAATGCTAGTTGGATAATGTAAATCTACTTCAAGAATATAACCTTGTTTGCTCTTTTTAGATACATTCATGACATTGAAATTGACTATTTCATTTTCGTTCATAAATTTAAAATTACGCATAGGCAGTTTTTGCATCATAGCAAATCCATATAAGTTAACACAGTCTAGGTAAATTAGATAGGAGCTTGGCTCTTTATTATTATAAGACGATAGATATTTATTATTAGCTTTAGCATATCTCAGTGAACACTGGGCAAGACCACCTCGAATTCCATCTTCTAACATTTGGTACATCAACATCCGAAATTAATTCCAGCTCAACTTTAGTGTGTAACAGCATAGCATCCCAACTTAATGATGGGGATGAAACATAGAAACACGGATCCAAACTATAATAATTTAAACTCATATCTCTAAATTTTTCAAAAATATCACATAGTAATAGTACGTCGCATTTCAAATATAGGTCCGTATACTCTCCCAAATTTTTTATTTTGAAACTGTCCCACACTTTTTTAGCATGTTGATAATCATCTGTTGAAATATGTTACCCGGTAAGTTTGTTAAAAAATTTAGATCGCTCAGGCAGTTGAGTTTCGTTATATTTTTCCCATGTATCTATGTAGTCGTAACAGTACACCCCTTTTCTACGAACTAATTGAAATAAGTTTTCATTAGGAAAATACAATTGCATGTGATGAAAATCGTTCGAATGTAAAGTTTTTGCCAATTTATCTAAACTAGTACTCAAAAAATTAAATGAATCTATAAATTTTAACTGAGCGGTATTTGTTTTATCAATCGGTATGAACTTAGTAAACGAGATATATTTTTCTTTTGATTTAGGAATCAAATTGATTCTACCAAGGATACCAGATAATTCTTTAATAAATAAATGAGAATCATATCCAGAGAGATTATGAAAAATTATTGGTATAAATTGACATTTTTTAAAATTTAAATTGCAGTTATTATGTGCGGGACCTCTATATTTACCTGTGAAATGATCATGGTCTTTAACAATTTTATCGTTTTTAACAAATTGAGTTTTACATATGTGACATGTTGTAGCTTCATTATGAACAGTTAACTCCTCAGGGGTAAGAGGTAACATAGGCCTATCTTCTTGTAAAATATTATGAAGCCTTTTGACATCATTTATTATTGTTTTAACAAATGTTTGGCTGCAATTTGGGCCTCTATAACTTACAAACTCATTCAGGTCGGGTTTAGCCTTGCAGCAAATATAGTAAGCAAATGAGGATGCTTTATGTGCTTGTACACTTTCAGTAAAAATGGATTTATTTTTGTCCGAGTATTCACATAATAAACTTTCAAAATCACCATATATCACAATAGGTATACTTTGAGTTCTTTCAAAGTTCACAAAATGTAATTTGCTATGTTCTTCAGGTAAAATGGTTTGTTTTCTACCACAGTTGTGATTCATCAATTTATTTATTGTGCCATAGTATAAAAAACATTCATCGCATAAAAATACTTTAGACTTGTGTTTAGTTAATTGACGATGCAAAAGGCGACTAAAGTCTTTTATTAAACAAAAATGTGCTTTTCCATTTTGAAATATGTATAACAGATTAGCATGGATAAGCTTGCGTTTACATGTCAAATATAAAGGACCTGTTACATGATTATTAGAGTCCAGACCATAAACATTCACACTTATAAATGGATTATTCATCTCAAATATTTTTATGTCATTAAAATTCGGAGGATATGATAAATTATTTTAATTAAATAGTTTCGTATAGTGCGGATAAGATTTTGTGCGATTAGGATTCTGTACAGTTGGATACATATGAGCTGAAAGACACCACAAAAAACAATAATTGTCATTGTTACGTATGTTTAAACAAGATTTTGTATTTCTTATGACGGTGGGTAACTGTAAGTAAGTTCCAGCTCTTAGAGGATTGTACTTATTTATATTTACTTCCAAATGACTTATAAAATTTATTGTCCAACCAGAGTCTGAAAGTTCAAACTCGGAACATTTTGATGTTAATTTCTCAGAACATTTCCGGTAAATATCAGCAATATCAGTGCTTTGCACTATAATATTAAATTTTGTGTTAAATGATTTCATGGATATTTCATCATTTTTAGGCAAAATGTAAGAAACAAATAGTTCAAAATTTACTTTAATTGCTTTATGTTCTTTAATGGATTTTTTAATGATATTATACACAGTGTTTGAAATTTGGCTTAAAAATGTTTCGGGAGTTATAGTGAAAACAATCGGATTTATTTTATAACTTATAATCCTTTTTTTAAATGCAGAAGCAATAACTTGAACATTATCAATTTCAGAATTCGACAAGCGATTTGATTTATGAATATTAGATCTATAGTGAGATGACAATTTTGAAACATAAATCTTGCAGCTTTTACAAAAGAACATTTCAAAAGTAGGTATACCTTTTCGGTTAGATTTTTAATATATAAGTTATTGAATGCTAGTTCTAATTAATAATACAAAATATTATTCCGAATTATATTTCATACATTTTATCTTGTATGTTTTCTATTATTTATATTATATTATTTGTAAATATTATTTGTATCTCATTTGTAAATTTCATCAATTTTTAATTTCTCTTGTGTATAATGCCTGTAAGAGAATACACATAATATATGCAATTAGAATTTTAAATATATAATAAAACAAAGTTAATCTTATTTAAAGTCTCAATTGTAATTTTTAATCAATTAATTGTTTCATTTGTGCAGTTAATCAATTTTTATTTCTCATGTGTAAAATGTCTGTAAGAGAATACATATTGTTGCAATTAGAAGGACAAAAAGGTAATTGTTATTTGTAAAGCCTGCAAGGTTTATTTTATATCAATGAACAATAATAATAAGACTTATGGGACATACGTAATAATAAGATAAAATAAAATATTTCCTATAAAGTTAAATGGTTATTATAAACCTAAGATGGGGATTACATGAATCTAAAAAGTTAAAAAAAAAAAATATCCTAATTATTGGGATTAGGGTACAGTACCGGACGAATATCCCTCATTTCTTTTCGACCAGCATTAACTAGACCGGTTAATGCAGCCCAAACACCTGTGTTCTGGTCAGTAGCAAGCTTCAAAGTTACGAGAGCTTGCTTCCAGCGCTCGTTGTGTGGCAGTCGCTCAGCCTCGCAAGTGTTGTACACCCTCAGTTCGAAAAAATATTGCCCTGTTTTCGTCGGGTCTGATTGGTAGCTGTAGCCCGAAGCTATGCGCTGAGAGAAAGCACTTCTTAAAGTCACCGCTCGAATCGGTTGTTGCGGTTCATCCTGGAAAACAATAAAACTTCAATTTAGCATCTACCTAGTAACATCTAGGTTAAATTCAAGGTGTGTTGTATCACCACGTAACGTTTCGAAGATAAAAAAAAACTTTCCTTATAAAACTTATTTTGTCGGGAATATATCCTAGGCCAGGGATGGCGAACTAATGGCACGCAGCTAATAATTTGGGCACACCATTATTTTGCAAGTTTTCAATTGAAATTATGTACCATAACCACGTACTCGTGCATTCAATCAGATCACATGAGAACTATTTCCCATATCCCGAACAGAGCCTATTTTATTAAGATATCTTAGCGCTAATGTTAAAATTGTTTATGAAAATTTTCGAATCAAAGACAAGTCTATTCTTCATAATCTTTTACCTTTTCATGTTAACTATTTGATTTTTTATTGGTTTTTTATTTGATTTGGCACGCAAGTCAATAAAGGTTCACCATCCCTGCCCTAGGCTGTGAAAGGCAGGAGTTATCGATAGATATAAGTAAACAGAAGGAATAAAAAGTGTGCCTACATAGTTTAAAGTGTAGCATAAGCTTACCTCAGAGTCAGGAAAAACAGCAATTTTCTTTCGTTTGATAGCTGGTGGAGTAGTATCCTCGGCAAGCTTTATCACGTCATTGAGCTATGAGTTCACAGCAGCTTATAGCCAACGAGTTGTTGGCATTCATACAACATGCCATCGATACCATGGACGAAGTGAGCATCTTGCAGATATGCAAGTCGAGCTTCAAAGAAGATGAGATCAGCAGCAGCAAGTTGCTGCTATTCCAAACGCTTGGAAAGATCGAGGAGATGCCGTCTCGCAGGAGGGATGGGACGGAGAAGAGTATCCAGGACATCATCACCTTGTTGAAGGTCACTGACCCGGACGACGTGCCCGCTTTCGTGGCTAAGGACCTGCATAAGCTGCCCCCTGTCACATTCGACCACGTTGACGTCACCAGGCTGTTGAAGGACATCACATTCCTGAAAGCAAGCCTGGCCGAGCTGCAGTCTAAGTTGGAGGCGTCGGATAACACCATAGGTGAATTGCGAGCAGAGGTAGTGTTGTTACGCAAGGCTGCTTCTGTAAGTAGGACACCTGACGCTTCCAACGTGAACACGCGTCGCGGGGCGCAAAATGCTTCCTTCGGCAGTTTTGAATCGGCGAAATTTGATGCGTCACCGGCTGCCAATATTGTCTGCGATGCATCGTGTCCCGTCGCCGCCGTCCCCGCCTCAACACCAGCTGAGGTGACGACATGCGTAGGTGCGTTGACCCCTAAACGTGCCTACGCTGCAATAGTGGCTGCAAACAAACCAGCTGTGTCGCAAGTCAAGCGGCATGAAGTTAAAGGGGGTAAGCAGAGGCGCTGTGATACTACCTGCAAGGATCTGGCACAGCGTAAAACCGAGCAAGATACATGCGATAAAGATGGCTTTATCAAGGTGCAGAGGAAAAAGAGGAAGCCAGCTTGTCGCAACCAGTGCGGTACTGCACCGAGCGGGCCGAACTTCCTGCTGCGTCCTGCTGTACCAATGACGCCATTGTACGTGTCCCGTTTGCATCACTCTACAAAGGTCGCGGAGATTGTAGAGTATATCAGCATCAAGACCAAGTTCACTCTGAGGGTCGAGCGGTTGGAATCTCACCACGGCGTGAGTTTCAATTCCTTCGTGGTGAGGGTGCCAACTCAACATCTATCGACTTTCATGAAGGAGGAATTTTGGCCGAGAGGTGTAGTGTTCCGGCGATTCCGAGGCCGGATACCCGACACCGCGCGACACACGACGCCGACTTTACGTGTCAATTAGTTTTTAATTATGTTTTTGATATGTATTATTTTATTAATGTATAACTTTATTTTATGTATTTTATCTATGGGCCTCAGTTGCCTGACAATAAAATGATTTATTTATTTATTTATTTATTTATCGTATCGCTGTCGGAATCTGATTCCCCAGCAAATGGATTTTTCACAGGCAGAACTTTTTTCTTTTGAGACTTTTTAGCCCGCTTCACTGGTTCAGCTTTCTTCTTAGAACTGCTATTAGCGGCAGTTGAAGGTTGGAGCGAATCCTCTTCATACAACCAAAACGGATTGTCAATCTGAGCCCTGAAAAGTAATTCATATAATATTATCACACCTGTTTACAGCGATGCATGTATGTATAAAGAAACTAGCTGTTTCTCGCGGATTCACTGAACCCTAAAAAAATCTAATTATATATTGAACCTATGAATTGTCTTAGCATGATTTGGAAATCGAGGCCAAAACCTCTCGCTCAGCAGATCTACTTACGAGCACTGGTCAAATGAGTAATGATAAAAATGTTAATAAATATTGAATTATTGTAGGCGGTCAGGGGAAAATAGTCAAGATTTTATGATGGGGACTTTTAGAAAATATAGTTAAGTATAATAAATAAGTACTTACATACTTTACTGTTGTAGAATTCCGTCACAAAAAAAAAACGTAGGAAAACTTGTGACACTGACGAACACAGCTCAAATTAAGTATTCAAACTTACGTGTAACAAAGTAAAGTAAAGCACATTCATCGAGTGCATACTTTTATAAACCTTAAAAATAAAGACGTGTTCATATACGAACTCCTTGCAACAAATTATAGCAAAAAAAATTACAATAAAAAAATATTTGTGATATTTGGTCCCTATGACAGTAGTACTTAGAGCATACTTTTAATTGAACAAATTTCTTTTACTAGTATCAGGTATGAATGCATCCTAATGATGCACATATGGAATATGTCTGCTCATCATATTAACCATAATAGCTTTTCACCAAGCAATTGGAGATGAAAATCGTAAAAGGAATAAGAGCTCAATTAACGGCGGTCATAACAAGAAACTTTCTTATAACCAATTATATGAGACCTCATTTATGTATGCACGAACTGATACGCTTTTTTAATATTAAACCAACATTAGTACAAGAGTGTTTACGCTGAAAATGCGACCTCATTGCGTGGTCATAAGGTGGTTAATCCTTTTAACAATTTTTCGACTTGGTCTCTTTTATTGTGATGAGTTTGTAAGGGGCTGACGCACGCATTATTGTAATAGTTCGACGCGAGGCTTGGCGACGGAGACAGTTAGCCTCACGCCTCGGACTAAGAAGGTCGCTGTAACAAATTAACTAATAAAAGTCTTAACGTGTTTGTAAAGTTAATACGAGTTGTCATTTATCTCCACCACCAGTAAAGGGGCGTAGGCTAAACTCACACTGGTGACCCCTGTGTAAGAACATTAGTGGTGTGAAGGTATTGAATAGTGACGGACAGTACAGTTTAATTCAACGAAATGGCTCAAGCCGCGGGATCCGGGCAGGTGAAAAGCGGAAACCAGGACATCACGGAGGTAGCGGCAGTCTCTCTAGCGTCGAAGATACCTACCTTCTGGAGTGATCAACCCAGGTTGTGGTTCGTTCAGTACGAGACTGTCGTCGCGAACCAAAAGTTGTCAGACGAGAACAAATATAACCTGCTGGTTACCAAACTCGTCAAAGACAACGTGGAGCAGGCAAGTGACGTGTTACTGGCACCCCCGGAAACGAAAAAGTACGAATTATTGAAGAATCGACTCATGACAGTATATGAAGAATCAGAGAACAAGCAATTCCAGAGACTACTGTCAGAAATGGAACTAGGAGATCAAAAGCCGTCGAAACTACTCAGGAAGATGAAGGACTTAGCGCGGAAGAAATTGCCAGACGAGACACTTCGAATGATGTGGACGGGACATCTACCAGCATCCGTAAGAGCGGTGCTAGCAGTAACGGAGATACAGGACCTAGAAAAACTAGCAGAATTAGCTGACAAGATAATGGAAACGACACGACCCATAGAGGTAGCGGAAGTAGCCTGTCAAAAACCCAAGCCACAGGAACGAGATCTAGCTGCAGAACTGGAGGAACTACGACTGGAGGTAGTGCAGCTGCGGGGAAGACAGCCATGGCGTAGGACAGGGCAAGGACGATTCCGCCCACGATCAAGTTCACGGAGCAGGCAAGGGGCGACTCCAAAAAGGCGTTCCAGTAACGATCCTGATTGGTTGTGTAATTATCATTTTAGATACGGACACCGGGCCAACAGCTGTCAGGAACCGTGCGCGTGGAAGAAGATGCAAGAAACGTCGGGAAACTAGCAGCGGTGCAGCCAGCGGCGGACAGCTGCACTGTTTCACCCGCTCACCGCCTGTGTATAGAGGACGAGACTAGTGGATTCAGGTACCTAATAGATACGGGAGCGAATGTGTCAGTGATCCCGAATAATAGTAGATTGCGCTCGTATTCAAAATCAAGTGATTATAAGCTGTACGCAGCCAACGGTACCGTCATACAAACATATGGCACCAAGACTTTGACCTTAAGTTTAGGATTAAGAAGGGCATATATGTGGACTTTTGTGGTTGCGAATGTAAGGCAACCAATAATAGGGGCAGATTTTTTAAGTCATCATGGGCTTTTGGTTGATGTAAAAGCTAGGAGATTAATAGATAAAGAAACGAATTTGAATGTAATAGCCTCTGTTGTTTATTGTAAGGAACAGTCAGTTACAACCGTCGAATGCGGTCACGAATATGCGGCATTGTTAGCAAAATATCCAGAAATAACAAAACCATTGTCCTTTAAAGAAACGCCCCGCCACTCTGTGTTACACCACACAGAAACAACGGGCCCACCACTGCATGCCAGGGTACGCCCGTTACCGCCAGATAAATATAGGAAAATTAAAGAAGAATTTCGTATTATGCAAGAAATGGGGATATGTAGGCCGTCCAAAAGTCCGTGGGCTAGTCCACTTCATGTTGTTCCAAAGAAAAATGGAGAGTTACGTCCTTGTGGGGATTATAGGAGGTTAAACGCGGTTACAAAACCGGACCGGTACCCAATACCTAGGCTTCATGATTTTACATATTTACTAGCCAACAAAAAGATATTTTCAAAAATAGACGTAAATAGGGCGTATCATTGTATAGCAATCAATCCGGAAGACATAGAAAAAACCGCGATAATTACACCTTTCGGGCTATTTGAATTCCCCCGCATGACCTTTGGCCTGTGTAACGCCGCGCAATCCTTTCAAAGGTTTATGGATCAGACGATATTAAAAGATTTAGGTAACGTTTTTGGTTACATTGATGACGTCATAATAGCCAGCGCCACGAGGGCGGAACACGAAGCTGATTTGGAAAAAGTATTCAAGCGTTTCAATGACTATGGGGTGACTATTAACCAAGCTAAAAGTAGTTTTGAACAAGAGAGCGTAGAATTTTTGGGTTTCGAGGTATCCACGCAGGGCATCAGGCCACTAAAACAGAAAGTAGAGGCAATTTCAAAATATCCCAAGCCAAAAACGATAGAACAATTAAGGAGATTTCTAGGGATGATAAATTTTTATAGGACACATATTCCAGGGGCAGTTAAATCACAAATAATTTTAAATCAATATTTAAAAGGTGCAAAGAAATGGGACAAATCACTCATACAATGGTCACCGGAAGCTGACGAGGCATTCTTGCAATGTAAAACATGCTTGCAGAACGCGGTCACTTTATCGCACCCATTGGCAAATACAACGCTAGCACTTATGACGGACGCGTCGGATACATGTGTGGGTGCAGTCTTACAACAAAGTAGCAACGGTAATTGGACACCTATAGGTTACTTCTCTAAAGCAATGAGTCAGACGGAACAAAAATACTCAACCTATGATAGGGAACTATTAGCGATATACTTAGCGATCCAATATTTCCAGAACCAAGTGGAAGGCAGACAACTGATAGTTTATACAGACCATAAACCCATCACCTTCGCGTTTACAAAAAACAACACCGGTAAAGAAACACCTAGGCGAACACGGCAATTAGCATACGTGAGTGAATTTACAACAGATATTAGACACGTCACCGGATCCGAGAACCCAGTAGCAGACGCCTTATCGCGAGTAGAAACAGTGTATTGCCCGCAGGCAATCGATTACTCAGAATTAGCTGAAGCCCAAACAAAGGATAGTTACTTATTAAGCCAACCAAACAATAGTAATGCTGTTATTAGGGAAATCGAGGTACCGCAAACAGGTGGGAAAACGATTTCCTGTGAAATATCAACCAAGAACGCGAGGCCGTACCTACCAGAAAGAAAGGCGTTCGATGCGACACACAACATAAGTCATCCGGGCATCCGAACCACTCGCAAGTTAATGCAGGGCAAGTTCTTTTGGCCAAACATGAACCGGGATATAGGGCAATGGGCAAGAGCGTGTGTACATTGCCAACGAAGCAAAATCATTCGGCATACAAATTCGGAATTAGAGACATTTACCAAGTGCGATCGATTTGAACACATACATGTAGATATCGTAGGACCACTGACTACTACAGAAGAAGGGTTTAGGTACTTAGTAACCATAGTAGACAGGCGCACTCGATGGCCAGGGGCGTTCCCTATAAAGGATATCACGGCAGAAACGGTAGCCAAAATTGTGTACGAGGGGTGGATTGCACGATTCGGTTGCCCAGTAAAAGTAACGACCGACCAGGGAAGGCAGTTTGAGAGCGCATTGTTCATGGCACTATTAAAAATATTAGGTATATACAAAACCAGAACCACCCCGTATCATCCACAGTCCAATGGGGCAGTAGAAAGCGCGGCGGAAATGGTGTATGGTCAAACGATAAGGATGCCAGCGGATTTTTATATAGAGAATAATAAAGGGAGTTATACGTCCGATTATGAATGCGTCAATAGGATACGTCAGGCGATTAACAATATAAAGCCAGTTCCGATAGGGTATAAAAATACGAAAAGTTTGTTTGTGCACCCAGACCTAGCGACAGCGGAGTTCGTATTTATCAGAAATGACGCTGTGAGGAAACCACTTCAACCGAATTATGACGGTCCGTTTCGAGTAATAAAAAAAAAAGAGAAAGTATACACGGTACAGTTGCCAAATAGACAAACAAACATTTCGATAGATAGACTAAAACCGGCGTATTTAATGAATCAAGAGGTAAATGAAAACGCGAATAATAAAAATAACGAAATCGCTCGTAGCGTGTCACCAGTACCACACATTACTCGCACAGGCCGGGTCAGCAAAAAACCCGTACGATTTATGTAGCCATACAGGAATTAACAGTAAGGTACTATTCGATATTTATTCAGCACGCATTAAAGAAGTTTTAAGTCAAATAAAACCACAATGGGTAACACTCAGAACCCAAGCAGCCCTCATGAACAAATTGTCATGACACAGGCAAAGATAATCACGAACCAAACAGAAGTGACTGACAAGTTAGATAAATTCGGACTTATAGTGCTGGGAATTTTGGGAGCAATAATGATATTCATACTCCTCATAATATTAACCAAGTGCAAAACAGGCATGAAGGAATGGTTAGACAAGCAAGTATCGCGTAACGTTGATCGTAACATGCAGGAGCAACGGCGAGTAGGTACACCGCAAGTGGTCATCGAATAATTTAACAGGAACGGATGGACGCAATCACCGACAGACCATACATCAGTGTATAGATAATGAATTACTCCAACAGCATTTTACAGCAGCCATAATACGATGATGACGTCCTAAGATAAAAGCATTTGTAAGTAACATGCATTAGTATTTAGAACTACAATATTGTAAGACCATCATTATGTATTTGTTATTATTATTTTTGTGTTCTTAGATTATGTCATAAGAGACATAGGTAGCTAGTTAGGCTTATAAAATACAAGATAATGAATGTCCATAGTAATATTAAACATAATTAAGCTCATTTATAAAATGGTTGTAGTGAAAAATGACTCTGTACTGTTCATGATGAAGATTAGAGAAATAAATAAACGTTATTATTATGTGTCAGAAAACGAATTAAGAGAAAAATGATTCAGAGCGCAAGAAATAAAACAATTGTTTGTGTAAAATACTATAATAATGATAAATCAAGATAAAGCATGTTACTAATAAATCAGGAAAACATAGAGAAACATTATGTGCAACAAAGAACAGAAAATAAATGTAACCTACGCGTAGTACAATTAACCCATGTGAATTTAGTCAATAAGTATTAGTTTTTAAATATTTTTGTAATGTAATCAAATTATTTTATATATTATTTTTTTTATTAAAAAAAAAAAAAAAAACGGGGGGAATGATGTAAGGGGCTGACGCACGCATTATTGTAATAGTTCGACGCGAGGCTTGGCGACGGAGACAGTTAGCCTCACGCCTCGGACTAAGAAGGTCGCTGTAACAAATTAACTAATAAAAGTCTTAACGTGTTTGTAAAGTTAATACGAGTTGTCATTTATCTCCACCACCAGTAAAGGGGCGTAGGCTAAACTCACAAGTTGATTAAAAATAAAACCAAATTGTGTACACAGTACCAGGGAAATAAGTTTATTAAAAATGTTTAAAGTAACAACATAATCCTAATTTATTTTTAAAGCTAATATACATAGGTATGGTATAGTAAGTATATTAACTACATAATTTTAGCTACTGTTGTTATTGAATATATTTATTGCACAATTTTATTTATTTTTTAATTATAAAATGATTACAATTTTAATACTATTTATGTAATATTTAACAATACAGGAAAAGTTTTTAACCAGTGCGCAAATTTTTTTTGGTGGTTCAATATCAGTAATAGAACACATTTCCATTATTTATTCAATACTTTATTTTTATTTTTTATCCTACTTTAAATCAGCAAAATATGGACACAATCTATTTGTAATAATAACAATGGGCGCGCGCGGCGGCCGGCGCAAGCGGCGGTGTTGCACGGGCGCTGTGGCCGACAGTTCGCTCATCGCACGCGCTGTCGTGTGACGTCGCGTCTAATCGCTTTCCCGCGCAAGCGCCGCGCCGCACGTGTGTCGTGCTTGTACCTGCCGGTCACGATGTCGGACTTCAGTAACCCCGAGTTTTACGAGATGGTGCGAGTGTATGTACTGAGTGGTGAAAGTTTGCGAGCAGCTCGCAGAATGTATGCGACGGAGAGCATACCTCGAATGCGAGCCCATGGAATCCTTAACCCCGCGGTCCCTAATGAAAGGACCATTTTAGCGGCCACTCAAAGGCTGCTTGATCACGGACAGTTCAGAACCCCGAATCATGCACGAGGGTCTGGCAGACCCCGACTGGCGATCGAAATCGAAGAAAGCATTTTTGATTTCTTTGAGCGAGATCCAAGAGCCAGTACCTACGATGCGTCACGTCGTTTCGGTGTGAGCCAGCACGCGATATGGAAGTTGCTAAATACAGCCGGACTTCATCCTGAACAAATTCGAACCTGATAAAATTAGCGATCAGTACATTGTAACCCACGAAAATACCTACGCCGCCGCGCCGGCTAATCGAGCGAGCGCACAGCTGATAGGTAGGTACTTACGCGCGTTCCGCTTCGCCGCGCGCCGCCCGGGTAGCCATACAACCACTTTTAAAGTAAACATCTTTCATTAACGATATTTTTATTTTTTTGTATTAAGACGTATCAAAATAAAAAATATATGTTTAATAAAACTCGTTTAAGTTTAATTTGTAAAAATTTGCGCATTGGATAAAAACTTTTCCTGTATAGTTAGAGACAAGTGGAAGGAGGGAAGGGAGGCCTTTGTCCTGCAGTGGGACACTATAAGCTAATATAATAATGATAGTATAATAACAATATAATAATTATGATTATACACATAAACAAAGATAATTTAAACTTAACTAAAAAGAATGTTACACAGTCATGAAAGTCTGAATATAAATATACAATTTTATTGAATTTTTTCATGAATTTTTCCAATTATATTTTCTAAAGCGAAGTATATATCATCACAATTAATATCTTTTATTACGTATTGTACGCACTTGTTCGCCCTGCACTCGCAAGCCTTTTTAGGCTGGTTATCAGCCTCGTAAATTTCAATTTTTATCGTCCTTGATGATGCAGATATATTTTGAGCCCTTGTTTTAGTATAGGAGTATACTTGAACTCGTTGACGCTTTTGTGGATTTTTAATTTAATTTTTTATTACGATACACGTAATAAAAAATTAAATATTATTAATAAAGAGCAGAAAAAAAATATTCACCGACATTTTATGTAATTATCCCAAACAAACACTCACAGTAATTGTTACCAATTAAATATACTTTTTAATTTATTGCAGTCATATATATGAACAAGTTCTAAAACTCTAATGATACAATTTAAACTGTATGTGTTGAAAGCATAGAGTTCAATTTGATAATATGTAGCATGCATAACGAGCACACATCTTTTTCTTTCCTAATTTAGAAAACGGCGCCACAGCGTCGCGGATACCTGAGATGAAATTCTAAAAAGGAAGTTTTATGTACCAAGTGTTAGCCTAGTAGTATGAACCTTACAACGTTTATTCTTTATGTTAACTTATAAAAGGAAAGAAAGGATTTCATACAGTCTTTATTACATGGGACATAAGCATAGCGGTCTACTCCTTTCGGGCTTCGGCAAATACAACTGAGATGCAATGTTTTATGTATACTTAACAAAGGCATGATAATAAACATGCTCACAAGTGTTATAATGCAAGTATAATGAATGTCTTAACAGGTCGTATTTCTGTATGCTACATCGTAAGTTTAGATTTAGACGATCAATCGCTTACATATTATTACAATGCAACAGATGCAAAACAATACATCACGATACTAGGAAGTCGGATTCCCGCTGAATGAACAGTTGCGAATCGAACGCAATCCTTATTCGACTGTATTGTTATTGAATACGATATGCACATTACGATCTGCCTAAGCAGTAGAATTGGGGCGTTTTGCATCACGCAGCTCGAGCGCAGCGAGAGCAAGTGATGCAGAACCCCCAATTATACCCTACTGTCCGCGACTTTGTATTATAATAATATATTATAAGTATGGATTTATTTTATGTTATTGTTATGTTTTGAAGCAATGTGTTTTATGCAGGGTTCAAGTTCAGCGATTTATTTCTTGTAAGTGCAATTTGATATTTTCTTTACAGGTTGTTATTAGTCGAAAGCGATGGCAGAATTGGCAGATCAAGACAAAATTCTATATGAAAAGCACAAATAATTATCACAAACAGAAACATCAGTATGGAGTCGTTTTCTTAAAGCTTCAGATAATCTTACTGCTAAATGTATAAGCTGTAATAAAATAATCAAGACATCGGGCGGCTCAACTTCAGGGCTTCATACTCATTTAAAAACAGCACATTCTATAGTTTTAAAGCATAAAATTGATGCTAATAGTCAACATCAGCTGGCAACGACTTCTACGGCAAATACATCATTTTTTGCCACTGCTACGCGGGCTACGGGGTGGTCGCTTATATTAAAAGCACACATAAATTTAAAATAAGAGAAATAAAGCTAGCTCACGCATCATGTTTGGAGGTACATATCTCACCTGACATTATAGTCATTGCGATTTACCGGTCACCCTCAACCGCAAACGCTGATGAATTTATCCATTCCTTAAATAATCATCTAACTACCCTTGCATCTACTAAAAATGTAATTGTCACTGGTGACATTAATATTAATCTGATATTAAATCAAGGCGAGAAATCGCATGAACGCACAAATAGACTTAACTATCTCAACATGCTAGCTACGCATGGGCTTCTCCCTGGTCACTCGCTACCCACGAGAGACAAAACTTGTCTAGACCATTTCATTATAAAGCTCAAACCTGCTTGTAAAACCGCGGTCATTGCAATTGTTCACACAACTATCACAGATCACTTCATGACTTTCCTAAAAATTACGAACCATACACACGTAATAAAACCCACTAAAATAAAATCAGATTTTAACATTGAGAAGGGACTCGCCCTCTTAAAAGAAAGTAACCTGGCGGACCTGCTAAAACTAACTAACCCTAACACTCTTACCAATAATTTAATCGAAATTCTTCACAACTGTATCGCGCTTAGTACTAGCACTAGGATGATTCCGTTTAAAAATAGAACCCTAAAGCCGTGGATGACAATTGGTTTATTGTGCTGCATTCACAACCGAAATAACATGCAACGGAGACTGAGACTTGACCCGTTCAACGAAGTACTAAAAATTACTTACAAAAGATACCGAAATTACTGTAATTGCATCATCAAAAAACAAAAGCGTAAACATGATAGAGACCAACTTACCAAATCGCACAAAAATCCTAAAAAAACGTGGGAGATTATTAACAGCATTACACAGCGAAAGCCCAAAAAAACAAATAACTTGGATCTCCTAGAAGTATCCTATAGCCCACAGAGCTCTATTAACAAAGTGAATGGCTTTTTCTCTAACATAGGAAAGCTTCTAGCGGATAATATCACACCACTTACGGCTACCACAGTCAATAATAGCGACCCAAACCCATCTTTATCTGACTATACATCACCCTCATCGTTTGCACTACTCGACACAGACCCTTGCGAAGTTCATGCTACACTGATGGGCTTAAAACTAGACAGCGCCTCTGGTTGGGACAATATTCCAGTTAAATTTCTAAAAGCTGCACATGAACAAGTAGTCCCAATTCTAAGTTATTTGACAAACCTATGCTTTGAACAGGGAATCTTCCCGGATGCCTTGAAAGTTGCCATAATAACGCCTGTGTTCAAGTGTGGAGACAGGTCCGACCCGTCAAACTATAGGCCAATTTCAGTACTGCCATCTATCTCGAAAATCCTAGAAAGAATCGTAAACTCACGCTTAATTAAATACCTTTCTAAGCATAACATTCTGTCACCATCTCAGTTTGGGTTTCGGCAGGGTAGATCTGCAGAGGATGCAGTCCTATCACTAACATCTACCTTAGTTGACAAAGTGGATAAGGGAAGCAAATGTCTGGCAGTTTTCCTTGACCTCAAGAAGGCCTTTGATACAGTATCTGTCCCCATACTTCTGCACAGGCTCGAAAGCATCGGCATAAGGGGACCCCCTCTCGAGCTATTCAAGTCCTACCTGAATAACCGTAAACATGCAGTAAAAATGGGGGAGTTTACTAGCTCAGTAGAAACAATTTCGTACGGCGTCGGACAGGGGACTGTACTCGGTCCGACAATGTTCCTTATTTATATCAATTACCTGTGCAATATGAGTATTGATGGGGGCCGCATTTTCTGTTATGCCGATGATACCGCCATAGTATTTGCTGATAAGACTTGGGCAAAAGTTAAAAGGTCAGCTGAAACAGGCCTTGCAATGATTGCAGAATGGCTAAATCGTAACCTCCTCACCTTAAATGCCTCCAAGTCCAACTACATTTGCTTCACCAAGTATGCACGTACTCAACCTCCACTCGAATTCCAAATCAAGATCCACTGCTGTGCCAACCCCCCAATTCCCGACTGCTCTTGTACAAAAATTGATAGGTTACAATACACTAAATACCTGGGCATCATGATTGACCAGCGCCTGTCCTGGCACATGCATACTGAGCTGATCATGAACAGGGTTAGAAAATTAATATGGACTTTTAAAACATTGCGACACGTTGCCTCAAAGACTCTTCTGCATAAAGTCTATGTATCATTGGCCCAATCGGTTCTTGCGTACTGTCTACCATGCTGGGGTGGGACAACAAAAATTAAATTTTTGGAACTTGAGAGGGCGCAGCGTTCTCTCCTTAAGGTTATGCTCTTTAAACTCTATAGATTCCCAACCCAAAGCCTTTACCTAACCTCAGACATCCTATCTGTAAGGAAACTTTATCTTCTCCATCTTATCCTGCGCAAGCACAAATCCCTTCCGTATGATCCCACAAAGCCGAGTATCAGTAGCAGGAGAAACTACTTAGTCGCTCCAACTGTCTCAGTCAGATCTGTTTTTGCCGAGAGGCAATATGAAAGGCAATCTTCCCGATTATACAACCTTCTGAATAAAGAGTTACACATATATCCTCTGAAACTCCGTGACTGTAAACTAGCTGTGACTAACTGGCTTACGAACAAAACCTACGACGACATTGAGACTTTGATATATTCGCATCAATAATCTTTTATAAAATATAGTTAAAAGGATCGCGGTATCGAAATTGTTAGTGGAGGAAGCTGTACCTGTCTTCTTCCGATCCCAAGATATTGTCGCAGGGCTAACCTAAACCTAAATGACGACACGGTTGGCGCGGTGGTTGAGCCATCGGCTGCTGCGCCGCGTGTTGTGGGTTCGATCCCCACACGGAACAAATATTTGTATGGCCTACAGGTAGTTGTTCCGGGTCTGGCTGTTTGTGTATGTGAGTTTAAATGTTTGTAAACGCATCCACGATACAGGAGAAATTCCTAGTGTGGGGCAACGTTTAAAAAAAAAAAAAAAAAATCTAAACAGATATCTAAAAAAAAAAAAAAAAAAACTATACTTACACTTAATAACTGAGAAACAAAATGCACACTCACACTATTACTTACACACACACGTACACACACTCTCACACAAAAATTCACTCGCATCCATCACACAAGTGCGCTCCTTTCTTCTTTTTTTTTTTTTTTTTTTTTGTATTTTCTTTTTACTTTATTACTCTGTTTTATATTAATTTCATTTAATTGCATACTTTTATTGTCGTGATATGTGGAAGAGCGGATTTCACCTAACACAAGCATCTTTTTGCTTAAAAGGTGATCTCCAAATCATGTGTGTCAACAATGTATGTAATTGCAATAAACATTTTTTTTTTTTTTTGCTACGGAAGATGAAACACCAAAAAAAAGGAACAAATTAACTGATTATTTTACAACTTCCAGTAGCTTACCAGAAACGCTTTCTCGTATGACGTCTGTAGATGGCTTACCTTTCAGTTTTTTTATTACTTCAAATGACCAAAGACGAGTCATGGCGCAATCTGGCTACAAATTGCCTACATCTTCAAATTCGATTAAAAATATGGTGATGAAGCATGGTGAAACTGTAAAATTGTCTATAATAAACAAGCTTCAAAAACTAAAAAATGACGGAGTTAAGGTCTCTGTGACTCTAGATGAATGGACTAGTACAAGTAATAGACGTTTTATGAATGTCAATGTGCATAGTCCTATGATGAAAAACAATTTTGTTAATCTCGGCCTTGTAAGAATAATTGGGAGTATGCCAGCCAAAATTTGCTTGCAGTTGCTGGAGAAAAGATTGTTAGCGTTCGAATTATCTCTGAAGGACAATGTAATTTGTACCACAACTGACGGTGCTTCTGTAATGGTGGCCTTTGGCCGTGATGCATCGATTTTCCATCAACAGTGCCTTGCTCACGGTATACAGCTTGCAATACTAGATGTCTTGTACAAAAATAAAGAAAATTGCCAAACACGGGTAATTGAAACAGAAGTCGATGAGAATAATGACACCTTTGCTTCAGACGATGATGATGAAGATAACAATGATGGTTTCCATGTAATCGTGAGGACTAATCCTAACAAAGAATTTATTTTCAAAGAATTAATAGAAAAAGTCCGTAAAATTGTGAAAGTTTTTAGAAAGTCGCCAACAAAAAATGATTTGCTGCAAAAATATGTGAAAGAGGAAATGATTGGTGAAACTAATTTGATTTTAGATTGTAGAACACGTTGGAACAGTTTAGCAGATATGTTGGAGAGATTTGTGAAGCTTAAAGTTCCGATCCAGAAGGCAATGATAGATTTAAAAATTAATCAAGAGCTATCAGAAAGTGAATACCGACGTCTGGCTGATCTCAGCAGAGTATTTGAAATACTAAAAGCCACTGTCGAAGAACTGTGCAAAAGAACCGCTAGCCTAATTACTGCCGATACTGCTCTGAAGTTTATGTTCACAGAATTAGACGCCATGCAACATGAGTTAGTTGCTCGTGAACTTGTAACTTCTCTGAAACGTAGGGTTAAGGAACGAAGGTTATTGGTTGCTTCAACCTTAAATTATCTACATAACCCAAAATCCTATTTCGATTCAGCGAATGAATACTGTGATGTATTTTTAAGGCCAGATTGCACAGAGATGAGAAAACACATTGTGGATGTTGTCAAACCCAAAGAAAATTTTAATATGGAATCTACACATGATGTTACTGTTTCTGCATATGATGATCTCCCTTCAGCTTCAGTGCCGCTAAAGAAACAGTTAGAAATGGCAGTGGAAAAGCAAATGCTAATTCAGAACAGCACATCAATAGAAACTACACCTGATTTTGACACTTTAATCAAAATAGAAATGGCTCTTTACGAAAACGGTGGATCTAGAGGAAAATATTTGAGTATGGCCTTCAACAATTTAATGAGTATTCCACCAACTAGTGTAGAGTCAGAGAGAGCTTTCTCTTCATCGGGTTACTTGTGTAATCATTTGCGGTCAAGATTGAGTGATAAAAGTTTAGATACTTTACTGTTTCTACGATCTCATTACAGATCTCGCAGGGTGCGGGGCAGCTCCAATACAGTTCTGGCGATGATTGCTGGCAGAATTGATTGCCCTTATATCGGACATTGCTGTAGCAGACATGTTACTAACTATGTCCGATAGTGTAAATGTATTTGTCTATGTGTGTGTGTTCTGTTTTGTGATTGTTGTATGGGTGCTATTAGTTGCCTGAAATAAATGCTTTTTATTTATTTTATTTATTTATTTATTACAAGGCCAACTAAAAATTTAATGGAGATTTAATAATATTTTGATTACCTCTATATAACTCAATTTGATTTGGACTGAATTTAATTTAAGCATTTTTGTTATTTTGTTAATTAGAATATTGATTGTTGATTAGTAAACCATACTAAGAGTTAATTTTATGTTTATGAGAATTTGTTAATTTTATGTTTTATGTTTTTATTAATAAAAAGTGCATTTTTTTGGTTCGTTTTGTTTATGTTGAGACTTGTTAGATGTTCAAGTTTGATAAACATTTTATTTTTAGAACTGATTCCTAGTAGTGATCCCACTTCCTAGTCAAACACTACATTTGATTAAAGTATTTGAACAAGTTAACCTGAGTTACTTTAATAAAGGAATAAACGGGCATTAATATTAGTAAATTATTGCTAAGAACTAACTGATTGATTACCAACATATCAAATAATAAACCTTGCGTTAATGAATATTTTGTTTTATTTAGAAGATAAATTCATTTTGGTTAGGTACCTACTTACTATTCCTCCGCAGACTAACTTTATTATACTAAATTTGCTAACTTTATCTTAATCCCGGAAATATCGAAAATACCGGATTATCGGTATTAGTCTGAAGCCAATACCGAAAATACCGGTTTTGCTTAAATGATTCGGTATTGCGACCCCTAATAGTAACTACAATCTCGGCTTCGGTACTCCAAGAACAGACGTTTGTGCCACTTGTTTGAGATTTTCATCAGAAATCGGTCACCAAAATGATTCTCAAGCACGAAACGAACTAATGATCTCTCAAAGATTACACAAATTGAGAGCTAAAGCATTTTTTGAAAAAGTCAGAGAAGAAAACCCAAACCTAAAGACGTTTTCATTTGATTGTGAAAAAAATTTAAATTTGCTTAAACTTCCTGACCAAGTCGCATACTACCTGAGAAATATTTATTTGTTTAACTTCACAATAGTGGAGGGCTCTTCAAAAAGCAAGTTAACTCCTACAAACGTGTTTGCCTACTGTTGGACAGAAAATGTTTTTCCCAAAGCTGCTAACGAAATTGCGTCAGCCTTGTATCACCGACTGAAAAACACAGACTTCTCTTCTTGTCAAATAGTTCGACTTGTCGCTGATGGCTGTGCAGGCCAGAACAAAAATACTATTATGCTGGCTATGTTAGCTAAATGGATGACAGAAGCTCCTCAAAATGTTAAACAAATTGAACTAGTGTTTCCAGTAGTTGGACATTCTTACATACCACCTGACAGGGTATTCGCTAAGATCGAAAAGGAAGTCCGGCTCCACGAAGAAATAAATAGCCCCCAAAAATACTTGGACATTATTTCAAACTTTAGTACTGTCACTACCTTGGGAGCTACTGATTGCGAAGTCCTTGACTGGAAAACAGCTTCACAGGAAGTTTTTAAACCTGTGAGCAACTGGCATTTCAAATTTAAACAGTGTAAACGTTTCATTTTAAAACGTTCGAAGAGACCCGGAAATATTTTGATTCAAGGGCATTTACATTATAAATCCGATGATGGAGTTAGCAAAAATGTTTGTAAACCAGGAAAAAAAAGCGCTATGATAAATCCAGAAAAAATACGTCCTTCCAACAAATTAACTGCTGCAAAAAAAAAAGATACACTAACCTTGCTAAGAAGCCATTGGGGTAACGATTGGCACCTAAACGAAAATTTGAATTTTTTCAAAGAGTTACTACAAGAATATAATGATGACCAAACTGAGGATAGTAACTAACAGGGTGAAGACGGTGACAATAACGAAGAATTGTGTGAGCCAAATGAAGAAATTGATGACATGCATGTGTGAATAATAAGAAATAAGTAAACTGAAATTTATATAAGAATAATACCTATTAAATAATTGATGATTAGAACAATATTTCAGTGTACGATAAAAAAAGTTTAAATTTTATTTATTACCATAATATAAAAATAACACCTAAGTATTAAAATTCATAATCATAGCGTTACATCTTTTTACTTCTAATAAATTCGCTTAATAATATTTCCTAGTAAAAAGGAATATCTGAAGATTTTTGAAAAAAATAAGTACCTAAGTATCAAGATTATTACAGTAAAACATCAACAAAAACAGTCATTACAAATGCAGCAATATCCATGATTGACTGGTGCAAAACCAGCAACATCCAATTAAGAATGGCGCAAAAGCAGCATTATCCACACATTGGATGCAAAAACAGCAACATCCTAAATGTATTACTTTATTTTGGTAAATGTAGTGTTTCTTAGGGAATTCTGTTTTACAATATCTGATTCTATCATCATTAGTTATCTATTCTTGTAACATAATGTAACTAAAAATTGGTACATGCAACGTAAACAAAAAAAGATGTCTACTGCCTTTTCAGTAAAAGTGAATGTTGCTGCTTTTGCTACTATATGACTCAAATGTTTAACTATGGCTAGTTAAATAGTGCACATGGTCTCAAGGACATATCTCGTTTGGTGCAGCCATCCTGACGCTGACCTTTTTTTCTTGTTGTTTTTATCAAGCCATCTTTTTTCTATCATTTTGACTTGTAGTGAAATGTAAAATTAATAAAAAGTGGGTATGTGTGCTGCCGCTGCTGCGCGGAACGCTTTTTTTGGTTGTTTTGTGAGTGTATAACAATATATCTGTAAACGGCTAAACCGATGTTCATCAAACATAGCTAAGAACACTCCCGACTAATTCACCTTTTAAACAAAAAAAATAATCTAAATCCGTTCATCCACTCGGGAGCTACAATGCCACAGACAAACACACACACAGACACGTCAAAGTTATAACACCCCGTCGTTTTGGCGTCGGTGGTTAAAAATATGGTCTGGTGGTATGGCTTATTTTTAAGTATGGTCTAATCTCTATAGGAGCTGAGAATAATAGACAAATGTTGTAAAAATTCCTTAAAATGAATATAGAACAGACAGCTCAGTTTTCAAAACTGCCCCACTCTCGCCTAACTAGAGTATGATATTTCACATACTTTCTTTATCTCTCTGCATCTGATGCTCTTCCCATGAAAGTACTTTTATATTAAGCGAGATACACCAGTATGTGTTTAGTTTTCTAGTGTTTGATTATATAATGTTAGCTTACTTGAGGTTACATAGGCTAGCTTTTAGCTCGCATCTATAAAAATGAAAGCTGTGGGGTCCTGGTAGTAGAATAGAACCAACCCATCTCAGTTGGGGACTAACGGAACAGCTGGAGGATTGTATTGCTTTGCTCTGGGTAGTATGGACAACATCCCCTAAGCTAAGGTTGCCGAGAACTGCATGGCTAGGTGAGCCTAGTCGGAGCGTGCCTGTTGTCTGGGGACGGGCGTCCCCAGGCACTAACCAGCCTTACCTCTACATGCAGGGCTATGCAGAGTGTGGATAGATTTGTTCCCCAGCTTTTCGTGAGAACTATATGAGTATATCTGGTCCGGTGTTCAGTAATTCATATATTATAATCACAATGGATAATTACACACAACACAACAGAGAACAATAATACAAAATACCCAACAGCTCTGACTCCTGCTCTAGGACAAGAACACTCAAGTAGGATAACCCCTCCTGGCAGATCAGATACCCTTACCAGAGACCTTTTTCCTTTTACCTTTCTTAGACCAGATTACCCTTCAAAGCAATAAAATATTGATTACTAAAGTGTCCACTTATGTTCTGTATGTAAATTTATTTATATTAATAAATAAAAACTAAAATGAAAGGAAGATTTTATAAAGTTCACTTTTTATGAATCAGTTTAAATCAATGGAACTATCGTTATTATTCAGGAAGAATTAGGTACATCCCTTTTAGCATCGAGTTGTTCAACATTGTCTTTGTCTGTCTGTCCAGAGTGTGAAGGGCCAACGTCAAGAAAGGTGAATGGCAGATTTCGTACCGCTTCCTTTTTTGTTGTTTTGTTGTTGAATTTGTACCACATATTAAGGCAAATAAGCTATTGATTTTCATGTGAGTGTAAAATTTTTAGATCTTCGGATTTATTAATAATATCAGGAGAAAGATTTTAATAACTAAACGTAATATAATCGTAAACTAAACGTAGTTACGTTTTTAGAAGTTGCCTTATGCAAAAAACCAAATATATCAAAATGATAATTAATTATTTAGAAATTGAAATAACATTAAATATATAACAAAAAAACATTCATATATCATACCAAAGAATGCACAATTGTTGCTTAAAATCATAAGTTAACAATTTAATGATAGGAATGATTTTCGTTACCTAGATTTTTGAAGTGAAACTTCTTTATCGGGGTTGGAAAAAAATTTAGTGTAACATTTTTTCGTTACGCGTCATATTTTTCCGTTACGCGCCATCTTATTCATATCCCTACCACGCGTGATTCGAAGTATACTTTCTCCAGCGGAGTAGGGATTTTATTATCATAGACATAAATACAAATTCTACAATTATTTCATTTTAGCTTATTACTACAAAGATTATTATTGAATTTCATTAATTGTAATAGAATTATTACTATCATTGATGTCGTTATTATGTAAAGTTGCATATAGTAAATTATTTTTTGAAAAATAACGTCATAAAGAAGTTTTACTTCTTACGAGTGTACGCTAGTACACGCACACATTTTTTTTTCTTCATATGGGAATTATTTATTGACTGACTGATTATTTATTTACTGAGTAGGTACGATCGTCATCTAACTTTACCAACTTGGTAATAACTAAACCATTACAAAAATAGCGACAAGCAACCTAGAACATACTAATATACTTAATCATCAAAACAATGTTTACATAGGTACACTAGACCTTAACCTTAAAAAATAAAACTGGTTATAACTTTTACGTCCCAAGTTCTAAAAATCCAAGAATTTAAAAAGGGCTTGTCTATATATATCCCAAAACACAAAATTTGATTAGCGGTACGAAATTCCCATACAAGCCTGCCGTTCACCTTTCAGTGGGTCTACGTCAGGATTGCTGGGTACAAACGTATCAACTTAAATCGCCAAACTATACAAGTCCAGTATTATCAATTATTGTAGCCTTGTCAAAGAAATCTTTAGGGTGTGATATATTCTGGCAACATCACACTTGTTTGTGTCTAGTGTCCATCTTATGTTATTTTTGACCTATATTTATATGATGCGGAATGTGGGTGAACCCATTATATTATGAGTTTACCTCTGCTCAACCCGTCATTCATACTACTACATAATAATAAGTAAACACAACTGCTATTTCGAAAAAACGGGAAAAAATCGTGAGTTTATGCATGTATTTAAGACGATTTAATCTAAGAATACTAACTATGCGGACGTGACGCAAAACAAAAGAATATTAATCTATTATTTTTTTGATCAAAATGAATTAATTTAGCAATATTGCTGATTTAATTATTCAATAAAGCTAAAAGGATTTAGTATCCAAGCCAAGTGCACAAATTTAATAGCAAAAGTTGGTGACGTTTATTTGTATTTTTTTCCTATATCAATTCATACATCATTCATACAGAATATATATTTCATCAAAAAAATATTCCCGTCCTGTTGCATTATACGAGAGTTCCAATAATTAAATAATATTTAGTTTTTAAAATAAAACCAACCAATTGCTGTGCAGTTGTTTACCTAAATTGGGCGTCCGTCTTTCATCGGCACCATTTTGGATTTCAATTTTGACCGGATAATCGACATAAACGACCCCGAAAACCACTTATTATGAGCATGGCTAGCCGTTTCTTTCATTCAACCTAGCCTAAAATCCTACTACCCAGTTGGCAACACTGAAATGAAATAAATCAGTAGTTAGATCAGAAGAAGTGGACGTTGGATTGGAACTCTGTGGTCATAGCATAGACTGTGGGCACTATTATAAAGATAAACTGTCTGTGGTGGTTAACAAACAAACAGGTCAATTGAAAGGGAGTAAAATACTTTATGTAGTTCATCTCTGATCTCAATAGTTAGTGAATTTTCGTGCTAGCGGAGCGACTTTAAGGGCTATCGTAAAATGTCGGTCTGTGAAGGTGCCCATGGATATAGTAATAGTACTATCGAATGCTCCATGGTTCGTTGCCGTTCGTGGCAGGTCTGAGATTTGTGGCGTCTGAATCTATTGTCTTGATTGAAACTGATACTTTGCCGCATTTTCCTCTCATTATTATCATAGGTATTTTAAGCGATGTTGCGTCTTTCTTGTCTTATAACCTCGTAACTCGTTGTACTATTAATTGGCTACTTCTGTGTTAAATGGAATCAACCTTGAGCCTCACGTATTGTACTCTTAACATTTTGATTATGTTCTATGTATTGGTTGAAGAAAGGTTTTGGTTGTTTTCGTTTTTGTTTGTCATTTAGGTTTTGCATTGTCATGTCAGAAGTCAAACAACCCTAAAGATAACTAAACCTCTTATTCCTTGTCCCACCTCTGTTGTTTTCTCGTTTTGTATTTATAAACTGCAAGATTATTGAAATTAATTAGATCAAGTTGTAACAGTTGATGCTCCCGAGATCCAAGTGCTGGCTTCTACTTTGGCCAGAATCTAAACAATGCCATTTAATGTAGCAATGCTTCCTGTCTTTTGGGCACTATACCAATTGTTTAGTGAGGATAGTTCATGGTTTCTTCACTATTAATTATAATGTGCATAAAGTTAGCATTTATTAGAAAAATAAAACAAACTTCACGTCATGAAAATAAAAGGTGTAGATGTGACGTAAAACAATTTGTTTGTTTTGGCTCTAGCTATCTACTTTTTTTTCTTCTTTGTTTCCATACATAGAAAAAAAAACAGTGTATCTATGTGGAGCAAAGTGTTATTTTTAAGTTTTAGTATTTTCATACTATTTTTTCTTTCTCTTTGCTTTGATAAGACATTGAGTGACAGAAACACATTTTTAAAATGTGTTGTCACTATAAAATTTTATACATTGCCTAGAGTTGTAATACAACATCGCAACAGTAAATACATTTTGCGATGTGACAGTGCTGGTATAGGCGTATGCATGGTATGATGTTCTGTCACATTACACCATGCATTTTGCCATGCACTTTGATATTTTAGAAGTGAGGGGTGTAGATGCAAATATGCTTCTATACACTTTTTCAATTAATTTACTTTACTAACACCATAAAAACTTAATTTACTGAGATAAACTTAGCCATATCTATTAGAGAAATGATATGTCATGGCAAATCAATGTTATATTGGATTCAAAATATCATCTTAGTTATTCATAATATGCAAACTTGTAAAAAAGACATTATAATTTAGATAGAGGCCATTTTGCATGTATGAGTAATAAGTAGATGTGATTTTGCATTTGACATGAATGGATAGAAGAGGTTTTGTAATTGAAGGGCACAGGGGAAAAACATGCAATGTCACAAAGACAATGAACTGAGAAATTGCTAAATTAATCTTTTGATCCTTGAAAAACGGTACAATAAAGTTTCAAATAGGAGGAAAATATATTTATTTTTAAAGAAAATATATTTATTTCTGTTGTGTTGTAAAAAAAAACCTTTTTATTCTTATATTTATTGAGTTAGCACAGGAAAACAGATCAAAGTCAGAAAATACAGGCAAATAATATGCAATGTCCCTGAAATATTTATTGTTTAAGTATCATTATATTTTATCTGTGAGAAGTATTGCTTAGCTTTTGGTCCACAAAACTTTGACAGGGCCTGGATATCCATAAATTTTGCTTTTGAAACTGGAAGGCTGTCTTCATAGGATTGATCTGGCAGTACAAAGTCACCAGCACTATGAGAGTCATTATGGGATTTCAACCTTTTTTTAGGTGCATTGAGAATAGATGACGTCCAAGAGGAATTGTAATGTTCTTTGTGAAAAATCAATCTTGGATGATCCTTTTCAACCCTGATTTCTCTTATGGGTCGAGATAAAAAAGGACATGTCTTCTTATAAAAAAAAAAAAAAACTTTATTTCATCAACTTATACATTTTACATAATTTGCATGTGGGAGCAGTAGGTAAGTATTGGGGGTTTCGGATCAACGGAGATCCGAATCCCCCCAATACTTACTCTATTCAAAATGATGTTTATTCTATTATTTGAAATGTTTTGTTCTAGCAAGATGTTTATGACATTGTTTAATTATATTTTGTTGTTAGAATACATTCTTTTAATAAGTTAGTTAAGTCAAGTGCCATGACGGAGATGCGTGTATTAATTATATATTCGTTTATGAAATTTGAGCTACAGGCGGTGTATGTATGTTCGATACGACAGACTAACGAAAACAAAGTGTGCTCACCATTGTCCATCGCGCTGCCTTATATATGCAGTGTAGTAACGATTAAGTTTAAATGTTATGACGTAGAAATAAGAGGTACTTTATTTTAAATATTTTTATTTACAATTAATATTTACAGTAAAGACCATTTAAAAAAAGAAATAATAATAATAAAACTATCATACGTCTATTTTAAACATCAATTAGGTACATGAAGTTGAACTTAATTTTTTAACTATTTTAGCAACTAAATACTCGGTTTCACTCATTATGTCATCAATATCACTACGGACTAAATATTGTATATTCACGCTTGCACTATCGATATCGGGATCACTGTCTATTTCATCCATCTGACGGCCTTCCACATCATGTACAATTATTTTTATAATTCGGTGAATATGTCCGGGCTCTTTACGCTTGATAAAGGATGTGTTTTTAAATGGTTTTGATTTTTTCTTCTTCTTCTTCTTTATTTTTTTCTCTTGTATTTTTTGCTGTTTACTCTCTTCAAATGCTTTTTTCGCCACTTCGACATCCCAGCTTTCTCGGTCTTGAGCATAGTAAAATGGATTAAGAACTGGATCGGGGCAATCTATCAAATTCTGAAACAATGAATAATTTTATGCTACTAAATACCATCATATATGAATTCAATTGCTAATATCGATGATTACTTAGATACTTACATCATATTGTAGGTTAATGTTTTCTAAAACGGGACTGTAGGATGGTGAGTATGACATATTTAATTCTATGTCCCGACTTTGTTAAACACCTGGAAAATAATAGTCTAGATTAGTATTTCTTTAACCGATATTCTATCTCAAAACAACAATTGCTAATGAAACATAGGATTGTATAGAAAATGTATGTACCAGATAAAATATGGAAGAATAATATTAAAACTTACCAATAAAACACGATCAAGCCAGTTGTAAGAGTCAAGTGTAGATTTGGAATAGATTTTAAATGATTTTTTCTCTCTATTTATATACCCTAATTTAATTTTATTGATAGAGTTCAAAATCGCACATTTTTAAGTTAGATATGTCATATCTTTTCCAAAAATGGTATAGTGAAATAGGAAACGTAAGACATTACGACGCCTATCATTTTATTATTTATTATAAATATATATCAATAAAATAATACTACTGCACTTATGTTTAGGTAATCGTTTTCATACATTTTATTCAGATGATTAAGCAAGCAAACTCATGGTATGTTAATTGTATATCAAAGTTGCACCGTAAGCTGAATTCTTTTTAAGGAGACGAATCAAAACAATATAACAATATCGACATACTATTGCTACGTTTGGTTTCGCCTGTTAATATTATGATATTTTTAAAGCTAAGGTAGGTATCTTAAATTTTGTATCAAATAGAATGGTAAGTAATGTTTTTATTTGTAATTTGTTCATAAACTAAGGTTGATCGATATATCATCACACCTTTAATTCCCAGTTAGGCAGATGTGTATTTCACCAACTATTCGTCACTTATATTATTGGGCCTCCTCCTATTACAAAGGACCCAATCGGTGAGTCTATACGACATTTCAACGCAGTCGCATAAAAATAATAATGAATTGGTAGAACAATATAATAATAATATTCCACAACTATCACACAATGCCTTCTAGTTCTAAGCTAAGTAGAGCTTGTGTTATGAGTACTAGACAACTGATAAACATATATTATTCATATATTTCTAAATACACACATATATTATAGATAAATTACATCCAGACAAATGATTCTATTCATCACACAAACATTTGTTCCGGATGGGAATCAAACCCATGACCTCCAGCATAGCAATCAGGACCACTAACCACTAGACCGACAGGCAAGTCAAATACATATTCTATTATTGTTTACAATATCACATCACAAACCTGCATTTGGATGCAGTCAACTGATACAGCATTTTCTACACACATGCCTCTTCCCAAATATGGGATAATATGACGTAGATTTATCACTATTTAAGCCTCCCGCTGAAATTCAACCGCAAAACACCAATTCCAGAGCTAGTGGCATCATCGTACATCAAAACTTCACCGCACTATTTAAAATGTAAGTAGCATTAATTTATAATTATATTAATAATTCTATTGTTCAACTATTTTTATAACAGGGAACTCCTTAGACGAGTGCTAGTAATCTCGACTATTGCAGAGCATGAGACATTGGGTTCGATACCCAGTAAATTTTGGTATAATGATGTGTACTATGTAATGATTCTAATATTCATTTTTATATGTATAATATGTATACACTATTTTAGTGTATCGGCGCGTAAAGCCAGATTCCAGGTTCGAATCCTGCTTATGAATTGATTAAATAGCAAAATTAATTAATTAATTTTATATTATTTCAGGTCGCTACAGAACGCAGAGACTCTCTTCCCGTCTGACGATGAAGTGCAACCTCCAGTTGCGAAAAAGACTAAGAAAAGGAAGCAAGTGCTGACTCAAATGAAGGAGCCGGAGGCGGCAGCGCGGACTGCATCACATTCACCATCGAGAGCAAGTCCGGCGCTGAGTACGTCGCGGTCAGCTCCGAAGAAGCCGTACTTCAAGCCAATACCACCAAAGAAGGCTACAGCTTACGACCTCTTCGGGACTGACAGTGAAGATGACGAGAAAGAAGATGTCGCTGTTCCCGGTAAAGCTGCAATACAATTAACCTCGTATTTAACTCGGCGCCTTGCTAACGGTCATTCACGCCAGACGTATGAGCATAAGCCCGGTACGCACTATATAGATTTAAAAGTGTACCGGTGCGATGAAATTAAAAACGTTCAACCAATTAACAGATGGCGCCAGGCAATAGTTACTGTGAAAAACCAAACATCTGAAAACACAGATGCATGGCAGCACCTGACTAATTTTATTGTGGCAACTAGAAAAGAATTTGTTAAGTGCCTACCAACATTTATTAGCAACTATTACTAAAATATTAGTATTCCATTATAAATATCTCATTACTATAAATACTATTTTTTTACCATGAGTTACTTGCTTATTTACGACATTTAATTTTAATCATTATCTCAATATTACGAAATGATTTTTATGTACTAGTAAAACGTTTTAAATGTTTTTTAGGTTTATATTATTATTATGTATTAAAAACATATATTCAAGAATTAAAAATTCATTGTTTTGTTTTCTTACAGTTTCACCAATTCCTGGAAAAATAACAAATTATAATGATAATATAATGAATTGTGAAAAATGTCATATTGAAATACCGAAAAATGAATATCACTATCATGTGAAAACGAATTTACACAAATCTAATTGCATATTAAAAACCAAATATGAAAATATTGATATTATTGCTACGGCTTTTAGAATGAGAATAATAAGTTACAAACTGAATCCATCGATGGAGTACCTTACACCTGAGGAATTCCTAATGGATAATCAGCATCAAGTCATAAAACTAATTAATGCTTGTCTAATTAAACATAATTGTGTTAAATTAAACTTCGAGCTTTATGCTTACTTTATTCACCCAAAATCTGGTGAGCAACAGCTTAAGTCATTTAACACAAAATTTAAAATTATATATAAAAATACTGATATACATGAATTTTATTTGAATACAATAAACACATTTGAGAGGAAACTCTCAGAATTCCAACACTGTGAATCTGGTTGGTCTTGTTTCTGTATAAGTCACCTGGAAATTAATATAAACAAATATTCTCCTTTAAAAGGCGGTACTATTTGAAATTTATTATTATTATTAATTTTATAACCATAATATAATAATTTTATAGCCACTTTAATATATGTAGACATGTAAGCAAATTATATTTTTGTTTTATTTACAGTACAACCCTCGTCTACTCATCGAAGACAATACAAAAATAATCCAGAATTAATAGAATGTGATAAATGTCACATTAAAATACCGCAAAAACAAATCAGATATCATTTGAGAACGAATATTCATAAATGTAATAGTTTATTACGAACTGAATTTGATAATATTTACATAATTTCAAGTGCATTCAAAAACAGAATCGTAACATATCGTTTAAATCCTGCACAAGGTGTTATATACAATACTCCTGAAGCATTCTTGTGTCAGAATAAAAACGATATCCTGAAACTCATAGATATGTTCTTGATAAAACATACTTGTATCAAGATAAATTTCGAATTGTTTGCTTACTTTATGCTTTTAAAAACAAGTGAGCAACAATTGAAATCATTTAACACGAAATATGAAATTGTTTGTAATAATACGAATGTTAATGACATGTATACGAATGTAATTGAACTTTTAATATGTAAAATGTCAGAATTCGAGCACAAAGAGTCTGGATGGTCTTATCTCTCATTAAGTCATCTTGAAATCAATATTATTAAATATTATCCCTTGAGAGGAGGGACATATTTAGAATTACCAACAAAAATAAAAAACACAAGAAGTTGTATTAATATACAAAATAAAGATAATTATTGCTTTTTGTGGAGTGTTGTAGCTGCTCTATATCCTAGTAAGTTAAATGTAAGTCGAACCACGTCGTATCCACACTACAGTTCTGTATTTAATATCAAAGAAATGTCGTTCCCAGTTTCTTATGAAGACATAAAAAAATTTGAAAACAATAATAACTTAAGTATAAATGTTTATGGACTAGACACTAAGGGTGAAAATGTGATTGGCCCTCTATATTTAACAAATAACAGAAAAACTACTCATATAAATTTGCTATATTTTGAGAGGAAAGGTAAATATCATTATTGTCTAATTAAAAATTTGGCACGATTAGTACGACGACAGATTACAAGTCATAAAGGCAACTTTTTCCTATGTGAATCATGTTTACAATATTATAGCAGCGAAACAAAATATAAATCTCATAATTGTTCTAAAGTTTTATCAGTCTTACCAGAGAAAAATACTAAACTCGGTTTTAAAAATTATGAAAGAAAACAAAAGATCAACTACGTGATTTACGCAGACTTTGAAAGTCTATTGTTAAATTGTGATGAAAAAATAACTGAAAAAACGTATAATTTAAAGAAACATCAACCTTCATGTTTCGGATATTATATATGTTGTTCACACGATTCAAGTCAAAATAAATTTGTTACATACAGAGGGCCGGATTGTGTTGAAGTATTTGTTAATAGATTAATAGATGATGTGAAGAAAATAACTAAACTATTGTCGAATAAAAAAAAGATGACGCCTTTAACGGAGCAAGAGCAAATCATATATAACAATACTAATACTTGTCACATTTGTGATCAATTACTGTTTGATGATAAAGTATGTGATCACGATCATATCTCAGGCAAATATAGAGGCGCTGCACATGCACATTGCAACTTAATGTTTAGAGTGTGCCCCTTCATACCTGTAATTTTCCATAACTTATCGAATTATGATTCTCATCTGTTTCTAAAGGAATTAGTAAAATATGAAGGACATATTAAAATTATACCTAAATCTAAAGAAAAATATTTGACTATTACTAAATACATACATAATGATAATGACAAACGTCCCATTCAAATAAAGTTTATAGATTCATTCCAGTTTTTAAGCTCAAGTTTAGATGCTTTGGGTAAAAGCTTATCAGATCATGATTTTGTTCATTTGTCAAAGGAATTCAATAATGAAAACATTCATTTGCTCAGAAGTAAAGGTATTTATCCTTATGATTATATTGACACGTGGGAAAAGTATGAAGAAACCAAATTACCAGAAAAAAAATATTTTTATAATACAATGAAAATGGAGCACATTTCGGATAAAGAGTTTAAACATGCAAAAACTGTATGGAACGAATTTAATATTAATACTATTGGCGAGTATACTGATTTATATCTGAAATGTGATGTTTTAATATTGTGAATGTATTCGAAAATTTTCGCAACATAAGTTTAAAATATTATAAATTAGACCCTGCATACTACATAACAGCACCTAGTTTGAGTTGGGATGCTATGTTACTTTATACACATGTTGAGCTTGACTTACTTAATGACTTAGATATATATCAGATGTTAGAAAAGGGCATACGTGGCGGACTGGCACAATGCTCGCTACGTCATGCAGAAGCTAATAACATTTATTTGCCGGAATTCAATGATTTAGAACCCTCTAGCTATTTGATATATCTTGACTGTAATAATTTATACGGTTACGCCATGACTAAAAAAATGCCTATTTCAGAGTTTAGATTTTTAAATCAGAAGGAATTAAATTGTTTTGATATAATGAATGCGTCAGATGACAGTGACTACGGCTTCATATTAGAGGTAGATCTCGAATATCCTGATAACATACATGATTTTCATAGTGATTTACCTTTCGCTCCAGAAAAATTTATACCCCCTGGGGGAAAGACACCAAAACTTATAGCAAATTTATATGATAAATTTAATTATGTAATTCATTATACTCATTTAAAGGAATGTTTGAGTCGTGGCCTTGTTTTGAGAAAAATACATCGTATTCTTATATTTAAGCAAGAAGATTATCTAAAAAAATATATTGATTTAAATACTAGTCTACGCCAAGCATCTAAAACTAAATTCGAGAAGGACCTTTTTAAACTTTTGAATAATTCTATTTTCGGCAAAACGATTGAGAATAAACGTAAACAAGTAGATATTAAATTAGTGACAAAATGGAGAGATACAGATAATGCTACCAATAAACAACTTGGCGCTGAAAAACTAATTTGCAAACCTAATTTGAAATGTGTTTCTATATTTTCTGAAAACTTTGTAGCTATTCAACTTAAACCTGAAAAAATCATGCTTGATAAACCAATATATATCGGCTTTACTGTTTTAGAATATGCAAAGTTGCATCTTTATCAGTATCATTATAAAATGAAAGACGAATAACATGAGACTTTGTTATACCGATACCGATAGCTTACTTTATTTCATTCACACGAAAGATATTTATAATGATATAAAAAATAATTTAAAAGAATTTGACACGGGTAATTATGACTTAGATAATCCCTATTTGATTCCACGACTAAATGCAAAAGTACCTGGATTATTTAAAGACGAATTGGGTGGAGACGTGATTAAGGAATTTACTGGTTTAAGAGCAAAACTTTATTGTTTGTTAGCTTCTAAAATTCAGATAAATAAAGCAAAAGGTATCTCAAATTCTGTAACAAAAAGACTAAAGATGTCACATTACAATAAGACATTATTTAAAAATAAAACGAAAGTGTGTAAAATGAATTTAATTCGGTCAATTAAACACGTACTATATTCACAACAAGTTAACAAACTGGTCATGAATAGAAATGATGATAAAAGATATGTTCTCTCAAACCACATTGAAACACTTCCCTGGGGTCACTATAAAGTTGTATTGTAAATAATTATAGAAATAGATATTAGAATTAGACAACTATTATTATGTTTGTAAATAAATACGTATATCATTATATGTTGTTTTATTTCATAAGTACCTTCTAAGTAAAAACTTTAAAAACTACACTACCTACCCATTCTAAAGATTATGGTAATTTAATTACCTTTAATTTAAAGTTCATGCTTGTTTTATGTTTGGGTTCATGTAGTAACGAGTATATAAGTGTACGTTAGATGGAATTAAGATTAATATGCACTATGAGGTTGATCAAACAACCCGTATCTCTCAATGTTAATAATATAAGATTAAGTGACTCTGTTCACCACATCAGACATAGCGCTTTACTACCAAATACTATTCGCTGTATAATATGTGGTCCATCAAACTGTGGTAAAACGAATGTTATGATTAGTTTACTGCTGCATGAAAATGGACTCAAATTTAAAAATCTTTATCTTTACTCTAAAACTTCTTTTCAACCAAAATACCGTTTCTTGGTTGAAGTATTAAAAAGAGTGCCACAGATTAACTTTTACGAGTTTAATAATGACAAAGATGTAATTTCTCCGAGTGAAGCTTTAACAAATTCTGTATTTATATTTGATGATGTTGCTTGTGAAAATCAGATAAATATCCGCAATTATTTCTGCATGGGTAGGCATAAACAAATAGATTGTTTCTATTTGTCTCAAACCTATTCTAAAATACCGAAGCAATTGCTACGCGACAATGCTAATTTTCTTATAATATTCAAACAAGATGATGTGAATTTAAAGCATATTTATGAGGAGCATGTCAGTTCTGATTTACAATGGAAAGAGTTCAAAAACATTTGTCAAACTGTTTGGAGTAAACCTTATAATTTCCTACTTATTAATAAAGAATCGTCATTAAATAAGGGAAGATACAGACAGAATTTTGATATGTTTTTTAATTTTGACTGACTGTTTATACACACATATAAGTAATTAATAACACAAAATCAATTCAGTATAACTTGTTCTTTAGTTGAATGCAGTTCTTATAATTGGTTAAACATGGAAAAAAATATTAAAATAGAATTAATGAAGTCTGTAGACTCTATAAAGAACAAAATAAAACAAATGAAGGACCAGGAACACTCAATGAACTTGTCATTCGATAAAATGCTAAAACCTGTCACAGATCCCCTTAAAACTCTAGTTGATTCGAATATAGCTATGGAAAAAATTAAACGTTTAGAAAATACAAAATTCACTGATTCTGCAGATATTGAATTGGAAGACATCAATACTAGCTCATCTACAAAGTTTGAGGACTGCTACGATCCAAAACTAAAGTCTGCACCAGTACTTAAAAAGTCTCCTACAAAAGAAATATTAGATGATTTAGAAATGTCACTAGAGGGTCGTGATATCCATGATATTTACGACGGTGTAAATATACCGTTTGGAATAAGAAGTGTAAACAAAACATTGCTAATGGGTAATTCTATAGTCTCATTTTCTAAAATCGATAGTTTGAATGACGATAGTGTCATTTTAATTAAAGTTGGTGACAAATCCTATAATTTAACCCCTGGCTTGAAGGAACTTTTACTTCGAAGAAAGCCTGATTTAAAATTAATATCGAGCAAAGATAGACTTGTCTACAAAGACATGCTGCATTATACAAATGCTCATAAGAGAGATTTTAATCCTGGTGGACAAATAAGAGGCGATAAGGGAATAAAATATCGTGAAGTTATCAAACCATTATTTTCCGAATCATTAAATGAAAATTTTCACACTGGAGGAAGCTTACCAATTCTAAAGAAATACAAAAATAACACTGACTTGGTATATTGGGATGACCCTAACGAACTCGTTGAGAGATTGAAACTATTAGTTGCTTCCAGAGATGCTGGCAACACAAATCATGATAATGAAATATTGTCGATCGTTGAAGAATTGAAAGAAGCTGGCATAATTAAAGAATAAATAATCACCACCATAACATTTTCATTCAGTATTATAGACGGATTCAAAACAAATGCACTGAATTGTGAATATGAGCAAAACCGATGTGGTAAACGAAATTCATAAAAATGCGAGGGTGAACTTTCCACGCAGATGTGTTATCATGAAAGATATAGATGATCTGTGGCAAGCAGACTTAATCGATATGCAATCAATTTCAAAGCAAAATAAAAATTACAGATTTATTCTTGCTATTATTGACACATTCTCGAAATATGCTTGGACTTTTCCTCTAAAAAGTAAAACCAAAGATGATGTATGTAACTCTTTTAAGAAATTATTGAATAAAGGGCGTGTTCCTAAAAATCTACAAACGGATAAAGGAACAGAATTTTACAATAATCAGTTTCAAAAGCTTATGCAAACTTATCACATTAATCATTATTCAACCTTCTCAACAAAAAAGGCTTCAATAGTTGAGCGATTTATCAGAACATTGAAATCGAAAGTCTATAAGGAATTTAGTTTAAGAGGTAGCTACAATTGGATAGACAGCATGCTTAATAATGTTATTGACAAATACAATCACACTTATCATCGGACAATTGATGAAGTTCCCGCTAATGTGAATAACATCAACAAAAAAACGTATATTAGAGAGATATTCAAGATTGGTAAAAAATCATGATATTAGAAGCAAGTATAAAATTGGTGATTATGTGCGTATCAGTAAGTACAAAGGAACATTTGAAAAAGGTTACACTCCCAACTGGTCTACAGAAATATTTAAAATTCGAAAGATACAAAATACAAATCCTATTACCTACTTAATAGAAGATACAATCAGAGGTCAACCCATTTTAGGTGCATTTTATGAACAAGAGCTTCAAAAGACGAAAAATCCTAATTTATATCTTGTTGAGAAAGTTCTTAAAAGAAAAGGAAACAAAGTTTTAGTAAAATGGTTAGGATTGCCTTCTTCTGAAAACAGTTGGATTGATAAATCGAATATTTATTAAATGTTCTGTCCACAATGCATCAGTCTTACGATGTGTATTGAAGAGAGTAGTCTTCTCAATTGGATTATAAATCATTTACCATTTGAATTACATTTACCTGGATACAATTATTGTGGGCCTGGCACTAAATTAATTAAAAGGCTTACACGTGGAGATAAAGGTGTTAATAAATTAGACGAATATTGCAAACAACACGACATAGCCTATCATAAGTCTTCCAACCTAAAAGATCGTCACAAGGCAGATTTAGTTTTATTAAATATGGCTAAAGAACGAGCACTTGCCTCAGATGCAAGCGTTGGGGAAAAACTAGCAGCGCACTTAGTAAGCAGCGCTATGTCAACAAAAATTAAAACTGGATTTGGTCTAAAAAAGGATAGCAAAAAATGTTCTCCTAAAATTAAAAGTGGAAAAGGGTTAACAAATAAATTTAAAAATGTTATTAACAAAACGAAGAGACATAAAAAAACTAAAACCAAAATGCAAGAAAGTGGCAATAAAATTAGCTATGGCCGCTGCCAGAGAATTAGCTGATGATTCATCCATTAAACTTCCTCGTGTTATTCCTATACCAAAAACTGGTGGAGTATTGCCTTTGATTCCGATTTTTGCGGGATTATCAGCGGTAGGAGCTTTAGCAGGTGGTGCAGCTGGTATTGCTAAAACCATTAATGAATTCAAAATGGCTAAAAAGTTATTGACTGAATCTAAGAGACACAATGAAAAGATGGAAGCTCTCTGTATCGGGAGAGGATTACATCTTAAACCACATAAAGATGGGCTCGGAATATTTCTATCAAAAGAAAAAAACTAAGATATCGGCTACCCAAACGAGCCTTGACTAATTTAGACATTTTGAAGTATGGAAATAATATTCCCTATTTCAGAGGTGTCTTTATGAGAGATAAGCTCCCTAAACACCCTTTTGAAAAAGAATGTGGAGTTATAAATTTAGATAGCTCTAATAATCCTGGTTCTCATTGGGTAGCCTATGCCAAACACAACGATTATATCGAGTATTTTGATAGTTACGGAAATCTTAAGCCTCCAAAGGAATTTATAAAATACTTGGGATCCAAAGTACACTATAATTATGACAATATTCAACGTGATCACCCTTTTAATTGCGGACACCTTTGTTTAAAGTTTTTGAAAATTTTTTGGTATAGTGAAGGAATAAAATAAGCAACACCTAAGAAAAAAGTTCAGTGTCGAAGCATGTCTACTACGGTTACCATCTCGGGTAATAAATCGGAGTTGACCTCATACTTTCATCCACCACTGCATTTATCAGATCAATATGAGTGTGGTTTGCTATACTTTTCAGTAATAAATTCCAGACCAAATATTTCTAGCATTAACAGCAGTCTGTTTGCGATCAGAATCGAATGTGATCTTGTGAACGGATCGTACTGCAACGGATTACCAACTCATTTTATTCACGAATTTGTGTCTGATACTCATCCAGGTCATCGGTGCATAGAAATACCGCAAAATATTATTTATTTTCCAGTTAACAAAAACATAATTTCATCGATATCTGTTAGGATTGTAGATCAATTTGGTCACTGTATTAACTTTGGCGAAGAACATATTCAGCTGCGTCTTCATTTAAGAAAAACAAAATGATAATTCATTATAAAAACACCCAAGTCAGTGAAAAACATCTTAGTTCTTCAACGATTGCTAAGGTGCAACGACGTAAGAAAAACGTAAAGAAATTGACTAAAGTAAATAAAGACTTCCTTAAAGCTCTTGGGTTTAAAGTATGAATATACTACAAATTACTGAATCACCACATTTCGACACTTCGATCGAAAGTTACGAAGTCCATTCTTACAATCCCTACAATACCAGCTTTAGAGAAAACGATGAAATCAGAATTCCCATCCACCAGCAAGACATATACGTGTTACCATCGGCCAGTTCAATTTATATTGAAGGACAAGCAAAGCTGTTCGGTAAAGATGGGAATCCGATCAAGAAAACTGTTACATTCACTAATAACTCTGTTTTGTCTTTGTTTCAAGACATCAGATACGAAATAAATGGTATTGAAATAGATCGCATAAAAAACTCAGGAATAACGTCAACAATAAAATCATACATTTCATTAAATGAAGCAGAATGTAAAGTTGCCGCCCTATGGGGATGGAATTTAGATGGACTTCAAAGTGATGGTAATTTTAGTGCTGTAATACCACTTAATAAAGTTTTAGGGTTTGCGGAGGATTACAATAAAATTGTGATAAATTGTAAACATGAACTTATATTGAATAGAAGTAACACTAACTTAAATAGCGTTATTCTTACTGATGATACTGTTCATTTTCAAATAGATATACACAGAGTTCAATGGAGAGTACCGCATATAAAAGTATCAGATCGAGAACGACTTACGCTTTTAAAGCATTTAGAAAGAGATAAACCTATTCAGATGGCTTTTAGAAATTGGGATTTATATGAGTATCCATTACTACCTAAAACTACGAAGCATTCTTGGTCAGTTAAAACTGCTTCACAATTGGAAAAACCTAGATATGTAATTTTTTGCTTACAAACTAATAGGATAAATAATAAAACTAAAGACAGCTCAGTATTCGATCATTGTGAAGTAACTAACGTAACGCTCTTTTTAAATTCACTATATTATCCATATTAACCTTTAAACTTAAAATTTTCTGATAACAAATATAGTATATTATATGAAATGTTTGTAAAATTTCGTCAGTCGTATTACAACTGTCCAGTAGACCCGTTGCTTGACTTAAAGGTGTTTAAAGAAAAAGCCCCTCTCTTTATCTTAGACTGCTCAAGACAAAACGACAGTCTTAAAACAGGTCCAGTAGACGTGAGGTTGGAAATTGAATGTTCCACGCCAATACCAGATAAGACGACTGCATATTGTTTGATTATAAACGATCGACTTGTGGAATACAAACCTCTAAGTAACATTGTGCGAAGGCTATCATGATTGCTATTGTAGATATTCAGGGCTTTAAAACAGAAGCAAATGAATTTATAATAAAAGAAATTGCTATAATGTATGATAAAAAACTACAAATGTTTTTAATTAAGCCACCATTCCCTTTTAAAAAATTAACGAAATCAGAAAAAAAGCAAGTTAGTTGGCTTGAACGTAACAGAAAGATACATTGGAATGAAGGGTTTGTACCATATTCGAATTATCAGACTTTGATTCTAAATATTTTAAGAGATACATGTATCTATGTCAAAGGTTCAGAAAAAGTTATGTGGTTAAAGCACATTTTAGAAAATAGTAATAGTAAGATATTCAATTTAGAAGATAAAGGTTGTTCTAGTTTGATAAGTTTGAATGATCAATATAAACATTCTGAAGATATATATAATTGTATTTATCATGACTCTGTGCCTTAAAGAATGTATTATGTTTGAATAAATGGTGCTTTGAAAATAAAATTTTAAAATAATTATTTACTTGTTTAATTTTATTTAAGACAAAATATTTATATCTAAAAATTTTATATCCCCTCCCTATCCTTTTCAATCACATATAAGTTGCTAACAATAGCGGAGCTAACTAATTATAAGTTTATCATTATCCGTGTCAGTGGATTAGAAAGTAAATAAATTAGAAAATGTTTCTTATTGAATACCAACCTCGATATAATATGTATAACTCACATAAAATGCGTGAAGTTTCATTTCGTTCCTACTGGGGGACGATGAATTCGAAGAAAAGATTAGTGATGGAAATGGCTGACGCTGGATTCTTTTATTGCGGAAATAGTATTAATGATAAAGCGGCGTGTTTCTCATGCGGGGGTATCATAGAAGATTGGGAGATTTATGACGATCCTTGGATGCAACATGCTATACACTATCCTAAATGTTTCTATTTGAATGCTGTCAAAGTACACGAATATATAATTAATACACGCATCTCCGTCATGGCACTTGACTTAACTAACTTATTAAAAGAATGTATTCTAACAACAAAATATAATTAAACAATGTCATAAACATCTTGCTAGAACAAAACATTTCAAATAATAGAATAAACATCATTTTGAATAGAGTAAGTATTGGGGGGATTCGGATCTCCGTTGATCCGAAACCCCCAATACTTACCTACTGTAATTAATTATAAATAGTAAATAGCAAACAATGGCATTTCTTGTGTACATTATGTAAATTTAAGTTACGGAAGAAGGGAGTGTTCTAATACAGGCATTTACTTGCTTAAAGGGACACTTCTATCACTAGTATGTAGTACAAGTTTGTTAAAGAAAATAAACTATTTGTATTTGTATTACAATTACATATTGGGTGGTGTAGCAATATCGCGAGTCACCAACGTAAAGGATTTGGGCGTGACTTTCGATCGCTGTCTGACATTTAAAGACCCCATTTCTACCCTCGCGAAGGAATCTTTCAGGCGCCTGGGCTTTGTTTTAAGAAATGCTCACGATTTTCGCAATCCCAATGTTGTGCGTCTACTGTATACCACTCTGGTTCGAAGCAAACTTGAGTCGAGCGCCTGTGTCTGGCACCCTTACACCGCTACCTAAACAATCCTGCTCGAAAAGGTGCAAAAAACCTTTCTGAGGTACTTTTTCAAAAGGTTATACAATTTCTATCCCTTCATGTACCCTACCAACTATCTGTTGGGGATGTTAGGCTTTAACTCCTTGGAGGTAAGGAGAGGCTATGATCAGCTCACGGTAGCCTGTAAAACCTTACGGGGATTAATCGACTGCCCAGAGCTCCACAACCTTTTTTGCCGCCTATTTGTGCCCGACAAATACATCGGACACCACCAGAGCCGACAGCACAACCTCTTCGCCCCACCGTTATGCAAAACGGTCGCCAGAGATGAATCTCCTTTATGTCGTACCCTTAAAATGCTCAACGCCCTTCTGATTGCCAACCCTGAATGTGATGTGTTTGCGGATGAATGGATTAAATTAATGTGTATATGTCTGGTGTTCTGTGAGAGAAAGTATGCAAGAGTGTCCACTGTTCCGTGTTAGCTGTTAGTTCAATTAACCATTGAACGCTGTCGACTGTATGTTTTGCTTTTGTTTTGTTTTATATTATGTTTCTATGTTAATTATTGTAATTGGTGTTTGTACCGTTTTGATTAACTATAAATAAATTATAAGTATCACTCATAGATATATTTTTATTTAAAACGTTGCCCCACACTATAAATTTCTCCTGTGTCGTGGGTGCCGTTACAAACATTTAAACTCACATACACATACAGGCCATACAAATATTTGTTTCATGAGGGAATCGAATCCACAACACGCGGCGCGGCAGTCCATCGCTCAGCCACTGCGCCGACCGTGCCGTCAAATAATTATACAATTAAGTCTTGAATATAAATTATTGTTATATGCAAAACGAGTATTATTAGATTAACGCTACATTCACGGCAAGTATTGGTGTTAGGCACACATCAGGAGTCGTGTTGTCTTGTTACCCCCCTCCGCCTCGGTCCTCGCCATTGATTAATATTTTTTTTTTTTTTTTTTAAATAAACGTTGCCCCACACTAGGAATTTCTCCTGTATCGTGGGTGCGTTTACAAACATTTAAACTCACATACACAAACAGCCAGACCTGGAACAACTACCTGTAGGTCCTACAAATATTTGTTCCGTGCGGGGATCGAACCCACAACACGCGGCGCAGCAGCCGATGGCTCAACCACTGCGCCAACCGTGTCGTCAAAATTGAATACTTGTTGCAGTTTCAAGCAACTAGATTGGAAGAGATGTCCGAAGACATGGATCGAAAACTTGTAGAGATGAAGGTAGAGCCTGAAGATGGCGAATCACGAGATTTTTACGACAATGCTACATATGGCGAAATCGAAGGCCAAACATATGATGAATTCCCAATAAATCCCGAGACAGCTCTTAATTTGAAGTAAGAACCAGCTGAGCAAATTTATGAATATGAAGCTATGCAAGCATCAGCACTGATGATGAATCTACCTTCAACATCCACAATGATGCCGCAGCTGAGGGTTATGACTGTTATGAGCCCATCACTTTTTTTTTTTTTTTTTTTTTTCTTTTTTTTAAGGGCTTTATCGCTGAGCGATAACGTCACCCTGTAGCACATCATCAAAATAACTAAACCTAAAACCTTTTTAATTCTAAAGTTACTTAAGTATAGTACTACTACACTACTTACAAATTTACTTTAAAACAAAAAATGCTAATTTGTACATTATCCTAGCTTGTTCCGATAAAAGAAAAGCCAGGATAGCATTACAGTCCCCAGTGTCGTACTTGTTTGTTGGACCAAGTAAATGAAATCGCAAAGCTTCATTCCGCACACACTCCATCGAAACATGTTGCACATCTTCGACTACTCCACATTCTTCACAGTTGGGTGACGTAACCTTTTTCATTAGGAAACCAAACTTTCTTGAGGGAATGTGACTTGAACGAAGTCTTAGCGCCATAACTAATTCACTTCTGCTAAATAATAATAATAATAATAATAATAATAATAATAATAACCCCACCGCCGTATCTCTACGTTGACGACGTGGTGGGGCTTGCGTGTTTCAATGAGCTCTAGGTCTGTGTCGATAGAGTTAACTTTGCCGGGATAGGTCTAGGGTGAGGAGCCAGACTAAGAGAGATACAATCTAAGCCAAGGTCGCACATGCCGAGGGCTGCGTGGCTAGGGGTATGCGCTAGTCGCTAGTGTGCCAACTCTGGATAATCGGGGACCTCCAGTTTTATCAACCCTTGCCACAGTGAACGCAGGGCTCTGCTGTGGTTGACTTTAAGTCCCTAGCTAATCGTGGGAATAAAATGAATACAAGATCTAAAACAAAAAAACAACTTCAGGCAAATCAGCCTCAAATTGATGACGAAACTTCACAACTATCTTCGTCATCACCTTCATCTCTTTTTTCATCAATTCCATCATCATCACAATCATTTCGCATCACTCCGACGCCATCTTTATCATCTTTCAGTATACAGTCAGCAGATGTTGTACAGGAGACAAATTTTGTCGACGATACTGTACCCATCGCTAGAAATGCAACAAGTCGTAGGAAATGGACCATTGAAATGAATAAATTCATCCTACGCACATATCTTCATCTCACTAATATGGACACGGACAAAAATGCATACCTTCCGTCGCTTCACACCAAGTTTTTAGAAAAATACCCGGCTATGCAAGTTAGCCGGCAAAGAATAGGTGACCAGCGTAGAGCCATAGTACAAAAGAAATTATTGTCACAAGACACAATAGATCAGATTTATGAAGAAGCCCGAGCCGAACTACAAATGGTTCACACACAAATACAGCAACACTCTACACAATCTAATACACAATTCGGTCAGCGCATGAAATGGACGAACGAATATAACGAAGCAATAATCAGAATATATTATACCACCACACAATTAGAAACAAATAAAACAGCCTATAGGAAATATTTACATGAGGGATTCATAACTATATATCCAGAATTAGCACATATAACAGAACAAAGATTATCTGACCAAGTCAGAGCCATTATAAATAACCGATATATAAACATCAACAGATTAGCAGAAATTAAGAACCAGATAGCTTTAGAACTAAGAAATAGTAACACTGACACACAAAATACTGAACACACAAATAGCGATTACTTGAACACACAATCACAGAACGACTTGGAACACCTTGACCCAAATACCCTCACAACAAATATACTCCCAAGTAATAACCCAAATACTGTCACCACAACTCATACACCAAATACAGAGGAAGTTCATTTCTTAAACGACATAGATAATGACCTATTTGGAGCTACGGAAACTAACTTTCCTGCAGCGCCAGAAATCAACCCAGAAATAGAAGCCACACTTCATCAAGCTCAACAACATTTTATTAACACACACCCTACTCACAGGCCATACATTCCCAAGCAAAAAACATCGCGAAAATTTTCTACCATAGTATCATATCTAAATACTGTCATTCTGCCTAAGCACGTAAATGTTGATACTGAATTCATCAAATTGCAGACCATAATTTACTGTGCGGCATGGACGGCAGCTACATGCAACGGCGCTAAAATATCCGAAATCTCTGCACAAAATGAACGTGGTACGTTTAGGCAGAGAAAACCAAAGTGGCAAATTAGATTAGAGAATAAAATCAAAAATTTAAGAGCGAACATTGGCAGGCTGACACATTTCATTAATGGTAGCAGAAGTCAACATTTAATAGCAGCAGTAGAACAAATAAAGATAAAATACCAACTACACGCTCAACACGAAAATTCAAATACACAAATAGAACACTTTTTGGACACTTTGAAACAAAAACTAAGCGCAGCGGCAAGCCGACTTAAAAGATACGTAACATGCACTAATCGCAAAGTACAAAACACAAAATTTACTAACAATGAAAAGACATTTTATAGGAATCCGACATCGAATAACATGGAAACCACTAATCAAAGCTTAGAGACACCTTCATCTGAAACACTAAGAGATTTCTGGGCCAACATTTGGGAAAATCCAGTATGCCATAATAATCACGCAGACTGGGTTAACGAAGCATCACCAGAAATATTAGAAATGAAATTTGATTTTATACCAGTTGAGACATTTATAGACGTTATAAAACACGCACACAACTGGAAATCTCCAGGTACTGACAACATCCACAACTACTGGTATAAGAAATTCTCCAGCATACATCCTTTCTTACATAACCATTTAAATACATTCATCCAATCACCACATTTACTTCCAACATACATAACACACGGAGTTACTTATATGATACCTAAAGACATGAACGACACTATAAACCCAGCAAAATACCGGCCAATTACTTGCCTACAAACCTTGTACAAAATCTTAACAGCCTGCGTAAGCGAAGTGATATATGAACATTTAACTAAAAATAACATTCTTTCTGAACAACAAAAGGGATGTCGTAAGAATAGCCAAGGATGTAAAGAACAACTTACCATCGACGCAATAATAATGAACAGCGCTGTTAAAAGTAGGAAGGATATCCACACAATGTTTATTGATTATCAAAAGGCTTTCGACTCAGTCCCGCATAGCTGGCTATCACACGTCTTAAATTTATACAAAATTAACCCAAAAATTAAACAATTCTTAGAAACAACAATGCAAAATTGGAAAACTGTTCTAAAAATTAATTCATCCTCCTCGACTGTAGCAACTGAACCAATCAGTATAAAACGTGGGATTTTTCAAGGAGACGCTCTAAGCCCTCTATGGTTTTGCATGGCACTCAACCCACTCTCACACTTGCTAGACAAAACAGACGCCGGATTCATACTGTCAAACAATAACACACAATACACGTTAACACACCTTATGTACATGGATGACATAAAATTATATGCAGCTGACAAAAAATCACTATTCCAACTGGCTGACACAACACAACAATTTTCGGACGATATTTGTATGTCTTTCGGCGTAGACAAATGCAAAATTTTGTCGATTGAAAAAGGAAAAATCCTAAATAATAATTACACACTCGCATCAGGAGAATCGATTGAGCCAATGGATGAACAAAGTACATATAAATACTTAGGTTTTAAACAGTCCAGACAAATACAACAAAAGATCTCAAAACAAGAACTGCTCAAAAAGTTCTCACACCGTCTAAGCCTTGTCCTCAAAAGCAGCCTAAACTCCAGAAATACAATTAAAGCTATCAACACATTTGCAATACCTGTTCTCACATACTCTTTCGGAATAATACGATGGTCGAAGACTGACATAAAAAAACTACAGCGAACTGTCAATACACTCCTAACAAAGCATAGAAAACACCATCCAAAATCATGCATTCAACGACTTACACTGCCACGCCAAGAAGGAGGAAGAGGATTGATAGACATAAACAATTTACACAACAAACAGATACTTACACTCAGAGCGTACTTCCATGGAAAATCAGAAAACTCATCATTACATAAACAGGTAACGGAGACAGATATAAAACTTACACCACTAAACCTACAAAACAGGAACACGCTAACAAATGAACACATTGTAAGTACAGAACAAAAAATAGCAGCATGGGCCCAAAAAGCCCTACACGGAAGACACCGAGCCTACCTGAGCCAGCCACACGTCGATAAAATAAAGTCGAACGAATGGCTCAAACGAGGCGAATTGTTTCCTGAAACTGAAGGTTTCATGCTTGCAATCCAGGATCAAATAATAGCTACACGAAATTACAGAAAGTATATTATAAAAGACCGAAATCAGCCGACTGACACATGCAGACATTGCAACAGTGCCTCTGAGACCATACAACACATAACAGGGGCCTGTAAATCACTCGCGCAGACAGATTATAAACATCGACACGACCAAGTTGCCGCAATCATACACCAACACTTAGCACACAAATACAAACTTATAGGGGAGATGGTCCCATATAGGTTTAAAGAACTTTATTTCTCATAAGAACTTACAGTTCGCTTATAATGAGATACATGTAGGTGATTATATCTAGTATTATTTTAATTAGTTACCTCTAGAGTGTTGGAGACATTATACTAGCATAGTAGTAATATTCTGTTTTATGTTATTTCAAGTGTTGTTATGTATTGTATTAATCTACGTTTGAATAAGTTTATATTGTCACATTTTTTCATATCCTCCGGTAAACTATTGAACAGTCGTGCTCCTTCAACCAATATTGTTTTTTTGCCATAATTAGTGCGAGCGTGCGCTGGTTGTAACTGGATTTTGTTTTTATTCCTAACGTTGTATGTTATATTCTTTTTATGTAACTGTATGTTTGACCGAATAGATTTGGTGATGATTTTTTTAATAAGGACGCAGGTGTAGTATTTGTAAAGTTGAGTTATATTGAGTAGTTTGGTTTTTTTGTATAGTGTTATTGTCGGAGTTAAATAATGATAGTGAAATAATGTTTTTATAATTTTGTTTTGTGTTCTTTGTAGTGGGTCTAGGTAAGTTTTCGCGGCTGATCCCCATACCTCAACTAAATATTCGAGATGAGATTTAACCAGTGAGTTATATATTATTTTACGTACTTTTTTTGGAATGCAGTTTGAAACCTTACGTAATGCTGCCAGTAATGACATTAACTTGGTTTTGATATGGTTGATGTGAAGTTTCCATGTGAGTTTGTCGTCTACATGTAATCCTAAATATTTTTCATAGGTTGATCGTCTGAGAACTTCTTTATCTATTGTGAGTGGTGTGAACTCCGGTAACGGTTTGTTTTTGGCACAGAAAATCATAAAAGATGTTTTTGCGGCGTTAATAGTTAGTAAATTACATTTTAGCCATTCGTTCAGCAGGTCAAGGTCTTTTTGTGCGTCCGTTATAATGTTATGAATAGATTTATTGAAGTAAAATAGACATGTGTCATCTGCATATAGAGTTAAATGCCCTTTAAGTCCTATTTTATTGATATTATTAACATAGATTAGAAAGAGCAATGAGCTAATAACCGAGCCTTGGGGACAGCCATACGTAATGTTTTGAACCGAGCTAGTGAAATTGTCTAATTTAACAACTTGTCGCCTATTCTGTAAATATGATGTGAACATATCGAGGGCGATACCTGTGATACCTATATTATTTAGTTTCTGGATGAGCTTTGGATGACTTACCGTATCATATGCTTTTTTTAAGTCAATAAAGGTCCCTAAAACAACCTTTTTTTCATCAATATTTGTTTTTATTTTTGTTATTAAGTCTACTGCAGCTGTTAGAGTACTTGACTTAGCTCGAAAGCCATACTGTTGGTCTATCAAGAAATTCTTGTCATTTAGGTATTTATTGAGACGATTATATAGAACTCGTTCGAATATCTTTGATATCACAGGTAAGACCGACACCGGTCTGTAGTTACTCGGGTCCGTTCTACTTCCGGACTTATAAATAGGAGTAACCCTAGCAATCTTAAGCGTATCGGGAAAAACACCTCGTGATAAGCACACGTTTATACAGTCAGTTAATCTCCTAATTATTATAAGTTTTAAACATTTGAGCGCCTTGGTGCTGATGCCATCTAGGCCTGTGCTTGTGTTGCTGTCAAGGTCGTCAATGATTCTAGATATTTCATCTGTGCTACATGGGGAAAGCTCGTTTAGTGTTATGCTATGTGTGTAATTATTATCGTACATAAAAATATTACCGGTGTTTATATGGTATGTGGTGGGTATTTTGTTAGCTAGGTCTGCGCCTATTGATGAAAAACATGAGTTAAATAAGTCACATACTATATTACCTTCTGTAATCAGGCCTGAGTTCGACATTAGTTTAGGAGGGGCACGGCTGTTCTCCTTAATTTTATTCAACGCTAAATTATTGATAAGGTCCCACATTTTCTTCGGTTGATTGTAATTAATTTTAAATAAGTTAAGGTAGTAACTCTTCTTTTGCGTCTTGATTAGGTTTATTACTCTGTGTTGTTTTTTGGTGAAGTTTTTCTTTAGGTCATCGTCTTTTGGTTGTGATTTTGTTTGTTGCCATAATACGTTCCGTGAGTTTATTGAATCGATAATATCTCGGTTTATCCAGTCTTTTTGTGGTAGGTTTAATATTTTAATTTTGTCTATTTTGCTCTCACTGACTTGTTCCGAAATAAATCTCTCTAAATAATTAAAGTCATTATCTTCGTTGCTGTAGGCAGCTGCTAGAGCGCAGTTATATAACTTTGTGTAATCCAGTGCTTTGTAATGTTTTTTCTATTATAAATACAAACCTTCCCATATTATAAATACAAACCTGAAACCATCTTAGAAAACAGAAATCAGAAAATCTATTGGGACCGAACAATAATTACAGACAAAACTATACACTATAATAGACCTGATATCACTGTTCACGACAAATCCAATAAAATAGTTTACTTAATAGATATAGCCATACCTAACTCACAAAACATCCAAACTACAATATCCGAAAAACTTAGTAAATACCAAGATCTCGCCATAGAAATAAAAACCCAATGGCAAGCACAGAACGTACACATCGTCCCTATAGTACTGTCCTCTACCGGTGTAGTACCAAAGGCTCTCACACAAAGCCTTAACACTCTACACATGCCTTCCCACACACTTCACATGCTTCAAAAAGCCACCATTCTCAACACCTGTCGCATTACCCGAAAATTCCTGACTTCATCTACATTGTCATCCACCTTCTTAATTTAGATTTCCCTTACACACTTGGTTCCGGCCCGTGTGCAAGGTCGTAAACTCTCTTAAAAAGAGAAGAAAAATAAAGAACTCAAAATAATAATAATAATAATAATAATAATAATATTTATTACACAAGAAACAACAGCATGTTTACACAATTGCTTATAAGCTACTTATATGTAACATAAAGAAAAAACGAACAATTGTGTCATACAATTAGCATCTGCTGCCGAACTAGGTGTACGGCCTGTATTTCAGCAAGCAGCGCCTCTAATCCACAGGTAAGGTTGAGCATGTGAGCTTTAAAACAATAATTTTGACAAGTATATGCTTAACGTAACATTTATATTAGAGCTTAACTATGAATAATTAAAAAGATGTTGATCCTCTGGGTGTGTACAATGAAAAAAGTGAGTGTGTGTATGTGAGAGGGTGTGTATGAGTAGTAAAAAACAATCAGTAAGTTATTCCAGTAGATTCTACGTTTGAGTCCCAAAACTATAAAAAAACCAACATTGTGTCAAGTGTCTTTATCACTATTTTAAGATCGTGAGTAAATCTTCCGTTTCATCATACGATAACTTCCAAAGCCACTGAGATACTGTTTTTTTAAAGTTAGGTTATCCAAAGAGTAAATTTCAACAATTTTATTAATTTTATTATAAATATAGGGGCCCAAGAAAGGGTAAAATCGTCGAATAAATGCTGTTTTTGATTGCAGCGATGTCTTACATACTGGTAAACCCTTCCGTCTTGTTGACAGGATCGGACTATACTCCAAAGTATTATGTTGTTTTGATGTAATACTCAATAAAAAGAGTTGACGCACAGTCAGAACCTCACAGTACTCGTACAGTAATGTGGTTGGGTAACGGAAATGTTTAAAAGTACAAAGTTTTAGGATTGTTCTTTGGGAGACTTCAAGTTGTTTCAGTGTCGTTTTAGGTACCCCGCCCCAGGATGATATGCAGTATGTGATCAGAGATTGACAGAGCGCGTAATAGATTTGCTTTAGAGTCGGAGGGGTTACTATATGCCTTAAAGTTTTAAAAACATAGATAAGCTTCCTTATCCTTTTACTCAACACTTGAATATGTGCTTTAAAACTGAGATTTTCATCAATTATAACGCCCAAGTATTTAATTGCACTTGTTCGTTCCAATGTATTACATGAGCAACTCGACAAAAAGTAGATCTTCAAGACAACAATTATGAGCGACTAGATTAAAATTTACATGAGAAGTGGCACGTATGGAAAAGGTCATATATTTAGTTTTATCAATGTTTAAGGTAAGTACATTATCGTGAAGCCATTTATTTACCAAATTAAAACCAGTTTGGGCCAGCTGGAAGGTCTCATCCCATGTTTTTGCGGCGAAAATGAGGGCAGTGTCATCTGCGTATGAGATAATTTTTCCATGAAATGAGTTGAGACAAAGGAGATTGCTCATATATACAAGAAAAAGGGTCGGCCCAAGAATACTACCTTGTGGTATGCCGCAAGTCACTGGTAGATCGGTACTAGTATAGCCACCCACTCTAACGCATTGGGTCCTGTCAGTTAGATAATCCGCCAGTAGAGAAAGCTGTGTGCCCCTGATGCCAATTTTTTCTAATTTTTGTATGAGTATAGGTACAGAAACCGTGTCGAAGGCCTTTGCTAGGTCTAAAAAAATAGAAATACATTTGTTGCCTTTATCTAGGTTTGTAGCTACAAAGTCTATTAAGTTACTAACTGCATGGTCGGTAGATTTACCACGGCGAAATCCAAACTGATGATCAGAAAGAATGTGTTTACTCTCAAGATAATTTACAAGGCGATTGTTAATTATTTTTTCTAGTATTTTCGACAGAGCGGGGAGTTTTGAAATAGGCCTATAGTTTTCGACACGGTCTCTGGCCCCACCCTTGTGGATTGGGCGAATCTGGGATTTTTAAGGGCTTTAGGAAAGCATCCATTTCTAAGACACAAATTAAATATATGGGTCAGATGTGGCACAAGAATATCTTTGTGAGTCTTTAATAGTTGGTTTGACAAATTATCCCAACCAACAGAACATTCATTTTTAAGCTCAATTATCAAATTACAAACTTCATCTTCATCGGTGTCAAAAAGAACAACCGAATTGGCAGCAAGCTCAGGAGAGTTGCTATTGTATTTAGGTGTCCTTGCTACATTTGTCTCTATTTGCTCCGCCAAAGATTTGCCAATATTGGAGAAATAAGCATTGATGTTGTTAATAGAGCTCTGGGGAGAGTCCGATAATGTAAGTAGTTCCTTTGGACAGTTCGTAACTTTATTTGTATTGGTTACTTGTTTTATAGTCTCCCATAACTTCTTGCTATCTTTACCAGCCTTTTGGACGAGATCTCTATCATAATTACGTTTGACTTTTCTTAAAATTTTGTAACAAAAATTCCTATTGCGCATGCAGCGCAATAGGCCTTGTGTGATCCAAGGTTTTATAATCCTTTTGCGACGTGGAAGTATTGTTGTTTCAGAGTTCATGGCTACAGCAGACTTTAATTTATGAATTACATAATTGATTGCAAAATTACAGTCCTCAGTTTGATAGAATGCATCAAAAACTATTTCCTTTATGTCCCGAGATAACGCCTTTTGATCTATTTTAGTGCGTGTTAAGACAGCATATTTACGGGTCTGTTGGATATTTAAACAAAGTAGGACACATTTGTGATCAGTAAGAGTAGATTGTGGAACAATGGTGACAGAACTATGTTTGGTTTTCAAGAGCACGTGGTCCAAACAGGTCCCACTAGCATCCCTAGTTGTAAAATAATGTGCCGGCAAAAGACCATGGAAGGCTGTGAGTGAGAGATATTGGGTAGCGGAAGAGCTTAGATTGTCAGAAATAATATCTACGTTTAAATCCCCCATAATTACGACGTTAGTAAAACTGGACAGATTCTTCAAAGTTTCGTCAAGTGACGTCACAAAAGGCTCAAAGTTATTATACGAAGGAGAACGATAGATAGCCAATAATGCAGTGTCGTTGTAACCAAATTTAACTAGAAGGCAATTACTATTTTGAACATTAGGTTCCTCAACGCAGAAACTAAGCTCCTCCTTTATATACAACATGTCCCAAAATTCAACGATAAGCCGGCACCAGAGGATGGACCTACTAATGACTACTCGAGAAAAAAAAAGAAAAAAAAAATACCTCTACTTTTTTTTAAATTACTTAAAAAAATGGAAATTCTTCGAAAATGTATACCCCTTATGACACTTTTAACTACCATGACCACAATTTTTCAAATATTTCAGTTTTTTTGTTTGTATCGGCAACCTAAGTAGTACTACTATTCACCATAATCTTTGAAAATTACAGAATTTTCGTAGTTTTATACAAAAAAACAACCAAAAAAAATTATTTCCCTAAAATTTTGAAAGATTTTAACGTTCAGTACACTTTAACTCATCGTAGTGTAAAAAAAAATATGGACACTACTATGGCAAGTTTTTTAAAAAATTAGCGCAACTAACCTAGATTTTAAAATGGTATAATACTTTAGTAAAACTAGCTACAAAAAAAAAATAATGACACTTTTTCTAATCAAGAACCAATTTCATAAGTTGTTTCTGCTAGCAGATTATATCGAAAAAAGGTACCCAAATGCTCAAAGATACCCGAATTATCGAGTATTTATTAATGTGCATCAAGCGTTTTCGGAGGGCCGTTTACCATCTGATAGGAGAAATGCTGGAAGACCTAGATCGGAACGCGACGAAGAAGTTCTCAATGAAATTGAAAATGATTCAACTACCTCGGTACGTGCCATAGAAATAGCTACGGGAATCCCAAAAAGTACTGCACATCGAATCCTAAAACGTCACAGACTTCACCCATATCACTACAGGCCGAGGCAATAACGTCTGCACACAGACGTTATTGCCGCGGGACTATCCACTACGATTCGCATTTTGCCGTGTGATGCTGCAAAAGCACAGAGAAGATCCCCAATTCTTGGATAATATTCTATGGTCGGATGAATCAACCTGCAAGAGAGATGGCTATTTAAATCTTCACAACCTACATAGCTGGAGCAATGAAAATCCGCACCTGATGAGACAAGACAAATCCCAATATCAATTCAAGGTTAACCTATGGACGGGCATATTAAACGGAAAAGTGATTGGGCCTTTTGAATTACAAGGAAACTTGGATGGCAATAGTTATTTGAACTTTTTACAAAATGACTTGCCAGTATTATTAGAAGACATGCCCATTAGTGATCCACAAAACATATGGTTTCAAAATGATGGTTGCCCAGCTCACTATGCCCGTCCTGTGCGAGAATACTTAAACCAAGAGTATCCAGGGCGTTGGATAGGGCGACTTGGTCCTATTTCATGGCCACCCCGTTCACCCGATCTAAACCCCCTGGACTTCTTCTATTGGGGTTGTCTCAAAGACAGAGTCTACTCGAAACCCATTGCAACACTGAACGACCTTCGCCAAAAAATCACTCAGGCTGCGGATCATATCAATAGTAGAAGATATGCACGACGAATAAAACGATCTTTTTTAAGGCGATGTCGTGCCTGTATTAATGCCGGTGGTAAACAGTTCGAACATTTATTATAATATTATTAATAATGCAATAAATTTACATTTATTGACACCATTTGTTTCATTCATTCAACATTTTCCAACAACAAAAATCTATTTTGGGCACATAGTAGAAGTGATTACTATTAACAACAACTTATGAAATTTGGTTCTCGATTAGAAAAAGCGTCATTTTTTTTTTTGTGGCTAGTTTTCCTAAAGTATTATACCATTTTAAAATCTAGGTTAGTTGCGCTAATTTTTTAAAAAACTTGCCATAGTAGTTTCCATATTTTTTTTTACGCTACGATGAGTTAAAGTGTACTGAACGTTAAAATCTTTCAAAATTTTAGGGAAATAATTTTTTTTGGTTGTTTTTTTTGTATAAAACTACGAAAATTCTGTAATTTTCAAAGATTATGGTGAATAGAAGTACTACTTAGGTTGCCGATACAAACAAAAAAAATGAAATATTTGAAAAATTGTGGTCATGGTAGTTAAAAGTGTCATAAGGGGTATACATTTTCGAAGAATTTCCATTTTTTTAAGTAATTTAAAAAAAAGTAGAGGAATTTTTTTTTTCTTTTTTTTTCTCGTGTAGTCATTAGTAGGTCCATCCTCTGGTGCCGGCTTATCGTTGAATTTTGGGACATGTTGTATACCACAACACCATCATTCTGTAGAAGGTTTTCTGTGGTACTAAAGGAGCAATAGCCACTGATTGTAGGGATGACAGGTACACCAGTCAGCCAGCACTCGGTGAGAATGAGAACGTCACAATCAATCTTAAGCCTAGCGACTAAAAGCTGAAAACCCGCAAAATTACAATTTAGACTACGAATATTTTGCGTAATGACTGACAAGGACGATGGAGCCGTAATTATTTTGTGGCAGTCATCGACAAGACACTCGAACGATTCCGAAACAACAAAATCATCAATGTTGTTAGAAGTATTATCAAAATTAGCCATTAATACGGAGCGTGTATATATGATCAGATTGGTATTTTTCCAGGATAATAATATTACAAATAGTACAAATTATGTATTCTAATAGAATGTCTGCAGGGCAGAAAACATCGAGAAGTGGATAACAGAATCCTAGCAAGATATACTATAACAGATATAAAGTTAGGGATTGTATATTTTTCGCGCGGAGAATCTACATTAATTATATAATTAAATGTATGAAATATTGACAGTGTATTTATAACTATGTAATAACATTTTATATGCATGTGTTAGAATTTATGTATATATGTAGATATGTAAATAGATCTATGTCAATATTAAATCCTTGTTACTTATTAGGTATTTAAAGGGAAATGTAAATAATAAGATTCAATTCAGAACAACAGTATTTATTTTGTAGTACATAACAACTAATCTATCGTGGTAGTATATATATCACAACGTCACGTTACAATATACCAATCATCATCATAATAACATTAGGTACACACATAGTTCATAAATATACACCATCATCAACAATAAATCAAGTCCAAGACTGACATTCGCGACGCCCCCGTCAGGGGGCGTGGCAGGCGGTTACGGGGCTTCGCCCCCCTCCCGCAGGAGCTTTACGTTGGCCCGTAAATACGGGCCCCTCGTCAGGTGGCCTATGGCGTGGATGGTGGCGGGGTTTAGCCCGCTTGTGTAAGGTTGCATGTGAGTAAGTTTTCCCGTGGGCGCGCCGCGACACTATAGCATAACAGACGCTGCCGGGCAGCGCCGTAGCTAAGTGTCGCTTTCTTCACGGCATCCCGGCGGTCTACCCCCGCTGAGTGAGACCCCCAGTTACCTGGGGGAGGCCCGGCGGGGGTGACCAGCGACAGAGATGCCGACTTAGGCGCGTCCACGGGGGAGGGGTGTGTGGCTCCCGTCCTCCCCATTTCCAGGTCTAGCCGGTTGTGGTTTGGGCGGGAATGCCGACATGAGTGTGTGGGCGGTATTGTAGTTGTGTAACACCGCCCAGTGTCTGCGGCGCGCCGTGGGCCCGTACCATCGGTGCGACGCGTGAGGTTGGCGCATGTGGAGTCGTGTGTGTATGAGTCGGGGGTGTGCGTTACCTATGTTAACTTAGGCAACTACACACCCCTTGGTGAGAGTTATTTTGTATAGTAGCAGTGTATGGATAAGCCGCGTGTAGACTGGTACGGCTTATCCAAGCGTCAAGTCCGGTGGGGTGGGGGCGTCGCCGTCCGCAACTAGGTCGCGGGTCAGGCGCCTCGCGTCGGGTGGCCGCGCGTGCCATGGCGCTATTTGCTTGACGTGGGGCCAAGCAGATGCGTCGGCACGCGCGAACATTACCTTCGCTAGGCGCCGCACAAACTCGTCCAGGCTCTCAATCCCGAGGTCGCGCTGGATGACTTGATTCCTCACGAAGCGAGGGGCACCGACGATTGTCCGCAGCGCAAGGCTTTGTTGCGCGCGGAGCGGCTTCTTGTGGGACTCGCTCGTGAGGGCAAGCCACGCTGGCGCCGCGTACGTCAGTATCGGGCGTATATAGGTTTTATATACGCCCAACTTGACGCGCAGCGGGAGGCGCTGGCTGCTTCACTGTGGCACCGCTCTTTTATACCCGTTAACAAACAAGTATGATTCACAAGTGAAAGTTGAGTCAATTCAGTGTTGGCTTATAGAAAAATAAGTTTGTTATGAAAATCATTTAGGAAATTCATTAAATAATTAAAAATTGAGTATAAAATATTAAACAGATAATAATTACATTTATTTGTATATCAACAATCTATTTTCATGTATTAGACACCGTCATAATAATTACATTATACATCACATGCAATGTAGTAAAAAAATGAGTGTAAATTCAGAATAAAGAAGAATAACCAAACTTAAAAAGGAGTCTATGAAAACTAGAAAGACTATAACCACAAAAATAATTAGTCATACTGCTTTCCTCAGGGTCTCGATGTCATTTTCAGAAGTAATTCTGATGTGCTGTTCCTTTTCTTTTTCCCTCAAATAAACAACGCCGTGCGAAGTCCAGCAGAATGCATAATTATATTGTTGTTGAAACATTCTGGCCAAATAAAATAGTTTTTGAGTCTTCGCAGTGAGATGATCCGATATATCGTTCCTTAAATACAAAAGTCACACATTTCAAAAAATATCAAAAATGTTTTTTTTGCATAAAATGCATCTTAAACGATGAAACTTTAATGTTTCGCTAAAACAGCCGTCGTTTTATGATCAAAAACACCCATACACGCACTCACGTTAGTTTTGTTTTGTCCCGTTTCTGTAACTGAGTTCCGCGCAAAAGTACCATATTGTCAGTTGTCAACAGTCATTTGGCGCGAGCACACGCATTTTTTGTGAAAAACTACCACATTCCAAAAAACTGCTATAAAACAGGTGAAATTATATATTCAAAAGTGCCACATTCTAAAATATATTCGTCTTGCAGATCACATTCACGTAAGTATCTTATCATTTTTATGTGCAATAGTACAATATTTCGAAATAGGTTGGTTTTGCATTTATTAATCTGATATTTTCTCTTATTTATGTTTGCAATACTACCATATTTTGAATTAACTAACTTAATTGCAAAAAATAATTAGAATTATTTTCTTATTTCTTTATGCTAAAGTAACATATTTCGAAATATGGGGTCTTTGTATTTGAAAGTGATCTCTAAATAGATTTTATTTTATATTAAAAAGCAATTTTTAGTTTTAATGTTGTTTTGTTTGAAAGTTTTTGTAGTTTTTGGAGTAATCTTATAGATTAAACAAATTAATTTAGAAGAACTATTAAAACCAATTAAATTTTACTTACCCACATAGATACATTATGACGAGAAAGTAAATTGGTTGATACAGGTAGGTACTTATTCTTTTTTTTTTTTCAGAATGACCACAAGAGCGCACCGTATTTTGAACATGGTACCACCTTTAAATGCCCCTCGAGATGGACAGCAATCTCCGTCAACAATACGACCTAGTGAAATGGATTCAAGTGACATTCAGACTACCAATAGTATTTATCATGAACATGATGCTGATGACGTTAACTCTCTACCGGACAGTCAGTTTTCTTTAGATATTCTGAACTCCGGTGAAGAAAACGAAGACATTCAAGCAACGCCTCCAAAACACAGAATATTCAATAAACCATCTTTAGTCATCCAAGAAACCGACTCAGACAGTGACTCTTCCTCTGATGAATCTTCTAGCTCTTCCAGCAGTTCTAGTTCTAGTTATTCAAGTAGCTCCAGTTCTACAAATAACCTCAAAGATTTCTCATCCGATGATAGTGTCAAAGATCCTACGTATGAAGATCCATTTTCTGAAAACTGCAAAGCCCAGTCAGATTCCGATGAAGAGAAACAACCACAAGCACAGTTATCTGACATTCAAGACTTTCCGCAATCAACCGTGGATAACCAGGAGTTATTTAGTATTTATTCACCATCTGCCAGAGTTGATGATCAGCCACCTAGCGTTGATGAGCACCCATCTAGCGTCGGCGAGCAGTCTCCTAGTGTTGACGTTGAATCGCGCAGTAGATGTCGTAAAAGAAAATCAGAACCCCTCTTATGGAAACGAAACCAGAGCAAGCTATTGAAAAACAAAGGTATGTCCTATACTTCTATGTCAAAATCAAAGAAAGTTTATGATGCCAAAAAAATGGGGCCTGTATGTTTCGGTAAATGTAAACTAAAATGTTCAACAGAGTTTACGTTTGAAGAACGAAAACATATCTTTGAAAAGTTCTGGGAGTGCGGTGATCTGGAAATCCAACGACAGTTTATTCACGATCACATGACCAAGATAGAACCAAAATATAGATACGTTCGTGAAGGTAGCAGTCGCAAAAATTACAATCACGCATATTTTCTGACTCGAAATAATAAAAAAACTCGTGTATGTAAAGTATTCTTCATGAATACCCCTGGAATCTCAGACACAATGATCAGAACCGTTGTCAAGAAGCAGTCCGAAACTGGTCTGCACCTTAAAGATAACAGGGGAAAACATAACAACCATAAGACACTAGACTCAGAGCTGACCGGTGGTGTCAAAGCACACATCAATTCAATACCCCGCATAGAAAGTCATTACTGTAGGGCGCGATCGACTCGGGAGTATATTGAGGGCGGGTTTACAGTCGCGGCACTACATCGACATTACGTAGAAAAATGTGAATCTGAGGGTGCACCACACGTTTCATATCAAGTATACTACAACATATTTACACATGATTTTAACTTATCTTTCTGGCAGCCTAAGAAAGACCAATGCGAAGATTGCATGGCTTACCAAAACGCTGAAGATAAATCGTTACTACAAGAGACATACGACGAGCACTTGAAGCAAAAGACTCTCGCTAGAGCTGAAAAAGATAGAGATAAAGAGCTTGTGAGTAATACCTTTGTAGTGGCTGTGTACGACCTCCAAGCGGTGATGCCTTGTCCTAAGGGTGATGTGTCTAATTTCTATTATACGTCTAAATTAAATCTACTTAATTTCACAATAACCGAGCTCGGTACAAAGGACACAACTTGTTTTGTATGGCATGAGGGAGAAGGCGCCCGAGGTATTAATGAAATTGGCTCCTGTGTTCTAATGTATCTCAGAAAATTGAATGATAATGCCACGGAACCTTGTGATGTCACTTTCTATAGCGATAATTGCTGTGGCCAGCAAAAAAACAAATTCATGCTGGCAATGTACCAATATGCGACTCAAGAATTACCGAACATCAATAGTATTACTCATAAGTTCTTAATAAAAGGACATACCCAAAACGAAGGAGACTGTGTTCATTCTGTCATCCAACGTTACATTACGAGAGCATTAAAATCATCTCGTTCCAGAGCAATATATCACTCTAATTAAAACAGCAAAGAAAACTGGAAAGCCTTATACTGTTGAAGAACTGACACATAAGAATTTTTTTGACCTCAAACCTCTGTGTACAGGAAACTACAATATAGATGACGATGGCAATAAATTCAAATGGACCGATATAAAGATTCTGAAGGCGGATAAAGTAAGCAATGGCATATTTTTCTTTAAAACATCCTACGAAGAGGAAGAGTTCAGGTCGGTATCTACGTTGAGAAAACGCCGCACCAAGTCGAAGACGGTGCCTGATAATAACACAGGTCTGCAATGGTTTTCCTCTCTGAGATCTGATTAACGTTTTCTATAGTTTCTGATGTGCTGATTACGAGAAAAATAATAAAAAAATTCTATCACGTCAGGATTCTTTGATATTGAATATTTAAGATTTTAACTGTCTGAGCGCATACATGTCTGAGCGCATACATTTTAAAATCTATAAAACGTCACTTAATTACTTCAGCTTAATTTTTATTGCATTTAATTAGTTTAAGACGACATAGAAATGAATGCAAATCAGTAATTTGTTAATTACTACATAATAAGTGTAAGTAATTCGCATTAACCATTTCGAAAACGGGTCATTTTGGCTTCATTTAGTAATGAGCTCATTAATACACGATGTTTAGGTGATATTGCCTAATTGTTGTTAATGTTGTTCAAAAAGGGTATAATGAAGAAAACAAAAGGTTTTTTTTGTATAAGTACCTACTCTGAATTAGAAAACTAACAGTCGAAGTGCGCATCTTGCAACCTAAACTTTATAATGTCGTCGCGAAGTTGTTTAAACTCTTCGAATTGTTTTTGTTATATTTGCGGGAAATTCATGGTGATAAAACAACGAAACAACATTACAGACTATGTGAAAAATATTTACAAAAGTTATTTTGGACATTCTATAAGTAACCAAGACAAAACTTGGACACCTCAAAACTCAATGATGTCGAGTTACAAGCGTGGAAATCATTTAAGGAAGTGGTAAAAAACTTTTTGGGGAACAATAAAAGCTCGGACTATAAAGAAATAGTAGCCAAAATGATAACGAATTTTGGTGTAATGGGTTGTAATATGAGCGTTAAACTTCATTTTCTGAATTCGCACATTGATTACTTCCCAGAAAATCTAGGAGCCGTTAGCGAAGAACAAGGTGAAAGATTTCACCAAGATTTAAAAGAGCTTGAAGTCCGGTATCAAGGAAGATGGAATGTCAGCATGATGGCGGACTATTGTTGGTTGTTGAAGCGTGATGATCCAAACCGGAAATATAAGCGAAAATCGCACAACAGAAGCTTCCAGGAAAAAAGGACCAGGTTCCACAAATAAAATTTAAGTGTATTTTAACCCAGCAATAAGTTGTTATTACGTGTTAATAGTTTTTTAAGTTAAAAATTAAGTACTTTTTTAAATATATAATTTTTTAAGTGAAAACTTGTCTTTTTTCTCAATTTTCTATCTGTAGCTTTTTTGAAAAATCAGGAGGTGATGGAGAAAAACTAAGTACATATTCGTAATCAGCGCATCAAAATACTCCAGAATCAGCTATCAAATTCCAGAGAGGAAGTTATGACCTTCATTTTGCAGGCCTGTGAATTTGACTCTAAACCAACTTTACACTGAAAAGCTTACAGTTCCTGAAGCAAAGAAGCAAGGCATTCTAAAGCTAATTCAAAAAAACGTCGTGCCAAGATTTTATGAATCTTTTTATGCTAATCTCTAAATTCGTACATAAGTTACTGTTGGGAACTGATTTTTAATGTTTTAGTTTAAGTTTTTTTTAATACTTTTACGAGCATTACGCTCAATGTAGTTTTAAGTAAACGTTTTATAAAAATGTTTTTGTAAGAACACTATGTACACCACTTTTATGTGCTTTATACGGTTGTGATTAGTGTAGATCATGGAAATAGTTAATTTTGAAGGTGTCTCACTCCTTAAGTGCCTTATTTTATAAAACCATAACTGCTAATACTATTTTAAGATGAAATTACCTCTGTTTCTGAAACGTAATGTTATGGACCAAGTTGATTAACTTAGCTTTAATATTTCATTTAAATTGTAGAAAAGGAGTAATGATCTTATCGTAACTCAGTGGCGTAACATGGTTTTATTTTACTGCGAGACACTATAATTTAGATACGAGTCATTATAGTTTAGACAGCTTAATATTAGGTATTTTTCATTATTGAACTGCATTCCACACACCTGTGATAAGTAAGCTAATACAGCTTTTAAGAGAAGATACTCAATGTTTATTGTGTTTATGTAGGGCGTGTCTACCCGGCACATTACAAAACATAGGTTTAAGTCCTGTAACGTATAAATTAGTCTAGTTTCGTTTTAGGTGTGGTAAAACAATACAAAATAGTAAGTGTTATTCTGTTTAAAAAGTCTGATTTGATCGTGATTAAAATTTAATTATTAAAGTAAGTTATTTTTTAGTTATTGTTTATTTAATCACTTGTCAAAAAAGGTTTCAGAGAATAATTATAAGTACCTATATTGTTGTAACTGAGAGCTGTTATCTTTTAGGGAGCCAGCTAAATACCTAGTTAGTGTATTTATTTTTACAATAATTCTTATGTTTGTTTTGTTAATTCTATGAAAAAGTTTTATGCATCTTTGTTTTTATAGCTTAAAAGGTTTGTTTCGTTTTTAACTTAAATTTATTACTCTTACCTACTAATATAGGTAATATTAATTTTAGACTTAATTGATGATCTCATGATAAGATTTAACTATTTGTTTTCCCTTAGCAAGTTTACTATGTAGGAAGTTAGTATGTGCCATTTTTTTCTTAAATTTACGTTTTGTGCGGTTGACAACTGAAAATAAAACTCAAATTTTCCTAATAATGGTGGTTTAATTTTTAAAATTTTAATGTTCTCGAAGTCAAAGTCTATATACAAAACTAACTTATATGCATTTTTTCCAGAGTCCATTCGAGGTATGGTTAAGATTGCTTTATTTAAAAATAGGCTATTTAATTACGCATCTTTTGATATAAAAAAAGTCTACGTAATACACATAGTTTATACAAAAATCATAAAATAATCAAAATTATTTTTGCAAATGCCGCTCCTGTATAATTTGCTTATTTTGACTTGTGGTGCTTTTGTATTTAAGGAGCGATATAAACCGGTTTTAACGGGCCTTGTAAGTCCAAAATAGACGTATTAAAATTATATTATTAAAATTAAATACATTTTGATCGATCAAATTATACACTGGAAGCTGTGGTTGGATGGTTTTGTACCAAATTCCCTTTTCTGTTGACCTTTGGTTAAAGTATTCACTCCACACATCTGTACACTGCTGTTTTATTATTTTTATATAATCTGTATATAAAGGACGAACATTTACAGAAATTCCATCTGACACGGCTTGGTTGGCCAAAAGATCCACTCTTTCATTGTCCTGAATCTGTACATGAGATGGGATCCACTGTAAAACTATCGAGATTGATCTTTGACCTAGTTTGAATATAGACTCCAAAATCATGTAGGCTATCGGTACTCCTCGCACGGGCGAGGTGCACCGAGCCAAGTGTTGCAGCGCCATCACTTTTGATGCAGGGCACCTCGGAGCCAGCAGTTGAAGGTAATAATACATTTACGTAGCTGTGACTTTTAATAAGCAGTAGTTATATTATTTGATTTCAAACGTTAATGAATGCGCGCATGCTCCGCCCGCTAACACAGCGAAAACGCTAACGTTGCTTAACAGTCGAAGCCCCTGATAAAGTGTGGTGGGTCTTACTTACTGTGTAACATAACAATATAAATTTTCACTTACAACATGTACATAAATAATTAATTTTACAGTCGAACAAGATATTTTGAGCACTGGTTAACAGATAACTTGTTACTACTTTTAAACAATGTTTTGTGAGTAGTTCCCGGAATTAATTATAAAGACCAGAAAAATCCCGTGATTTATTAAATAAAAAAGTTATTTACTTTTACACAATTTAAACCATCCGACATCGGATGTCCGAATGTCTTATCTCTGAGGTTTTTGTTATTATTTATTTGTAATATTGTTGGCCACACGGGGTTGTATTATAAATCCCGGGTAATCCCGGGAAGATCCATATTAATATCAACCTTTCGATGCAAGTACATAAATAACTCTACCTAATTCCGACCTCTGCTTATGAGTCTTAGTTTTTGTCATTCATTTAAAGAACATAGCTTTCTAGCTTCACCACTTTGTTCACAGTGCTAGCGCAGGTCTCCAGTACTCGTTGGACCACAAATCGTGGGCCGTCAGCGTGTGTTTCACCGCTGATGGTACGCGCGTGGCGACTGTAGCCGCCGACGGCTCCGTGCGAGTGGCGCTAACTAACGGTTTGACCGTACTCCAAACGTTTCAAGACCATACTGATGTGGTAAGTACTTAACTTATTACTGTCGCTGTCCTCTGTTCTTCTTACCATTGTACAACAGAACAGACCAACGGACGCGTGAAGTATCCGCGGCCGACGCACATATATTCCATATTTACGCGGCCAAAATTATTTGTTTACTTATATCAAGACTGCATGATATTACATATCTCTTAAAAGTATTTTTTTTTATTTAGTTCAGTTTTTTTGTAAATTAAGGTAAAAAATCATTATTTCACATTTTTAGGGGGATATTGTTATTCGCGTCCGTAGGAGATACCTAACCACAACCCTACACGTGTCCCCCGGGTGGTGCTAAATGAATAACAACGCCGAGTCTCGGGCGGCGGTCAATCAGCCCGACCAAACCAGCCTAACCAGCTTGGTGTAGCAGTGAGGGTAGGAAATGACTCTCACAAATCGCAACCCTGGAGACTTCAACAGGATCGATGACCTTGGCTTGACTGTCTGGGCCATGAAGAAGACAACTTCTATAAAAAATCACCCCAAGTCTACGGTTAGATTTCGTGCCAAGAGACTGCATGGCTGGTGGGAGACCAGTTACTAGCGATTCAACCTCTACGGATATGGCAAACGTAGTTGTATTTTGCCTTCTTAGGGAATGGCGTCACCCCTAAGTGACCTTTTATTTCGTCCAATACTCGTGGGAACAAAATGAATGAAAACCCAAAAAATAAATCAAACCCAACTATGATCCAACAAACTCTTTCCAAGGGCATGTTTACAAAAACACGCAGCAATTCGCTTGGTACCTTACCGCAAGACATGAACACTCCTGAAATAATATTTAGTGCGAACGACCGAAACAGGAACGCCTGGCAACATGACCGAATACCTCAAGCCAAAAGAAGAAGAGTGGAAACCAAATCACCAGAAACAGAAAATGATACCAAAAATCCTAATAATGCATATTCAATACCTACACAAAATCAATTTGAAATTTTAGGCAATGAGGAAGACATAACAAATAACAAAGAAACAGAAAAGCCACCAAAACCAGAACCCATCTTTGTAACTGGAGTCCTAGATATCAACGCTCTTAGGTCTGAAATATTAAAAATTACAACAGCAGAAAACTATACAATGACCACGCTCAGGTCAGGACACATAGTGAAAATAATGCCAGCAAGTATAGAGGTATACAAATTAATTAGAGAAAAATTCATCACAGACAACATCAGTCACTATACATACATGTTAAAGAATGAAAGGCCCTACAGAGTTGTACTGAGAGGTCTCCATAGTTCAGAGGATACCTCTCAAATAAAGGAAGAACTCAAAGAACATGGACACGAAGTAAGACAACTAGTAAATGTACGCCACCGAACTTCAAAAGAACCTTTACCCCTATTTTATGTAGACCTGGAACCAAAACCGAACAATAAAGATATATTTAAAGTAAAATTCTTAAATAATATGAAAGTATCCTTTGAACCACCCTATAAGAAAAAAGAAATCCTCCAATGCAAAAGATGTCAAAGATTTGGTCATTCCAAAAATCAATGCTATCGGCCATTCAGATGCGTCAAGTGTGGAGACGACCATCCTACCACCACTTGTACCAAAACTCGAGACACAGAAGCTACATGTGCGAACTGCCTAGAAAAACATCCGGCTAGTTATAGAGGATGTGTCAAATACAAACAATACAAAGAACATATTCTAAAAATTCAACCGAAGCAAGCACAGATCAATATAAACCAATACACCCGGATGCCCGGAGTTGCCAAATCACAGACAAAGACGTATAATACTTACAACAAAAATACAACAACATACGCTGAAGTGACCAAAAACAAAACAGAAAACATAAATAACCTAGAACAACCGCTTCAAATGCAACAACTTGGTGACATCTTGGATAAGATGTTCAACAGAATACAAACTATGATGTTAAACATGGTAGACAACATGATGGATAGATTTCTCCAGCTTTTAAGCAGTCAAAGGAAAATATAATCCTAATCTTAATATAATCCTATGGAATGCCAACGGACTAGTCGCTCGAAGACTAGAGCTTGAAATCTTCCTGAATATGAAAAAAATTGACGTAGCACTAATATCTGAGACCAGATTTACAAACAAAAGCTTTGTATCAATTAAGGGCTATACCATGTACGCTACTAATCATCCTTCGGGTAATGCGCATGGAGGAACGGCAGTACTTATAAAAACTAACATAAAACACCACCCACTTGAGCCTTTCTCAACAGACAAGATACAAGCCACACTAATCAAAGTCAAAGATGACAGCTCGGACATCACAATCGCTGCAGTTTACTGCCCTCCTAAACACCAAATAACAAGGGAAGACTATAACGAATTCTTCTCTAAACTCGGACATCGTTTTGTATGTGGAGGTGACTGGAACGCAAAGCATACATTCTGGGGCTCTAGGTTAGTAACCACTAGAGGAAGACAGCTCTACCAATCTGTCAGGGATCTCAATCTCGATTGCTTGTCTACTGGGGAACCTACTTATTGGCCGACTGACCCTCGAAAAACCCCTGATCTACTAGATTTTTTCGTATCTAAAAACATTGCAATCAACAATACTCACATGGCATCCGACTTAGATCTCACCTCAGACCACTCTGCAGTTATTCTTAACGTGAATAATAAGATAATACTGACTGAAACACAACCAAAAATCTACAACAAGAAAACTAACTGGGAAAAGTATCAAGATATCATTACAGCGGAGACAGAGCTTAAGATCTCTCTAAAAAACATCGATGAGGTAGAACAAGCCATAGAAGAACTAAACCGATTGATCCATGATGCGGCAAACAGGTCCACTCGTCAACACAAAGCGGGAACCGCAAAAGAACATGTTTATCCTGCGTCCATCAAGGACTGTATAACTGAAAGACGCAGACTTCGCAGAGAGTGGCACAGAACCCACTGTCCAAGAGATAAAACTGCATTTAATAAAGCTTCACAGCAACTAAAGGCACATATCAAAGAATGGGAAAATGAGAATCTACAATCACATCTCTCAAAACTGACACATACTAGTGACACAAACTACTCTCTGTGGAAGGTTACTAAAAACCTAAAGCGCCCCAAACAACAGGTTACACCATTAAAAACAGAAAAAGGGACCTGGGCTCGCTCCGACCTTGAAAAAGCTAATACATATGCCAATCACCTGCATAAAGTTTTTGAACCACTCCCTAGCAACAATCAGCAACTCGACAATGAAATAACCAAATACCTCAACTCTCCTTCTCAAATGTGCCTACCACTAAAACATGTTACACTACCTGAACTAAGGCGGGAAATTCTAAAACTTCAAGAAGGTAAATGCCCTGGTTACGATCTTATCGACGCCACTCTTTTGAAACATCTCCCAAAAAAAGGTTTACTGCTCATACTTAGTATCTTTAATGCATGCCTAAGATTGTCCTTCTACCCAAGCCAGTGGAAAATAGCTCAGGTAATAATGATACTGAAACCAGGTAAACCAGCTCAAGATGTGGCATCGTACAGACCCATAAGTCTCCTTCCAGTAGTTGGAAAACTATTGGAAAGGATTATACTAAATAGAATGCGAGAACACCTAGCAGAGATAATACCAACTCACCAGTTTGGATTTAGAGAGGGCCACGGTACCGTCGAACAAGTGCATCGTTTGGTTGACGTCATCGGTAGAGCGCTGGAAAACAAACTATATTGCTGTGCAGCCTTCCTAGACATCAGCCAAGCATTCGACAAGGTGTGGCATAGCGGGTTACTGTATAAAATTAAAAAAATGCTACCACACTCGTTCTACGCATTATTAGAATCGTATCTTAAAAATAGATGCTACGAAGTGAAATATAATTCCGACACATCTCAAATGTACAAAATTAAGTCTGGAGTGCCACAGGGTAGCATACTGGGACCAGTTCTCTACCTAATATTCACAGCAGATATACCCACTCATGCTTATACCACTACAGCGACATATGCAGATGATACCGCAATCCTCTCAACACATGAGAATTGTGACTCCGCATCCGAAAGGCTACAGCTACACCTGACTCAGATCGAAGAATGGCTCGAACAGTGGCGTATTAAAGTCAATACAGATAAGTCAGTTCAAGTAACCTTCACACTCCGAAGAAAAACCTGCCCACCTGTGAAACTTTGTAATACAGAGATCCCACAATCAGATGTCGCCAAATACTTAGGTATGCATCTCGACAGACGGCTCACTTGGCGAACACACATATGGACCAAAAGGAAACAACTAGATTGCAAACTCCGAAGCATGTACTGGCTCATTGGACGTAGGTCACAGTTGACAGACGCTAGTAAAATGGCTATCTATAAAACTATACTGAAGCCGGTATGGACATACGGCATACAGCTATGGGGCACAACCAGTCACAGTAATATCGAAATACTACAAAGGTTTCAAAGTAAAACAATGAGAGCCATGTTCAATATTCCACCGCACATAAGCAACAAATATGTGAACCTAGATTTGAATCTACGAACAGTGAAGGAAGAAATTGAGACATACAGCAAGAATTATCAGGCCAGACTAGACCATCACATCAACCAGTTAGCTGCTGAACTGCAGGGAGAGGGCAGTCTAAGATACTATCGCCTTAAAAGAAATAGTATACGAGACCTAGCAACAAGATTTGCAGACCGAACATGAGAATGTCATCAATGGATGCACAACTCAGCTGAAAATATATCTACCGATGAAAATCAGACAACATATTAGATTATTGTTTCATAGAAACAGATTGCTAAGTAGCAGGTTAAATAAAAAAAAATAAAAAAAAATAAAAAAAAATATTTCACATAATTATTTTTTGCAAAGAAATACACACAAAATAACAAAATTTGTACAATGTTACAAACATGATCCTCTCATTACATTGTATGAATGAGTTGTATTGATATAATTCAGCATTGCACATGTCAGCGGGCACGCCCTTGGACTGCCTTGGAGGCTTTTTATGTATTCAGTTTAGCAGGCTTTGCTTGAGTTAATTGTCGATTTTGGTATATATAACTTTTTATTTATTTATTTTGGCATATTGGTGTGTGCTAGCTAACATGTAGCAAATTATTTAATTGAATGACGTATAAAGATGAATCAGAATCAGAATCAGAATCAGAATCAGATCTTTATTTGCTTAGAATGTAGGTACAGGTAGGTATAAGATGTTGTACATGAATTAATGAGATCGGCTACAGTCTACCTTACGGCATGCAAATTATTTCATAAATTAAAAATATAAATAAAATCAAAACAATGTCAACAAAACAGAAATTAAAGTCAAGTCAATTAATAATATTATAGTCAGGTACATGGTCAAATTTGCAATTAAAAAAACAATAATTATCTGGATAAATTCATGTCATTTAAAAAGTCTTTCACAGAGTAGTAACATTTGTCTAAAAGTAGTGCAGTTACCTTAGATTTAAAAACGTTTACAGAACAGTCCTTAAAACCATGAGGTATTTTATTATAAATGACAGGACCCATTGTCATAATACTTTTTCTTAACAGTGCTGTTTTGTAATTACCCGAATGTAGCAAGCTCTTGTATTGGGATCTCAAGGGGCCATTTCGTGTTCTTATATTGGCCAGTGACGGAAATAAGTCTAAATTGGTTTTTACAAAAATTGCCACCTCTAATATGTACAGACACGGAAAAGTCAGTATCCTCAGAGACCGAAACACAGGTTCACAGCTGTCTGTGCTTTTAAGGTTTGACAATGATCTTATACACCGTTTCTGGGCCTTAAAAATCTCCTCCCTCTCACTACAGTTACCCCAAAATATGATTCCAAATCTTAACACTGACGCAACCAACCCATGATAAGCTATTATAAGTGTATCATTGCTAACTTTGTGTGATAAGTTATACAGTACGTAGGCTGATTTATTTAACTTTTTACATACGTCATCGGCATGCGGTTTCCAAGTCAAATTGTGATGATTGACATAATTATTATTTTTTGACATAATATGTTGTATAGCTTCAAGTTCTTCAAACCTATCAGACAGACGTGTTGCTGGGGAGTTTGTTCCTCCACTTCTTCTTCCCAGCAAAAACACTAGGAAGTGGTGAAGGGTGGGCGTTTTGGGGGACTGTCTTATTTTAACGTTTTTGATGTTCAAAAAGTGCTGATTCTCAGCCTAATTTGAATAAATGAATTTTGATTTTGAAACAAATTAATACAACAGAAGAATTTTACACAAATTTAAAATTATAACGTAATTAATAATTAATAATTTATTTATTTTCTTACCACAAATTACAGAGATAAGTAATACATAGTCTTCAGACACAATTTCTTAATTAATTTGTGGAAGACTGGTGCCTAAACTAAGTTTTTTACAAAACCTGTATGTCAGGTCACCAGGCCCCCTAATCAAAGTTGTACATTATTTTTGTTGCACTGGAGACCATCGGGTTCACATATATCATATTTACATAAAAATCTCCCACATTATAATATTGAAATACTGCTCATTTAGCTTGGTTTATATAAATAGTGAAATGAGGTAATTTATTAAGAATACATGCAAAGGAGGATGTATGTGAATGTATGTGAAAGCGTGTGGGGTGAGTGTGTGTGATGTGGAGTGAGTGTGTGTGTGTGGTTTGGGATGCTTGTATATGCGTTGCAAAGGGAATTTTGTGTCATGAAATAGTTTTGAAAAGATCTTCAATTAGTGTATAATCTAATGTAATAAGCCATTCAGTTATTTTCCTTTTAAAAGCTATTTTGTTTAGGTTATGAACAGAGAGTAAAACATTGAGTTTGTTGTATAGAAAAGGGCCAAGAAAAAAAAAGAAGTTTCGGGCAAATTTGGATTTTACAGATATAGGTTGGCATATATTTCTTCTTCTTCTTCTCATGTCAGAATTTTGATCGGTATTTATAAAAGGAATAAGAGATCGTTGTTTCAAAGCAACATGGAGAATAAAAAGCTGCCGAATTGAGAGGACTTTAGCAGACCTATAAACTTCTACAGTGGGATGACGGAAAGGAAGGAATAGTGCAACTTTAAGGACTGCCCTTTGAGCCCTCTCAAGTGCTAAGAGGTTAGTTTTAAAAGTTCCACCCCATGAAGTAATGCAGTATGTCAGGAGGGATTGGCACAAAGCACAATAAACAGATTGTAGTTGCTTGGAGTTAAGGATTGACCGAAGATTTTTAACCACAAAGATAAATTTCCGTATTCTGCTAGTCAGACAATTTATATGTTCGGCAAAGTTTAATTTAGAATCCAAAGTGAGCCCCAAGTACTTAATATGGTCCACTTTCTGCAATTTGCAACAAGAACAATCACCGTTATGAGGGAATGAACAGGTGTGAGCAAGAATGGAGAATGTTTGGAGAGATGACTGCGGACTGGTCCTTAATGAAAATGCAATATACTTGGTTTTAGTGGAATTTAAGGTGAGTATGTTAGTTCTTAGCCAATCATTTACAGTATTAAACCCAACTTGTGCGTACTTATGCACCTCTTCCCATGAGTCTGCACTGAAAAAAAGCACAGTGTCATCCGCAAAGGTAATAATACGACCATTTTGAAGACAGAGATTGCAGAGGTCGTTAATATACACCAGAAATAATGTGGGCCCCAGGATGCTACCCTGAGGAACTCCAAAAGCTACGGGAAGAGTGTCACTAAAGTGGTTATCAATTTTAACAATTTGCGTGCGGTTATTTAAGTAATCTTTGAAGAGTGACAATTGATTTTCACGTATACCGAGGTTTTCAAGCTTACGAAGCAAGATCGGGACCGACACTGTATCAAAGGCTTTAGCTAGGTCTAAAAAGATGGCTAACGACTTTTTTCGATCATCCATGTTAGAAACAATAGAGTTTGTTAATTCGTGCACTGCCATGGCTGTCGATTTCCCTGCACGAAAACCGAACTGAAACTGGGACAGCAGGTTGTTTGATTCTAGATATTTCACTAACCTGTTGTTCAGTAGCCGTTCCAGAATTTTTGATAAGGCAGGCAGAATTGCTATTGGTCTATAATTATTAACACAGTGTCGGTCCCCACTCTTGTGAATCGGATGGATAAGTGCCTTTTTAAACGCAAGAGGAAAGGTACCAGTTTCTATCGCCAAGTTGCAGATATGTGTAATCGAGGGTACCAAAAGATTCTTATGAGCAATGAGAAGGTTTGAAGAAATATTGTCGCAGCCCACGGCGCAGTCGCGCTTGAGAGAGGTAATAATGGCAGCTACCTCATGCTCATCAGTGGGCAGGATAACCATGGAATGTGAAAAAGTTGGTGGATGGTGGGTACTAGCAGGGGGGTCATCATAACCCTGCTGTTGGGCGGTTATTTTACCAGCCAGGGTTGAGCCAATATTGGCAAAAAAAAATATTTACATTGTTTAAGCAATTAACTAGTTGATCCTGCGGGCTTATTAACTCAGTCGGTAATGTTTTGGGTCTAGATCTATTTGAAACTTTATTTATTATTTTCCAGAGGCGGCGGTTGTCCTTTCCCGCCTTTTTTACTTGTTCTCTTTCAAATTCCCTTTTAACTTTTTTCAAAATTTTGTTGCAATAATTTCGATACCTTGTGTATGTTGTCTTTAGTATTACATTGTCAGGGTGTTTTTTAATTTTTTTATTTAGATTGTCTCTGTTCTTTATACATCTTAAGAGACCTGGAGTTATCCAGGGTTTAATAATTGTTTTCCGCGAGGAGACGGTAATTATTTTAGTGTTTGACTCCACTACAGTTTTAAGAATGCTAACCAGTTTGTCAGCTGCTACGTTTGCATCATTTGCCTCGAGAACTGGTTGAAAGTTTGCCCCATTTAAGTCGGAAAGTAATCCAACTGTATCTATCCGTGAGGTCTTGTGTTTCATGTGTCTAGGAAAACATTGATTCAACGAAAGGATGACAGTATAATGATCTGTGAGGGTTGTTTGAGCTATAAAAACTTTTGCGGGCAATTTTGTTTTCAGAATGACGTGATCTAGACATGTTTTTCCGTGTGTAGGGATAACGTGAGCTGGTAGCAAGCCGTGAAACGATGTCAGATCGAGGTAAGCTGAAGCATTTCGATCATGGTTTGAAGTACTGATATCTAAATTTATGTCACCGGTGAGAATAATGTTTCTACAAGAAGAATAGTTTATTAATATTTCATTTAGGGATTGCAGGAAGTTTGATATATTTTTATATGATGGTGGGCGATAAATAGCTAAAACAACGGTGTCATTATTAATTTGTATTGTTAGGCAATTTGCATCATGAAAGTCAGGTTCGAGAACATTAACATGTATGCCATTTTTTATGTAAACAACTACACCCTCGTTTTGTGTTTTGTTTTTGTTAGTTGAGTAATATTTATAGCCATTTAATAACGGAAGGTTTGAGGCAAGCGGTAATGGATTCATCTTGCTGCTCGCTCTCCCACTCTGGTTCGTCGGGATATTCTGGCATTAGCGTGTTTATTGTTTCCGGGCAAAATGTTCTGGAAATTGATCTCTTCTTGGGCATCAGGCTGCTAATAAGTGGATCCAAACTCGGTAGTAATATATGGTCATGCTCAGTAATATTTTATTCATCAATATTACAATTCTCCTTGGAAAATTTCCTGGCGAAGTTTTCGCGATGTACACGGAAGTGTTCATTCCGGGCCTCTGCAACTTCTTCGGATAGCTGACATAGTGGCAGCAAAGCATCAGCCTCAACGAACATAGTTAAAGCTTGTAGTGGTATCAAAGGATTAACACTATCTTTCTTTCCTTTGTCCTCGACTGCTTTTCTGTATTCATGCGCTCTACTAGGGAAATTTGTTACTTCTTTTAGGATTTTCGACGCATCCCTTTTTTCTTGTACTCTTAAGGTTGTTTGTGCAGCGTGAACAATGACGTCATCTCTCACACCTGATGTGCTTGAAGTATCTAATACAATGAAAAGCTAAGATAAGTTAACTAAAAAAAAATGTTATATTTTCATATAAAATCTTAATGGTTAAAAAGGTCCCCCGTTTTGTCATCTGCACTCTTCCACAGCTAGTTTTTGTATTTTCTTTTAGTTAAAGGATTGAACTTTCAAAAAAAAAAATGATGATCGTTTCTCATCGAGAAATACAACAAATTGACCTTTAAAGTTCAAAATTACTTCAAAATTTGTCTAAAACAACCCATGTGTTTGAAACCCCCTAATTATTCGAATTGAGCATTTTGGATAAGTAAAACATAGAAAAAAATAAGATTCATACCTGTGTTATTGGAATTCATCACTTTCACTTCAAAAATTGACACAGAAAAAAGTTTATTAATGTTGTAACTTTTATTTTTATTTTATTTTTATTTATTTATAGTTAATTAACACGGCATAGCACCAATTACATTAATTAACATAGAAACAAAACAAAAACTATACAATGCAGACAATACAATCAAAAACAACTATTCTCTACTTACTAACATGGAACAGTAGACACCCTTGCATACTGTCTCTCACAGAACATCAGACATACGCGCTTAATTTTACTCCATTCGTCCGCAAACACATCACATTCCGGGTTGGCCGTCAGGAGAGTATTGAGCATCCTCAAGGTACGACACACTGGCGATTCAGCTCTGGCGACCGTTCTGCAAGGCAGTTGCGCGGACAGATTGTGTCGGCGGCTTTGGCGGTGACAGATGTATTTGTCCGGTACGAATAGTTGACAGAAGAGGTCATGGAGCTCAGGGCAGTCGATGCGACCGTTAAGGGTCTTACAAGCTACCGTGAGCTGGTCAAGACCTCTTCTTACCTCCAACGAGTTGAAACCCAAAGTCCCTAGGATATAGTTGGTGGGGTACATGTAAGGGTAGAAATTGTAGGTTCTTTTAAAAAGATACCGAAGAAAAGTTTTCTGCACTTTCTCGAGCATTAGTGTTTGAGCCGTAGTATAGGGATGCCAGACACAACTACTAGACTCCAGCTTACTGCGAACTAGGGTGGTGTACAGTAGTTTAACAACATGCGGGTTGTGAAAATCACGAGCATTTCGCAAAACAAAACCTAGGCGTCTGAAAGACTCTTTAGCAAGGGTCGAAACGTGATCTCTGAAAGTCAGAGAGCGGTCGAAGGTCACTCCTAGGTCTTTTGTTGTGTTTGTAACTTTAAGCAGCAAAAACGAGCGCACGGGTTGACGGTCAAGTACCGACCACCTGAAATGAAAATTCTTGGAATTGTCTTCTAGCTCTGCATGTGCCATTTTGTGTGTTTACCGTAAGTTTTTAAAATTCAATTTTGGCCGCGTAAATGTGGAATATTGACGTATGTGCGACGCGGCGACGGCGGGATACAGACGAAGAATTCGGTTAGTGAGAAAATTAGACCGAAGAGGGGGCAGGAATATTCATAAAGAGCACCCAATTGCAATTTATTTTACAATATTTCTTTATGGAAATCCAACAGATATAGGTAGGTTAAGAAAAAAAAAACTTCTTCTTATTTAAAAAACGTCAGTAGTTTATTTCCACTAACGTCATGTTTGACTTATTTGATAATATTCTCGCGCCTTTGGATATCATCATCATTTGCCTATCCTATCTTTTCCCAACTATTTTGGACTCGGTTTCCAGTCTAACCAAATGCAACTGAATATCAGTATTACTGCCAATGTGACCACCACAACACAGTAATATGGCTTCTGGGTACCCTTAACGAAAGCCGGAACCAACGTCTTAACTTGCTTTCAGAGACACGGATGGTCCTCAACATGACATGGATGATCACCCCTACACGGTTTGACCTCGGCAAGTGTAGCTTCTCCTGCGATCGGATCGTGCGGCTGATTTTATTTAGAGACTGTTACGGATAGTTCAACCAATGAACGCAAGTGGATACCTATACTGGGTACATTTGAAATGACAAAAGAGAACCTTTTATAAGTAAGTTAATTTATTATTCCTTCGCAGGTGTGGAGCGTTAACTTCAACGTAAGGAATAACAGAATGATATCCATATCTAAAGACAAATGTATCAATATTTACGAATGCCCGTCCGCGGATTGAAAAAAAGGAAGCATCCTTGGTTAAATGAAACCAAAGTGTAGCCGTAGTTAGTAGTGTAGTGAGTGTAACCATGTAGTCATATGTGAAAATAATATATCGCTTTTGCCGTAAGTAACATGAAATGTCTTTTATTAACGATGTGTAAATGATGGAAACATATCCAATTTATTGTTGAAAACAAACCCCATAGCAGCTTATAAACCAACATAATTTTACACATTCATACCGACAGCTCACAGAATAGTATGTATCTAAATAGAGGTGAACATGGCACTAGGGTGCGCAGTCCCCTTTACTCTGTCCGTCTACCGACTGACACTGGCCGTAAATAGTGAAGCTTAGGGGAGATACCTCTACAGCCTCCCCAGGGATGGATCTTGACAGGCGTAGCACAGAGAGGGCACCGGGATGGTCTTATAAGAGGACATGGTGCCTCCTTTCGCTTGCTGATGGTGATTACCGGGGTGGTTCTAGTGAGGTAAGAATCGCACACTCCCTGGTTTTGTTCCCAAAGGCCGGACGCCTTCTGAAGGTAGGTCACTTACTTTGTGGGTAATTACAATTTTAGAAAACGAAGAAATATCATTAGTAGCCAACGTTAGTAGCTATGTACTGGAGCATACATTGTTTTGGTTGAAGTTGTATGGGTCAATTCCCACACTAGCAGATTTCTGCTTAATTGTAAGCTTACTTTAGACATCACTGATATAGGTGAAGGTTAGGATATCGTTAAGAAACCTGGACCTTTTATTAATATTAGTCGGAAATCACCAACCTGCACTGAGAAGCAAGCGTAGCGATTAATGTTCGTGCCTTCTCTGTATAAAACGAGGCCTTTTCAATAGTGGTACAGTAACAGGTAGTTATTATGTTGCAAGCTTATTATGGACAACTCCTGTGTCTGCGTAGGTAAAGTTATCTACTTAGTCTTACCTACCTAAGCTCATAATTATGTATGATTCCTAACAAGTGCAAAGATCATCGAATCCTAGGTACCTATGAATCTAAATATCATCAAAAGTTACCCTCTCTTCGTCCCAACTCAAAGCCAACAAAAAAATCTGTAACCTTCACAAAAGAGTTTTGAAATTATAAAGCTAAATACATAAAGGGGAGGCAATTATCAAAAATATTTGCTTAGGTAGCAAGTCAATTGGTTTTGGCTTAATTTTCTGGGAATTATGCGGCGCGGCCCCTCGGGAAATCAATTTTTGTCGCGGCGAAAGAATAAATGAAATGTTCATGTTTTTTTTTTTTTTAAGTTTGTAACTTTAAAGACACTATATGTATACCTGTCCTTGTATCATTGTATTAGGTGTTTCACAATTTGTAAAACATACCTATTGGTACTTATGCGTTCTAAATATACTAAATGACCCCTACTGAGGGTCCAACGCGTTCCTTTCAACGAGACGCATTCTAATCATTTCAATAAAACGCACACAGTGATAACTGCTATAAATACGAAGTTACACTTATAAGTTACAAGTTACAAGTTAAATAATTTTCATTTAACTGAATTCACTAACTCCCGATTCTAATATTATCTTGTTCTGTTTTGTTTTTCTGTTTTAAAAAAACGTTGCCCCACACTAGGAATTTCTCCTGTATCGTGGGTGCGTTTACAGACATTTAAACTCACATACACAAACAGCCAGACCCGGAACAATTACCTGTAGGTCATACAAATATTTGTTCCGTGCGGGGATCGAACCCACAACACGCGGCGCAGCAGCCGATGGCTCAACCTCTGCGCCAACCGTGTTGTCGTTGTGGTTCGGTTTCTATTTTATTTACTTCTTGGTTGGTCTAGTAGTCGTCAAAACCGGGTTATTGGGATTAAACATCAGGTATTTCTCAGTAGCAGCCAGTTGATGACAATAGGCTCACCCCTTATTATATGGGACCAAACTAGTAAAACTGTGAATAAAAAAAAAGGCGAAAGTCTAACTTAACATAACTGGTGAAATATGGGTGTAGGTACTTGCAGGTACACCTCTACCCAACTATTTGGGGTATATGCGCGTGGTGGTATGTTATGTGTGAATTCACTCATTGTAAAGGTGATTTGAATATCAAAATGTGAAAAAAAACATGACGAAAAAACTGTTTTTAAATTCGTCCGTTTGACTGTCTCGGAAAAATTGAATCTTGGTCGGCCTTCAGCTTTATTTTTCACAGACATGTTTTAACGTTAATAAGACAATAACGGTTTTAGTCCGATGAACACTTTCTACCGTAACATTTGAATTACCATTACGAGTACGTAAGCGTTCATTCAACCCTTGCGCGCGTGCTTATAATAGATTCATCTCTATTATTTTTCGTGTCAAAAACAGGAATTACTACAGGGGATACTTCATTCCTTTTGGTTCAATTCCTGGTTTAGATAAGCGAATTTGAAAAAGAATTGAACGTTTCTTTATGCTGGCACTTCACACCGGTATTCGGTGTTCGCGTTTTTTTCGGCTTTGTTGCGCTGTCTACACATCGTTCATGAACAGCGAACATTTACGAATATTTTTGCTAAAGTATTGAACGCAAAATCACGTAAACCAAAAATGACGACGATATCATCATCATCATTTCAGCCGAAAGACGTCCACTGCTGGACAAAGGCCTCCCCCAAGGATTTTCGCAATGACCGGCCTTCCGCATCCATGCCCTTCCCGCGACCTTCACTAGGTCGTCGGTCCACCGTGTGGGAGGCCTGCCTACACTGCGTCTTCCGGCGCGCGGTCGCCACTCGAGAACTTTCTTGCCCCAACGGCCATCTGTTCTACGAGCTATGTGCCCCGCCCACTGCCACTAAAGTTAAGACGCCGATAAAGTGCGTTGAAATTGCGCGTGACGTCAGGCCGTGCCACCTCCTAAGGCATATCGCTTGCTTAGCAAAATATGCGTTTTGCCAAGCAGAAGTATTCTGCAGGATTTACTGCACAAGGTTAATGTTAAAGCTGGAATGATGAATTGATATTTGAAAAACTCGAGTGAGCAAAATGCCAGATAATTATAAATACTGCTTTTTAGCATTCGATGGGATGGCCTTTGGAGCAGGCATTTCATATTATAGAAAAAATGACAAATATCAGGATTTGTTGAAAAAGAATTCTGTGATCACGTTTTAGTTTTCATGATATGATATGATGATGTGCAAGAAACGGGACTGAAAGTTGTGGCTACAGTATGCGACCAAGGAACCTTTTTTTTTTTTTTTTGGAATGGGCATCTCGCAGTTTATGCTTCAGGGATATTTACTGCTCAACCGAACTTTCCTGTGGGGGGCTTAATTAAAATTAAGGCCTCCAGCCAGGCATACAAACTTATAAGCTAAGCGACTATCGCTAAGGGCACCCCCTGCGGGGTACGAACCTCGGCTTAGGACGTCGCTGAAGAGGACAGCAAGGGACAGGCTAGATCTGATTGTTCCATTATTTAGGGACATTTTAAACATTAATCGGCTCAGCTTCGCGGGCTGGCTCTAGCAAAGGGTCGGGAGGGGGGCATCGACGGGGTCGTCGCGACGGGCCTCGGCGGCGAGGACGGAATGTCCGTTTTTGTATGCGAACAGTGCTGACCAAGGAACTTCGCAATGTGGCAGCTATAAATGCATTGTTACAAGAAACGAGAGAAAATTTTCTACGCGATGGAAAGGAAATTAAAGATGGTTTTTTCATCATAAACAAGGAGCAGATTTGCCCTATATACGATCCAGCTCACTTAATAAAGGGGATTAGAAATAATTTGATAAGTAAAAACCTTAAATTTACCATGAAAGGCAAACAATGCATTGCGAAATGGGACCACATTTTAAAACTATACAACAGGTGTCCTGGTTATAAAGGCGTAAAGCTAGTGCCTAAACTTACAGCACATCATGTGTTGCCTGAACTTATCCCAAAAATGAGGGTTGCACCCAGGTGTTCAGTCAATCAGCTCTTGGATTTATGGCAGGTAAGCAGTTTATTATTTATTCAGAAATAATTAATAGGGAATGTGCATGAATTTTTGTTTTTGTTTCTATAGAGTTTATCTGTAAATACACAATAATACAACACTAACAATGAAAGTAGAATCAAAATTAATCGTTAAACAAGCCAGATATAACTATTTTAAACAAATATGTGTCCCTCTCGCGAAACCGCTTCTTTCTATGACAGTTGTATGGGCGGCATAGTATTTGACATCACATAACATCATTCTAATTGTGAACTTTGAAGCTTTATAACTTCGTCGCTGATGAATGTATTTTAAAAATTGTCATGATTGTTTACTACATTTTGCAAATAAATAAAAAATGCATGCATATTCCCTATTGTTAATTTTAGGGTTTTGAACCTCTGCAGCTCTGTATGAAAAAATCCCTAATAGGATCAATCAGTTGTCTGTCCGTCATAGCCAATTTTCTCCCAATTTTTACCAATTTATATTTAATACACATTATGTACTTCATTGACCCAAAAATGAATGGGTCACAAAAATAAATAAATCATAATGAAGAAATAAAAAAGTTTTTCAACTGTATCATAAGAACTATCAAATCAAAGGCTCATTTAAAGAATCTCAGAAGTATTTTTTTCATTACAATAAATAGTACAGAAGACATGTAAGAAATTAGACGAACAATGACTCCATAACAATAGTTAATATATTTTTTCTCATTTGCAGGATGTGGAGTTTTAGAAAAGGATAGTACGGACACAGCTGATCTTATGTTTTTTGACGACTTATTCGACAGCGTCAATGTGAGTTTCAGCGCGATAGAGGAAGAAAAATTTATAGGACTGCAGTGACCCCTAGTTCACCCCATCACAAATTGTGGAATTATAGCCTACCTATTCTAAAATCAATGAAATTTTGTAATGCCAATAACCAAGGAGTAGTGCCTTCATTGTCTAGTTGGATCAAAACCATACAAGGTTTTAAATTAATTGTATCATTTTTTTTTAATTTTTTTTTTTAAATTTAATTGTATAAATTCCAAAGGAGTTAACTCTTTATTGCTGCGCAATTTCAATCAAGACGCATTAGAAAACTTTTTTGGGGCAATAAGAGCTCATGGTTGTAGCAATATCATGCATACGACGCGTCGTATGCATTTGAAGGCGCCTAAAATAAAAAAACGTTAAAAACGTTATTAATTAATAATATTTCGTCTTCACATTCAGTTGGGTCAAATTGTGAGAAAGATGATGGGGTTTGTCTCCAATCCCTTAAATATTTTTTAAAAAATCCAGTAAACACAAACCCAACTGAATGTGAAAATGAAATTGACAGTGATCGTTTGAATATTAAAAAAAAAAAGTGTTTATTATCTTAAAACTATACAATTTAAATTGCCGGAGCTTCCCAGAAAGTAATCCGAAGATACTTGTGATGGGATAAACCTCGCTCTTCCTCGATTATTTAAGAGTCCATACGAGGATGTTTTGGTGATATTGGGCGATCTGAACCTCGGTATCTGTATGACCTAAGAGTTTGCTATTTTGACACATTAAACTTGGACTTATAATCTTTAAATCTGATGAAGCGAAAACACGGTTCGATAAAAAAATCTCGATAAAAAAAAATAAAGAAAAGAACCCTTTTTACACTTATTTTGAGTTAGATCTCTGAAACCTTAAGGAATTTAATGATGGTTTTTAATCGAATAGATAGGTAATAATATAATCTCAAATCTTGACGAATATTTTTTTTATTTTTCTACACCGTTTTCTCGTGATAAGCAATTATGTGATTTGGCGCTTACGTTATTTTATTCTAAGCGAGCACACGCTCTTGCTGTCTCACATTTTGCACGCGGTAGTAATAGCGCTATCCTTTTCAATTTGTTCAATCAGTCTGCTACGGCATCTGTTGCGGGGTGGGCCTATGTTTGGCGAAAATATAGCGAGAGGAGTATTTAATTTTCGACATAATTATTTTGAACTATTTTATTTTGTGTTTTACTGTAAAAAAGGAGTTGAAAATGTTTTGTCTACTTAAATATATATAAATAAATAAATAAATATAAATATAAATATTGCTGGACAATCCACACAGCATCATCTAGCCCCAAGCTAAGCAGAGCTTGTGTTATGGGTACTAGATGACTGATATACTTAATACAGTACATTACGTAGATAGATATTTTTATTATATATATAGAAAATACCCAGAACACCCGGAACAAATATTTGTAGATCGTACAAACATTTGTCCCAAGGCGGGAATCGAACCCGTAACCTCTTGCGTCGCAGGCGGACCTTCGCCCGCCGCGCCACATCGGTCGTCGATATTGATTTAAAGTGTAAATAAAGATGGGTAAAAAGAAAACTCTCGGAAAAAGAAAACAATTAAAAATAAATAATAATAAATAAATATTGCTGGACAATCCACACAGCATCATCTAGCCCCAAGTTAAGCAGAGCTTGTGTTATGGGTACTAGATGACTGATATACTTAATACAATACATTACATAGATAGATATTTTTATTATATATAGCAAATACCCAGAACACCCGGAACAAATATTTGTAGATCGTACAAACATTTGTCCCAAGGCGGGAATCGAACCCGCAACCTCTTGCGTCGCAGGCGGACCTTCGCCCGCCGCGCCACATCGGTCGTCAGATTAAAACGAATTAAAACGTCTGAGGGAACAACTTCGTATTCTGAACGATGGAAAAAGAAAGTAAGTACATAATTACCGATTCCGACGGTATCAATTCTTTTATTTACGTAGCCACTTTTATGTATATTTCGAATTATTATTGGGATGAACTCAAAAGTTCGTTTTGCAAACTATGTTTCGAGTTTCAACCTTATTGCTCCGAGATAAAGCTCATGTTTAGTGTCACGTCACCCTGTTGCTGGCTGTTGATAAAGTTTAAATTCATTTTATCAGTCGCAAAATACGCTTTGTTTATATTGTTATTTTTGTAAATAAGAATACTACAACAATAAGATTAGAAATAAACAAAAAAAATTACAGTCCGTTCAACCGATTTTGACTTCTATTCGTGAACGTGATTATAATACCAACTGCTAAATTATGATAGGTACACACGGCTACATATCAAGCTATACATTTCCAGTATAAGGTGATCTCGCATTGTATAGGATGTCGGGACAATAAGAGGTCAGCATTTGCAGAAAACCAAACATTTCGTTCATTGAGCTTGAGAATGTGACGAATAAAACCGAACCGGCCGCGGCGGCGCCGCTGACGCGCGTAGATACAGGCGATACGATATCGATTAGCGGTACGGACAAGTAAGTACTTACATAAATAAATACCTACCTAAACCGAATGACATTTTTAACCGGGGTAGAAACTTATGGCATACCTACCTATTGTTTTTCTTTTTCCATAGCTTAGAAAGGCATTGATTTATCAAAAAATGCTACAAATTTCAAGTAAAGTTTTCATATTAGAACAAAATAAATAAATAATCTTTGTTTTGTCAGAAGAAACAACCTTACAACAAATTCTACACTGGTACTTATTTTCTATGAATCTAAAAGGTTAGATACGCAATTATTAGTAAGACTCAATGCACAATAAAAAATGCGGTTTGTTACAAATCCGACAGGGACAATGTGGGTAAAATGTATCACACATTCGAATTGTGGGTTACTTGATTTTTTTACTTTGTAGGTAGTAGCGTAAGTTCACATAGTATATGTAAAATTTTGAGATGTTATCTCTGTTTACAATTGTTTGTATTGAACTATTGAGAGAAAAAAAAGAGAAATTTTGGAAAAAAAACGATAGATTGATACAAAATATAAGGAAGTAGGTACATTATGCTTCTACTCCGTTCACCCATTTTTAACGAGAATAAATTTTTTAATCCCCTTTAGTATTTTTCTTTGACCCACCACGTTGCTCTATCGGTCGCAAGCGCTATTGCTGAGCACTAGGTCCTTCAATAATGACTCCTTTTTATTTTAAATTTGCATCTATTAAAATCCAAAAAGTTAAAATTCTTATTGTTTTAGCCAAAACCAACATGATAAAAAAATACTAACACAACAAATCCAACATGACGACGCGGACGAAGTGAGCGACGACGACGATCAGCTAGACTTAGTTTTTGAGAATCAAAGGTAGGAAATAGAAATGAATGCATCGATAATAAATTGCAGAATACGAGCCACAAAGAAGAAAAAGAGACCTCAGAACATTCGTGGTTACTATTGTTGTATGCTTTATATTTATGTAATAAAAATGTATTCATTTTGTAGGTTTCCGGACGAAGAGCACACGTCAGATAAAAATCATGGAGGAATCAATGAAGAATCAGATGAAAGAAGAATCATAGACCTTAAATATTTTCTAAAAAAATTAAAAACAATTTCTAGCCACTCAACAGCCTTCGGTTGCGGTATAAATAATTTAGAGTTGATAGGGGAGAAAAGGATTGGCTTGATTTCAAAATTAAAATTCAAATGAAATATGTGTAATGTTGAACTTACTACAGATACGTCCAAACCTAGTCCAAGCGACAATTTGAATATAAATACTGCCGTAGTAACAAGTGCTGCTATTACAGGTGTAGGATACACACAATTGCAAAACATATTTACTTCAATCAATGTTCCGTTTATGACAGAGGTTTTTTATAAGAAAATTGATAACAAAGTTAGTGAAGAATGGGAAAAGTTAGCTACAACCGAGATGGAAGCTGCGGCTGCTCGTGAAAAGCAAAGTGCATCATAGACGTAATCGTTGACGGTTGCTGGGCGAAGAGGACCTACAAGAAAAACTATTCCTCGTTATCAGGCGCTGCTGCAATCATAGGTAAAAAGTTTGGCGAGGGCCTATATCTCGGGGTAAAAAATAAATATTGTTGCATATGTGTACGCGCTCAGAACAAACAAACGACACCATCAGAGCACATGTGTTTTAAAAATTACACTGGTTCGTCTACCAACATGGAATCGGAAATATTAGTGGAAGGTTTCAAACAATCTTTGCACATGTATGGTCTTATATACGGAAAAATGGTTGCTGACGGAGACGCTTCCACTTATTCTAAAATTTTAGAAGCTCGGCCTTATTCTAACTACACTGTTGAAAAGATAGAGTGTAGAAACCATTTACTACGAAACCTGAGTAATAAATTACAAGCGCTTACTAAAGATACTAAATATAAATTGCAGCATAGAAAGTATTTGAATACACAAAGAATCCTGGCAATCAGAAAAGTTATTTGTTCTTCCATAAAACACCTGAAGAAAACCAGTGATACCCGCTCAAAACAGATAAACGATCTTTATGTAGCAATCATGCTTTCGGTTGTCATACAAATTGCCAGGATTTTTATTGTGAAAGCAAAAAAACAAGTGAAGATGTCACTGTCAAATTAAAAGATACGGCGTTAGAAAATCAAATACAGTTTATAGTCGGCTCTACTGCAGCCAATGCACGCAGTCTTATTGAAGACGTGGACAGCAATCGTTGTGAACAGTTCAACGCCATAATTGCAAAATGTATTGGTGGCAAACGCATAAACTTTTGTCTTCGGCGTTCATATCAGACCAGATGTGCTACTGCAGTCGTATCATTTAATACAAAAAGACCTTTGTATAAGCTCCACAAATCTATTCTTGGTGTGAGCCCCATGTCAAAATCGAAACACCTGGAATTGCGAAAACTGAAAAGAAACAGTTCAAAGTCTAAAATGCGACCCAGAAAGCTTGTTTTTCAACAGAAAGAGAAAAGGACTGAAGATGAAAACTACGGTCAGAATTATATGAAGCCTGATTTGCATGAAGAAGATTTAGAAAGAATGAAAAATACATTTTTAACAAATTTGGAGAAATCTGACGAAGAAAGAATCAACATTGAAAGGGAAACAGTCCTCCAGAGTGATTGTAGTAAATGGATGGAAATGCGAAGGAATCTGTTAACAGCATCGAATTTTGGCAAAATTATAAACAAGAGGAGCACGACATCAGGTAGCATAGTTAAAAGTTTACTTTATCAGAAAGATCTCTCTTGTGTTAACTCCATCAAACATGGTAAAATTAATGAAAAAATTGCCTTGAGTCAACTGGAGCAGCAAGAAAATATTAAAATTATACCCTGTGGCCTATTCATCGATAAAAATCATCCATTTTTAGGAGCAACTCCTGACGGAGTGATAGATGAAAATAGGATTGTAGAAATGAAATGTCCAGTATCAGGCTTCAAAACTAATTTGGAAGATGCTGTGAAAAACAGAAAAATTACTTTCTGGAAGTATGATAATGGCCAACTGTTGATCAATAAAAAACATCACTGGTATTTCCAAGTGCAAGGACAGTTAAATATTACAGGAAGGAGAGAGTGTCTATTTGCCGTGTGGACTGGTTCAAATAAACAGATAAAAACAGAAATAATACAATGCGACCAAAAACTGCGGAACGATCATATGGTTCCCAAACTAAAGACATTTTACTTGGATTCTTTACTGCCGGAATTGTTGGATCCGCGTAAAACACGCAATATGCCTTTGAGAAAAATAAGCCCTCCGACTATAAACAAAGAAAAAACCAAGAAAAGAAAACAAAATCCAATAAATTCTCATTTTTCCAAGGTTCCAAAAACGCAGGAATCAACTGATAGTAACGACACCACAGATATACAACAATGTAAGCAATCCATTATTGTTTTCAATAATATGTAAAATTGACGCAATGGTCGTAGCGGTGGTTGCACATTGTATATTTGATAACTTACCTGTACAATACATCCTGTGAAGGAGCGCGGGAGGCGCGGTCAAGTTTCGTGTTTCGTGGAGCGTATTGTACATTTGTACCTGATTTGATTAGGTACTATGACGCGCTCTAATGTAATGTGATTTTTAGGTTTCCGATATAATCAATAATATAATGTTAACTAAATTTTTTAATAATAAAAGAAAGTGCCTTACAATGTTCCTCCCCCCCTTGCCATTTTTAAAACTATTTTAAAATAATATGATTCGAGTAATAAAGAAAATACTGCAAAATACCTACTTACGAAGTCCCAGTTCAAAGGTCATTGCCCTTAGAAAAATATCTTCGCAAACAATACTCCTTAGTCTTCTATTTGATTACATCATAAAAAGTATGTTAGGTATAGTCGTTTGTAATTACAGTTAGGGCGCGTTCCCACCGTGTCGTGACGACAGATAATCGTGTAGTTTTAAGTTTCGTGGCTTATATATTTAAATGGAGGTGTTCACATTTAGAACGACACAATTTACTGTCGTCTACGACATTTTTGCAGTGACGACACTTTGTCGTGACAGTGGGAACTCTATGTAGACGAACACGTGTTTTCCCTTCCCTCTCGCACCCGCGCGCCTAATGGAATTCTTTTCATTAACATTGGATGTACCCAGTACTTTCTTTTCATTGCTTGCTTCATTTTCCTTCTTTTCAAAAAGTAATACATTATTAAAATTTCATCTTCGTCCATTGAACTCAGGAGAGTAAACGCACTAGTGATCACCAAGCGAACGCAGAGGCGACTAGATTTGTAGCTTGATGATGTGTAAACGACAAAGCGACTGCCGGGAAACGATAAAATGTTGTCGCGATCCAATGGGAACAGCTAGATACGACAGTCGCTAAACGATAAAAAATGTTGACGACAAACAATCGTTATAATGGGAACAGGTAGAGACGACAGTCGTCGAACGATAAATTAGTCGTTACGACATAGTGGGAACGCGCCCTTACGGAACCATATACATGCATGCATACACAAGCATGGCCCGACATGCTCTTGGCGGATTTTTTTACTTATAAGGAAACATTTAATATAGTATAATAATTAAAACATAATGGAAACATTTGTTTTACATATACTACATTTACAATAAGATTAGACATAAAAACAAACCTTTTTTACAGTCCGTTCAACCGATTTTGACTTCTATTGCGTTGGTGGCATGACAAATAGCGGCTGCAGTAAACAGTTACGTATTATAATCACATTTTTGATGTTAATGCCATCCTTATGCCTACGGAATAGAAGTCAAAATCGATTGAACGGACTGTAAAAAATTTTGTTCAAATTTCTAATCACAATGTAAATGGAGTTTAGTTATAGTTACGTTATGAAAGTTTATTCTTGGTAGGTAGGTATACATACGATTGTTGCGCGTCCCGTCATTTGTTGAAACCTAAAACGTGATAGTAGTGACATGTTTATCTCTTATTTTTTTATGGGATTTTTATTGATATTGTACTAGTATTGTATAAGAACTCTGAATATGTACATATTAATTAAAGTGTTTAATAAATAAACATTGATGAATATTTACTTAGAACATTTTATTTATTTATATATATAAATAGCGGCATAGCGGGGGCACCGCGGCACCCCGGGCCGTTCAAACTCGAACTCGACTCACGCACTCGATCGCGGCCGCCGCGCGCCATGCCACCGGCCACCGCGTATTATTTTAGAGGGGGCGGGGCGAGAGGTACAAAATCGCTCGCGTTGGGGCTGTAGTGGCGGAGGACTTCGTTCTACGCGCTCGACTCGAACGGACGTGCCGCTCTCGCTGCTCCCGCTCCTCGTTCGCTGCGTGACTCTTCACGCTCCGCCATTGTTGCGCCTCCGCGCAACTCCGCCGTAGTCGCCGACTACGAAGAATCCCGTGCATCAGAGCCGTCTTTTTCAAGACAGTGGGTTACTGATTTCGCTATTTCGTTTACGGAAACGTGCGTCTAACGTCTTTGGCCCCTTCAGGGCTAAAACCACAGTTTCGTGGTCTCTCGGTGGATACCTTACGGTGCCAACGAAGCCGAGTGCGGTGTTGACCCGATACACCGGCCGAGCCCCTTCAGGGTGAGGCAGTCAAGTCGGCAGGGAGCTAGAAGCTTGGCCTTGGGGGATCTCCTAGTCAGCTCTAGTCTCTATTTTCCTTCCCCAGCAACTCACCTGGTGTCGGTTGGGTGTGTCTACCCCTTCGCACCAGACTGGTCAGGGCCCCGTTCGCACAATAAGATTTGCGACGGGATTACAAGCTTAGGGCTCACCCGAGGTACTCACCTCCCTGCCTACACCCGGCAGGGAGGGTTTGGTCACACATCCCCGGGCGTACCCACCCGGGGAGTTAGAGATAGGTTTAGGCGTAGGCCCCAAAATTGCTCCCTAACGGGACTCTTAGTCCAGCCATGACGGACGCTGACTTAGCAGCGTTCGTCAGAGAGGTCCTCTTAAAGGACCCGGACTTCCGCGCAAAATATTGCGGGAAAAATGCCGCCTTCGACAGGCTGGCCGCTCAACCGGAGCGAATTATTCGCGTTGATAGTCCGGTATCCCAGGTGACGGACGCGGGTAATCCGGCGCCTTTGTCCAAAAAGACAATGGCACCGGTATACCCGGAACCCGCGCCCCGTCCGTTGGTCGATAGCCCCTTATCGCCGACCTCTTCCACGAACGCGGGTAATCCGGCGCCTTTGTCCAAAAAAACAATGGCACCGGTATACCCGGAACCCGCGCCCCGTCCGTTAGTCGATAGCCCCTTATCACCGACCTCTTCCACGAACGCAGGTAGTCCGGCGCCTTTGTCCAAAAAGACAAAGGCACCGAAATACCCGGAACCCGCGACCCGTCCGGCCTCGGCTTTTGTGCCTGTTTCCCGCAGGTGCAACAATAGTCCGATTCTCGGAATGCCAGCCCCCGCGCATGACGATTCCGATGAATCTTTAGATAGGATGGACACGACTAAAAGTCACTACTCATAAACTAGTGTTCCTTGGTGCAGGTTATTTCTATTACTATTTCGCTTGAGTCCGATTCCTCATCCACTTCAGTGAACTGAGGTTCAAACATTTCAACCGGTTTCGATTCTTCCTTTGGCTTTTCTTTAGGCACTAGTATGGAACTTTCAAGTAGGCTACGTAACTGCTCTCTTAAATCCTTGTACATTTTGTCTAATAATTTTGTAAGTAATTCTAAATCTTTTCTCTTCTTCAGTCTTGTTGATATGATATCAAAGGCATTCCATCCTGGCCAGAGGTCTAGGAACTCTCTGATGATAAATATGTACCAATCCACTTCAAACTCGTGATATGACAAGATCCAGGTGTCCAAATCGCTGTGTATTATATCTATGATTTGTGCATTGGTTAATATGTTTAGCTTGTGTGGGATTCGCCGTTGCAAATAAAGCATTAATGGTCGTTCTGAAATGGAAGAAAAGCTCCAACTATGAACACAATCATGATTACATATAGGTATGGCATAAAATAATATTTGAAATATGGGTGCCATATTTTGTTTGAGCCAAAATGTGCCAATACATTCAGAGGATGCCTAGTCATTAGCAATCCTCTGAATGTAATGGTATATTTCGCTATTATTCAAGCCCTTACATATTGGCAAAGAAAAGAACAGTCTGGGCATAGTCAAATACTTAGTTTCTGTTATAGCCCAGTTTGGAAATCGTGTACAAACGAAATAACACTAACTTTCTTCTCCATCTGCGTACCCCGTAGCTTCGCCATTGTTCGATGAGGCGGCCGCCATGAAAATTCTTTGAGAAAATGTGCTTTTAAACTAATCCAACGGACAAACGTACAACAAAACAAACTTTATCAAATTATTTGAGGAGAAATATCAATTTCAACTTGCTACTCTTCACTAATGGCTTTCGTACAAAATAACCACAGCTACAATTATTTTCCAAAATCAAAATTCATTTATTCAAATTAGGTTGAGGATCAGCACTTTTTGAACGTCAAAACGGTAACATAAGACAGTCCCCAAAACGCCCACCCTTCACCACTTCCTAGTGTTTTTGCTGGGAAGAAGAAGTGGCGGAACAAACTCCCCAGCAACACGTCTGTCTGATAGTTTGAATAACTTGAAGCTATACAACATATGTCAAAAAATAATTATTATATCAATCATCTTTATACATCATTCAATTAAATAATTTGCTACATGTTAGCTAGCACACACCAATATGCCAAAATAAATAAATAAAAAGTAATACACCAAAATATATAATATACCAAAATCGACAATTCTCAAGTCTCAACTCAAGCAAAGCCTGCTAAACTGAATACATAAAAAGCCTCCAAGGCAGTCCAAGGGCGTGCCCGATGGCATGTGCAATGCTGGATTATATAAATAGGGCAGTGACTAAAAGTCACTACTCATAAACTAGTGTTCCTTGGTGCAGGTTATTTCTATTACTATTTCGCTTGAGTCCGATTCCTCATCCACTTCAGTGAACTGAGGTTCAAACATTTCAACCGGTTTCGATTCTTCCTTTGGCTTTTCTTTAGGCACTAGTATGGAACTTTCAAGCAGGCTACGTAACTGCTCTCTTAAATCCTTGTACATTTTGTCTAATAATTTTGTAAGTAATTCTAAATCTTTTCTCTTCTTCAGTCTTGTTGATATGATATCAAAGGCATTCCATCCTGGCCAGAGGTCTAGGAACTCTCTGATGATAAATATGTACCAATCCACTTCAAACTCGTGATATGACAAGATCCAGGTGTCCAAATCGCTGTGTATTATATCTATGATTTGTGCATTGGTTAATATGTTTAGCTTGTGTGGGATTCGCCGTTGCAAATAAAGCATTAATGGTCGTTCTGAAATGGAAGAAAAGCTCCAACTGTGAACACAATCATGATTACATAAAGGTATGGCATGAAATAATATTTGAAATATGGGTGCCATATTTTGTTTGAGCCAAAATGTGCCAATACATTCAGAGGATGCCTAGTCATTAGCAATCCTCTGAATGTAATGGTATATTTCGCTATTATTCAGGCCCTTACATATTGGCAAAGAAAAGAACAGTCTGGGCATAGTCAAATACTTAGTTTCTGTTATAGCCCAGTTTGGAAATCGTGTACAATCGAAATAACACTAACTTTCTTCTCCATCTGCGTACCCCGTAGCTTCGCCATTGTTCGATGAGGCGGCCGCCATGAAAATTCTTTGAGAAAATGTGCTTTTAAACTAATCCAACGGACAAACGTACAACAAAACAAACTTTATCAAATTATTTGAGGAGAAATATCAATTTCAACTTGCTACTCTTCACTAATGGCTTTCGTACAAAATAACCACAGCCACAATTATTTTACAAAATCAAAATTCATTTATTCAAATTAGGCTGAGGAACAGCACTTTTTGAACGTCAAAACGGTAACATAAGACAGTCCCCCAAAACGCCCACCCTTCACCACTTCCTAGTTTTTTTGCTGGGAAGAAGAAGTGGCGGAACAAACTCCCCAGCAACACGTCTGTCTGATAGTTTGAATAACTTGAAGCTATACAACATATGTCAAAAAATAATTATTATATCAATCATCTTTATACATCATTCAATTAAATAATTTGCTACATGTTAGCTAGCACACACCAATATGCCAAAATAAATAAATAAAAGTAATACACCAAAATATATAATATACCAAAATCGACGATTCTCAAGTCTCAACTCAAGCAAAGCTTGCTAAACTGAATACATAAAAAGCCTCCAAGGCAGTCCAAGGGCGTGCCCGATGGCATGTGCAATGCTGGATTATATAAATAGGGCAGTGACTACTCATAAACTAGTGTTCCTTGGTGCAGGTTATTTCTATTACTATTTCGCTTGAGTCCGATTCCTCATCCACTTCAGTGAACTGAGGTTCAAACATTTCAACCGGTTTCGATTCTTCCTTTGGCTTTTCTTTAGGCACTAGTATGGAACTTTCAAGTAGGCTACGTAACTGCTCTCTTAAATCCTTGTACATTTTGTCTAATAATTTTGTAAGTAATTCTAAATCTTTTCTCTTCTTCAGTCTTGTTGATATGATATCAAAGGCATTCCATCCTGGCCAGAGGTCTAGGAACTCTCTGATGATAAATATGTACCAATCCACTTCAAACTCGTGATATGACAAGATCCAGGTGTCCAAATCGCTGTGTATTATATCTATGATTTGTGCATTGGGTAATATGTTTAGATTGTGCGGGATTCGCCGTTGCAAATAAAGCATTAATGGTCGTTCTGAAATGGAAGAAAAGTTCCAACTATGAACACAATCATGATTACATATAGGTATGGCATAAAATAATATTTGAAATATGGGTGCCATATTTTGTTTGAGCCAAAATGTGCCAATACATTCAGAGGATGCCTAGTCATTAGCAATCCTCTGAATGTAATGGTATATTTCGCTATTATTCAGGCCCTTACATATTGTCAAAGAAAAGAACAGTCTGGGCATAGTCAAATAGTGAAATACTTAGTTTCTGTTATAGCCCAGTTTGGAAATCGTGTACAAACGAAATAACACTAACTTTCTTCTCCATCTGCGTACCCCGTAGCTTCGCCATTGTTCGATGAGGCGGCCGCCATGAAAATTCTTTGAGAAAATGTGTTTTTAAACTAATGCAACGGACAAACGTACAACAAAACAAACTTTATCAAATTATTTGAGGAGAAATATCAATTTCAACTTGCTACTCTTCACTAATGGCTTTCGTACAAAATAACCACAGCCACAATTATTTTACAAAATCAAAATTCATTTATTCAAATTAGGCTGAGGAACAGCACTTTTTGAACGTCAAAACGGTAACATAAGACAGTCCCCCAAAACGCCCACCCTTCACCACTTCCTAGTGTTTTTGCTGGGAAGAAGAAGTGGCGGAACAAACTCCCCAGCAACACGTCTGTCTGATAGTTTGAATAACTTGAAGCTATACAACATATGTCAAAAAATAATTATTATATCAATCATCTTTATACATCATTCAATTAAATAATTTGCTACATGTTAGCTAGCACACACCAATATGCCAAAATAAATAAATAAAAAGTAATACACCAAAATATATAATATACCAAAATCGACAATTCTCAAGTCTCAACTCAAGCAAAGCCTGCTAAACTGAATACATAAAAAGCCTCCAAGGCAGTCCAAGGGCGTGCCCGATGGCATGTGCAATGCTGGATTATATAAATAGGGCAGTGACTAAAAGTCACTACTCATAAACTAGTGTTCCTTGGTGCAGGTTATTTCTATTACTATTTCGCTTGAGTCCGATTCCTCATCCACTTCAGTGAACTGAGGTTCAAACATTTCAACCGGTTTCGATTCTTCCTTTGGCTTTTCTTTAGGCACTAGTATGGAACTTTCAAGCAGGCTACGTAACTGCTCTCTTAAATCCTTGTACATTTTGTCTAATAATTTTGTAAGTAATTCTAAATCTTTTCTCTTCTTCAGTCTTGTTGATATGATATCAAAGGCATTCCATCCTGGCCAGAGGTCTAGGAACTCTCTGATGATAAATATGTACCAATCCACTTCAAACTCGTGATATGACAAGATCCAGGTGTCCAAATCGCTGTGTATTATATCTATGATTTGTGCATTGGTTAATATGTTTAGCTTGTGTGGGATTCGCCGTTGCAAATAAAGCATTAATGGTCGTTCTGAAATGGAAGAAAAGCTCCAACTGTGAACACAATCATGATTACATAAAGGTATGGCATGAAATAATATTTGAAATATGGGTGCCATATTTTGTTTGAGCCAAAATGTGCCAATACATTCAGAGGATGCCTAGTCATTAGCAATCCTCTGAATGTAATGGTATATTTCGCTATTATTCAGGCCCTTACATATTGGCAAAGAAAAGAACAGTCTGGGCATAGTCAAATACTTAGTTTCTGTTATAGCCCAGTTTGGAAATCGTGTACAATCGAAATAACACTAACTTTCTTCTCCATCTGCGTACCCCGTAGCTTCGCCATTGTTCGATGAGGCGGCCGCCATGAAAATTCTTTGAGAAAATGTGCTTTTAAACTAATCCAACGGACAAACGTACAACAAAACAAACTTTATCAAATTATTTGAGGAGAAATATCAATTTCAACTTGCTACTCTTCACTAATGGCTTTCGTACAAAATAACCACAGCCACAATTATTTTACAAAATCAAAATTCATTTATTCAAATTAGGCTGAGGAACAGCACTTTTTGAACGTCAAAACGGTAACATAAGACAGTCCCCCAAAACGCCCACCCTTCACCACTTCCTAGTTTTTTTGCTGGGAAGAAGAAGTGGCGGAACAAACTCCCCAGCAACACGTCTGTCTGATAGTTTGAATAACTTGAAGCTATACAACATATGTCAAAAAATAATTATTATATCAATCATCTTTATACATCATTCAATTAAATAATTTGCTACATGTTAGCTAGCACACACCAATATGCCAAAATAAATAAATAAAAAGTAATACACCAAAATATATAATATACCAAAATCGACGATTCTCAAGTCTCAACTCAAGCAAAGCTTGCTAAACTGAATACATAAAAAGCCTCCAAGGCAGTCCAAGGGCGTGCCCGATGGCATGTGCAATGCTGGATTATATAAATAGGGCAGTGACTACTCATAAACTAGTGTTCCTTGGTGCAGGTTATTTCTATTACTATTTCGCTTGAGTCCGATTCCTCATCCACTTCAGTGAACTGAGGTTCAAACATTTCAACCGGTTTCGATTCTTCCTTTGGCTTTTCTTTAGGCACTAGTATGGAACTTTCAAGTAGGCTACGTAACTGCTCTCTTAAATCCTTGTACATTTTGTCTAATAATTTTGTAAGTAATTCTAAATCTTTTCTCTTCTTCAGTCTTGTTGATATGATATCAAAGGCATTCCATCCTGGCCAGAGGTCTAGGAACTCTCTGATGATAAATATGTACCAATCCACTTCAAACTCGTGATATGACAAGATCCAGGTGTCCAAATCGCTGTGTATTATATCTATGATTTGTGCATTGGGTAATATGTTTAGATTGTGCGGGATTCGCCGTTGCAAATAAAGCATTAATGGTCGTTCTGAAATGGAAGAAAAGTTCCAACTATGAACACAATCATGATTACATATAGGTATGGCATAAAATAATATTTGAAATATGGGTGCCATATTTTGTTTGAGCCAAAATGTGCCAATACATTCAGAGGATGCCTAGTCATTAGCAATCCTCTGAATGTAATGGTATATTTCGCTATTATTCAGGCCCTTACATATTGTCAAAGAAAAGAACAGTCTGGGCATAGTCAAATAGTGAAATACTTAGTTTCTGTTATAGCCCAGTTTGGAAATCGTGTACAAACGAAATAACACTAACTTTCTTCTCCATCTGCGTACCCCGTAGCTTCGCCATTGTTCGATGAGGCGGCCGCCATGAAAATTCTTTGAGAAAATGTGTTTTTAAACTAATGCAACGGACAAACGTACAACAAAACAAACTTTATCAAATTATTTGAGGAGAAATATCAATTTCAACTTGCTACTCTTCACTAATGGCTTTCGTACAAAATAACCACAGCCACAATTATTTTACAAAATCAAAATTCATTTATTCAAATTAGGCTGAGGAACAGCACTTTTTGAACGTCAAAACGGTAACATAAGACAGTCCCCCAAAACGCCCACCCTTCACCACTTCCTAGTGTTTTTGCTGGGAAGAAGAAGTGGCGGAACAAACTCCCCAGCAACACGTCTGTCTGATAGTTTGAATAACTTGAAGCTATACAACATATGTCAAAAAATAATTATTATATCAATCATCTTTATACATCATTCAATTAAATAATTTGCTACATGTTAGCTAGCACACACCAATATGCCAAAATAAATAAATAAAAAGTAATACACCAAAATATATAATATACCAAAATCGACAATTCTCAAGTCTCAACTCAAGCAAAGTGTTTGAGAAAAATAGTTTACTTTGGTGCCGATAGATGGCGTTGTACTTTGAGCGACGATTCCTGAATCGCGATGTTAAGGTGTGCAGTGGATTTACCTAGGCCAAAATTATTGTCAAACGAAAATGATCTCAATACACGGTTGAAAGTATTTATATTGTTTTAATATCAGTATCTTCACCCCTGCTAAAGTAAAGAGTGCTGCAGAAGTGTCTTATCTGTGAAATTTTGTGACGCCTAGTAAACGGGTTGTTCATATGGTCCTTCGAGACGGACAAGTGTTTTTGTGTATCAACCTTGGTCGGGCAAGTGGATCGCTTGCGATAACTGACCAAGCTCATAGCATCAGTGAAGTGCTAGTGGCATCAGCATCATCAGTGCGGCGGTGACAGTCAGCATCAACTCTGGGAGCAGCAGCAGCATCGCGAGAAGCGAGCTACTGCAGACGGTGCCGGGTGATCGACATCTGCATCGTCAGGAATCAGCAGCAGGGTGACCGCTAGACCTGGAGGAGGTGTGGGACGTGCGTGACGTGACGCAACGTCAATCTACCAGTGGACTCATCATATCATCAGGTGGTATCAAACGAAGACAAAACCGTGAGTGAACTTTTAATAATAACTTAGTGCAGTTGGTGATTTGATCTTCATAATTCGGAGTTTGGAACTATATTACTTCGGATTTAAAACTTTATTATTTTGGAACTTATGATTGCGTGTATAAATGTTTAGTGTACTTGTGTTTTAAAGACTTGCAATTTTAAAACATTAATTGTTGGTCTCAAAAATTGATAATTCTGTGTTATTCTTATAACTTAGTTTATAGTTATAATTTTCATATCTCAAGTTGTGTGCTGTTATATAATTTAATAGATAATTGCCACTTGTTTTAATTAAAATTTAATAATGGAATCTTTAAGTAATAAATTAGAAGATAATTGTTCAAGAATAGTCAAAGCTTACAGTAACTTTAAGAAATCTCCTAAGGATCGAATAACGCGTCCATATGTTAAAGTAAGGATTGAGAACTTAGATAAATTGTGGCAGCAATTAACAGACGGTCATAGTCAATTATACGAAACATATGATCCGCAGGAATTAAAAACATGTATTTAAACAAGATTGTTATGATCAGACTGAACTACTGAGACATATTTCTATATCAGAGTCCAATTATGAACGGTGCTGGGAACTACTGAACGAGCGATATAACAATAAAAGATACTTGTCACATTACATACTTAAAAGGTTACTTAGTCTTAAGAATATTAATAACGAATCAGCTGTTAGTCTCAAAGAATTAATTGATAACACAAGCGATTGTTTGAATGCTCTAGCGAATCTTGGTATCGATGTCGGTAATTGGGATCTTATCGTTGTGCATGTAATCTCTTTTAAGTTAGATCCAGAAACCCGAAAACAATGGGAATTATACGTCACTAGTGACAAAGCGTGCAGCGATGAGTTTCCAACCTTTGCGCAATTTAAAAGTTTCTTGACCAGCCGATATCGCGCTTTTGAATTCTTGACCGCTGGCTCTAATGTGGCAAGAGGAAAAAACACAGAGACGCCAAAAGCCTTCCACGCGGCGACTAATTCTGTATTAGAATGTAAATGCTGTAAAGAAAACCATAAAATTGTACATTGTAAAGATTTTATAAAAATGAATGTAAATACCAAACGGGAGTTCGTTAAGCAAAACAGTTTATGTTTTAACTGTCTAGGGAACAACCACTCGGCTAAGCAGTGTCGGAGTTCAGGTGTATGTCGTGTTTGCAAACGCAAACATCATTCTTTGCTGCATGCCGCGGGTCCAGTTCATACCGATGACAGTTCTGATAATAAAAATAGTAACGGAGACGCGGCGCAAAGTGCTGAACCATCCGGATCGTCTAACTCGGACACAGTGGCAACGTTCTTCTCGGCTAACCAATTACATAGGACAAATCAAGTTTTATTGGCCACGGTTCTAGTTAACGCCACAGCCAACAATGGAAGTTATCGTACAATAAGGGCGTTACTAGATCAAGGGTCCCAAGCCTCATTTGTAACCGAGGCCACGGCACAATATTTAGGGCTGAAAAGGACGCCAGTAAGGGGACACATATCGGGATTGGAAGGTAATAATAAAATTATATCAAAGTTTATGGCGGAAGTTACTCTGACTTCCATACACAACCCTAACGTTCAGCTTAAGGTTGCCGCATACATACTAAAGAGTATAACCACTTTTCTGCCTGGCAAACAACTTGTACCTGTGGGTGTGTTTTAACGCGTTTAAAGCTAAAGTTAAATCAAACCTTTGTTCTAAAGCATATTATTCGATCAACGACTATTTAGAAGACAAGAATAGTTGGTCGCTTTGTTGAACGCAGGACAATGTTGCTATGTTCTTTTACTGTTTAATAGTTCTTTATTTTTGTGTATGTTTCTTCTACTATCCATATTTTTATGTTATTGACATGATCCTCTCATTACATTGTGTGAATGAGTTGTATTGATATAATTCAGCATTGCACATGTCAGCGGGCACGCCCTTGGACTGCCTTGGAGGCTTTTTATGTATTCAGTTTAGCAGGCTTTGCTTGAGTTAATTGTCGATTTTGGTATATATAACTTTTTATTTATTTATTTTGGCATATTGGTGTGTGCTAGCTAACATGTAGCAAATTATTTAATTGAATGACGTATAAAGATGATTGACATAATTATTATTTTTGACATAATGTGTTGTATAGCTTCAGGTTCTTCAAACCTATCAGACAGACGTGTTGCTGGGGAGTTTGTTCCTCCACTTCTTCTTCCCAGCAAAAACACTAGGAAGTGGTGAAGGGTGGGCGTTTTGGGGGACTGTCTTATGTAAACGTCTTTGACGTTCAAAAAGTGCTGATTCTCAGCCTAATTTGAATAAATGAATTTTGATTTTGATTTTGATTTTGATTTTTGATGTCCCGTTAGCGGATCCGCATTATCACACACCTAACAAAATCGACATGTTGCTGGGGGCAGAAATTTATGGGCAAATTATCCAGGAAGGAGTTAAGAAGGGACCTCAGGGTAATCTCGTTGCGCAAGCGACTTCATTGGGTTGGGTATTATCGAGTGTGGTGGAAAACTCACACCAACCACATGACAATGTTGTAGTCATGCATTCGCATGTGGAGGAAACAGACCTAATGAAGCGCTTCTGGGAACTGGAGGACAATATGATGAACAGTCACACAATATTGTCCGAGGAAGAAAAACAGTGCGAACGTTTCTTCGCTGCAACAACGCGAAGAGACAGTGACGGGCGCTATACAGTACGGTTGCCATTTAAAAGTCAAAATGCAACACCTACTGTAAGGAACTCTAAAAGGATAGCTGAAAAAAGATTATCTTCATTAATCACAAAGTTAACGAAAAATACAAACATGGAAGCGAAGTATCAAGAGGTATTGGAAGAATACTTACTGTTGGGTCATATGGAGAAAATACCTGAAAAGGAAATAAATAACAGTAAAGGAATTTACTTACCCCATTTTGCGGTTATTCGGGAGGATAAGGATACCACGCAAGTGAGAATAGTATTCGATGCATCCTGTAAAGGTGAAAACAGTGTTTCATTAAATGATCTGTTAATGATAGGCCCTACTTTACAGCCAACGCTAAGACATATTTTAATGAAATGGAGAACTTACCCAATATGTTTATCTGCGGACATAGTAAAAATGTACCGTCAAATCAAGGTTGACGAACAGGACGTGGACTTCCAGAGAATTCTGTGGAAAGGGACTACAGATAATCATATTCAAGAATATCGTTTATTGCGGGTTACCTTTGGTACGGCGTATGCTCCATATCTTGCTGTTAAGGTGCTTCAACAGGTAGCTATAGACGAGAAGGAGAAATACCCTGCAGCTGCTGTAAAGGTTAAAGAAGACTTTTACATGGATGATCTGCTTACGGGCGTTGAAACGGTTGAGGAAGGAGCCAAGCTGTATTCTGAAATGAATCAATTAGTAGAAAAAGGAGGGTTTTCGTTGCAAAAGTGGTCAAGCAATAGTGAGGAACTGTTGAAATGTTTGAAAACTAATGATAAAAATACTACAGAAGAAGGAAGAAAAATTAAAATGGATGAAGTTATGAAATTATTGGGACTTACCTGGGATCGAACAGTAGATGCTTTCCGCTACACAGTAACACTCCCACCGATGAAGAAACCTGTAACAAAAAGAATAATTATATCGGACATATCACGTTTATTTGATCCACTTGGATGGGTTTCTCCAAGTGTCATAGTTGCAAAAATAATCATACAAAAGCTGTGGTTATCAGGAATAGGCTGGGATGATGAAGTTCCCGAATCAATATTAAATGAATGGCTTACTTACCGTGATGACTTGTGCCAGTTGTCGGAGTTACAAATACCTCGCTGGATCAATACAAAACGTAATAACACACTCGTTGAATTGCATGGATTTAGCGACGCATCCAAGATGGCTTATGCGGCCGTGATTTATCTTCGATCCATCGATGATCAGGGTCACGTGTCTGTAAACTTGGTAACATCAAGAACTAAGGTAGCACCCATAAAACAAATATCGATTCCACGTTTGGAGCTCTGTGGAGCAGTTCTTCTGAGGAGGTTATTGGTTGAGGTAGCTCACACATTGAGTATTCCAAAGGAGAACATTCACGCCTGGTGTGACTCTACCGTCGTGCTGGCCTGGCTTAATAGTCACCCAAATCGGTGGCAAACATTTGTGGCGAATAGGGTATCGGAGATTTTAACCACTTTAGACGCACAACAGTGGTCTCATATAAGGTCCGGCGTAAATCCGGCTGATTATGCGTCAAGAGGACTCAACCCGTCTGATCTCAAAAAACAAACGGCGTGGTTTAAAGGTCCTGACTTCTTATATTCAGAAAAAATAGAGTATAACAAACCTAAAGATATAGATACAGACTTAGAAGCGATAAAAAGGGTGCACTTCTCGGGCACAGAAACAAACTTATGGGATCGGTTTTCAAACCTAACGAAATTAATAAGAGTGGTAGCGTATTGCAGACGTATGTGGATAAAACGAAAGAAGGATCAAGGTGAAAAAACAGGGTTATCAGTGCAAGAATTATCAGAAGCGTTACGTGTTTGTATCCGACAATGTCAAGCAGAAGGTTTTGGAGAAGAAATAGAACAGATATCAAAAGACGGTTATTCAGCTAAGATAAAAGGACCTTTAAAATCATTAAATCCATTCATAGACGGAAACAAAATATTACGAGTAGGAGGTAGGTTACAGAAGTCGGAACTAAGTGAAGATAAGAAACACCCAATGTTGTTACCAAAGAAGTCAAACTTAACCAATTTAATCGTGGCAGACGCTCATTACAAAACCTTGCACGGGGGGCCTCAACTCATGTTAGCGTATTTGAGGACTAAATATTGGATTTTGGGGGCCAAGGAACTGGTCAAATCACACGTTCGTCAGTGCGTTAAATGTGTTAGACATTCGGCAGTTATATCAAATCAGTTAATGGGGCAATTACCAGCTGCAAGGGTAACGCCTACAAGACCCTTTAAATGTACGGGGATAGATTATGCTGGTCCTATAAATATAAGGACTTCCAAAGGTCGGGGTCATCATGCTTACAAAGGCGACATTTGTTTGTTTATCTGTATGGCCACGAAAGCCGTACACATTGAGGCTGTAAGTGACATGACTACTCAAGGATTTTTAGCAGCATTCAAGAGATTTGTTTCTCGCAGGGGTCATTGTTCTGATATTTGGTCAGACAATGGCACTAATTTCGTGGGAGCATCAAGGGAGTTAAAGAAGTTATTCTCTGCGGAGCAAGCTAGTCTAACGAAGGAACTCGCAGACTGTCTAGCGTCTCAGGGAACGAAGTGGCATTTTATCCCTCCATACTCGCCTAACTTTGGTGGGCTTTGGGAAGCCGGAATCAAATCGATAAAATTCCACCTTCGGCGAGTAGTTGGAGAGTCAACCCTTACCTACGAGGAGTTATCAACAGTTCTGACCCAAATTGAGGCTTGCCTGAACTCGCGACCACTGTCAAGGATGGATGAGGATCCGGATGGCTTAGACGCATTGACGCCAAGTCATTTTCTGGTGGGTGAGCCATTAGTGGCAGTGCCGGAGTATAACTTTGAATCTAGCACTTTAAGTAGTCTACGCCGGTGGCAACTGACCCAACGGATGGCGCAACAGTTTTGGCGACGATGGTCGCAGGAATATTTAGTAATGTTTCTGAATCGCTATAAGTGGAGTAAACAAACTCCAGAACCAACGATCGGTATGTTAGTTTTAGTTAAAGAGGACGACTTGCCGCCTTGTCGATGGCTGCTTGGTCGTGTGGTTGCTAAACACCCTGGTAGCGATGACATTACTAGAGTTGTATCTATATGTACCAAAAATGGTACAATAAAAAGGTCTATATCAAAGATTTGTATCTTACCTGTAATGTCCAATTAGACAAACAGATACATTGTTTAGAATAATAAGATTGTATGTGATTACTTTTAAGGATTTAACTGTATTATTGTATTTTAACTATTATTTCATGGTGGGCGGAATTTTAACGGGAAATTGTAACGGAAGGCCAAATTTATTAATTTGCCCTTGGTGGGCGGAATGTTTGAGAAAAATAGTTTACTTTGGTGCCGATAGATGGCGTTGTACTTTGAGCGACGATTCCTGAATCGCGATGTTAAGGTGTGCAGTGGATTTACCTAGGCCAAAATTATTGTCAAGCGAAAATGATCTCAATACACAGTTGAAAGTATTTATATTGTTTTAATATCAGTATCTTCACCCCTGCTAAAGTAAAGAGTGCTGCAGAAGTGTCTTATTTGTGAAATGTTGTGACGCCTAGTAAACGGGTTGTTCACAAAGCCTGCTAAACTGAATACATAAAAAGCCTCCAAGGCAGTCCAAGGGCGTGCCCGATGGCATGTGCAATGCTGGATTATATAAATAGGGCAGTGACTAAAAGTCACTACTCATAAACTAGTGTTCCTTGGTGCAGGTTATTTCTATTACTATTTCGCTTGAGTCCGATTCCTCATCCACTTCAGTGAACTGAGGTTCAAACATTTCAACCGGTTTCTAGGAACTCTCTGATGATAAATATGTACCAATCCACTTCAAACTCATGATATGACAAGATCCAGGTGTCCAAATCGCTGTGTATTATATCTATGATTTGTGCATTGGTTAATATGTTTAGCTTGTGTGGGATTCGCCGTTGCAAATAAAGCATTAATGGTCGTTCTGAAATGGAAGAAAAGCTCCAACTATGAACACAATCATGATTACATATAGGTATGGCATAAAATAATATTTGAAATATGGGTGCCATATTTTGTTTGAGCCAAAATGTGTCAATACATTCAGAGGATGCCTAGTCATTAGCAATCCTCTGAATGTAATGGTATATTTCGCTATTATTCAGGCCCTTACATATTGGCAAAGAAAAGAACAGTCTGGGCATAGTCAAATAGTGAAATACTTAGTTTCTGTTATAGCCCAGTTTGGAAATCGTGTACAAACGAAATAACACTAACTTTCTCCTCCATCTGCGTACCCCGTAGCTTCGCCATTGTTCGATGAGGCGGCCGCCATGAAAATTCTTTGAGAAAATGTGCTTTTAAACTAATCCAACGGACAAACGTACAACAAAACAAACTTTATCAAATTATTTGAGGAGAAATATCAATTTCAACTTGCTACTCTTCACTAATGGCTTTCGTACAAAATAACCACAGCCACAATTATTTTACAAAATCAAAATTCATTTATTCAAATTAGGCTGAGGATCAACACTTTTTGAACAACAAAACGGTAACATAAGACAGTCCCCCAAAACGCCCACCCTTCACCACTTCCTAGTGTTTTTGCTGGGAAGAAGAAGTGGCGGAACAAACTCCCCAGCAACACGTCTGTCTGATAGTTTGAATAACTTGAAGCTATACAACATATGTCAAAAAATAATTATTATATCAATCATCTTTATACATTATTCAATTAAATAATTTGCTACATGTTAGCTGGCACACACCAATATGCCAAAATAAATAAATAAAAAGTAATACACCAAAATATATAATATACCAAAATCGACGATTCTCAAGTCTCAACTCAAGCAAAGCCTGCTAAACTGAATACATAAAAAGCCTCCAAGGCAGTCCAAGGGCGTGCCCGATGGCATGTGCAATGCTGGATTATATAAATAGGGCAGTGACTACTCATAAACTAGTGTTCCTTGGTGCAGGTTATTTCTATTACTATTTCGCTTGAGTCCGATTCCTCATCCACTTCAGTGAACTGAGGTTCAAACATTTCAACCGGTTTCGATTCTTCCTTTGGCTTTTCTTTAGGCACTAGTATGGAACTTTCAAGTAGGCTACGTAACTGCTCTCTTAAATCCTTGTACATTTTGTCTAATAATTTTGTAAGTAATTCTAAATCTTTTCTCTTCTTCAGTCTTGTTGATATGATATCAAAGGCATTCCATCCTGGCCAGAGGTCTAGGAACTCTCTGATGATAAATATGTACCAATCCACTTCAAACTCGTGATATGACAAGATCCAGGTGTCCAAATCGCTGTGTATTATATCTATGATTTGTGCATTGGTTAATAATATGTTTAGCTTGTGTGGGATTCGCCGTTGCAAATAAAGCATTAATGGTCGTTCTGAAATGGAAGAAAAGCTCCAACTATGAACACAATCATGATTACATATACCTAGGTATGGCATAAAATAATATTTGAAATATGGGTGCCATATTTTGTTTGAGCCAAAATGTGCCAATACATTCAGAGGATGCCTAGTCATTAGCAATCCTCTGAATGTAATGGTATATTTCGCTATTATTCAGGCCCTTACATATTGGCAAAGAAAAGAACAGTCTGGGCATAGTCAAATACTTAGTTTCTGTTATAGCCCAGTTTGGAAATCGTGTACAAACGAAATAACACTAACTTTCTTCTCCATCTGCGTACCCCGTAGCTTCGCCATTGTTCGATGAGGCGGCCTCCATGAAAATTCTTTGAGAAAATGTGCTTTTAAACTAATCCAACGGACAAACGTACAACAAAACAAACTTTATCAAATTATTTGAGGAGAAATATCAATTTCAACTTGCTACTCTTCACTAATGCCTTTCGTACAAAATAACCACAGCCACAATTATTTTACAAAATCAAAATTCATTTATTCAAATTAGGCTGAGGAACAGCACTTTTTGAACGTCAAAACGTTAACATAAGACAGTCCCCCAAAACGCCCACCCTTCACCACTTCCTAGTGTTTTTGCTGGGAAGAAGAAGTGGCGGAACAAACTCCCCAGCAACACGTCTGTCTGATAGTTTGAATAACTTGAAGCTATACAACATATGTCAAAAAATAATTATTATATCAATCATCTTTATACATCATTCAATTAAATAATTTGCTACATGTTAGCTAGCACACACCAATATGCCAAAATAAATAAATAAAAAGTAATACACCAAAATATATAATATACCAAAATCGACAATTCTCAAGTCTCAACTCAAGCAAAGCCTGCTAAACTGAATACATAAAAAGCCTCCAAGGCAGTCCAAGGGCGTGCCCGATGGCATGTGCAATGCTGGATTATATAAATAGGGTAGTGACTACTCATAAACTAGTGTTCCTTGGTGCAGGTTATTTCTATTACTATTTCGCTTGAGTCCGATTCCTCATCCACTTCAGTGAACTGAGGTTCAAACATTTCAACCGGTTTCGATTCTTCCTTTGGCTTTTCTTTAGGCACTAGTATGGAACTTTCAAGTAGGCTACGTAACTGCTCTCTTAAATCCTTGTACATTTTGTCTAATCATTTTGTAAGTAATTCTAAATCTTTTCTCTTCTTCAGTCTTGTTGATATGATATCAAAGGCATTCCATCCTGGCCAGAGGTCTAGGAACTCTCTGATGATAAATATGTACCAATCCACTTCAAACTCGTGATATGACAAGATCCAGGTGTCCAAATCGCTGTGTATTATATCTATGATTTGTGCATTGGTTAATATGTTTAGCTTGTGTGGGATTCGCCGTTGCAAATAAAGCATTAATGGTCGTTCTGAAATGGAAGAAAAGCTCCAACTAAGAACACAATCATGATTACATATAGATATGGCATGAAATAATATTTGAAATATGGGTGCCATATTTTGTTTGAGCCAAAATGTGCCAATACATTCAGAGGATGCCTAGTCATTAGCAATCCTCTGAATGTAATGGTATATTTCGCTATTATTCAGGCCCTTACATATTGGCAAAGAAAAGAACAGTCTGGGCATAGTCAAATAGTGAAATACTTAGTTTCTGTTATAGCCCAGTTTGGAAATCGTGTACAAACGAAATAACACTAACTTTCTTCTCCATCTGCGTACCCCGTAGCTTCGCCATTGTTCGATAAGGCGGCCGCCATGAAAATTCTTTGAGAAAATGTGTTTTTAAACTAATCCAACAGACAAACGTACAACAAAACAAACTTTATCAAATTATTTGAGGAGAAATATCAATTTCAACTTGCTACTCTTCACTAATGGCTTTCGTACAAAATAACCACGGCCACAATTATTTTACAAAATCAAAATTCATTTATTCAAATTAGGCTGAGGAACAGCACTTTTTGAACGTCAAAACGGTAACATAAGACAGTCCCCCAAAACGCCCACCCTTCACCACTTCCTAGTGTTTTTGCTGGGAAGAAGAAGTGGCGGAACAAACTCCCCAGCAACACGTCTGTCTGATAGTTTGAATAACTTGAAGCTATACAACATATGTCAAAAAATAATTATTATATCAATCATCTTTATACATCATTCAATTAAATAATTTGCTACATGTTAGCTAGCACACACCAATATGCCAAAATAAATAAATAAAAAGTAATACACCAAAATATATAATATACCAAAATCGACAATTCTCAAGTCTCAACTCAAGCAAAGCCTGCTAAACTGAATACATAAAAAGCCTCCAAGGCAGTCCAAGGGCGTGCCCGATGGCATGTGCAATGCTGGATTATATAAATAGGGCAGTGACTACTCATAAACTAGTGTTCCTTGGTGCAGGTTATTTCTATTACTATTTCGCTTGAGTCCGATTCCTCATCCACTTCAGTGAACTGAGGTTCAAACATTTCAACCGGTTTCGATTCTTCCTTTGGCTTTTCTTTAGGCACTAGTATGGAACTTTCAAGTAGGCTACGTAACTGCTCTCTTAAATCCTTGTACATTTTGTCTAATAATTTTGTAAGTAATTCTAAATCTTTTCTCTTCTTCAGTCTTGTTGATATGATATCAAAGGCATTCCATCCTGGCCAGAGGTCTAGGAACTCTCTGATGATAAATATGTACCAATCCGCTTCAAACTCGTGATATGACAAGATCCAGGTGTCCAAATCGCTGTGTATTATATCTATGATTTGTGCATTGGTTAATATGTTTAGCTTGTGTGGGATTCGCCGTTGCAAATAAAGCATTAATGGTCGTTCTGAAATGGAAGATAAGCTCCAACTATGAACACAATCATGATTACATATACCTAGGTATGGCATAAAATAATATTTGAAATATGGGTGCCATATTTTGTTTGAGCCAAAATGTGCCAATACATTCAGAGGATGCATAGTCATTAGCAATCCTCTGAATGTAATGGTATATTTCGCTATTATTCAGGCCCTTACATATTGGCAAAGAAAAGAACAGTCTGAGCATAGTCAAATAGTGAAATACTTAGTTTCTGTTATAGCCCAGTTTGGAAATCGTGTACAATCGAAATAACACTAACTTTCTTCTCCATCTGCGTACCCCGTAGCTTCGCCATTGTTCGATGAGGCGGCCGCCATGAAAATTCTTTGAGAAATGTGGGTTTTAAACTAATCCAACGGACAAACGTACAACAAAACAAACTTTATCAAATTATTTGAGGAGAAATATCAATTTCAACTTGCTACTCTTCACTAATGGCTTTCGTACAAAATAACCACAGCCACAATTATTTTACAAAATCAAAATTCATTTATTCAAATTAGGCTGACGAACAGCACTTTTTGAACGTCAAAACGGTAACATAAGACAGTCCCTCAAAACGCCCACCCTTCACCACTTCCTAGTGTTTTTGCTGGGAAGAAGAAGTGGCGGAAGAAACTCCCCAGCAACACGTCTGTCTGATAGTTTGAATAACTTGAAGCTATACAACATATGTCAAAAAAAAATTATTATATCAATCATCTTTATACATCATTCAATTAAATAATTTGCTACATGTTAGCTAGCACACACCAATATGCCAAAATAAATAAATAAAAGTAATACACCAAAATATATAATATACCAAAATCGACGATTCTCAAGTCTCAACTCAAGCAAAGCCTGCTAAACTGAATACATAAAAAGCCTCCAAGGCAGTCCAAGGGCGTGCCCGATGGCATGTGCAATGCTGGATTATATAAATAGGGCAGTGACTACTCATAAACTAGTGTTCCTTGGTGCAGGTTATTTCTATTACTATTTCGCTTGAGTCCGATTCCTCATCCACTTCAGTGAACTGAGGTTCAAACATTTCAACCGGTTTCGATTCTTCCTTTGGCTTTTCTTTAGGCACTAGTATGGAACTTTCAAGTAGGCTACGTAACTGCTCTCTTAAATCCTTGTACATTTTGTCTAATAATTTTGTAAGTAATTCTAAATCTTTTCTCTTCTTCAGTCTTGTTGATATGATATCAAAGGCATTCCATCCTGGCCAGAGGTCTAGGAACTCTCTGATGATAAATATGTACCAATCCACTTCAAACTCGTGATATGACAAGATCCAGGTGTCCAAATCGCTGTGTATTATATCTATGATTTGTGCATTGGGTAATATGTTTAGCTTGTGTGGGATTCGCCGTTGCAAATAAAGCATTAATGGTCGTTCTGAAATGGAAGAAAAGTTCCAATTATGAACACAATCATGATTACATATACCTAGGTATGGCATAAAATAATATTTGAAATATGGGTGCCATATTTTGTTTGAGCCAAAATGTGCCAATACATTCAGAGGATGCCTAGTCATTAGCAATCCTCTGAATGTAATGGTATATTTCGCTATTATTCAGGCCCTTACATATTGGCAAAGAAAAGAACAGTCTGGGCATAGTCAAATAGTGAAATACTTAGTTTCTGTTATAGCCCAGTTTGGAAATCGTGTACAAACGAAATAACACTAACTTTCTTCTCCATCTGCGTACCCCGTAGCTTCGCCATTGTTCGATAAGGCGGCCGCCATGAAAATTCTTTGAGAAAATGTGTTTTTAAACTAATCCAACAGACAAACGTACAACAAAACAAACTTTATCAAATTATTTGAGGAGAAATATCAATTTCAACTTGCTACTCTTCACTAATGGCTTTCGTACAAAATAACCACGGCCACAATTATTTTACAAAATCAAAATTCATTTATTCAAATTAGGCTGAGGAACAGCACTTTTTGAACGTCAAAACGGTAACATAAGACAGTCCCCCAAAACGCCCACCCTTCACCACTTCCTAGTGTTTTTGCTGGGAAGAAGAAGTGGCGGAACAAACTCCCCAGCAACACGTCTGTCTGATAGTTTGAATAACTAGAAGCTATACAACATATGTCAAAAAATAATTATTATATCAATCATCTTTATACACCTTTAAATAAAATAATTTGCTACATGTTAGCTAGCACACACCAATATGCCAAAATAAATAAATAAAAAGTAATACACCAAAATATATAATATACCAAAATCGACAATTCTCAAGTCTCAACTCAAGCAAAGCCTGCTAAACTGAATACATAAAAAGCCTCCAAGGCAGTCCAAGGGCGTGCCCGATGGCATGTGCAATGCTGGATTATATAAATAGGGCAGTGACTACTCATAAACTAGTGTTCCTTGGTGCAGGTTATTTCTATTACTATTTCGCTTGAGTCCGATTCCTCATCCACTTCAGTGAACTGAGGTTCAAACATTTCAACCGGTTTCGATTCTTCCTTTGGCTTTTCTTTAGGCACTAGTATGGAACTTTCAAGTAGGCTACGTAACTGCTCTCTTAAATCCTTGTACATTTTGTCTAATAATTTTGTAAGTAATTCTAAATCTTTTCTCTTCTTCAGTCTTGTTGATATGATATCAAAGGCATTCCATCCTGGCCAGAGGTCTAGGAACTCTCTGATGATAAATATGTACCAATCCGCTTCAAACTCGTGATATGACAAGATCCAGGTGTCCAAATCGCTGTGTATTATATCTATGATTTGTGCATTGGTTAATATGTTTAGCTTGTGTGGGATTCGCCGTTGCAAATAAAGCATTAATGGTCGTTCTGAAATGGAAGAAAAGCTCCAACTATGAACACAATCATGATTACATATACCTAGGTATGGCATAAAATAATATTTGAAATATGGGTGCCATATTTTGTTTGAGCCAAAATGTGCCAATACATTCAGAGGATGCATAGTCATTAGCAATCCTCTGAATGTAATGGTATATTTCGCTATTATTCAGGCCCTTACATATTGGCAAAGAAAAGAACAGTCTGAGCATAGTCAAATAGTGAAATACTTAGTTTCTGTTATAGCCCAGTTTGGAAATCGTGTACAATCGAAATAACACTAACTTTCTTCTCCATCTGCGTACCCCGTAGCTTCGCCATTGTTCGATGAGGCGGCCGCCATGAAAATTCTTTGAGAAATGTGGGTTTTAAACTAATCCAACGGACAAACGTACAACAAAACAAACTTTATCAAATTATTTGAGGAGAAATATCAATTTCAACTTGCTACTCTTCACTAATGGCTTTCGTACAAAATAACCACAGCCACAATTATTTTACAAAATCAAAATTCATTTATTCAAATTAGGCTGAGGAACAGCACTTTTTGAACGTCAAAACGGTAACATAAGACAGTCCCTCAAAACGCCCACCCTTCACCACTTCCTAGTGTTTTTGCTGGGAAGAAGAAGTGGCGGAAGAAACTCCCCAGCAACACGTCTGTCTGATAGTTTGAATAACTTGAAGCTATACAACATATGTCAAAAAATAATTATTATATCAATCATCTTTATACATCATTCAATTAAATAATTTGCTACATGTTAGCTAGCACACACCAATATGCCAAAATAAATAAACAAAAAGTAATACACCAAAATATATAATATACCAAAATCGACAATTCTCAAGTCTCAACTCAAGCAAAGCCTGCTAAACTGAATACATAAAAAGCCTCCAAGGCAGTCCAAGGGCGTGCCCGATGGCATGTGCAATGCTGGATTATATAAATAGGGCAGTGACTAAAAGTCACTACTCATAAACTAGTGTTCCTTGGTGCAGGTTATTTCTATTACTATTTCGCTTGAGTCCGATTCCTCATCCACTTCAGTGAACTGAGGTTCAAACATTTCAACCGGTTTCGATTCTTCCTTTGGCTTTTCTTTAGGCACTAGTATGGAACTTTCAAGCAGGCTACGTAACTGCTCTCTTAAATCCTTGTACATTTTGTCTAATAATTTTGTAAGTAATTCTAAATCTTTTCTCTTCTTTAGTCTTGTTGATATGATATCAAAGGCATTCCATCCTGGCCAGAGGTCTAGGAACTCTCTGATGATAAATATGTACCAATCCACTTCAAACTTGTGATATGACAAGATCCAGGTGTCCAAATCGCTGTGTATTATATCTATGATTTATGCATTGGTTAATATGTTTAGCTTGTGTGGGATTCGCCGTTGCAAATAAAGCATTAATGGTCGTTCTGAAATGGAAGAAAAGCTCCAACTAAGAACACAATCATGATTACATATAGGTATGGCATGAAATAATATTTGAAATATGGGTGCCATATTTTGTTTGAGCCAAAATGTGCCAATACATTCAGAGGATGCCTAGTCATTAGCAATCCTCTGAATGTAATGGTATATTTCGCTATTATTCAGGCCCTTACATATTGGCAAAGAAAAGAACAGTCTGGGCATAGTCAAATACTTAGTTTCTGTTATAGCCCAGTTTGGAAATCGTGTACAAACGAAATAACACTAACTTTCTTCTCCATCTGCGTACCCCGTAGCATCGCCATTGTTCGATGAGGCGGCCGCCATGAAAATTCTTTGAGAAAATGTGCTTTTAAACTAATCCAACGGACAAACGTACAACAAAACAAACTTTATCAAATTATTTGAGGAGAAATATCAATTTCAACTTGCTACTCTTCACTAATGGCTTTCGTACAAAATAACCACAGCCACAATTATTTTACAAAATCAAAATTCATTTATTCAAATTAGGCTGAGGATCAGCACTTTTTGAACGTCAAAACGGTAACATAAGACAGTCCCCCAAAACGCCCACCCTTCACCACTTCCTAGTGTTTTTGCTGGGAAGAAGAAGTGGCGGAACAAACTCCCCAGCAACACGTCTGTCTGATAGTTTGAATAACTTGAAGCTATACAACATATGTCAAAAAATAATTATTATATCAATCATCTTTATACATCGTTCAATTAAATAATTTGCTACATGTTAGCTAGCACACAACAATATGCCAAAATAAATAAATAAAAAGTAATACACCAAAATATATAATATACCAAAATCGACAATTCTCAAGTCTCAACTCAAGCAAAGCCTGCTAAACTGAATACATAAAAAGCCTCCAAGGCAGTCCAAGGGCGTGCCCGATGGCATGTGCAATGCTGGATTATATAAATAGGGCAGTGACTAAAAGTCACTACTCATAAACTAGTGTTCCTTGGTGCAGGTTATTTCTATTACTATTTCGCTTGAGTCCGATTCCTCATCCACTTCAGTGAACTGAAGTTCAAACATTTCAACCGGTTTCGTTTCTTCCTTTGGCTTTTCTTTAGGCACTAGTATGGAACTTTCAAGTAGGCTACGTAACTGCTCTCTTAAATCCTTGTACATTTTGTCTAAGAATTTTGTAAGTAATTCTAAATCTTTTCTCTTCTTCAGTCTTGTTGATATGATATCAAAAGCATTCCATCCTGGCCGGAGGTCTAGGAACTCTCTGATGATAAATATGTACCAATCCACTTCAAACTCGTGATATGACAAGATCCAGGTGTCCAAATCGCTGTGTATTATATCTATGATTTGTGCATTGGTTAATATGTTTAGCTTGTGTGGGATTCGCCGTTGCAAATAAAGCATTAATGGTCGTTCTGAAATGGAAGAAAAGCTCCAACTAAGAACACAATCATGATTACATATAGGTATGGCATGAAATAATATTTGAAATATGGGTGCCATATTTTGTTTGAGCCAAAATGTGCCAATACATTCAGAGGATGCCTAGTCATTAGCAATCCTCTGAATGTAATGGTATATTTCGCTATTATTCAGGCCCTTACATATTGGCAAAGAAAAGAACAGTCTGGGCATAGTCAAATACTTAGTTTCTGTTATAGCCCAGTTTGGAAATCGTGTACAAACGAAATAACACTAACTTTCTTCTCCATCTGCGTACCCCGTAGCATCGCCATTGTTCGATGAGGCGGCCGCCATGAAAATTCTTTGAGAAAATGTGCTTTTAAACTAATCCAACGGACAAACGTACAACAAAACAAACTTTATCAAATTATTTGAGGAGAAATATCAATTTCAACTTGCTACTCTTCACTAATGGCTTTCGTACAAAATAACCACAGCCACAATTATTTTACAAAATCAAAATTCATTTATTCAAATTAGGCTGAGGATCAGCACTTTTTGAACGTCAAAACGGTAACATAAGACAGTCCCCCAAAACGCCCACCCTTCACCACTTCCTAGTGTTTTTGCTGGGAAGAAGAAGTGGCGGAACAAACTCCCCAGCAACACGTCTGTCTGATAGTTTGAATAACTTGAAGCTATACAACATATGTCAAAAAATAATTATTATATCAATCATCTTTATACATCGTTCAATTAAATAATTTGCTACATGTTAGCTAGCACACAACAATATGCCAAAATAAATAAATAAAAAGTAATACACCAAAATATATAATATACCAAAATCGACAATTCTCAAGTCTCAACTCAAGCAAAGCCTGCTAAACTGAATACATAAAAAGCCTCCAAGGCAGTCCAAGGGCGTGCCCGATGGCATGTGCAATGCTGGATTATATAAATAGGGCAGTGACTAAAAGTCACTACTCATAAACTAGTGTTCCTTGGTGCAGGTTATTTCTATTACTATTTCGCTTGAGTCCGATTCCTCATCCACTTCAGTGAACTGAAGTTCAAACATTTCAACCGGTTTCGTTTCTTCCTTTGGCTTTTCTTTAGGCACTAGTATGGAACTTTCAAGTAGGCTACGTAACTGCTCTCTTAAATCCTTGTACATTTTGTCTAAGAATTTTGTAAGTAATTCTAAATCTTTTCTCTTCTTCAGTCTTGTTGATATGATATCAAAAGCATTCCATCCTGGCCGGAGGTCTAGGAACTCTCTGATGATAAATATGTACCAATCCACTTCAAACTCGTGATATGACAAGATCCAGGTGTCCAAATCGCTGTGTATTATATCTATGATTTGTGCATTGGTTAATATGTTTAGCTTGTGTGGGATTCGCCGTTGCAAATAAAGCATTAATGGTCGTTCTGAAATGGAAGAAAAGCTCCAACTATGAACACAATCATGATTACATATACCTAGGTATGGCATAAAATAATATTTGAAATATGGGTGCCATATTTTGTTTGAGCCAAAATGTGCCAATACATTCAGAGGATGCCTAGTCATTAGCAATCCTCTGAATGTAATGGTATATTTCGCTATTATTCAGGCCCTTACATATTGGCAAAGAAAAGAACAGTCTGGGCATAGTCAAATAGTGAAATACTTAGTTTCTGTTATAGCCCAGTTTGGAAATCGTGTACAAACGAAATAACACTAACTTTCTCCTCCATCTGCGTACCCCGTAGCTTCGCCATTGTTCGATGAGGCGGCCGCCATGAAAATTCTTTGAGAAAATGTGCTTTTAAACTAATCCAACGGACAAACGTACAACAAAACAAACTTTATCAAATTATTTGAGGAGAAATATCAATTTCAACTTGCTACTCTTCACTAATGGCTTTCGTACAAAATAACCACAGCCACAATTATTTTCATTTAATCAAAATTCATTTATTCAAATTAGGCTGAGGATCAACACTTTTTGAACAACAAAACGGTAACATAAGACAGTCCCCCAAAACGCCCACCCTTCACCACTTCCTAGTGTTTTTGCTGGGAAGAAGAAGTGGCGGAACAAACTCCCCAGCAACACGTCTGTCTGATAGTTTGAATAACTTGAAGCTATACAACATATGTCAAAAAATAATTATTATATCAATCATCTTTATACATCATTCAATTAAATAATTTGCTACATGTTAGCTAGCACACACCAATATGCCAAAATAAATAAATAAAAAGTAATACACCAAAATATATAATATACCAAAATCGACAATTCTCAAGTCTCAACTCAAGCAAAGCCTGCTAAACTGAATACATAAAAAGCCTCCAAGGCAGTCCAAGGGCGTGCCCGATGGCATGTGCAATGCTGGATTATATAAATAGGGCAGTGACTACTCATAAACTAGTGTTCCTTGGTGCAGGTTATTTCTATTACTATTTCGCTTGAGTCCGATTCCTCATCCACTTCAGTGAACTGAGGTTCAAACATTTCAACCGGTTTCGATTCTTCCTTTGGCTTTTCTTTAGGCACTAGTATGGAACTTTCAAGTAGGCTACGTAACTGCTCTCTTAAATCCTTGTACATTTTGTCTAATAATTTTGTAAGTAATTCTAAATCTTTTCTCTTCTTCAGTCTTGTTGATATGATATCAAAGGCATTCCATCCTGGCCAGAGGTCTAGGAACTCTCTGATGATAAATATGTACCAATCCGCTTCAAACTCGTGATATGACAAGATCCAGGTGTCCAAATCGCTGTGTATTATATCTATGATTTGTGCATTGGTTAATATGTTTAGCTTGTGTGGGATTCGCCGTTGCAAATAAAGCATTAATGGTCGTTCTGAAATGGAAGATAAGCTCCAACTATGAACACAATCATGATTACATATACCTAGGTATGGCATAAAATAATATTTGAAATATGGGTGCCATATTTTGTTTGAGCCAAAATGTGCCAATACATTCAGAGGATGCATAGTCATTAGCAATCCTCTGAATGTAATGGTATATTTCGCTATTATTCAGGCCCTTACATATTGGCAAAGAAAAGAACAGTCTGAGCATAGTCAAATAGTGAAATACTTAGTTTCTGTTATAGCCCAGTTTGGAAATCGTGTACAATCGAAATAACACTAACTTTCTTCTCCATCTGCGTACCCCGTAGCTTCGCCATTGTTCGATGAGGCGGCCGCCATGAAAATTCTTTGAGAAATGTGGGTTTTAAACTAATCCAACGGACAAACGTACAACAAAACAAACTTTATCAAATTATTTGAGGAGAAATATCAATTTCAACTTGCTACTCTTCACTAATGGCTTTCGTACAAAATAACCACAGCCACAATTATTTTACAAAATCAAAATTCATTTATTCAAATTAGGCTGACGAACAGCACTTTTTGAACGTCAAAACGGTAACATAAGACAGTCCCTCAAAACGCCCACCCTTCACCACTTCCTAGTGTTTTTGCTGGGAAGAAGAAGTGGCGGAAGAAACTCCCCAGCAACACGTCTGTCTGATAGTTTGAATAACTTGAAGCTATACAACATATGTCAAAAAAAATTTATTATATCAATCATCTTTATACATCATTCAATTAAATAATTTGCTACATGTTAGCTAGCACACACCAATATGCCAAAATAAATAAATAAAAGTAATACACCAAAATATATAATATAACAAAATCGACGATTCTCAAGTCTCAACTCAAGCAAAGCCTGCTAAACTGAATACATAAAAAGCCTCCAAGGCAGTCCAAGGGCGTGCCCGATGGCATGTGCAATGCTGGATTATATAAATAGGGCAGTGACTACTCATAAACTAGTGTTCCTTGGTGCAGGTTATTTCTATTACTATTTCGCTTGAGTCCGATTCCTCATCCACTTCAGTGAACTGAGGTTCAAACATTTCAACCGGTTTCGATTCTTCCTTTGGCTTTTCTTTAGGCACTAGTATGGAACTTTCAAGTAGGCTACGTAACTGCTCTCTTAAATCCTTGTACATTTTGTCTAATAATTTTGTAAGTAATTCTAAATCTTTTCTCTTCTTCAGTCTTGTTGATATGATATCAAAGGCATTCCATCCTGGCCAGAGGTCTAGGAACTCTCTGATGATAAATATGTACCAATCCGCTTCAAACTCGTGATATGACAAGATCCAGGTGTCCAAATCGCTGTGTATTATATCTATGATTTGTGCATTGGGTAATATGTTTAGCTTGTGTGGGATTCGCCGTTGCAAATAAAGCATTAATGGTCGTTCTGAAATGGAAGAAAAGTTCCAATTATGAACACAATCATGATTACATATACCTAGGTATGGCATAAAATAATATTTGAAATATGGGTGCCATATTTTGTTTGAGCCAAAATGTGCCAATACATTCAGAGGATGCCTAGTCATTAGCAATCCTCTGAATGTAATGGTATATTTCGCTATTATTCAGGCCCTTACATATTGGCAAAGAAAAGAACAGTCTGGGCATAGTCAAATAGTGAAATACTTAGTTTCTGTTATAGCCCAGTTTGGAAATCGTGTACAAACGAAATAACACTAACTTTCTTCTCCATCTGCGTACCCCGTAGCTTCGCCATTGTTCGATAAGGCGGCCGCCATGAAAATTCTTTGAGAAAATGTGTTTTTAAACTAATCCAACAGACAAACGTACAACAAAACAAACTTTATCAAATTATTTGAGGAGAAATATCAATTTCAACTTGCTACTCTTCACTAATGGCTTTCGTACAAAATAACCACGGCCACAATTATTTTACAAAATCAAAATTCATTTATTCAAATTAGGCTGAGGAACAGCACTTTTTGAACGTCAAAACGGTAACATAAGACAGTCCCCCAAAACGCCCACCCTTCACCACTTCCTAGTGTTTTTGCTGGGAAGAAGAAGTGGCGGAACAAACTCCCCAGCAACACGTCTGTCTGATAGTTTGAATAACTAGAAGCTATACAACATATGTCAAAAAATAATTATTATATCAATCATCTTTATACATCATTCAATTAAATAATTTGCTACATGTTAGCTAGCACACACCAATATGCCAAAATAAATAAATAAAAAGTAATACACCAAAATATATAATATACCAAAATCGACAATTCTCAAGTCTCAACTCAAGCAAAGCCTGCTAAACTGAATACATAAAAAGCCTCCAAGGCAGTCCAAGGGCGTGCCCGATGGCATGTGCAATGCTGGATTATATAAATAGGGCAGTGACTACTCATAAACTAGTGTTCCTTGGTGCAGGTTATTTCTATTACTATTTCGCTTGAGTCCGATTCCTCATCCACTTCAGTGAACTGAGGTTCAAACATTTCAACCGGTTTCGATTCTTCCTTTGGCTTTTCTTTAGGCACTAGTATGGAACTTTCAAGTAGGCTACGTAACTGCTCTCTTAAATCCTTGTACATTTTGTCTAATAATTTTGTAAGTAATTCTAAATCTTTTCTCTTCTTCAGTCTTGTTGATATGATATCAAAGGCATTCCATCCTGGCCAGAGGTCTAGGAACTCTCTGATGATAAATATGTACCAATCCGCTTCAAACTCGTGATATGACAAGATCCAGGTGTCCAAATCGCTGTGTATTATATCTATGATTTGTGCATTGGTTAATATGTTTAGCTTGTGTGGGATTCGCCGTTGCAAATAAAGCATTAATGGTCGTTCTGAAATGGAAGAAAAGCTCCAACTATGAACACAATCATGATTACATATACCTAGGTATGGCATAAAATAATATTTGAAATATGGGTGCCATATTTTGTTTGAGCCAAAATGTGCCAATACATTCAGAGGATGCATAGTCATTAGCAATCCTCTGAATGTAATGGTATATTTCGCTATTATTCAGGCCCTTACATATTGGCAAAGAAAAGAACAGTCTGAGCATAGTCAAATAGTGAAATACTTAGTTTCTGTTATAGCCCAGTTTGGAAATCGTGTACAATCGAAATAACACTAACTTTCTTCTCCATCTGCGTACCCCGTAGCTTCGCCATTGTTCGATGAGGCGGCCGCCATGAAAATTCTTTGAGAAATGTGGGTTTTAAACTAATCCAACGGACAAACGTACAACAAAACAAACTTTATCAAATTATTTGAGGAGAAATATCAATTTCAACTTGCTACTCTTCACTAATGGCTTTCGTACAAAATAACCACAGCCACAATTATTTTACAAAATCAAAATTCATTTATTCAAATTAGGCTGAGGAACAGCACTTTTTGAACGTCAAAACGGTAACATAAGACAGTCCCTCAAAATGCCCACCCTTCACCACTTCCTAGTGTTTTTGCTGGGAAGAAGAAGTGGCGGAAGAAACTCCCCAGCAACACGTCTGTCTGATAGTTTGAATAACTTGAAGCTATACAACATATGTCAAAAAATAATTATTATATCAATCATCTTTATACATCATTCAATTAAATAATTTGCTACATGTTAGCTAGCACACACCAATATGCCAAAATAAATAAACAAAAAGTAATACACCAAAATATATAATATACCAAAATCGACAATTCTCAAGTCTCAACTCAAGCAAAGCCTGCTAAACTGAATACATAAAAAGCCTCCAAGGCAGTCCAAGGGCGTGCCCGATGGCATGTGCAATGCTGGATTATATAAATAGGGCAGTGACTAAAAGTCACTACTCATAAACTAGTGTTCCTTGGTGCAGGTTATTTCTATTACTATTTCGCTTGAGTCCGATTCCTCATCCACTTCAGTGAACTGAGGTTCAAACATTTCAACCGGTTTCGATTCTTCCTTTGGCTTTTCTTTAGGCACTAGTATGGAACTTTCAAGCAGGCTACGTAACTGCTCTCTTAAATCCTTGTACATTTTGTCTAATAATTTTGTAAGTAATTCTAAATCTTTTCTCTTCTTCAGTCTTGTTGATATGATATCAAAGGCATTCCATCCTGGCCAGAGGTCTAGGAACTCTCTGATGATAAATATGTACCAATCCACTTCAAACTTGTGATATGACAAGATCCAGGTGTCCAAATCGCTGTGTATTATATCTATGATTTATGCATTGGTTAATATGTTTAGCTTGTGTGGGATTCGCCGTTGCAAATAAAGCATTAATGGTCGTTCTGAAATGGAAGAAAAGCTCCAACTAAGAACACAATCATGATTACATATAGGTATGGCATGAAATAATATTTGAAATATGGGTGCCATATTTTGTTTGAGCCAAAATGTGCAAATACATTCAGAGGATGCCTAGTCATTAGCAATCCTCTGAATGTAATGGTATATTTCGCTATTATTCAGGCCCTTACATATTGGCAAAGAAAAGAACAGTCTGGGCATAGTCAAATACTTAGTTTCTGTTATAGCCCAGTTTGGAAATCGTGTACAAACGAAATAACACTAACTTTCTTCTCCATCTGCGTACCCCGTAGCATCGCCATTGTTCGATGAGGCGGCCGCCATGAAAATTCTTTGAGAAAATGTGCTTTTAAACTAATCCAACGGACAAACGTACAACAAAACAAACTTTATCAAATTATTTGAGGAGAAATATCAATTTCAACTTGCTACTCTTCACTAATGGCTTTCGTACAAAATAACCACAGCCACAATTATTTTACAAAATCAAAATTCATTTATTCAAATTAGGCTGAGGATCAGCACTTTTTGAACGTCAAAACGGTAACATAAGACAGTCCCCCAAAACGCCCACCCTTCACCACTTCCTAGTGTTTTTGCTGGGAAGAAGAAGTGGCGGAACAAACTCCCCAGCAACACGTCTGTCTGATAGTTTGAATAACTTGAAGCTATACAACATATGTCAAAAAATAATTATTATATCAATCATCTTTATACATCGTTCAATTAAATAATTTGCTACATGTTAGCTAGCACACAACAATATGCCAAAATAAATAAATAAAAAGTAATACACCAAAATATATAATATACCAAAATCGACAATTCTCAAGTCTCAACTCAAGCAAAGCCTGCTAAACTGAATACATAAAAAGCCTCCAAGGCAGTCCAAGGGCGTGCCCGATGGCATGTGCAATGCTGGATTATATAAATAGGGCAGTGACTACTCATAAACTAGTGTTCCTTGGTGCAGGTTATTTCTATTACTATTTCGCTTGAGTCCGATTCCTCATCCACTTCAGTGAACTGAAGTTCAAACATTTCAACCGGTTTCGTTTCTTCCTTTGGCTTTTCTTTAGGCACTAGTATGGAACTTTCAAGTAGGCTACGTAACTGCTCTCTTAAATCCTTGTACATTTTGTCTAAGAATTTTGTAAGTAATTCTAAATCTTTTCTCTTCTTCAGTCTTGTTGATATGATATCAAAAGCATTCCATCCTGGCCGGAGGTCTAGGAACTCTCTGATGATAAATATGTACCAATCCACTTCAAACTCGTGATATGACAAGATCCAGGTGTCCAAATCGCTGTGTATTATATCTATGATTTGTGCATTGGTTAATATGTTTAGCTTGTGTGGGATTCGCCGTTGCAAATAAAGCATTAATGGTCGTTCTGAAATGGAAGAAAAGCTCCAACTAAGAACACAATCATGATTACATATAGGTATGGCATGAAATAATATTTGAAATATGGGTGCCATATTTTGTTTGAGCCAAAATGTGCCAATACATTCAGAGGATGCCTAGTCATTAGCAATCCTCTGAATGTAATGGTATATTTCGCTATTATTCAGGCCCTTACATATTGGCAAAGAAAAGAACAGTCTGGGCATAGTCAAATACTTAGTTTCTGTTATAGCCCAGTTTGGAAATCGTGTACAAACGAAATAACACTAACTTTCTTCTCCATCTGCGTACCCCGTAGCATCGCCATTGTTCGATGAGGCGGCCGCCATGAAAATTCTTTGAGAAAATGTGCTTTTAAACTAATCCAACGGACAAACGTACAACAAAACAAACTTTATCAAATTATTTGAGGAGAAATATCAATTTCAACTTGCTACTCTTCACTAATGGCTTTCGTACAAAATAACCACAGCCACAATTATTTTACAAAATCAAAATTCATTTATTCAAATTAGGCTGAGGATCAGCACTTTTTGAACGTCAAAACGGTAACATAAGACAGTCCCCCAAAACGCCCACCCTTCACCACTTCCTAGTGTTTTTGCTGGGAAGAAGAAGTGGCGGAACAAACTCCCCAGCAACACGTCTGTCTGATAGTTTGAATAACTTGAAGCTATACAACATATGTCAAAAAATAATTATTATATCAATCATCTTTATACATCGTTCAATTAAATAATTTGCTACATGTTAGCTAGCACACAACAATATGCCAAAATAAATAAATAAAAAGTAATACACCAAAATATATAATATACCAAAATCGACAATTCTCAAGTCTCAACTCAAGCAAAGCCTGCTAAACTGAATACATAAAAAGCCTCCAAGGCAGTCCAAGGGCGTGCCCGATGGCATGTGCAATGCTGGATTATATAAATAGGGCAGTGACTAAAAGTCACTACTCATAAACTAGTGTTCCTTGGTGCAGGTTATTTCTATTACTATTTCGCTTGAGTCCGATTCCTCATCCACTTCAGTGAACTGAAGTTCAAACATTTCAACCGGTTTCGTTTCTTCCTTTGGCTTTTCTTTAGGCACTAGTATGGAACTTTCAAGTAGGCTACGTAACTGCTCTCTTAAATCCTTGTACATTTTGTCTAAGAATTTTGTAAGTAATTCTAAATCTTTTCTCTTCTTCAGTCTTGTTGATATGATATCAAAAGCATTCCATCCTGGCCGGAGGTCTAGGAACTCTCTGATGATAAATATGTACCAATCCACTTCAAACTCGTGATATGACAAGATCCAGGTGTCCAAATCGCTGTGTATTATATCTATGATTTGTGCATTGGTTAATATGTTTAGCTTGTGTGGGATTCGCCGTTGCAAATAAAGCATTAATGGTCGTTCTGAAATGGAAGAAAAGCTCCAACTATGAACACAATCATGATTACATATACCTAGGTATGGCATAAAATAATATTTGAAATATGGGTGCCATATTTTGTTTGAGCCAAAATGTGCCAATACATTCAGAGGATGCCTAGTCATTAGCAATCCTCTGAATGTAATGGTATATTTCGCTATTATTCAGGCCCTTACATATTGGCAAAGAAAAGAACAGTCTGAGCATAGTCAAATAGTGAAATACTTAGTTTCTGTTATAGCCCAGTTTGGAAATCGTGTACAAACGAAATAACACTAACTTTCTCCTCCATCTGCGTACCCCGTAGCTTCGCCATTGTTCGATGAGGCGGCCGCCATGAAAATTCTTTGAGAAAATGTGCTTTTAAACTAATCCAACGGACAAACGTACAACAAAACAAACTTTATCAAATTATTTGAGGAGAAATATCAATTTCAACTTGCTACTCTTCACTAATGGCTTTCGTAAAAAATAACCACAGCCACAATTATTTTACAAAATCAAAATTCATTTATTCAAATTAGGCTGAGGAACAGCACTTTTTGAACGTCAAAACGGTAACATAAGACAGTCCCCCAAAACGCCCACCCTTCACCACTTCCTAGTGTTTTTGCTGGGAAGAAGAAGTGGCGGAACAAACTCCCCAGCAACACGTCTGTCTGATAGTTTGAATAACTTGAAGCTATACAACATATGTCAAAAAATAATTATTATATCAATCATCTTTATACATCATTCAATTAAATAATTTGCTACATGTTAGCTAGCACACACCAATATGCCAAAATAAATAAATAAAAAGTAATACACCAAAATATATAATATACCAAAATCGACAATTCTCAAGTCTCAACTCAAGCAAAGCCTGCTAAACTGAATACATAAAAAGCCTCCAAGGCAGTCCAAGGGCGTGCCCGATGGCATGTGCAATGCTGGATTATATAAATAGGGCAGTGACTACTCATAAACTAGTGTTCCTTGGTGCAGGTTATTTCTATTACTATTTCGCTTGAGTCCGATTCCTCATCCACTTCAGTGAACTGAGGTTCAAACATTTCAACCGGTTTCGATTCTTCCTTTGGCTTTTCTTTAGGCACTAGTATGGAACTTTCAAGTAGGCTACGTAACTGCTCTCTTAAATCCTTGTACATTTTGTCTAATAATTTTGTAAGTAATTCTAAATCTTTTCTCTTCTTCAGTCTTGTTGATATGATATCAAAGGCATTCCATCCTGGCCAGAGGTCTAGGAACTCTCTGATGATAAATATGTACCAATCCGCTTCAAACTCGTGATATGACAAGATCCAGGTGTCCAAATCGCTGTGTATTATATCTATGATTTGTGCATTGGTTAATATGTTTAGCTTGTGTGGGATTCGCCGTTGCAAATAAAGCATTAATGGTCGTTCTGAAATGGAAGATAAGCTCCAACTATGAACACAATCATGATTACATATACCTAGGTATGGCATAAAATAATATTTGAAATATGGGTGCCATATTTTGTTTGAGCCAAAATGTGCCAATACATTCAGAGGATGCATAGTCATTAGCAATCCTCTGAATGTAATGGTATATTTCGCTATTATTCAGGCCCTTACATATTGGCAAAGAAAAGAACAGTCTGAGCATAGTCAAATAGTGAAATACTTAGTTTCTGTTATAGCCCAGTTTGGAAATCGTGTACAATCGAAATAACACTAACTTTCTTCTCCATCTGCGTACCCCGTAGCTTCGCCATTGTTCGATGAGGCGGCCGCCATGAAAATTCTTTGAGAAATGTGGGTTTTAAACTAATCCAACGGACAAACGTACAACAAAACAAACTTTATCAAATTATTTGAGGAGAAATATCAATTTCAACTTGCTACTCTTCACTAATGGCTTTCGTACAAAATAACCACAGCCACAATTATTTTACAAAATCAAAATTCATTTATTCAAATTAGGCTGACGAACAGCACTTTTTGAACGTCAAAACGGTAACATAAGACAGTCCCTCAAAACGCCCACCCTTCACCACTTCCTAGTGTTTTTGCTGGGAAGAAGAAGTGGCGGAAGAAACTCCCCAGCAACACGTCTGTCTGATAGTTTGAATAACTTGAAGCTATACAACATATGTCAAAAAAAATTTATTATATCAATCATCTTTATACATCATTCAATTAAATAATTTGCTACATGTTAGCTAGCACACACCAATATGCCAAAATAAATAAATAAAAGTAATACACCAAAATATATAATATACCAAAATCGACGATTCTCAAGTCTCAACTCAAGCAAAGCCTGCTAAACTGAATACATAAAAAGCCTCCAAGGCAGTCCAAGGGCGTGCCCGATGGCATGTGCAATGCTGGATTATATAAATAGGGCAGTGACTAAAAGTCACTACTCATAAACTAGTGTTCCTTGGTGCAGGTTATTTCTATTACTATTTCGCTTGAGTCCGATTCCTCATCCACTTCAGTGAACTGAGGTTCAAACATTTCAACCGGTTTCGATTCTTCCTTTGGCTTTTCTTTAGGCACTAGTATGGAACTTTCAAGCAGGCTACGCAACTGCTCTCTTAAATCCTTGTACATTTTGTCTAATAATTTTGTAAGTAATTCTAAATCTTTTCTCTTCTTCAGTCTTGTTGATATGATATCAAAGGCATTCCATCCTGGCCAGAGGTCTAGGAACTCTCTGATGATAAATATGTACCAATCCACTTCAAACTTGTGATATGACAAGATCCAGGTGTCCAAATCGCTGTGTATTATATCTATGATTTATGCATTGGTTAATATGTTTAGCTTGTGTGGGATTCGCCGTTGCAAATAAAGCATTAATGGTCGTTCTGAAATGGAAGAAAAGCTCCAACTAAGAACACAATCATGATTACATATAGGTATGGCATGAAATAATATTTGAAATATGGGTGCCATATTTTGTTTGAGCCAAAATGTGCAAATACATTCAGAGGATGCCTAGTCATTAGCAATCCTCTGAATGTAATGGTATATTTCGCTATTATTCAGGCCCTTACATATTGGCAAAGAAAAGAACAGTCTGGGCATAGTCAAATACTTAGTTTCTGTTATAGCCCAGTTTGGAAATCGTGTACAAACGAAATAACACTAACTTTCTCCTCCATCTGCGTACCCCGTAGCATCGCCATTGTTCGATGAGGCGGCCGCCATGAAAATTCTTTGAGAAAATGTGCTTTTAAACTAATCCAACGGACAAACGTACAACAAAACAAACTTTATCAAATTATTTGAGGAGAAATATCAATTTCAACTTGCTACTCTTCACTAATGGCTTTCGTACAAAATAACCACAGCCACAATTATTTTACAAAATCAAAATTCATTTATTCAAATTAGGCTGAGGATCAGCACTTTTTGAACGTCAAAACGGTAACATAAGACAGTCCCCCAAAACGCCCACCCTTCACCACTTCCTAGTGTTTTTGCTGGGAAGAAGAAGTGGCGGAACAAACTCCCCAGCAACACGTCTGTCTGATAGTTTGAATAACTTGAAGCTATACAACATATGTCAAAAAATAATTATTATATCAATCATCTTTATACATCGTTCAATTAAATAATTTGCTACATGTTAGCTAGCACACAACAATATGCCAAAATAAATAAATAAAAAGTAATACACCAAAATATATAATATACCAAAATCGACAATTCTCAAGTCTCAACTCAAGCAAAGCCTGCTAAACTGAATACATAAAAAGCCTCCAAGGCAGTCCAAGGGCGTGCCCGATGGCATGTGCAATGCTGGATTATATAAATAGGGCAGTGACTACTCATAAACTAGTGTTCCTTGGTGCAGGTTATTTCTATTACTATTTCGCTTGAGTCCGATTCCTCATCCACTTCAGTGAACTGAAGTTCAAACATTTCAACCGGTTTCGTTTCTTCCTTTGGCTTTTCTTTAGGCACTAGTATGGAACTTTCAAGTAGGCTACGTAACTGCTCTCTTAAATCCTTGTACATTTTGTCTAAGAATTTTGTAAGTAATTCTAAATCTTTTCTCTTCTTCAGTCTTGTTGATATGATATCAAAAGCATTCCATCCTGGCCGGAGGTCTAGGAACTCTCTGATGATAAATATGTACCAATCCACTTCAAACTCGTGATATGACAAGATCCAGGTGTCCAAATCGCTGTGTATTATATCTATGATTTGTGCATTGGTTAATATGTTTAGCTTGTGTGGGATTCGCCGTTGCAAATAAAGCATTAATGGTCGTTCTGAAATGGAAGAAAAGCTCCAACTAAGAACACAATCATGATTACATATAGGTATGGCATGAAATAATATTTGAAATATGGGTGCCATATTTTGTTTGAGCCAAAATGTGCCAATACATTCAGAGGATGCCTAGTCATTAGCAATCCTCTGAATGTAATGGTATATTTCGCTATTATTCAGGCCCTTACATATTGGCAAAGAAAAGAACAGTCTGGGCATAGTCAAATACTTAGTTTCTGTTATAGCCCAGTTTGGAAATCGTGTACAAACGAAATAACACTAACTTTCTTCTCCATCTGCGTACCCCGTAGCATCGCCATTGTTCGATGAGGCGGCCGCCATGAAAATTCTTTGAGAAAATGTGCTTTTAAACTAATCCAACGGACAAACGTACAACAAAACAAACTTTATCAAATTATTTGAGGAGAAATATCAATTTCAACTTGCTACTCTTCACTAATGGCTTTCGTACAAAATAACCACAGCCACAATTATTTTACAAAATCAAAATTCATTTATTCAAATTAGGCTGAGGATCAGCACTTTTTGAACGTCAAAACGGTAACATAAGACAGTCCCCCAAAACGCCCACCCTTCACCACTTCCTAGTGTTTTTGCTGGGAAGAAGAAGTGGCGGAACAAACTCCCCAGCAACACGTCTGTCTGATAGTTTGAATAACTTGAAGCTATACAACATATGTCAAAAAATAATTATTATATCAATCATCTTTATACATCGTTCAATTAAATAATTTGCTACATGTTAGCTAGCACACAACAATATGCCAAAATAAATAAATAAAAAGTAATACACCAAAATATATAATATACCAAAATCGACAATTCTCAAGTCTCAACTCAAGCAAAGCCTGCTAAACTGAATACATAAAAAGCCTCCAAGGCAGTCCAAGGGCGTGCCCGATGGCATGTGCAATGCTGGATTATATAAAAAGGGCAGTGACTAAAAGTCACTACTCATAAACTAGTGTTCCTTGGTGCAGGTTATTTCTATTACTATTTCGCTTGAGTCCGATTCCTCATCCACTTCAGTGAACTGAAGTTCAAACATTTCAACCGGTTTCGTTTCTTCCTTTGGCTTTTCTTTAGGCACTAGTATGGAACTTTCAAGTAGGCTACGTAACTGCTCTCTTAAATCCTTGTACATTTTGTCTAAGAATTTTGTAAGTAATTCTAAATCTTTTCTCTTCTTCAGTCTTGTTGATATGATATCAAAAGCATTCCATCCTGGCCGGAGGTCTAGGAACTCTCTGATGATAAATATGTACCAATCCACTTCAAACTCGTGATATGACAAGATCCAGGTGTCCAAATCGCTGTGTATTATATCTATGATTTGTGCATTGGTTAATATGTTTAGCTTGTGTGGGATTCGCCGTTGCAAATAAAGCATTAATGGTCGTTCTGAAATGGAAGAAAAGCTCCAACTATGAACACAATCATGATTACATATACCTAGGTATGGCATAAAATAATATTTGAAATATGGGTGCCATATTTTGTTTGAGCCAAAATGTGCCAATACATTCAGAGGATGCATAGTCATTAGCAATCCTCTGAATGTAATGGTATATTTCGCTATTATTCAGGCCCTTACATATTGGCAAAGAAAAGAACAGTCTGAGCATAGTCAAATAGTGAAATACTTAGTTTCTGTTATAGCCCAGTTTGGAAATCGTGTACAAACGAAACAACACTAACTTTCTCCTCCATCTGCGTACCCCGTAGCTTCGCCATTGTTCGATGAGGCGGCCGCCATGAAAATTCTTTGAGAAAATGTGCTTTTAAACTAATCCAACGGACAAACGTACAACAAAACAAACTTTATCAAATTATTTGAGGAGAAATATCAATTTCAACTTGCTACTCTTCACTAATGGCTTTCGTAAAAAATAACCACAGCCACAATTATTTTACAAAATCAAAATTCATTTATTCAAATTAGGCTGAGGAACAGCACTTTTTGAACGTCAAAACGGTAACATAAGACAGTCCCCCAAAACGCCCACCCTTCACCACTTCCTAGTGTTTTTGCTGGGAAGAAGAAGTGGCGGAACAAACTCCCCAGCAACACGTCTGTCTGATAGTTTGAATAACTTGAAGCTATACAACATATGTCAAAAAATAATTATTATATCAATCATCTTTATACATCATTCAATTAAATAATTTGCTACATGTTAGCTAGCACACACCAATATGCCAAAATAAATAAATAAAAAGTAATACACCAAAATATATAATATACCAAAATCGACAATTCTCAAGTCTCAACTCAAGCAAAGCCTGCTAAACTGAATACATAAAAAGCCTCCAAGGCAGTCCAAGGGCGTGCCCGATGGCATGTGCAATGCTGGATTATATAAATAGGGCAGTGACTACTCATAAACTAGTGTTCCTTGGTGCAGGTTATTTCTATTACTATTTCGCTTGAGTCCGATTCCTCATCCACTTCAGTGAACTGAGGTTCAAACATTTCAACCGGTTTCGATTCTTCCTTTGGCTTTTCTTTAGGCACTAGTATGGAACTTTCAAGTAGGCTACGTAACTGCTCTCTTAAATCCTTGTACATTTTGTCTAATAATTTTGTAAGTAATTCTAAATCTTTTCTCTTCTTCAGTCTTGTTGATATGATATCAAAGGCATTCCATCCTGGCCAGAGGTCTAGGAACTCTCTGATGATAAATATGTACCAATCCGCTTCAAACTCGTGATATGACAAGATCCAGGTGTCCAAATCGCTGTGTATTATATCTATGATTTGTGCATTGGTTAATATGTTTAGCTTGTGTGGGATTCGCCGTTGCAAATAAAGCATTAATGGTCGTTCTGAAATGGAAGATAAGCTCCAACTATGAACACAATCATGATTACATATACCTAGGTATGGCATAAAATAATATTTGAAATATGGGTGCCATATTTTGTTTGAGCCAAAATGTGCCAATACATTCAGAGGATGCATAGTCATTAGCAATCCTCTGAATGTAATGGTATATTTCGCTATTATTCAGGCCCTTACATATTGGCAAAGAAAAGAACAGTCTGAGCATAGTCAAATAGTGAAATACTTAGTTTCTGTTATAGCCCAGTTTGGAAATCGTGTACAATCGAAATAACACTAACTTTCTTCTCCATCTGCGTACCCCGTAGCTTCGCCATTGTTCGATGAGGCGGCCGCCATGAAAATTCTTTGAGAAATGTGGGTTTTAAACTAATCCAACGGACAAACGTACAACAAAACAAACTTTATCAAATTATTTGAGGAGAAATATCAATTTCAACTTGCTACTCTTCACTAATGGCTTTCGTACAAAATAACCACAGCCACAATTATTTTACAAAATCAAAATTCATTTATTCAAATTAGGCTGACGAACAGCACTTTTTGAACGTCAAAACGGTAACATAAGACAGTCCCTCAAAACGCCCACCCTTCACCACTTCCTAGTGTTTTTGCTGGGAAGAAGAAGTGGCGGAAGAAACTCCCCAGCAACACGTCTGTCTGATAGTTTGAATAACTTGAAGCTATACAACATATGTCAAAAAAAATTTATTATATCAATCATCTTTATACATCATTCAATTAAATAATTTGCTACATGTTAGCTAGCACACACCAATATGCCAAAATAAATAAATAAAAGTAATACACCAAAATATATAATATACCAAAATCGACGATTCTCAAGTCTCAACTCAAGCAAAGCCTGCTAAACTGAATACATAAAAAGCCTCCAAGGCAGTCCAAGGGCGTGCCCGATGGCATGTGCAATGCTGGATTATATAAATAGGGCAGTGACTACTCATAAACTAGTGTTCCTTGGTGCAGGTTATTTCTATTACTATTTCGCTTGAGTCCGATTCCTCATCCACTTCAGTGAACTGAGGTTCAAACATTTCAACCGGTTTCGATTCTTCCTTTGGCTTTTCTTTAGGCACTAGTATGGAACTTTCAAGTAGGCTACGTAACTGCTCTCTTAAATCCTTGTACATTTTGTCTAATAATTTTGTAAGTAATTCTAAATCTTTTCTCTTCTTCAGTCTTGTTGATATGATATCAAAGGCATTCCATCCTGGCCAGAGGTCTAGGAACTCTCTGATGATAAATATGTACCAATCCACTTCAAACTCGTGATATGACAAGATCCAGGTGTCCAAATCGCTGTGTATTATATCTATGATTTGTGCATTGGGTAATATGTTTAGCTTGTGTGGGATTCGCCGTTGCAAATAAAGCATTAATGGTCGTTCTGAAATGGAAGAAAAGTTCCAATTATGAACACAATCATGATTACATATACCTAGGTATGGCATAAAATAATATTTGAAATATGGGTGCCATATTTTGTTTGAGCCAAAATGTGCCAATACATTCAGAGGATGCCTAGTCATTAGCAATCCTCTGAATGTAATGGTATATTTCGCTATTATTCAGGCCCTTACATATTGGCAAAGAAAAGAACAGTCTGGGCATAGTCAAATAGTGAAATACTTAGTTTCTGTTATAGCCCAGTTTGGAAATCGTGTACAAACGAAATAACACTAACTTTCTTCTCCATCTGCGTACCCCGTAGCTTCGCCATTGTTCGATAAGGCGGCCGCCATGAAAATTCTTTGAGAAAATGTGTTTTTAAACTAATCCAACAGACAAACGTACAACAAAACAAACTTTATCAAATTATTTGAGGAGAAATATCAATTTCAACTTGCTACTCTTCACTAATGGCTTTCGTACAAAATAACCACGGCCACAATTATTTTACAAAATCAAAATTCATTTATTCAAATTAGGCTGAGGAACAGCACTTTTTGAACGTCAAAACGGTAACATAAGACAGTCCCCCAAAACGCCCACCCTTCACCACTTCCTAGTGTTTTTGCTGGGAAGAAGAAGTGGCGGAACAAACTCCCCAGCAACACGTCTGTCTGATAGTTTGAATAACTAGAAGCTATACAACATATGTCAAAAAATAATTATTATATCAATCATCTTTATACATCATTCAATTAAATAATTTGCTACATGTTAGCTAGCACACACCAATATGCCAAAATAAATAAATAAAAAGTAATACACCAAAATATATAATATACCAAAATCGACAATTCTCAAGTCTCAACTCAAGCAAAGCCTGCTAAACTGAATACATAAAAAGCCTCCAAGGCAGTCCAAGGGCGTGCCCGATGGCATGTGCAATGCTGGATTATATAAATAGGGCAGTGACTACTCATAAACTAGTGTTCCTTGGTGCAGGTTATTTCTATTACTATTTCGCTTGAGTCCGATTCCTCATCCACTTCAGTGAACTGAGGTTCAAACATTTCAACCGGTTTCGATTCTTCCTTTGGCTTTTCTTTAGGCACTAGTATGGAACTTTCAAGTAGGCTACGTAACTGCTCTCTTAAATCCTTGTACATTTTGTCTAATAATTTTGTAAGTAATTCTAAATCTTTTCTCTTCTTCAGTCTTGTTGATATGATATCAAAGGCATTCCATCCTGGCCAGAGGTCTAGGAACTCTCTGATGATAAATATGTACCAATCCGCTTCAAACTCGTGATATGACAAGATCCAGGTGTCCAAATCGCTGTGTATTATATCTATGATTTGTGCATTGGTTAATATGTTTAGCTTGTGTGGGATTCGCCGTTGCAAATAAAGCATTAATGGTCGTTCTGAAATGGAAGATAAGCTCCAACTATGAACACAATCATGATTACATATACCTAGGTATGGCATAAAATAATATTTGAAATATGGGTGCCATATTTTGTTTGAGCCAAAATGTGCCAATACATTCAGAGGATGCATAGTCATTAGCAATCCTCTGAATGTAATGGTATATTTCGCTATTATTCAGGCCCTTACATATTGGCAAAGAAAAGAACAGTCTGAGCATAGTCAAATAGTGAAATACTTAGTTTCTGTTATAGCCCAGTTTGGAAATCGTGTACAATCGAAATAACACTAACTTTCTTCTCCATCTGCGTACCCCGTAGCTTCGCCATTGTTCGATGAGGCGGCCGCCATGAAAATTCTTTGAGAAATGTGGGTTTTAAACTAATCCAACGGACAAACGTACAACAAAACAAACTTTATCAAATTATTTGAGGAGAAATATCAATTTCAACTTGCTACTCTTCACTAATGGCTTTCGTACAAAATAACCACAGCCACAATTATTTTACAAAATCAAAATTCATTTATTCAAATTAGGCTGACGAACAGCACTTTTTGAACGTCAAAACGGTAACATAAGACAGTCCCTCAAAACGCCCACCCTTCACCACTTCCTAGTGTTTTTGCTGGGAAGAAGAAGTGGCGGAAGAAACTCCCCAGCAACACGTCTGTCTGATAGTTTGAATAACTTGAAGCTATACAACATATGTCAAAAAAAAAATATTATATCAATCATCTTTATACATCATTCAATTAAATAATTTGCTACATGTTAGCTAGCACACACCAATATGCCAAAATAAATAAATAAAAGTAATACACCAAAATATATAATATACCAAAATCGACGATTCTCAAGTCTCAACTCAAGCAAAGCCTGCTAAACTGAATACATAAAAAGCCTCCAAGGCAGTCCAAGGGCGTGCCCGATGGCATGTGCAATGCTGGATTATATAAATAGGGCAGTGACTACTCATAAACTAGTGTTCCTTGGTGCAGGTTATTTCTATTACTATTTCGCTTGAGTCCGATTCCTCATCCACTTCAGTGAACTGAGGTTCAAACATTTCAACCGGTTTCGATTCTTCCTTTGGCTTTTCTTTAGGCACTAGTATGGAACTTTCAAGTAGGCTACGTAACTGCTCTCTTAAATCCTTGTACATTTTGTCTAATAATTTTGTAAGTAATTCTAAATCTTTTCTCTTCTTCAGTCTTGTTGATATGATATCAAAGGCATTCCATCCTGGCCAGAGGTCTAGGAACTCTCTGATGATAAATATGTACCAATCCACTTCAAACTCGTGATATGACAAGATCCAGGTGTCCAAATCACTGTGTATTATATCTATGATTTGTGCATTGGGTAATATGTTTAGCTTGTGTGGGATTCGCCGTTGCAAATAAAGCATTAATGGTCGTTCTGAAATGGAAGAAAAGTTCCAATTATGAACACAATCATGATTACATATACCTAGGTATGGCATAAAATAATATTTGAAATATGGGTGCCATATTTTGTTTGAGCCAAAATGTGCCAATACATTCAGAGGATGCCTAGTCATTAGCAATCCTCTGAATGTAATGGTATATTTCGCTATTATTCAGGCCCTTACATATTGGCAAAGAAAAGAACAGTCTGGGCATAGTCAAATAGTGAAATACTTAGTTTCTGTTATAGCCCAGTTTGGAAATCGTGTACAAACGAAATAACACTAACTTTCTTCTCCATCTGCGTACCCCGTAGCTTCGCCATTGTTCGATAAGGCGGCCGCCATGAAAATTCTTTGAGAAAATGTGTTTTTAAACTAATCCAACAGACAAACGTACAACAAAACAAACTTTATCAAATTATTTGAGGAGAAATATCAATTTCAACTTGCTACTCTTCACTAATGGCTTTCGTACAAAATAACCACGGCCACAATTATTTTACAAAATCAAAATTCATTTATTCAAATTAGGCTGAGGAACAGCACTTTTTGAACGTCAAAACGGTAACATAAGACAGTCCCCCAAAACGCCCACCCTTCACCACTTCCTAGTGTTTTTGCTGGGAAGAAGAAGTGGCGGAACAAACTCCCCAGCAACACGTCTGTCTGATAGTTTGAATAACTAGAAGCTATACAACATATGTCAAAAAATAATTATTATATCAATCATCTTTATACATCATTCAATTAAATAATTTGCTACATGTTAGCTAGCACACACCAATATGCCAAAATAAATAAATAAAAAGTAATACACCAAAATATATAATATACCAAAATCGACAATTCTCAAGTCTCAACTCAAGCAAAGCCTGCTAAACTGAATACATAAAAAGCCTCCAAGGCAGTCCAAGGGCGTGCCCGATGGCATGTGCAATGCTGGATTATATAAATAGGGCAGTGACTACTCATAAACTAGTGTTCCTTGGTGCAGGTTATTTCTATTACTATTTCGCTTGAGTCCGATTCCTCATCCACTTCAGTGAACTGAGGTTCAAACATTTCAACCGGTTTCGATTCTTCCTTTGGCTTTTCTTTAGGCACTAGTATGGAACTTTCAAGTAGGCTACGTAACTGCTCTCTTAAATCCTTGTACATTTTGTCTAATAATTTTGTAAGTAATTCTAAATCTTTTCTCTTCTTCAGTCTTGTTGATATGATATCAAAGGCATTCCATCCTGGCCAGAGGTCTAGGAACTCTCTGATGATAAATATGTACCAATCCGCTTCAAACTCGTGATATGACAAGATCCAGGTGTCCAAATCGCTGTGTATTATATCTATGATTTGTGCATTGGTTAATATGTTTAGCTTGTGTGGGATTCGCCGTTGCAAATAAAGCATTAATGGTCGTTCTGAAATGGAAGAAAAGCTCCAACTATGAACACAATCATGATTACATATACCTAGGTATGGCATAAAATAATATTTGAAATATGGGTGCCATATTTTGTTTGAGCCAAAATGTGCCAATACATTCAGAGGATGCATAGTCATTAGCAATCCTCTGAATGTAATGGTATATTTCGCTATTATTCAGGCCCTTACATATTGGCAAAGAAAAGAACAGTCTGAGCATAGTCAAATAGTGAAATACTTAGTTTCTGTTATAGCCCAGTTTGGAAATCGTGTACAATCGAAATAACACTAACTTTCTTCTCCATCTGCGTACCCCGTAGCTTCGCCATTGTTCGATGAGGCGGCCGCCATGAAAATTCTTTGAGAAATGTGGGTTTTAAACTAATCCAACGGACAAACGTACAACAAAACAAACTTTATCAAATTATTTGAGGAGAAATATCAATTTCAACTTGCTACTCTTCACTAATGGCTTTCGTACAAAATAACCACAGCCACAATTATTTTACAAAATCAAAATTCATTTATTCAAATTAGGCTGAGGAACAGCACTTTTTGAACGTCAAAACGGTAACATAAGACAGTCCCTCAAAACGCCCACCCTTCACCACTTCCTAGTGTTTTTGCTGGGAAGAAGAAGTGGCGGAAGAAACTCCCCAGCAACACGTCTGTCTGATAGTTTGAATAACTTGAAGCTATACAACATATGTCAAAAAATAATTATTATATCAATCATCTTTATACATCATTCAATTAAATAATTTGCTACATGTTAGCTAGCACACACCAATATGCCAAAATAAATAAACAAAAAGTAATACACCAAAATATATAATATACCAAAATCGACAATTCTCAAGTCTCAACTCAAGCAAAGCCTGCTAAACTGAATACATAAAAAGCCTCCAAGGCAGTCCAAGGGCGTGCCCGATGGCATGTGCAATGCTGGATTATATAAATAGGGCAGTGACTAAAAGTCACTACTCATAAACTAGTGTTCCTTGGTGCAGGTTATTTCTATTACTATTTCGCTTGAGTCCGATTCCTCATCCACTTCAGTGAACTGAGGTTCAAACATTTCAACCGGTTTCGATTCTTCCTTTGGCTTTTCTTTAGGCACTAGTATGGAACTTTCAAGCAGGCTACGTAACTGCTCTCTTAAATCCTTGTACATTTTGTCTAATAATTTTGTAAGTAATTCTAAATCTTTTCTCTTCTTCAGTCTTGTTGATATGATATCAAAGGCATTCCATCCTGGCCAGAGGTCTAGGAACTCTCTGATGATAAATATGTACCAATCCACTTCAAACTTGTGATATGACAAGATCCAGGTGTCCAAATCGCTGTGTATTATATCTATGATTTATGCATTGGTTAATATGTTTAGCTTGTGTGGGATTCGCCGTTGCAAATAAAGCATTAATGGTCGTTCTGAAATGGAAGAAAAGCTCCAACTAAGAACACAATCATGATTACATATAGGTATGGCATGAAATAATATTTGAAATATGGGTGCCATATTTTGTTTGAGCCAAAATGTGCCAATACATTCAGAGGATGCCTAGTCATTAGCAATCCTCTGAATGTAATGGTATATTTCGCTATTATTCAGGCCCTTACATATTGGCAAAGAAAAGAACAGTCTGGGCATAGTCAAATACTTAGTTTCTGTTATAGCCCAGTTTGGAAATCGTGTACAAACGAAATAACACTAACTTTCTTCTCCATCTGCGTACCCCGTAGCATCGCCATTGTTCGATGAGGCGGCCGCCATGAAAATTCTTTGAGAAAATGTGCTTTTAAACTAATCCAACGGACAAACGTACAACAAAACAAACTTTATCAAATTATTTGAGGAGAAATATCAATTTCAACTTGCTACTCTTCACTAATGGCTTTCGTACAAAATAACCACAGCCACAATTATTTTACAAAATCAAAATTCATTTATTCAAATTAGGCTGAGGATCAGCACTTTTTGAACGTCAAAACGGTAACATAAGACAGTCCCCCAAAACGCCCACCCTTCACCACTTCCTAGTGTTTTTGCTGGGAAGAAGAAGTGGCGGAACAAACTCCCCAGCAACACGTCTGTCTGATAGTTTGAATAACTTGAAGCTATACAACATATGTCAAAAAATAATTATTATATCAATCATCTTTATACATCGTTCAATTAAATAATTTGCTACATGTTAGCTAGCACACAACAATATGCCAAAATAAATAAATAAAAAGTAATACACCAAAATATATAATATACCAAAATCGACAATTCTCAAGTCTCAACTCAAGCAAAGCCTGCTAAACTGAATACATAAAAAGCCTCCAAGGCAGTCCAAGGGCGTGCCCGATGGCATGTGCAATGCTGGATTATATAAATAGGGCAGTGACTAAAAGTCACTACTCATAAACTAGTGTTCCTTGGTGCAGGTTATTTCTATTACTATTTCGCTTGAGTCCGATTCCTCATCCACTTCAGTGAACTGAAGTTCAAACATTTCAACCGGTTTCGTTTCTTCCTTTGGCTTTTCTTTAGGCACTAGTATGGAACTTTCAAGTAGGCTACGTAACTGCTCTCTTAAATCCTTGTACATTTTGTCTAAGAATTTTGTAAGTAATTCTAAATCTTTTCTCTTCTTCAGTCTTGTTGATATGATATCAAAAGCATTCCATCCTGGCCGGAGGTCTAGGAACTCTCTGATGATAAATATGTACCAATCCACTTCAAACTCGTGATATGACAAGATCCAGGTGTCCAAATCGCTGTGTATTATATCTATGATTTGTGCATTGGTTAATATGTTTAGCTTGTGTGGGATTCGCCGTTGCAAATAAAGCATTAATGGTCGTTCTGAAATGGAAGAAAAGCTCCAACTAAGAACACAATCATGATTACATATAGGTATGGCATGAAATAATATTTGAAATATGGGTGCCATATTTTGTTTGAGCCAAAATGTGCCAATACATTCAGAGGATGCCTAGTCATTAGCAATCCTCTGAATGTAATGGTATATTTCGCTATTATTCAGGCCCTTACATATTGGCAAAGAAAAGAACAGTCTGGGCATAGTCAAATACTTAGTTTCTGTTATAGCCCAGTTTGGAAATCGTGTACAAACGAAATAACACTAACTTTCTTCTCCATCTGCGTACCCCGTAGCATCGCCATTGTTCGATGAGGCGGCCGCCATGAAAATTCTTTGAGAAAATGTGCTTTTAAACTAATCCAACGGACAAACGTACAACAAAACAAACTTTATCAAATTATTTGAGGAGAAATATCAATTTCAACTTGCTACTCTTCACTAATGGCTTTCGTACAAAATAACCACAGCCACAATTATTTTACAAAATCAAAATTCATTTATTCAAATTAGGCTGAGGAACAGCACTTTTTGAACGTCAAAACGGTAACATAAGACAGTCCCCCAAAACGCCCACCCTTCACCACTTCCTAGTGTTTTTGCTGGGAAGAAGAAGTGGCGGAACAAACTCCCCAGCAACACGTCTGTCTGATAGTTTGAATAACTTGAAGCTATACAACATATGTCAAAAAATAATTATTATATCAATCATCTTTATACATCGTTCAATTAAATAATTTGCTACATGTTAGCTAGCACACAACAATATGCCAAAATAAATAAATAAAAAGTAATACACCAAAATATATAATATACCAAAATCGACAATTCTCAAGTCTCAACTCAAGCAAAGCCTGCTAAACTGAATACATAAAAAGCCTCCAAGGCAGTCCAAGGGCGTGCCCGATGGCATGTGCAATGCTGGATTATATAAATAGGGCAGTGACTAAAAGTCACTACTCATAAACTAGTGTTCCTTGGTGCAGGTTATTTCTATTACTATTTCGCTTGAGTCCGATTCCTCATCCACTTCAGTGAACTGAAGTTCAAACATTTCAACCGGTTTCGTTTCTTCCTTTGGCTTTTCTTTAGGCACTAGTATGGAACTTTCAAGTAGGCTACGTAACTGCTCTCTTAAATCCTTGTACATTTTGTCTAAGAATTTTGTAAGTAATTCTAAATCTTTTCTCTTCTTCAGTCTTGTTGATATGATATCAAAAGCATTCCATCCTGGCCGGAGGTCTAGGAACTCTCTGATGATAAATATGTACCAATCCACTTCAAACTCGTGATATGACAAGATCCAGGTGTCCAAATCGCTGTGTATTATATCTATGATTTGTGCATTGGTTAATATGTTTAGCTTGTGTGGGATTCGCCGTTGCAAATAAAGCATTAATGGTCGTTCTGAAATGGAAGAAAAGCTCCAACTATGAACACAATCATGATTACATATACCTAGGTATGGCATAAAATAATATTTGAAATATGGGTGCCATATTTTGTTTGAGCCAAAATGTGCCAATACATTCAGAGGATGCCTAGTCATTAGCAATCCTCTGAATGTAATGGTATATTTCGCTATTATTCAGGCCCTTACATATTGGCAAAGAAAAGAACAGTCTGAGCATAGTCAAATAGTGAAATACTTAGTTTCTGTTATAGCCCAGTTTGGAAATCGTGTACAATCGAAATAACACTAACTTTCTTCTCCATCTGCGTACCCCGTAGCTTCGCCATTGTTCGATGAGGCGGCCGCCATGAAAATTCTTTGAGAAATGTGGGTTTTAAACTAATCCAACGGACAAACGTACAACAAAACAAACTTTATCAAATTATTTGAGGAGAAATATCAATTTCAACTTGCTACTCTTCACTAATGGCTTTCGTACAAAATAACCACAGCCACAATTATTTTACAAAATCAAAATTCATTTATTCAAATTAGGCTGACGAACAGCACTTTTTGAACGTCAAAACGGTAACATAAGACAGTCCCTCAAAACGCCCACCCTTCACCACTTCCTAGTGTTTTTGCTGGGAAGAAGAAGTGGCGGAAGAAACTCCCCAGCAACACGTCTGTCTGATAGTTTGAATAACTTGAAGCTATACAACATATGTCAAAAAAAATTTATTATATCAATCATCTTTATACATCATTCAATTAAATAATTTGCTACATGTTAGCTAGCACACACCAATATGCCAAAATAAATAAATAAAAGTAATACACCAAAATATATAATATACCAAAATCGACGATTCTCAAGTCTCAACTCAAGCAAAGCCTGCTAAACTGAATACATAAAAAGCCTCCAAGGCAGTCCAAGGGCGTGCCCGATGGCATGTGCAATGCTGGATTATATAAAAAGGGCAGTGACTAAAAGTCACTACTCATAAACTAGTGTTCCTTGGTGCAGGTTATTTCTATTACTATTTCGCTTGAGTCCGATTCCTCATCCACTTCAGTGAACTGAAGTTCAAACATTTCAACCGGTTTCGTTTCTTCCTTTGGCTTTTCTTTAGGCACTAGTATGGAACTTTCAAGTAGGCTACGTAACTGCTCTCTTAAATCCTTGTACATTTTGTCTAAGAATTTTGTAAGTAATTCTAAATCTTTTCTCTTCTTCAGTCTTGTTGATATGATATCAAAAGCATTCCATCCTGGCCGGAGGTCTAGGAACTCTCTGATGATAAATATGTACCAATCCACTTCAAACTCGTGATATGACAAGATCCAGGTGTCCAAATCGCTGTGTATTATATCTATGATTTGTGCATTGGTTAATATGTTTAGCTTGTGTGGGATTCGCCGTTGCAAATAAAGCATTAATGGTCGTTCTGAAATGGAAGAAAAGCTCCAATTATGAACACAATCATGATTACATATACCTAGGTATGGCATAAAATAATATTTGAAATATGGGTGCCATATTTTGTTTGAGCCAAAATGTGCCAATACATTCAGAGGATGCCTAGTCATTAGCAATCCTCTGAATGTAATGGTATATTTCGCTATTATTCAGGCCCTTACATATTGGCAAAGAAAAGAACAGTCTGGGCATAGTCAAATAGTGAAATACTTAGTTTCTGTTATAGCCCAGTTTGGATATCGTGTACAAACGAAATAACACTAACTTTCTCCTCCATCTGCGTACCCCGTAGCTTCGCCATTGTTCGATGAGGCGGCCGCCATGAAAATTCTTTGAGAAAATGTGCTTTTAAACTAATCCAACGGACAAACGTACAACAAAACAAACTTTATCAAATTATTTGAGGAGAAATATCAATTTCAACTTGCTACTCTTCACTAATGGCTTTCGTAAAAAATAACCACAGCCACAATTATTTTACAAAATCAAAATTCATTTATTCAAATTAGGCTGAGGAACAGCACTTTTTGAACGTCAAAACGGTAACATAAGACAGTCCCCCAAAACGCCCACCCTTCACCACTTCCTAGTGTTTTTGCTGGGAAGAAGAAGTGGCGGAACAAACTCCCCAGCAACACGTCTGTCTGATAGTTTGAATAACTTGAAGCTATACAACATATGTCAAAAAATAATTATTATATCAATCATCTTTATACATCATTCAATTAAATAATTTGCTACATGTTAGCTAGCACACACCAATATGCCAAAATAAATAAATAAAAAGTAATACACCAAAATATATAATATACCAAAATCGACAATTCTCAAGTCTCAACTCAAGCAAAGCCTGCTAAACTGAATACATAAAAAGCCTCCAAGGCAGTCCAAGGGCGTGCCCGATGGCATGTGCAATGCTGGATTATATAAATAGGGCAGTGACTAAAAGTCACTACTCATAAACTAGTGTTCCTTGGTGCAGGTTATTTCTATTACTATTTCGCTTGAGTCCGATTCCTCATCCACTTCAGTGAACTGAGGTTCAAACATTTCAACCGGTTTCGATTCTTCCTTTGGCTTTTCTTTAGGCACTAGTATGGAACTTTCAAGTAGGCTACGTAACTGCTCTCTTAAATCCTTGTACATTTCGTCTAATAATTTTGTAAGTAATTCTAAATCTTTTCACTTCTTCAGTCTTGTTGATATGATATGAAAGGCATTCCATCCTGGCCAGAGGTCTAGGAACTATCTGATGATAAATATGTACCAATCCACTTCAAACTCGTGATATGACAAGATCCAGGTGTCCAAATCGCTGTGTATTATATCTATGATTTGTGCATTGGTTAATATGTTTAGCTTGTGTGGGATTCGCCGTTGTAAATAAAGCATTAATGGTCGTTCTGAAATGGAAGAAAAGCTCCAACTAAGAACACAATCATGATTACATATAGGTATGGCATGAAATAATATTTGAAATATGGGTGCCATATTTTGTTTGAGCCAAAATGTGCCAATACATTCAGAGGATGCCTAGTCATTAGCAATCCTCTGAATGTAATGGTATATTTCGCTATTATTCAGGCCCTTACATATTGGCAAAGAAAAGAACAGTCTGGGCATAGTCAAATAGTGAAATACTTAGTTTCTGTTATAGCCCAGTTTGGAAATCGTGTACAAACGAAATAACACTAACTTTCTTCTCCATCTGCCTACCCCGTAGCTTCGCCATTGTTCGATGAGGCGGCCGCCATGAAAATTCTTTGAGAAAATGTGTTTTTAAACTAATCCAACAGACAAACGTACAAAAAAACAAACTTTATCAAATTATTTGAGGAGAAATATCAATTTCAACTTGCTACTCTTCACTAATGGCTTTCGTACAAAATAACCACAGCCACAATTATTTTACAAAATCAAAATTCATTTATTCAAATTAGGCTGAGGAACAGCACTTTTTGAACGTCAAAACGGTAACATAAGACAGTCCCCCAAAACGCCCACCCTTCACCACTTCCTAGTGTTTTTGCTGGGAAGAAGAAGTGGCGGAACAAACTCCCCAGCAACACGTCTGTCTGATAGTTTGAATAACTTGAAGCTATACAACATATGTCAAAAAATAATTATTATATCAATCATCTTTATACATCGTTCAATTAAATAATTTGCTACATGTTAGCTAGCACACAACAATATGCCAAAATAAATAAATAAAAAGTAATACACCAAAATATATAATATACCAAAATCGACAATTCTCAAGTCTCAACTCAAGCAAAGCCTGCTAAACTGAATACATAAAAAGCCTCCAAGGCAGTCCAAGGGCGTGCCCGATGGCATGTGCAATGCTGGATTATATAAATAGGGCAGTGACTAAAAGTCACTACTCATAAACTAGTGTTCCTTGGTGCAGGTTATTTCTATTACTATTTCGCTTGAGTCCGATTCCTCATCCACTTCAGTGAACTGAAGTTCAAACATTTCAACCGGTTTCGTTTCTTCCTTTGGCTTTTCTTTAGGCACTAGTATGGAACTTTCAAGTAGGCTACGTAACTGCTCTCTTAAATCCTTGTACATTTTGTCTAAGAATTTTGTAAGTAATTCTAAATCTTTTCTCTTCTTCAGTCTTGTTGATATGATATCAAAAGCATTCCATCCTGGCCGGAGGTCTAGGAACTCTCTGATGATAAATATGTACCAATCCACTTCAAACTCGTGATATGACAAGATCCAGGTGTCCAAATCGCTGTGTATTATATCTATGATTTGTGCATTGGTTAATATGTTTAGCTTGTGTGGGATTCGCCGTTGCAAATAAAGCATTAATGGTCGTTCTGAAATGGAAGAAAAGCTCCAATTATGAACACAATCATGATTACATATACCTAGGTATGGCATAAAATAATATTTGAAATATGGGTGCCATATTTTGTTTGAGCCAAAATGTGCCAATACATTCAGAGGATGCCTAGTCATTAGCAATCCTCTGAATGTAATGGTATATTTCGCTATTATTCAGGCCCTTACATATTGGCAAAGAAAAGAACAGTCTGGGCATAGTCAAATAGTGAAATACTTAGTTTCTGTTAAAGCCCAGTTTGGAAATCGTGTACAAACGAAATAACACTAACTTTCTCCTCCATCTGCGTACCCCGTAGCTTCGCCATTGTTCGATGAGGCGGCCGCCATGAAAATTCTTTGAGAAAATGTGCTTTTAAACTAATCCAACGGACAAACGTACAACAAAACAAACTTTATCAAATTATTTGAGGAGAAATATCAATTTCAACTTGCTACTCTTCACTAATGGCTTTCGTAAAAAATAACCACAGCCACAATTATTTTACAAAATCAAAATTCATTTATTCAAATTAGGCTGAGAAACAGCACTTTTTGAACGTCAAAACGGTAACATAAGACAGTCCCCCAAAACGCCCACCCTTCACCACTTCCTAGTGTTTTTGCTGGGAAGAAGAAGTGGCGGAACAAACTCCCCAGCAACACGTCTGTCTGATAGTTTGAATAACTTGAAGCTATACAACATATGTCAAAAAATAATTATTATATCAATCATCTTTATACATCATTCAATTAAATAATTTGCTACATGTTAGCTAGCACACACCAATATGCCAAAATAAATAAATAAAAAGTAATACACCAAAATATATAATATACCAAAATCGACAATTCTCAAGTCTCAACTCAAGCAAAGCCTGCTAAACTGAATACATAAAAAGCCTCCAAGGCAGTCCAAGGGCGTGCCCGATGGCATGTGCAATGCTGGATTATATAAATAGGGCAGTGACTAAAAGTCACTACTCATAAACTAGTGTTCCTTGGTGCAGGTTATTTCTATTACTATTTCGCTTGAGTCCGATTCCTCATCCACTTCAGTGAACTGAGGTTCAAACATTTCAACCGGTTTCGATTCTTCCTTTGGCTTTTCTTTAGGCACTAGTATGGAACTTTCAAGTAGGCTACGTAACTGCTCTCTTAAATCCTTGTACATTTTGTCTAATAATTTTGTAAGTAATTCTAAATCTTTTCACTTCTTCAGTCTTGTTGATATGATATGAAAGGCATTCCATCCTGGCCAGAGGTCTAGGAACTATCTGATGATAAATATGTACCAATCCACTTCAAACTCGTGATATGACAAGATCCAGGTGTCCAAATCGCTGTGTATTATATCTATGATTTGTGCATTGGTTAATATGTTTAGCTTGTGTGGGATTCGCCGTTGTAAATAAAGCATTAATGGTCGTTCTGAAATGGAAGAAAAGCTCCAACTAAGAACACAATCATGATTACATATAGGTATGGCATGAAATAATATTTGAAATATGGGTGCCATATTTTGTTTGAGCCAAAATGTGCCAATACATTCAGAGGATGCCTAGTCATTAGCAATCCTCTGAATGTAATGGTATATTTCGCTATTATTCAGGCCCTTACATATTGGCAAAGAAAAGAACAGTCTGGGCATAGTCAAATAGTGAAATACTTAGCTTCTGTTATAGCCCAGTTTGGAAATCGTGTACAATCGAAATAACACTAACTTTCTCCTCCATCTGCGTACCCCGTAGCTTCGCCATTGTTCGATGAGGCGGCCGCCATGAAAATTCTTTGAGAAAATGTGCTTTTAAACTAATCCAACGGACAAACGTACAACAAAACAAACTTTAACAAATTATTTGAGGAGAAATATCAATTTCAACTTGCTACTCTTCACTAATGGCTTTCGTACAAAATAACCACAGCCACAATTATTTTACAAAATCAAAATTCATTTATTCAAATTAGGCTGAGGATCAGCACTTTTTGAACGTCAAAACGGTAACATAAGACAGTCCCCCAAAACGCCCACCCTTCACCACTTCCTAGTGTTTTTGCTGGGAAGAAGAAGTGGCGGAACAAACTCCCCAGCAACACGTCTGTCTGATAGTTTGAATAACTTGAAGCTATACAACATTTATGTCAAAAAATAATTATTATATCAATCATCTTTATACATCATTCAATTAAATAATTTGCTACATGTTAGCTAGCACACACCAATATGCCAAAATAAATAAATAAAAAGTAATACACCAAAATATATAATATACCTAAATCGACAATTCTCAAGTCTCAACTCAAGCAAAGCCTGCTAAACTGAATACATAAAAAGCCTCCAAGGCAGTCCAAGGGCGTGCCCGATGGCATGTGCAATGCTGGATTATATAAAAAGGGCAGTGACTAAAAGTCACTACTCATAAACTAGTGTTCCTTGGTGCAGGTTATTTCTATTACTATTTCGCTTGAGTCCGATTCCTCATCCACTTCAGTGAACTGAGGTTCAAACATTTCAACCGGTTTCGATTCTTCCTTTGGCTTTACTTTAGGCACTAGTATGGAACTTTCAAGTAGGCTACGTAACTGCTCTCTTAAATCCTTGTACATTTTGTCTAATAATTTTGTAAGTAATTCTAAATCTTTTCTCTTCTTCAGTCTTGTTGATATGATATCAAAGGCATTCCATCCTGGCCAGAGGTCTAGGAACTCTCTGATGATAAATATGTACCAATCCACTTCAAACTCGTGATATGACAAGATCCAGGTGTCCAAATCGCTGTGTATTATATCTATGATTTGTGCATTGGTTAATATGTTTAGCTTGTGTGGGATTCGCCGTTGCAAATAAAGCATTAATGGTCGTTCTGAAATGGAAGAAAAGCTCCAACTATGAACACAATCATGATTACATATACCTAGGTATGGCATAAAATAATATTTGAAATATGGGTGCCATATTTTGTTTGAGCCAAAATGTGCCAATACATTCAGAGGATGCCTAGTCATTAGCAATCCTCTGAATGTAATGGTATATTTCGCTATTATTCAGGCCCTTACATATTGGCAAAGAAAAGAACAGTCTGAGCATAGTCAAATAGTGAAATACTTAGTTTCTGTTATAGCCCAGTTTGGAAATCGTGTACAATCGAAATAACACTAACTTTCTTCTTCATCTGCGTACCCCGTAGCTTCGCCATTGTTCGATGAGGCGGCCGCCATGAAAATTCTTTGAGAAATGTGGGTTTTAAACTAATCCAACGGACAAACGTACAACAAAACAAACTTTATCAAATTATTTGAGGAGAAATATCAATTTCAACTTGCTAATCTACACTAATGGCTTTCGTACAAAATAACCACAGCCACAATTATTTTACAAAATCAAAATTCATTTATTCAAATTAGGCTGAGGAACAGCACTTTTTGAACGTCAAAACGGTAACATAAGACAGTCCCTCAAAACGCCCACCCTTCACCACTTCCTAGTGTTTTTGCTGGGAAGAAGAAGTGGCGGAAGAAACTCCCCAGCAACACGTCTGTCTGATAGTTTGAATAACTTGAAGCTATACAACATATGTCAAAAAATAATTATTATATCAATCATCTTTATACATCATTCAATTAAATAATTTGCTACATGTTAGCTAGCACACACCAATATGCCAAAATAAATAAACAAAAAGTAATACACCAAAATATATAATATACCAAAATCGACAATTCTCAAGTCTCAACTCAAGCAAAGCCTGCTAAACTGAATACATAAAAAGCCTCCAAGGCAGTCCAAGGGCGTGCCCGATGGCATGTGCAATGCTGGATTATATAAATAGGGCAGTGACTACTCATAAACTAGTGTTCCTTGGTGCAGGTTATTTCTATTACTATTTCGCTTGAGTCCGATTCCTCATCCACTTCAGTGAACTGAGGTTCAAACATTTCAACCGGTTTCGATTCTTCCTTTGGCTTTTCTTTAGGCACTAGTATGGAACTTTCAAGCAGGCTACGTAACTGCTCTCTTAAATCCTTGTACATTTTGTCTAATAATTTTGTAAGTAATTCTAAATCTTTTCTCTTCTTCAGTCTTGTTGATATGATATCAAAGGCATTCCATCCTGGCCAGAGGTCTAGGAACTCTCTGATGATAAATATGTACCAATCCACTTCAAACTCGTGATATGACAAGATCCAGGTGTCCAAATCGCTGTGTATTATATCTATGATTTATGCATTGGTTAATATGTTTAGCTTGTGTGGGATTCGCCGTTGCAAATAAAGCATTAATGGTCGTTCTGAAATGGAAGAAAAGCTCCAACTAAGAACACAATCATGATTACATATAGGTATGGCATGAAATAATATTTGAAATATGGGTGCCATATTTTGTTTGAGCCAAAATGTGCCAATACATTCAGAGGATGCCTAGTCATTAGCAATCCTCTGAATGTAATGGTATATTTCGCTATTATTCAGGCCCTTACATATTGGCAAAGAAAAGAACAGTCTGGGCATAGTCAAATAGTGAAATACTTAGCTTCTGTTATAGCCCAGTTTGGAAATCGTGTACAATCGAAATAACACTAACTTTCTTCTCCATCTGCGTACCCCGTAGCTTCGCCATTGTTCGATGAGGCGGCCGCCATGAAAATTCTTTGAGAAATGTGGGTTTTAAACTAATCCAACGGACAAACGTACAACAAAACAAACTTTATCAAATTATTTGAGGAGAAATATCAATTTCAACTTGCTACTCTTCACTAATGGCTTTCGTACAAAATAACCACAGCCACAATTATTTTACAAAATCAAAATTCATTTATTCAAATTAGGCTGAGGAACAGCACTTTTTGAACGTCAAAACGGTAACATAAGACAGTCCCCCAAAACGCCCACCCTTCACCACTTCCTAGTGTTTTTGCTGGGAAGAAGAAGTGGCGGAACAAACTCCCCAGCAACACGTCTGTCTGATAGTTTGAATAACTTGAAGCTATACAACATATGTCAAAAAATAATTATTATATCAATCATCTTTATACATCATTCAATTAAATAATTTGCTACATGTTAGCTAGCACACACCAATATGCCAAAATAAAAAGTAATACACCAAAATATATAATATACCAAAATCGACAATTCTCAAGTCTCAACTCAAGCAAAGCCTGCTAAACTGAATACATAAAAAGCCTCCAAGGCAGTCCAAGGGCGTGCCCGATGGTATGTGCAATGCTGGATTATATAAATAGGGCAGTGACTAAAAGTCACTACTCATAAACTAGTGTTCCTTGGTGCAGGTTATTTCTATTACTATTTCGCTTGAGTCCGATTCCTCATCCACTTCAGTGAACTGAAGTTCAAACATTTCAACCGGTTTCGATTCTTCCTTTGGCTTTTCTTTAGGCACTAGTATGGAACTTTCAAGTAGGCTACGTAACTGCTCTCTTAAATCCTTGTACATTTTGTCTAAGAATTTTGTAAGTAATTCTAAATCTTTTCTCTTCTTCAGTCTTGTTGATATGATATCAAAAGCATTCCATCCTGGCCGGAGGTCTAGGAACTCTCTGATGATAAATATGTACCAATCCACTTCAAACTCGTGATATGACAAGATCCAGGTGTCCAAATCGCTGTGTATTATATCTATGATTTGTGCATTGGTTAATATGTTTAGCTTGTGTGGGATTCGCCGTTGCAAATAAAGCATTAATGGTCGTTCTGAAATGGAAGAAAAGCTCCAACTATGAACACAATCATGATTACATATACCTAGGTATGGCATAAAATAATATTTGAAATATGGGTGCCATATTTTGTTTGAGCCAAAATGTGCCAATACATTCAGAGGATGCCTAGTCATTAGCAATCCTCTGAATGTAATGGTATATTTCGCTATTATTCAGGCCCTTACATATTGGCAAAGAAAAGAACAGTCTGGGCATAGTCAAATAGTGAAATACTTAGCTTCTGTTATAGCCCAGTTTGGAAATCGTGTACAATCGAAATAACACTAACTTTCTCCTCCATCTGCGTACCCCGTAGCTTCGCCATTGTTCGATGAGGCGGCCGCCATGAAAATTCTTTGAGAAAATGTGCTTTTAAACTAATCCAACGGACAAACGTACAACAAAACAAACTTTAACAAATTATTTGAGGAGAAATATCAATTTCAACTTGCTACTCTTCACTAATGGCTTTCGTACAAAATAACCACAGCCACAATTATTTTACAAAATCAAAATTCATTTATTCAAATTAGGCTGAGGAACAGCACTTTTTGAACGTCAAAACGGTAACATAAGACAGTCCCCCAAAACGCCCACCCTTCACCACTTCCTAGTGTTTTTGCTGGGAAGAAGAAGTGGCGGAACAAACTCCCCAGCAACACGTCTGTCTGATAGTTTGAATAACTTGAAGCTATACAACATTTATGTCAAAAAATAATTATTATATCAATCATCTTTATACATCATTCAATTAAATAATTTGCTACATGTTAGCTAGCACACACCAATATGCCAAAATAAATAAATAAAAAGTAATACACCAAAATATATAATATACCTAAATCGACAATTCTCAAGTCTCAACTCAAGCAAAGCCTGCTAAACTGAATACATAAAAAGCCTCCAAGGCAGTCCAAGGGCGTGCCCGATGGCATGTGCAATGCTGGATTATATAAAAAGGGCAGTGACTAAAAGTCACTACTCATAAACTAGTGTTCCTTGGTGCAGGTTATTTCTATTACTATTTCGCTTGAGTCCGATTCCTCATCCACTTCAGTGAACTGAGGTTCAAACATTTCAACCGGTTTCGATTCTTCCTTTGGCTTTACTTTAGGCACTAGTATGGAACTTTCAAGTAGGCTACGTAACTGCTCTCTTAAATCCTTGTACATTTTGTCTAATAATTTTGTAAGTAATTCTAAATCTTTTCTCTTCTTCAGTCTTGTTGATATGATATCAAAGGCATTCCATCCTGGCCAGAGGTCTAGGAACTCTCTGATGATAAATATGTACCAATCCACTTCAAACTCGTGATATGACAAGATCCAGGTGTCCAAATCGCTGTGTATTATATCTATGATTTGTGCATTGGTTAATATGTTTAGCTTGTGTGGGATTCGCCGTTGCAAATAAAGCATTAATGGTCGTTCTGAAATGGAAGAAAAGCTCCAACTATGAACACAATCATGATTACATATACCTAGGTATGGCATAAAATAATATTTGAAATATGGGTGCCATATTTTGTTTGAGCCAAAATGTGCCAATACATTCAGAGGATGCCTAGTCATTAGCAATCCTCTGAATGTAATGGTATATTTCGCTATTATTCAGGCCCTTACATATTGGCAAAGAAAAGAACAGTCTGAGCATAGTCAAATAGTGAAATACTTAGTTTCTGTTATAGCCCAGTTTGGAAATCGTGTACAATCGAAATAACACTAACTTTCTTCTTCATCTGCGTACCCCGTAGCTTCGCCATTGTTCGATGAGGCGGCCGCCATGAAAATTCTTTGAGAAATGTGGGTTTTAAACTAATCCAACGGACAAACGTACAACAAAACAAACTTTATCAAATTATTTGAGGAGAAATATCAATTTCAACTTGCTAATCTACACTAATGGCTTTCGTACAAAATAACCACAGCCACAATTATTTTACAAAATCAAAATTCATTTATTCAAATTAGGCTGAGGAACAGCACTTTTTGAACGTCAAAACGGTAACATAAGACAGTCCCTCAAAACGCCCACCCTTCACCACTTCCTAGTGTTTTTGCTGGGAAGAAGAAGTGGCGGAAGAAACTCCCCAGCAACACGTCTGTCTGATAGTTTGAATAACTTGAAGCTATACAACATATGTCAAAAAATAATTATTATATCAATCATCTTTATACATCATTCAATTAAATAATTTGCTACATGTTAGCTAGCACACACCAATATGCCAAAATAAATAAACAAAAAGTAATACACCAAAATATATAATATACCAAAATCGACAATTCTCAAGTCTCAACTCAAGCAAAGCCTGCTAAACTGAATACATAAAAAGCCTCCAAGGCAGTCCAAGGGCGTGCCCGATGGCATGTGCAATGCTGGATTATATAAATAGGGCAGTGACTACTCATAAACTAGTGTTCCTTGGTGCAGGTTATTTCTATTACTATTTCGCTTGAGTCCGATTCCTCATCCACTTCAGTGAACTGAGGTTCAAACATTTCAACCGGTTTCGATTCTTCCTTTGGCTTTTCTTTAGGCACTAGTATGGAACTTTCAAGCAGGCTACGTAACTGCTCTCTTAAATCCTTGTACATTTTGTCTAATAATTTTGTAAGTAATTCTAAATCTTTTCTCTTCTTCAGTCTTGTTGATATGATATCAAAGGCATTCCATCCTGGCCAGAGGTCTAGGAACTCTCTGATGATAAATATGTACCAATCCACTTCAAACTCGTGATATGACAAGATCCAGGTGTCCAAATCGCTGTGTATTATATCTATGATTTATGCATTGGTTAATATGTTTAGCTTGTGTGGGATTCGCCGTTGCAAATAAAGCATTAATGGTCGTTCTGAAATGGAAGAAAAGCTCCAACTAAGAACACAATCATGATTACATATAGGTATGGCATGAAATAATATTTGAAATATGGGTGCCATATTTTGTTTGAGCCAAAATGTGCCAATACATTCAGAGGATGCCTAGTCATTAGCAATCCTCTGAATGTAATGGTATATTTCGCTATTATTCAGGCCCTTACATATTGGCAAAGAAAAGAACAGTCTGGGCATAGTCAAATAGTGAAATACTTAGCTTCTGTTATAGCCCAGTTTGGAAATCGTGTACAATCGAAATAACACTAACTTTCTCCTCCATCTGCGTACCCCGTAGCTTCGCCATTGTTCGATGAGGCGGCCGCCATGAAAATTCTTTGAGAAATGTGGGTTTTAAACTAATCCAACGGACAAACGTACAACAAAACAAACTTTATCAAATTATTTGAGGAGAAATATCAATTTCAACTTGCTACTCTTCACTAATGGCTTTCGTACAAAATAACCACAGCCACAATTATTTTACAAAATCAAAATTCATTTATTCAAATTAGGCTGAGGAACAGCACTTTTTGAACGTCAAAACGGTAACATAAGACAGTCCCCCAAAACGCCCACCCTTCACCACTTCCTAGTGTTTTTGCTGGGAAGAAGAAGTGGCGGAACAAACTCCCCAGCAACACGTCTGTCTGATAGTTTGAATAACTTGAAGCTATACAACATATGTCAAAAAATAATTATTATATCAATCATCTTTATACATCATTCAATTAAATAATTTGCTACATGTTAGCTAGCACACACCAATATGCCAAAATAAATAAATAAAAAGTAATACACCAAAATATATAATATACCAAAATCGACGATTCTCAAGTCTCAACTCAAGCAAAGCCTGCTAAACTGAATACATAAAAAGCCTCCAAGGCAGTCCAAGGGCGTGCCCGATGGCATGTGCAATGCTGGATTATATAAATAGGGCAGTGACTACTCATAAACTAGTGTTCCTTGGTGCAGGTTATTTCTATTACTATTTCGCTTGAGTCCGATTCCTCATCCACTTCAGTGAACTGAGGTTCAAACATTTCAACCGGTTTCGATTCTTCCTTTGGCTTTTCTTTAGGCACTAGTATGGAACTTTCAAGTAGGCTACGTAACTGCTCTCTTAAATCCTTGTACATTTTGTCTAATAATTTTGTAAGTAATTCTAAATCTTTTCACTTCTTCAGTCTTGTTGATATGATATCAAAGGCATTCCATCCTGGCCAGAGGTCTAGGAACTCTCTGATGATAAATATGTACCAATCCACTTCAAACTCGTGATATGACAAGATCCAGGTGTCCAAATCGCTGTGTATTATATCTATGATTTGTGCATTGGTTAATATGTTTAGCTTGTGTGGGATTCGCCGTTGCAAATAAAGCATTAATGGTCGTTCTGAAATGGAAGAAAAGCTCCAACTATGAACACAATCATGATTACATATACCTAGGTATGGCATAAAATAATATTTGAAATATGAGTGCCATATTTTGTTTGAGCCAAAATGTGCCAATACATTCAGAGGATGCCTAGTCATTAGCAATCCTCTGAATGTAATGGTATATTTCGCTATCATTCAGGCCCTTACATATTGGCAAAGAAAAGAACAGTCTGGGCATAGTCAAATACTTAGTTTATGTTATAGCCCAGTTTGGAAATCGTGTACAAACGAAATAACACTAACTTTCTTCTCCATCTGCGTACCCCGTAGCTTCGCCATTGTTCGATGAGGCGGCCGCCATGAAAATTCTTTGAGAAAATGTGTTTTTAAACTAATGCAACGGACAAACGTACAACAAAACAAACTTTATCAAATTATTTGAGGAGAAATATCAATTTCAACTTGCTACTCTTCACTAATGGCTTTCGTACAAAATAACCACAGCTACAATTATTTTCCAAAATCAAAATTCATTTATTCAAATTAGGCTGAGGATCAGCACTTTTTGAACGTCAAAACGGTAACATAAGACAGTCCCCCAAAACGCCCACCCTTCACCACTTCCTAGTGTTTTTGCTGGGTAGAAGAAGTGGCGGAACAAACTCCCCAGCAACACGTCTGTCTGATAGTTTGAATAACTTGAAGCTATACAACATATGTCAAAAAATAATTATTATATCAATCATCTTTATACATCATTCAATTAAATAATTTGCTACATGTTAGCTAGCACACACCAATATGCCAAAATAAAAAGTAATACACCAAAATATATAATATACCAAAATCGACAATTCTCAAGTCTCAACTCAAGCAAAGCCTGCTAAACTGAATACATGAAAAGCCTCCAAGGCAGTCCAAGGGCGTGCCCGATGGCATGTGCAATGCTGGATTATATAAATAGGGCAGTGACTAAAAGTCACTACTCATAAACTAGTGTTCCTTGGTGCAGGTTATTTCTATTACTATTTCGCTTGAGTCCGATTCCTCATCCACTTCAGTGAACTGAGGTTCAAACATTTCAACCGGTTTCGATTCTTCCTTTGGCTTTTCTTTAGGCACTAGTATGGAACTTTCAAGTAGGCTACGTAACTGCTCTCTTAAATCCTTGTACATTTTGTCTAATAATTTTGTAAGTAATTCTAAATCTTTTCTCTTCTTCAGTCTTGTTGATATGATATCAAAGGCATTCCATCCTGGCCAGAGGTCTAGGAACTCTCTGATGATAAATATGTACCAATCCACTTCAAACTCGTGATATGATAAGATCCAGGTGTCCAAATCGCTGTGTATTATATCTATGATTTGTGCATTGGTTAATATGTTTAGCTTGTGTGGGATTCGCCGTTGCAAATAAAGCATTAATGGTCGTTCTGAAATGGAAGAAAAGCTCCAACTAAGAACACAATCATGATTACATATACCTAGGTATGGCATAAAATAATATTTGAAATATGGGTGCCATATTTTGTTTGAGCCAAAATGTGCCAATACATTCAGAGGATGCCTAGTCATTAGCAATCCTCTGAATGTAATGGTGTAAGGGGGGAGTGTGTAATGGAGGTAACTAAAATGCGCAATATAACGATAACAAGGATTTATTTTATAGATTACTTGATTCTACTAACAATATGAATAAAATGTCCTATGCGAAAGCCCTAACAGTGTCTTATATTATAAGCCGATCGTGCGGTTTCGCTAACGAAGTCAACACAATGAGCAAGCAATACAAGACGCTGCTTAGCCTGTATTCGATAAAGTACGAGGGCGGGGAGGGTGACCGACCTAAGTCGATGCGGAGTAGTACACCCGGACCGTACCGAACGCAGACTCCTTGATTTGGCTGGGCTCGGGCCAAAAGGCCCGAGCCCAGCCAAATCGCCGTGGCCGCGGCCGCTTATAAAAATAAGCGGCCGCGGCCACGGCGGGGACGCGTTGCTCTGGGAAGGGGCGATAACTCGCTGGGCTCATCGGGCTGCACGTGGGCAGCGATGACGCGTCGCTTGTTATGAAGCGTTACAGGCTCCCCCTCTGGTCCCGAAGACGTCCCGGCGAGGGGACCAGTTTCTTCCTCTGGAACTGCTTCACGTTGAGTAGTGGAATAGTTCCGCTCCGCTTTGGTCAACAAACGGCTAGCATATTCCACTGGGTGCTCTCCGAGTGGGTTGAATTTAAGTGTAGCTTCATCCCAGACACTACCTTACTGCGTAGAAAAGGACTCCCCCTGCACCAAAACAGCTCCTATGGCATAATCACTAGCATCCGTTTTAATCGAATATGGTTTACTAGTATCTGCTTGGCGTAAAATAGGGGCACTAGTTAGGCGGCGTTTGAGCTCAGAAAAGGCATCCTCTTGAGCAGGTCCCCACTCCCATGGTGCATTCTTTTTCATCTGCCAGTGCAATCATTGCTAAATCGATGTGCGGACCAAACAGTGCATTGCTTTGTGGTGATAGGGTCACCGTAGCGTTATTAATGCTCGATTGTGCATCTCGAAATAGTGAACCGACAAACCTAGGTGAGTACCCAGATAGGGTAGGTTCCTTTCTTGTGGGTGATGGTGGAGGAGTATAAAATATGATCGGGCGCGGTGGCCCATACGAATTCTCCATTTCGCATTCTTCAAGTTGGTTTGAAGGTGGGGACGGAGTCGTGAGCATCGGGCTCACAAATGGTTCCAGAGACGTCAGTCTAGCGAGTTTTTCTAGCGCCGTCTCGGTTCTCTCAGGCTCCGTCTGCACCGTGGACACGGGTGCTTCATCTTCTACCTCTTCCTCCGGAAATAAGTCGTACTTCCGGCGGGGTTCTGGTAGCACGATGAAATTTGTGGGGATTGTCCGACCACAAAGTGACACAGGTACCAAGGCAGACTTGATTTGCTGTCTTCGTCGCAAACCATCTGCTAGAGTGATTGTAGCATTTTCAAGTTTGAACTTGATGCCCTTATGCTGTAATATCCGGTACAGTGAAGTTGATGCCACACTCAGTTTCGCTCCTGTGTCAATATGAGCTTGACCTTTGACACCGCTGATTGTTACCTCCACTGTTGGTCTCGCTCTCGATCCCGCTGCAGCTGTGGGACTCAGTGCATAAAATCCGACTTCAACAGCTCCAACCTTGGTTTTGGTGCACTTTGGACATTTACTCCTTACTACGCCGGGTTCGCCACAGCCGTAGCAAGTAATTTTGTTGTTTGGCACAGGTCTGGTGTTTGGCACGGAAGGTTCACGTGTCGCATTCGACTCACTTTTGACGGCTTTCTTCCGGCACTCCTTCTCACTGTGTCCAAATGCGCGACAATATGAACACCTTTGCTTTTTCGCCAATGGAGTGTTACTAATATTGCCTGCCGATCGTTCAGCAATAACCTCTTCTAGCTGCCGAGCTTTCGACCGTATCTCTTGGTATCCTATTTCGTACATTGATATGCAGCGATGTATAAAGTAGATCCAAGCTTTGTGATTGTGATAGTGGCGGTTTCGGTAACTCTGCCAACAATGCTCGCTTCTTCGCGACGAATAGTTCAGTGCCTGATGGGGTCTGTTGCTTGTTCATAACAATGTCATCGTAAACCTTGTAAGCTGGCCTCCTTGGCGCAAATGTTGACCGTAACAATGATATAGCCTCACGCCAGGTTGTAACAGTGTCCTTGACTCCAAGCCACCAGATTGACGCATCTCCGACCAACAGCAGTGTAAGACCTTCAATGGCATTCTCGTCTGTGATCGACTCGATCTTTTTGAAGGTGCATAAGGTCGACAGAAATGCTTCGACTACTGCTATGTTACGAGATCCATCGAAGCGGGCAGTACAGGAAGCAAAACTACCTGTTTTCATAGCCACGGAGCTATCCCTATTGGCCAGGACTCCTAACAGATCACGGAACTGATCATCAGTGAAACTGACGTTTGCCATATTTTGTTTGTTTCTTCGGCTACGCCTAGGTAAAATTTGGTAAAACTCAATTTTGGTTACCTAGCTCCTATACTAAAACTATTACCAAACTCCCAGACTATATTTATTAATAATATTGTTAAAACAGCTAATAAAATTAACTAACTATAAAGAGACTAACTCCTGGAGTAATTTAAAAGAAAATCTAACAACTAGACTGAGAAATAAAATACCTAAATAATTAAACTTGCCTAGCTCCTGGACTGTAATAAATACTCCCTTACCTAATTATTACCAGAACTCGTATTGATTAATGTTACAACACAAATTTATAAATTAGTGAAAAAACAAAAAAAAATGAGGGTAGATTAAAAAAAATAACTAGAATGGAATCCAATAATGGACGTAAACAAAACTAATGAATAACAAAACGTGAGAACAAGCCCGCGGTGGGACGCCAACTGTAAGGGGGGAGTGTGTAATGGAGGTAACTAAAATGCGCAATATAACGATAACAAGGATTTATTTTATAGATTACTTGATTCTACTAACAATATGAATAAAATGTCCTATGCGAAAGCCCTAACAGTGTCTTATATTATAAGCCGATCGTGCGGTTTCGCTAACGAAGTCAACACAATGAGCAAACAATACAAGACGCTGCTTAGCCTGTATTCGATAAAGTACGAGGGCGGGGAGGGTGACCGACCTAAGTCGATGCGGAGTAGTACACCCGGACCGTACCGAACGCAGACTCCATGATTTGGTTTTTTTTTTTTTTTTGGAATGGGCATCTCGCAGTTTATCCTTCAGGGATATTTACTGCTCAACCGAACTTTCCTGTGGGGAGCGACTATCGCTAAGGGCACCCCCTGCGGGGTACGAACCTCGGCTTAGGACGTCGCTGAAGAGGACAGCAAGGGACAGGCTGGATCTGATTGTTCCATTATTTAGGGACATTTTAAACATTAATCGTCTCAGCTTCGCGGGCTGGCTCTAGCAAAGGGTCGGGAGGGGGGCATCGACGGGGTCGTCGCGACGGGCCTCGGCGGCGAGGACGGAATGTCCGTTTTTGTATGCGAACAGTGCTGGTGGCCTTATCGCTCTCCTGGAGGAGAGTGATAGGATCATCTGGCTCTGTGAGTGTGTGTCTTGGTCTTCGAACTGTACTTATTCGCGAGGGAGTGTATCGGGCGGCCGATGACACTAAGGGGTTAGGATGAGCGGTAGAACAGTCCATGAAGCGCTGGGTGAGTCGCTTCATGAACTGTTTCACCGTGGGTATTTTGAGATCTACATGGAGAGTCTAATTTCGGACGTAGAAGGGGGCTCCCGTGACTCTGCGCAGGAATCGGTTCTGGACGGTCTGAAGCCTATGAATATGATACGGCTTGGCGTGAGCGAACACTGCGCAAGCGTATGTCATGATTGGTCGGATGACCGAGACGAAGAGCCGCAATTTGCACCTGAGTGACAACTTGCTTTTCTCGTTGGTCATACAATAAAGCCTGCCGGACGCGAAGACGGCGCGCGAACGCGCCGCCTTTATGTGTTCGGCGAACGAAAGTCTGTGATCGAGTATCACACCTAAGTATTTGGCTCGCTTATCCCAAGGGATAGGCTTGCCGTACATGGCTAACGGACTAGGCGTGGGGACATTGCGGCGTCCGGGTTTCCTAAAGAGAACCGCTTGACTTTTGTCGGGATTGACCTCGACTCGCCATTTCCGGAACCAAGCGCCTCAGACGTTTGACGAGAGTGCGAGCTATGGTCGCAGGGTTGTGACCGGTATAGTAGATGGCCGTGTCGTCGGCGAAAAGCGCCAACTGGGCCTTTCTACCCCTAGGGACGTCGCTAGTGAACAGCGAGAACAAGAGAGGAGACAGCACGGATCCTTGAGGGACGCCCGCGCGGATAGGGTGAGGTGACGATAGCGTACCGTCTACGCGATATCTAAACGTACGATTCGACAGAAAATCTCGCAAGATGAGCACGAGACGATCTGGCACATCGAGTTGGTACAGCTTGTATAACAACCCGTTGTGCCAGACCTTGTCGAAGGCTTTCGCAATGTCGAAGAAGAGGGCGCCGGTGAGCGCGCCTCTCTGAAAGCCCGCGCTGACGTGTTCGACTACGCGGTGCACCTGTTGAACACACGAGTGTCCCGGCCGGAACCCGAACTGTTCGTTCGGTATCAGGCTCTTTGCCTCGACATAGTCCTTGAGTCGCTTATAAATAAGCTTCTCGTAGATTTTGCCGAAAACATTGAGCAGACTGATAGGTCGGTAGCTCGTGGGCTCAGACTTGGGCTTGCCAGGCTTGGGGATGCCAATAACCACGGCTTCTTTCCACGATTGAGGAAAGATATTGTTGCTCAGAGCGCCATTGAAGATGGCGGTCATGAGCATAACGAGTTGGGCGGGGAGGATTTGAAACACCCTATTGGTGATACCGTCCTTACCGGGGGCTTTGCGCGGTTTGAGCCCTTTAATGATGTCTTGCACTTCGTCCGGAGTGACGGGAGGCAGAGGATCATCAGGGTTGTCGACGGGAGGGAGCGAGGACCTACGTTCGACTTCAGCGTCTACCTTTAAGAGGTGAGCTTGGTCGAACGGCTGGGAGCTAAGCGAGCATTGAGTCTCTAAGCTTTCGGCTAGGCATTCGGATTTTTCCGAGTCGTCGAACGCGACGCTCCTATCTGGACGAGTGAGGGGAGGCATGGTAGCCTCTACGGTGGACCGGAGTTTCCTCTGGAGGTTCCAGAAGGCATGGTGGTTGGGCTCTAGCTCACTGATCATCTTGTCCCAGCTCTCCGACCTATGCTCCGCCACACGTTTGCTGACAGTACGCTGTAGCATTCGCATGTGGGCTTTGTTCGCAGAGCAGGGAAAAGCGCTATAGGCACGGACGGACGCGTTCTTCTCGGTTATCAGAGCCCGTACATCGTCCGGTAGATTCCAGCGCTGGGCATCCAGCGCCGGAACCCGCCTTGAACAGTCGTTCAGGACGGTCTGTACGTGCTCCGTAAACGAGTCGACTAGGCCCGTGGTGTCAGCGACTGAGGTGATTAGATCGGGGATGGAGTCGAGTAGAGGCGACGAGGAGGATTTCAGCTTTTCGCTTACCTTCCTCCAGTCGGTAACTAACTGAGTCGGGGGTGGCTGATCAGGGTCAAGCGGACCCGTACGGGGAACTAGCGTCATCATCACCGGACGATGGTCGGAGTTAAGCTCGTGGAGCGCCTCTATCGATTGTAAACGAAGGTTTACATTCTTTAGGAGCGCTATGTCCAGTATGTCAGGTCTATGGTCAGGATCGTGGGGAAAATGGGTATGAGTCATCGGGGCGATGACGTCATAGTTAAGGGAGGCGCCCAGATTGAGGACAGCCCTCCCTCTGGCATTGGTTACATTACTATTCCACGCGGGGTGCTTGGCGTTGAGATCGCCCGCTATGATAACGGAGTCACTCAAGCCTACTACAACCACTATCCCACGATATCTCGGTTCTCCTCACCGAGATATCGTGGGATAAAGCTGGGATGTCGTCCCTCCCACGAGCGGGAGGGCAGTACGCGGATACTATAGTAATTGGCTGATGGCCAGTCATGCCGAGCCGACAGATAGAGTACTCAAGGAGCGAGGTCGGGGGAGGAGAAGTTCACAGAAAGAGACACAGTGCAATGAGTTTTTATAATAAATCATTGTACCGCCCTTGTGACAGCGGGATCTATCATTGCGCACCATACGGTAGTTTGCAATTTTGGGGTCGCGGTTGTGCGGTTTAAGGAACGTCTCCTGTATGAGGAGGACGTCCGGTTGGTGATCGCGGAGGAAGTTGGCAATCTCAGCCCGTTGCTGGAGTAAGCCATTTAGATTAACGTATCCTAACTTTAGGGACCGCGGTTTCAAGGTTCTAGCGTTAACGTACCTATCCATTGCGGCTATTAAAGTGGGCTTCTAGGTCGCGGAGCACCGAGGGGGACTCCATGAGCGCTTCGATGCGCTTCTTAGGGTCTGTAGTAGATTCTAAGCGATCGGCTAGACGATCGGCTTCGCGGTTGCGAAAGATTAAGTACACTGGCAATATGACGTTCATATTGCGCTGTGTACGGGTCTCAGTGTCATAAAGACCCTCCGTAGGCTGAGTACGGAAGGCGGAAACCTCAGCCTCTGCGGTCGGGGTAGCCTGAACCGCAGGGTCTGGGGTCGGCGCCGGGATGGGTGAATCCATCAGCGCCGGTGGGTGGCTGCGTTTAGCCGCCAGGGCCGGGAAGGCCTTCTGGTGGTTGAGCTTGTTCCACGGAGATGACCTCTGTGGGCTAAGGCGCTCAGGGAGCGCAGACGATGGCGGGGGTGGTGCCCTAGTAGAGGGGCATTCCCTTTGTTGACGAGCGTTTGCACGTCTCATCAACCTTTGGGAAGATGACTTTGGGGCTCGCGGGCAACCTCGGAAGTTCGCGGTATGACCGGACTGTCCGCACAGAACACAACTCGGTGGTTCAGTGCAGCGAGTGCGGTCCTTAGGTCGGTCACATTTGCCCGTGGCGTGGTCGCCCAGACACTTCACGCATCTGGGCCTGGCGAAGCAGTTTCGCTGAGAGTGGCCGTACAATTGGCAGCGATGACACTGGCCAATTAGATGGGGACGGTACGGTTTCTCGATCTTAATACCGGACAGGGCACACACCGTTTTGATGTTGAATATTGGGTGGTGCCCTTCGGTGGGGTCGCAAATAACAAGGACCATATCGTAAACTAGCCCACCCCGGGCCTTATGAAGGCGGTGGACGGCGGACGCGGGGACACCTTGGGCGCAGATGTCGGCCAGGATGTCCTCCGTTCGGATCTCCCTGGGGATACGCCTGATGACCACACGGGTCGGCGTCTCCTCAGGGAGGGAATAGGTGTGGAAGGAGATGACGTTGGTGTAGTTGATCCTGCGATCAACACACATCTTAGAAACGGCCGTCCACTTCGCCTTGTCTTGGATGAAGACAGGGGGAGGTGGCTTCGCCTTACGGGTGGCGGTGCCGTTAGGGCCCGTACCGGAGGCCTGTGACAGGGGTACGGGGGAGCGGGGGGGGAGAGGGCGCGCATTCGTCAACTGAGGACGGGGCGCCGATTTATTTTTTTATTTATAGTCAAATACTTAGTTTCTGTTATAGCCCAGTTTGGAAATTGTGTACAAACGAAATAACACTAACTTTCTTCTCCATCTGCGTACCCCGTAGCTTCGCCATTGTTCGATGAGGCGGCCGCCATGAAAATTCTTTGAGAAAATGTGTTTTTAAACTAATGCAACGGACAAACGTACAACAAAACAAACTTTATCAAATTATTTGAGGAGAAATATCAATTTCAACTTGCTACTCTTCACTAATGGCTTTCGTACAAAATAACCACAGCTACAATTATTTTCCAAAATCAAAATTCATTTATTCAAATTAGGCTGAGGATCAGCACTTTTTGAACGTCAAAACAGTAACATAAGACAGTCCCCCAAAACGCCCACCCTTCACCACTTCCTAGTGTTTTTTCTGGGAAGAAGAAGTGGCGGAACAAACTCCCCAGCAACACGTCTGTCTGATAGTTTGAATAACTTGAAGCTAATAATAATAATAATAATAAATTTATTCAAAAAACATAAGGTATATGTTAAATACAATTTTCTTAATTCTATGTCAAGTTCAGAAATAATCTATGCCTGAACTAGGAATTCCTGTGTTTCAGGCGAAAGGGAGGTAACATTAATTTATTAAATAATCACATAATAAGCATAATAATCTATAGACTATACAATATAAGATGTTTAAAAATTATGGTGTTTAACTTAGTTAACTAATTACAAATAGAAAATTACAATAATTTGACCAATCGTTACTTAAGAACAAGTAGTAACTTCTCTGTATCTTCATAGGACATTGATTGTAAAGCTTCCTTAAGGATTTTTTTGCAGTTACTGAAATTTAAGGAGTAGATGTTTCCTTTTTCATTTAACCTATTATAAAGTAGCGGTCCAAGGTACATATAAAATTTGGCTGTGAAAGCATGCTTTGTACTTTTTTGAGGACAAACTATATCTTTCCGTCTCTTATTAGTAAATTCAGTGCTATAAGGAAGAGCTGTGTGTTGTTTTAGTACAGTGCTGATTATAAATAACTGTCGAACTGTTAGTACCTCACAGGATTTATACAGAAGGTTAGTAGGGAACAGAAAAGGCCGACAAGTAGCCACCTTGAGAATAGCTCTTTGAGCTCGTTCAATGGGCAATAACAGTGTTTTACTCACTCCACCCCATGCAGTAATACAATAAGTCAAAATTGACTGACAAAGAGCAAAATATACTTGCTTAATTATTTTTGCATCTGCAATAATCCGTAGTTTTTTGAATACGAATATCAACTTACGAATTCTATTATTTAATGCTTCCATGTGGTATTTGAAGGAAAGGGTTTCATCTATTATAATACCTAGGTATTTTATTTTGTCAGTCTTTTTAATATTGGGACACTTACATTGACTTTCTGTAGGCACTTGGCAACAGTGAGCATGCAATGTTGAGGGGATATTGGGTATTTGTTTGCGCATCGAAAACTTAATGAAGTTTGTCTTGTCTGCATTTAAAGTTAGTGAGTTATTTAGAAGCCATTTATTTACAATATTAAATCCGTGTTGCGCAAGATTGTAGACTTCGTTTTCTGAGTCAGCCGAAAACAGCAAAGCAGTGTCATCAGCGTAAGTTATGATAGTGCCGCGCTCTAGTTTTAAATCGCAAAGGTCATTTATGTAGATCAAAAATAGAGTGGGCCCCAAGATACTTCCTAGGGGAACACCATAAAATGTATTATTTTGAAAAGCGCTGACAACATTGCCAATCTTTACGCACTGGGATCGATTTTCCAAATAACTTTGGAAAATTTTTAACTGGGTGCCTCTTACACCCATGATCTCAAGCTTGCGCAGCAGCATCGGAATGGAAACTGTGTCAAAAGCTATAGCTAGGTCCAGGAAAATCCCTACTGTATGTTTACCCCTGTCAAGTTCTTGCGCAAGATAGTCAGTTAGATGATGTACCGCATCAGCAGTTGAAACTCTAGGCCTAAATCCAAACTGCCGATTAGACAGAATTGATTTATCTTCCAAATATTTTAACAATCTTTTATTTATAATTTTCTCTAATATTTTTGACATAGAAGGCAGTAAAGAAATAGGCCTATAGTTTGTCACTTGATCTTTGCTTCCCGATTTATAGACAGGTATAATTACAGCTTTTTTTAGACACTCTGGAAAATGACCCAAAGACAAACAAATGCGGAAAATATAAGTTAGAGGTGGTACCAAAATGTCCTTGAATTTTTTAATAATTTTATTAGAGATGTTATCCCAGCCAACAGCGCAATCTTCTTTCAAGGTCATTATTATACTTTCTACCTCAGTCTCATCAGTATCTAACAGTGCGAAGGATGTTAAAGCAGTGTTACATGTTGATGGTGTACTTGTTATGTTGTGAGATTGATTCGTATTTTTTTCTGCTAGACTCTTTCCAATATTAACAAAGAAATTATTTGCTATGTTAGCGGATTCCAGCGGGGACGAGTGTGCTTGTAATAAACCTGAAGATGACTCATACTGTTTCGTAGTATACGTCACGTTTCTAATATATTTCCAGATCTTTTTGCTATTTGTTCCAGCCTTTTCCAATGCCACTTTGTCGTAGTTGCTTTTAATTTTTTTAAGGAGGTCGTTACAGTAATTTCTATATCTTTTGTACGAAAGTTGCAATACTATATTATCTGGATAAGATTTAGCCTTCATATGCAGTTTATCCCTATGTTTCATACAGCGGATGAGACCAGGTGTGATCCATGGTTTTATATTGTAGTTTTTGTTACTCAAGTGGGATAGGACTGTGTTTTTCTGAATAGCATTTCGTAAGTTTTCAATTACATACAACATGCCAAACTGCGGGTCAGCGGAATTATAGACTGGATCAAAATCGATGACGCGTAAATCTTCTTCAAGTTTATTTATATTCAGTTGTGACATTTTGCGAGTGCCTTGTTTAGGTAATTTACAATTTAGGGTTAGTAGGGCAGCATTGTGATCTGTTATTGTTGAGTTAACAACAAGTGCAAGTGAAGGGAAATTCGATTTTAGCATAATATGATCCAAACAGGAGCCACTGTGATGTGTAGGAAAGCTGTGTGCTGGGAGCAGGCCATGAAAGGCGCATAGGTTGAGGTAGTCCTGAGCTGACGAATCAGCACTTCCTGGAAGAATGTTGATATTTATATCTCCGATTACAACCGTGTTTTTAATGGATGACAGGTTTTGTAAAGTGTCGTTCAGGGAATCAATAAAAACGCTAGTGTTTCTAAAAGACGGAGGTCGATATAATGCTAATATCGCAAATTCTGATCCGATTTTAACTAACAGTCTGTTACAGTCGTGCATCTCAGGTTCCTCTATAGAAACATTCAAATGATTTCGTGCATAAACTATCACCCCATCATTTTGATTGTAATTGATAGTACTTTTATACATATTATAACCCGGGATTAATGGTATGTTATATTGTTTAGCAAGCCAACATTCAGTTAAAACAATGACATCACAATTTATGTTGAGTCGTAGATGAAATGTACTAAAGCTATCAAAATTCTTAAAAACACTGCGAATATTTTGTGTTAGTATGGTTAGCGGAGATTGGAAGCCAGATAGATATTGTTTGCAGTTTTCCGCTTCACAAACATTGGACTCGGATACAGAGAAATTATCTAAATCATATAATAAATTATTTAGCATAATGGTAAGGAATTAAGGTCAAACAAATAACTAATTAACGGCGCTCTTAGGCGCCTCCATAATCTACAGAATTGTTGTACCATTTTTCAGCCATTATTTTTGCTGGGCAGTCTGCAGCACCTGTGTTATGTTTGGCAGGTTTTTTAAAATGCAGGCAAGTAGCGCATTTTGGTTCATCAGCATTCTTTGGACATTCTTTAATCGAGTGACCTTGTTCACCACAGTGACCGCAGGTGTACGTGGTCTGTCGACATGACTTGGCCGCGTGTCCATACTGCTGACACTTATAACAACGTGTGACCAAATTAAAATCCCTCACAGGGCATGACGACCAATTTACAAAAACTCGTTCTTGTGATACCAGGGCTTTGCGTATGACTGCAGATACTTCGACAATAAAATTACAAGTCTCAGAATCTTTCTTACCTGACTTATGACTTAGTCTAATTGAGCTCAAAAATGTCTCAAGGCTGCAGTCCTGAAGTTTTTCGGCAAGATTTTGATTGTACAAACAAGCAAAAACCTCATTTTCTTGCATGGATGTCGGCACTCCTATAATAACAACCTTAGGCTTCCTTTTGTATGGCTCGTCGACTGTTAGGCCTGATTTGGTCAGCTGCACCGATTTCCTCAGCTTCTCGATATCGTCTTTCGTTTCGGTACTGATGATAACACCACCGTTCTTCGTCTTACGTAGACCTCTCACGTGGAGCTTCATTTCTTCAGGGCTGATAATTTTTTGGACAAGAGATTTGGTTTCGTCACTGGTCTTCAAGTTGTCATTTGGATTGATGGCCACAGAACTTAGATGACTCGGCTGGATAAAATTGTTGGCACCTTTCTTTACCATGTCAGCAAACGAAGATCCATGGGCAGGTTTCGTCGAATCTGCGATACTCAGCTTAAGGTTTTCTAATTGCTGCGAAAGATCGAGTTGGCTTTCAAGAGTTCGAACGGTGTAATGTGCTTGGAGCGCTTTAGCTTTGACGGACTGGTACATGACGGCCATCTGCGAGGTCCCGTGCCCAACCTTCCGGCATAGGCTGTTAATCCGCGTTTTTTGCTCCACATTCAGTTTGCCGTCAGCAGCAATACTGCAGATCTCGTTAAGGCTCTGTTCGATGATTGACATCCAGTTCTGAACTTCTGGTGTCGAGACAACTTCAGGAGCATCGTTCCTTATGACAGGCGCTTTAGGGGAAGAAGCTGGTACGGCCACGGGCACAGGCGTAGAAGGCGGAGAGCGAACACATTTACTACTCCGGTTGAATGGACTATCCTCCATCGCGAAGCAGGTTATTTTATTTCTTTTAAACACCGGTCATTCTCTAATAATACACCTTACACAAGTCTAATGTACGGTAATAAGTACTACTGGTTGAACTAGGTCACATTTTCGCAAGTGATTATTTGTTTATTGCAATAAATTGCTCGATACGTCTGTTCACTACGACCGGCAATTATTCAATTCAAAGCTATACAACATATGTCAAAAAATAATTATTATATCAATCATCTTTATACATCATTCAATTAAATAATTTGCTACATGTTAGCTAGCACACACCAATATGCCAAAATAAATAAATAAAAAGTAATACACCAAAATATATAATATACCAAAATCGACAATTCTCAAGTCTCAACTCAAGCAAAGCCTGCTAAACTGAATACATAAAAAGCCTCCAAGGCAGTCCAAGGGCGTGCCCGATGGCATGTGCAATGCTGGATTATATAAATAGGGCAGTGACTAAAAGTCACTACTCATAAACTAGTGTTCCTTGGTGCAGGTTATATCTATTACTATTTCGCTTGAGTCCGATTCCTCATCCACTTCAGTGAACTGAGGTTCAAACATTTCAACCGGTTTCGATTCTTCCTTTGGCTTTTCTTTAGGCACTAGTATGGAACTTTCAAGTAGGCTACGTAACTGCTCTCTTAAATCCTTGTACATTTTGTCTAATCATTTTGTAAGTAATTCTAAATCTTTTCTCTTCTTCAGTCTTGTTGATATGATATCAAAGGCATTCCATCCTGGCCAGAGGTCTAGGTACTCTCTGATGATAAATATGTACCAATCCACTTCAAACTCGTGATATGACAAGATCCAGGTGTCCAAATCGCTGTGTATTATATCTATGATTTGTGCATTGGTTAATATGTTTAGCTTGTGTGGGATTCGCCGTTGCAAATAAAGTATAATGGTCGTTCTGAAATGGAAGAAAAGCTCCAACTATGAACACAATCATGATTACATATAGGTATGGCATAAAATAATATTTGAAATATGGGTGCCATATTTTGTTTGAGCCAAAATGTGCCAATACATTCAGAGGATGCCTAGTCATTAGCAATCCTCTGAATGTAATGGTATATTTCGCTATTATTCAGGCCCTTACATATTGGCAAGGAAAAGAACAGCCTGGGCATAGTGAAATACTTAGTTTCTGTTATAGCCCAGTTTGGAAATCGTGTACAAACGAAATAACACTAACTTTCTTCTCCATCTGCGTACCCCGTAGCTTCGCCATTGTTCGATGAGGCGGCCGCCATGAAAATTCTTTGAGAAAATGTGTTTTTAAACTAATCCAACGGACAAACGTACAACAAAACAAACTTTATCAAATTATTTGTGGAGAAATATCAATTTCAACTTGCTACTCTTCACTAATGGCTTTCGTACAAAATAACCACATCTACAATTATTTTCCAAAATCAAAATTCATTTATTCAAATTAGGCTGAGGAACAGCACTTTTTGAACGTCAAAACGTTAACATAAGACAGTCCCCCAAAACGCCCAACCTTCACCACTTCCTAGTGTTTTTGCTGGGAAGAAGAAGTGGCGGAACAAATTCCCCAGCAACACGTCTGTCTGATAGTTTGAATAACTTTAAGCTATACAACATATGTCAAAAAATAATTATTATATCAATCATCTTTATACATCATTAAATTAAATAATTTGCTACATGTTAGCTAGCACACACCAATATGCCAAAATAAATAAATAATAAGTAATACACCAAAATATATAATATACCAAAATCCTCAAGTCTCAACTCAAGCAAAGCCTGCTAAACTGAATACATAAAAAGCCTCCAAGGCAGTCCAAGGGCGTGCCCGATGGCATGTGCAATGCTGGATTATATAAATAGGGCAGTGACTAAAAGTCACTACTCATAGTTTCTTCCACGCGCTGGTCGAGGGCAGACGTACGCAATTTTTATTGTGCGCGCGTTAACAGCTGTTCGGGGCAATGACCTCGAATATTTTAAAATGTATTTCGTGCAATATTGTCATAAACGAAGTGCTTGCGTTTGTGTATAATAAAATATCTGTTATGGATGAAACCAGTTTATCCAGGATATGTGTAACAGCGTTTACCGCTGAGGATATATTGACAGCAAAAAAGCTGTTATTTGAATCTGTTCCAATGAAGAAAATGATTAATAGAAAGAAGGAGGATAAATCACGAAAGGACTTGGAAGATATCATCGAAATGCTGAAACATATAGATGCAGCAGACCCTGAGCGACTTCCCATATTCGTGGCAAGGGAGCTGCATAAATTACCTCCCGTAACCTTCGACCACTTAGATGCGACACGTTTGTTAAAGGATATTTTGAAATTGCAAGATCAACTGTCAAACGTACAAACTGAGGTAGGTGGTCTAAAAAATGAATTTGTGACACGGCAAGAATTGAGTGATACGCTTAAGCTGAAACAGACTAACGAAATGCATTTTGATCCTGTTAATAAGAGACGTGGAGCGTGCATGGTTAATAGTTTTGAATGTGATAGTGGTCCTATAGGCCTAGAATATTTATCTGGTAGTACAACGACCTCTAGACCAACAAGACAACAACAAGATACGATTGCCGTAAATGAAATAAAAAATAATGCGGGTACAAGTGCGCAAGGTCAGGATATTATCCACGTGGAGGCCCGTACCCCGGTTTCGGTTGCGCCGAGCAAACGCACTAAGACATCGGTAGAAGACAAGCGGCGCGTGGAGGCCCCTACGGCGGTTTCGAACAAGCGACCGGTTGGTGCCCCCACCTGCGGCCCAGAGATTGTTACTACGAGTGCGCCCGAGTCGAACGTGAGTGTGAATAATACGGCTGTGTATGGGTATGCGTCGGCGCACGGTGGATCGAAAATCGGCTGTAGAAGACATAGGATCTCGATTTCTTAAATGTTTTTTTTTTTGCTGGAAATGACTTCTGCTGATCATTACTATGTACAAAAATGACACCCGAGTTAATTCTGCCCATAAACGAAGGAAATATATTTTTTTTACGAAAAATTTGTATGAAGCTAGTATGAAAAATCGAATTATCTCCTAAACGGCATGTTTAACCGTAATATCCTTGGAGGTGGTCATAGTGCTAATTATTTATGATTTTTTGGTTGCCGATTTGACGAAAAATTTAATGCCGTTTTTTTAAAAAAAAATCGTCAAAATATTTTTATTTATTTTTACATGTAAAACGATCCCTTTTAGTGTCCAAGTTAAAAAGTTCGATATGTTATTAACCCAAATATTAAGAAGACACAAAACAAGAAAAAATAAATTAAAAAATTGCTGTTTTTTGACCCATTTTTACTAATTTAAATAAAAAAAGATTATCAAACTCTTATTTAAGTAACATATAAAGTTATATTATATACAAAATAATTTAATTTAAGGAATTAATACTAAGCATTTGTAAAATAAAGTAAAATAAATAAAAAAAAAGACAAAATATCATTAAATTACAAAAAAAAAACCCAAACAGACTCAAATACAAATTTACAAATAAGTACATATATATTTTTTTACAAATTTTCCTTATCACTCTCGTTGTCAGACTCCAATTCTGAGTCAGCATCCAGATTGGATATATCCAAAAACTCGAACTCAGTTTCCTGAAATTGAATTAAGTCGAGAGTTTCAGCAAAAAAGCTCTGCTTTTTCTTGGCATCTAACTTAGGCCTTTGTGCACTTAGCAAAGGATCCGAAGAAACAACAAGCATATTTAAAATGTCTTGATTGGAATCCTGCCTGCTTCTTTTCCGCGAATGATGTTCTCGAAACCTCCTAAAATCTTTGTTTCGAGACTCTGAGGCTTCTTCCGAGAGAGTCCCAATCGGCACAATATTATTTTTCTCAATTATGTCAGCCCCATGGATTAATAATTTATGAACGGTTGACGACATGTAGTACCAGTCGTATAATAATACGTACTTTTCTGCTGTTTTGCGGGCATAATCTCTAAATTTCATTATATCGACCTGCTCTCCAGATGTAATGGCTTGTAAAATTACAGCAAATCTTTTGATGAGGTCTTCATCCAGACCGGTTATAGCTGCGGTTTTATTAGGAAACTCAAAGAATTTTCTTGCAGTATTCCCGTCATTGGTGGTTCCCGAGCCTTGTTTTACTATATCAATCAACAGATTGAGCTCATCTTTGAATTTATTTTGAATTATTTTCTTCCTTGTCTGTAGCATTTCTTTGTGCTCATCACTTCTCGCTGCCCACCGTTTGAAGTCGAGCCTGTATGCAATGTGCAACAGACATTCCATACAATTTATACGGGCGTGTAGGGATGACAAGCCAAATTCATACAGGTCAGAACACACAATTTTTGATGTTACAGCATCTAAGCGGTTCATTTCAGTAGGCTTTGCTAAGCACAGGTAGCACGATGCATTTGATCTAGCTTCAGAAAGGTAAGTGCAAACTTTAGCGTCGATCATCGTCATCATTAGTTCATGAGTCACCCTATTATTATTATTGCACTCTGTGGGGATAAGGGCCTTAATTTCTTCATCCATTTGTTTTTTCAGCTCAAGGACAACTGCTTCACTCTCCTTTACAAAAGTAAACTGAACTGGACGACAATATAAAACTGAGCATGGTTTTGGGTTCGTCCATAAGATGTTGTCTCCATCTGTCAGTTTAAGTGGCACCAAGGAGGTCATGAAAATGCTCGAGTCATCTTCCTCACCCTCCATTTTCTGCTTGTATCGGCTTTGGTTAGAAGCACCATCAAATCCCCACTTGGATATCAGCTTCAACTGCTTGTTATGCTCTTCCTTAGAAAGGCTTTGAAGGATTCTTGTAACTGTGATATCAAGTAAAGCTTGAAGTGTAATCCTAGCCGATGAATCAGTAACTGTCACTGATTGCTTCGGAGGGTAGCAATCAAGCTTAGTTTGTTGCACTTTATAGTAAGATGGATAAATATCCTTAGCACCTTCCCGAATGGCAGCCTCTCGCAACGTAATATATTGCCACTTTGAGAGTTTTAGCGAAAGAAGCAATCCAAGCGCCTTTTCTGACGTAAATATGATTGTTTTCGCTGGTTTCTTAAGCGTTTCATTTAATTTAGCGGCTGCTTCAGGATATTTCATCATGTATTCGATGACAGAGGCGATATCTCCATGCCCTTCTTCTTTTAAACGTGCTGCAGCTGCATATGCCAATTCACTGGAATCTTCGCCTGTGTGTTCATCAGATCTTCTCTTTTTTTGTTTACTTCCCAGATCTTCGAATGGTTTACGGGATTTTTTCGTCATTGTTCCAATGGACGTTGATGTCAACGGTTCTGAAGAGACTGAGGGCGCTCTTGGTATCTCATCAACACTTGGTTCTTGATTAACTAAAGTTTGCACAAAACTCGGCCAATCAATATTTGCTCCCAACCAATTCTCGTACTTTCTCCTGAAATTATCAAGGAATCGGTTGGATTTCTGCCACCTTTGTAAAGCGGCTCGCGTAAATCTCCGACAAAATTCTTTGAGAACAACACGATCTTCGTCAGACAGGCAATCGCCTATGCGGGATACAACTGCACTGAACAATACTTCATGATCAAATGAAGTAGTCTCACTTCGTAGAAGAACAAACAAGTCTAAATTCGTGATTAAACTTTCCATTCTAAGATTTTATAGTCGCAGATTTAGTGTTAGCAGTTACACAGTTGTGAACAAACTAAATTATAAAACAAAACTTTAGCCCTTTTATTGCAAAACGCCAATAATTAGGTAACTACCCTCATTAGTTATCTTCTCATTAGCTAATGAAAATGTATAATTGTCACTAACTATTCTTAGAACTCATAGCACTGCTAATTAACAAATTAGCTTACTTATCAGGAAAAGTTGAATGTAATCCATAGTTGGCATTGTCGTGAGATATTGAAAATCATTAAATCACCTATAAAGACTCATTAGAAGACCTAATCAGTGTAGTTACTTAATCACTTCTTTTCGAACTCATTAGAAGAGTAAACAATTGGTAATTTGGTTGTATGAAAAGTTTTAAAACTCATGATGTGTTGATAAATATCTAGCTCAAACATAGTTGTCTACGTGTGGGTGTACTATAAACCTCTGCCAACTCCTTCGGAACTATAGGAGTGATGCTATTTTATGTTACGTGTAGTTAAAAGTCCGTGTTCTTCAACATAAACACTAAAAGGAATCGTTTCATATGAAAAAACAAATAAAAATATTTTGACGATTTTTAAAAAAAAAACGGCATGAAATTTTTCGTCAAATCCGCAACCAAAAAATTATAAATAATAAGCACTATGACCACCTCCAAGGATATTACGGTTAAACATGCCGTTTAGGAGATAATTCGATTTTTCATAGTAGCTCCATACATTTTTTTCTTATAAAAATTATAACTCTTCCATTTGTGCACACATTTACTTCATATGACATTTTATAGAACAGTAATGATCAGCAGAAGTCATTTCCAGCAAAAAAATCACATTTAAGAAATCGAGATCCTATGTCTTCTACAGCCGATTTTCGATCCACCGGCGGCGCTGGCGCGTGGCGGCGAGTGTAAATCGAGAAACTTTGTAAGTTGTGAATTCAAATAAGGTAGTAGGGGACAAAAGTGACGAATGGACTGTGGTAACAAACAAAAAGACGCTACGGAATAAGTTTTTGAGTAACACGGGAAAGGCAACTTATGATTTAAATGCGAAGTTTAGGTCTGCGTGGACCCAGGTACCTCTTTATATTTCTAACATATGTACGGAAACTAGTGATGATGACATTGTAAACTATATTCGTGATAAGACCCATATAACTGTTAAGTTGGAAAAAATTGTATCGAAGAAGGAGCGTAGCTATAATTCTTTTAAGTTCTTTGTTGAAAAAAGCAAATTGCCGTTGTTTCTGGATGATGCTCTTTGGCCGGAAGGTATTTACTTTCGACAGTTTGTGCAGTTTAAAAATAAAGACAGAGTTAGTGTAAACTCTGATTCGGGTGTCGTCCAAAAACAATCGTAATGGATAGTTACTCAAACCAAGCGTGTTCAAACAAGTTTGTTACATTTAATTGTAAGTCGTTAAAGAGGTCACTAGATAGTGTTCGAGATATATGTAAGTTTGCAGATGTGTTAGCACTTCAAGAGACCTGGCTCCTCCCCCATGATGTGCACCTTCTCAATACTATACATAAAGACTTTGAATACACGGGCAAGTCTGCGGTAGATACGTCCGCAGGTATTCTTAAAGGGCGACCTTGTGGGGGAGTGGCTATTATGTGGCGCAAAGGATTGTTTAAAACGGTGAGTGTTATTAATTGTAACAGTGATAGGCTAGCGGCGATTAGAGCGACGTTAAGTGATAACCGCTCTGTAATGATATTTAGTGTCTACTTGCCGACGGACAACTCAGAAAATCTCCTAGATTTCACAAATTGTTTAGGTGAAATCAGTGCCATTGTGGAAAACAATGACACGGAAACAATATTTATGTTAGGAGACTTTAATGCTCATCTATGGATGAGCATTAAAGTCTCCTACATAACTCAGTCCAAAACGGCTGATATGTCAGCCGTTTTGGACTGAGTTATGTAGCCACTGTCGAGATCATCAGTGGATTTGCGCTGATGTAGAAAAGTTAGGCATTGACTCGGACGTTTTTACTTATATCAGTGACATAAACGGTAGTCAGCGATGGCTGGATCACTGTATCGTCACGAAGTCAGCGTGGCACACTGTAACAAATGTCAGCGTGGATCTCGATACCTATTGGTCAGATCATCTACCCTTAATAATTGAGTGCGATTTAAATACTGGAGTGTCAAAAGTAGCGCAGGAAACTAAATCACAGAGCAAAGTTTTATGGCGGGAGCGCGATAAGGTGGAAATAGATAGGTATCGGGATCTATGTAACGAAGAGTTGAGGAACATCCACTATCCTAAGTTGTTTGAGGAGTGTGGGGATAGTATGTGTCACATTGTAGAACATAGGCGTGCTCTAGATCGGATGTATGACAGCATTGTAAATACTTTGTCAGTGGCAGCTGTACAGGCCCGGGATGATAAGCAACCTCAAAAGGTAAGACCAGTGGCAGGCTGGAACAAGCACGTTCGAGGCGCTCATGGGGAGGCTCGGTCTAAGTATCAAACTTGGCTGGTCCATAATAAGCCAAAATCTGGAAGAATTTGGGAGGAAATGCGACAGAGTCAGAAGATCTTTAGGGGTAGGCTTAAATGGTGCCAAAATCACCAGGACCAGATAAAGATGGACATATTAGCATCGCACCGAGCGTCTAAAAATTTTTCGGAGTTCTGGAACTCGACCAGTAAGTTTAGGTGTAGACCGGGCCGCCCTGTGAGTGTAGGGGAGTGTAGTTCGCCGGAGGACATAGCCCACATGTTCAAAGACCGATTTATGGTATCATCTCCACTAGGACCGGCTCAAGAGGTGATCGATGGTGAGACTAGTCGTGATTATGAACCGATACGTTTCTCTGGTAAGCGTGTGGCAGAGATAATCAGAGGAATGGCTAAGGGTAGGTCATGACGGTCTCAGCATCGAGCATCTCAAGTATGCCGGGGTGCATCTACCTAGAGTGCTGGCGCTGTTTTTCACGCTTTGCGTTAGCCACTCATACATTCCATCGGATTTACTGAAGACAATAGTGGTACCTATCGCGAAAAATAAAACTGGCGATATGTCGGACAAGGCGAATTACAGACCGATATCCTTGGCCACTGTGATTGCTAAGGTGTTGGACGGTCTGCTTGACAAGGAACTTGACAAATGGATAGTCTTGCATGACGTACAGTTTGGGTTTCGGCCGGGACTATCCACTGAGAGTGCTATTCTCTGTCTAAAGCAGACGGTCCAATACTATAAGGAGAGAGGTACTCCGGTGTATGCCTGCTTCCTTGATCTCTCAAAGGCATTTGACCTTGTGTCATATGATGTCCTTTGGGATAAGCTCGAGGGAGCAGGGGTACCACCTGAGTTGACGGGCTTGTTCCAGTACTGGTACTCTAACCAGTTAAACCAAGTTCGCTGGGGAGACGTTCTGTCGGAAGCATACAGGTTGGAGTGTGGAGTAAGACAGGGAGGGTTAACCTCACCTAAGCTCTTCAACCTGTATGTGAATGGGTTGATCGTTGAACTCAGCAACTTACCAGTTGGGTGTAAAATAGATGGCAATCAATAATATAAGCTATGCTGATGACATGGTGCTGCTGGGTCCAACGGCTGGCTCAATTAGGGAGATGTTAAGCGTCTGTGAAAGGTATGCGGCAGCCCACGGCTTGTTATATAATGAGATGAAGAGTGAATACCTGATCTTTGTTGCTCCCGGGAAACATTTGAATTACGAGCCCTCAATTTCACTCAATGGACGACCACTTAAGAGGGTCACCCAATTTAAGTACTTAGGTCACTATGTCACCGAGGACCTCAGAGATCAGGTAGACATTGAACGGGAACGCAGGGCACTAGCAGCCAGGTGCAACATGTTGGCTCACAGATTCGCCCGTTGTAGTAACGAGGTGAAAACAACTCTGTTTAAGGCGTACTGCCAAACGTTCTACACGGGTAGTTTGTGGGTCAACTGCACGCGGAGGGCACTAGATGCCCTGCGGGTGCAGTATAATAATGGGTTCAGGGTGCTGATGAGGTTACCCCGGTTCTGTAGCGCGTCTGGCATGTTTGCTTCAGAGCGAATCGACGACTTTTATGCTATCCGTAGGAAAAAGACCGCATCTTTAATAAATAGAATGAGGGCTAGCACCAACAGCATTCTAAAAACCCTAGCTGAAAAACACGATGCGCCAATATACCGTCTGCTCGTGTGGCAGGGTGATTAGAAATTGATTTTATTTTTGATTATTTGATTTTGATTTTTTGATTTTGATTTTTTGATTTTGATTATTGTTTTTTATTTTTGATTATTTTATTCTGATTATTGTTTATTTCTGATTATCGGTTGTTATTGTTTTTATTTCTGATTATTTTTTTTTTTTTTGATTATGTTATTTTTGATTATTTTATTAACGTGATTTGATTTAATTTAATTTAATTTAATTAATACTACTAATCTTTAGTTAATAAGTTGTTGTAGTACTAACCTGAAGTATGGAGGTTGATTGAAACACGTTCGTTCAAGACAAGCGTTTATTACTGACTAAAACTTAACATAAAGGTGTCTTAATGCTAAGTACATTTATGCACTTCACCTCCGGGGGTGAAAGAAAAAAAAATAACACAATCAAATCTAAAGTAAAAACAAAAGCAAAAGGTACCTTTTCATAAAAAATCTTACTTACTAAATTTTTTTGTCCTATCTTTATGTATTATATCTACCTTACCATTTTTAATTATCTTTACATTAACGCCTAAATCTTCCAACACTTCAAAAGGTCCATCAAAAATACAGTCTAATTTACGAGCACATTCATTCTTTACTAAAATAAGATCATTTTTCTTATAAAATACAGGATTACATGATTTATCATATTTGTCTTTTCTTTTTTTCTTACAAGCTACCAAATTATTCCTTGCATCTCTTAAAGCTACTTGCAACTTATATTTTAAATCTAAACAATAATCATCAGTATTATAAAGTGGCTCTACACCATATTCTAAACTGTTTGGCAAGCGACATTGTTTTCCAAACACAAGCTCATAAGGTGTGTATTTAGTTTGGGTATTTACACTAGTATTAAAACTAAAACACCAGAAAGGTAACCAGTCTGACCATGAATGATACACATTATTACAATAAGTTCTTAAAAATGCTCCTAAATGTTTATGAGCTATCTCTAGTGAACCGATTGACTGATGGTGGTATGCAGTGGATTGTAACTTTTCTACCTCTAATAGCCTACATACCTGTTCCATAACTTGAGAAATAAACTCTGTCCCCCTATCCGTAGCTATGGATTTCGGGATACCGAATCGTAAAATAAAATTATTTACGAAAGCTTTTGCTACAGTAACCGTTTCCTTATTTGGTAATGGATATGCCTCTATGTATTTTGTCAACTCGCATTGTAAGGTTAAAATATAACAATTTCCTGATTCGTCCCTGTCCAAAGGTCCAACTAAGTCAAGCATAGCATTTTGCTTGGTATATAAACAAAACAATCCTTTTGTTCCCCTATCATATTTTCTCTTTTATACTTCCTTATAATTTTTTCCTCTACTAACTTCATTTCAATAGAATCACATGGCTGTCTTAGTAATTCCACGACCCTTGGTTGATCAGGCCAATTGTCAGTGGGTTTACTAAGCACAGTTTGTTTTTTCTTACAACTCTCTTCCAACCTCCTCTTTTGTCCTCTAGTTGTTACAGCTAAAATTTGCTCTTTCATATTCTTTAATTCATTCGATGTTATGCATATCCTTGATAAAGCATCCGCAATCACATTGTCCTTACCTTTCACATAGACTATCTTAAAATCATATTCTTCAAGTATTAACCTGAATTTGATTAATCTGCTAGAAGGGTCCTTCATACCGAATAAATAAACTAATGGTTTGTGGTCTGTCATAATAGTAAACGTTCTGGCAAATAGATACGGTCTGAAATATTTTACTGCCCATACTATGGCTGTTAATTCTTTCTGTATTACTGGATAATTTTTCTCTGCCTTATTTATCGGTCTGCTGGCATAAGCAACAGGTTTCATATTCTTGTTACACAATACAGCTCCTACTGCCAGATCAGATGCGTCTGTTTGTAATATAAATTCATTGTTTGGCGAGTAATCTGGATATTGTAATATAGGAGGCGTCGTTAATGACGTTTTTAGAAAATTAAATGCATTTTGACATTCCAAACTCCAAATAAAAGGTTCATCTTTCTTTAGCAATCGATTCAAAGGCATAGTAATTGTTGCAAAGGACGGCACGAATTTCCTATAGTAGTTGCAGAAGGCAACAAACCGTCTCACTTCATCCACGTCTTTTGGTATTGGAAAATTTTCTAAAACTTTAGTTTTGTCAGGGTCAGGCGAAACACCGTCAGCAGAAACTACATGACCCAGATATAAAATTTCTTTCTTCAAGAATTGACATTTAGTAGGATTCAATTTTAAGTTAACCTTCCTCAGTCTTTCAAAAACATCAATAAGATTTTGATTATGTATAGTTAAAGATCTTCCAAAAACGATTACGTCATCTAAATAAACAAAACACTTCTCAAAAGCTAATCCTGACATCGCAATTGACATAACTCTACTAAATGCACTACAAGATGTCTTAAGACCCATTGGTAATCGTTTTAATTGGTAATGTCCTGTACTGGTTGAAAATGCAGTATATTTACGGCTTTCAGGTGCCAGTTTCACTTGATAATATCCTTGTTGAAGGTCTAAATGAGTAAAATAGATTGAGCCAGATAAAGAGTCTAAAATATCTGTAATGTTTTGCAAAGGGAATTTGTCATCTACAATATTTTCATTTAATTTCCGAAAATCAATTACTAAACGCCACTTTTGAGATCCCTCTGTCTTTTTTGGAACTAGTAGTATTGGGCTAGACCATTCGCTAGTTGATACTTCTATAATATCATCCTTAAGCATATTATCAATTTGCTTATTTACTTCCGGCTTTAAGGCTTGTGGTAACCTGTACGGTTTATTATAAATAGGATTAATGTTACTCTTCAACGTTATTGATTGTTCGCAAATATTTGTTGTTTCTAACTTATCTCCGGGTAAAAAGAAAATATCAGAATATTTAGTACATATTTTCTCAATGGATTCTTTTTCTTCTCTGTTTAAATGTTGTAATTCTAAAATAGGTAATAAAGTAATGGCTCTTTTTAAACTACTTTCATGTTTGCTAAATTCAAAAGTGTGGTAGTCCTCTAAGGCCTCTACGTTTAATACAAAATTGTTTAAACTAACTTCTTCATCTCGAGTATTTAAAATTTTTATAGGCAATCTTTTATTTTTAGGCCTAACTATAGTACCTGCTAGGAAAACATCCTTTTCTAACTCTCTAGCGCTAACAAAGCAATCACCTTCCACTTCCGTATTTAAATATTACTACAAAAGCTCATCAACATAGGTGTTTCAGGGGTGGCACTCAAAATGATTGAGTCATACCTACAGAATAGGTATCAAATAGTAAAAATCGGGGAATACCAAAGTAAACCACATAGCACAGGCTCATTCGGAGTGCCCCAGGGATCGGTTCTTGGACCACTATTCTTTCTCATTTACATCAATTCCGTACACGAAATTTCATTACACGGACACGTTTCCCTTTATGCTGACGATACCTGTCTTTTTTACTATGGTACTTCGATTAATAACATGATCATCCAAGCGCAGCAAGATTTAAACACGTTATCTGTTTGGTTCCAACAAAACCTACTTACAATAAATGCAGCTAAGACTAGTTATGTCATTTTTAAACCCAAAAATAAAAAAATACCAGGTTACCCCCCCTTGACCATTGATAATGAAGTAATACAGCAAAAAGAGTACGAAAAATACCTTGGACTAAGAGTAGACTGTCAGTTAAACTGGAAAATACAAATTGATCACATCAGATCCAAGCTTTCCTCACTTTTGGGCTCATTGCGCAATGTTGTTCATTGCCTTCCTCAAAAAGTGCGCCAGACCATTTACAACTCATTAGTGAAGCCACATCTGATGTACCTCATTGAAATCTGGGGCAACGCGCCAAAAACTAATCTAAAGGACCTACAGATTGCTCAAAATAAAATCATTAAACTGCTATTCCACTATGATTACCTTACACCTACAATTAAAATTTACAGGGAAACCAAACTCATGAATATTAGACAACTCCATGCATACTGTACGAGCATACTTATACGAAAAATTCTTAACAAGTCCATTCACACACAAATACAATTCACTAAAATACATCAAGTACACAATCGTAGCAGTCGTAGGAAGGATCACATTTTACTACCACGAGTGCGAACGGTCAACGGTGAGAGAACAATTATTTTTGCGGGAGTGAAACAATATAATAAGCTGCCTAAAGAGGTAAAGAATGCGAACTCGTTTAATATTTTTAAAACCAAATTAAAAAATCATATCTTAAATGATCAAACATTAGTAACATAAACGGACTTGCCCTACTGCTGCGTTGCTTTAATGTGGCACCGGGTACGCATTCCTTATCTGTTATGATGAATATAATTATGTGAAACGGTAATTATTGCTTTTGCGGGTGGCTTGAAAAGTTTTGTGTTTTTGTATCTTGTTAATGTTATTTGAGTACGAAATGAAATGAAATGTTATTATCAATTTAGTGATTTGTATGAATACCTGCTTAGTTTGTGTGTCAAAGTTCATATAATACTATATTTTTAAGTTCCAAAATGTTCTCAAGTAAGTGAAATCCTTGTAATTTCTTATTGAGAAATAAAAATTTCTTTAACCATAAATAAACATAATGGATGGTTTCACTTCGAGGTGGGATCAGTAATGAATTACTGTAATCCGGTTTGTCAAATATTGGTTGAATATAATATTTTTCTCCTATCTGTAGCGTTAACATATTTTCATTTAAATCAATATTAGCTTTATACCTTTTCATAAAGTCTAATCCTAATATTCCATCAACGGTTATCGGTAAAGTTTTAAAAATATGAAACTTAATTTGAAATGAGTCAGTTTCAGAAGCATATAAATCGAGCACAACATATCCTGTAGAGTAAACCTTACCTCCAATTCCATTGACCGCTAAATTATTGCTAAACACTTGGGTTCTCTTTGGAAGTTCTTCTTCCTTAATAATAGAAATGGATGCGCCTGTATCTAATAATAGTATAAGCTTTTTACCGTTAATATAGAAGTTAACAAATTTAAAATTACCTGTACTGGTATTATAAACAAAATTATTAATCACGAAAAAACTGATTCTTATCAGACTTTTGTTCCAAGTTATTTGTAATTCGTGCTTGAGTATTATCACTCTGTGGCGGGATCGTCACTTTGTAAAAACCTTGGCCACCACGTCTATTATAGTTATTATATATGTTAGGGTTATTATAGTAATAACCCTGTCTGTTATACTGTCCTCTGCCGCGGGGGCCGTACCGAAAAGGTCTGGAGTGACCTTGGTATCTATTTGAGTGGTAACCAAAATTATTAAAATTATTTTGATAATGACCTCTGTTGTTATTTTGATAAATTTGACGACCACGTCCCCTATTTTGTCTCGAGGGCTTAGAAAAACGATAATTGTGCCTACCTCGAAAGGTTGACGTCATCTCCATTACCTCAGCAGGCCTGGAAGAAGACGATGATGGCTGGGACTCGTCCTTGGCTGCCTGAATTGCGTCCTTCAGATCTGTGTAGTTGCGTGCAGCGATGATCGTGCCCAACCTTTCACTCTTAAGTCCATCTGTAAACTTTTTCACGGCCATTTTTTCATTAATTGGCTTCAGAATAGCGCATTTGGCAGTGTCTCCTTCAGCCTGAGAAATATTTAAATCTGTTAATAATCTTTCAAGTTCAGACCCGTATTCCTCGATAGTCCTATAGCCTTGGTTCAGTGATTGAATTTGATTTTGAACCGCAGTGAAGGATTTTTTTATTAATAGTTTTTTTCTAAAATCCTTAATCATGTCACTTATTGTGGAGTAAGTGTCTGCTACTCGCAACTTGGCATTTTCAGATAACCTACCCTTTAGTATAAACTTAATTAATAACTGTTGTCCTACATCACTAAGCATGTCTGCATACATCTCCACCGCATCAATCAATCGCTTTGTTGTATTTTCCTTATCATCTAATATAGGTATTAACATACACGCAGTTTTTATATCAAATTCCATCGTTTCTGATGTTAGTTCTAAGCTAGACAAAGTACACAATTTAGATATTTCATGAAATAAAGAACAAATCTTATTGTACGTCACATTAATTAATTCAATTTCCGATTTCTTTATTATGTCACCTAAAGAAGAAAATAATGTCTTACTTTTGTTTAACAATATCTCAGCCTCTTGCAACTTATCTGACGATACCGAACCTTTATATCTACTCTGGCCTTTTTTTATAAGATATTTCCGTATTTGCAATAATTCTTCATACAATTCGATTAAATCGTCAGCCATAATATAATACGCAAAACATTATAATTTCAAAATAATAAAGTTGTTGCACCATAATATCATATTTCATTCATTACAATTTAACTTAATCTAACTCGAGGCACATTCATTCAATGCACCGATAAAAAAATGCTGAGTTGAAATTCTACGTACTACGGTACAGCGACGTATTACGGTACAAACTATTTTTAGAACTTAATATTACTACTTACATACTTTAAATCTAAGATTGTCAATACTCTTACGCGTAAAACACTTCACTTCACACACTTTTTCTTCTTTCACATGAGTACTCACGAATCTTCTCCAAAATTGAATTGGCTGCACTCAAACATCTTCAGCTTGAGTTTGGTCTCTCCTTCCGGATAAACGCTGCCGCATCCTCCTTATAAATGCAGAATCCACCTGCTGGTCTATCCACTTTTTATGTCCTTTTAAACATTTCTTGTAAATTAAGGCAATAATTACAATTACCATCAGCACCAGGAATGTCGTCATTAAGATATTATTAAATTTTATATGATTTTCTTGTTCCGTATTGCTGGAACTATTACTGCCTCCCGAAGCGTTTTGGGAGATGATGACTTCCTTATCCTCTGTTTTTGAGTAACTTTTGCCCATTTTGTTTAATATTCAAGTTCCGTATTACACAGTTAAAGTTAATCTCAGTCGTGAGTATAATATTTAGTTTTATAAACATTGTAACTTGGAGCACCGAGGCACACAGGAATCCGCCGCGTTTGCACTTTGCGCCCGCTATCCGATAGCTCGCAATCGTAGTTCCCGGAACGTGTGTGGCAGGGTCGCCATGAAGTATGGAGGTTGATTGAAACACGTTCGTTCAAGACAAGCGTTTATTACTGACTAAAACTTAACATAAAGGTGTCTTAATGCTAAGTACATTTATGCACTTCAAACCTTTGGACCAGTGTTGTCAAATTAAATAAATAAATTATTATTATTATTATAAACTAGTGTTCCTTGGTGCAGGTTATTTCTATTACTATTTCGCTTGAGTCCGATTCCTCATCCACTTCAGTGAACTGAGGTTCAAACATTTCAACCGGTTTCGATTCTTCCTTTGGGTTTTCTTTAGGCACTAGTATGGAACTTTCAAGTAGGCTACGTAACTGCTCTCTTAAATCCTTGTACATTTTGTCTAATCATTTTGTTAGTAATTCTAAATCTTTTCTCTTCTTCAGTCTTGTTGATATGATATCAAAGGCATTCCATCCTGGCCAGAGGTCTAGGAACTCTCTGATGATAAATATGTACCAATCCACTTCAAACTCGTGATATGACAAGATCCAGGTGTCCAAATCGCTGTGTATTATATCTATGATTTGTGCATTGGTTAATATGTTTAGCTTGTGTGGGATTCGCCGTTGCAAATAAAGCATTAATGGTCGTTCTGAAATGGAAGAAAAGCTCCAACTATGAACACAATCATGATTACATATAGGTATGGCATGAAATAATATTTGAAATATGGGTGCCATATTTTGTTTGAGCCAAAATGTGCCAATACATTCAGAGGATGCCTAGTCATTAGAAATCCTCTGAATGTAATGGTATATTTCGCTATCATTCAGGCCCTTACATATTGGCAAAGAAAAGAACAGTCTGGGCATAGTCAAATAGTGAAATACTAAGTTTCTGTTATAGCCCAGTTTGGAAATCGTGTACAAACGAAATAACACTAACTTTCTTCTCCATCTGCGTACCCTGTAGCTTCGCCATTGTTCGATGAGGCGGCCGCCATGAAAATTCTTTGAGAAAATGTGTTTTTAAACTAATCCAACGGACAAACGTACAACAAAACAAACTTTATCAAATTATTTGAGGAGAAATATCAATTTCAACTTGCTACTCTTCAGTAATGGCTCTCGTACAAAATAACCACAGCTACAATTATTTTCCAAAATCAAAATTCATTTATTCAAATTAGGCTGAGGAACAGCACTTTTTGAACGTCAAAACGTTAACATAAGACAGTCCCCCAAAACGCCCACCCTTCACCACTTCCTAGTGTTTTTGCTGGGAAGAAGAAGTGGCGGAACAAACTCCCCAGCAACACGTCTGTCTGATAGTTTGAATAACTTGAAGCTATACAACATATGTCAAAAAATAATTATTATATCAATCATCTTTATACATCATTCAATTAAATAATTTGCTACATGTTAGCTAGCACACACCAATATGCCAAAATAAATAAATAAAAAGTAATACACCAAAATATATAATATACCAAAATCGACAATTCTCAAGTCTCAACTCAAGCAAAGCCTGCTAAACTGAATACATAAAAAGCCTCCAAGGCAGTCGTCCAAGGGCGTGCCCGATGGCATGTGCAATGCTGGATTATATAAATAGGGCAGTGACTAAAAGTCACTACTCAGGGCTCCCGAGGAAGACCCTGTTTTCTTCTCGCCAGGGGCGGTGAAGCGCGCCATCCTTAGAACCAGGCCGAGGAAGGCCCCCGGAGCGGACGGTATCACCAACACAGCGCTGCGGCACCTGCCATACCGTACGGTAGCGGCGGTGTCGCGCCTGTTTACGGGGATACTACGCACGGGGACCTTCCCCGCCTCCTGGAAGGAGGGGCGCGTCATCATGCTGCCCAAGGCAGGCAAAAACATTCTGAAGCCGGAGAGCTATCGGCCCATCTCCCTGCTATCGACCACCTCCAAGGTGTTCGAATCACTCCTGCTTAGGCAGCTCGTCCCGCACGTTACACCGCGCCCAGAACAATTCGGGTTCCGCGCGGAACATAGTACGACGCTCCAGCTGTCGAGGGTGCTGCACCTGATGTCAGCTGCCATGAATAAGAAAGAGCACTCGGTCGCAGTACTCCTCGACATGGAGAAGGCCTTCGACCGCGTGTGCCATGAAGGCCTACTATTCAAGTTGGCCACCTCAAAGGCGCCCCGTCGCCTCGTGAGAGTGGTCCAATCCTTCCTTACCAACAGGTCCTTCAGGGTGGTGGTCGAGGGGGCGCTATCAGGCGCCCGCCCGGTGAGAGCGGGCGTGCCGCAGGGTAGCTGCCTCTCGCCAGCGTGTTACTCACGCTACACCGACGATATCCCCACCACAGCAGACGCCACTCTCGCGCTGTACGCTGACGACGCCGCGTACATCACTACCTCGATGAATCCGAGGTACGCGGCGGTCAAAATGCAGCGCGCACTGGACTTGCTCCCAGACTGGCTGTCGCAGTGGAGGCTGTCGGTCAACGTGGGTAAGACGCAGGCGATCATAACAGGGTCCGTGCCACTCCCACCACCCCTGAAACTACACGGAGCCGACATCGGTTGGTCGCCCCGGGCTAAATACCTGGGTGTGACGATCGATCGTCGGCTGACCATGGGGCCGCACGTCCGCAACGTCGTCGCGCAGGTAAGGGTAGCCCGTTCCCTACTCAGACCAGTGCTCTCGTCCCGCCTCCCGCTGCGCGTCAAGTTGGGCGTATATAAAACTTATATACGCCCGATACTGACGTACGCGGCGCCAGCATGGCTTGCCCTCACGAGCGAGTCCCACAAGAAGCTGCTCCGCGCGCAACAAAGCCTTGCGCTGCGGACAATCGTCGGTGCCCCTCGCTTCGTGAGGAATCAAGTCATCCAGCGCGACCTCGGGATTGAGAGCCTGGACGAGTTTGTGCGGCGCCTGAACAAAGTGGCAGAAGCATCAGCACAACTTGAAGGTTGGTGACTTGGTTGTTGTCCATGACGACCAGCGGCCTGCTGGAAAATGGTTAATGGGCAGAGTAACAGACCTACATGCAGGAGACGACGGTTATGTTCGTGTCGTCACCCTAAAAACAAGAAACGCCACCATGAAGAGACCTATAACAAAGTTGTCTATTTTACCAATAGACAGCGAGGAAAACTTTAAACAATCCAAGACCGACAAAGAAAACAAAAATCAAACAAATGAGAATACAGCAAAACGTCAGCAAACTGCAGTTACAAGCAAAATCAACTTTATCGGATTAGTGATGACCCTGCTATACCTACTGAGTCCAGCAACTGCGGCAACGAATACAACAAACTTTACCGAATTGCAACAAGGCTTATACTTCGATAAAACAAGCAACATGAAATTGATTCGCGATGAGTGGAAGATAGTTGTTTACTACGACGTCAAACCCTACTGGCATGGAACAGCAGTGTTCAACAAATTCAACGATCATCTCGAAAACATATGTTCAACTATAAAACAAAAAACTCAATGCGAAATAATTGCATTACAACTGCGTCACGCGTTCGCGGAACTCGAACACTACAATCATATGTTGCTGAATCCGCAAGGTCGGGTTAATATGAGAAGCAAACGCGGCCTTATCAACGGTGTCGGGTCGATCGCACGTTCCCTGTTCGGAGTATTGGATGACCAATTCGCCGAACAATATCAACGGGACATAGAACTCATCAAACAAAATGAAAAACATCTAGCTCTATTATCTAAAAATCAGACATCTATAATAGAAGCCGAATATAATATACTTAGGAGATCGGAAGAAACAATTGAAAAACAATACAAGTTATTCAATCAACATCTGCTAAACCTAGACAAGATAACAAGCAACCTTCAGCATGAGATTGAGTCTCAAGAATTATCAATCGAGTTTGTGATGTCCGCTATCTCTGCAAACAACTTTATAGAACATTTAAGAAACGTTCAAGAGATTCTGTTGGACACCGTAACAAACATTTACAACGGCAAGATGAACTTACACCTCATTGCGCCAGAACAACTAAAGGACGAACTGAACGTGATATCAAGTCAGCTGTCAAACGATGTAGCACTTCCTATCACCAACATCCAAGAAGATCTGTTCCACTTGTATCATCTTCTACAAGTGAAGGCGAAAATGTCAGAAAGGTATCTCATCATTGAGATACGGATGCCGTTAATTAGCCGAGAACACTATGAAGTTTACAACATCATACCTATCCCAAAAAGACTCGGTGAAGAGATGGTCACCCTACTGCCCATTGCAGAAATACTAGCAATCAACATACATAAGGATTCTTATGTCCCAATGAGTGTAACTGACCTATACGAATGCATGCACTTCGACAGTACGACTCTGTTGTGCCACATGAGGACACCAGTATACCACATGAAGTCTGACGAGAGTCTCTGCAAGAGGAACAAAGGTTCGCCTGACTGTAAAACCAAAAGGGAGACCTGTCGAAACATATGGTCGGCACTTAGCAACATAAACAGTTACTTATACTTTTATTGTCACGTTTTCAAAATACGCGTCATATGTGGGAATCAAATTTCAACAGAAACACTTAGCAACGCAGGGGTAATGACACTCGGAAGTGACTGCACTATCAACAGTGAGAACTTTACTGTTCATGCGCAAAGACAATCAATGGACACAATTAAGGCCCAAGTCGAGGAAATCACAATGGTAATTCCTCCAATCAATCGGATCATCAATCTTTCCGTACCAGTTTCAAAACTTGAACCAGACAGTGAGACGTTTCTGGAGCATAGCACACTAATGCGAGATCTGGGAAAACAAATAGAACAGATGAAGGCCGCAACAGCAGAAGATCTCCTGTCAGATCGAGCAACATACCATGATGTTCACCAATATGTTGTCTTATATATATTGACAGCAGCAGCAGCGATAGCAGGCGCGATATATGCCTACCACCGACTGAAGAAACATTGCAGGAAGCAACAGATACCTGAGGCACCACCTGTTCCTAATCCAGCACCTCGAAGGAGGTCGAGTGCAAGCATCGGGGACAATGTTGTATTTGACGTCACAGACAACAGCGGTGTAGCGCACTTATCAAGTGCACGCACCCTGAACAAAGCAACGTCACCTTAGTATTAGCCTTTAATGACATTCTTTCTTTTACATTTTACATTTTCATATTAATACTATTTTACATTTTTATATAACATTTCTTTTTGATCTTATTTTTTACATTATGTTATTTTTAATTATATTCCTTTCCTTTCAATTTTATATTATAACACAACATTTTCAATTGTTACATTTTGTGAGGGGGCAATATGTACGAGCTACGCTGTACATTGACCTTAGGTGTAATTGGTACGTTACACTCACTAATGCATTATCATCAATATTGTATAAGTGTGCATTTCTAATACAATAAATAATGATGTAAACTAATTATAAATTAGTAGCAATTAAACCTTTATACCAATCGGTTGTCTACTCATTCAACATTCAACAAAGCATCTACATCAACATAACATATTCACTGTTGGGAGTTACGCCCCAACACGACCCTAGACCGGAATCCGTGGGGGCGCCCGTATCGTGCGGTCCGAGGGAAACTTCGTGCCTGGGCGCCTCCACTGACCGAAAGTCTGCAGCCGCACGTGCTGGAGGAAGTGCTCGCGACTCTCTTCCCTGCTAGGGAAGACTTTGTGCCGCCGCCGATGGCGGTGACCACAGCTGCAGAGTCAGAAGATGAGGACATCAGCGTCCCTGAGGTGACACAACCTGAGATGAGGGCGGCAGTGGCGCGGCTTCGGGCCAAATCCGTTGCTCCGGGGCCCGATGGGGTTCCTGGCCGCGTGCTAGCTCTCGCTCTGAAAGAGCTGGAGCCCCAGCTGAGAGGACTCTACTCAGCCTGCCTAGATCGGGGCCATTTCCCTGCACAGTGGAAAACAGGTCGTCTGGTCCTGCTCGGGAAGGCGGGGCGCCCAGCGGACTCGCCGTCCGCATACCGGCCCATAGTGCTGCTAGACGAGATGGGTAAGCTTTTCGAGCGGATTATTGCTGCCCGCCTCGTCGGCCACTTGTGCGGAGAGGGACCGGATCTGGACGGCAGCCAGTTCGGTTTTCGGCATGGGCGCTCCACCGTGGATGCTATAATGCGGGTGAGAGTCCTGGCGGAGGAAGCAGTATCCCAGGGTGGGGTGATGTTGGCGGTGTCCCTGGACATTTCCAATGCGTTTAACACCCTGCCCTGGAGTTGCATTCGGGAGGCACTGCGATACCATCGAGTACCCCCGTACCTCCGCCTCATCGTTGGGGATTATTTGGCGGAAAGGTGTGTCACCTACAGGGGACGCAACGGCGGGGGCCAGCGCCTCATGTCGTGCGGTGTTCCGCAGGGCTCGGTCCTGGGCCCGCTCTTGTGGAACATCGGGTACGACTGGGTGCTGAGGGGCGAGCTCCAGCCGGGAGTAGACCTGACGTGTTACGCGGACGACACGCTGGTCACGGCCCGGGGGAGTTCCCACAGGGAGGCAGTGTTGCTGGCGACAGCTGCGGTCTCACAGGTCATGGGTCGCATACGGCGCCTAGGTTTGGAGGTTGCCCTCAGCAAGTCGGAGGCCATGGTATTCCATGGTCCCCGACGGGCGCCGCCGCCGGGATCACACATCATGGTCGGAGGGGTCCGAATAGCTGTCGAGTCCACCATGAAGTACCTGGGATTGGTGCTCGACAGCCGGTGGGATTTCGGACCCCACTTCCGGCGGTTGGCGCCCAAGTTGTTGGGCGCTGCTGGGGCGCTATCAACGCTGCTTCCCAATCTGGGGGGCCCGAGCACCGCCTGCAGGCGGTTGTACTTGGGGATCTTGCGATCCATGGCCCTGTATGGGGCCCCGGTGTGGGCCTCTGACCTGACGGCTGGCAGCATCACGATGCTGCGAAAACCGCAGAGAGCGATGGCCGTCAGGGCTATCAGGGGGTATCGCACGATCTCCTACGAGGCGGCTTGTGCACTGGCCGGATCCCCGCCCTGGGACCTAGATGCGAGAGCCCTCGCGTCACTGTACCGGTGGCGCGAGGAGGCGCGAATGCGGGGCAGTGAACCGATGCAGCGAGAGATCGAACTGCGTCGGTCGCAGCTCCGAGGGGTCTTGGTGGCGGCATGGCGGGACAGGCTTTTGCGTCCTACCGCCGGCCTCGCTACCATCGAGGCGATCCGACCAGTGCTCCACGAATGGCTCGGGAGAGGGCACGGCTCCCTGTCGTTTCGGGCGGCGCAGGTGCTCTCGGGGCATGGTTGCTTCGGGAAGTACCTGTGTCGCATAAACAGGGAGCCGGACGCTCGATGTCATCACTGCGTCCACTGTCGGGAGGACACGGCGTGGCACACGTTGGCAGAGTGTGCCGCTTGGGAGGAGCCGCGCCGTGACCTCGTAGCATCAGTAGGAGCCGACCTGTCGCTGCCGGCCGTCGCTCGATCGATGGTTGGAAGCGCAGAGTCGTGGGATGCGGTGATCTCCTTCTGCGATTACGTGATTTCGCAGAAGGAAGCTGCGGAAAGGTTGAGGGAGGCTGAGACTGCTCTTCCAATCCGTAGCAGACGTACCGGGCGTCGGAGGAGGGCTGACAATGCCCTCTTCCAGCCTCCTTAAATATGTCCAGGGGTGGCGGACTCGGGGACGTCCCTCGCACACATCTGGACCTTTGGCGGCGGCGCGTAGTGTTCCACGCGCGCCCCTTTCTGACGTCTCGCAGATCTGAAGTGGCCCGCGAAGGCGGGCCGGCACTAGCCGGGGGTCGTGGAAGTCGCACTAGTTCCCATGATCCCCGTTTCATGTGTGGGATGGGAATTAAAAAAAAAAAAGGTAACGCACACCCCCGACTCATACACACACGACTCCACATGCGCCAACCTCACGCGTCGCACCGATGGTACGGGCCCACGGTGCGCCGCAGACACTGGGCGGTGTTACACAACTACAATACCGCCCACACACTCATGTCGGCATTCCCGCCCAAACCACAACCGGCTAGACCTGGAAATGGGGAGGACGGGAGCCACACACCCCTCCCCCGTGGATGCGCCTAAGTCGGCATCTCTGTCGCTGGTCACCCCCGCCGGGCCTCCCCCAGGTAACTGGGGGTCTCACTCAGCGGGGGTAGACCGCCGGGATGCCGTGAAGAAAGCGACACTTAGCTACGGCGCTGCCCGGCAGCGTCTGTTATGCTATAGTGTCGCGGCGCGCCCACGGGAAAACGTACTCATACGCGATCCTCACACAAGCGGGCTAAACCCCGCCACCAGCCACGCCATAGGGCCACACGACGAGGGGCCCGTATTTACGGGCCAACGTAAAGCTCCTGCGGGAGGGGGGCGAAGCCCCGTAACCGCCTGCCACGCCCCCTGACGGGGGCGTCGCGAATTCTTCAGTCAGTCACTACTCATAAACTAGTGTTCCTTGGTGCAGGTTATTTCTATTACTATTTCGCTTGAGTCCGATTCCTCATCCACTTCAGTGAACGGAGGTTCAAACATTTCAACCGGTTTCGATTTTTCCTTTGGCTTTTCTTTAGGCACTAGTATGGAACTTTCAAGGGACTTCGCTCTACGCGCTCGACCCGAACGGACGTGCCGCTCTCGCTGCTCCCGCTCCTCGCTCGCTGCGTGACTCTTCACGCTCCGCCATTGTTGCGCCTCCGCGCAACTCCGCCGTAGTCGCCGACTACGAAGAATCCCGTGCATCAGAGCCGTCTTTTTCAAGACAGTGGGTTACTGATTTCGCTATTTCGTTTACGGAAACGTGCGTCTAACGTCTTTGGCCCCTTCAGGGCTAAAACCACAGTTTCGTGGTCTCTCGGTGGATACCTTACGGTGCCAACGAAGCCGAGTGCGGTGTTGACCCGATACACCGGCCGAGCCCCTTCAGGGTGAGGCAGTCAAGTCGGCAGGGAGCTAGAAGCTTGGCCTTGGGGGATCTCCTAGTCAGCTCTAGTCTCTATTTTCCTTCCCCAGCAACTCACCTGGTGTCGGTTGGGTGTGTCTACCCCTTCGCACCAGACTGGTCAGGGCCCCGTTCGCACAATAAGATTTGCGACGGGATCACAAGCTTAGGGCTCACCCGAGGTACTCACCTCCCTGCCTACACCCGGCAGGGAGGGTTTGGTCACACATCCCCGGGCGTACCCACCCGGGGAGTTAGAGATAGGTTTAGGCGTAGGCCCCAAAATTGCTCCCTAACGGGACTCTTAGTTCAGCCATGACGGACGCTGACTTAGCCGCGTTCGTCAGAGAGGTCCTCTTAAAGGACCCGGACTTTCGCGCAAAATATTGCGGGAAAAATGCCGCCTTCGACAGGCTGGCCGCTCAACCGGAGCGAATTATTCGCGTCGATAGTAACTCGTCGCCGTCCCTGTCCACGAATGTAGGTAGTCTCCCATTGTCCAAAAAGACAATGGCACCGGTATACCCGGAACCCGCGCCCCGTCCGTTGGTCGATAGCCCCTTATCGCCGACCTCTTCCACGAACGCAGATAGTCCGGCGCCTTTGTCCAAAAAGACAAAGGCACCGAAATACCCGGAACCCGCGACCCGTCCGGCCTCGGCTTTTGTGCCTGTTACCGCCAGGTGCAACAATAGTCCGATTCTCGGAATGCCAGCCCCCGCGCATGACGATTCCGATGAATCTGTAGATAGGATGGACACGACTGTCCCTCGCTCGCGCAGCTGCTCAGAGGCAGAGGAGTCTCCTTCCTCCTCGTCCGACGACGACTACCAAGTCGTAGGAAAAGGAGGAAAGAGGAAGCCCTCTAAAGCTCCCTCACAGGCCACCAAGGCCAAAAAAATCGGCGCCCCGTACTCAGTTGACGAATCCGCGCCCTCTCCCCCCCGCTCCTCCGTATACGCTCGACCGGTATAGTAGATGGCCGTGTCGTCGGCGAAAAGCGCCAACTGGGCCTTTCTACCCCTAGGGACGTCGCTAGTGAACAGCGAGAACAAGAGAGGAGACAGCACGGATCCTTGAGGGACGCCCGCGCGGATAGGGTGAGGTGACGATAGCGATGTCTTGCACTTCGTCCGGAGTGACGGGAGGCAGAGGATCATCAGGGTTGTCGACGGGAGGGAGCGAGGACCTACGTTCGACTTCAGCGTCTACCTTTAAGAGGTGAGCTTGGTCGAACGGCTGGGAGCTAAGCGAGCATTGAGTCTCTAAGCTTTCGGCTAGGCATTCGGATTTTTCCGAGTCGTCGAACGCGACGCTCTTATCTGGACGAGTGTGGGGAGGCATGGTAGCCTCTACGGTGGACCGGAGTTTCCTCTGGAGGTTCCAGAAGGCATGGTGGTTGGGCTCTAGCTCACTGATCATCTTGTCCCAGCTCTCCGACCTATGCTCCGCCACACGTTTGCTGACAGTACGCTGTAGCATTCGCATGTGGGCTTTGTTCGCAGAGCAGGGAAAAGCGCTATAGGCACGGACGGACGCGTTCTTCTCGGTTATCAGAGCCCGTACATCGTCCGGTAGATTCCAGCGCTGGGCATCCAGCACCGGAACCCGCCTTGAACAGTCGTTCAGGACGGTCTGTACGTGCTCCGTAAACGAGTCGACTGCGCCCGTGGTGTCAGCGACTGAGGTGATTAGATCGGGGATGGAGTCGAGTAGAGGCGACGAGGAGGATTTCAGCTTTTCGCTTACCTTCCTCCAGTCGGTAACTAACTGAGTCGGGGGTGGCTGATCAGGGTCAAGCGGACCCGTACGGGGAACTAGCGTCATCATCACCGGAAGATGGTCGGAGTTAAGCTCGTGGAGCGCCTCTATCGATTGTAAACGAAGGTTTACATTCTTTAGGAGCGCTATGTCCAGTATGTCAGGTCTATGGTCAGGATCGTGGGGAAAATGGGTATGAGTCATCGGGGCGATGACGTCATAGTTAAGGGAGGCGCCCAGATTGAGGACAGCCTTCCCTCTGGCGTTGGTTACATTACTATTCCACGCGGGGTGCTTGGCGTTGAGATCGCCCGCTATGATAACGGAGTCACTCAAGCCGAGAAGAACCGAGATATCGTGGGATAAAGCTGGGATGTCGTCCCTCCCACGAGCGGGAGGGCAGTACGCGGATACAATAGTAATTGGCTGATGGCCAGTCATGCCGAGCCGACAGATAGAGTACTCAAGGAGCGAGGTCGGGGGAGGAGAAGTTAAAAGGGACACAGTGCAATGAGTTTTTATAATAAATCATTGTACCGCCCTTGTGACAGCGGGATCTATCATTGCGAACCATACGGTAGTTTGCAATTTTGGGGTCGCGGTTGTGCGGTTTGAGGAACGTCTCCTGTATGAGGAGGACGTCCGGTTGGTGATCGCGGAGGAAGTTGGCAAACTCAGCCCGTTGCTGGAGTAAGCCATTTATATTAACGTATCCTAACTTTAGGGATCGCGGTTTCAAGGTTCTAGCGTTAACGTACCTATCCATTGCGGTTATTAAAATGGGCTTTTAGGTCACGGAGCACCAAGGGGGCCTCCATGAGCGCTTCGATGCGCTTCTTAGGGTCGCCTGTCGGACCACTTTTTTTTTTTTTTTTTTTTTTAGGTAGGGCCACTCGCAGTTATGCACTATAAGGCTGTTTACTGCTTAACCGGTCGATCCTGTGGTGACCTTACAAGAAGGCCCCCAGCCAGGGCTAACTACAAGTTACATTTAAACGACCGCTCGCTAAGGGCGCCCCCTGTGGGGCTCGAACCTCGGCTTAGGGCGTCGTTGAATACTTAATAAAAACAAAGGCTGGGTCTCGTTATTATTATGTCGGGGGGTTTTTATACTACTGACTCAGCTACGCCGGCTGGCCTTGTAGAACCTAAAGATTGAATTTACATTTAACTAACTAGGGCGTCGCGCGTCGCGGGCCTCGTCGGCGAGGCCGGAATGTGGGTCGGTTTGTGTGAGTGTATTTCCTAAGAGTGCTAGTTTCCCTACTGCTCTCCTGGATGACGGTTGTTTCATCGTCTGGCTCGACTAGGGTATGCCTTGGGCGGCGAATCTTACCAATTCTGGTAGGGAAGTATTGAGAGGCCGAGACGACAAGTGGGTTTGGGTGTCGCTCGGCTGTTTCGAAAAAGCGCCCAGTAAGACGCTTCATGAATTGCTTGATGGTGGGGATTTTTAAATCTACATGGAGTCTTACGTTCCTAACGAACCACGGGGCTCCCGTGGCTCGACGGAGAAAACGGTTCTGTAAAACCTGCATCCTATGGATATAGGAAGGCCTTGCATGTGCGAATATGGCACACGCGTAGGTCATAATAGGCCTGATGCACGTGGTGTAGAGTCGCATCTTGCACCGAAGTGACAATTTGGTGCGTGCATTAATCATGGGATGTAACCTCCCTAGAGCGAATGCGGCGCGCGAGCGCACCGTCATTATGTGCGTCAAGGATGACCCCCAGGTACTTACCTTGCACCCCCCAGGGGATCGGCTTGTCATACATGGTGATCGGGGGAGGAGGGGATGGGTCTTTACCCTTCCTGGAGTATAAAACCGCCTGGCTCTTGTCGGGGTTCACTTCTATTCTCCATTTTCTGAACCAGACGCTTAGGGCGTTGGCAGAGGATTGGAGGGCCTTAGCTATGGCTGGACACTTTAAGCCAGAGTAGTAGATGGCCGTGTCGTCAGCGAATAGGGCAATGTTTGCCTTAACTACTGAGGGGAGATCGCTGGTGTACAGCGTGAATAGTAATGGGGAGAGAACTGAGCCTTGCGGGACTCCTGCGCGGATAGGACGAGGCGTAGAGTACGCCCCTTCTATGCGATACCTGAAGGTTCGGTTCGACAAATAGTCCCGTAGTATGAGTACGAGACGTTCTGGCACACCGAGCTGGTACAGCTTGTATACCAGCCCGTTGTGCCAGACTTTGTCAAACGCTTTCGCGATGTCGAAGTAGAGGACTCCTGTCATCAAGCCGCGTTGGAAGCGGCCGCTGATGTGCTCGACGATTCGGTGCACCTGTTGTGGACACGAATGCTGGGTTCGAAAACCAAACTGTTCCATCGGAATTAAACTCTTTGTTTCGACGTAGTCCTTGAGCCGCTTAAGAATAAGCTTTTCGTAGACTTTGCCGAGAACATTGAGGAGACTGATTGGGCGATAGCTGCCTGGGGAGGTCTTAGGCTTGCCCGGTTTGGGGATACCGATGACGGTAGCTTCTTTCCACTTCTGAGGGAAGATATTGTTGGTTAACGCGCTATTGAAGATAGCGGTCATTAGAATGACTAACGGGGCGGGGAAGAGTTTGAATACTCTATTGGTGAGCCCGTCAGAGCCAGGGGCTTTGCGAGCTTTGAGGCCGTTGATTATGTCCTGCACCTCGTCTGGAGTGACTGGGGGCAGGGGATTTTCGGGGTCCTCTGAAGGAGGGAGAGAGGTCCTTTGCTCCACTTCAGCGTCTACCCTGGCTATAAAAGCTGGGTCTGCTGGCTGTGAACTGGGGGAGCATTGGGCCTCGAGACTGTCTGCAAGGCATTCTGCCTTTTCCTCGTCGTCAAAGGCTATGCTCTGATCGAGGCGAATGAGAGGAGGCATCGTGGTTACATCGGAGGCGCGCAACTTCCTCTGTAGTTCCCAAAATGCCTGGTGGTTGGGCTCGAGATCCCCAAGCATCTTGTCCCAGCGATTGCAACGTAGCTCTTTCATACTATTACTTACTTTACGCTGTAAGTAACGCATGTGAACTTTGTTGCTCTCGCAGGGAAAAGCGCTATAGGCACGGACGGCCGCGTTTTTCTCGCTCACGAGTGCACGCACGTCGTCCGGGAGCTTCCAGCGACGATCACTCGTCGCCGGTATCTCCCTTGAACTTTCGTCCAGGACGGCTTGTACGTGGCCCGTGAGCAAGTCGATCGCAGCCTCCGTTTCCACAATGGTCTCTATCTTGTCGGGGATTTGGTCCAAGTGGTGGGACGTGATGGATTGCAGCTTATCGCTTACAATCCCCCAGTCCGTGATCACCTTTGGAGGGGGGGGTTGATTAGGGTCATGGAGGCCTGTTCGAGAGATGAGCTCCATGATTACCGGTCGGTGGTCAGAGTCGAGTTCGTCAAGCGCCTCTATAGATTGCAACCTTAGGTTAACATTCTTAAGAAGCGCGATGTCAAGTACGTCGGGGCGGTGGTCCACAATATGTGGGTAGTGGGTCGGATGCATCGGAGCGATGACATCGAATTTTAGTTTATCACTAAGGTCGAACAGGGCTCTACCCCTGGGGTTAGTCAAGTGACTGTTCCAGGAGGGGTGTTTGGCGTTCAGATCACCCGCCAGTATGACGGAGTCACTTAGGCCGAACAGGACCGATAGGTCCATTGAGATAGCCGCGTTGTTCTCCGAGCTTAGGGCTGGTGGGAGATACGCGGAAATAATGGTTATGGGCTGATGGCCCGTGAGGCCAAGCCTGCAAATGGACACTTCCAGGTGGGTTAGGGTAGGTGGGTCCATTGGGATACAGTGGAGGACGTTTTTGTAATAAATAAGGGTACCACCCTTATGGCATCTTGACCTGTCGTTGCGGACCAACCGGTAGTTCGCAATTTTCGGGTCTCGGTGATGGGGCTTTAAGAATGACTCTTGGATGAGTAATATATCTATTTGATTACGCAAGTTTTGAAAGCGTGTGCTACTTGGATATGTCATCCAATAGCGCATATAATAAATTTATCGTTCTCGGAAGGTGTATTTCCTGAGCAGTTAAAAATGTCTATCGTGAAACCACTTTTTAAAACGGGAAACAAGTCAGACCCTAATAACTATCGTCCTATCACCATAGTACCTATTATGTCTAAAATTTTTGAAAAAGCAATGCTTATCAGGTTAAATAATTTTCTCTATACACATAAAATATTATGCAAAGAGCAATTTGGTTTCCGTAAGGGTAGTTCAACTGCTCTTGCAATCTTTAACTTAATTAAACTTGTAACAGAAAGCATAAACAATGGCAATCCACCGGTGTGTCTCTTCTTAGATATGAGCAAGGCCTTTGATTTTGTGAATCATTCGAAGCTCTTAAACAAATTGGACTTCTACGGCATAAGAGGAAAAGCTCATGAATGGTTAGCTAGCTATCTAAGAAACAGGAAACAGTGTACCGAGATATCCAAAGTAGTAAAGAAAAATTACAAAATTTATACCAAAGAGATTTTTACTTCAATAGCAATAATAAATAAGTGTGGTGTGCCTCAGGGTAGCATTCTCGGTCCTTTACTTTTTTTGCTATATATAAATGATCTTCCGGAGGCCATTTTGCAGAAATGTATCCTTTTTGCAGATGATACTACAGTTATTATAAAATGTCACGACAAAAAAGATTACAAATCAGTCACCGAAAAGACCCTATCAGATGTAATAAGCTGGATGGAGAGTAATAATTTGAATATAAACATTAGTAAGACGAAATCAATACAATGTAACTCCTATAATACCAAACAATTACCTTTGGACATTAATTGCAAAGATGAAAAAGTACATCAAGTGGATGAATTAAAATTTTTAGGACTTATTTTAGATAAACATCTAAATTGGAAATGCCATGTGGAACATATTTGTCAGAAACTTGATAGGTTTGTGTTTGCGTTGAAAAAGTTAAGACAAAATGTATCTGTAGAAGCTGCTCTTTCGGCTTATCACGGTTATGTGTCATCTGTCCTAAGCTATGGACTTATAATGTGGGGCAACTCGACCGATTCTGACAGAGTTTTCAAGCTTCAAAAACGTTGCATCCGGGTTATAAACAAAGCATGGTTCTTAGATAGTTGTAAACCTCTCTTTAAAAAATGTAACATTCTTCCACTTCCCTGTATGTATATAAGAGATATCTGCGTTTTTACCAAGAATCACTCGCATTACTTTAAGCAACGTAGTGAGGTTCTACCAAGACAAAAAAGGGCTAAGTTTCACAACTTATTGTATCAACCACCAAGTCATAAAGATATTTATAAAAAAAATGTGTTTAATATGTGTATACTGATTTATAATGACATTCCAAATGATTTAAAATTGTTGCAGGGTAATCTATTTAAAAAAAAATTGACCGTTTGGCTACAAGAGAATTGTTTCTATAGCATTAAGGAATTTATGGAATTTAAAAATTAATGTTAGGTATGTACTATTGAATGAAAATGAATAATTGAGTTTAGAATATTTGTAATAATATTAATTGCATGATAATAATTACATAAATAGACATAAGTAAATAATTTGCACGCTTGCTTGCAGGCAGAATATAAAGACTTTTAGGACGTAAGATCTATCCTTGAATTTGTATGTATTTTCTAGCAAATAAACATTTTTGATTTTGATTTTGATTTGATTTGATGGTCGCCAAGGAATTTGGCGATCTCATCGCGTTGGCCCTGGATGCCATTTGCATCGAAAAAACCCACTTTGGGGGAACGGGGACGGGTTCTGCCTACTGTAAAGAGCATTACGGCTTCTGAAGTTTAAGGGCGGCGGAAGTGATGTCCTCATATTTTTTGTATATGAGGGAGATGCGTCCCAGGTCGCCGTTGCTGGCGACTAGTTCGTGGGCCATTTGAATGGCCCTGGGGGAGTATAAGGCCACGTAGGCCTGAATCACCTCTATGTGATTAAATCCCGTCAGGTTTGGGATCGGGGGAGGTGGGTTTCTAGACCCCTCGACAGGTGTTGGTTGAGGGGGGAGAGGGAGGGGTTGTGGGGGCGCGGGGTTAGCCGGCGCTGCTGGAGGGGCAGGAGCCGCAAGCACCAGCGGCTTCAGCCAGGCATTAGGCCTTTGGGGGCTTAGGCGGGATGGAAGATCCCTTGACAGAGAGGGGCATTCCCTCTTCTGCCTCTCGCTGGCCCGCGCTTTCAGCTTTGGAGCTGAAGACTTGGGGGCCTTCGGACAGCCCCTGTAATTGGCGGGGTGACCAGACTGGCCACACAGCACACAGCTGGGTGGCTCAGTCGCGCGAGACCGGTCTGGTGGTCGGTCGCAGTCTTTTGTGCCATGGTCTCCCAGGCACTTTACGCAACGGGCTTTACCGAAGCAGTGGCTCTGGGAGTGGCCATAGAGCTGGCATTTGTGGCACTGTCCTATAGTGCCACTTTTGTGGGGCTTCTCCAGCTGAATGCCGGATAGCCCACAAATCGTTTTAACCCCGAAGATGGGGTGATGACCCTCGACTGGGTCGCAGATGGCCAGCACCATGTCGTAGGGTTTACCCCCACGACGGTGCATCCGGTGGACTTTTGCCACGGGATTTTTTGGCGCTCGAGGTCAGTCATGATCTCGGCTACTGAGATTTCGAGTGGCACTCGTTTGAGTACCACCCGGACCGGTTTGGACTCCTGAAGGGAGTAGGAGTGGAACGGAATGTTCCTGCTTTTCAGGCGCTTAGTCAGCTCCCTGTAATCTGTCGCAGAGGCGACTGTGATTTTGATGCCCTGCTGGACAGCATGGGCCCTTGTGTAATGAATCGTCTCTTCATTACACATTTTGGACACTTCGGTCCACTTCGCCTTATCGTGTAAGAACACTGGCGGGGGGGGGCGGGCTTTTTTTGCCTGGCCGGACGGCTGGCCGGTGGCCATTGGCGAGGGTGGGCGGGAGTTGGTCGGGGATTGGGAGCCCGACGGGTTTGCAGTTTTTGAGGGCGAGGGAGGGCACGGAAGTGCCTTCTTGGCCTGAGGGGCCGAGGGGCCCGGGCCCTTGCGCCTCTTTAATGAGGCTCCGACGGTGGTGAAACCGTCGGAAGATGCCTCAGATTGGTCGGATTTTGCCGAGTCCGACTCGGAGTCCGACGCTGGGGACATGTCCTCGTCCACGGGGGACGGGCATCTTGTTGACGGGGAAGGAGCTGGCGACGGTGACCTGGGCGGGGGGTGACCCTTCTCGGGTGCGCGTAGGAATCCCTTAAGGGATTCCGGGGGCGTTGTGGCCGGGGAAGAGGCTTTGGCTGCCGCTTTGGAGGCGGCGGCCTCGGCCAGAAGCTCGTCCAATAATGGAACGAACTTGAGTAAGAGTTCAGGGCTTTCCCTGAACAGTAGGGTCACTTTGGCCAAAGCGGCCTCCATGCCTACTGGTCGAAGGTCTGACAACTGGGGGGGGGGGGGGGAAACCCCTAACCAGCCCCCAGCCCCGAGGAGACACTTAAGTGTCACCCCGGGCGGACAGTCCCCAAAATCTACCCTCCCTAGGATCCTTCCTAGTTGCGTCCGGAGAGAAGAAGGGTCCCAGAACAAACTTAAGACGCTAGATGGCGCTCTAGCTACAGGCATCTGAATTGTTGTTCTCTCGTTGAGCAACAGTGCAAAATAAGTGACTAACAGTGCATAATAAGTGAACAAAACTTATAAAATAATCCGTAATTCAAACTTGAATCACTTGAGTTGTGAGGAAAAAATTCCATTGGCATGACTCATATCGAACGACGTTTTATTATTTAAAAATCTTTCTCGCTTTAAACGATCACCAATTTCAACCACTCTAGTAACTGTCTAGTTGATGAGGTAACTTACGAAGTCGACTGCCGTTCACATAGTAGTGCGTTCAAATCCCTCGGCCGGTTCACTTTTTGTAATAGATAAAATTGTTAATTTGACAAGTTTAGTTATCTTACAATGAACTTCTTCGGAAATATTACTCAGCGACGTCAGCGCCAGCGCAGACATTCGGATACAAATGAAGATTTAAACATAACTACCGACATAAATTGTACCACTACCAATAGTTTGCCGGACATGTCAGATGAAGAACATTGCGATGAAATTACTCAACTACAAAATAAAATTAAGGAATTAACATTAGGATTAGAGGCAGCACACGCAGAAGTGGAGAGTTTAAACTTAGAGAATACTCAACTTAAAAACACAATCGACGAATTAACTAAGAAGAAAAACATCTATAAAAAAATAACAACCGATATAGTTAGCGACAACAGTACATCTCCAATAATTAACAAGAAAAGGAGAAACAAAACAAATACTACAAATAACAGTCCCCAGACAACACCCAAGACTGATAAAATTAAAACTAACTGTTTGCCTAAGGAGATTGCTGATAAATCAACACAATATGATACACATTTAATGACGAACCTGCAAGGCGATAAAAATCGTTTCTCAAAAAAAACCAAAACAAGGAGCAATTTATGTTTAATTAGCAATAATAAAACGAATAAATTAAGTAACTTAATTGAGGACACTTTTTATATGTATGAATACTGCCACTATCTTTATCCAGGCGGTGATATTCAACAAATGCTACAGGGCATTGATAATAAAATAAAAAGCTTTAATAAAAATGACTATTGTGTTATTATGATGGGAGAGATGGACTTCATACGGACCGGAAACTATCACGACATTGTATTTCGTATTAGAGAAACCATCGGAAAAATCAAGAACACCAATGTGGTTATTTGCCTTCCGACCACGATGTAGCAATTACACAACTATATACAATACTAGAATAGAAACTTTTAATAATCTATTGTATCTAGACAACTTAACTCACGAATATGCCTATTTGCTAGACTCTAATGCAGAATTAACTTATGACTATGAAATGTTTTCTCCGCAACAAGGACACATAAATGGAACAGGAATGAAGAATATTTTAACTAATCTCCAGAGGACAATAACTGAAATCGATACTGAAAATAATATGACATCTAATTCTTCTACCTCAGAAATTAAGCATTCAGACACGTTTTTTCTATAATTATCTGACTATTATGCATCAAAACATCGCGGGACTCATCAACAAGGTGGATCAACTAACACTGCACCTGCAAGAACTAGCCGAACAAAGAAACAGTATAGACATAATTTGCGTTACGGAACACTTTATAGAGCGAGGACACGAGGAGCTTCTTTCAATACCTAATTATAAATTAGCCGCTTACTATACAAGAAGTACGAAAAGAGGAGGAGCCTGTATTTTGGTAAAATTTGGTCTCCAATACAAAGAACTTACGAATGTCAGTAAAATGTCAATTGAAGGCGTAGTCGAAGTTTGTGCAATTGATCTAATACCACATAACACAATCATTATTTGCGTATATAGAGTACCAAGGTTAAACAATTTAGAGGTTTTCTACTCAAAATTAAACATTATATTATCAAAATACTGTTACGACTCGAAGAAGAATGTAATTCTATGTGGTGATTTCAACATTAATATTTTAAAACAAGATAAATTATCTCTTGAATTTACTAGTTTCCTATTGAAGTACAATCTATGTTTACAAATTAATCAACCAACTAGATTACAAAGCAATACGTGTATTGATAATTTTGCACATAATATTTCACGAAAATGTACTCATAGTGTCCTAGATCTACATATGTCAGATCACACCGCACAAACTTTAAAGATTCCAATAAAAAACACATGTTTAATCAAAAGTTGGAATATAAAAGTGCGTGATTATAGTAATGAAAACTTGACGAAATTCAAAGACTGTTTGAAATCTATTCCATTTTCTGATGTCTACCTCACTAAAGACCCTAACGTAGCATACAACAACTTTTTAGAACTATTCCAATTGTTTTATAATTTATGTTTTCCGATTACGTACAAAAAAATAAAATTAATAAAGAATCCAAATTGGTTAACACCTGGTATAAAACGGTGTAGCCAAATAAAAAGACAGTTGTTGTGGCACCATAGATTATATCCATCTAAGATAAATGTGACGACACTAAACAATTATTCAAACAGACTTAAGAAAATTATAAAATTGACACAATTAGCAAATAATAATTATAAAATGGAGACAGCATATAATAAATCAAAAATGACATGGAAAATTATAAAGAGAAATAGAAGCAACTCTCCACCAGAGTATATAAAAGAAATAAATTATGACGGAATTACATTCAGCTCACCCAAAGACATAGCAAATACCTTTAACGACTACTTCATAAGCCAAGCAGAAAAACTTTCCACTGCTTCGACTTCCACTGACAATAAAATAAATTTCTCTGCGCAGTCAATGTTTTTAGCCCCTATCATACCCGATGAAGTAAATAGAATTATAAAAGACTTAAAAAATAAAAATAGTGTAGGATACGACGATATTTCAACAAAAGTCCTCAAGTATGTTGCAGAAATAATATCTCATCCTCTCAGCTACATTATTAATTTAAGTATTGAGTCTGGAACCTACCCTGATAAGCTTAAACCTACTGTCATAAAACCCTTATTTAAAAAAGACGATGAGAAAGATATTAAAAAATTACAGACCAATAAGCTCTTATTCCGGTAATATCCAAGATATTCGAAAAATGGATCTATAGGTCCATAGACGGATACCTCAACAAACATAATATACTTGTGAAAGAACAAAAAGGATTTAGGAAAGATCATTCAATAAATATGGCAATATATGATTTTCTTAATGTTATCATTGCAAACATGAATGAAAGAGTCCCAATATCAGCAATATATATGGATATGACCAAGGCATTTGACATGGTCAACCATGATATACTGCTAAGTAAGTTAAATGCGTATGGGATAAGGGGAAATGTTTTATCACTCATAAATTCTTACTTAAAAAATAGAACACAACGTACAGAAATAAGTCGAATTTGTATGTTAAATAAAACGGTTATAAAATACATTTCTAAAGAACGAGAAAAAAATATCATATGGAGTGCCCCAAGGCAGTGTGTTAGGGCCTTTATTATTTCTTATATATATAAATGACTTTCCCCAGAATATACCGAATCCTATGACATTGTTTGCCGACGACAGTACTATTATTATTGTTAAATTTGACAAAAATAATAAAGACTTTGAAGCTGACATAATCAATGCATTACAACAAGCCGTTAACTGGTTAGAACAAAACAACCTAATTATAAATTTGAAGAAAACTAAAATTATGAATTTTCGTCAAAGAATAGCTAATTCGGAACTAAATGTAAGCTTTAATAATGAAAAAATTGAAGAAGTGGCAAATACAAAATTCTTGGGCTTAACAATCGACAATCAACTTAATTGGAAACAACATACTTCAATATTAATTAAAAAAATTAGTAAGTTTGCCTTTGCTTTGTATAAACTAAAGAAAGTAGTCAATCAAGCAGCGGCAGTCACTGCATACTATGGATATGTCGACTCTATACTACGCTACGGAGTCATATTTTGGGGTAACTCCTGCAATAAGGATATGGTGTTCAAATCGCAAAAAAGGTGCATTAGAGCTATTACCGGTATAAAAATAAGTGATAGCTGCAAACCTTATTTTATATTGTTAAAAATAATGACTTTACCTAGCTTGTACATATTTGAGACTGCTTTATTTGTTAAAAAGAACTTGAATCTATTCCGAAAAGCAACTGAACATCGCTATAAAATGATTAGACAAGACATGAGTTATGCGTTCGACCATCAAAGACCGCCTTGATGCACAAAAGCATACTTTGCATGGCCCCAAAAATATTTAATAAATTACCAAATGGAATTAAGGACTTAAATATGATTCAATTTAAAAACAAATTAAGACATCTATTATTGGAAAAATGTTATTATACCATTGACGAATTCCTTAATGACAAATTATAAGCTATTTGACATTGATATTTATTTAATTTTGACATTGTATTATTATCTTTATTTCCATTATTATTTTATATGTTTAATCAATTGTTAATGTTTTGCCTGTTTTTATTATTTTTTTTTTTTTTTTCTGTCTTATGTTGTGTTTTGTTGTAAGTAAATATTTTATTTTAATATGTTGGATAATCTTTTTTTATAATAATAATGACTAATTTTATGATTGTGTGTACACCTATATGGTAGATTTTTGAGGAACAAATTATTTATTATTTTTTTTTATTTTTTTTTATTCTTTATTTATTTAGGAACATTTATAATCGCTATGCGTATGTCAGTCCCATCGTATCCTAAATATATAAATTCTACTCATATCAGGGCCATGAACCTAAACAGACTCTTAGCATCATCGCTATTCGGTCTAGATAAAATGTAGTGAAATGTTCCTATTTCAAGTCTGTTCAACTTCAAGACCCTAAACAGGTCATTTCTCTCAGGCTCATATCGAACACATTCCATCAATAAGTGGTGCAGGTCTTCAAGAACTCCACACTGTACACAGTTGGGCGAATTCGTTTTCTTCATCATGAAAGCAAACTTATTACATGGAATGTGTCCAGATCTGAGTCTGTGAGTTATAACAACAAATTTTCTACTTACATGACTATTTACGAACCAGGGCACACGAAAAGGCTGACTCTGAATGGTTTTGTACCAGATCCCTTTGTCCAATGAGCGCTTGTCAAAATATTCCTTCCATTCGTCATAACATTTATTTTTATATTTAGGTAAAAGTTCCGAATAATCCAAAATCACATTCATTTCCTTTCCATTTTTAACCGCATATTTTGCCAACATGTCAGCCTTTTCATTGCCCTGTATTCCAATATGCGATGGAACCCATTGCAATCTCAAAGTTACACCTTTACGAATTAGTTCATCTATTTTAGATAAAATAAAATAGGCTAGCGAAACACCTCTGCGACCAGAGGCGCATCGAGCCAAATGTTGTAAGGAACTTTTGCTATCTGTGCAAATAACAATATTTTTATGTTGACAGCCGTTACAATATGTAAGTGCTTCAGAGATCGCAATGAGCTCCAACGTCATTATGGAAACATCCTTATCTATTTTAAAACAATTATTTCCACAGCTTATTGATTCACTAGGTACATAAAAAGCAGCGCCGCGACCTTCTGCACTCTTCGACCCATCAGTAAATATACAAAGCCATTCATAGTACTTCAACTGTAACTCTCTAATAACTTCAAATTTTAACAGATTAGTATCATAGTTTTGTTTAGATAGTTTAACTACATCTAAGTTCCATATAATTACTTCCTGAATATTAATATTGGTTATCCATGTCCTCAGAGTAAACATCAACAAGGGATTTGAAGCTGCTACATTATCTTCTTTTACTTCATTATATAACGAAACCAAAAGAGGGATTTTTTTATTATTCCAATAATGATTCTGTCGAAGAGTGTGAAGTTCATCTAACAAAGCAATAGTAACACTGTTTTCTATGGATCTTGCTTTTAAACAAAATTTATAACCTAAATATTTTCTCCTTAGATACAGTGGAGCTACACACAGCTCATTTTCCATAACGTGGATAGGTGTAGTCTTAATAAAACCTCCTATTATTCTCAAGGCCTGATTTTGAAGCTTATTTAGCTTATCCAGGTGACACTTTGCACTTACATCATATAAAAAGCTACTATAGTCTATGCGACTTCTTATTAAGGCTAAGTAGATGTGTCTCAAGTGTTTAGGGTGCAAGCCCCAAGCACTTCCAGCCAAGACTTTGAGTAAATTTAGGTTCCTCTGTACTTTTTCAATTATCTCATTGATATGTTTGCTCCAACGTAATGAACTGTCTAACCAAACTCCCAAATATTTATAATTATTTACTGGCTGCAAACTATGCCCATTTATGTTTAAATCTATTTCTATTTTTCTATATCCTCTATTGAAAATACATAATTTAGACTTAGTTGCTGATAATTCTAAGCCTATATCATCCAAAATATTACAAAATGTATTTACTGCTAACTGTAATTCATGTTTACTTTGATTAAGATTCTTATCAGAACAGTACAAAACAAAATCATCCGCGTATTGACACATACTTACATTTTTGATCTCATGAAAAAAAGTCATCGTAACCACATTAAAAAGCAGGGGGGAAATTGGGTCTCCTTGAGCTAGGCCTCTATCAGTATATCTAATAAAATAATTATGTTGTTTGGTCTCGTCTCTCATCATCAGATGTCTTTCGCTTAAGAAGTTCCATAGATATTTACATATTTTTTGTCCAGCTCCTATATTATCTAATGTATTAATTAAAGAGTCTACTAATACATTATTGTAGGCGTTTGATATGTCCAAAAAACAAGTTATAGTTGGAACCTTATTCGAAAATCCTACATAAATCTGGCTAACTAATTTAACTAGGCAATCCTGACATGACTGCCCTCTTCTAAAACCAGAAGTGTACTGAGATAACAATTTATTCTTTTCTATGTACCATTCTAGTCGTTTTGTTATCATGGAGTGGAAAGTCGGTAGATACAAATGTTACATCAGGAGAACTTCGTTGAATAGTGTTATCGACAGAACTAATTCTTGTTATGCTACCGTCATTAAGAGAAATGAAGCCATTATCCAACGCCGAGTCATAGATTTGTATACCTCTCGCGTCAGTCTTACACGACCAAGTAGCGTGATGGCCATTAAAGTCACCTGCTACAATACATTTGTTGGGGACGAGCGAGAATACTTGTTCCCAATCAGATATACTTGTACGCACAGATGACGGACAGTAAATTAATATAATATTTTCGATTTTGTCACAGTTCAAAAGTTTTATTGATAATATTTCTATTCCGGAGTTATTTATATTAACAATATTTCGTTGTACTTTGATCGACTTGTGTGATATTATAGCTATTCCTCCGTATCCGTCAATCCTATCATTTCTAAATATATTGTAGCCACCTATATGTATGAGTGATTCTGGTTGTAGCCATGTTTCAGATATTAACGCAATATGTATTTTATCTTGTTGCAATAGGAGTTCTAATTCATTACGTTTAGGCCGCAAGCTGCGTGCATTCCACTGTATTATATTAAGTAAAACAGTATTTTTAGCCTTTTTATCCATTATTAAACATTGATTTTAAATATTTCCATAGTTCCTCTCCACTAAACACCTTTAACAACCACTTACCACACATTTCTATGAACAAACATGCTATTTGTTTACATTTCGTGAACCAGTCATCTTCAGATAAACATATTTCTTGGATTCTTTTATACATAATGTACATACTAGAAGTGTTTTTTAGTTCCTCAGACTCTGTGTTCTTTTTTTTCTCGTGATTTGTTGTTTGTAGCCTACTATAACTATTGTCGCTTTCTTCCGTATTTAATCTTTGTTGGCGTGAAGCATGTGGTGACGTATTTGTTTTTTGGGTAATTCTTTCTTTTTGTTTATTTTGTGCTACCCTTTTTTTCTGAATATTTTTTCGCTGGCTATCTTCTATCTGTATCTGATTTAACTCGTTTTCATTGTGTACCAGAGCTTTAGTGATAAGTATGTCCCTATAAGTTGTTTGTTGAGTTCCATGTACTGACTCATCTTCGGAGTTGATTATTGACCGTTGAGTGTTTTCTTCAATACAACCGTGATAACTTTTATCGCTAAACTTTTGTGTTCCCCTGTGTTCTAAATATATTTCTAAACCTTTCCGGTAATTACAGTTCTTTTCTGTCATAATGTCCCTAATTTTCTTTTCTTTTAAGAAAACAGGACATTTTTTGTATAAAGCCATATGTGGTCCTTTGCAATTTACACAGATGTATTTTTCGGTTTCACAATTTGGGTGATCATTACCACATTTGGGACATATTTGTTTCTTCATTGGACACGCCCTTGAGAGGTGACCAAATCTCCAACATACCGAACATTGAGACACGGGGAATGTGTAAGGTTCCACTTTAAATCTACAACCGTAACCATATACGTACGGTGGCAAAGTGTTACCCTTAAAGCAAATTCTGATTGTTTCAGAGTTTAACCATTCTCCATTGTGGGATTGTCTTTTTAATCTTTTCGCTGATATGACGTCATATTCACATGTTACGTTCTCTAAAACTTCTTTCTCTTCAATTTCTAAATCTACTTGTTTGATAATTCCATAGCATAGGTTAAATTCGTCAGTCATCTGTACTCTGAATCCTAGATTAAGCAGTTGTTCACAACTCACTAGCTTAGAAGCATCTTCTCTGTTATTGAAGTAGATAAAGACTTTAAACGCATTTTTATAATTCATTCTTGTTATATTTTCAATATTCAATGATCGCAAGAGTTTTGCCATCCCAAATTGTTTTGGTAATACATCTTTTCCTGTAACTGACACTATTACATCCGATTTTTTATTGTCACCATCTGAATTCTTCCGATTAGCCTTCTTATGCTCTCTTCTTACTGTAACAAATCCGTCTTCTTCTATTATCTCTTCATCCTCCTGTCTACCTCTCTTCTCTGCAAGTCGTTGCTCATTGTCTCTTCTCTCCTTCGTCTCCTTAGTTAAATCAACTTGTTGTTCACGCCTTTCCTTCTCGTTCCTCCCTTCAGCCAATATGTCACTAAGTGGTTGTTCGTTCTCCATTTCTTCACAACCACTAAACACTCCTAAATTCAAATTAATATCAGCTTCATCCATTTTTAATGATACCGATACACATTGTCAGGTATATTTGTAAACAACGCGATAGTGCGAGTTTGGTCTAAGCGTACGTGCATGCGCCTCGACAGCTCACGCGTCACTCATTCATTAGTCACGCGTCATTTATTATTAAGATCTCATGTAACATGTACCAAAAATCACACGAATAAATGAATTTGAAACTCTCCGGCTCACAACACTCCTGTCGGACCACTTTTTTTTTTTTTTTTAGGTAGGGCCACTCGCAGTTCAGCACTATAAGGCTGTTTACTGCTTAACCGGTCGACCTCCTGTCGGACCACTTTTTTTTTTTTTTTTTTTTTTTTTTAGGTAGGGCCACTCGCAGTTCAGCACTATAAGGCTGTTTACTGCTTAACCGGTCGATCCTGTGGTGACCTTACAAGAAGGCCCCCAGCCAGGGCTAACTACAAGTTACATTTAAACGACCGCTCGCTAAGGGCGCCCCCTGTGGGGCTCGAACCTCGGCTTAGGGCGTCGTTGAATACTTAACAAAAACAAAGGCTGGGTCTCGTTATTATTATGTCGGGGGGTTTTTATACTACTGACTCAGCTACGCGGGCTGGCCTTATAGAATCTAAAGATTGAATTTACATTTAACTAACTAGGGCATCGCGCGTCGCGGGCCTCGTCGGCGAGGCCGGAATAATAATAATAATAATAAATTTGTTTATTGATGGCAACTAGGCCCAAAACTTGTTAGTAACAGAAATCTTAAAACTATGTTAGTAATTACAATTAAACACACGGGAAACTATTACTTGACAAGCACTGCCATAGCGTGAGACAGCCATGGCGCATCGTGCTTGTCTATCCACATTTTCAGGATGCTGTTTGCACTAGACCGCGCCATTGAAAGAATTGAAAAAGTTTTTTTCCTAATAATAGCGAAAAAGTCATCGGTATGCGCCGAAGCGAACATACCTGACGCGCTACAATAACGCGGCAGTCCCAACAACATCCGAAAACAATTATTATACTGAATACGCAGGGCGTCAAGCGATCTCTTGGTATGTCTGACCCACAGGCCGCACGTGTAGAAGGATTGGCAATACGCTTTAAACAAGGTAATTTTTACTTCCTTACTACAACGCGCGAACCTGCGTATCAACATATTAGCACGGACCGCCAACGCCCTGCGTTCACGGTCAATGTCCATGTCGTCCTTGAGGTCGCCGGTGAGAAAGTGCCCCAGGTATTTAAAACTGAGCACTCTTTTGAGTGGTAACCCGCCAAGTATTATTACAGGGTCCATTGGTACACTTTTCCCGGAGGCCTCAAAAACCATGTACACACTTTTATTCACATTGTACACAAGGCCATGGCTCAAGACGTATCGCTCACATACCCGCAACAGCTCCCTGACCGAGCCAGCTGTTGGGCCCAGCAGTACCATGTCGTCTGCATAACTTAGATTGTTAACACAAACATTGTCTATCCAGCATCCGACACGCATACTGCTAAGCTCAGCAATCAGCCCGTTGACATACAAGTTGAAGAGCTTAGGCGAGGACAACCCCCCCTGCCTCACTCCACACTCCAACCTGTACTCCTCAGACAGAGTTTCCCCCCAACGAACACTGTTCCGCTGGTTCTTATACCAAAATTTAAAAATTTCTACAAGTTCCAAAGGTATTCCTGCCTCCTTCAGCTTTCCCCATAGAACATCATATGCTACAAGGTCGAAAGCCCGGGAAAGGTCAAGGAAGCAGGCATATAGGAATGTGGATGAAATGTAATGAGGGAATGTGGGTCGGTTTGTGTGAGTGTATTTCCTAAGAGTGCTAGTTTCCCTACTGCTCTCCTGGATGACGGTTGTTTCATCGTCTGGCTCGACTAGGGTATGCCTTGGGCGGCGAATCTTACCAATTCTGGTAGGGAAGTATTTGGAGGCCGAGACGACAAGTGGGTTTGGGTGTCGCTCGGCTGATTCGAAAAAGCGCCCAGTAAGACGCTTCATGAATTGCTTGATGGTGGGGATTTTTAAATCTACATGGAGTCTTACGTTCCTAACGAACCACGGGGCTCCCGTGGCTCGACGGAAAAAACGGTTCTGTAAAACCTGCATCCTATGGATATAGGAAGGCCTTGCATGTGCGAATATGGCACACGCGTAGGTCATAATAGGCCTGATGCACGTGGTGTAGAGTCGCATCTAGCACCGAAGTGACAATTTGGTGCGTGCATTGATCATGGGATGTAACCTCCCTAGGGCGAATGCGGCGCGCGAGCGCACCGTCATTATGTGCGTCCGGAAGGTAAGGTGTCGGTCAAGGATGACCCCCAGGTACTTAGCTTGCACCCCCCAGGGGATCGGCTTGTCATATATGGTGATCGGGGGAGGAGGGGATGGGTCTTTACCCTTCCTGGAGTATAAAACCGCCTGGCTCTTGTCGGGGTTCACTTCTATTCTCCATTTTCTGACCACCTTCACCGAGCTGGTACAGCTTGTATACCAGTCCGTTGTGCCAGACTTTGTCAAACGCTTTCGCGATGTCGAAGTAGAGGACTCCTGTCATCAAGCCGCGTTGGAAGCGGCCGCTGATGTGCTCGACAATTCGGTGCACCTGTTGTGGACACGAATGCTGGGTTCGAAAACCAAACTGTTCCATCGGAATTAAACTCTTTGTTTCGACGTAGTCCTTGAGCCGCTTACGAATAAGCTTTTCGTAGACTTTGCCGAGAACATTGAGGAGACTGATTGGGCGATAGCTGCCTGGGGAGGTCTTAGGCTTGCCCGGTTTGGGGATACCGATGACGGTAGCTTCTTTCCACTTCTGAGGGAAGATATTGTTGGTTAACGCGCTATTGAAGATAGCGGTCATTAGAATGACTAACGGGGCGGGGAAGAGTTTGAATACTCTATTGGTGAGCCCGTCAGAGCCAGGGGCTTTGCGAGCTTTGAGGCCGTTGATTATGTCCTGCACCTCGTCTGGAGTGACTGGGGGCAGGGGATTTTCGGGGTCCTCTGAAGGAGGGAGAGAGGTCCTTTGCTCCACTTCAGCGTCTACCCTGGCTATAAAAGCTGGGTCTGCTGGCTGTGAACTGGGGGAGCATTGGGCCTCGAGACTGTCTGCAAGGCATTCTGCCTTTTCCTCGTCGTCAAAGGCTATGCTCTGATCGAGGCGAATGAGAGGAGGCATCGTGGTTACATCGGAGGCGCGCAACTTCCTCTGTAGTTCCCAAAATGCCTGGTGGTTGGGCTCGAGATCCCCAAGCATCTTGTCCCAGCGATTGCAACGTAGCTCTTTCATACTATTACTTACTTTACGCTGTAAGTAACGCATGTGAACTTTGTTGCTCTCGCAGGGAAAAGCGCTATAGGCACGGACGGCCGCGTTTTTCTCGCTCACGAGTGCACGCACGTCGTCCGGGAGCTTCCAGCGACGATCACTCGTCGCCGGTATCTCCCTTGAACTTTCGTCCAGGACGGCTTGTACGTGGCCCGTGAGCAAGTCGATCGCAGCCTCCGTTTCCACAATGGTCTCTATCTTGTCGGGGATTTGGTCCAAGTGGTGGGACGTGATGGATTGCAGCTTATCGCTTACAATCCCCCAGTCCGTGATCACCTTTGGAGGGGGGGGTTGATTAGGGTCATGGAGGCCTGTTCGAGAGATGAGCTCCATGATTACCGGTCGGTGGTCAGAGTCGAGTTCGTCAAGCGCCTCTATAGATTGCAACCTTAGGTTAACATTCTTAAGAAGCGCGATGTCAAGTACGTCGGGGCGGTGGTCCACAATATGTGGGTAGTGGGTCGGATGCATCGGAGCGATGACATCGAATTTTAGTTTATCACTAAGGTCGAACAGGGCTCTACCCCTGGGGTTAGTCAAGAGACTGTTCCAGGAGGGGTGTTTGGCGTTCAGATCACCCGCCAGTATGACGGAGTCACTTAGGCCGAACAGGACCGATAGGTCCTTTGAGATAGCCGCGTTGTTCTCCGAGCTTAGGGCTGGTGGGAGATACGCGGAAATAATGGTTATGGGCTGATGGCCCGTGAGGCCAAGCCTGCAAATGGACACTTCCAGGTGGGTTAGGGTAGGTGGGTCCATTGGGATACAGTGGAGGGCGTTTTTGTAATAAATAAGGGTACCACCCTTATGGCATCTTGACCTGTCGTTGCGGACCAACCGGTAGTTCGCAATTTTCGGGTCTCGGTGATGGGGCTTTAAGAATTACTCTTGGATGAGTAATATATCTATTTGATGGTCGCCAAGGAATTTGGCGATCTCATCGCGTTGGCCCTGGATGCCATTTGCATTGAAAAAACCCACTTTGGGGGAACGGGGACGGGTTCTGCCTACAGTAGAGAGCATTACGGCTTCTGAAGTTTAAGGGCAGCGGAAGTGATGTCCTCATATTTTTTGTATATGAGGGAGATGCGTCCCAGGTCGCCGTTGCTGGCGACTAGTTCGTGGGCCATTTGAATGGCCCTGGGGGAGTATAAGGCCACGTAGGCCTGAATCACCTCTATGTGATTAAATCCCGTCAGGTTTGGAATCGGGGGAGGTGGGTTTCTAGCCCCCTCGACAGGTGTTGGTTGAGGGGGGAGAGGGAGGGGTTGTGGGGGCGCGGGGTTAGCCGGCGCTGCTGGAGGGGCAGGAGCCGCAAGCACCAGCGGCTTCAGCCAGGCATTAGGCCTTTGGGGGCTTAAGCGGGATGGAAGATCCCTTGACAGAGAGGGGCATTCCCTCTTCTGCCTCTCGTTGGCCCGCGCTTTCAGCTTTGGAGCTGAAGACTTGGGGGCCTTCGGACAGCCCCTGTAATTGGCGGGGTGACCAGACTGGCCACACAGCACACAGCTGGGTGGCTCAGTCGCGCGAGACCGGTCTGGTGGTCGGTCGCAGTCTTTTGTGCTCTGTCGGACCACATTTTTTTTTTTTTTTTTTTTGGAATGGGCATCTCGCAGTTTATCCTTTAGGGATATTTACTGCTCAACCGAACTTTCCTGTGGGGGGCTTAATTAAAATTAAGGCCTCCAGCCAGGCATAAAAACTTATAAGCTAAGCGACTATCGCTAAGGGCACCCCCTGCGGGGTACGAACCTCGGCTTAGGACGTCGCTGAAGAGGACAGCAAGGGACAGGCTGGATCTGATTGTTCCATTATTTAGGGACATTTTAAACATTAATCGGCTCAGCTTCGCGGGCTGGCTCTAGCAAAGGGTCGGGAGGGGGGCATTGACGGGGTCGTCGCGACGGGCCTCGGCGGCGAGGACGGAATGTCCGTTTTTGTCTGCGAACAGTGCTGGTGGCCTTATCGCTCTCCTGGAGGAGAGTGATAGGGTCATCTGGCTCTGTGAGTGTGTGTTTCGGTCTTCGAACTGTGCTTATTCGCGAGGGAGTGTATCGGACGGCCGATGACACTAAGGGGTTAGGATGAGCGGTAGAACAGTCCATGAAGCGCTGGGTGAGTCGCTTCATGAACTGTTTCACCGTAGGTATTTTGAGATCTACATGGAGAGTCTCATTTCGGACGTAGAAGGGGGCTCCCGTGACTCTGCGCAGGAATCGGTTCTGGACGGTCTGAAGCCTATGAATATGATACGGCTTGGCGTGAGCGAACACTGCGCAAGCCTATGTCATGATTGGTCGGATGACCGAGACGAAGAGCCGCAATTTGCACCTGAGTGACAACTTGCTTTTCTCGTTGGTCATACAGTAAAGCCTGCCGGACGCGAAGACGGCGCGCGAACGCGCCGCCTTTATGTGTTCGGCGAACGAAAGTCTGTGATCGAGTATCACACCTAAGTATTTGGCTCGCTTATCCCAAGGGATAGGCTTGCCGTACATGGCTAACGGACTAGGCGTGGGGACATTGCGGCGTCCGGGTTTCCTAAAGAGAACCGCTTGACTTTTGTCGGGATTGACCTCGACTCTCCATTTCCGGAACCAAGCGCCTAAGACGTTTGCGGAAGTTTGGAGAGTGCGAGCTATGGTGGTAGGGTTGTGACCGGTATAGTAGATGGCCGTGTCGTCGGCGAAAAGCGCCAACTGGGCCTTTCTACCCCTAGGGACGTCGCTAGTGAACAGCGAGAACAAGAGAGGAGACAGCACGGATCCTTGAGGGACGCCCGCGCGGATAGGGTGAGGTGACGATAGCGTACCGTCTACGCGATATCTAAACGTACGATTCGACAGAAAATCTCGCAAGATGAGCACGAGACGATCTGGCACATCGAGTTGGTATAGCTTGTATAACAACCCGTTGTGCCAGACCTTGTCGAAGGCTTTCGCAATGTCGAAGAAGAGGGCGCCGGTGAGCGCGCCTCTCTGAAAGCCCGCGCTGACGTGTTCGACTACGCGGTGCACCTGTTGAACACACGAGTGTCCCGGCCGGAACCCGAACTGTTCGTTCGGTATCAGGCTCTTTGCCTCGACATAGTCCTTGAGTCGCTTATAAATAAGCTTCTCGTAGATTTTGCCGAAAACATTGAGCAGACTGATAGGTCGGTAGCTCGTGGGCTCAGACTTGGGCTTGCCAGGCTTGGGGATGCCAATAACCACGGCTTCTTTCCACGATTGAGGAAAGATATTGTTGCTCAGAGCGCCATTGAAGATGGCGGTCATGAGCATAACGAGTTGCGCGGGGAGGATTTGAAACACCCTATTGGTGATACCGTCCTTACCGGGGGCTTTGCGCGGTTTGAGCCCTTTAATGATGTCTTGCACTTCGTCCGGAGTGACGGGAGGCAGAGGATCATCAGGGTTGTCGACGGGAGGGAGCGAGGACCTACGTTCGACTTCGGCGTCTACCTTTAAGAGGTGAGCTTGGTCGAACGGCTGGGAGCTAAGCGAGCATTGAGTCTCTAAGCTTTCGGCTAGGCATTCGGATTTTTCCGAGTCGTCGAACGCGACGCTCTTATCTGGACGAGTGAGGGGAGGCATGGTAGCCTCTACGGTGGACCGGAGTTTCCTCTGGAGGTTCCAGAAGGCATGGTGATTGGGCTCTAGCTCACTGATCATCTTGTCCCAGCTCTCCGACCTATGCTCCGCCACACGTTTGCTGACAGTACGCTGTAGCATTCGCATGTGGGCTTTGTTCGCAGAGCAGGGAAAAGCGCTATAGGCACGGACGGACGCGTTCTTCTCGGTTATCAGAGCCCGTACATCGTCCGGTAGGTTCCAGCGCTGGGCATTCAGCGCCGGAACCCACCTTGAACAGTCGTTCAGGACTGTCTGTACGTGCTCCGTAAACGAGTCGACTGCGCCCGTGGTGTCAGCGACTGAGGTGATTAGATCGGGGATGGAGTCGAGTAGAGGCGACGAGGAGGATTTCAGCTTTTCGCTTACCTTCCTCCAGTCGGTAACTAATTGAGTCGGGGGTGGCTGATCAGGGTCAAGCGGACCCGTACGGGGAGCTAGCGTCATCATCACCGGACGATGGTCGGAGTTAAGCTCGTGGAGCGCCTCTATCGATTGTAAACGAAGGTTTACATTCTTTAGGAGCGCTATGTCCAGTATGTCAGGTCTATGGTCAGGATCGTGGGGAAAATGGGTATGAGTCATCGGGGCGATGACGTCATAGTTAAGGGAGGCGCCCAGGTTGAGGACAGCCCTCCCTCTGGCGTTAGTTACATTACTATTCCACGCGGGGTGCTTGGCGTTGAGATCGCCCGCTATGATAACGGAGTCACTCAAGCCGAGAAGAACCGAGATATCGTGGGATAAAGCTGGGATGTCGTCCCTCCCACGAGCGGGAGGGCAGTACGCGGATACAATAGTAATTGGCTGATGGCCAGTCATGCCGAGCCGACAGATAGAGCACTCAAGGAGCGAGGTCGGGGGAGGAGAAGTTAAAGGGACACAGTGCAATGAGTTTTTATAATAAATCATTGTACCGCCCTTGTGGCAGCGGGATCTATCATTGCGCACCATACGGTAGTTTGCAATTTTGGGGTCGCGGTTGTGCGGTTTGAGGAACGTCTCCTGTATGAGGAGGACGTCCGGTTGGTGATCGCGGAGGAAGTTGGCAAACTCAGCCCGTTGCTGGAGTAAGCCATTTATATTGACGTATCCTAACTTTAGGGATCGCGGTTTCAAGGTTCTGGCGTTAACGTACCTATCCATTGCGGTTATTAAAGTGGGCTTCTAGGTCACGGAGCACCGAGGGGGCCTCCATGAGCGCTTCGATGCGCTTCCTAGGGTCTGTGGTAGCCTCTAAGCGATCGGCTAGACGATCGGCTTCGCGGTTGCAGAAGATTAAGTACACCGGCAGTATGACGTTCATATTGCGCTGTGTACGGATTTTGTCGTCGTAAAGAGCCTCCGTAGGCTGAGTACGGAAGGCGGAAACCTCAGCCTCTGCGGTCAGGGTAGCCTGGACTGCAGGGGCTGGGGTCGGCGCCGGGATGGGTGAATCCATCAGCGCCGGTGGGTGGCTGCGTTTAGCCGCCAGGGCCGGGAAGGCCTTCTGGTGGTTCAGCTTGTTCCACGGAGATGACCTCTGTGGGCTAAGGCGCTCAGGGAGCGCAGACGATGGCGGGGGTGGCGCCCTAGTAGAGGGGCATTCCCTTTGTTGACGAGCGTTTGCACGTCTCATCAACCTTTGGGAAGACGACTTTGGGGCTCGCGGGCACCCTCGGAAGTTCGCGGTATGACCGGACTGTCCGCACAGAACACAACTCGGTGGTTCAATGCACTTAGTGCGGTCCTTGGGTCGGTCACATTTGCCCGTGGCGTGGTCGCCCAGACACTTGACGCATCTGGGCCTGGCGAAGCAGTTTCGCTGAGAGTGGCCGTACAATTGGCAGCGATGACACTGGCCAATTAGATGGGGACGGTACGGTTTTTCGATTTTAATACCGGACAGGGCACACACCGTTTTGATGTTGAATATGGGGTGGTGCCCTTCTGTGGGGTCGCAAATTACTAGGACCATATCATAAACTAGCCCACCCCGGGCCTTATGAAGGCGGTGGACGGCGGACGCGGGGACTCCTTGGGCGCGGATGTCGGCCAGGATGTCCTCCGTTCGGATCTCCCTGGGGATACGCCTGATAACCACACGGGTTGGCGTCTCCTCAGGGAGGGAATAGGTGTGGAAGGAGATGGCCTTCCCACGTAAGAGGGATACTATTTCCCTGTAGTCATTTGCTGACGGCAGGGTTACCTTGATACCCAGAGGGGTAGCTCGGGCGTTGGTGTAGTTGATCCTGCGATCAACACACATTTTGGAGACGGCCGTCCACTTCGCCTTGTCTTGGATGAAGACAGGGGGAGGTGGCTTCGCCTTACGGGTGGCGGTGCCGTTAGGGCCCGTACTGGAGGCCTGTGCCAGGGGTACGGGGGAGCGGGGGGGAGAGGGCGCGGATTCGTCGACTGAGGACGGGGCGCCGATTTTTTTGGCCTTGGTGGCCTGTGAGGGAGCTTTAGAGGGCTTCCTCTTTCCTCCTTTTCCTACGACTTGGTAGTCGTCTTTGGACGAGGAGGAAGGAGACTCCTCTGCCTCTGAGCAGCTGCGTGAACGAGGGACAGTCGTGTCCATCCTATCAACTGATTCATCGGAATCGTCATGCGCGGGGGCTGGCATTCCGAGAATCGGACTATTGTTGCACCTGGCGGTAATAGGCACAAATGCCGAGGCCGGACGGGTCGCGGGTTCCGGGTATTTCGGTGCCTTTGTCTTTTTGGACAAAGGCGCCGGACTACCTGCGTTCGTGGAAGAGGTCGGAGATAAAGGGCTATCGACCGTTGGACGGGGCGCGGGTTCCGGGTATACCGGTGCCATTGTCTTTTTGGACAAAGACCACCTGCGTTAGTCGCCTGTGATACCGGACTATCGACGCGAATAATAATTCGCTCCGGTTGAGCGGCCAGCCTGTCGAGGGCGGCATTTTTCCCGCAATATTTGGCGCGGAAGTCCGGGTCCTTTAGGAGGACCTCCCTGACGAACGCTAATAATAAGTCAGCGTCCGTCATGGCTTGAACTAAGTCCCGTTAGGGAGCAATTTTGGGGCCTATGCCTAAACCTATCTCTAACTCCCCGGGTGGGTACGCCCGGGGATGTGTGACCAAACCCTCCCTGCCGGGTGTAGGCAGGGAGGTGAGTACCTCGGGTGAGCCCTAAGCTTGTGATCCCGTCGCAAATCTTATTGTGCGAACGGGGCCCTGACCAGTCTGGTGCGAAGGGGTAGACACACCCAACCGACACCAGGTGAGTTGCTGAGGAAGGAAAACAGAGACTAGAGCTGACTAGGAGATCCCCCAAGGCCAAGCTTCTAGCTCCCTGCCGACTTGACTGCCTCACCCTGAAGGGGCTCGGCCGGTGTATCGGGTCAACACCGCACTCGGCTTCGTTGGCACCGTAAGGTATCCACCGAGAGACCACGAAACTGTGGTTTTAGCCCTGAAGGGGCCAAAGACGTTAGACGCACGTTTCCGTTAACGAAATAGCGAAATCAGTAACCCACTGTCTTGAAAAAGACGGCTCTGATGCACGGGATTCTTCGTAGTCGGCGACTACGGCGGAGTTGCGCGGAGGCGCAACAATGGCGGAGCGTGAAGAGTCACGCAGCGAGCGAGGAGCGGGAGCAGCGAGAGCGGCACGTCCGTTCGGGTCGAGCGCGTGAAGCGAACCCGACACCAATGAATTTTAATTTTAATTAGCACTGCTTATATACACGAAAATATTAATAATAATTAAGGATCACGCCACCTTTGTAAAAACGGTTCGGACTTGACCGTTGTCCTAATGAGCTCCTAATGAGGGGGCGTCGACATAGAACAATAGATTATCGGTGGCCATCTTGCGCGCGCGCCGCTCGGACAAAGGGTGACGTCACGGAGGCGTGGTCTATTTTGTTGTTGTCTTCAAATCACCTCATGTGACGTAGGCGATCATGCGATCCTGTGCTGCGCTGGGTCGTGTGCGAGTACTTGCTTACCACTTGCCTACTCGCTACAACTATAGGCCTATATCTGTCCTACCTGCAATTTCCAAAATAATTGAAAAACTTATTAATATAAGGTTACTTAAATATCTAAATGATTTTGAAATTTTATCTGATTCTCAATTTGGCTTCCGGCATGGTATGTCTACCGAGAATGCAGTTGCGGCGCTTAGTGCGCTAATTTTACCGAACAACTTGATAGCGGCAAGAAATGTGTAACTGCTTTCCTAGATTTAAAAAAGGCCTTCGACACCGTCTCTGTCCCACTCTTAGCAAATAAGCTAGAAGCTATTGGAGTTCGTGGGCTGCCGTTAAATCTTCTCAAAGATTATCTCAGCAATCGAAAGCAAAAGGTCGGGTGGGTCGTGTTTGTGAAACTGTACATAGAGGTGAAGTCGAACCTTTTTATATTGTTAACATTAATTTATTGTTCTCAAGTAAGTGACATTTGTGTGTGTTTTATTGAGAATAAAGTTTCTTTAAACCTAAAGGGTTAGAGTGGGTCAGTATACAGGGTTACTGGTTAAGTCGACCTAGATCCATTAAGAGGTTATGGTTCCCATCATTTCTGACTAATTTGACTATGAAACACCCCAGCCTAAACCGAACCGTTTTTGAGATATTGGACTTAGGTTTTTTAAAAAAATATGCTAATTTCTTAAGAATTGGCATTTTTTTTGTCTTCTATGGCCTTATTTTTTTTCTAATTCCGATTTTTGAGTACCTACTACAGAAGGTCGTTTATTATTCTAAATGCAAAAAGTCCAAATATCTGAACCATAGGAGTCTTCGTAGAGGACAGAAAGTGTAAAAAAAGAAATAAATTTATATAAAAAAAAAAATCTTAGGTTAGGTTTAGGCTGGGGAGTTTCATAGTCAAATTAGTCAGAAATGATGGGAACTATAACCTCTTAATGGATCTAGGTCGACTTAACCAGTAACCCTGTATTAGTGGGGACACGGCAGTGTCTTACGGAGTCCCCCAAGGGAGCGTATTGGGGCCCACTTTGTTCCTTATTTATGTGAACGAACTCTGTAACATGCGTATTGCAAACGCAAGAATTTTTTCGTACGCTGACGACACTGCAGTAGTGTTCAGGGGTAACTCTTGGCGAGACGTTCAGCTTAGCGCAGAATTGGGATTATCTGAGATTGCTGAATGGCTGGGACGAAATTTGCTCACACTGAACATATCTAAAACTAACTACATATGTTTCAGTGTGTGCAGTCGTACACAACCCGGTATTGATTTTAAACTTAAAGTTCACCTATGCGATGCTGGAAGACACTCACACTGCAGCTGCTCAACTATAAACAGAGTAACTCATATCAAATATTTGGGTATTATCGTCGATCATAGATTATCTTGGCATCCCCACATTGATGAAGTTGCTAACAGAATCAGAAAATTAAGCTAGATTTTCAGGACACTTAATACCTATAAATGTATGTACTCCCTCAGGCAGGAACAAAAACTTCCTAAATATGATATATTTAGCGCTTGCACAAAAACAATTTTTTTAGAATTAGAGCGAGCACAACGGGCTCTCATCAAGTGCATGTATTTAAAAAAACGGAGATATCGTACTGAAAAACTTTACCAAATCAGTAACCTTTTAACGGTCCGGAAGCTTTACATTACTCAAGTTGTTCTCACAACTCATAAATCACTAACCTATGACCCCAGAGTATTGGCTAGAAGAAGAAAAGACATTATATTAAAAATACCACAAACAAAAACACGATTTGCTAGTATTCAACTTTGTAAACGATCTGCTCAGCTTTATAATGCTATTAATAAACACATTTACATCTACCCTAAGAATTGTTATGAATGCAAAAATACACTAACGGAATGGATAGGGAAGCTAACCTATGGTGAGGCTGAATCACTTCTACAACAGACATACCAATACTATACACCCCCACATACATACACACACACACACTCACTACACACACCCACACACACACACACACTCATTACACACACCCACCCTCATTCACTCAATTCACCTTGTTTTTAATTATGTACTCGTATTGTATAGTTTACACTTCTTGTTTTTGAAGGAGCGGAGTCTCCCTAATACAGGCATCTTTTGCTTAAAAGGAGGCTCCAATCTCAAATTTGTTGTACGTATAAGGTTATCAAATAAACTATTATTATTTGATTGGTGCCTTGCGAAGGCTTCTCCAAGTTTGTGAGTCCTACGTGGTGACTCATGGGCCACATGGGCCTCATGGGCATACAACGCGAAAAAGAGTGAAATAATGATTTTCAGGCCGGATAACAAGCGATACACATTTGTTCCGAATTTCACTTTGTGTGGTACGTCAAAAAGTCTCTGTAACATTGAAAGATATTCAAGAATCTAATCTTAATATACAAGATACAATTAAACTTCTCACTTCACAAAATCAAGATCTTGAACGGAAAATTTGTCAGATGGAAACCCAGGTGAAGCAAGATAGGAAATATATCACAACTCTCGAGCATAAAATCGAGGAAATGGAGAAAGGATGTCGTAAAGCTAATTTTGTTTTGAAAAATGTGCCAAAAATTAAAGGTGAGTCTAAGGAGGACTTAATAGACATGGTTATGAGTATTACCAAAAATATTGATTGTCCCATGATTAAAAATGACATAAAAGACGTTTATAGAGTGCGTGGAAATAAACAAAACTATAATACGCCCATAGTTGTAGAAACAGGATCTACGCTCCTGAAAAATGATATCCTAAAAATCTCTAAAAACTTCAACATAAAATACAAGGCAAAATTATGCTGTAAGCATTTAGGTTTCAAGACCAACAAAGATACACCTATATTCTTGTCTGAGCACCTAACCGCCAAAGGCTCTCGGCTATACTTCTTGGCTCGAGATTTGAAAAGATCCGGCGCTTACAAATACTGCTGGACTGCGTATGGCAAGGTACTCATTAAGATAGATGATCAGACTCCGTCCTTGATTGTTAGTAGTGAAGCACAAATACAGCAGCTAATGCAGAAAGAATGACTATTTCCGAAACAGCATATCTTAGAAACATTAGGTAAATTAGTTTTACCGCTTTTTGTCTGTTTAAGTATGTTCTTGTTTAAACTCTATAGCTTACTATCGCTTCACACTATTTAATATTAATTCTCTAGTTTTAAGACTTTTTGTTGCTTTTCATATAAGTACTCTCACAGTCATTCACTTACACACCCAAAATATTCTCACCCCTTTTTACACCAATTCATACAATATAATCTCATACAAAACTCAAACACAGATCACCAAGCATATATACTTGCCTCAAAAAAGTATGAATAATCATTATATATTTCATAAATTTAACGACATATTATTACACATAACACTTATTATACACAAACAATTACTTTTTGGTACAATTATAATAGACTGCACTCGTCTGGCTATCAGTGATATTTACTACGTTCAAGCTGCGTTCTGCTATGGCAATATAGGTTAAACCCAAACAAAAAAATTTGTATGACCTACAGGTAGTTGTTCCGGGTCTGGCTGTTTGTGTATGTGAGTTTAAATGTTTGTAAACGCACCCACGATACAGGAGAAATTCCTAGTGTGGGGCAACGTTTTTTTAAAAAAAAAAAAAAAAAAAAGACACTAAATCTGCTTTATCAAAATTTAGCGCCAGGTATCGCCGCGTTATCAAGCAGACACAAAAAGCACAAAACAGCTAAGTACTACATAGAAACCAGTAACAATAAGTCTAAAGCTACCTGGAAAATAATAAACAATTTGAAAAGTAACGTGCCGAAAACACATATTAGCGCTATTGAGGTAAACAACAAATGTATTACAAACCCTCAAATTATTGCGCAAAATTTTAATGATTATTTCATAGACCTAGTTCAATCCAATGTAAATTGTCAAACTTATAATAACACGAATGTTTTAAAATCCCACAAATCTATGTTCATGGAACCAGTAGTCCCAAAAGAAATGATAACTATAATAAAGAACCTCAAAAACACAAACAGTACAGGTTATGATGACATCAAGACCAGTGTGATCAAATCAGTAGGACCTATTATCGCACCAGTGTTATGTGAAATAATAAATGCTTGTATACACAATGGAGTTTTCCCAGAAGCTCTAAAAACATCGATTATCAAGCCATACACAAAAAAGATGATAAAACAAAAATGTGCAATTATAGACCTATAGCGTTAATTCCTATATTTTCAAAAATTCTTGAGAAAGTAATTTATATTAGACTCAACAAATATTTTGAAAAAAACAACATTTTTTGTAAGGAACAAATGGGATTCAGGCAAAATAAAACTATTACCATGGCAGTGTACAATTTCCTTAAAAAGATACACCACAACATGGACAACAGAAAGCCGGTTGTAGCAATGTACATGGCGTGACATGACGCGCGCTTTTGATTATGTTGACCATAAAATACTATTACAAAAGCTCTTTAGCTACGGCATTAGAGGTAATGTGCTGGACCTCATACAATCGTATTTAGAAGGTAGAAAACAGTGTACTCAGATTAGCCAAGTCAACATTAAGTCAAAAACTGAAACAATATACTCCTCAAGTCATCATCCTCTTGCCCTTATCCCAATTTCATTTGGGGTCGGCGCAGCATGTCTTCTTCTTCCATACATCTCTATTTTCCGTCATCTCAGAAGTCACCTCAGAAGTCACCTCCTTCTTAGCCATATCAACTTTCACACAATCCATCCATCGTTTCCTGGGTCTCCCTCTACTCTTATAACCCTCTACATTCATACTTAAAACTTTCCTCACAACATGATCCTCATTCCTTCGCATCACGTGTCCATACCATGATAGCCGATTTCCACACAACTTCTCTGTCACAGGCGCTACTTTCAGACTTCCTCTTATATACTCATTTCTTATTCTATCCATTCGCGTAACACCACACATCCCCCTTAGCATTCTCATCTCAGCTGCATGCAACTGCCTTTCATTCATTCCTTTTGTGGCCCAACACTCTGATCCATACAAGACAGCAGGTCTAATCATTGACTTATAGATCTTCCCTTTAAGTTTAAGGGGAACGTGGGTATCGCAGGTTGTTCCCGTTACCTGCCGCCACTTCATCCACCCTGTGTTTATTCTGTGCTTGACAGTCCGATCTATTCCTCCGTCACTTTGCACTAGTGAACCGAGATACCGAAAGTCGAAGCAGATCGGAAGGAGCACGCCATCAAGCGCAATGGCTTCAGGGCTGGAGAGACCGCCGAAATCGCAGAACATATACTCTGTCTTGGTTCTGCTGATTTTCAAGCCTACAGTCTCCAGCTTCTGTTGCCATTTCTCCAATCTACCCTGGATCTCAGGTCCATCTTCACTGACAAGGACAATGTCGTCGGCAAATAGCATGCACCAGGGTGCCTCTTCCTGTATTTCCGACGTCAGTGCGTCCATTATTAACAGGAAGAGGTAAGGGCTTAAGGCCGACCCTTGGTGCAATCCTACAGCCACACTGAACTTGTCAGTGTTTCCAGCAGACGACCGGAGATAGGTATTAGATCGGCTGTACATCGCACGAATCAACTCAACATACTTCCCAGGCACACCTTTCTCCTTCAAGGCCCACCACAACACTTCCCGAGGCACCCTATCATACGCTTTTTCTAGGTCAATGAACACCATATGCAAGTTTTTATGTGCACATCTATACTTCTCGCACAACTGGCGGAGTGCAAAGGTGGCGTCCATTGTTCCTCTACCTGGCATAAACCCGAACTGATTTTGGGAAATCTCACTCTCTTCTCGTAATCTTTTCTCTATCACCTTCTCCCATACTTTCATATTATGCGACAGGAGCTTTATCCCTCGATAGTTGTTGCAGTCCTGTACATCCCGTTTATTTTTGAAGATGGGCACTAGTGAACTATTGCACCACTCTTGTGGGATCACTTCCTCATGCAACAACTTATTGAAGAATAAAGTCAGCCACGTAAATCCATCTTCTTTTAGTTCCTTCCATACTTCTACTGGTATATCATCTGGGCCCATGGCCTTTCCATTTTTCATATTTCTTACTGCTTGCCTCACTTCATCCATACTAACATGATAAGCATGATATACTCCTCAAGTACGAGAACAATTTCGTATGGTGTTCCACAGGGGACTGTGTTAGTTCCTTTATTTTTTATCTGCTATATAAATGACTTCCCCAATGTAACTAGTCATCAGATGTGCTTATTTGCAGACGATAGCACTATTGTTTTCGACAAGGGTAACTTTAAAGATATTGAATTAGATATAAACACTGAACTGGTGTCAATCATAGAATGGTTAAATGCCAACAACCTTAAAATTAATTTAACAAAAACTAAAATAATGGACTTTAAACTTCGACAAAGAAAACCAACACAATACCAAATCGGGTACAAAGGAGACGCAGTACTAGAAACGAACACTACAAAGTTTTTAGGATTGCACATTGACAATGACATGACATGGAAAACTCAAATTGATAGTGTCTGTTTAAGACTTTACCGGTTTTCTTATGCCCTATATATGTTAGGTAAAGTTGCAAACAAAACGGCCCTCCTAACGGCATACCACGGGTATGTAGCCTCCACATTAAGGTATGGACTCATATTTTGGGGTAATGCTACAAATATATCCACCGTACTTTGGCACAAAAAAGATGCATCCGAGCCATCTGCAAATTAAGAACAACAGATACATGTAAGCCACACTTTAGGGTTTTAAATATTCTGACAGTACCGTCGCTGTATATCTATGAGGTTTTGATGTTTGTAAAAACCAATATACACTTGTTTAATCATGTAGAAAGTCAACGTCGCTCAGATAAGTTAGAAACAATAATGACCAGAACTGCTTTTGCTTATAAAAGTGTCTATGCAATGGCACCAAAATTGTATAACAAATTACCTTGTCATATTAGAAATAGTAAGAATTATAATGAATTCAAAAGTAACCTTTTTAAGCTACTAAATGACAAGGTATATTATTCGGTCAAGGAGTATTTGGATGACAAATTTTAATCAATTTTTATATATTTTTTTTTTTTTTTAATGTAATTTTGAGTTTGTGTTTTTTGCAATCTTCTGGCATTGTGTATGTTTATCTTTTCCTATTTTCATGACATTTTCCCTTTACTATTATGACAACTTTATAATGTGACATCTTTGTGTAACTTTGACATTGTTCATATTCTAATTTTGTATGCCTATCGGCGGGACATGGTTTGTACGATAGATTTATATTGAAAAACACCTGTAATCACCTATGATTCACAAAATAAATAAATGAAATGAAATGAAGCTACAACTATAATTTTACTTAAAAGCTTTCATTATGAGTAATACACTCCAAACAGTTAATGAACTAGATTCAATTGAATTCTTAAGTTCTATTGAATGTCATCCTTCGAACCTTTCTCATCATATTTGTGTTAAGAAAAATGATTTTACTATAATTTCACAGAACATAAGGAGTATTTACCGCAATTTTGATGATTTTATTACTACGTTATCTTCACTTAAATTCGAAACAGATTTTATCGTCTTAACAGAATGTAGATTAAATATTAATAAACTAATACCGCAATTGGACAATTATCAGTCTTATGCCACATGTCGCCAATACAATCAAAATGATGGGGTTGTTGTGTACGCAAAAAATACACTAAAACCAAAAATTAAGGAAATAAAATTATCTCAGGCGTCGTGTCTTCAAGTAGATACATTATACACTACGGTGCTATGCATATATAGATCCCCGGCGAATACAAATATTAGTAGTTTCCTAGACTCACTCAGCTCACATTTAGAAAGTATAGACTCAAGAAAAAACTTAGTCATAGTTGGGGACATAAATATTAATATTAGACCAAAAGAGACAGAGGGATCTACTGAGAAAAATAACCGATTACATAACCTTAACACCCTTTCAACCTATGCCTTACTACCTGGTCATATACTACCAACCAGAGAACAAAATTGCCTAGACCACATAATGGTACGTTTCAACTTAAAAAAAATATGTGCGTCAATTGCTATCTTACAGACTTCTATCACCGATCACTTCACTGCATTTCTGTCAATATCGGAAACAAAAAACAGTGGAATTAAACATAAAAGCGTTACCTCATTGAACTTTGAACAAGCATGTAATTATCTAAAAGAAAAAATATAAACGATTTGTTGAACTGTAATGACCCTAATATACTAACTAATCTACTCATAGAAAAACTTATTGAAACTGTCCAAAATAATACTACAATAAGAAATATCCCCAACAGTAAACGTCTCATCAAACCGTGGATTACACCGGGATTACTTCGCTGTATAAAGAATAGAAACAAACTACAATTAAACTCACGTGCTGATCCATATAATGAAATTCTAAAAATTACATACACACGATACAGAAATTATTGTAATAGCCTCATCAAAAAAAATAAAAGAAAATATGTAAGAGAATTGCTAGCAGACTCAGTCACGAACACAAAATTATTATGGAGAAATATAAAATCAATTACTTATACCAATAAACCTAAAAATCAAAGTGCAGAATTACTAAATATCCAACCTACTCCGTCCGAATCAGTCAATTACATAAATCACTACTTCGCGAATATCGGAAAAGAATTAGCTCAACAGATACAGCCTAGAATTAATACCAGTCCTGATCACCAACAAAATAATTTAAATATACAAATAAATTCATTCGTGCTTTTGGATACTGACACAAAGGAAGTGGTAGAAATCATAAGGAACTGAAAGCCTGATAGTGCCCCTGGCTGGGATGGCATCTCAACGAGATTCCTAAAATACTCTGTTAAAGAACTCGCGCCTGTTATTGCCCATTTGGTTAACCTCTGTTTCAGGGACGGAGTATTTCCAGGCCCCCTGAAACAATCTGTTATTACTCCAGTCCACAAAGGAGGGAACGGAAGCGATGTCAATAATTATAGACCTATCTCGGTGTTGTCCCTGTCTAAAGTTATAGAAAAATTAACCAACTCTAGACTAACAGATTATTTAAACAAGTTTAAAATTTTATCTTCAGCACAATTCGGCTTTAGGCGAGGCCTCTCCACCGAGGATGCGGTTGAGGATAATAGTTTCTAACTATTTAGACAGAGGAAGAAAATGCCTGACCGTATTTTTGGACCTCAAAAAAGCCTTTGACACCGTTTCCGTTCCCACCTTGGTGAACAAACTGGAAAAAGTTGGAATAAGGGGAACTCCTCTCAATTTTCTTACAGACTATCTCACAGACCGGAAACAGAGGGTAAGGATTGGAGGATATATTAGTGATTATGCTGATGTGTTATACGGTGTCCCCCAGGGCAGTGTATTGGGCCCCACACTATTTTTAGCCTACATTAACGATCTCTGTAACCTAAAAGTTGAACATGCAAATATATTTTCCTACGCCGATGACACTGTCAAAAGTAAGACAGAGAAAGGTATGTTCCAAATTGCAGCTTGGCTCGACAACAACCTTCTCACGTTAAATACCGCGAAAACCAACTACATATGTTTCTCCATCTATAAAAATTCACAACCCGATGAGTTGTTCACCATTAGAGTACACTCATGTGATAAATTTACAACTAATAATTGCGCTTGTCTCTCTATTAGTAAAGTTCTAGAAACAAAATATCTAGGGGTAATTATTGACCATAGATTATCGTAGTACTCTCATGTTGAACATGTCACTGAGAGGATGAGGAAGTTGGGATGGATTTTTAAAACATTGAGACATATAGTGCCTACAAATGTTAAGACGAAATCAGGCGCTCACAGAAACGTGTTAAATGAAATATATATTTCTATAGCACAATCTGTAATATCCTACTGCATTACAATATGGGGCGGTGCGGCAAAATCTAGTTTTATACATGTTGAACGAGGACAACGTGCCGTAATAAAAATCATGTATTTCAAAAGGATGTGTTGCCCTACCGAAATTCTGTATCATGACAGTGGACTCATCTCTGTGAGAAAGCTATATATTATAAACGCCGTTCTAAAAAAACATAAAGAATTACCATATGATCCAAGCAAAACAACAAGAAGAAGAAAAGATCTCATAGCACAGATTCCACAAACTAAAACTAAATTTGCACAGTACACTAGCTTGTCAACTTTATAATAGAATTAATAAGAAGATATATATACACAACAAACAATTACACGAGTGTAAAAAAGTTCTAACCAGTTGGATAAAGTCACTAAATTATGCAGACACTGAGGCATTATTACAACACACGAAATGAAACACATACATACACACACTTCACACATTAATACACACGCATTCACACACATGCATACACTCTCACACTAACACACGCATACACACACATGTACTCACCCTCAATTTAACACACAATCAAACTCTCACAAATACTCAAGCATGCTGTTAAATCTAAGTTTTTTATTTATTGTATATTGATGTAGAAGAGCGGAGTGTCCTAATACAGGCATTACTTGCTTAAAAGGAGGCTCCAATCACCAACTTATGTAAAACTTTTTTTGATACAGAAATAAAGATTTTGTATTTCTTGTATAAAGATGATATTTTTACAGTGGTAAGTGAATAGACTGTTATTACATTTAGATCGTCTCCAAAACTTAATGATAATCAAAATAGACTCTTTTTTATAAGTGACTGGTGTTCAAACGATGATGGAGTAATCTATTTTAATTTTTAGTGATAAAACATTGAATCAAGAGTGCGAGCAAGTCCCGAACAATTGTCAACGCTGCTTGAGTATATGGAAACGTAAGTAAATCCAAGTTTTATTTATGAGTATGTAATGTCTTAACAATGAAGTACTTATATTGAATCTTCGTTTGTTTATGTTACAGTCATCATCAGGCCGACTGTGGACTGAACTGACCAACATATTGAATGCTGTTGGTGGTGGTGTCAGCAAGACTACAGACAAGTGAAAAAAAGTAAGGATCTAATGAACATTTTTGAAAGACTGGTGTGATGGTAGAGTGGCTAGTAAGCTATTTTCTCAAGGGTTTTGGATAAGAGGACACAACCTTGCGGCTATGAAGGTTGGCTTGTAATTCTCTGTTATTACTAAACTTTTGATAATTATGATGATGATGATCAATCTCTGACACCCATAGTAAGAAAGAAAAAAGGTTTATTAGCACATACCATAAGTACACACAACACAAACAAAGCAAATATTTAAAAGAAAACTTACAACTAGACATTAACCTTCTTACTACAAAAAGTGTAACAAGTACAAGTAGTACAAGCTATGCTTTGGTGTCCGATGGCCATATGAGAAGATGCCCCGAATGTTATTGTTATTTTTCAATTTATTTCAGAAGTTCTTACCAAACTGCTTTTTAATCTCATTTAAATTTATTACTTATAACATAGGTACTTATAAGTATGACTGTTTCTTTTTTCAAAAAAGGCTTCTACTATCCTTATTTTTATGTTATTGACATGATCCTCTCATTACATTGTATGAATGAGTTGTATTGATATAATTCAGCAATGCACATGTCAGCGGGCACGCCCTTGGACTGCCTTGGAGGCTTTTTATGTATTCAGTTTAGCAGGCTTTGCTTGAGTTAATTCGATTTTGGTATATATAACTTTTTATTTATTTATTTTGGCATATTGGTGTGTGCTAGCTAACATGTAGCAAATTATTTAATTGAATGATGTATAAAGATGATTGACATAATTATTATTTTTTGACATAATATGTTGTATAGCTTCAAGTTCTTCAAACCTATCAGACAGACGTGTTGCTGGAGAGTTTGTTCCTCCACTTCTTCTTCCCAGCAAAAACACTAGGAAGTGGTGAAGGGTGGGCGTTTTGGGGGACTGTCTTATGTAAACGTTTTTGACGTTCAAAAAGTGCTGATTCTCAGCCTAATTTGAATAAATGAATTTTGATTTTGATTTTTTGATTTTGTGGGCAGATTGGAAGTCCAAGACAAAAAAAAATGCATTGACCATAAGGCACCATGCAAAAGGGACTGGAGGTGGGCCAGCAAGCGGGCAAACCTTGTCAGCTAGCGATGAAAGAGTGCTGGCTATAATGGGAACTTTAGCAGTGGCAGGACAAGGCTCTGTAGAAGAGCTAGAATTTAATGCAAGTACTGTACACCTTCAAGGCTCCTGCTCAATAATGAGCTAATTTCTGTAGTAGACAGATGTTTTATAAAATATTCCTATTAACATTGGTCAACATGTTGGTAAATGGCAACAAGATGATCCTGCCGCCCAAGATGATCCCATCACCCAAGATAATTCAGTATTTTTGGAAATCTTAGATGGTAAGTCTAAAGACTTAAAATCTTACTTCTTACTAATATTATTTAACAGTTGACGTATAAAGGCTGATAAATATAATTATTATGTTTAGTAGAGATACTAATTATATAAGGTTAAAATTTTATAGAGTTTATCAAGTGACTTAATAAAAATATTAAAATGTTTAGTAGTAATTTTATTTATTCACCTATATTACATCCTACTAACTAAGCAATTTCGCATAGCCCTGCCTCGGATTAACTCATTTTGGTTATCATTGCTGGAGGTGCTATATTGTACAGCATGATCTTCACTATCTTCCAGACCCCCAGCTGGCATATCACTTGGAGGCGGTATTCTAGCATCTAATGCAATGTTTTGCAGCACACAATATGCATTAGTGATTTTGCTAGCCATGTAAGGGTGATAGTGAAGAACTCTGTGTCGAAGCATACACCTCCAACGAGCTTTAAGTAGTCCGAAACAGCGCTCAATGCGGGACCTGGCTTGGACATGACGTCGTGTGTACTCTTCTGCCTGGGATCCTGGTTCAGCATTTAATATAGGCGTCATTAACCAGGGCCGCAGTGGATAGCCAGAATCTCCTAAAAAAAGGAAATATATTTTTGTTAATAGTCTACTCCAGTTCTAATAAAGAATTGAATAATCGTTGTTTATTTGTAGTCATGCTCACTTAAATATAGTGCAATTATTGCTTGGCGTATTGGGTTATTTCAGATGTCTCACTATTTACAATACCTATATGGAACAACTTACCTAATAACCAAACATGTTCACCACTTTCATGAAGTCCTTCCATGTATGTGCTCACGTGACTTGCAGACCATATGTGTGAGTCATGTGTTGTTCCACCAAATTTTGAGTTCACATTTATAATGCGCCAGTCGTAATCACATATCTGAAAAGAAAATAAAATAAAACTATAGGTACTTATCGTTTGGTTTCCACAAAGAACCAAATTGCAATGTGGGGAAGAATTTAATTTCGAATTAAGTTACCTACTTACAAAACATTTAAAAGATATTTTATAGATTTCACTTTGAATACCATAAATGTCCCTTTATTTCACTGTGCCGCTTGGCACATAGGCTTCCTCTTACTTTCTCCATTGAGTTCATATTATAAATAAGGGTTATTTTATTTATAAATACATATACACATAGTTTTAGAGAAGTTTGTTAAACACATAGATTTATATGTATTATGATTAGAATTTATCCAGCAGCTTACCATTTGAACATTTAAGGAATGATATCCTTTTCTATTAAAAAATGTCTGTTCTTCCTCAAGCAGTCTTGCAATAGCAATATGGGTACAGTCAATGCACCCTATCACACAAGGCAAATTATGTTTATTATGTTATTAACAAAAATATATTTCCTTTTTTTTAGGAGATTCTGGTTATCCACTGCGGCCCTGGTTGATGACGCCTATATTAAATGCTGAACCAGGATCCCAGGCAGAGGAGTACACACGGCGTCATGTCCAAGCCAGGTCCCGCATTGAGCGCTGTTTCGGACTACTTAAAGCTCGTTGGAGGTGTATGCTTCGACACAGAGTTCTTCACTAGCACCCTTACATGGCTAGCAAAATCACTAATGCATGTTGTGTGCTGCACAACATTGCATTAGATGCTAGAATATCACCTCCAAGTGATATGCCAGCTGGGGGTCTGGAAGACAGTGAAGATCATGCTGTACAATATAGCACCTCCAACAATGATAACCAAAATGAGTTAATCCGAGGCAGGGCTATGCGCAATTGCTTAGTTAGTAGGATTGTATTGTTAGACGGGCCGATTTCCGCAACTCCACGACGTAGCACGTATTTTGCGTAAAGGATGGGACAATACCTTATTCGATCGACCCCAGTTCCCCGAGAAAGGCCAGCAGCGCCCTGACGTTACTGGCGATCTCTCAGAGAGTAACCGGGTTACCGAAGTATTTAGCCCTGTATGCAGTAACCTCTGGACAGTGGAGAAGCACGTGGTCCGCCGTCTCGTCCACCTCCATGCATGCTCTGCACAGCGGGCTATCTGTAACTCCTATAGTAAATAGGTGCTTGTTAAATGACCCATGACCTGTGACAGCGGCTGTGACTGTGCGCAGCTGCTGCTTAGTCAGTTGGAGGGCCTGTTTTGTAAAGCGGCCGTCAATTGCAGGGAGTACCTCCCTGGACAGCCTGCAGTCTGTTTGGTCTGACCAAATTTTGTTGTGTTGAACCCTAGTGCGTTTCCTTACCAGAGTGCGTATATACCCAAAGGGGAGTGGTACGATGGGTTCCGGTCCCATTACGGCAATGCTAGATCCCCTTCTTGCGAGTTCGTCTGCAGCATCATTGCCACGAGAACCGCTGTGTCCTTTAATCCATTGAATGGTTATGTTGTTTAGAATACCCACCTGATTTAAGCGGTGATGACATTCGTATATAAGCCCAGAGTTGGTTGTGTAGCATTTTAGTGCTTGCAGGACCGACATGCTGTCTGATAGAATACGGACAGTGTGGTCCTGAACCTGTCTGGCTGCGATAGCTGAGGCTGCTAGGGATATACCCATACACTCTGCTTGGAACACCGTATTGTGGGCCCCTAGAGGTGTGGCTATATGTATATTGAGGTCCTCCGAAAAGATGCCAGCGCCAGAGCCGGTACCTGTCTTGAATCCGTCTGTGAAAATACGCAACTCTGCTGGACGTTGTCCCTCGTACCGGTGATCCTCATGGAGTTGGATTTTGTTAGTAGGATGTAATATAGGTGAATAAATAAAATTACTATTAAACATTTTAATATTTTTATTAACCTTTTTATTGACCTTAACCGCGGACGACGCCTGGTAGATGGAGAAATAGCAGACGTGCGGGGGGCAGGTGGCCGCCTTCGCCTCGGAGCAGTGGGCGCTGCAGGGGTTGGCGGGGATGGCGCTGCCGGGGCTGGTGTGGCTGGCGGGGCTGGCGCAACAGGCTGCCGTCCTTGAGCCGAAGTCTGAGTGAGCACGAGCGAAAGGGGTGATAGTGTCCGTGTCTGGTATGATGACGAAGGCGGAAGCCAATTATTTGAGGGCTGTGAAGTAGAAGGTTGAGGAGACGAAATCAGTTGTGGAGTTTCTGCAAAAGAAAATTAGTGTTATTTTGGACAGTTTATGGATCCTTTGTTTGTTCAAAATGTATTCTTAAATCAAATATTGCTATTATTTTGTAAAATGTGAAGGTTTGGATGTTTGTTAGTTTCTTACTCAATGATGAAAAAACGGCTGAACGGATTTCGATGAAAATTGGCACACAGGTATAGAATATAAATAGCAAAACTGAGGTTCTTTAGGTATTTTAGATAATTTTATATTTTACATATACATAACAAATAATATGATACTAGCTGTTGCCAGCGGCTTCGCCCATAATCGGGAAAAAAACTACGTGTTAATCTGGGTTATAAACTATGTGTGTACTAAATTTTATCCAAATCTGTTCAGTAGTTTTTGCGTGAAAGAGTAAAAAACATCCATCCATCCAAACAAACTTCCACGTTTATAAATAATATTAGTAAGAAGTAAGATTTTAAGTCTTTAGACTTACCATCTAAGATTTCCAAAAATACTGAATTATCTTGGGTGATGGGATCATCTTGGGCGGCAGGATCATCTTGTGCAGTATTTAGAGGTCTCTGAAAAAAATTGGCAGTGGTAGATTTAATAAAAATAAGTGGTAGATGTAATTCAAATTCAAATTCAAATAATTTATTTCAGAATAAAATTCCATATTTTGTTAGTAATAATAAAAAATAGCTTAGCCTAATGTTAGTATTACATTAAATTTACATATAAACAACACTGCATCACAAATTTATTTGGATAAGTGTGTCTGAACACTTATCCACTTACGTAAAAGCGGTGAGTCCCACCGATCTGAGAACACATTCAGGATGCCATTGGAGGCCGAGCGCAAGCGCGCCATCATGGAAGCGCATCGCTTCCGCATGATGGCGGCGAACCCGTCGACGCACGCATCCACGAACATCCCTGACGCGCTACATCGCCATGGCAACCCCAAAAGCACCCTGAATGCGTTATTGTACTGAACGCGCAGGTCGCTGTATGCCCGCTGGGTATACTTAGTCCACAGGCTGCACGTGTAAAACGACTGGCAGAAGGCCTTAAAAAGCGTTATCTTGACGGAGTCAGTACAGCGTGCAAACCTGCGGGCCAGCATGTTGCAACGGACAGCCAACGACCTGCGCTCCCTGTCTATGTCCAGATTGTCTTTCAAGTCATCAGTGACCCAGTGACCCAAATACTTAAATTTCGAAACCCGACCTAAAGGAGACCCAGAGAGTGAGAGCTCAGGCAGATGCTCGTAGGTTAAAGTACCCGATTTAAAAACCAACCATTCACTCTTAGCGGTATTGTATTTGAGCCCATGAGCCACTGCATAACTCTCACAGATGCTGAGAAGCCTTCTCATTGCACTGATAGATGGGCTCAGCAGCACCATATCATCAGCGTAACTAATGTTGTTCACGCAAACACCGTCCACGTGACAACCCACGTGAGTGCTACTGAGCCTACCTATCAGTTTGTTTATGTATAGGTTGAAAAGGCGGGGGGAGCTCAGACCCCCCTGCCTCACCCCGCAATCCAACCCATACATGTCAGAATACGAGCCTCCCCATTTCACAGTATTCTTCTGACTACTGTACCAATATCTAAACAGTGATATAACATCAGCCGGGACAGCAGTGTCATGTGAGAGCTTATGCCAGAGCAAGTCATAATTGACTAGGTCAAAAGCCCTCGATAAATCCAAGAAGCATGCCATTACAGGAGTCTTTCTGTCTGTATAATATTGGACAGTCTGCTTGAGGCATAAAATTGCACTGTCAGTTGATAAGTTCGGTCTAAAACCAAACTGACCATCCTCGAGCGCGATGTGTTCAGCTAGAATTTTATCAAGCAGACTATCCAATACCTTAGCACAGACAGTGGCAAGCGATATCGGCCTATAGTTGGAGATATCGGAGGCGTCACCAGTCCTATTCTTTATTACTGGTACAACAATCGTATTGGTAAGTTCCACAGGTAGGTAACTATGAGTTAGACAAAGGTTGAAAAACATAGCAAGTACCCGCGGTAAGTGTACCCCAGCGTATTTAAGATGTTCGACGCTGAGGCCGTCGTGACCGGGGGACTTTCCCCTCACCATGTTCTGTATGATTTTCGCAACCTCTTTAGCAGAGAACCTGACAGGGGGAGCCCCGGCCACGGCCGCCCCCGCGCCACTATCTGACGGCTCGCTATAACCACATAAACGCGAGTTTACATTAAAATGTTTTACAAAAGCATTAGCTATATCAGTGGGCTCGCTCACGCCCGCGACGCTCACCGGAACCCCCGATCTATGTTTTAATTTATTCGTTAATTTCCAAAACTTATTAAATTGTTTACTTTCATGGCAAGATGCTAACATATCCATTTTAATTTTTTCTTGATTATTTTGACAATACTTTAATTTAGTTTTAAAACGATTTCGCGAGGTACACATACTTTCATAGATAATTCCAGAAGTAGGTTTGTTGTATGAAAGCCACATTTGATAACACTGTCGGGCGTCGCGGTGAGCCTCGCGAACGTGTTTGTTCCACCCAACTACATAATTTCCTTTATGACGCTTTTTAACTGAACTAGAACAAGTGAGTTCGGCTCCTTTTTTCAAAATACAAACTAATTTATCATACAATACATCTAACACCAACCGATGCTCAGGATTGTGACACGTATTATCAGCACATTTACAAAATTCTAAAGGAAAATCTATTTGTTTTAAGTTGCTATTACAGTAATCAACATAATTATTTATCTGTTCTAAATCCCTCTCACCCCATACAACCTTACTACAAGAAAAGTCGGATCCAATAATTTGTAATGAAATTATTTATTACTGAAAAAGTGTATTTATTTTTAGTATGTAGTTATGAAAAGTTATTGCAAAGTTTTTTCAGTTATATAATAATATTTATTTTATAAATACTAATTAATAATCAGTTTAACCAAGTTAAAAATAATTTATCAAAAAATTAAATGTGTCTTTCATGTTGACTAAGTAACTTTTGTTGCCATTAACCAACATGTTGACCAATGTTAATAGGAATATTTTATAAAACATCTGTCTACTAGAGAAATTATTGAGCAGGAGCCTTGAAGGTGTATAGTACTTACATTAAATCCTAGCTCTTCTACAGAGCCTTATCCTGCCACTGCTAAAGTACCCATTATAGCCAGCACTCTTTCATCGCTAGCTGACAAGGTTTGCCCGCTTGCTGGCCCACCTCCAGTCCCTCTTGCATGGTGCCTTATGGTCAATGCCTTTTTTTTTGTCTTGGACTTCCAATCTGCCCACATCTTTATTGAACAAAAATCAGTCATAGTTATAAGTAGGTACCTATGTTATAAGTAATAAATTTAAATAATACTAATAATAATAATACTAGCCACTCTACCATCACACCAGTCTTTCAAAAAATGTTCATTAGATCCTTACTTTTTTCCACTTGTCTGTAGTCTTGCTGACACCACCACCAACAGCATTCAATATGTTGGTCAGTTCAGTCCACGGTCCGTCTGACCGTACCCGACCTTGTGATCCAGCAAGAGGCCTCGCCAGGTCACCATGACTGTAACATAAACAAACAAACTAACATTCCCATGGCCCTTGAGATCACTTGAGATTATCGGATATTTACGTCTGGGTTCGGGGTGGCGCAGCACGAGTACTTCAATACCGTCACCTCGGCGACCACCATGCCGATCCCGTGACGTCACCCAGCACTCCAACAGCGATGCTGACTGTGATGCCAATCCGGTGACATCACCCTTACACAGCACAGCGATCACCAACACTTATTAATAAAATTTCAAAACAACAATAACTCGCGGGTTCAATCCGATTTGAACTTCTTGACTGACACTGACAGCAAAATTTTCGATACCATAACCAATATTTTTGTTTTTTGGCGAACAAACAACAATTGGCTACGAAATGTTTGTCGTTATGTCAAAAACGATGACGAATTTAGATATCGTTTCGGTACGAAACGATGTTTTTTTCTTTTCTTTTTTCTTCTTAAAAACGTTGCCCCACACTAGGAATTTCTCCTGTATCGTGGGTGCGTTTACAAACATTTAAACTCACATACACAAACAGCCAGACCCGGAACAACTACCTGTAGGCCATACAAATATTTGTTCCGTGCGGGGATCGAACCCGCGACACGCAGCGCAGCAGCCAATCGCTTAGCCACTGCGCCAACCGTGTCGTCACTCGTTGTCGTGTTACTTTGTCTAAGGGCCATTGTCTACCAAATTGCGATAACGATGTCGATTGACCACGTAACTTAACGCGGCATAAGTCAATCCCATACATTTTAGTCTTTTCGAACTTCGTTATCGTTTTTAAATTGTTACTTTGTCTAAGCCCCCTGGGGGCCTAGACAAGTGGCAATCGCTCCGTATCGAATCGATTTCGAAGATCGTTAACGCTTGAGCGATGTCGATCGCCAATTGGTAGACAAAGTTACATTAGCTAACCGAACGTTAAGTCGAAGCGATCATTCGATAAAAGTCAACTTCTTGCCTATGGTTTCGTTATGAAACGTCAAATTCAAGACGTCAATTCTGTCAACCGGGCCGCGTCAAATATAAACAAACTACACTTACGTTTTATTACAGTTCACTTGGTGAAAGTGTTGTCGATCAAAATTGGTGTTAAAATTAACTAAAAATCTAAAAGATTTATTGGTAAGTTCCTCTGAACATCTTTAATTATAATAACTGTAAGTTCTAAAATAACACAACTTTTATTTAAAGAATTCAATAAGTGAATATTACTTGCGATTTTAAGTGATTATAACGATAAACAGGACCTAACCGTAATTTTTTTTTTCGTTTTTAAGGACTGAAATAATGGAAACACGAATGCGTGCAAGTGGTGAACAGTTTTCGACTCTTTTAGAATTCATGGAAAGGTAAGGAAATATTCACGTAAAGCATGAACTTTAACTCTTATCACCAGAGAATGCATTATGTAAACAATGACGTGATCCTAACAATCCGTTGCTTATTGCCCTATTCTTTGTTAAATTACAGTCACGGCGATCTTTCAAATCCATCCATCGCATGTTGACATAAAGATTTTAAACTTCCTTTTTTCAGGGTCCATTACAAATTCACTCATCCCCAACACAGGCTCTAACTCCACCACCTGCCATTCATCAACAAGACACGATTGACGTTGAAATCGCAAAAGCCGTTGGTAGGTATACCTACATATATTTTTTTTAAACTTAGTTAAATATTTGAATCACTCAGGCCAGTTTCATTTTGTTTTCAGAATCTGTAGCATTATCACTGCCCACACCTGCAACTCCTCCGCCTTCTACCAGCTGGCAGCCACCGAACATAAACATCAGCGCTCAGGCTTCGACACCGCATCGGCATGTAACCGCGAGTCCAATCTACCCCTCCGTCAACCAGAAGACAACGTTTACCATCCACACCGCGGTCTGGGGTAATGATGGCTTCTCCTGCACGCGTGGCACTAAGGGCGCGCCAAAGGCGTACACTCACGCCGTTTGACAGCGACGAGCGAATTTGTTGCCGTCGAACAGCAACGCCTTTGGCTAGAGGAGAATCGGGGCAGCTTCATGAGCGGGAGATTCTAAGGATACAGGTCGACCACGAGCGTACCCAAGTATTATCCTCATTAGTAGGCATTACGCAAGCGTGGTTTGACCACTACCGCAGTAAGGACAACACGAAGCGGTTAGATAATGTTTAAATATTTCACAATAGTATTATTTTTATTTTCAGTTATTTACACATTTTTATGAATGTTTAAATTTAGTATAGTTTTTGTTTTATGTATATATTACATACATTTTTATTAAAGTTAAAATAATAATAATTTCATTGAGCCCTTTTTTAGCTACGTAATAAGTAGGCAGTTACTTTTAAGTGTATTTTTTAGATATTATTAGGTTATTTATTTAAGTAGGTCATAGGCAAAATATAGTAGTGGTGGTATGTGCACTGCATTAGTTCTCATAATTTAGAAAGAAAACAAAAATATTTGCCACAAAAGACATGAGTACATACTTATGATAAAACTAAAACTAAGGAAATTTTAATAATAGTACATATTTTAAATGTAAGTGAAGAAAAAAATACGAACAAAAAGAAAAATAAAAAATTGTCGGCTGTTGTTGTGTGCAGCAAACAATGTCAAGGAGAGCCAACTCCTTGACAACACTGAATTAGTACGAAGACTAAAAAGGGTAAAACCTCTGGAGATTGTTTAGTGCAGTGTAAGTGAACTAAAACTATAGTCTTAGAACGAACACGTGAATCAAGTGTCTTGCCCATAGCTTCCAGTAAATAAGAAAGACGTTATTGGACGATTTCTTAATTTTATTAAGTGACATAGCAGTCTAAGTTACATTTGAATTACTTATACGCTAATAGGATAGATTGTAATGTAAATAAACAATCACCAATAGGGTAGTATCCTTAAAAATTCTGTTTGTCTTAAAAAATGAATCACAAAAAAAATATACCACAAAAAAATTATAGGCAGCCTGAAAAAAAATATATGTAAGTACACACAGCAAACTAAAACAAGAATAAATAACGTCTAACTTTTAAAGATTGCTATCAATAAACATTTCAGATAGATACAGAAATGTTTATGAATAGTAATCTTAAAAGTTAGAATAGTACAGCAAGTGATGTAAGGTGCAAATATAAAACCATTGATACACACTAGGTTAAATGCAGCTTGAAAAATCTTTCTGAAAGCCTAGGTACGGTGTATCAATAAAAAGGTTAAGTAAGATTAAAACCATGCGATCGTGCAGAGCATTAGTACTCGTAATTTAGAAAAAAAATGTATTTGCCATAGAGAACGTGCGCGCATAATTAAGATAAAACATACAAGAATAAAGAACAGGAACGAAAGTATAACATCTCAAATCTAAGAAGACAATCTAACTTCTAAAGATTGCTATCGGTATTCCTTTCTAATAGGTACAGAAATGAAGACAAATAGTAATCTTCACAATTATCTATACGCGAATAGGACAGATTGTAATGTAAATAAACTATCACCTATCCTATAGGGTAGTATCCTTAAAATATCTGTTTGTCTTAAAAAATGAATCACAAAAAAAATATACCACAAAAACATTATAGGCAGCCTGAAAAAAAATATATGTAAGTACACAGCAAACAAAAACAAGAATAAATAACAGGAACTAAATGATAATATATTAAATCTGAAGAGACAATCTAACTTTTAAAGATTGCTATCAATAAACATTTCAGATAGATACAGAAATGTTTATGAATAGTAATCTTAAAAGTTAGAATAGTACAGCAAGTGCTATAAGGTGCAAATATAAAACCATTGATACACACTAGGTTAAATGCAGCTGGAAGAATCTTTCTGAAAGGCTAGGTACAGTAATAATAATAATAATAATAATCATTTATTTCAGATTCATCTTGCGATTACATCCATATATGTTAGTACAGTTTCGAGCTTACAAACTAGTATTAGTAAATTTTTAATAAATTTCACAAAAGAAAGTGGCAGGACCGGGTGGACTTCCCGATGCTGGCATATCGAGCGAGCCAACATCGGAGAGTCCCACCGGTCCGCCAGCGCGCGCAGGATGATGTTGGGACTGTCGCGCGTGCGGCGCATGACTGACGCGCACCGCTTACGCATGATGGCCGCAAAGCCGTCTGTCCCCGCCGCCGCGAACATCACGGAGGCACTGCAGTGGCGCGGTAGTCCCATCAGCACCCGGAACGCGTTATTGTATTGAATGCGCAGATCGCCATATGTCCGCTGTGTAAAGCCAACCCACAGACTGCAGGCGTAAAAAGACTGACAGTACGCTTTGAAAAGCGCAACTTTGACAGTCTCCGTGCACCGTGCAAACCTGCGGGCCAACATGTTGCAACGGACAGACAGCGCTCTGCGCTCCCTTTCGATATCTACACTATCCTTACGGTCCTCGGTAACCCAGTGGCCCAAATACTGAAATTTATCGACCTTGTTTAGAACTGTACCACATAAAGTGAAAATCGGAACGAAAGTGTACCGCTTGTTATCCGGTCTGAAAATCATTATTTCACTTTTTGTCGCGTTATATTTGAGCCCGTGGGCCACCGCGTAAGACTCACAAATTTTCAGCAGCTTTCGCAAGGCACCAATCGATGGGCTCAGCAGCACCATATCGTCTGCGTAGCTGATATTATTCACGCACACTCCATCTATATGACACCCGATGCCGGTGCTGCTGAGCTCATCGATCAGCCGGTTGACATACAAGTTGAAAAGCGTGGGGGAGGTCAGTCCCCCCTGTCTCACCCCGCATTCCAACCTGTACTCATCCGAGCGAGAGCCCGCCCATCTTACAAAGTTCTTCTGATTGTAATACCAATGCATAAATATTAGCTTAATTTCTCTAGGTAAACCAGTTTCAACGCTTAATTTTCCCCATAGAATATCATACGATACAAGATCGAACGCTTTCGATAAATCTAGATAACATGCAAACACTGGGGTCTTTCTACTCGTGTAGTACTGTACAGTCTGCTTGAGGCACAGGATAGCACTCTCGGTGGAAAGGCCGGGCCTGAAACCAAACTGCGCGTCGTTTAGCGATACGTGCTTATCCAGGTGCTGACTCAGCAGACTGTCCAGCACTTTGGCGACCATTGTGGCTAAAGAGATTGGTCTATAGTTATTTACATCTGACGCATCTCTCGGCTCGTGCACCCCCGCCACGCTGACGGGAAGGCCCGGTCTGTGATTCATTTTATTGGTGTTTTTCCAGAACTGACCGAATTTCTTATTTGAGTGAAGCTCAGCTATAATGTCCATTTTTATCTGTTGTTGGTTAGTCTGACACCACTTTAATTTCGATTTAAAAGCCCGCCTAGTTTCACACATTTCATTATAAAGACGGCCAGCTCCGGGTTTACCCCCGTATAGCCAAGCCTGAAAACAAAGCCGAGCCCTCCCATGAGCGCCGCGGACGTGCCTATTCCACCCGGTAATGTATGTACCTCTTCGCTTTTCAATAACGTTATAACTACATATAGCAGCCTCTGACAGTATAGAAACAATCTTGTCGTACATACTATCTAATAAAGTTCTATGACTTTTGTTACAGCATATCTTGTCCGAGCAGATTCTTAATTCTGTCGGAAAATCAATTTCACGCAGTCTTGATTGACATACACTATTAAATTTCGCTATTTGGGTTGAGTCACGATCACCCCAGACTATTCTATTTTCACTGAAAGTTGGTAAACAAAACTTAGGCTTCATTAAATTGAAGTTACATTGTATAGACACAGGGTAATGATCGGACCAATAAGTATTATATAACACAGAGGCCGCGGACACAATGTGCCGCGCCGCACTAGTAACAAGACAATGGTCGAGCCAGCGCCGACAACCGTGTGCATCACTGACAAACGTAAAACTGTCCGGTGGCATCAGTTCCAAGTCTACACAGGACCACGATTGATCCGCACAAAAAGATAAAAGTTCATTAGCAAATAACTCACCGGGGTGCGCATTGTAGTCCACTAACATAAACACCGACTCCGTATTATGACTGTCAATTATGGCTGTCATTTCACTAAGACATTGCGTAAATTCCACTAAGTTTTCATTGGCATCTGTAGGCATATACACGGAAAATATCAAAACGGCACGATCACTAAGCTCGATTTTAATCGCGGTGAAACGCACACTATTGCACTTCACCACGGTTACCGTAGGAAACGTGTAACTTTTCTCCACAGCAGGGCAACTCCGCCGTACGGCCTACCGCGTAAGACCCCGGCCGACGTATCCACTGCAGAAGTGCCCGTGCAGGCGAAGTCATCGTCTATCGTGGCCAGGTACCCGAGGTCGTGCGGCAGCAGCCACGTTTCTTGTAGTGCCACAACATCAGCCGAGCGACAAATCTTCCGTACACATTCCACAGATCTCATTACGTTTTTGCAGTTAAAACTTATTGGTTTAATGTTATTCATTATTTTGAAATGCCAATATTCTCGCTCGTCTCACGGACATTTTTCTCATCACGTCTGATGATGTTTATAAATCGACGATAGGCTACACCTTTTGGCCAGAAATCATCACTCAGAAAAACTGCTAACGAGCCTTTAGGTACGAATATTTTATACGATTCGTAATCCTTCGCTATTTTCATATTTACTTTTTCAATGTTAACATTAATTTTAGTCTTCTTCGTAATATAGGTACTAATGTCACACGCGGACACACCCTTTGCCACATCATAAATGTACATAGGAACCTTAGTTTCCGCTGCCATAAAATTACTCCCAGGCTCAGGAATCGCTATTCCTCGCTTCCCAACAAAACGATTTCGAGATCTTCTTTTTTCGACACGAACCCACTGTTCGCTTCGGGCCTGTGTCTTCCATTTCCCTTCTCGTACAATCTCGCCAACGTTTTCTGCTTAGAAACGATGGTGCCTGATCCATTTTTGTCGACCATGTGTCCCACGGCTGAGTCGAGTTGCGGTGATTGAGACTCAGTATGGACAACTGGACTGCGGCCACCAGCCGCCGCGGGGGACGGAGGGCGCGCGCGGGGCGGCGGCGATGCCTCGACGATCGCACCGCACACCGGTGAAGCCACGTTCGCGGACTGAACGGGAGGACACACGAACGACTCGATCAGCTGATCGGTATCATGCGTCATCGTAGCCGCTTCACGTAGTTCGATGGTCGGACCGTTATGCTTATTTTGCAGCGTAATTTCACTACTACCCTCAGACACAGTGTATAAATAAAAAGGTTAAGCACAATTAAAGCTATGCGATCATGCAGTGCATTAGTACTCGTAATTTAGAAAGAAAAAATGTATTTGCCAAAGAGGACGTGCGTGCATAATTATGATAAAACTAAAAGAAACAACATTTAATGAAAGTACATAATTATTGTAAATAATGTTAGGGAAGAAAAAATACTAACTAAAACAGTCAGTCACGCGCGCGCACCCAACAGCGTCGGGTCAGTTTTTGTATACGGAGCGTGGATTCGTGTGTTGTAATAAAATGACGAACGTTGCAAAGTGCAATGTGTGTAATATCATCATTGATGAGATGTTGTCATACATACAAAATAAAGTGTCACTCATAGACGAAGAATCGCTAGTGCGTATCTGCAAGGCTGCATTCACAAGTGATGAAATCAAGAAGGCCCTTATCGATTTGCTACTTTCAACTGCAAGAATGTGAAACGCTCCATTAATGACGTCAGAGACTTGTGCCGTACGTGTGACGTAGTTTGTCTCCAGGAAACTTGGCTGATGCAGCATGAATACCCTTTATTGGCACGATCGACAGCGGTTTTGGGTACACTGCGACGTCTGCAGTTGATACATCTGCGGGGATATTGCGCGGGCGTCCCTATGGCGGCGTTGCGTTGCTATGGAGATATAGTGCGTTTAAACAGGTGTCAGTGCTACAGTGCGATAACGCCCGTATTTGTGCCATTAAAATTACAACGAGTGATAGACAAGTGATCGTAATGAGTGTTTACTTGCCAACTAACTCTGTCGATCATTTACAAGATTTTACTGATTGTTTGAGTGAGATATGTGCCATTATTGACGAATATGGAATCGAATCTGTTTTTATTTTAGGCGACTTTAATGCGGATCCGGGTGAGTTGTTTTTCAGAGAACTTATGCATACTTGTAGCGACCAGCAATGGTCATGTATAGATATAGATATGCTAGGGTTAGACTCGGGTACTTTTACTTTTATAAGTGATGTGCACGGGACTAGCAGCTGGCTGGACCACTGTTTAGCTACTCACTCGGCTAAGCAGACTGTTGTTAATGTAGATGTTAATTATGACACTCTGTGGTCTGATCATTTCCCACTTGTGATTAATAATAATAATAATAATAATAAGTTTATTGACCATAAGTTCAGGTTACAGTACACCAGTAATACATATTTCCATAGTACATAGTATAGGGCACACTCACTTACGTTCAACTATACTAAGTTAGAACTTATCTATAACAAGTAGTAAAAGAAGTAGAAGAACATTTAAATTATTATAATGCTATCACAAGTAAAGCAATGGTTCACCTAGTTGATAAAATATGTAAATGCCCAAATGACGGTATACAGAGAAAAGTTCTTTACCTCCCGTGCTAGTCAAGGACTGTGTTACGGCAAGGTAAGATTCTCGCTCATGGAATAATAGTCATAATGTAAACACGTTAAGACACTTTTTACTAAATACATTGGTTTTGTTTTGAATCATAGATGACGATAACGAGTTACAAGCTTAGCGTAAAACAAGTAGTATATGCAAAGGAATCAGACAATGCAACTACTAACGTTATTTCAATGTAAACAATTTTTTTTTTTTTTTTTTCACAAAAACAATGTTTGTTTCGAATTTGTAATAAGACAAGCGTGTTAAATACAGAATAAAAATAAAAAAGTTGTTCCTAAAACTAAAATAATATGATTAAGAGTAAAAGCATAAAGTACTAATTAACTAAAGTTGCATTTGTTTGTTTGTTTTTTATTTTTTATAACTAGAAAGTATTTTTTTTTTTTTTCAAATGTATTTACGTGTGTACATGTAAATATGTATAATTCAAATAATGTTTGTCTTTTATCTCCAATTTATAGTGATTACTTTATAGTATATATATTTATATATATTAGTTACATATTTATGTAATGTATTTATTGTTTATATAAACTTATTTAGTACTTATCAGTATTTATTTAAATATACATATATTTATAAATAAAATATTACTGACATATTTGTATAAGTTTTTCAGTCTGTTCATAATCCAGGTTACTCAGAAACTCATCCAGTGCCCTTCCACACACAAATCTCGTTGATTCTTTAAGAGGTTTATTTTTACTTATGCGATTGTACAATAGAGGAGCCAAGAAATAAGAGAAACACTGTGCAAAAGTGGTTTTGCATGCTGGGACGTCATATACCTCATGCATTCTTCTATGAGATTTGGAAACAGGTTTCTCGTAGAGATGTTGTCTCAGGACAATTTTTTTGATAAAGAGTTGGCGAATATTTAGGACTCCAAACTCTTTGTACAACGCAGTTGTAGGATACCTGATTTTTTTTAAATTTATCACTTTTAGAATACATCTATGGGCCCTTTCTATTTTTATAAGAGTACTTTTTCTAGCACCACCCCAGGCAGAGATACCATAAGTTACTATCGATTGGCACAGTGCAAAATATACAGTTTTGCTCGTAGCTTTGTCATTTAAATTTCTTATTTTTTTAAAAATCGGTATAAGTTTACGAATGCGAGATTTTAGATTATGAACATGTTGTTTCCAATTTATATTTTCATCGATCTCAACTCCAAGGTATTTTATACTTTTAGTATGAGATAAGACAGGGCACACGCAAATACTTGCAGCAGAACAATTTGAGGAATGTGCTTTTAAATTAAAGTCGGCAGGTAGTAAATTATTATTTTTTATACTAAATGTTAGAAATTTTGTTTTTTTAAGATTTAATGTAAGCAGATTGCAATCAAGCCATTCAATTATATTTTTAAGACCAATCTCGGCGGACGATTTGACATCACTCCATGTTTTTTGTTGAAATAAGATAACAGTATCGTCAGCAAAAGTGATCACTTCTGAATCGGGTAATTCAATGTCACAAAGATTATTTACATAAATCAAAAATAATGTTGGGCCAATTACTGATCCTTGTGGCACACCGAAAACAACATTAAGCTTAGCGCTAAGGTTATTACCAATTTTTACAGCCTGTGTCCTATGACTAAGATAGTTTTTAAAAAGATCAAGTGGTACACCTCGAATCCCTATAGCCTCCAACTTGCAAATTAGTAGAGGGATTGAGACAGTATCAAAGGCTTTGGCTAAGTCTAGAAAAACACCAACACATTTATTCTTGTGGTCGAGATTCCTAGCTACATTGGTAACTAGATGTTCAACCGCATCTATTGTCGATTTGTTCCTTCTAAAGCCAAATTGATTATTAGAAAGAACATTATTTTTTTCCATATAATTTACAAGCCTAATATTTATTAGCTTTTCCAGGATTTTAGCCATAGTAGGTAGAAGCGATATTGGACGATAATTAGCGATACTGTCTCTTTCCCCCGACTTGTAAACTGGTATAACAATTGAGTCCTTCAACACATTAGGAAACTTTCCACACGTAAAACATAAGTTGAATATGTGTGTCAAAGGTTTACTGATAAAGTTTACACTTCTTTTCAAGAACATAGAAGATATTCCATCCCAACCAGTAGAATTAGTATTTTTTAAGGACATAACAATTTTATAAACTTCTGTTACATCAGTTTCCAATAACACAAACGAGTTAATCGGGCCGTGTTTACATTTAAACTTTTGCACAAGATCATTTTCTGTAAGATTTAACTTTCGTAAGATGTCAGTTGATAGTTTGGATGCCATATTAGTAAAAAAATCATTTACAAAATCAACCGATTCTTGAGGAGTTGATTTTATTGTTAATAATTCACAAGGCCCTTGCGATTTTTCAGAGTGAATTTAGATTACATACACGCTTAATGACATTCCAGGTTTTTTTAATATCACTCTTGACAGCATTTAAATCTGCTTTATCGTGCTCATTTTTTAAATTGTGCAGAATATTATTACAATGATTTCTGTAACGCTTGTAGGTAAGCTCCAGATCTTTATCATTCGGTGCCTTTTTATGCCTTCTGTGCAACGTATCCCTGAACCTAATGCAACGCAATAGACCAGAGGTTACCCATGGTTGAAAAGTCTGTCGCCTGTTAGGCATGGTAACCTGGTAACTGCTCTTTTGTTTGATTTCAGATAAAGTTTCGATGAGCAATTCAGTCGCATTATTTGGATCTTGCAAAGTTGTTATATCATTCCAATCAAATTCCTGCATAAGTTTAAAAGCTTTCTCATAATTTAGTCGTAGCGATGTCTTTTCTGGCCTTTTATACTTACTTTTCCTTGCTATAGGAATAATACAGTATATAGTACTGTGGTCAGTAACTGACGATTCACAGACTATTGTCAGCATTTTAGAATTAGGTTTTGCGAAACAGTGATCAATGCATTTATTGAGGCGCGTAGGAAATTGATGGCTAGGTAGTAGACCGTATGTGGCAAGAAGATTCAAATATTCATCGGATTTCTGGTCAGTATTCTCTCTTTCTAGTATTAAATTTAAAACCTTAGCAATAAATTCTCTTTCACCGCGATCTTAATTACTATATTCGATTAATTCATTTAAACATAACAAGATATTATGGTAAATACATTTCCGTTACTTACTTGTTCATTTATTAATCCGTGGACAATGGTGTGGGTTATATGTTTACCTATTTGTGTAAAGAATCATAATTGTAAAACTTAACATGTAACTGTTTTTTTGTCCCTAATAAATAAAATAAAATAAAGTAGTATTGCAACTGACGTCAACATTTAAGTCCCCGGTTAGATAAATATTGGGTACGTGTTTAATGTCTATTAGGAGTTCTTCCAAGGACCCAACAAAATTGGCGAGAGACGCAAACGATGGTGATCTGTATATACAAATAAAAGCATGGCTTTTACCCATTCTTATCACCAAGCAGTCCGCATCGGCCAAATTTTGCTCATATACTGTGACATGTGGTAAATAGCTCCTAATATAGACAACTACACCACTGTTCTGGTTAATATGGTTTCTAGTATGAAATGAGTCAAACTGCTCTAGTTTAGGTATCAGGTCTGAATTTTGTAGCCAACATTCGGTGAGAATAATAATATCATAGTCTATTTTACTCCTAGCAATAAAAACTTTGAAATCTTCAAGATTTTTATGTATGCTTCGTATATTTTGAACAATAATTCTAAGAGATGATTCCGTTCCAAGTTTGTATTGTGGAAACGCTTCTGGATCCTCGACCAAAAACGAATCACCAACGTTGATAGTATTATCAACCTCGGTGACCACCTCATCTATATTGCTACCCATAACAACCATATTTATCACTAATAGTAGCAAAATTATATTTTTGGTCGACGATTGTAGCCTCTGAGATATAAAGTACCAAATTAATTTTATTATTGCTGGACATGAAGTTTGCGTAGTAGACTGGTATTAATAATGTCATATAGATTTCTAGATATGATATATAAAATAAAATATACGAGTAGTGTATAAATATTACCAGATAATATATAATAATTAAAATGCACATAATATTATTGTGAGAGTTTAAAAAAGTAAAAAAAAATAGTAAGCAAAGATAAAAAATACCATATTTTCACATGATCTTCAACAACAGCTAGTCATTCAGAGGTGATATCCTTAAGTTGATTTAGAGAATTGATGACTATGGCAGGCTGTCCGTCTTCCTTACGTAGGAGTATGTTTCCTCTTGAAGCCCAGCAGTACTTGTACGAACCATTTTTCGTCAGTTCTCGAGCGGCAGCCAAAATCTTTTTAGACATAAGAGTTAGAGACTCCGATATATAAACCCGTGAGAAAGCTCCGGTAAATCCTAAGATATCCGTGCTTAAAGGTCTATCTTTGTTGCCAGAGTTGTATTTTTTCACAGCTTTTAGCAGTACTTCTTTATTTTTAGTGTTCTGGTACTCAATAACAATTGGTCCCTTCTTCTTACCTCTTCTATAAATATCCGTATGTTCATCAATTGGTGGTATTTTTAGGGTGTTACATACGTTATTAACAATATTCTGCACATCTTCGTTTTCGTGTTGAGGAATATTTCTTATTTCTATTGTGTTTTTCAATAATTGCTTTTGCATAACGTTTAACTGAGTTTCCAATAGGTTAATACGCTCTATAGCTGCTTCATGCTTTGTTTCAAGGGTTAACACCCTGTCGCGGATTTCCTTGTAATTGGCAGCATTTTCTTCGAGTTGTTTTTTTATTTCGAGGTTGGACTGGAGTATCTCACTATTTTGCAGCTTAATTACAGAAATCTCAGTGGTCATCATTTCCTTGAAGGACTTTAGAAGGTCACTTTTTAGGTCCTCAAGTTGTTGATCGTCAGGATTTCTCCGTTTTCTTATGTTAATATTTCGTATACTTTCTTGGTCTTGTGATACATTTTCAAGGGTAAGATCTGGATGTGACGAGGACTTAATCGGTGATCGTTGCATGTTATCTGGATTCCTTGCATATACTACAATCTCTGGCCGACTGCCGTGTAGTGTGAGTGACGACGTCACACGTCCAGCGCACGAAGATAGCAGCAGCGCGGGCGGCGCAGGAGCAGGACAGCAATTATGAGGTGGTTCCTTTTCCCTCGCGGGTCGCGGGTTCGCGGGAGCACCTCCGCTGCGTGGATGGTAGGTGTACGCGATAATGATAATTAGGCAGTCAAAATTATGCACTAGTATCGGGTAAAGTAAGCAACTTATTGATGCGGAGCAAAGAGATTATGTGTAATTTAAAATTACTGACCCCTAAGGTCACGTCACAAATTACTAATGTAAATAAAGATGTAGTATGGGGTATAAAAAGTGAGGACCAAATATCTATTTATGCCAAAGAGTGTCATAAGCGACTTAAAGTAATTGACTTCCCTCCTGAGTGTGTGACGATTTTTTTTGTAGTGACCGTGGCCACAGGCTTGTTTTGGATACCCTTTACTCCGACATTGTGACTGCCCTCCGTGACGCGGCAGTGGCGAGTCAGGGAAGTGCGGGGAAGGGCGGGGTTGGCCCGCGCATAGCCGGGTGGAACAAACATGTCAGCGAGGCTCACAGGGTGGCCAAATCTAAGTTCCTCGATTGGGTGTTGTGTGGTAGGCCTAAGTCAGGATGTTTATACAGAGAAACGTGCGATAGCAGAAGAGTGTTCAAGTCTCGATTGAAATGGTGCCAAAATCATCAGGACCAAATAAAAATTGACGCTCTAGCTGTGAAACATAGCAAGGGGGATCTCCGCGGTTTCTGGAAGGGCACCAAAAAAGATAACTTACGCCCTGGCCTTCCTGTGAGCAACGATGGTGTGAATGATCCGAAGGAGATTGCGAATCTTTTTAAGTATCATTTTTCGGTAAAGACTCCTTTGGGTACAGCGACGGAGGTACACAATGCTGACGTAAACAGTCGAGTGGTGGGGGCTACCTTCTTGGCGAAGGACGTTACAAAAGCCATAAGGCTTATTTCGAGAGGTAAGTCCCCGGGTCATGATGGGCTCAGCATTGAGCACCTGCAGCATGCTGGACAGCACATTGCTAGGGTCTTGGCTATGTTTTACTCGCTGTGCGTGAGCCATTCCTACCTGCCAGCCGATTTTATGAAAACGGTGGTAGTGCCTGTAGTGAAGAATAAAACTGGTGACCTTACTGATAAGAGTAACTACAGGCCTATTTCTCTTGCCACTGTAACTGCTAAAGTGTTTGACGGTTTGCTTAACACACAGTTAAATAGATCGGTAACACTGCACGATAACCAGTTCGGGTTTCGTCCCCGGCTGTCCACAGAAAGTGCTATACTGTGTCTTAAGCATACCGTCAAATACTACACAGATCGTAAAACACCCGTGTATGCATGCTTCCTTGATTTGTCCAAGGCTTTTGACCTTGTAAGGTATGACCTGCTGTGGAACAAGCTGAGGAGCATAAATTTGCCGCCGGAACTCATCAGCATGTTCCAGTACTGGTATGCGCACCAGTCTAATAGTGTTAGGTGGGCAGGGGCAATGTCGGATACGTATCAGCTCGAGTGCGGAGTCAGGCAGGGTGGCTTAACATCTCCTACCCTGTTTAATTTGTATATAAATGATCTGATCGTGGCGCTCAGCAGCCAGCATGTCGGCTGTCACATTGACGGTACTTGTGTCAATAATCTAAGTTATGCGGACGACATGGTACTGCTGAGCGCTTCGGTCTGCGGCTTAAGAAAGCTGTTGCAGGTATGTGAGGAATATGCCTGTGGTCACGGTTTATTGTATAATGTAAAGAAAAGTCAGTGTATGATCTTCGAGACCGCTAGTGCAAAGTGTCCGAGAAGCGTACCTCCGGTCAGACTTAATGGGGTTCCTTTGGAAAGGGTTGACCAGTTTACATACTTGGGGCATATTTTGACTGTCGACCTTAAAGATCACGCAGACATAGAACGGGAGCGGAGGGCGTTGTCTGTTAGAGCCAACATGATTGCCCGTAGATTTGCGCGGTGCTCTAATGTAGTTAAGGCCTCGCTCTTTAGAGCGTATTGTACATCGATGTACTCGTGCAGTCTGTGGGCTCACTACTCTAACAGAAGTTATAGCGCCATCCGCGTCCAGCACAATAACGCGTTCAGGGCGGTGATGGGGTTACCTCGATACTGCAGCGCATCGGGTATGTTCGCAGAGGCGCGTATCGACTGCTTTCACGCGACCATGCGCAAGCGCGCCGCGTCCTTGATGCGCAGGGTACGGGTTAGCCCCAACATCGTACTGGCGATGATTGCGGGAAGGCTGGACTGCCCCTTCATCCGACATTGTTCCAGCAGACATGTTGCTGTACCAATGTCGGAGAGAAGATATTAATTTTATTGTTTAGATGACATTTTTTTTTTATCTCCTTTATTTTTAAGTATTTATTTATGACATTTTTAAATATTAGAATATATCAAAATTTTTGGTGACATTATTATTATTTTTGGTTAATTTAATTTGATTTAATGTAATTTGATTATTTTGTGGTAGTTTAATTTTATTTGATTATTTCTTGTATGTCTGGCAATGGGTGTTATTTACCTGAAAATAAATGAATTTAATTTTTTTTTTTTTATCAAAAAATTCATCCGCATCGTTGTCAACGGGAAAAGTGCCCAGAAGGCTGGCAGCATTGCCACGTTGAATGGCAATTTTGCTTTAAGCTTTTTGCCATATAACAAAATGAAGTACACACAATAACCTTTTCAACGATGAAAGTTACATTACTATTGAGTAGGTAGACCGCGTTGCTCATTCTCCTTTATCAGATAAATCATTATTTACCAATCATAGATGTAATAAATTTCAATAAATATTTTATAAAAAATAGTGTTTAAGTTGGCTTCCCCCTAAGGGGAAGGGAATTAATGATATTATGTAAATATCATTAATTTACATGACGTTTTATAAAAAGAGCGACGTTATAGTATCTGCCATGGATACCAACGTCTGGGTGCTGTTGCAAGTTAAAGAGTTCTGCAAGATCAGGTTCCGCATCTGTTCTAGGAGTGTGTAATTGTGTCTGATTCGATCGGTAGAATTTTAAACCGTAAAATACTGGTATTAGGGTTTCAAATCCAACCGACCGTAAAAAAAAAAAAAAATCTTGTCTTATGCAGCAAATAAGACAGGAAAAATAATGTAACAAATATGTTTAGCAGCAGTAATCGTGTGATGTGTGTGTGTCTGATCAAAGCACGCCCGGTAGGATTCAAAACCGTAAAACACTGGTATTAGGGCTTTAAATCTTACCGATCGAATAACATAATTGTTTCTGTCTTATGACTGCATCAGACAGTAAAAATAATGTAATAAAAATGTTTAGTAGCAGTAGTGGTGTGAAGTGTGAGTGTATGATCAAAGCACGCCCGGTAGGATTAAAAACCGTAAAACACTGGTATTAGGGCTTTAAATCCTACCGACCGTATTACATATTCTTTTCTTGTCTTATGCAGTCAATAAGACAGGACAAGTAATGTAACAAATATGTTAAGTAGCAGTGATAGTGTGATGTGCGAGTGTCTGATGAAATCACGAATGATAGACGACCGATGTGGCGCGGTGGGCGAAGGTCCGCCTGCGACGCAAGAGGTTGCGGGTTCGATTCCCGCCTTGGTACAAATGTTTGTACGATCTACAAATATGTGTACCGGGTGTTCTGGGTATTTCCTATGTATAATAAAAAATATCTATCTATGTAATGTATTGTATTAAGTATATCAGTCACCTAGTACCCATAACACAAGCTCTGCTTAGCTTGGGGCTAGATGATGCTGTGTGGATTGGCCAGCAATATTTATATTTATATTTTATTTTATAGGATTAAAAACCATAATACATTGGTGTTAGGGCTTTAAATCCTTACGATCGTATTACCTATTTTTTCCTGCCTCATGCAGTAAATAAGACATTCAAAATAGTGTAATAAAAATGTTTAGTAGCAGTAATAGTGTGAATGGTTAGTGTAATAAATATGTTTAGTAATAGTGGTAGTGATAAAACCCGGTAAGATAAAACCATAATACACTAGTATTAGAGTTTTAAATCTAGGGTAGATATGTTTAAGATGCTGGACTGGAAAGGAAAGGGCATAAACATAAACGGCGACTACATCTCACACCTACGATTCGCAGATGACATAGTCTTAATGGCGGAGTCGCTAGATTTTCGTTTGAAATCGACATTATTATACTGACTGAGTGCTGGATTAATGACCATAAGCCTATTCCTGTTCTTGAAAATTATGAACTTTATTACACTAAAACACGTTTAAACCAAAATGGAGGTATTGTTATATATGTAAAGAAACACATTAAATGTACAGTTGAGGAACCTGAGGCATTGGGTGCAGAATTTCTTTTGGTAAAAATTCATCCAGACATTAACATACTAGCTGTTTATAGATCTCCCTCCATACACTGTACTAATAATTTCTTAAGTTCTTTAGACAGTACGACCATTAAATTCAAAAAATATTGTTATTGCCGGTGACATTAACATCGATATCAAAACAAATAATACAGACAGGAATAGTGCCTCTTATTTAAATCTGACTGCGGAACTAGGACTATTACCAGCACACACATATCCGACAAGGTTACAAAACTGTTTGGACCATGTCATGTTAAAAACATGTCTGGCTGCTTCAATATTTGTATTAAATTGTACAGTAACTGATCACGAATCAAATCAAATCAAATCAAACTTTATTTGTGAACATAGGTATTACAATAAAGGTTTTATGTATACAATACAGTTCAGTCGATCTCTATGTCCTACCAATGAAATTGGTGTACAAATCTATTCATGTTTTATATAGTAATAAGTCTGAATTTATACAGTAAAAAGTCAAGTTCAAGTAAATAATGTCAATTAAATCAAAATTCGAATAAATGGTACTTATCAATTAATCAATTATAATTTATTTTTTTCATGCATGTCAAAGGTTAATTGTTTTGTTAGTAATGTCACATTTTATCATTTATTCAAAATTCTTCTATGGAGTAGTACGTCTTATCTAACAAAAATAAATACAATTTACTTTTAAATTTGCGGATAATATCTTCACTCCTTATACATTTTGGTAATTTATTATAGACCCTTGGTGCCATTACAAAGATACTATTTCCATATAGCGCAGTTCTAGACCCAACTGTCTGTAACCGATCACAACGGCGCTGACTAGTTACTCGAGCAAATTTATGCAAATTATTTTTGACGAACATAGACGTTTCATATATGTACAGCGAGGGCATCGTTAATATTTTTGTACTTTTAAAAAACGGTTTGCAGCTCTGTTGTCTTCAAATTGTAGATAGCTCTAATGCACCTCTTTTGGCACTTAAATACCATTTCTTTACCCGTGGCGTTCCCCCAAAATATAATTCCGTATCTCAATGTTGAGGCTACTAAACCATGGTAAGCCGTTAAAACTGTTGCTCGATTGGCCGTTTTACTTAACATATGCAAAGCATAGGATTGTTGGTTAAGCTTACTGCATACTTTGTCAATATGGGAATTCCATTTTAAAGTGTTTTCTATGTTTAGTCCAAGAAATTTAGTCTCATTTGTTTCATTAATAGTTTTGTCCTTGTATTTAATATTTAAGTCTAAATTGTAATTAACTCTCTGTTGGAACTTCATTAATACCGTTTTGTCAAGATTTACAACCAAATTATTATTTTGTAGCCAATTCACAACTGATAGTAGTGTAGAATTAATCTCAGGCTCTAATTTACTCACGTCGTCACAATTGAAAAGTAAAGTGCTGTCATCTGCAAACATTGTCATAGGATATGATGATGCTGTCGGAAAGTCATTAATATAAATAATAAATAGGAGTGGCCCCAGTACACTACCTTGTGGTACTCCATAATTTACCGTTCTCAAGTTAGTTTATGGTTAATTAAGGATTTTTTGGAAATTCTACTGATTGTTCGAATCTGTGTTATTATGTATCCGTTGTCCTAAGCAGCAAAATAACACTAAGAACTTTTACACTAGCATAGACTATGAGGCTGCCATAACACACCTAGAAACATTCATCAATAATGACACGGATGCGAATGAAGCCGCCACGCTTTTCGTTGAGACTATCTCTGGAGCGGTGAAACAGCATTCAAAGGTTCTCACTAGACCATGTCGAAAAAGAATTCTGAAGCCAAACTACACAGAAAATTCTCTAAACAGCCACAAAATCAAATTCTGGAAACTACTTATAAAAGATACCGCAATTTTTGTAACTCGTTACTTAAAAAATTAAAACGAAGTTACGAAAGATCTTTACTGCAAAACGCGGAAAGCAACAAAGACAAATGGAACGCAATTAAATCTATAACAAACACGAAAAAACAAACATCCTGTGCTGATAAACTAATACCAATAACTAAAAGTCCTTCACAGGTAGTAGACGAAGTAAATTGCTATTTCGCAAATATAGGTAAACAGCTCGCAGATGACATTGATATGCAAATTACAACACCATATAATTTTAGTATGTCCTCCACACCCAACTCTATCGTGCTGCTCCCCCCGGACGAAGCAGAAGTCGAAGTACTAATAACGAGCCTAAAAAATGACAGTGCCGTTGGATGGGACTTTGTTCCAGCTAAGTTTCTCAAATTAGCTAAACATATTATAATTCCCCAATTAACAAAGCTTATCGAAATATGCTTTAATCAAGGTGTCTTCCCAAAAGCCTTTAAAAAATCTATTATTACCCCTGTCCACAAGTGTGGGGTGAAAGACAATATTCGAAACTATCGGCCCATTTCTGTTCTATCAACTATGTCAAAAATATTGGAAAAGGTGCTTAACAGTAGACTCGTTAATTTCCTAGAACGTAACAAAATACTATCAGACGTCCAATATGGTTTTAGGTCGGGAAAGAGTACCGAAGACGCAGTTAGTGAACTGACAAGTCATATCACGCGTAAACTTGACATGAAGCAGAAATGTGTTGGAGTTTTTCTTGATTTAGCAAAGGCTTTCGATACTGTCTCAATTCCCGCCCTTGTGGATAAGCTGGATAGGGTTGGTATTCGTGGAAATGCCTTCAATATTTTTAAACACTTCCTCCATGACCGCACACAGAAAGTTAAAATAAAAGAATACATAAGTTCTGATGCCAAGGTAACCTACGGCGTCCCACAGGGCAGTATACTCGGCCCTAGCCTTTTCCTCATATATATAAATGACCTGTGCCAGCTATCACTTGAAAATGGTAAAGTCTTCACTTATGCTGATGACACAGCATTAATATTTCATGGGGACACCTGGGATGAGGTCTGACAGCTCACTGAATCAGGCTTACATAAAGTCGGTCACTGGCTTAGAACTAATATTCTAACACTGAACATCTCAAAATCCACATACCTACAGTTCCACTTCTCCAAAATTCAACCACCAGACACAATCATTAAGCTACACACATGCAACTCACCAAGCATAAACAGAGACTGCTCTTGTCTGTCTATACAAAAAGTCACACATGTCAAACATCTTGGCATTTTGGTGGACGAAAAACTTAGCTGGCGACAACATATTGATCTCACTTCTACGCGAATCCGAAAGCTAATATGGGCTTTCAAAAGGTTGAGACATTTGACAGACTTTGAATTGTTACGCAGGGTATACTTTGCCCTGGCGGAATCTGTGCTGAGCTACTGTATTGTGGTTTGGGGTGGTGCATGTAAAACTTTTATGATACACCTAGAAAGAGCTCAGAGATCCTTGCTTAAAAGTAATGACTTAAACCCTTTTTATTCCCTACTACGTCATTATATGAGCTGTGTAAAGTACTCACTGTTAGGCAAACCTATATTCTGCAGGTTGTTGTCAAACAACACAGTATTACACTCTACAACGACAAACACAAAAATAGACGAACCACGCCTGACGTCTGTGTACCTATTCGTTGCCACACAGCTTCGGCTAGGCGACAGCGTCACCACCAGGCCATCTATTTATATAATAAATTAAACAGGACACTTAATATTTATCCCCTAACAATCCACGAAACGAGACAAACAGTAAAAACTTTGTTGCTTTCATACGGATACGATGAAACGGAAGTTCTAATGCAACGAATGTAAAGCATAATGGTATATCTCATCAAAATCACATAGGAAACACTCTAATTTACGGCTGCACCCTCTCTCACTTACACATCCTCTCTCACATACACATCCTCTCTCCCTCATACACCCCTACACACCACTTACACACTTACAGTTACTCACTCACTCATGCACTATGTTTGTAATAATTGTCTTTTTCTTACTTTTCTTTGTTTTTGTGTTATATGTATCATGTTGTAACTAAGTTATTTAAATTATTAAAATCTTAATTTATTCAGTACATTTGTAATTATCAAAGTAAAATTCAAATTATATAATAACTTTTCTAACAAATATAAATTATTTTTTGTAAATTTTTCGTGTTGTAAAGGTTTAATTGTTTTTAATAATTGCATACTATAAACACCATGTATTTAGGAAGAAGAAACTGACTCCTGAAATACAGGTATTATATATCTAGCTCTGGAGTCAGGGCTTCACTTAAACTGTAATTAATGTTATGCAAATAAACAATTCTTATTCTTATTCTTAATAAGACAGCAAAATAATGTACGTATGATATATATTATGATATGTGTAGTAGTAGTAATGCTTACTTTTGTTCAAGAAACACTTGTTTTAAACAGTTAAGGACCAATGGATTCCGCATCTTAATACTATAAATAATAAATAAATAAAAAACACACCTATAAACTTTGACGGAATAGAGTTCCAGATATAGTAATAGTTTTCTAATAAGGCCGAAACAGTTCCAAGAGACGTCAGTAGAAAGAAATCATTATTGAATTCATCTAGAATTCAAGGAACAAGAAGAAAAAGATAGTAGTGAAAACCTTAAATATAGTAACAAACACGGAATAAAGACACTTTTAAAAAGTACGTTTCGAAATAATGAAAAGACAGTATAAGCTGGCCTTGCATTCTACTGAAACTTCGGACTTCATTAGGCCAGCTCATGGTGAAACTGTTCCACCGACTTGCTACTTTCTGTACTGAAGTAAAAAACGTATTTTTTAAAGTACGATACTTATTACACTTCTTTAACCTTTTGACCGCCATCGTCAGAAATACGTGATAAGCAAACACATGCCCTGTACGCCAACGTCACAAATAAGTATAACATAAGTAAGTATATAAGTATAACATAAGTAAGTATAACACAAAATAAACAATTAAATCATTAGTTTTGTATGTGTTTAGTTATATATCTTAAAAGTTGAAGCTTACAAGCTCGTTTTATTGCATGAAACAAATTAAAATACACCATGGATATGAATGGATAAATATATGATAACAAAGAAGAAATTAAACGTTTTTATTAAGAAGGTTCGGTGTGGAGTGCACGCTCGTGCGTTTATGCTCAGGCGGTCAAAAGGGTCAAACATAACGACGTACGGATAACTCAACATTGTATTGTATGTAAATGTTACAATAAGTAATACAAGATAATGCAACAATTTTGCTAATTAACTAAACAGCAGAAATATTATATGGTAAAAAGGTTCAGTAAGGGGCTGCGCAAAAGTACATAGGAAAACGTAGTTCCTGTGTCCTGTAGCGGCGATCAGATACAGTCGCCGTTTACTACTTCTGGTCACTGGTACAATTCGTTGCTTGTTCTCCGATGGACTTCCATGAAGAAACATTATAATAGGTCTTTACCTATGAAATTGCCGTTTTGTATGAAAAAATTTAAATGAATTTTTTTCATGTATTTTTTATTTGTATTAATCGAAGTAATCACCCATGCAATCAATGCATCTTTGCCAACGCAGTGGCAGTTTATTGATGCCCTTCTTAAAGAAATCAGCTGGACGGGAGGCAACAAATTCTTCAAAGGCATTTTGTACTGCCTCTCGGGTATTGAATTTTTTTCCCGCCAAGAAGTTATCCAAATTCTGGAAAAAGTAGTAGTCTGTAGGCGCAAGGTCTGGTGAGTAGGGCGGATGACGGAGAGCTTCCAACCCCAGTTCTTGCAACTTGGAGACCGTCTGCTGTGCAGTATGAGGTCGCGCGTTGTCGTGCAGGAGCAGCGGAGACGAGCGATTGACCAATGCTGGTTGGAGATGTGCCAGCTTCTCCATCATTGTGTTCAATTCTTCACAGTACACATCTGCAGTAATGCTCACCCCGTTTGGTAAGAAGCTGTGTTGAATCACACCGGCGCTAGACCACCAAACAGTGACCATCACTTTTCTTGGGGTAAGTTTTCGTTTAGGGCATTGTTTAGGTGCTGAACCAGGATCCAACCAACTTGCTGAGCGCTTGCGGTTATCAAACAGAATCCATTTTTCATCGCAGGTAACAATGCGGTTCAAAATTCCTTCATTTGTGTGTCTGTTGAGCAGTGCAAGGCACGTCTCGACGCGTACTTCGCGCTGGCGATCATTGAGTTCGTGGGGCACCCATTGGTCAAGCTTTTTTACCTTGCCAATTTGACGCAAATGGACCAATATTGTTTTGACGCTAACGTCGAAAGCTGCTGCTAATTCAGCCGTAGATTGTGTATCATCAGCTTCCACAATCGCCTTTAATTCGTCATTGTCGACCAAAGTCTTCGGACGACCGCGAGGTTCATTTTTCAGGTCGAAATTTCCAGAACGGAAGGGAGCAAACCAATAACAGGTAGTGCGTTGGTTTGTAGTGTTAGCTCCGTAAACGTCGTTGATGTTGCGTGCCGCTTGTGCCGCGTTGCTGCCACGACGGTACTCATATTCCATAATTACTCGAATTTTTAACGTATCCATGATGACGAAAAAGATTTAAATGCGATGAAAATGTAACACTAATCAATAAACAAATGACTACTTTTGGAAAAAAAAATCCATGTTTTTAAAATAAAATTAATTTGAAATTAGAATTCTTAGCCAAACAAAAAATATTTTGATTTGAAATGGCCAGTACTGCAGAACGGCAATTTCATAGGTAAAGACCTAATATTTGATTATTCTTCGACGTAGACAATATGTACAATTTGTGAGGAATACTGTTAATGTTGCTTGTGTCTTGAACTGACGACTTTTAGTATCCAGTTACCAACACCGAACACTTTTTGAATGTGGAGCGCAGGAAGTGGCTGATTTCATACGGTATCTATGGAAATCAAATATTAATTGGTAGCTTGTATCCGACACAAAACGCAAGTGTCTTACCTAAAAGAAGGATCTGTAAAAAATGATTTGTTTTATTTTAAAAAGATTATTGGTGTGTACAATACAAACAATAAATTTTAACCTTGAGCAGCCCGGAGACTGGATTTGTGCCCGGTTGTTGGAAATAGGCTCGCTGCTGAACGGATTTAAATAGAATTTGGTATGGAGACGGAGAGAGAGAGAGGGAACGGGAGGAAAGAGTTCCAGACCCTGAGATGGCATCCGCGATAGCTGGCAGTACAGCGGACGTAGTTGCGGGCTAAAACTAGTATCTTATATGGGTAACAGTGTTAGATATTTTCTTGAAGTCGACAATACTAAAAATTTACATTATGTCGTAAGCAGTCGCCATCAAAGTAGGAAGATTACACGGAGAATTTTGCTTGAATATTTCTATATCTGAAACTTTGAAGATTTGATCTATGCTAACCAACATTACTGAAATAAGTAAACTAAAAAAAGAATGGCCTGAAAAAAAGAAAGGTAATGTATTATTATATTATCATCTCGTAATTATTATTTTAGAAAATCATATTTGTTTTGTTAAAACCAAGGTAAACCGAAGATTTTGTATATACTTACCAATATTGTTTAAGCACTTACGTAATTTTAAAGTAATTATGTATAAAACGTAAAAAATAACCTTATTTTTCTCCAAAAGACTAGAAGACAGGACGAGCTGAAAAAAGGATGTAATTAATAGCATTAGTGTTTTCAATAAGTATTTAAATGTAAAAATAATGTATACGAGCAGGAGGATGATGATTTAAATGTATAAAGAAGTAACTTACCACCTCATAATTAAAATAATATAGCTAATTAATCCGTGGGAAACCTCACACTGATTACACTAAAGGACACTTACACACATTTATTGGTAAAAAAATAGTTTATTTTAGAAAAAAAGATATCTTAAACAGTTTAAAAAAAAGTTTTTATTGTTTCTCATGAATTTGTGCTGTAGAACAATGTCATGTGTCAACAATCGAACTTTTTTTTAAACCATTGTAAGTACATTTTTCTTTTTAGTGATTTAAAAGAATGTTTTTTTATTAGTTTGTTTTTTGACGACTGTTAGCGTGATTAAAATGAAGTATTTTTGTTTTAAAGAAATATAAGATTGTTTATGGCAAATGTGATTCTCAAATCTGTCATTTTTTTTTGTTTTTGCCGACTCTTGGCTTATTTAAAATAAATTATTTTTGTTTAGCTGAAAAATTAAATTGTTGTATAAAGGAGACTTAGTATTGTTTTTTTTTAAGTAACAAGTTTTGATAGCACAATAAGATAGGTAATACAATTTGTAAAAGGTACACAAGTGACATCGTTTTTTTTTACTCTTTTTAATAATATTGTAACATATTAGTTATAAATTACATAATATATTTTCATGTGATTTTTAAGAAAAAAAAAAACAATGTACTTTTTCGACAAACATTGTTTTTTTTTCCGAGGGCACGGCCTAGTGTCGCAAAAAAAGAAAAAACGACCGTGTTTCAGTTTTTTTCAAACCCTGGGGCAGGAAAAAAGAATGGGCAAAAATGTATGGCAGTTGGTCTACCTACTCAACACTAACACAATCTATGGGTGTTAGTAATAAATAAGTGGTTGATTACAATACGGATAGCTTTTGTGCCGAAATCTAAGGGAGATTTAAAACAACAAATTAAAAGCATATTTATACATAAGCCTATTTATTTACTACTCTTAACATTTATAGAAGACTGTCGTTTAGTATGAAAAGACTGAGATAAGCCGCGGGCGGTGCAAAACCATCTTGATGCCGGATCCAACAAAAATACCAGAAAATCGATATCACATATGCACCTGTACCGATGGAGCTTCCGCACCTCTATTTATTAATATATGACGGCGTAAGCGATGGCTGAGCGATATCGCTGTTGTCATTAGGGTTCGGTGGTATCGGGTTCATGACGAAATGTTAAAATAATAGTTTTGGTTTCGGTACACAAAAATCACAGTTTATTTTTAACACAAATTCACATTAAAATATCACTACCAAATAATTACTCAAAACAAAATGGGCAAACAGACAGTTTCGTTCTGAAGGAGTGACTTGGTTGGAGTTCCGAGCAAAAGTGATCTCGGCACAATCCCCACTCTACAAAACGACTCTGTCCACGTGCCGCCATTAAAACAACATCTGACGTTACGGCGTTTACCCCTACTACAATAGTCAAATCAGCAACTTGATGTTTAAAAGTTATCGTTTTCCCCGACACGGCTAGCCTGACAAGTTACACGTCCTCGTGAGTACCTGTAACCAAACGGTCAAATTTGGAGCAACAGTACAGGCTCGGTCAACCTGACCACATCTTTAGGGAAACGCATAACTCGAAAATAACAGTTGTCAAACAAAAGGTTCCTCTAAGTCTCAATCATATTTACTTAGCAACTAAATCAACTTGGATCACATACAAAGCTCATGGCCCAGCTGACGCAGCAGCTAGTGACACTTATGCCACCCATATCGTCATCATCTCATGTGATACGACCACACACATCACATAGAGTCTGCGACTCCCAGGTCAGTACAAGACCAAAACAACAATAGTCTCCATTGAGACCCAGGTCCCCGCCGTACCACCAGCTGCCCATCGCCCCCTGAACAGCTTACAAGTGAGCTGCAGTTACGACTACAGACTAGTGCGTACGGTGCGACCAAATAGCCATGGTATGTGTCTACTACTCGGTGGAGGTACTTTCATCATCGTCCTCTACGTTTAACTCATTAGGAACAATACTTAGAGGCATCTTTCGTATACGATCGTGAGCGTACTTGTAGGTTCTATTACCATTCAAAGATTTTAAAAGATAACGATCACCGTCAAGTACTTCTACAACTTTAAACGGTCCCTTATATTTGGGGTCTAATTTAGTCTGATTCCGTTCTTCATTTTGAATTAAAACCAAATCACCAACATCAAATTTTACCAACTTAGCTTTACCTTTATCAAATCTAGATTTTTTATAACTTGCACTTTTGTCAATATTTATTACGTACACTATCGGCACGCGCGGCACTATCATAACTTACGCTGATGACACTGCTTTGCTTTTTTCGGCTGACTCAGAAAACGAAGTCTACAATCTTGCGCAACACGGATTTAATATTGTAAATAAATGGCTTCTAAATAACTCACTAACTTTAAATGCAGACAAGACAAACTTCATTAAGTTTTCGATGCGCAAACAAATACCCAATATCCCCTCAACATTGCATGCTCACTGTTGCCAAGAGCCTACAGAAAGTCAATGTAAGTGTCCCAATATTAAAAAGACTGACAAAATAAAATACCTAGGTATTATAATAGATGAAACCCTTTCCTTCAAATACCACATGGAAGCATTAAATAATAGAATTCGTAAGTTGATATTCGTATTCAAAAAACTACGGATTATTGCAGATGCAAAAATAATTAAGCAAGTATATTTTGCTCTTTGTCAGTCAATTTTGACTTATTGTATTACTGCATGGGGTGGAGTGAGTAAAACACTGTTATTGCCCATTGAACGAGCTCAAAGAGCTATTCTCAAGGTGGCTACTTGTCGGCCTTTTCTGTTCCCTACTAACCTTCTGTATAAATCCTGTGAGGTACTAACAGTTCGACAGTTATTTATAATCAGCACTGTACTAAAACAACACACAGCTCTTCCTTATAGCACTGAATTTACTAATAAGAGACGGAAAGATATAGTTTGTCCTCAAAAAAGTACAAAGCATGCTTTCACAGCCAAATTTTATATGTACCTTGGACCGCTACTTTATAATTATTATTATTATTAACCATTTATTTCGGACATAATCCATATAGTATGTGTTAGAAACAATATCCTTAAAATCTATGTTAGTATTAATACCTACAGGGTGTGTGTTAGTAACTATTTTTCTTAAAATCTATGTTAGTACATTATACACTATACAGGGGCATGTTTACAACTTACCCGTAACGATTCCCACCCAGTGTGCCTGTATGGGACAGTCGTAACGGGACGCAACCATTTGCAGAATGCTGTTGCTGCTACCGCGCAGTCTTTGAAATAATGACGCCACTTTCTTCCGCATTATGGCGTGAAAACCGTCAACACGCGCATTCGCGAACATTTGTGACGCACTACAATGCCGCGGCAACCCCAACAGCATTCTGAAAGCATTGTTGTACTGAATACGCAGGACGTTGTAGGACCGTTGCGTATACCGAACCCACAGGCCGCTCGAGTAAAAAGATTGGCAATATGCCCTAAAAAGAGTTAATTTTACTCCCTTAGTACAACGAGCGAACCTACGGGCCAGCATATTGCTCCTAACCGCCAACGCCCTGCGCTCTCTTTCAATATCTGGATCATCCTTTAAGTCCTCCGTGACCAGATGACCCAGATACCTAAAGTTCTGCACAACCTTCAAAGGCGTCCCATCGAGCATGATCGGAGGCACTGTACTAGGCCTCTGGTTTCCCGCCTTAAAAATCAGTACCTCACTTTTCTGTGAGTTGTACCTCAGACCATGCCCGGATGCGTAGCGCTCACAAATTTTGACCAGCGTCCTCAGAGCGTTGACCGAGGGGGCCAACAGAACCATATCATCAGCATAGCTTATGTTGTTGACACATGTTCCGTCAATGTAGCATCCGACATGTGTCCTGCTGAGCTCCTCTATCAACTGGTTTATATACAGGCTGAAGAGGCCGGTTGAAGTGAGGCCGCCTTGTCTCACACCGCATTCTAACCTATATTCATCAGATAGGGTATCCCCCCATCTCACCCGGTTAATTTGATTCTTATACCAGAATAATATGTAATATATAATAGGTTAAATGAAAAAGGAAACATCTACTCCTTAAATTTCAGTAACTGCAAAAAAATCCTTAAGGAAGCTTTACAATCAATGTCCTATGAAGATACAGAGAAGTTACTACTTGTTCTTAAGTAACGATTGGTCAAATTATTGTAATTTTCTATTTATAATTAGTTAACTAAGTTAAACACCATAATTTTTAAACATCTTATATTGTATAGTCTATAGATTATTATGCTTATTATGTGATTATTTAATAAATTAATGTTACCTCCCTTTCGCCTGAAACACAGGAATTCCTAGTTCAGGCATAGATTATTTCTGAACTTGACATAGAATTAAGAAAATTATATTTAACATATACCTTATGTTTTTTGAATAAATTTATTATTATTATTATTATTGTTATTACCGCTTGCTCTCTCGTCTCGTCAAGGTTAATCTCCGTTTCGGTATCGTCTAAAGTTAAAAGATTTAGGGGTCTAGCTACGCGGCCTATCAAAAGTTCGAGAGGGCTTGCTTTTATGACACGGTGGACAGAACAATTTAATGCAAGTTGGACGTCTTCTAGTGCGTCTTGCCAAGATCGATCGGATGTCTCTACCGAAGTCAACATACCTTTGAGCGTACTCATAATTCTTTCAACTTGCCCGTTAGCGCGGCTTGATCCCGTCGCAATCAAGTGCAAAAATCTTTGAAATCTTTGCTGGCGAAGCATCGACCTTGGTCAGCAATAACGCGAGTGGGTGCTCCAAACAACGATACACTAGACTTTAGAGCTTTAATTGCGCTAGCTGAATCGATTCGAAGAGTGTGACATAAAAGAACAAATTTAGTGAATGCATCAATTAGAACTATGACGTACTCTTTAGAATCGTTTTTACCACTAAGCTTGCCGGTTATATCAGGACACTAGTTTTGGGGATCGGATGAAGTTCGGCCTGTATACGCTCGGAATGAGACTTAGACACTTTGCAGGTTATACATCCATCGGTAAATTTACGAACATACTTAGCCATATGTTCGAACCAGTAGTGTTCGTATACCCTTTCAAGTGTCTTTTCCCAACCTAGATGCATAAGTGACTCGTGCACATGGTTAATAACCGACCATCTGAAAGCACGTGGGACTATATGGAGGCAGCGAGTACGATTGTTATGTTGTACTTTGCGATGCAATACACCCGAACGCAATTCGTAAGTCTTGGCAACGTCCGGTGGAAACTGACTTTCTTTAAGTTTGGTAACCAACGACTGAATCTCTTGATCACACAATTGTTCGGCTAATAACCAATTTTGCGATAAAGTAGCTTCTGCTCGATTTTTTTGCATACCTTTTTGCTCAGACGGAGTACTCAATGGATTTCGGGAAAGGAAATCGACATGTGCCATACGGCGACCTTCGCGATAAAAGATTTGAAAGTCAAATGCTTGAAGGAAAGCCCACCAACGATGAACACGTGGTGTAATATCAATTTTGTTTCTCGAAGCCTTCAGTGAATTACAATCGGTAATAACTTCAAAATATCGCCCTTGTAAATAATGACGAAAGTGTTTTATTGCGTTTACTACGGCCAGAGTCTCCAGCTCATATGAGTGGTAATTTGACTCGGCTTTCGAGGTGCGTTTACTAAAGTACTCGACAGCTAAAAGTTCATTATTTACTTTTTGAAAAAGAATAGCGACATACCCTTCAGCACTTGCATCAGTATGCAATTCTATTGGGTGCTCAGGGTTAAAAATAATTAAGACAGGCTTAGTAGTCAAAATTGAAATAACTCGTTGTCTTATCTGCTCGTGTTCTAATTTCCAAATGAATTTCTTACTAGTCGTCAATAAAAACAGAGGGGACATAATTTGAGAGAAACCTTTAACAAACTTACGAAAGTATGAAGCAAGGCCAATGAATTGTCTAAGCTGATGAATATTGTCACGGGGAGGTAGTTTAGTTAGGGCTTCAATCTTTCTGGGATTCGGCCTCAGCTCGCCAGCTGTGATATCATAGCCTAAAAACTCTACATGACGTTTCAAAAATGAAGTCGAAATATTAAGAGAAAATCCGGCTTTAGTCAGTGCTTCTAAAACTTCGCGCAGCCTATTGATACCTTCCTCCTCAGATACTGACGGTATGAGGATGTCATCAATGTATAAGACCACGTAAGAGAAAGCCAAGTCACCAAGGGCATTTGACACCGATCTTTGGAAAACACTCGGTGCGTTTCAAAGACCAAACGGCATAGCCAAGTATTCAAACTGCCCATCAGGCGTAATGAAGGCAGTACGTTCGATACTATCGGGATCCCGAATTGGAATTTGATGAAAGCCACTTGCGCTGCACTTGCTTTGCAGTCTAGACAGGAGTAAAAATTCGCGCCTGATAACCTAGCCACTTGATCTGCTATAAGAGGCAATGGAAACCGGTCAGGGATAGTATTAGAATTTAGTTCCCGATAATCTACTACCATACGATCAGAACCGTCACGTTTCTTAACCAAAAGAATAGGACTTGCAAAAGGGGACTGACTAGGCCGAATGATATTAGCGTCTAATAATTCTTTAACCTTAGATCGCACTACTTGCCTTTCGTCTGGGCTGAGTCGGTAAGGTCGACGATAAACAGTACGGTTTGGGTCTTGAAGCCTAATTTTCAGTTCACCAGAAGTAACACGTGTACGGGGTAACCCGTTAATAAAAGCATGGGAATATTCATTCAACAACGATATCAAAGGTACACTATTTTGCATATCGGTATCGACATCATTAAAACAAAGTAACCGATTATTTTCATAACTACAAACCGCTACACTTTTTTGTTTAGAAATAATTAAGGAAGAGCTGGTCATGTTAATTGTAAAACCTAATTTTAAAATTTCGCGTCCGATCATCACACTATATTTCAAATAATTATCGGTTAGAACATGAAATAAAATCGGTAAACAATGATTGTTAATAAAAACGTCGCAAAGAATTTGTTCGGTACAATCTACATTAGCACAACCAATACCTTTTATACGAACTATCGAATAAACATGTTGACCTTTGAAGTAACGGCTTATAGATTGTTTGACAAGAGAGCATTCGGCACCGGAATCAAAATAAAAATAGTACGACTCACCGGATTGTTCCAATTGCCCGCAAACACCTGCTATTTCGCAGCTATCGACGCGTCGCCGCCGTCCGCCGTTGGCAGCGCTGCCCGCCGACGATGACTCGTTCGTTGAGATGTGTCCGGCTTCTCCACAACGGAAACACGTTACTCTCTTGCTGGAACCCGATGAAGTCGCCACCGGTGTAGTTTTCTGGACGTTAGCTCAAGCAGGCTGCGTAAACTTCGAACGACAGTTCACCGCTTTGTGTCCCGGTTTTCCGCACTTATGGCACGTGAACATAGTGGAAGTTTGTGGCTTAAAACGCTTTGCATCAGTGGCGCCATCACCGGTACTGCGATCGAACTTCCGCTTCAGACTTGCACTCGCCTTAATCTCCTGCAGTAACTTGTTGCGTGACGTTATTTCGCTAGTAAACGCCAAGCGATTAAGCCGAGAGTCGAACTGCGAGACATGAGCGAGAACATACGACGTGGCTATTTCTTCATGGCTTCGATTCTTCCATCGAGCAAACAGGGTAGTCATTAGGCGGCTGGCGTACGCTGCGAGACATTCGCCCTCCTTCGGCCGGCCGTTGTGGATGTTAACAAGCGATGCAGCAAGAGTGTCAGTGGATGCATAACGCGCAAGGAATAAGTCGCGGAAATGCTGCCACGTCATGCCTGCATGCGAAATCTGCGACAGCCACGATGACGCATTACCTTTCAGAGCTTTGCTCAGAGCTATAATAAGCGATGCACCCTCCAGTGGACGTTCGTCGAGGCAAATATCGATAGTATCACACCAAGCACGTGGATCGGTATCTGGTAGCTTCGGATTAATTTCTGGCAGCGTGATCTGAGGTGCCACTGCTGGTGTCCTGATGGCTTCGATCAGCTGCATCATGTTCTTCTGCTGCATCTCGAACATAGCACGCCAGTGGGAATCGAGTCCAGATCCCACTTCTGATGACGGCGTAAGCGATGGCTGAGCGATATCGCTGTTGTCATTAGGGTTCGGTGGTATTGGGTTCATGACGAAATGTTAAAATAATAGTTTTGGTTTCTGTACACAAAAATCGCAGTTTATTTTTAACACAAATTCACATTAAATATCACTACCAAATAATTACTCAAAACAAAATGGGCAAACCGACAGTTTCGTTCTGAAGGAGTGACTTGGTTGGAGTTCCGAGCAAAAGTGATCTCGGCACAATCCCCACTCTACAAAACGACTCTGTCCACGTGCCGCCATTAAAACAACATCTGACGTTACGGCGTTTACCCCTACTACAATAGTCAAATCAGCAACTTGATGTTTAAAAGTTATCGTTTTCCCCGACATACCTATATATAAAATAAAAATAAAAATACATTTTTAAGTTGTCTTTGTATTTATTTGTGGAAGAGAAATCGTCTCTTCCACAAATAAATACAAAGACAACTTAAAAATATTAAAAATATAAATATTAATATAATATATATTATAAATATTAATATATATTTATTAGTCGGAGACTGGTGCCTGAACTAAGCCGGAGCTTGTATTTTAGGACACCAGGACCCCTTCATGAAAGTTTTCAGTATCAAGTGCATAAATCAAATCAAATCAAAATACATTTATTCAAATTATGCTGAGAATCAGCACTTTTTGAACGTCAAAAACGTTTACATAAGACAGTCCCCCAAAACGCCCACCCTTCACCACTTCCTAGTGTTTTTGCTGGGAAGAAGAAGTGGAGGAACAAACTCCCCAGCAACACGTCTGTCTGATAGGTTTGAAGAACTTGAAGCTATACAACATATTATGTCAAAAAATAATAATTATGTCAATCATCTTTATACATCATTCAATTAAATAATTTGCTACATGTTAGCTAGCACACACCAATATGCCAAAATAAATAAATAAAAAGTTATATATACCAAAATCGACAATTAACTCAAGCAAAGCCTGCTAAACTGAATACATAAAAAGCCTCCAAGGCAGTCCAAGGGCGTGCCCGCTGACATGTGCAATGCTGAATTATATCAATACAACTCATTCGTACAATGTAATGAGAGGATCATGTCAATAACATAAAAATAAGGATAGTAGAAGAAACATACACAAAAATAAAGAACTATTAAACAGTAAAAGAACATAGTAACATTGTCCTGCATTCAACAAAGCGACCAACTATTCTTGTCTTCTAAATAGTCGTTGTCTTATAAATGAAGAGTGAAAGAGTGAGTGAACATTGTGACATGTGTTGTGTGATGAGTATAATGTGTGTGTGTGGTGAATGTGCGGTGTGTGATAATTATGTCAGATGTAATAATTGCTACTAAACGTTTTGTACGATTTTAGTTACAATTAAATTTTATTTCTTTATTTCGAGGAGTTCGTCAGTTTTTTGATAGTCTAATCCTGATAGTCATGAAGTCACCTTCCTTTTAGATTCTGAGGTGCTATCATTAAAAATATGTATGTATACGTGCAGTAGCTTAGCTCTGCAGTGACGCGACTGGATACGTACCCACAGTATGTCACTACTGAGGGTACGTATCCAGTTTCTCCTTAAATTCCGAATTCATTCAAATCCTGGAGGTTATAGTAGTCTCTGTAAACTTCTATTGTGTAAATACCATAATCATTTAAAAGCACAATATTGTGACGTAGATCATACGATCTGGCTATTTTAGTATGGTAAGTGCCCAATACACATTCCACATTAACCTTAAACTTAAGTGGAAGATTTATAAGACAATGATAAGACCTGCGTCTTGTATGGATCAGAATGTTGGGCTACAAAAGGGATGAATGAAAGGCATTTGTTGTTTGTTTAGTTAAATAAGAGCAAACCACTTTTCTTGAAGAACCTTATTTCAAACGTAGAAACAATCACTTTTTTTAGTCTTTTGTTTTTCTCAATGAGATGACGAGGACACAATAGAGACAGATAGTCACCATACCGTTAATAGAAATGAATTTCTGTAAAAAGGCTTTAAAAAAAACACTTCTTTATGTCATAAAATGGAATAAATAAATTAGATTAGGTTAGGTCGGTGTTTCCCTGTCTACTATGAGAGGTAAATAAATAAATAATGCTGGACAATCCACACAGCATCATTTAGCCCGAAGCTTGCCTAGCTTCGGGCTTGTGTTATGGGTACTAGATGACTGATATACTTAATACAATACATTACATAGATAGATATTTTTTTGTTATACATAGCAAATACCCACAGCACCCGGGACAAATCTTTGTAGATCGTACAAACATCTGTCCCAAGGCAGGAAACGAATCCGCAACCTCCTGCGTCGCAGGCGGTTCTTCGCCCGCCGCACCGCATCGGTCGTCGAGGTATTATCGAAACAAACTCAGATGTCACAGTCCCTTTTAAAGTAAAGACATTATCTTGCACATTATTATGTTGTAACATTACTGATTTGCTGATGAATAGAAGACGATAATGTTAGTTGCAGTTCTGTGATAACACAGATTTTTTTAAAGTTATTTTACGTAATAAAGTTTTGACGTAATAAATATACCATATGTAACATATTTTTTTTTTTTTTTAAACGTTGCCCCACTAGGAATTGCTCCTGTATCGTGGGTGCGTTTACAAACATTTAAACTCACATACACAAACATCCAGACCCGGAACAACTACCTGTAGGTCATACAAATATTTGTTCCGTGCGGGGATCAAACCCACAACACGCGGCGCAGCAGCCGATGGCTCAACCACTGCGCCAACCGTGTCGTCAAATAAAATAATTAACGCTAGAACTCACACACCTCAATAAGAGTATTGAGTTAGAAGCATAAGACGGTGAAATCTTTTTTATTAAGTTTATTAAAAAAGATCGTGTTAATTCTAGCATTATTTTATGCATTTAAAATTGAGTCCAATTGCCTTAAAACAAGTTTTAATTTTTTTGGGCTCATTCTGCTCAATCAAATATTTTTTTTTATTGAAATCGACTCAGTATTAAGAATTAAATACTTTCAGGGGTTTTGTGTATTATGTTACAGTTAGTAGTAATTATAAATGATCATAGGAGTACTGTTCTTATAAGTAGAGGAAAACAAGTAAAGAGACAAGTGTGTTTGTGTGTGTTTTTATGTGTGTTTTTGTTGTGTTTGTGTTGTGTTTGTTAGTTTATTTGGTTTAGTTTGTTTAGTAGGGATACGTTCGTTTATTATCTATACCCATTAAGGCATTTAGTTTTAATGAAATGTCATTAAACAAATTAAAAATAAAGCACGATTCCCTCAATTTGACGAGTGGGTCAAATTGATGGAATTATAAGTTGTATACGAACTCTTGTATGCGCTTTATCATAACTTAACGTAATGTTTAATAATGTACGCATACAAATTTTCTTTTTTATTTTCTTTCATACATTTAGAAATTCAGATATTTTTCTTCTTTAATAATAATATAATAATAATGTTTATTTTCTTCCACAAATAACATCCATCAACCAAAACTTAACATGGAAAAATAATAGTTATTACGATATTACAATGTTTATTTGTGGGAGACTGGTGCCTGAACTAAGCCGTAGCCTGTATTTCAGGACACCAGGGACTCCCCCCTACAGGAAAAACAGCATCATAATAATGTATCACCAGTATAGATGTGACATGTAAAATAATCAATTTGATGGAAGAAAAGGAAAACTAGGAAGAATTCAATAATAACAATAGCTTCAACAAAAGAAGGATTAAATTTTGTGTTTAGTGTAGTGTAGTTCGCGTTATATGCAAAAGGTGTGGAGTGTGGGTGTTTGGTGTAGTGTACGTGTGTGTGTGTGTGGCGTGCAAAGGGAGGTAGCATGTGAGAGCGACTATGCTGCAAAAAGTATGGGGTAATTTTTGTCAGTTTTTATTTTTAATAACGAGCAGCTCTTCTGTTTTTGAGTAGTCTAATCTTAGAAGCCAGTTAGTTATTATGATTTTACATTTAGTTTTATTGTACGTGAAAATTTTTAATTTTTAATTTAATTTATTGTATAGTCTGGGTCCTCGAAATGTTAAAAATTTTGGGCAAACTCTGTATTAGATTGAATGGTGTTACATACTAAATACTGCCTCCTAGTGGTTAATTTAGAAAGGTCAAAAGAGGTATGAGAGAGGAGAGATATGAGTTCTAGGACAACAAATGTTGCATAGATATTGTATCTGTGTAAAATAGATAGTTTTAAATACTTTAAAATGTTATCTGTGGATAACGTAGTAGGTAATAATTATTTATGATGTCTTATAATTTTTTTTAAATTAAATTTTTGATAATATGACTATTTCTTATTGTACACTGTTAGTTTTTACGCCAGTTGACCGAAAAACAATACATTTTCTATTGTATCTCGTTTTCTGGCAGTCAAACTGTTAAATTAATAAAAAAATAGCCCATTTTAACAATAAAAACTCGTTTTGAAAGGGCATTTTTCAAAATTAGAATTGTATAAGTAAGTACCTGTTTGTTTAAGGAGAATAAAATTAACAAGTAAAATATTGGCTGAATAATATAATCTTGGTTTTTAAATGACGAATACGGTAAAAAAAATACACGTAGTTAATAATTGTGGATGAGGAACTTGAAAACTGTTCCTCATAATCCCAAAATGTGTTTCGAATAAAACACTAGAAAACCTTAATAAAAATGTAGAGATGCGGAACCCAATCTTATTATGAACAGACGCATATAACGTGTACCTAAAGAGTATGGCAGACACACCTAAAATTGCATAATCCGGTGAAAATTAAGAGCCTGAAGCGGAGATTCTGGGCCTTACTTAATATAACTGACAGTACGACATCTTTATTAAACAAGGACATTCAAAGTATACATCGTGTAACAGTTTAAAAGCAATCTCCGCAACCTCTAAAGAGTTTATTGTACTCATGATTATCAACATTTCTTACTACGGGACCAACGCGACAAAATCAGCTGTTCCGTACATTTTGTCGAGTTGCGCTCACATACCTACATGTATAGGGGAGTCGGTTTCTTTTTAGCGATTTCAGTGCTGGTCCAATAGTAAAAGTTGTTGATAGTGATGAGTACAATGACCTCTCAAAAGGTATTACGTTTATTCTGTTACACCTTGTATATCTGTGAAAGATACTTACAAAATGGTCTGATTGTCAAACTGTCGCCTTTATTTATTTATTTAATACTTTAAGCACACAAATGTACAGAGGCGGACTTAATGCCACAGGCATTTTCTACCAGTCAACCTTTGGGTGATGCAGAGACAAACAGTGGCAGGTGCAATTTCTTAAAAGAAAAGTGAAAAGAAATATATATATTATTATAAACTATAAATATAATACCTACATAGAACATATACACAAATAAACATATACACAAACACATACATAAACAATAAGAACAGTTAATGAGAAAACATTAGCGCTGTGATGAAACCACTGCCAACTTCTTACGAACATGCTCACGCACTTTAACTTTGAAGGCCAATCGGCTGGTTGCCATCCTGATTTCCTGCGGGAGCGCATTCCACAGAGAAATAGCTTGGACGAAGAAAGAATTGTGGATGAAGTCAGTACGGTGAGTCGGGCATTGAAGAAGACGGTTATGGGAGGAACGCAGATTTCTGTCGTGGTTGGTGCAAATGTACTGAAAATAAGGAGCTAGATAACTAGGGGAATTGGAAGAGACAAGAAATGAAAACAAGGTGGTAAGCGCCCTTTGCTCTCGGCGCTGACGTATGGGTAACCACTTTAGAAGCAACCAATGTGCGGACACATGATCATATTTGCGCAGATTGAAAACAAATCGAATGCAGTTATTAAGAAGTCGGTCAAGTTTGTTGAGGAGATCTGCATTCAGGTCGTAATAGCACACATCACCATAATCGATAATAGGAAAGATTAAGGTCTGCACAAGCATTTTCTTTGTACTGGATGGTAGGACGTTCTTCAGACGATACAGAGCCCGCAGCGTCCCTGTAACCTTCCGGCTGACACTAGCAATATGAGTGCGCCAGTTCAGGGTACTGTCGATGTGCAAACCTAAGTTCTTAACGTCGTTGCTAATAATGCTCCCAATAATGATAGCTTGGCACTTACTCGGGTTAACCGCTACGCCAAATCTATCGGACCAGGCTTTTATGGCAATTAAGTCTCTATTTAATTTGACGATAGCATCAGGTAACTCATCAACCCTCCCCTGACAATATAACTGCAGGTCATCTGCATACAGATGATACGCACACTGCAGTTCTGATGTAATAAGATTTATAAAAATTGAAAACAGAAGAGGAGAAAGAATGCCGCCTTGAGGAACGCCAGTTACCAATCCACACCAACTAGAAGAAAAATCCCCAGAACGAACCGACTGCTGGCGTTCCTGAAGATAAGTAGAGAACCATTCCAGTGCTTTAGGAGAGACCATAATATAGGACAGAATGGCTAACAGGATATCGTGACTGACGGTATTAAAGGCATTGGAAAAATCGACTAGCACCAGTTCAGTAAGTTTGGTGTCTTCCAGTCCAGCCCTTAAGTCGCCAGTCACTTTCAGAAGGGCGGAAACAGTGCTGTGCCCGGGCCTGAACCCAGACTGAAGAGGGGTAATAAGAGTTACAATGAACAAAATTGGAGAATTGTTTGTGAACACAGGCCTCGAGCACTTTGGATAAAAAGGGAAGGATAGAAATTGGCCGGAAGTGAGCAGGAAGTGTGGGATTGGAAATTTTGGGTAGTGGACGAACGTAAGCTTTGCGCCACAAGTTCCTTTCACATGTAAGTTTTATTAAATAGCACCCAGAACGGCTGTAAATACACAAATACGCTTGAATAATACGTTTTTGGTCACGTTACTTCAGATAAGACCAAACATGGAAGATGTTTGGTATTGGTAGTTCAGCTAAGACCAAACATATTCGTCAAGGAACACACAGTAAGACACTAACTTGGCAGACTTGGCGGGCTCCTCCCAGTGCGTGTGCATGTGCGCCGGCGACTTGTGCAGCTTGGCCTTCCCGCGCCCCCGCGCCCCCCGCGCCCCCCGCGCCCCCCGCGCCCCCGCCGCACGCGCCCCCTGCGCCCCCGCCGCCCGACCCGCCCGCCGCCGGCTCGTGCTCCGTCTTCAGTGACGGCTGGCTTAGGTCTGCGAAATGTGTCTAAGTATTACCTTCTTGCATATGGAGTAATAAGAAAGCAAGAAAGAAACAATAAAAAGAAACACGAACAGTACAAAATACATAAATAACGAAACCAAAAAACAAACGGTCGTCGGTAGTCAGAAGCCAGAAAGTCTGAAACCTGCAAACATAGCATACATGCCTGGCCGTAGCATATGTTTTTTAACGTTCGTCGTAGAAGGACCATTTCACCCGCTTACATACACGCTGCTCAGGGCATTCACTCCTCTACTATTTCAACCCCAGTTTGTGTTCCACAAGAAATTGGGACAGAAATAGCAGAGTCGCAAACCCAAATGAACCTAACTGCTAATTGCTAAACCACAAATAAACGCAAAAAAGTAAAGAAAAGAATAGCATTTAATTGGTACACAGGTAATAAAAAGACAAAAGTAAAAAAAAATTGTGTGCTTTAGACCACACAACTGAAGTGAAACTTCTTTAGCTCCATCTGTATGTTTTATTTATAAATAAATGTATAATATAGACAGGTATAATATATACATGTATGTACGTATACCCAACTCTTCCCGCGGGTGTCGTAAAAGGCGACTAAGGGAGACAAACCGGGGGGTGGGCAGCAGCGCCCCCCGCAGCACAACTCTACAACCAAACTGCGATCCCCAACCCGCATGCCCAGCATGGGGATTATGGGCATTAACCTCCTATGGTGCAAATAAAAGGAAAATGGCCCCCAGTTCCCGGCCGCCTCGCTATTCCTGGCCATGGCAGCGGCCATGGTAACGGTGGGGCGGGGGGTGCTAGGAATCACCGGGCTACGGCAGGCTGCCACAAAAAACTGACCCTGGCAACGTTCAATGGACGCACTCTGAGGCTTGATCACCATCTAGCACAGTTGGAAGTGGAGTTAGAGAACATTAAATGGCATGTTCTGGGGTTATGTGAAGTCCGTAGAGAGGGGGAGGACACCATAACCCTAGACTCGGGCCATCTCCTCTACTTTCGCGAGGGTGATAAAACATCCCAGGGTGGCGTAGGTTTCCTCGTCAATAGGGCCCTCTCTAACAACGTTGAAGAAATCTCCAGTGTGTCGACCAGGGTAGCGTACCTGATCCTTCGGCTGTCCAAGCGGTACAGCATGAAGGTAATTCAGGTTTACGCACCGACCTCTACACACTCGGATGATGAAGTGGAGGATATGTTCGAAGACATATCCAAAGCCTTGCACAACACCACAAAGGCCCACTTCAATGTTGTTATGGGGGACTTTAACGGCAAGGTAGGAACCCAGACCGGTAACGAATCCCGGATAGGCCCGCATGGTTATGGAGTTCGGAATCACAGGGGGCAAATGCTTGTCAACTTCCTTGAAAAGGAGGGGCTGTTCTTAATGAACTCCTTCTTTAAGAAACAGCCTCAAAGGAAGTGGACGTGGCAAAGCCCCGACACTGTGACTAAAAATGAGATCGACTTCATCATGACGGATAGAAAGCACATATTCAGAGATGTCTCAGTGATCAACAGGTTCAATACCGGATCTGATCACCGACTTCTCCGAGGCTCTCTGAATATCAACATAAAGCTTGAAAGAAACCCAATCCATATCATGGCGGGTACCGAGAAGTTCCAGCAGCTTCTCGGGAATAGGTTTGTTGCCTTGGAACCCACTGATGACGCTGACGAGAGCCTACACAATCTGGTCGAGACTTTGAGGGATGAGGGCACCAAGTTCTGCAGAACGGAGCGGACTGGCAAGAAATCCAAACTCTCGGTTGAGACTCTCGGGTTGATGACAAAAAGTCGGGAAACCACCCTAGCGACTTCGTCGGAGAGGTCAGACCTGAACAAGCGAATTGCGAAGATGGTACGGCACGACCTTCGGAGCTCCAACACACGCCTCATCGAAGAGCCGATAGAGCGAAACCGAGGGTCCAAAGTATTCACTCAGCAGCTTGGTAGGAGCCACCTGACGAAGCTTAAAACGAACGATGGGAGGAGCGTATTGTCAAAGCCAGAGATCTCCGCCGAGATAGAGGATTTCTATGGCCGATTATACGCTGCACATGCCCCTCATTCCCGACGAGATGACCACGATTCCAGAGCCACCCTGACGCGCCACTACACCGACGAACTGCCTGACATCAGTCAAGACGAGATCGTGTTAGCTCTGAGGCAGCTTAAAAATGGAAAAGCCCCCGGTGAGGACGGAATAACATCAGAGCTATTGAAAGCTGGAGGAGCCCCTGTTATACAGGAATTACAGAACCTCTTCAACACCGTCCTTCACAGTGGGAGAACTCCAAAGGCATGGAGCGGGAGTTTGGTGGTGCTCTTTTTTAAGAAGGGTGACAAAACCCTTCTTAAAAATTATAGACCCATCTCGCTCCTGAGCCATGTCTATAAGTTGTTCTCACGTGTGGTCACGAATCGTCTCGCCAGGAGACTCGACGAGTTCCAGCCGCCGGAACAGGCCGGGTTTCAAGGAGGATATGGCACCATAGACCACATTCACACAGTGAGGCAGATTATACAGAAGTCCGAGGAGTATAATCAGCCCCTGTGTCTAGCCTTTGTGGACTATGAGAAGGCCTTTGACTCTGTCGAAACCTGGGCTGTTCTGGAATCCTTACAGCGATGCCAAGTAGACTATCGTTATATCGAGGTGTTGAGATGTCTGTACGAAGCCGCGACCATGAGTGTCCAAGTACAGGGCCAGCAGTCTAAACCCATCCAATTGCGCAGGGGAGTGAGACAGGGGGATGTTATATCCCCGAAACTGTTCACAAGCGCGTTGGAAGATTTGTTTAAGACGCTGGACTGGAAAGGAAAGGGCATTAACATAAACGGCGACTACATCTCACACCTACGATTCGCAGATGACATAGTCTTAATGGCGGAGTCGCTAGAGGAGCTGAACCAGATGTTGGACGGCCTAGCTTCAGCCTCGCGACGTATCGGTCTTGGCATGAATTTGGATAAAACCAAAGTCATGATCAATGGCCACATTGATCCAATTCCGGTCATCGTACATGGCCACCTTCTCGAAATCGTTTCCGAATACACTTACCTCGGGCAGATTCTGCAGTTAGGTAAAAACAATTTCGAGAAGGAGACCAAGAGGAGGATCCAGCTGGGCTGGGCAGCGTTTGGGAAACTGCGCCGAGTCTTCTCGTCATCCATACCGCAATGCTTAAAAACGAAAGTTTTTAATCAGTGCGTCCTACCCGTCATGACCTACGGAGCCGAGACATGGACACTCACGGTAAGGTTGGTCCACAAATTCAAAGTCGCTCAGCGAGCTATGGAGAGAGCTATGCTCGGAGTTTCTCTGAAGGATAGGATTCAAAACGAATACATCCGACAGAGAACCAAAGTCACCGACATAGCTCAAAGAATTAGCAAGTTGAAGTGGCAGTGGGCTGGCCATATCTCGCGAAGAACCGACAACCGCTGGGGTAAACGTGTTCTTGAGTGGAGACCGCGACTCGGCAAACGTAGTGTAGGACGCCCTCTGACCAGGTGGGATGACGATCTGCGAAAGACTGCAGGCAGATGCTGGATGCGGCAAGCTGAAGACAGGGCGCTATGGCGCTCATTAGGAGAGGGCTATGTCCAGCAGTGGACTAGTATAGCCTGATGATGATGATGATGACGTATACATATGAGTTTGGTAAATTTAGTAAATTATTATTAGCCGTTCCGTTTCCGTTCGCCTCGCCCGATCACATTTTTCGTAACGCTCCCCAAGTCGAGCGTGCCTAAAGAAGTTTCACTTCAAAAACAAACTAAAATCTAATCAATAAAAATAAAATATAAAATTAAAGGACCTGTATCTCAACATATGCTGTGATATTTTAACAAGGAGTACAAATACCACAGCGCTGTTCTTCCGATAGGGTCCGCTTACTTTATAAATAAATAAATAAATAAATATTGCTGGACAATCCACACAGCATCATCTAGCCCCAAGCTAAGCAGAGCTTGTGTTATGGGTACTAGATGACTGATATACTTAATACAATACATTACATATATAGATATTTTTTATTATACATAGGAAATACCCAGAACACCCGGAACAAATATTTGTAGATCGTACAAACATTTGTCCCAAGGCGGGAATCGAACCCGCAACCTCTTGCGTCGCAGGCGGACCTTCGCCCGCCGCGCCACATCGGTCGTCGAACTTTACTAAGTAAAGTCAAAGACGTGTCTTGCCATTGATGTCTGATGATGATTGAATGATTTATATGTGTATTCATTATTAGTTATAGATAGATTAGTTATAAGTCTGAATAATTATGTTAAGGCGCATTTCTCGCACTGGGTTAGCCTGTAATGGTAAATGTTTGAAGATAAATAAAATTAATGTAAATTATAATAAAAAGGTCAGGTGTGTAGTATATGAGTGTGCGTGTATGACCACATGTATGAACGCAAACGAAGCATTAGGAGTATGGAAGATCGTAGCAGGTGTCGTTCTGTTGTTTTTGCCTACCCCCATGAGAAAAAGGCGAGAGTTTATGTATTTATGTATAAAGACAGAATAAACCCAGTCCAGAAGATTTTTAATTACAAGACTCTTCATTATGTTTCCTTTAAATACTGGTTGATGTTGAGGCGCTCGTGGCTAAATAAAAACAGCCGCACGGGTTGATCGAATCGATCGGTTAAGCTACGCTTGCCGAGGTCAGTCTGTGGATGGGTGACCGTTCGTAATTTTTCATACCCTCACGCATCTTGCGCGCGACAACAAGTGTTCTTGAGTGCTCGCATTATTATTTTTCAAATTGGTGTTAAAAGTGACTATTTACCACAAAAACTTATATTGACGTGTAGCTAAGTGAACAGGCCTCACAGTACGTTAATCTGTTTGTGATTACAACCATCAGTTAAGAAGTAAACACAGTAATAAACAGTGCGGAATCGTTGCAAAAATACTAATTAGTCATCTTTTACGCGGCGGAGCGACGTTCCGGGGTCATCGACCGACCCCCACTCGTCATACATCGGAGACACGAAGATACATGAGCGGCTCGATCGTCGTTCCTGTATTGTATTTGGCCGGCGTTTGGGCTACCAACAGACCAAGTGACGACAACGCCCAGTTGTTACGCACCGCATACCTACAAGTTAGTACAAATTATGCCACTAAACCGAACTCCGCCGCCTGCTTCGCCTTCGGCGTTGATGCCCTCAACCAGCGAGAACAACGAACAGACTGCTTTAACCTCGTCTGACATAAATGCACCATTATCCCACTGTGTGTCTGCACCTGATCTCCAGTCACTTACGGTTGACGTCCCGGCGGGGCGTAAGAAATCAAAGCTCACAAATACCGATATTAAAATCGCAGCTACAGTAAAGGAGCTTTTTTCGCAATTCTCTAAAGACCAAGACAATCGTTTTCAAGAACTTCAATGCACGATAAGTAAATTGAATGAACAGAACGAAGAATTACGCAGAAGTGTCAATTTAATGTCTGATAAGTACGACGGGTTTATAAGCCGAATTTCACGCTTGGAGTCGGAAAAACAGGAAGACAAGAAAACCATTGGATTACTTGAGGACAAACTTGAACTTTTGGAACGCAAATCGCGAATGTCTGGCATTGAGGTGCGGAACATTCCAAAAGAAACTGGTGAAACAAAGGATAGCCTATGTAACGTATTGGTGAATTTGGGGAAAACCCTAGACGTTGAAATTAATCATTCCATTGTCAGGGACATTTACCGCCTAAACACTAAAGATGGATCTAATCCGGTGATAGTTGATTTTACTTCAGTTTTAACCAAAGAAAAGGTTATAAAAGGGGTTAAAAGCTTTAATAAATCTAGAACTAAAGGGGAAAAACTAAACACAACTCACCTAAACCCACTGTATCAACTGAAGCCTATATATGTGTCTGAAACCTTAACTCATAAGACGCACAGAATTTTTTACCTTGCCAGATCATTTCAAAAAAACTATGGTTACGCTTTCTGCTGGACCTCAAATGGTATGGTCTACTTAAAGAAAAATGCCGACTGCTCTCAAATCCGTATAACCACCGAACTAGATCTAGACAAGCTGAGAAACTCGCAATGACTACCTATTTTTATGTTAATTTTCCCAATGCATGCCTCTTTTTTTATTTTGTTTACTTGTTATTATAACACACTCACCCTACAATACACAAAAAATCCTACTTATCGTTCATCACTCCTAATAAATAATTTTACAAAAATATATAACACAACAGTATTACAACTATACATAAACCATGAATCATTCAACTCTTTGAGATACCATAATGTTATATCAACACCAAAATGTAAACTACGAGTACTTCTGCAGCCTACGTCTTTTGTAACTTTCTCGTACAGCTGCAACTTTGCTCTTTTAATTACATCAGGAACTTTGACTGGCGTTATAACTTCACCTATGAATAATGAAAGAACATTTATTCTAATTTTTATTATTATATTTGACATTTATATTAAACATCTCATTAATATTCGATAATTTAAATGATTTAGCAGATAACGTTGATAAGGTAACAGTATCAGAATCGCAGTATGCCAAAATCGATGACTGTCACACAGTAATATTGCCTTCTTCTGATAGCCTCGTAGTTCTCACTCAAAATATACGCAGCATAAACTGCAATATAAGTGGTTTTGAAATATTATTGACTAGACTAAAGCTGCAATGTGATGTGCTTGTTCTTACAGAGAGTTGGCTCTCGTCCACAGCTACAATACCTAGCCTCAAGGGTTATCGTTCGTCTATGACAAAAAATAATGTTAAACAAAACGATGGTGTTGTCATATTTTATAAGGAGCACCTTGATTGTACTATTGAGGAACCAAAGTTTAGCGAGGGCAACTGTTTGATAGCAACACTCCAAAATCAAATTGCAATTATTGCGATATATCGGTCTCCGTCATTTACAAACTTAGACTTGTTCCTTAAATCTCTTAATGATGTTTTAATAAATTACTCTTCCTTCAGAAACATTATAGTAATAGGAGACATCAATATTGCAATTAATCCAGACAAAATTGACCATCATGGTGAGCGTTATCTTAATTTAGCTGCAAGTCACGGTCTGCTGCCTTCGCATACGTTAATCACTAGGCCAGAGAGTAAAACATGTATTGACCATGTACTCCTTAAAACTAAAAATGCTTGCAACACTATTGTACCAGAAACAACTTTGACTGATCATTACCCGGTTTTACTATGGATGAACTTTAAGAAACCTAAACATCATGCGATAACAACCATTAAAAAAATCGACGAAGATGGCTTAAAAGAGGAAATGTCAAAACTCGACTTCACTCTGGTATACGAATCGAATGATCCAAATTTTTCTCTGGGACATATTGTCTCTTGTCTTCAGGCTGCAATTCATAAACACACTAAAGTTATTACCTTATCACGTAGAAAGAAGATTATAAAACCTTGGATAACACCAGGATTACTGCGCTGTATGAAAAACAGAGACAAATTGCATACAAAATCAAAACTTTCGCCAGATAACGCTATACTAAAATTGACTTACACACGCTACAGAAATTACTGCAACTCAATACTTAAAAAAGTAAAAAGAGCTTATGAAAAAAACCTTGTCCAATCGGCTCAAAATGACAATAAGAAACTTTGGAAGGTAATAAAAGACGTGACAAACACTAGTATAAATGCTAACTACTCAACTGAACTTCTATCCCTTGATGCCAGTCCGAAACAGTCTCTGGATAAAATAAATGACTATTTTGTGAATGTTGGTAGGTCTCTGGCCGATAATATCCGACATATAAATTCAGACTCAACAGGCACTAGTGTAGATACCAACTCTGATAAGCCTATGGCCCACTGTAATTCTTTTGTAATGGAGGATACTGATGAATATGAGGTAGACCGCCTCATTATTAACTTGAAAACAGATAGTCCAACGGGATTTCACGGGATCAGCAATAAATTTAAAAAAAAATTCAAAAATATTTTAGTTCCTCCACTTACCTTTATTTTCAATTCGTGTCTCCAAAATGGAATTTTCCCAGAATCATTAAAGAAGTCTGAAGTCTGCCCTATACATAAAGGTGGGAAAAGAGATTCCATCACCAATTACAGGCCCATATCCATACTCCCTTCTATTTCAAAGCTCCTGGAGAGAATCATCAATAAGAGACTAACTAGATATCTAGAAAACAATAACTTGCTCTCACCCAATCAGTACGGCTTTCGAAATGGCAAATCCACTGAACAAGCGGTAAACAAACTTCTAGGTTATATCAGTGATAATTTGGATAGAAATAGGAAGTGCCTGACCATCTTTTTAGATCTGGCAAAGGCCTTTGACACAATCTCTGTCTCAGTCCTCTTGGCCAAGCTAGACAGGCTCGGAATCAGAGGCACGCAGTTGAAACTCTTTGAAAGCTACCTTACAAATCGCCGTCAGTGTGTTCGTGTGGGGAACCTTACCGGCACTGACCGTCTAGTCACACACGGGGTTCCACAGGGTAGTATATTAGGGCCAACCTTATTTCTTGTATATATTAACGACCTTACTAATATAATACTTTCCCAGGGCGAAATCATATCTTTTGCGGACGATACTGCACTCCTTTTTTCTGCTGATAACTGGAACGAAGTATTTGATGCCGCTAAATCAGGATTTGATACTGTGAGAAAATGGCTAAATGATAATGTCTTAACATTAAATACCGGCAAGACTAAATACATTTGCTTTAGTATTAGATCAGACTTGGGGATAAACCACGATCATGCCATTATCCCACATGAGTGTACACCGCATGATTCTTGCTCTTGTACTAAATTAGAGCAGGTTGACTCCATCAAATATTTAGGCGTTACTATAGATAAAAATCTTAATTTCAGGGAACACATAAGAATTTTATCCGGAAGGGTTCGTAAACTCATATATATCTTTAAAAATCTACGACACATTGCTGATCCTCATATCTTGAAGCGAATATACTATGCTCTTTGCCAGTCACTCATAACATATTGTATATCCGTTTGGGGAGGTGCTCCGAAAACTACACTCAAGTCTGTTGAGGTAGCCCAACGTGCAATACTAAAGGTCAGCACCTTTAAACCGATACTTTTCTCTACTGCCTTACTTTATGAATTATGTGGAGTACTAACGGTGAGACAATTATTTATACTGAAAATAATCATTATGCAACACACTTGTACAAATTATGACCCTCAGATTTTGAACACACGTAGAAATTATATGGTTTGTACACAACATAGGTTTTACAGCACTAAATTTAGTACTAAATTCTTTAATTTCCTTGGTCCCTATATATATAATAAACTTAATAAAATTCTTAATATTTATCCACTCACTACAGATCGTTGCAAGAAAAAGGTATCGGAATACCTACAAGGTCTTACATATGATGAGACTGAGCAACTACTAATTGTACCAGGATAGACAGTAATAATGTTCAATGTTGGCAAAAAATCATTATCTCTAGACAAATATATATACATTTATATTATATACATTTTCACTATATCCGCGTATCTCACTAATTCATGTGTTCACTCATAAAAACCACAAGCACACTCACGAATATACACACCCTCTCACACTCACTCATTCACCATTCGCATCACACAAAGAGAGGTTCAGACTGTTAATTAAACCTCATAAACTATTAATATTCCTTTGTTTTGTAAAATGCTAGCATTTAGGAACTCTAATCTAATGTAACTCGAGGGGATTGGCGCTGTTAGCCGAAATACAGGTTCCTCCTAGTTCGGCTCCAGATGCTAAAACTTTTGTGTACCTACTTTTGTTATAACATAGCACTGAAATGTAATGTAATCTAAGTACTGTTTTTATGAAATAAAGCTTATTATTATTATTATTAATTTATCGATACTCCTCCGTGCCTTGGAAAGCACGTTAAGCCGTTGGTCCCGGTTGTCATTTGTTGATCTTTGACAGTCATTACGGGTAGTCAGAAACCCGAAAGTCTGACAACCAGTCTTACCAAGGGGTATCGTGTTGCCAAGTAACTGGGTTGTGGAGGTCAGATAGGCAGTCGCTCCATGTAAAACACTGATATTAGACTGGAAGCCGACCCCAACATAGTTGGGAAAAGGCTAGGCAGATGATGACTGGTTGATGTTGATGACCCATCTTATTACTATATTTGCAATACCTGCAAAATGATTGATTTATTTACCTCTCGCTCTAACGGTGTGCGGCATGACGATCATGGGCGGGATGCGCTTGCACTGGTGGTACTGCGCCTCCACGGTGTTCAGGACCACACGCACCAGGGACTGAACCATCGCGCACACACTGCCGCTGCTGTAGTGGTACTGGAAGATGCCGAACAGATTAGAAAGAGGAAAAAAATAAAAGATAGAAAGAAATTAAATAAAAGATAGAAAGGAAAGAAAAAAAGGTGGAAAGAACAGAAAGAAAATAAGTTAAATTAAAAAAAAAGGAAGTACAGAAAAAATGTAAATTAAATTTTGAAAGGAAAGAAAGTACAGAAAGAAAATGAATTAAATTTTGAAAGGAAAAAAAAAGAAAACAATGTATAGATACAAAGCAAAGGAATAACAGATAGACAGGAAAGAAAACAAATTAAATTGGTAACAACGGAAAGAAAATAAATTAAATAAATAATGCCGGACAATCCACACAGCATCATCTAGCCCCAAGCTAAGCAGAGCTTGTGTTATGGGTACTAGATGACTGATATACTCTTAATACAATACATTACATATATAGATATTTTTTTATTATACATAGCAAATACCCAGTACACCCGGAACAAATGTTTATAGATCGTACAAACATTTGTCCCAGGGCGGGAATCGAACCCGCAACCTCGTGCGTCGCAGGCGGACCTTCGCCCGCCGCGCCACATTGGTCGTCAAATTAAGGAGAGAACGGAAAGAAAATAAACAAAAATTATAATAAGCCTTACCTTATAAAGGACGACCAGCAGCGCCATGAGCCAGTGCCGCCGCACGTGCGGCTCCAGCGCGACCAGCGAGTACGTGCTCGCCGCGCTGCAGTACTGCACGCAAGCCACATCGTTACGTCACGCCTGTACTAAGTACTAGGCAGAGATATACCTAATTTCTTTGTAAAAAAATATTATCGAATTAGACTGGGAATCAGCACTTTTTGAACGTCAAAATTTACTTTCAAGACCATTCCCGAAAATCCACCCTTTACCACTTCCTAGTGGCTCTGCTGGGAACAAGAAGTGGCGCAAAAAACTCCCTAGCAACATACCTGTCTAATACGTTTAAAGAACTCTAATGTATACAATATATGTAAAACAATATATAAAACAACTTTATAAATCATTTCCACAAATTATTTACCACATGTTAGCTACCACACTCGAATATAATAGGGGTTAATCGTTATAAAACATGTACACATCAGAATACCACGATGCTAATGAGTATTTCCGAGGACCGACCAGCACTCCATCATAAGTAAAGGCTGCGCCAGCCGACGGCTTGAACTCATTGGCGAAAGCATGCTTTCTCGCAGAAACACCGAGAGACCTCAAAGATTCTAAATCCAAAACCACTTTTAAAAAGCTACATACATAAACAGTTTATAGTCAAACATCCGCTTTCCCTAAAATAATGTCGAGCCATCCAGTTATCGTTTATATGTATGTGTTACACGGATACTTGTTTATATGTATTTTTATTCTACCTGCAAAACATATAATCGATGCCTAATTTTTGTAATACCCCCAACTATATTTGATCTTTTTAAATATTTAGTTTTAATATTCTTATAAGAATAAATGATCTTAAACCTCAAACAAGCAAGACGCACGATGGTTTAAAACGAAAAATGGAACACAGACCTTTGATCATCATTGGACTGGCTGATGTACAAAGGCTTGATTTGTACCACGTTTGATCCTGCCCGTCATAGGCTTCCTGCAATCTTCACTAGTCCACCTTGTGGGGGGGTCTGCCCGCGCTGCGTCTGCCAGTACTTGTCACCAAACTATAACCTATCCACTGACTTACCTGTAGCAGAAGTAACGTAGGCTCGGCAATACTGGCGCCCATCACGTGATTCTGGTCCAGCACTTGCGGCAGGTTCGCCATGAACGCGTTGAAGATCGACGATTGCCTTGTTAGAAAGATAAGGATAGATTTGTTCATTTTATAGGGTGATTTTTAACGTATTGGCAACATTTTGGGAGGCGTAAGCGCTCATAAATGGGCCCGCAATTAACTAATTAACAAAAGTCAACATGAGACTATTCGAAATTCCGGCGGGAATTCTTCATTTTTTCGGGATTAAAAGATGCGTAGGTGTTAACCCAGGGTATGTAGTACTTTCATAAGAAATTTCAGCCAAATCCCTTCAGCCGTTTTTGCGTGAAGGAGTTACAAACATACACACACATACCAACAAGATATAAATTAGATTATGCATAACATACCTACATGTGTTTCCATAACTCGTGTAAATATATGGCATTATTTTCCACTTACCGTAATGTAAATGGGGATATGTGAAAGTACTTCTCCACACAATTATATCCCAGTAGTCGGAACAGGTGTTTCAACACCAGGTCTTGAGATTTAGATGCCTGCTTATCCTCCACTGGTTGCGTCTGATCAGACCTAAAGTGGATAGGGTTAACATGAGTTACATCTTGTATAGGGAGTCTGGAGATTATATTTTTAACCGCAACTAAATACTTTTGTTAAAAACCTTTATTGGGATATTAGGTCTCTAGAAGTGTACCTCTACAGTACACCCATATTTCGCCAGTTATGTTTAACTCCATGTAATAGGGGACAAGCATTGCCATCAACCGGGTACAGATCCAGACTCCGAGAAGCAAGGTGGTGATAAATTTCAGCGGGAAAACCCTAATAACACAGCCCGTCCCGGCAAACGTACGCAGGACATCATGCTCAGAAGAAGCGCTTGCTTTCACTAGACCAGCGAGGCATTTCTTATTTTGCGAATTAAGTTAGTATATTTAAGTCATACCTTGACAAGAACTGCATCAGCAGAAACACCAGCAAGTTGGTGGTCTCCCTGTCTGCCTCCTCAAGATCCACTGCTTTGGGCAGGATCGTGTTGAGGGTGTCTTCCGAACGACCGGATAGGGAGTGGAATCCATCTATGGAGGTGTCATTTTGTTACTTGGGATAATATTTTAGTTACGAGTGGTTTTGCTAACAAGATCGCATTATGGCTCGGTTTTTTGTAATAGAACTCATGGGGATTTAAACCAATCATGAGCATGCGCAGGGTACCATAATAGGGTATTTGACGCCTATCAAAAACATACATGGACAAGTTATTTATTTCAAAAAGATTTCCAGAAAATTAGATTAGTTTTAAAAGTAAAAATATCGGTGGAAGAAGTTTTTTTTTTGTGTTTTTAAATTTCAACTGGCTACCTATTACGTTTCATGAAATACAGCCTGCTGAATGATAGACGGACAGAGGAAACTTAGAAATAGAGTTCCGTCAGTAAGAAATTTAGTTAAGAAAAGATTATTCGTAGTTGGGCAAGGAAACTCAGTGAGTACACTTTCTAGTAGTCATCAATACCAGTGACTTACTTTTATTACAAATAAATATAACCATAATACCCATACCCATAATACAATATACCATTACCATAATAATAAGCAATTGTGTACGTGCAACCAATAACCAACAATTTTTTTCAATTATCATGAAACCAAAAAGCACAGGGGTTATAATGTAGAACACACACATACAAGTGGAAACATAGAGAACAAATTTAATTAAATGGTACCCCCCCCCCCCCCCCCCCCCTTCATAGCGGTCCCTGACCCCGTTATCAGGACATCCTTAAAATTGTGTGTGTTTGAAAATCTTTTTTTTTTGGCTTATCAGGGATTGGAAAAGGTAGGGTAAATTTACGTAAAAGGAGTAAGACACAGAGTGTATACCTCTAGAATTACGGAACAGTTATGTTTAATTCCGGGTTTTAAGGTAACAAATTATTGTTTTAGATTGGGTCTACCCTTTATAGCAGAACTTTTTATGTCATAATATTAATTAGCATAACAGTGCATAGCATAAACTTCATTTCGCAGAAAATCGTTCGGCATACACTCATTTATAATACATTAAAAACGCATAATTTTGTAAGTCAGAATCATCTTTAGGCATAAATTTCATATCCATAATAATTAAACAGTAGAACCATCATATTGCAGAAAGTTCACTGTCAGAATCGTCTTTTGGCATAATTTTGTAAGTCAGAATCATCTTTAGGCATAAATTTCATATCCATAATAATTAAAAAGTAGAACCATCATATAAGCTTGTTTGTTCCGTGCGGGGATCGAACCCACAACACGCGGCGCAGCAGCCGATGGCTCAACCACTGCGCCAACCGTGTCGTCAAATAATATTAAAATATATTTTGCTTGCATGCTTGCTTGCAAGCAAGCATGCAGCATGCAAGCAAGCATGCAGCATGCAAGCAAGCATGCAGCATGCAGGCAAGCATGCAACATGCAAGCAAACAAGCAAGCAGCATGCAGCAGGCAGGGTTTCTGTGACGGCTCCGGCGCTGCGGCCCTCCGGCGGCCCCACGCGCCTACGCGATTTTAAATAACACTCTAGGGGTAGGACAAACAAGACTACGTGAAGTCGGTTTTGCAGCAATTCGGTTCTGTCACTTCACTAACTTTTGTAGTACAACATATTGACTTTTCAAGACAATATTTTAATTTTAATTTTAATTTAAGGTTAAGAATATGATTACATTTTATAGAAATGACAATAATTATGCCTAATAAAATTATTCCAAATGAAATTCTGCCATCTTCTTAATATGCCAAGTGAAATTATTCCAAATAATCGTCGCTCTAAATAAACGTTATGTGAAACGAAATTATGCGAAATTAAGCTTTGCCAAAAGTAATAATGCCAAATAAAATTCTGCCATCTTAAAAGTATGCCTTTGTAAATTCGGACGTATAAACATTCGGCCAAACAATTATTATATTAAATGATTTTTATGCCATATATATATTCGTTTAAAGAAGATTATGCCAAGTGTGTTATGCCAAATAAATTTCGGAGCATCAAAATTCTGCCAGATAGAGGGAACCCTTTTAGATTACCTACACGGAACATTTTAAATTTGACACAATGTATACGGAACAATCTGCGAAACAACAAATTTTGTTACCAATATTTTTTAAGTCCAATTAAAAATCGTGATTCTTAAAACCACACGTTTTACGTCACTATTATTTTTCAGGATTTTCAGAAGAGGTATTATCCACTCCATGTTACTTACTCGAATTTTAGATACATCTACTATTACCTTTTCCAATCCCTGAGTATATACTAAAAAAAAAACAAACACAATTTTAAACTTTTAGCACACAATTTTGAAATCCCTTAATAAAATAAACTATAATTTCCGATCTCTCCTTATCATGTTTTTATACCGCAACCCATTAATTTAATTTGACCATGTACTTCATCTGCTTACCGATTAAAATTCTTCGCAGGGTTGACACCTCCAAATCGAAGATAAGCTTCAACTGAACCCAATGCAATGCAAAGCAGAGACAGACACCCATAGGGCTAAATTTCGCGTCACTGAGATCCATCCATGACACTGCATTTTCATGTTCTTCTTTTCTTCTCTTTTAAGTTTCAGATTGTTTTCATACTGATCCATTTCAATGAATCCCCCAACTTAATTTCATTGTTCCATCAAAAAGAACACAGTTTTTGAACTATGACGTAGACCACGTCTCGATACATGTCACGAATTGGTGCTAGTCATAGATTCAAAAACTATTTCTTTGAACGATATTGTAAGAGCTCTCCGTCTCTTTCACTCTACTGTATATTATGTCCTTCTCACACGATGCGTCATTTGACACAGCGATCTGAAGGACAGATGTGGGCCGTAGTGCATTTAGGCTGCGTTGTACACACCCAGATCTGTCCCTCGGATCGACATGCCTGTACAGTGCAAGCACAGCACAGTTTTGTATCAATAAGTAAGTCAGCATTTTACCTGCGCTGGGCCGGTGAATTCAGTACACGAATAGCATTCATACCGCGTGCACTCATCTATCATACAATCATACTTTTATCAATAAATATCAATCACATCTATCAGTGTATCAATCAGCATCTACTCAAGGTGTAAGGTCCCAAACCATACATCTTAATGGTCCTTCGAGTCGGATTGCGGGATTCAATCACGTTGCGAACATAATAGTGGTGGTTCCTGTATAAACGACCTGTGGCCGACAGTCAACGGTCTACTAAAGTCATCAAGCCCTCGACTGCTGCAATATCGCCAAAGAAGGTGCTTTGCTTATCTTTCCGTGGTTGCGAATCGGTTCAGCCGGCCTCCCACAAGCGGGTCTCACTGGTTGGATTGAGAAGGCGCTAATATCGCGGAGAGTTCGCTAAAGCATTTTCTGTGGAATAGCGGTCAGGAGCATTATCAAGAAACCTATCAATCATGAGTTCTACGATGGAGAACTTATTAGCAAATCAAGATCAAATCATGCAAGCTATGGAGCAGCTATTAAGGAACTTCAAGAAAGATTCTGCAGAACGTAAGACTCCATCCAATATCAAGAAACGACTGCAAACTTTAGATAGTTATTGGTCTGAGTTCCAGTCTAATCATTTGAAATTATGTGAAGGTGAAACTCGCAGTGCCAGATATTTCACCGACAATTTATATAAAAAAACTAATCTCTTCTACACTGAAACACGGGACACTATCGAACGTTACGAGTCGAAAATTCCTAGTGAAGGTGTTAGAAATCCATCAGTTCAAGCATCAGTATCTGGAAAACACGAACAAGTTACGTCAAATATTTCATGAGTTGACCCCGATCAAGCAAACAGCGATTCTTGTAACAGTAAGTCTACATCTCTGTGGAAAATTGTTTCTCAAGGAAACGCAAGCAAACTAGAAGAAATGCTGCGTAAGCAAAAAAGTAACTTCAAAGCATTGGCGCGTACAATCAAGAGCGTAGAATTAGAGAACATTTCTGAAAAATGGGAACTCGAAGATCTACTGCGTAATGTACAAAAAAGGTGGTCAAATATAGACTCGTTGCACTGGGAAATTGACAGTGAGCTGTACGAGGAAGATGAAGATTATGAACAAACATACAGCAGATATGAACAATTATACAATGATATGAAAAAGTCAATCAATATCAAGATGGGCTCCATTTCACATCGTGAGAATTGTACCCCCAAAATCGACATTCCTATCTTCAGTGGAAACTACTTGAAGTGGACATCATTCAAAGATCTATTTATAGAAACGATCCACAACAACAAGTCAATGTCGAGTGCTCAGAAAATGCAGTTTTTGAAAAGCAAGCTAAAAGGTGAAGCGGAAAAGCTAGTCCAACATTTAAACATCAGTTCGGAAAATTATCAACTATGTTGGGACATCTTAAATCATAGATACAACAACGAAAAGCTCATCTTTACCTCGCATATTAACGCGCTTCTAGCAATACCTACAATGCAGAATCAAGCAGATTATCAAATCAAAAGGATGTTTGATACTACCAACGAATGTCTTAACGCCATAAAGAATCTCGGTGTCAACATATCGAACTGGGACCCACTTATTGTGCATCTGCTGACTCTAAAAATGGACAGCGAGACGCATGGGGAATATATTCAATCACTAACTGATCCCAGAGCACTACCGACACTCGACGAATTCCTTAGATTCCTGGAGAACAAATATACGGCTCTTGAATCATCTCGGCGAAAGCAGTATACTCCAAAATCAAAGCAAGAGACATTCAACAAAAAAGAATCGGAACATCAGCCTTACAAACAAAGCAAACCTAATCAGCAAAATAATAAGAACGAGGGAGGCAAACCATTTTTCCGCAATTCAACATTTAAAAGTTTTGCAACGAACAAAGCAAATTGTCCACTTTGCAATGACAACCACGGACTTTTCCGCTGCAAAACATTTTTAGAATCTAGGCCAGACGCCAAAAGAGATATTGTGAAACAATTAAACGTATGCAAAAATTGTCTCCATGATCACAAAGACAAGCCATGCTACTCGGAAACAAAATGCAGAGTATGCCAGGAAAAGCATAACACATTGTTACACGACACGTTTCACAGTAACGCAAAAGTAATAAACACGTCGTCGGTTACAGAAGACCAACAGTCCAGCTCACGAGAAAACAGAACACGGGACACTGTCAACCATGTCTCAAATGGAAGCATTGTAGAGATCCTGCTAGCAACAGCCCTCGTTCGAGTGAAAGCACGAAACGGGAAATACCACACGCTGCGTGCTCTTATTGACCAAGGCTCACAAGTATCTCTAATATCAGAATGCGCAGCTCAAAAACTAGAGCTCGCAAGACAAGCATTCAAGGGCGTCATATTTGGCATCGGCACAAATCAAGCCAAGTGTAAGGGAGAGATCAGTATTACTGCAGCATCATTGCATACTGATTTTACCTTTCAAGCAGATGTGCTGATAATGAACACACTATTACATAACCTGCCCAACAGAACATTTTCAAAACCACAATGGGCATACCTACAGAACATACAACTAGCAGATCCAGAATTTTACACGAGCCGTCCTGTAGATTTACTACTAGGCGCCGACGTATATTCTCAAATAATAATGGGAGGCATTATTAAAGAAAACGAGTCATTACCCGTAGCACAACAAACTCAGCTTGGGTGGATGTTAAGCGGAAATGTCAAATCATATCACTGCAACGTCGTGATGAACAACATTGAGGACATACAAAGGTTCTGGGCCATTGAAGACATAGCAGATGGCAATATCAACATGTCCAAAGAGGATCATCAGTGCATTCAGCAATATCAGACTGAAACCTCGCGACGGGAGGACGGCAGATATGTTGTAAGATTACCATTAAAGCCAGAAATAAAGGAAAAATTGGGAGAGTCAAAACCCAAGGCTATAGCACAATTTCATCAGTTGGAGAAAAAGTTTGAAAAAAACCCAAAGATTGCGCAAGACTACAAATCATTTATCGATGAATACATCGAACTAGGTCACATGCGCGAGTGCAAGAATAAAAAACAGCCAGATTGCATTTTACCTCACCTATGTGTATTGAGGCCCGAATCAGCAACAACAGCATTACGTGTGGTGTTTAATGCGTCAGCAAAAACATCGACTGGCTACAGTTTAAATGATTTGATGTACACTGGCCCAAATCTTCAGCAAGACCTATTTACGTTAATTTTGAGATGGAGACAACATAGATATGCAATCACAGCGGACATCGAAAAAATGTTCAGACAAATCTACTGTCATGACGATGATCTGCAATATCAAAAAATCGTATGGCGCGACTCACCTCAAGAGAAATTACGTGAATATAAGCTAACCACAGTTACATACGGCACTAAATCTGCACCCTTTCTCGCCATGATGACTCTGAAGCGAATAGCAGAAGATGAACGCTCAAGGTATCCTGCTGCTGCAGCAGTTGTTGACAGCTGCTTCTACATGGATGACCTATTGGTTGGACATCATAGCATCGAAGAAGCAAAGCAACTAAAATCTGATCTTATCAAATTACTGAGATCAGGCGGATTTAATTTGAGAAAATGGTCATCTAATAAAATAGAGCTATTAGATGACGTCACATCAAACACAGAGCGTCAATCATTTGAATTCAAACATCAAGAGTCGACAAAAACATTGGGACTACGCTGGCACCCACTGGACGATCAGTTTAAGTTCCAAATGAAAATTGACACCAAATTAACAGCTACAGCTACCAAGAGGTCTTTACTATCAGATATATCGAAAATATTTGACCCACTGGGCTGGCTGGCACCGGTCTCAACCAAACTAAAACTATTATTTCAAAATGTCTGGTCACTCACACTACAATGGGACGACAAAGTACCAGCACATATCAACGAGCAATGGCAGAAGATCAAGAAAGATCTACCAAATATAGAGCAGATTAATGTACCACGATGGCTACAAATACAGCAAAACGCAGAAATTGAACTTCATGGTTTCTGTGACGCATCTACAAAAGCGTATGCTTGCGTAATATATTGCAGAATCATCAAACACAACCAAAATAATCCAACTTCTGTGACCATATTAGCAGGAAAATCAAGACTTGTTCCTGTCAATAAAGCGATTTCATTGCCAAGATTAGAGCTAAGCGCAGCGCATTTATTATCACTTTTGATGCAAGTAGTTCAAAAAACTTTACAGAACTACAGTATCAAAGTACGGATACGGATGGTCAGATTCAACAGCTGTCCTAGGCTGGCTACAAGGAGATCCGAATCGCTGGAAACCATTTGTGGCAAATCGAGTGAAACAAGTCACGGAAGTCATTCCAACCATAAACTGGTACTATGTAAAGTCAGCTGAAAATCCTGCTGATTGTGCAAGCCGAGGATGTTCAGCAGAACAACTCAAAGAACATTCACTATGGTGGCATGGACCAGGGTGGCTATCGTCATTTGATGAAAATGAACATACACAACAAAAGTATGTTACGCAAGACGAAATTAAAAAATCAGTACAAACTGGCATCATTCAACAAAATGATGACATAGCTCAAAAAATATTAAATAAATGTAGCAATTTCAACAGAGCGACGCGAGTTCTAGCTTGGACTTTGCGCGCAATAACACGCAATAATCAGCACAAACCAAAGTTTTTGACGATCGGCGAAATGAAGAAATGAAGAAATCTCATCATTAAGCAAGTTCAACATTCGGAATTCAGAGAAGATATCATCAGTCTTCAGAATCACAAACAAGTCAGTGCAAAAAGTGAACTGCTGAAGCTGAACCCGTTCCTGGATCAAGAAGGCTTGTTGAGAGTTGGCGGGAGGATCTCTAACGCGAACATCCATCAAAATATGAGACATCCACTCATTATACCTAAAAACTCTCATCTCAGTAACTTGCTGATCGACCAAGGACATAACATGACGTATCATGGCGGAGCCCGAATCACGCAAGCTTGGCTTCGGCAGCAGTACTGGATCATAGGCGGAAACCGAGCAATCAAGAAGCGCCTTAGAAACTGTATCAAATGCAGACGTCACAACCCAATCAAACAAGAGCAGTTGATGGGAGACTTGCCTGCAGCACGCAGTAATCCAGCACGCCCTTTTTATCACTCAGGGGTTGACTACACTGGCTTTGTGTACGTAAAAACAAACAAAGGTCGCGGAGTGAAGACATCAAAAGGCTACATCGCTGTGTTCGTATGCATGGCCACAAAAGCCGTGTATCTCGAACTAGTCTCGGATCTGAGCTCCTCAGCATTTTTATCAGCATTACGCAGAATGTCAGCAAGAAGAGGCGCCCCAAGACACATATACAGCGACAATGGTACAAACTTCGTAGGAGCAAGCAGAATCCTAAACGAAGAATTCGTCAACATACAAAAAGTGTTAGACGTGAAATTTTACGAAGCAATCACCGACATGGAGATTAATTGGCACTTTAACGCCCCATCTTGGCCGAACGCAGGAGGTGTATGGGAAGCAGCTGTGAAGAGCTTAAAGTACCATCTAAAGAGAGTGATTGGCGAACAACGGCTGACGTTTGAAGAATATTCAACAGTGCTAGCACAAGTCGAAGCATGTTTGAACACACGACCACTGTGCGCTCTAACAGAAGATCCAGAAGATTTGGATTACCTTACGCCATCCCACTTTTTAGCAAGCGGACCAACCTTGACGTTAATCGAAACAGAAAAAGACTTACGGACGAGGTGGCATCTTACTCAAAAAATTGTGGATGACCTATGGAAAAGATGGAGAGCGGAATATTTAAGTCAGTTGTCAGTGCGTAGTAAATGGCGGCAATCGCACACAAATCTAAAGATTAACGACATTGTCATCATACACGACGTGCAATTACCATCAGGAAAATGGGCCATGGGAACTACATCCCGGAAAAGATGGAAATGTCCGAGTGGTTACAATTCGCACAAAAAATGGATCACTTAAAAGACCAATAACAAAACTATCATTATTGCCCATCAATGAAAATCAAACAGAAGAGCAAGAGCATCAAAAATCGGCTACTAACGTACCAAAACAACGAACACGACAATCGTCATCAAAATTTTGCAACTTAATTTATACCATACTCATGATAATTATGATGATGGCATCAACAGTAAGAAGCGAGTACAAGTTCACAAGCCTGAGTAGTAACCAAAGCATATATTTTGACAAGGTAGCCAATATGCGGTTACAACGCGAAGAATGGAAGCTAATAGTTTATTGCGATATGGCTCCATATTGGCGAGGAATAGACGTACTCAACAAATATATGAATCACCTTGAAAACATATGCTCATCAGATCAAATAGCACAATGTGACGTAGTGCGACTGCAATTACGTCATGGGTACGAGGAACTGGAACATTATAACAGCATTTTACTTGGTCAGCAAATGCACCGATTGCGCCGACGTAGAGGCCTTATCAACGGTGTAGGCAACGTTGCACGCAGTTTATTCGGAATATCATGTATGTTTTTTCCTTTTCAATGTTTCCTTTTATAATATTGGATGAAGATTTCGCTGAAAAATATCAAAAAGATATCGACCTTATTAAGAAGAATCAAAAACATCTTAACTTATTGTGGAAAAATCAGACATCAATCGTGGAAGCAGAATTGAATGTCATCAAACGAGTTAAAACCGCCTTGGAAAAACAACATAAACTCATTAATCAACACATAATCAACTGCAACCTGGGAATAAATAAACTAAAAGAGCAAATTCAAAAGACAGATAGCAGAAGTGACTTTACTTTATCCGCCTTGGTGGCATCCCATATGCTGTCAAGCCTGAAAGATATCCAGGAAACGCTGGTAGATACAGTGGCGAATATTTTTTATGAAAAATTCAACTTTCACCTTTTAACACCAACACAGCTGAGAGATGAACTCAACACTATAACAGGACAACTATCAAAGGAATTGACCATACCCATAAATAATATTCAAGCGGATCTTGCTAAGATATATCATTTACTAAAAGTAAAAGCCAGAGCAACCAAGCAATACATGATTTTTGAAGTCAGGATTCCACTTGTGACTAGGGAAGATTATGAGCTCTACAACCTCATACCAATTCCGTTGCAAGTAGCTGAAAGCATGGTCACCATCACACCTATTGCTCATCACTTAGCGATAAATATACATAAGGACTCGTTCATCCCGATGTCGGAAGACGATTGGGGACGATGTACGCCTTACGATCATGACGATTTCATTTGTCATTTGGGAAAGCCTATTTATCAAATGACCGCAGATAACAATCTGTGTGTTAAGGATCAAGTCGCAAATCAATGTCAAACAGAAGCCAAAGAATGCATAGACCAGTGGACGGAATTAAGCATCGTCAACACATATTTATATTATTGTTGCGGACAATGCACCGTGCGAGTCATATGTGAGGATTATATTACTGCTGAACGACTCAGCAAGGCCGGGGTACTGACACTCGGTGAAGGTTGCGTAATCAAAGGTCAAACATTTACGATTTATTCGCACCAAAGCTTAAGCAATTCAATCCATACGAAAACAGACGTCATGGACATTGAGATTCCGTCTATAAATCACATTATCAATCTAACTGTACCATCAACTGCCATACTGAACGACACCGAAGAGACTGTCAAACGGCAAAAGGATTTAGAATTCATCAGTCTCGCCATCAAGAATGCCAGAGCGAAGGAAGTTGACGTACTGACGGATCAAGTCTCATCCCACGACATCCACCATTACGTCGCCATATACACTGTAGTGGCAGTGATCATAATCATTGTGCTCCTCTACGTGTGGCGACAGCTGCGAATCCGCAGGGACACGGTTCAACAAGATCGTCAGGAACCCAACGTGCACTACACGACTGCCGTAAGAAGACCATCACAGACCATCGCTACTGTTGACAACAGAAGTAGCAACACTCACATAGTTCACAGGGCATCGTCACCACGTTTTGGAAATCAATACAGATCAATGTAGTGTTATTTAAGTCTTATTATAAGAAATTATGTTTTATTACCTTGTTAATTAGCACTACCACGAATCATATCACCTATGCACCTTTATCTTCTCCGGGCCTGGAGCATGTACAGTGCAAGCACAGCACAGTTTTGTATCAATAAGTAAGTCAGCATTTTACCTGCGCTGGGCCGGTGAATTCAGTACACGAATAGCATTCATACCGCGTGCACTCATCTATCATACAATCATACTTTTATCAATAAATATCAATCACATCTATCAGTGTATCAATCAGCATCTACTCAAGGTGTAAGGTCCCAAACCATACAATGCCAGTTTGGTGGGTTTGGACGTGGTAGTTGAAGAGATGTTCCAACGGGTCCAGAATCATGTGCTGAAGTAATGGTATTAGGTCGTGCGTCGGTGTTCCTTCCACACAGAAAATCACAAAAAAAATCAACATAAAAGCAACATACAAAAAGTAATTATAATAACACTAAAAAGAGGTAATTTTACTCATCAATATAAAAAAACTTTTACCACGAAACCAACCCTGAAAATGCAAATAATAAAAAAAACTAATCCGCATTCTTTTGGAGGTCGAAACACACACGTCTAAATATACAAATGAACAGTTGAAGTCTATTTTATCCTGGAAATACAGAGGCCAGCACATCAGGGGTAACCCAATGTGTCAAATGTCTGCGATAGGTTTTCAACTTTATTCCAAAAGAATAAGGTTCATGTTCAATTGGGAAAATCTGTCAGTTTGGGGTACATTGATGTGCTGGCGTCTGTACATAAATACTTCCTAAAAAATACTTAATTAAAAATTATCTCATGGGAACATTCCGAATGGGATACTTTCATTCAAAATTATCTCATGGGAATGTTCCCCTTGAGATCATTTTCGACTTTCGGTTCCAGTATAAATACTTCTTCTGTATTTCAAGCACCGGAGTCTTGTATGATACTGATCATTCCATTTCCCGACTAGGAAGATGTAGCTAAAAACACAATTATTAGCTTAAATACTCGTTCCTACGCTGTATGATAAGAGGTTTGTATAATCAACAATATTTCAGTAATAAATAGAACCAATAACCTAGTTACACCCCGAACTAGTAAAAAAAAATCTTTTACTTGTTAACGTTTCTAAAACCTATTTACACAAATAAATATCTCTTAGGCTTGCATTTAGGAAATTATTGAGTAATAACCTCGTAGCAGGTCACCTTTGTCCTCAAGAACATGAGCCACACTCACCGTGCCGGGTGTCCGGGTGTCCGGGTTTCCGGGGGTCCGGGTGTCCGGGAGTCCAGGTGTCCGGGTGTCCGGGTGCGGACTGTGCGTGTTCACGGTGGTGTCCCGCGCCGCACCTAGTACAGGACATGAGCCACACTCACCGTGCCGGCTGTCCGGGTGCGGCGGCATGGTGGCGGGCGCGGAGATGGTGCGCTTGTAGGGCCACTTGGTGCCGAAGGACGCGCTCAGCGTGTTCACGTTGGTGTCCCGCGCCGCACCTAGTACAGGACATGAGCCACACTCACCGTGCCGGCTGTCCGGGTGCGGCGGCATGGTGGCGGGCGCGGAGATGGTGCGCTTGTAGGGCCACTTGGTGCCGAAGGACGCGCTCAGCGTGTTCACGTTGGTGTCCCGCGCCGCACCTAGTACAGGACATGAGCCACACTCACCGTGCCGGCTGTCCGGGTGCGGCGGCATGGTGGCGGGCGCGGAGATGGTGCGCTTGTAGGGCCACTTGGTGCCGAAGGACGCGCTCAGCGTGTTCACGTTGGTGTCCCGCGCCGCACCTAGTACAGGACATGAGCCACACTCACCGTGCCGGCTGTCCGGGTGCGGCGGCATGGTGGCGGGCGCGGAGATGGTGCGCTTGTAGGGCCACTTGGTGCCGAAGGACGCGCTCAGCGTGTTCACGTTGGTGTCCCGCGCCGCACCTAGTACAGGACATGAGCCACACTCACCGTGCCGGCTGTCCGGGTGCGGCGGCATGGTGGCGGGCGCGGAGATGGTGCGCTTGTAGGGCCACTTGGTGCCGAAGGACGCGCTCAGCGTGTTCACGTTGGTGTCCCGCGCCGCACCTAGTACAGGACATGAGCCACACTCACCGTGCCGGCTGTCCGGGTGCGGCGGCATGGTGGCGGGCGCGGAGATGGTGCGCTTGTAGGGCCACTTGGTGCCGAAGGACGCGCTCAGCGTGTTCACGTTGGTGTCCCGCGCCGCACCTAGTACAGGACATGAGCCACACTCACCGTGCCGGCTGTCCGGGTGCGGCGGCATGGTGGCGGGCGCGGAGATGGTGCGCTTGTAGGGCCACTTGGTGCCGAAGGACGCGCTCAGCGTGTTCACGTTGGTGTCCCGCGCCGCACCTAGTACAGGACATGAGCCACACTCACCGTGCCGGCTGTCCGGGTGCGGCGGCATGGTGGCGGGCGCGGAGATGGTGCGCTTGTAGGGCCACTTGGTGCCGAAGGACGCGCTCAGCGTGTTCACGTTGGTGTCCCGCGCCGCACCTAGTACAGGACATGAGCCACACTCACCGTGCCGGCTGTCCGGGTGCGGCGGCATGGTGGCGGGCGCGGAGATGGTGCGCTTGTAGGGCCACTTGGTGCCGAAGGACGCGCTCAGCGTGTTCACGTTGGTGTCCCGCGCCGCACCTAGTACAGGACATGAGCCACACTCACCGTGCCGGCTGTCCGGGTGCGGCGGCATGGTGGCGGGCGCGGAGATGGTGCGCTTGTAGGGCCACTTGGTGCCGAAGGACGCGCTCAGCGTGTTCACGTTGGTGTCCCGCGCCGCACCTAGTACAGGACATGAGCCACACTCACCGTGCCGGCTGTCCGGGTGCGGCGGCATGGTGGCGGGCGCGGAGATGGTGCGCTTGTAGGGCCACTTGGTGCCGAAGGACGCGCTCAGCGTGTTCACGTTGGTGTCCCGCGCCGCACCTAGTACAGGACATGAGCCACACTCACCGTGCCGGCTGTCCGGGTGCGGCGGCATGGTGGCGGGCGCGGAGATGGTGCGCTTGTAGGGCCACTTGGTGCCGAAGGACGCGCTCAGCGTGTTCACGTTGGTGTCCCGCGCCGCACCTAGTACAGGACATGAGCCACACTCACCGTGCCGGCTGTCCGGGTGCGGCGGCATGGTGGCGGGCGCGGAGATGGTGCGCTTGTAGGGCCACTTGGTGCCGAAGGACGCGCTCAGCGTGTTCACGTTGGTGTCCCGCGCCGCACCTAGTACAGGACATGAGCCACACTCACCGTGCCGGCTGTCCGGGTGCGGCGGCATGGTGGCGGGCGCGGAGATGGTGCGCTTGTAGGGCCACTTGGTGCCGAAGGACGCGCTCAGCGTGTTCACGTTGGTGTCCCGCGCCGCACCTAGTACAGGACATGAGCCACACTCACCGTGCCGGCTGTCCGGGTGCGGCGGCATGGTGGCGGGCGCGGAGATGGTGCGCTTGTAGGGCCACTTGGTGCCGAAGGACGCGCTCAGCGTGTTCACGTTGGTGTCCCGCGCCGCACCTAGTACAGGACATGAGCCACACTCACCGTGCCGGCTGTCCGGGTGCGGCGGCATGGTGGCGGGCGCGGAGATGGTGCGCTTGTAGGGCCACTTGGTGCCGAAGGACGCGCTCAGCGTGTTCACGTTGGTGTCCCGCGCCGCACCTAGTACAGGACATGAGCCACACTCACCGTGCCGGCTGTCCGGGTGCGGCGGCATGGTGGCGGGCGCGGAGATGGTGCGCTTGTAGGGCCACTTGGTGCCGAAGGACGCGCTCAGCGTGTTCACGTTGGTGTCCCGCGCCGCACCTAGTACAGGACATGAGCCACACTCACCGTGCCGGCTGTCCGGGTGCGGCGGCATGGTGGCGGGCGCGGAGATGGTGCGCTTGTAGGGCCACTTGGTGCCGAAGGACGCGCTCAGCGTGTTCACGTTGGTGTCCCGCGCCGCACCTAGTACAGGACATGAGCCACACTCACCGTGCCGGCTGTCCGGGTGCGGCGGCATGGTGGCGGGCGCGGAGATGGTGCGCTTGTAGGGCCACTTGGTGCCGAAGGACGCGCTCAGCGTGTTCACGTTGGTGTCCCGCGCCGCACCTAGTACAGGACATGAGCCACACTCACCGTGCCGGCTGTCCGGGTGCGGCGGCATGGTGGCGGGCGCGGAGATGGTGCGCTTGTAGGGCCACTTGGTGCCGAAGGACGCGCTCAGCGTGTTCACGTTGGTGTCCCGCGCCGCACCTAGTACAGGACATGAGCCACACTCACCGTGCCGGCTGTCCGGGTGCGGCGGCATGGTGGCGGGCGCGGAGATGGTGCGCTTGTAGGGCCACTTGGTGCCGAAGGACGCGCTCAGCGTGTTCACGTTGGTGTCCCGCGCCGCACCTAGTACAGGACATGAGCCACACTCACCGTGCCGGCTGTCCGGGTGCGGCGGCATGGTGGCGGGCGCGGAGATGGTGCGCTTGTAGGGCCACTTGGTGCCGAAGGACGCGCTCAGCGTGTTCACGTTGGTGTCCCGCGCCGCACCTAGTACAGGACATGAGCCACACTCACCGTGCCGGCTGTCCGGGTGCGGCGGCATGGTGGCGGGCGCGGAGATGGTGCGCTTGTAGGGCCACTTGGTGCCGAAGGACGCGCTCAGCGTGTTCACGTTGGTGTCCCGCGCCGCACCTAGTACAGGACATGAGCCACACTCACCGTGCCGGCTGTCCGGGTGCGGCGGCATGGTGGCGGGCGCGGAGATGGTGCGCTTGTAGGGCCACTTGGTGCCGAAGGACGCGCTCAGCGTGTTCACGTTGGTGTCCCGCGCCGCACCTAGTACAGGACATGAGCCACACTCACCGTGCCGGCTGTCCGGGTGCGGCGGCATGGTGGCGGGCGCGGAGATGGTGCGCTTGTAGGGCCACTTGGTGCCGAAGGACGCGCTCAGCGTGTTCACGTTGGTGTCCCGCGCCGCACCTAGTACAGGACATGAGCCACACTCACCGTGCCGGCTGTCCGGGTGCGGCGGCATGGTGGCGGGCGCGGAGATGGTGCGCTTGTAGGGCCACTTGGTGCCGAAGGACGCGCTCAGCGTGTTCACGTTGGTGTCCCGCGCCGCACCTAGTACAGGACATGAGCCACACTCACCGTGCCGGCTGTCCGGGTGCGGCGGCATGGTGGCGGGCGCGGAGATGGTGCGCTTGTAGGGCCACTTGGTGCCGAAGGACGCGCTCAGCGTGTTCACGTTGGTGTCCCGCGCCGCACCTAGTACAGGACATGAGCCACACTCACCGTGCCGGCTGTCCGGGTGCGGCGGCATGGTGGCGGGCGCGGAGATGGTGCGCTTGTAGGGCCACTTGGTGCCGAAGGACGCGCTCAGCGTGTTCACGTTGGTGTCCCGCGCCGCACCTAGTACAGGACATGAGCCACACTCACCGTGCCGGCTGTCCGGGTGCGGCGGCATGGTGGCGGGCGCGGAGATGGTGCGCTTGTAGGGCCACTTGGTGCCGAAGGACGCGCTCAGCGTGTTCACGTTGGTGTCCCGCGCCGCACCTAGTACAGGACATGAGCCACACTCACCGTGCCGGCTGTCCGGGTGCGGCGGCATGGTGGCGGGCGCGGAGATGGTGCGCTTGTAGGGCCACTTGGTGCCGAAGGACGCGCTCAGCGTGTTCACGTTGGTGTCCCGCGCCGCACCTAGTACAGGACATGAGCCACACTCACCGTGCCGGCTGTCCGGGTGCGGCGGCATGGTGGCGGGCGCGGAGATGGTGCGCTTGTAGGGCCACTTGGTGCCGAAGGACGCGCTCAGCGTGTTCACGTTGGTGTCCCGCGCCGCACCTAGTACAGGACATGAGCCACACTCACCGTGCCGGCTGTCCGGGTGCGGCGGCATGGTGGCGGGCGCGGAGATGGTGCGCTTGTAGGGCCACTTGGTGCCGAAGGACGCGCTCAGCGTGTTCACGTTGGTGTCCCGCGCCGCACCTAGTACAGGACATGAGCCACACTCACCGTGCCGGCTGTCCGGGTGCGGCGGCATGGTGGCGGGCGCGGAGATGGTGCGCTTGTAGGGCCACTTGGTGCCGAAGGACGCGCTCAGCGTGTTCACGTTGGTGTCCCGCGCCGACACGCTGAGCGCCTCGTGCGCGCGCCGCACCTTGTACAGGAACCATTCCGAGCTGGTTTCGCTGCTTACCAGTCCTGAATGGACAAAAATAACAGCGTGTTTAATGCAAATTCATTTTTTGGTATTTCGTCATTTTCCCTTCACACTTAAACATCCCCTCCACCCCCTCTAAAAATATAGCATATGTGACTATCTGTGTAACTATACTTAGGTGAAAGAATAAAAAATAGGCCAGCAAACACCAGGCCCTAGTACGAGTTGAGCCAACATTGGTCCTGCTAATGCCCGGTACAGATTGGTGAGACGTTACATGAAATGTTGCACACATTGATATCGCATAGTTATTGTGTCACATTTCACGATGCATTGCATTAGTTTAAACGACTCATTTGTGTACCATTTCATGTTACGTTTCATCGGTTTTTCATCGTTTCAGCAGTACAAACTCACCTCTCAAATTAGAAAAATCAATGGTCTTATTGGAATTAATCTGCGCCTCCAAGAACAAAGCTTCGAATCTGTTGAGGAAGAACTCCCAGGTCAATATCTTGCGGTCACTCAGCGTGTTGTGGAGCTGATAGATGGACTAGAGAATCATGGGCCGGTCGACGATCACCAGGTCGAACTGAGTCTCCAAGCAGTACAGAAGTAACTGAGGAACAGATAACAAACAAAGTAAGGGAAAAAAGAAGGGTTGACACACTTGAACAGATCAAAAATTCAGACTCAAGCTAAACTTTACTAAATAATCCCAGTGCTGAGTAGATCTTATATTCCCAGAGATCCGCAAGATGCCGGTGATTGTGAAAGGACCACAAATCGTCACTCACGTGTTATCTCGCAATTTGTAATATAAACGTCAAATAATACGTAGGTGTCGACTTGGTGTCGTATACAAGAGGCGATGATAGCAAACTGTGGATGAACAAACAAACGCACATACGATTGTGAATAATTTCACTTTTCATGATTCACTGAAATGAAAAGATTAAATGAAAAATAAAATGATAAGATCAAATAAAATGAATAACGTTCGATTTCTTTGAATAATGGTGATGGTAAAGAAGCACATTTATCGTGACGTCGGAATACTCCTCGTGTACAATCAAATCGATGAATAATCCGATGCAACAACATATGTGTCACCGACGATCTGTGGATGCTTAAGTGTTTATTGTTTGTGCATTGTTAAGTTTATTAAAACTGAAATGAAAGAAAGATAAAGAAAGAAAGAAAAACTGTTTACTCACGTGAACATGACACACATACATAAAAATTGATGCTTACAAAATCCCAAAACGAGAATAAGTTGGTATTAAATCTAAAACATTCATATGAAATCAAATAAATATTGCCCTAGACGGAAATATAATAAAACACACAAAAGATGTTGGAAATGGTGAAATGAAAGATGATGGGATTATATGGTGAGATGATGAAATTAAATCATGAATTGAAATGATATTGCAGTTAAGGGTACTTGTAATATACATATTAAAATTGAAGATTTTTAGAAGATGTGCGTATGAAATCACAAAATTTTTGGGTGAGCAACTACAGGTTAGTTGCTGAGCAAACTGTATTAAGAAGAAACAATATGAAAGTAGTATAATGACATTGCGTAATTAAATAATAAAAATAATAATGCTTTACAATCTACACAGCAGCATCTAGCCCCAAGCTAAGCAGAGCTTGTGTTATGGGTACTAGATGATTGATATACTTAATACAATACATTACATAGATGGATATTTTTTATTATACATAGCAAATACCAGAGCACCCGGGACAAATCTTTGTAGATCGTACAAACATTTGTCCCAAGGCGGGAATCGAACCCGCAACCTCCTGCGTTGCAGGCGGACCTTCGCCCGCTGCGCCACATAGGTCGTCAAAATTAATCATAGTGTGACCAAATGTCACAGACAAAATAACAAAACACAGATTTAAAGTTAATGTTGTGCATTTAGTTCTGTCGTCACTACATCTTCTTTTTAAGTTCTGAATTAAAATGTACAAATTTTGTTTTTCTACTTTCTTATTGGTAAAATGGCGTAGGTACTTAATGTGTTTAGATTTAAGGTAATTATAAATTGATTGAGACAAACGACATAATTAAGACAAAAAATTATTGGTATAAATATTAGTGGTATGTTCTGGATATTTGCTATGTATAATAAAAAAAATCTACCTATGTAATGTATTGTATTAAGTATATCAGTCATCTAGTACACAAGCTCTTGTACTCTCATGTGTGTTCTCATTGTCCAGCATTATTTATTTATTTAGTGCTTCTTAAAAAAGTCAAGACGTTTATAGCTAACTGCGTCTTTTCCCGGACCTTCCAAAAACTGATGAATGATGTGAAATCTCTGGTAAGCAAATCTTCTATTCACTCATTTTAATTGCTGTTGTTTTTGATCGAGTAAACAGTCAGTACCAAGTGTTAAGTACCAAGTACCAAGTCAAACCAAGTGATTAACATCTACACTCACCATGCTCGATGGTATTGGTCTGATTAGACTTGAGCATCAGACGCAGCAGCTTGGTGGCCTCGCTGCTGACATTCTGACTGTTTATACGTCTCTGTTGGAGCTCCATCTGGTATTACAAAACGGTTACATGAGAAGTGATCGTCAAACATAAGATCACGCCCGTATTACGAGAAGGGTTTGGCAGAAAACTATGTATAGTACACCCATGTTTAACCAGTATCATCACAAATAAGGCACGGATCCAATAAGGTTCTGGACAGCTCGAGATAGAAGAACCGTGCTCCTTTTATTCGTACGGGAGGCCTTTAATTAATGTACATAAGTCTGAAGTCACTACTAACATGCCTTGAGCAATTGTGGCGAATAATGCTCGTGCCTTCTTTGTATATGAAGAGACCTTTGCCCTGCAGAGGGACAAGAGTGAGTCATAGGCTGGCATTGTTACCAACTACCTCCTCACAAATACTATGGTCTCCTTGACTTAAATATGACCCAGGAACCGAAAAGCGTAAAAATATGTGTGTAAGTAACTGACCTGTTTGAGCAGTATATCCAGCATAAGTATGCAGCATGTGAGATTCTGTGGCTTCATCTGGTCATCCTTGTCCTTTTTATCCTTGTCGTTGCTAGGCGACTCTTTAGGTTCCTTTGGTTTTGTACCATCTATGTAATGAATGGTTGATAAATAAGTTTTTACTTAAAGTAAAAAAGAAGTATTTAGTAAGTTTTGTTGACCTCGTAATTGGTTTACCACTTTTGACAGCCAACATCATCAAATTCAAATTCAAAATTCATTTATTCAAATTAGGCTGAGGATTAGCACTTTTTGAACGCCAAAACGTTTACAAAAGACGGCCCGCATCCTAATTTATTCTCAGTCCAAACATCTATCTCCATTAGCAGTCTAAAAATTAAATTGAAACTTCAAAGATAGTTTCAACCTTAGTGTTTGAAGTATTTGACTGTATTATAGACATGTACGTACACCTTGTTGTTTATAACGTGCAAGAGTAATTGAACTGTAGGGTGGTGAAGAAATTACGAGGCCAAATATACTTATGTATTTCAGAAAAAAGCTTGTAATAAAAATCATAAAATAAATAGTTAGTGTGTAAATGTAATTAATAAAAGTTATCATCAATTACCGTTACGATATACAGTACTAGAATATTTTGAAATGATAAATCACTTTTGTCTCAAGACTAAGGCTCGGCAAGAGTAAAAATGATTGAAATTAACATATTTGACAAAATTTTGCCTTTCGAAACCTGTTAACCTGGTCTGATCTGAGATTAAAGTTAGATGACATTTGGTGCTTTAAAAATCTTTTTTTATTAGTAACATTATTCTATAAGTCTTGCATATACAATATAGCTATTTCATCAAGCTATCCCAAACTGCCAAATTTTCCCAATCGAACATGAACTTTATATTTTTGTAATACATTTGAAAAACTATGAAAGAAATTTAACTGATGGGGGTAGCTTGATGTGTTGGCCTGTATACAAAAACACGTTACCTAAAGTAGGCGGTTTAAATATCTTCTCCGGCAGATTGACGACGCAGTGGCTGAAGAGGTCGAACAGCTGCGACAGCGGGATGCGCACGTCCAGCATGGAGATGGTCTTTGAAGGAAACAAACTGGTGAATAGTTGCATAATACCTGTACTAACTCACCAGTTAGTCTTCCCCAGATTTCACTGAGTGAAAGGGACAACCCGACTTAACGCGAGACAAGACTAAGTTATATTTGAATTCAGAATTCAATGTGAAGACTGTATTTGCTGTGGTTTTTTTTCAAACAGTTTATCCGATCATAAGATTAATTAGAATAATTGATTGTCTCAAAATATATATATTCAGGTACCGTTTATTCATCATAAGTAAATGAAAATCAACAGTTTGCACATTTACATTTACGAAATATTGGTTTATACCTGGAACCACTCCAGCACAGGCAGTACAGTGTCAGGAGTGGGTGTGGTGGTGACCTTGAGGACTGCGAACTTGTACAAGTTCTTCTCGTCAACGCCCACCATCGCTCCTTCCGGCTCCAAGATCTTGCCGAGAGGATCTTTAGCTCCATTAGTTCCTGTTAGTTGGATGACAACGTGTGTGTTTTAAAGCTATATCTATAACGGGTACAAAAGTAATTTAACAAGGCTTTCCCTCTAGTTCTTTCTGTTATCGTGATACTTTCTGAGCTGACCATGAGCATGAGCTGCAGAGACCAATCTGGAAACCTCTTAACCCGATTATGAGCTCAGGTCAAAAGAGTATCCTCGACCGAACACAAAACACGGTACCAGTGTGGAGCACCATCACAGGATGACTCACCTGCTTTCCTGCCCAGCATACACAATCAACTGTACCTTCCAAGATTTGAACCAGTCAACGATGGAGTTGTTCTAGTGGCTACAAACTGGTCTAACAAACATAAGAAGAAGAAGAAGAATGGTGTTTTCTTACCTTTTCCGGAACATCGGTGCAGATGGCCTCCATCCATGCGGGCATGATATAGTCCCAGATGGACTGCGTGATGATGCAGTACGGGATCAAGCAGTACAGTCTGTAAATAAAATCAGGCGTCACATTTTTTACTGCTCTTAGTATGAGCATGAAATGGTTGTTGGCACTGTGAAGCTGAAGTTACTAAAAATATACAAAACAGAGCCTTGCTTACCTGTTGAGCCCATCCTTCAGGTGATGCAATTTTACTTAGACGATAGCAAACCAAAACAAATGACGAAAAACACACAAAAGTAAAAGACAGGTAAAAATTATAGTCCAAAATAAAATGAAAATGAATCACAAAAAGAAAAACTGTTGCCACAAAAATATTTGGCCACCTGAAAAAAAAGTACACACAGAAAATAAAAACAAGAATAAATAACAGGAACGAAATTACAACATAGCAAATCTAAGGAGCCAATCTAACTTCTAAAGATTACTATCGGTCTTCATTTCTGATAGGTACAGTAATGAAGGCAAATAGTAATCTTAAAAGTAAGAATAGTACAGCAAGTCAGGTGCTACAAATCCTTTGAAATAAAAGTCAAAAGTAGCTGGAAGTAGCTTTCTGAAATACTAGGTAAGTACAGTGGAGAAATAAAAAGATTAAGTAAGATTAAAGCCATGCGATCGTGCAGAGCATTAGTACTCGTAATTTAGAAAGAAAAAATGTATTTGCCAAAGAGGACGTGCGTGCATAATTATGATAAAACTAAAAGAAACAACATTTAATGAAAGTACATATTGTAAATGATATTAGGGAAGAAAAAATACTAACTAAAACACTAGTAAAAAATTGACAGGTATATGTAAATAATAGTACGAAAAAAATGAATCACAAAAAAAAGATACCACAAAAAAATTATGGGCAGCCTGAAAAAAAAAATATGTAAGTACACAGCAAACAAAAACAAGAATAAATAACAGGAACGAAATTATAACATTAAATCTGAAGAGATAATGTAACTTTTAAAGATTGCTATCAATAAACATTTCAAATAGATACAGAAATATTTATGAATAGTAATCTTAAAAGTTAGAATAGTACAGCAAGTGATGTAAGGTGCAAATATAAAACCATTGATACACACTAGGTTAAATGCAGCTTGAAAAATCTTTCTGAAAGCCTAGGTACGGTGTATCAATAAAAAGGTTAAGTAAGATTAAAACCATGCGATCGGGCAGAGCATTAGTACTCGTAATTTAGAAAAAAAATGTATTTGCCATAGGGAACGTGCGCGCATAATTAAGATATAACATACAAGAATAAAGAACAGGAACGAAAGTATAACATCTCAAATCTAAGAAGACAATCTAACTTCTAAAGATTGCTATCGGTATTCCTTTCTAATAGGTACAGAAATGAAGACAAATAGTAATCTTCAAAGTAAGAACAGTACAGCAAGTCAGGTGATATCGATTCTGTCAAACGTAAACGTACCAAAAACAATGAATCACAAAAAAATAATAGGCAGCCTGAAAAAAAATACATGTAAGTACACAGCAAATAAAAATAAGAATAAATAACAGGAACGAAATGATAACATATTAAATCTGAAGAGACAATCTAACTTTTGAAGATTGCTATCAATTACCATTTCAGATAGGTACAGAAATGATAATAGATAGTAATCTTAAAAGCTAGAATAGTACAGCAAGTGCTGAAAGGTGCAAATATAATTGCTAGCAATAATCATTTCAGATAGGTACAGAAATGATAATAGATAGTAATCTTAAAAGATAGATCAGTACAGCAAGCCGGGTGCAAATATAGCAAAATATAGTAGTGGTGGTATGTGCACTGCATTAGTTCTCATAATTTAGAAAGAAAACAAAAATATTTGCCACAAAAGACATGTGTACATACTTATGATAAAACTAAAACTATGGAAATTTTAATAATAGTACATATTTTAAATAAAAGTGAAGAAAAAAATGCGAACAAAAAGAAAAATAAAAAATTGTCGGCTGTTTTTGTGTGCAGCAAACAATGTCAAGGAGAGCCAACTCCTTGACAACACTGAATTAGTACGAAGACTAAAAAGGGTAAAACCTCTGGAGATAGTTTAGTGCAGTGTAAGTGAACTAAAACTATAGTCTTAGATCGAACACGTGAATCAAGTATCTTGCCCATAGCTTACAGTAAATAAGAAAGACGTTATTGGACGATTTCTTAATTTTATTATTAATTAATTAGTATTAAAAATTCTGTTTGTCTTAAAAAATGAATCAAAAAAAATATACCACAAAAAATTATAGGCAGCCTGAAAAAAAATATATGTAAGTACACAGCAAACAAAACCAAGAATAAATAACAGGAACGAAATGATAATATATTAAATCTGAAGAGACAATCTAACTTTTAAAGATTGCTATCAATAAACATTTCAGATAGATACAGAAATGTTTATGAATAGTAATCTTAAAAGTTAGAATAGTACAGCAAGTGCTGTAAGGTGCAAATATAAAACCACTGATACACACTAGGTTAAATGCAGCTGGAAGAATCTTTCTGAAAGGCTAGGTACAGTGTATAAATAAAAAGGTTAAGCACAATTAAAGCTATGCGATCATGCAGTGCATTAGTACTCATAATTGAGAAAGAAAAAAAAATTGCCAAAGAGGACGTGGGTGCAAAAAAATGATAAAATAATAACTAAAAATAGGAAATTTTAATTCTAAAAAATATTTCAAATTATGTTAGGAAAGAAGAAACAAAAACTAAAAGAATAACAGAAAATTGTCGGCAGTTGTTGTTGAAAGGATTGCAATTGAAAACTGCTCAACCAATCAATTGTCCTTCTATTTATAGGTGTCTATTTCGTTGACGGTAGATATTCAATTGCGGCACTCCGAGATCGGCTTGATTGGTATATACTGTAATCTTTAGTATGGAAGGCCATGCTAAAGTATCCATATCATTGCCTTCATAGTAAATGTTACAGAATATAAGATTAGAAGAAAGAATAGAAGTTGAAGATGACAATAGTAGCTCGCTGAGAAAACAAAAAAGAATCGCAAAAAAAAAGTTAATTGATAAATTAACACCTTAACCACGGTAATATTAGGTCTTTACCTATGAAATTGCCGTTCTGCAGTACTGGCCATTTCAAATCAAAATATTTTTTGTTTGGCTAAGAATTCTAATTTCAAATTAATTTTATTTTAAAAACATGGATTTTTTTTTCCAAAAGTAGTCATTTGTTTATTGATTAGTGTTACATTTTCATCGCATTTAAATCTTTTTCGTCATCATGGATACGTTAAAAATTCGAGTAATTATGGAATATGAGTACCGTCGTGGCAGCAACGCGGCACAAGCGGCACGCAACATCAACGACGTTTACGGAGCTAACACTACAAACCAACGCACTACCTGTTATTGGTTTGCTCGCTTCCGTTCTGGAAATTTCGACCTGAAAAATGAACCTCGCGGTCGTCCGAAGACTTTGGTCGACAATGACGAATTAAAGGCGATTGTGGAAGCTGATGATACACAATCTACGGCTGAATTAGCAGCAGCTTTCGACGTTAGCGTCAAAACAATATCGGTCCATTTGCGTCAAATTGGCAAGGTAAAAAAGCTTGACAAATGGGTGCCCCACGAACTCAATGATCGCCAGCGCGAAGTACGCGTCGAGACGTGCCTTGCACTGCTCAACAGACACACAAATGAAGGAATTTTGAACCGCATTGTTACCTGCGATGAAAAATGGATTCTGTTTGATAACCGCAAGCACTCAGCAAGTTGGTTGGATCCTGGTTCAGCACCTAAACAATGCCCTAAACGAAAACTTACCCCAAGAAAAGTGATGGTCACTGTTTGGTGGTCTAGCGCCGGTGTGATTCAACACAGCTTCTTACCAAACGGGGTGAGCATTACTGCAGATGTGTACTGTGAAGAATTGAACACAATGATGGAGAAGCTGGCACATCTCCAACCAGCATTGGTCAATCGCTCGTCTCCGCTGCTCCTGCACGAGAACGCGCGACCTCATACTGCACAGCAGACGGTCTCCAAGTTGCAAGAACTGGGGTTGGAAGCTCTCCGTCATCCGCCCTACTCACCAGACCTTGCGCCTACAGACTACTACTTTTTCCAGAATTTGGATAACTTTTTGGCGGGAAAAAAATTCAATACCCGAGAGGCAGTACAAAATGCCTTTGAAGAATTTGTTGCCTCCCGTCCAGCTGATTTCTTTAAGAAGGGCATCAATAAACTGCCACTGCGTTGGCAAAGATGCATTGATTGCATGGGTGATTACTTCGATTAATACAAATAAAAAATACATGAAAAAAATTCATTTAAATTTTTTCATACAAAACGGCAATTTCATAGGTAAAGACCTATTATTATAATACAGTACTCCAACTTCATACAAACGGACGAAACGCGAGCTATACCTACGCGCCTCGATCCCGGGTTGCGCTCGGGGCGCAGACAGTCACGGCTGTACCGCAGTGTCGAACGGACGGTGTGTTGTTTTTTAACAATAACCGCGCGATTTTTTCTCTAAAAATCAGTTAATATGACGAGTAGGAAATATTGTGCTGTTTTTGGTTGTATGAATTCGTCAATAACGCATCCAGACATAAGTTTTTTTAATTACCTGGAAACTCTGAAAGGTAAGACTAAACGCGACAAAAATCAGCTGTTCCGTACATTTTGTCAAGTTGCGCTCACATACATGTATAGGGGAGTCGGTTTCTTTTTAGCGATTTCAGTGCTGGTCCAATAGTAAAAGTTGTTGATAGTGATGAGTACAATGACCTCTCAAAAGGTATTACGTTTATTCTGTTACACCTTGTATATCTGTGAAAGATACTTACAAAATGGTCTGATTGTCAAACTGTCGCCTTTCACATGTAAGTTTTATTAAATAGCACCCAGAACGGCTGTAAATACACAAATACGCTTGAATAATACGTTTTTGGTCACGTTACTTCAGATAAGACCAAACATGGAAGATGTTTGGTATTGGTAGTTCAGCTAAGACCAAACATATTCGTCAAGGAACACACAGTAAGACACTAACTTGGCAGACTTGGCGGGCTCCTCCCAGTGCGTGTGCATGTGCGCCGGCGACTTGTGCAGCTTGGCCTTCCCGCGCTCCAGCGGCGGCAGCGGGCTGGCCGCGCCCCCCGCGCCCCCGCGCCCCCCGCGCCCCCCGCGCCCCCGCCGCACGCGCCCCCTGCGCCCCCGCCGCCCGACCCGCCCGCCGCCGGCTCGTGCTCCGTCTTCAGTGACGGCTGGCTTAGGTCTGCGAAATGTGTCTTAAGTATTACCTTCTTGCATATGGAGTAATAAGAAAGCAAGAAAGAACAATAACAAGAAACACGAACAGTACAAAATACATAAATAACGAAACCAAAAAACAAACGGTCGTCGGTAGTCAGAAGCCAGAAAGTCTGAAAGCTGCAAACATAGCATACATGCCTGGCCGTAGCATATGTTTTTTAACGTTCGTCGTAGAAGGACCATTTCACCCGCTTACATACACGCTGCTCAGGGCATTCACTCCTCTACTATTTCAACCCCAATTTGTGTTCCACAACAAATTGGGACAGAAATAGCAGAGTCGCAAACCCAAATGAACCTAACTGCCAATTGCTAAACCACAAATAAACGCAAAAAAGTAAAGAAAAGAATAACATTTAATTGGTACACAGGTAATAAAAAGACAAAAGTAAAAAAAAATTGTGTGCTTTAGACCACACAACTGAAGTGAAACTTCTTTAGCTCCATCTGTATGTTTTATTTATAAATAAATGTATAGTATAGACAGGTATAATATATACATGTATGTACGTATACATATGAGTTTGGTAAATTTAGTAAATTATTATTAGCCGTTCCGTTTCCGTTCGCCTCGCCCGATCACATTTTTCGTAACGCTCCCCTAGTCGAGCGTGCCTAAAGAAGTTTCACTTCAAAAACAAACTAAAATCTAATCAATAAAAATAAAATATAAAATAAAAGGACCTGTATCTCAACATATGCTGTGATATTTTAACAAGGAGTACAAATACCACAGCGCTGTTCTTCCGATAGGGTCCGCTTACTTTATAAATAAATAAATAAATAAATATTGCTGGACAATCCACACAGCATCATCTAGCCCCAAGCTAAGCAGAGCTTGTGTTATGGGTACTATATGACTGATATACTTAATACAATACATTACATAGATAGATATTTTTTTATTATACATAGGAAATACCCAGTACACCCGGAACAAATGTTTATAGATCGTACAAACATTTGTCCCAGGGCGGGAATCGAACCCGCAACCTCGTGCGTCGCAGGCGGACCTTCGCCCGCCGCGCCACATCGGTCGTCGAACTTTACTAAGTAAAGTCAAAGACGTGTCTTGCCATTGATGTCTGATGATGATTGAATGATTTATATGTGTATTCATTATTAGTTATAGATAGATTAGTTATAAGTCTGAATAATTATGTTAAGGCGCATTTCTCGCACTGGGTTAGCCTGTAATGGTAAATGTTTGAAGATAAATAAAATTAATGTAAATTATAATAAAAAGGTCAGGTGTGTAGTATATGAGTGTGCGTGTATGACCACATGTATGAACGCAAACGAAGCATTAGGAGTATGGAAGATCGTAGCAGGTGTCGTTCTGTTGTTTCTGCCTACCCCCATGAGAAAAAGGCGAGAGTTTATGTATTTATGTATAAAGACAGAATAAACCCAGTCCAGAAGATTTTTAATTACAAGACTCTTCATTATGTTTCCTTTAAATACTGGTTGATGTTGAGGCGCTCGTGGCTAAATAAAAACAGCCGCACGGGTTGATCGAATCGATCGGTTAAGCTACGCTTGCCGAGGTCAGTCTGTGGATGGGTGACCGTTCGTAATTTATCGATACTCCTCCGTGCCTTGGAAAGCACGTTAAGCCGTTGGTCCCGGTTGTCATTTGTTGATCTTTGACAGTCATTACGGGTAGTCAGAAACCCGAAAGTCTGACAACCAGTCTTACCAAGGGGTATCGTGTTGCCAAGTAACTGGGTTGTGGAGGTCAGATAGGCAGTCGCTCCATGTAAAACACTGATATTAGACTGGAAGCCGACCCCAACATAGTTGGGAAAAGGCTAGGCAGATGATGACTGGTTGATGTTGATGACCCATCTTATTACTATATTTGCAATACCTGCAAAATGATTGATTTATTTACCTCTCGCTCTAACGGTGTGCGGCATGACGATCATGGGCGGGATGCGCTTGCACTGGTGGTACTGCGCCTCCACGGTGTTCAGGACCACACGCACCAGGGACTGAACCATCGCGCACACACTGCCGCTGCTGTAGTGGTACTGGAAGATGCCGAACAGATTAGAAAGAGGAAAAAAATAAAAGATAGAAAGAAATTAAATAAAAGATAGAAAGGAAAGAAAAAAAGGTGGAAAGAACAGAAAGAAAATAAGTTAAATTAAAAAAAAAGGAAGTACAGAAAAAATGTAAATTAAATTTTGAAAGGAAAGAAAGTACAGAAAGAAAATGAATTAAATTTTGAAAGGAAAAAAAAAGAAAACAATGTATAGATACAAAGCAAAGGAATAACAGATAGACAGGAAAGAAAACAAATTAAATTGGTAACAACGGAAAGAAAATAAATTAAATAAATAATGCCGGACAATCCACACAGCATCATCTAGCCCCAAGCTAAGCAGAGCTTGTGTTATGGGTACTAGATGACTGATATACTCTTAATACAATACATTACATAGATAGATATTTTTTTATTATACATAGCAAATACCCAGTACACCCGGAACAAATGTTTATAGATCGTACAAACATTTGTCCCAGGGCGGGAATCGAACCCGCAACCTCGTGCGTCGCAGGCGGACCTTCGCCCGCCGCGCCACATTGGTCGTCAAATTAAGGAGAGAACGGAAAGAAAATAAACAAAAATTATAATAAGCCTTACATTATAAAGGACGACCAGCAGCGCCATGAGCCAGTGCCGCCGCACGTGCGGCTCCAGCGCGACCAGCGAGTACGTGCTCGCCGCGCTGCAGTACTGCACGCAAGCCACATCGTTACGTCACGCCTGTACTAAGTACTAGGCAGAGATATACCTAATTTCTTTGTAAAAAAATATTATCGAATTAGACTGGGAATCAGCACTTTTTGAACGTCAAAATTTACTTTCAAGACCATTCCCGAAAATCCACCCTTTACCACTTCCTAGTGGCTCTGCTGGGAACAAGAAGTGGCGCAAAAAACTCCCTAGCAACATACCTGTCTAATACGTTTAAAGAACTCTAATGTATACAATATATGTAAAACAATATATAAAACAACTTTATAAATCATTTCCACAAATTATTTACCACATGTTAGCTACCACACTCGAATATAATAGGGGTTAATCGTTATAAAACATGTACACATCAGAATACCACGATGCTAATGAGTATTTCCGAGGACCGACCAGCACTCCATCATAAGTAAAGGCTGCGCCAGCCGACGGCTTGAACTCATTGGCGAAAGCATGCTTTCTCGCAGAAACACCGAGAGACCTCAAAGATTCTAAATCCAAAACCACTTTTAAAAAGCTACATACATAAACAGTTTATAGTCAAACATCCGCTTTCCCTAAAATAATGTCGAGCCATCCAGTTATCGTTTATATGTATGTGTTACACGGATACTTGTTTATATGTATTTTTTATTCTACCTGCAAAACATATAATCGATGCCTAATTTTTGTAATACCCCCAACTATATTTGATCTTTTTAAATATTTAGTTTTAATATTCTTATAAGAATAAATGATCTTAAACCTCAAACAAGCAAGACGCACGATGGTTTAAAACGAAAAATGGAACACAGACCTTTGATCATCATTGGACTGGCTGATGTACAAAGGCTTGATTTGTACCACGTTTGATCCTGCCCGTCATAGGCTTCCTGCAATCTTCACTAGTCCACCTTGTGGGGGGGTCTGCCCGCGCTGCGTCTGCCAGTACTTGTCACCAAACTATAACCTATCCACTGACTTACCTGTAGCAGAAGTAACGTAGGCTCGGCAATACTGGCGCCCATCACGTGATTCTGGTCCAGCACTTGCGGCAGGTTCGCCATGAACGCGTTGAAGATCGACGATTGCCTTGTTAGAAAGATAAGGATAGATTTGTTCATTTTATAGGGTGATTTTTAACGTATTGGCAACATTTTGGGAGGCGTAAGCGCTCATAAATGGGCCCGCAATTAACTAATTAACAAAAGTCAACATGAGACTATTCGAAATTCCGGCGGGAATTCTTCATTTTTTCGGGATTAAAAGATGCGTAGGTGTTAACCCAGGGTATGTAGTACTTTCATAAGAAATTTCAGCCAAATCCCTTTAGCCGTTTCTGCGTGAAGAAGTTACAAACATACACACACATACCAACAAGATATAAATTAGATTATGCATAACATACTACATGTGTTTCCATAACTCGTGTAAATATATGGCATTATTTTCCACTTACCGTAATGTAAATGGGGATATGTGAAAGTACTTCTCCACACAATTATATCCCAGTAGTAGGAACAGGTGTTTCAACACCAGGTCTTGAGATTTAGATGCCTGCTTATCCTCCACTGGTTGCGTCTGATCAGACCTAAAGTGGATAGGGTTAACATGAGTTACATCTTGTATAGAGAGTCTGGAGATTATAATTTTAACCGCAACTAAATACTTTTGTTAAAAACCTTTATTGGGATATTAGGTCTCTATTACATAACAACAAGAGTTAGGCAGAAGTGTACCTCTACAGTACACCCATATTTCGCCAGTTATGTTCAAGTCCATGTAATAGGGGGCAAGCATTGCCATCAACCGGGTACAGATCCAGACTCCGAGAAGCAAGGTGGTGATAAATTTCAGCGGGAAAACCCTAATAACACAGCCCGTCCCGGCAAACGTACGCAGGACATCATGCTCAGAAGAAGCGCTTGCTTTCACTAGACCAGCGAGGCATTTCTTATTTTGCGAATTAAGTTAGTATATTTAAGTCATACCTTGACAAGAACTGCATCAGCAGAAACACCATATTTACAATATTTAAAGTTATCTCTTTGCATTATTTAGATGACCGCAAATAGAGGTGAATGGGAAAAGAAGATATGCTGCGCCGACCCCGAATAAATTGGTATAAGGGCCTTTCATTGTGACATTTATCATCCTCCTGATATGATAAATGTCACAATGAAAGGAACCGTTACAGAGTGTAAGATGCTGTTTATATGATACAATCTACAGTGTGTACCAGAAATGGGTGAACATATTAAAGGGGTTACTGAACGCATCATTTTGAACAACTTTTTGTATGAGATCAACCCCCAAATGTTTGACAAAAGTTTCGACATTTTGTCGAAAATTGTTTTTCTTTCAAAAATATCAGCTGTTCCCTAGAACGGCTGATATTGTTTTTTATTATTTCAGGGTTGGTCCAAATCAAATCATTTATTTTTTGCAAACATGGGTAGTTGGATGCACAGATGATGTTCTTTTTTTAATAAAGTCCACCATATTATACCGTCGCATGGACATGCAAATAATGCAAAGATCAATGCTAAGAGTTATTCTTAATGAGGAGTAAATATAACAACCAATTTCTGACACACTTATAAGTCACTCACCGGTGCCGTGCTGCCGTGGACGGTGGTGTCAGACTTGTCGCTGGTCTCAGGGATGGCGATCGGCTCGCTCTCCGAAGACTCCTGCTCCAGGCTCCACTGCTGGTACCTTATGAAAAGACCTTTACCTGTACCTTACCTCCTTACCTTGCATTTCGATAATTCCAACTCTGAAGTTATCTTAGCTTAAGGTCAGTTTTTGACTGTGAAATCTATCGCATATCAACGGATGATTTCATTGGTATGCGTAAGATTTGACTGAAAGCGACTTTATAGAATCAAGTAGGTACACGTAAAAATGTTTAGTAGCAGTAGTGGTGTGAAGTGTGAGTGTATGATCAAAGCACGCCCGGTAGGATTAATAACCGTAAAACACTGGTATTAGGGCTTTAAATCCTACCGACCGTATTACATATTCTTTTCTTGTCTTATGCAGTCAATAAGACAGGACAAGTAATGTAACAAATATGTTAAGTAGCAGTGATAGTGTGATGTGCGAGTGTCTGATGAAAGCACGAATGATAGGATTAAAAACCGTAATACACTGGTGTTAGGGCTTTAAATCCTTACGATCGTATTACCTATTTTTTCCTGCCTCATGCAGTAAATAAAACATTCAAAATAGTGTAATAAAAATGTTTAGTAGCAGTAATAGTGTGAATGGTTAGTGTAATAAATATGTTTAGTAATAGTGGTAGTGATAAAACCCGGATAGATAAAACCATAATACACTAGTATTAGAGTTTTAAATCTAGGGTTCTTATGCAGTCAATAAGACAGCAAAATAATGTACGTATGATATATATTATGATATGTGTAGTAGTAGTAATGCTTACTTTTGTTCAAGAAATACTTGTTTTAAACAGTTAAGGACCAATGGGTTCCGCATCTTAATACTAAAGGTCGATTTCGGCAACATCAGGTTTCTATACTGTATTGACCACTTAGATTCGGGTTTGATGTCTATTTTTAACTTAATGTAAACAAAAGTCAATAAAATTAAACACACCTATAAAATTTGACGGAATAGAGTTCCAGATATAGTAATAGTTTTCTAATAAGGCCGAAACAGTTCCAAGAGACGTCAGTAGAAAGAAATCATTATTGAATTCATCTAGAATTCAAGGAACAAGAAGAAAAAGATAGTAGTGAAAACCTTAAATATAGTAACAAACACGGAATAAAGACACTTTTAAAAAGTACGTTTCGAAATAATGAAAAGACAGTATAAGCTGGCCTTGCATTCTACTGAAACTTCGTACTTCATTAGGCCAGCTCATGGTGAAACTGTTCCACCGACTTGCTACTTTCTGTACTGAAGTAAAAAACGTATTTTTTAAAGTACGATACTTATTACACTTCTTTAACCTTTTGACCGCCATCGTCAGAAATACGTGATAAGCAAACACATGCCCTGTACGCCAACGTCACAAATAAGTATAACATAAGTAAGTATATAAGTATAACATAAGTAAGTATAACACGAAATAAACAATTAAATCATTAGTTTTGTATGTGTTTAGTTATATATCTTAAAAGTTGAAGCTTACAAGCTCGTTTTATTGCATGAAACAAATTAAAATACACCATGGATATGAATGGATAAATATATGATAACAAAGAAGAAATTAAACGTTTTTATTAAGAAGGTTCGGTGTGGAGTGCACGCTCGTGCGTTTATGCTCAGGCGGTCAAAAGGGTCAAACATAACGACGTACGGATAACTCAACATTGTATTGTATGTAAATGTTACAATAAGTAATACAAGATAATGCAACAATTTTGCTAATTAACTAAACAGCAGAAATATTATATGGTAAAAAGGTTCAGTAAGGGGCTGCGCAAAAGTACATAGGAAAACGTAGTTCCTGTGTCCTGTAGCGGCGATCAGATACAGTCGCCGTTTACTACTTCTGGTCACTGGTACAATTCGTTGCTTGTTCTCCGATGGACTTCCATGAAGAAACATTATAATAGGTCTTTACCTATGAAATTGCCGTTTTGTATGAAAAAATTTAAATGAATTTTTTTCATGTATTTTTTATTTGTATTAATCGAAGTAATCACCCATGCAATCAATGCATCTTTGCCAACGCAGTGGCAGTTTATTGATGCCCTTCTTAAAGAAATCAGCTGGACGGGAGGCAACAAATTCTTCAAAGGCATTTTGTACTGCCTCTCGGGTATTGAATTTTTTTCCCGCCAAGAAGTTATCCAAATTCTGGAAAAAGTAGTAGTCTGTAGGCGCAAGGTCTGGTGAGTAGGGCGGATGACGGAGAGCTTCCAACCCCAGTTCTTGCAACTTGGAGACCGTCTGCTGTGCAGTATGAGGTCGCGCGTTGTCGTGCAGGAGCAGCGGAGACGAGCGATTGACCAATGCTGGTTGGAGATGTGCCAGCTTCTCCATCATTGTGTTCAATTCTTCACAGTACACATCTGCAGTAATGCTCACCCCGTTTGGTAAGAAGCTGTGTTGAATCACACCGGCGCTAGACCACCAAACAGTGACCATCACTTTTCTTGGGGTAAGTTTTCGTTTAGGGCATTGTTTAGGTGCTGAACCAGGATCCAACCAACTTGCTGAGCGCTTGCGGTTATCAAACAGAATCCATTTTTCATCGCAGGTAACAATGCGGTTCAAAATTCCTTCATTTGTGTGTCTGTTGAGCAGTGCAAGGCACGTCTCGACGCGTACTTCGCGCTGGCGATCATTGAGTTCGTGGGGCACCCATTGGTCAAGCTTTTTTACCTTGCCAATTTGACGCAAATGGACCAATATTGTTTTGACGCTAACGTCGAAAGCTGCTGCTAATTCAGCCGTAGATTGTGTATCATCAGCTTCCACAATCGCCTTTAATTCGTCATTGTCGACCAAAGTCTTCGGACGACCGCGAGGTTCATTTTTCAGGTCGAAATTTCCAGAACGGAAGGGAGCAAACCAATAACAGGTAGTGCGTTGGTTTGTAGTGTTAGCTCCGTAAACGTCGTTGATGTTGCGTGCCGCTTGTGCCGCGTTGCTGCCACGACGGTACTCATATTCCATAATTACTCGAATTTTTAACGTATCCATGATGACGAAAAAGATTTAAATGCGATGAAAATGTAACACTAATCAATAAACAAATGACTACTTTTGGAAAAAAAAATCCATGTTTTTAAAATAAAATTAATTTGAAATTAGAATTCTTAGCCAAACAAAAAATATTTTGATTTGAAATGGCCAGTACTGCAGAACGGCAATTTCATAGGTAAAGACCTAATATTTGATTATTCTTCGACGTAGACAATATGTACAATTTGTGAGGAATACTGTTAATGTTGCTTGTGTCTTGAACTGACGACTTTTAGTATCCAGTTACCAACACCGAACACTTTTTGAATGTGGAGCGCAGGAAGTGGCTGATTTCATACGGTATCTATGGAAATCAAATATTAATTGGTAGCTTGTATCCGACACAAAACGCAAGTGTCTTACCTAAAAGAAGGATCTGTAAAAAATGATTTCTTTTATTTTAAAAAGATTATTGGTGTGTACAATACAAACAATAAATTTTAACCTTGAGCAGCCCGGAGACTGGATTTGTGCCCGGTTGTTGGAAATAGGCTCGCTGCTGAACGGATTTAAATAGAATTTGGTATGGAGACGGAGAGAGAGAGAGGGAACGGGAGGAAAGAGTTCCAGACCCTGAGATGGCATCCGCGATAGCTGGCAGTACAGCGGACGTAGTTGCGGGCTAAAACTAGTATCTTATATGGGTAACAGTGTTAGATATTTTCTTGAAGTCGACAATACTAAAAATTTACATTATGTCGTAAGCAGTCGCCATCAAAGTAGGAAGATTACACGGAGAATTTTGCTTGAATATTTCTATATCTGAAACTTTGAAGATTTGATCTATGCTAACCAACATTACTGAAATAAGTAAACTAAAAAAAGAATGGCCTGAAAAAAAGAAAGGTAATGTATTATTATATTATCATCTCGTAATTATTATTTTAGAAAATCATATTTGTTTTGTTAAAACCAAGGTAAACCGAAGATTTTGTATATACTTACCAATATTGTTTAAGCACTTACGTAATTTTAAAGTAATTATGTATAAAACTCTCTCTTAGATCACTTCAGTGCGATGCGCGCTCGGATACGGACGTGTTACCACAGTGCAAATAATTAGTACACGTGTAGCGCGGCAACAGCCGTTGCCCGTCATTGAGCTATGAGTTCACAGCAGCTTATAGCCAACGAGTTGTTGGCATTCATACAACATGCCATCGATACCATGGACGAAGTGAGCATCTTGCAGATATGCAAGTCGAGCTTCAAAGAAGATGAGATCAGCAGCAGCAAGTTGCTGCTATTCCAAACGCTTGGAAAGATCGAGGAGATGCCGTCTCGCAGGAGGGATGGGACAGAGAAGAGTATCCAGGACATCATCACCTTGTTGAAGGTCACTGACCCGGACGACGTGCCCGCTTTCGTGGCTAAGGACCTGCATAAGCTGCCCCCTGTCACATTCGACCACGTTGACGTCACCAGGCTGTTGAAGGACATCACATTCCTGAAAGCAAGCCTGGCCGAGCTGCAGTCTAAGTTGGAGGCGTCGGATAACACCATAGGTGAATTGCGAGCAGAGGTAGTGTTGTTACGCAAGGCTGCTTCTGTAAGTAGGACACCTGACGCTTCCAACGTGAACACGCGTCGCGGGGCGCAAAATGCTTCCTTCGGCAGTTTTGAATCGGCGAAATTTGATGCGTCACCGGCTGCCAATATTGTCTGCGATGCATCGTGTCCCGTCGCCGCCGTCCCCGCCTCAACACCAGCTGAGGTGACGACATGCGTAGGTGCGTTGACCCCTAAACGTGCCTACGCTGCAATAGTGGCTGCAAACAAACCAGCTGTGTCGCAAGTCAAGCGGCATGAAGTTAAAGGGGGTAAGCAGAGGCGCTGTGATACTACCTGCAAGGATCTGGCACAGCGTAAAACCGAGCAAGATACATGCGATAAAGATGGCTTTATCAAGGTGCAGAGGAAAAAGAGGAAGCCAGCTTGTCGCAACCAGTGCGGTACTGCACCGAGCGGGCCGAACTTCCTGCTGCGTCCTGCTGTACCAATGACGCCATTGTACGTGTCCCGTTTGCATCACTCTACAAAGGTCGCGGAGATTGTAGAGTATATCAGCATCAAGACCAAGTTCACTCTGAGGGTCGAGCGGTTGGAATCTCACCACGGCGTGAGTTTCAATTCCTTCGTGGTGAGGGTGCCAACTCAACATCTATCGACTTTCATGAAGGAGGAATTTTGGCCGAGAGGTGTAGTGTTCCGGCGATTCCGAGGCCGGATACCCGACACCGCGCGACACACGACGCCGACTTTACGTATCAATTAGTTTTTAATTATGTTTTTGATATGTATTAGTTTATTAATGTATAACTTTATTTTATGTATTTTATCTATGGGCCTCAGTTGCCTGACAATAAAATGATTATTATTATTATTATTATTATTATTATTATAAAACGTAAAAAATAACCTTATTTTTCTCCAAAAGACTAGAAGACAGGACGAGCTGAAAAAAGGATGTAATTAATAGCATTAGTGTTTTCAATAAGTATTTAAATGTAAAAAGAATGTATACGAGCAGGAGGATGATGATTTAAATGTATAAAGAAGTAACTTACCACCTCATAATTAAAATAATATAGCTAATTAATCAGTGGGAAACCTCACACTGATTACACTAAAGGACACTTACACACATTTATTGGTAAAAAAATAGTTTATTTTAGAAAAAAAGATATCTTAAACAGTTTAAAAAAAAGTTTTTATTGTTTCTCATGAATTTGTGCTGTAGAACAATGTCATGTGTCAACAATCGAACTTTTTTTTAAACCATTGTAAGTACATTTTTCTTTTTAGTGATTTAAAAGAATGTTTTTTTATTAGTTTGTTTTTTGACGACTGTTAGCGTGATTAAAATGAAGTATTTTTGTTTTAAAGAAATATAAGATTGTTTATGGCAAATGTGATTCTCAAATCTGTCATTTTTTTTTGTTTTTGCCGACTCTTGGCTTATTTAAAATAAATTATTTTTGTTTTGATGAAAAATTAAATTGTTGTATAAAGGAGACTTAGTATTGTTTTTTTTTAAGTAACAAGTTTTGATAGCACAATAAGATAGGTAATACAATTTGTAAAAGGTACACAAGTGACATCGTTTTTTTTTACTCTTTTTAATAATATTGTAACATATTAGTTATAAATTACATATTTTCATGTGATTTTTAAGAAAAAAAAAAACAATGTACTTTTTCGACAAACATTGTTTTTTTTTTCCGAGGGCACGGCCTAGTGTCGCAAAAAAAGAAAAAACGACCGTGTTTCAGTTTTTTTCAAACCCTGGGGCAGTAAAAAAGAATGGGCAAAAATGTATGGCAGTTGGTCTACCTACTCAACACTAACACAATCTATGGGTGTTAGTAATAAATAAGTGATTGATTGACAATACGGATAGCTTTTGTGCCGAAATCTAAGGGAGATTTAAAACAACAAATTAAAAACATATTTATACATAAGCCTATTTATTTACTACTCTTAACATTTATAGAAGACTGTCGTTTAGTATGAAAAGACTGAGATAAGCCGCGGGCGGTGCAAAACCATCTTGGTGCCGGATCCAACAAAAATACCAGAAAATCGATATCACATATGTACCTGTACCGATGGAGCTTCCGCACCTCTATTTATTAATATACTACGTGGAGAGGATGATACAACAATAAATGAAAACACTGGTAATACTAGTTCATAGGAATATTTTGAAACTATCAAATAAATCCTAGTACCAAGATTAAAAAAAACAATCTTTTCAAACAAACTAAATAGCATAAAAATGTAAACAAAACAGAACACCATTTTTAAATATTGGTTCACTAACCTGTGAGAAGAGCGGCAACAGCGCGGGGTAATGTATCGGTGGTGCGTCGGGTCGTGCGACCCGCGCCGACGCGTCGGCGCGACGACGACGTGATTTTTTGCGCCATATTTATTTTTATGAATGCAAAAACAATTACACAGAATCACAAATTATTAACTGAATAGTCACAGTCACCCACGAGTAATTATTAATTACAATCACTTATCGTACATATTCAGACTTAGTAAGATTAAATTTTTAAATTTTCAATATGTCCGCCATGAACCCGAACACACAAATTACACCGTCTTAAAATATTGTTTCTTACTCTTGATAAGAGGTCGCCATTAGCGGCCATTTGTTTAACTACGTACCTATTACTACGTTGTGTCCTGTCACTAATTAAATAAAGCGTCTAATTTCTCACAATAATTCACACTAAAGCGTCTTAAGGTAATCACAATTTCATAATTACAAACGAGCGGCGGCGGGCGCTTCAAAGGCAGCGAAACCGGAACACCTGCGCTTGCGATACGAAACAATACAATGACGTGTACGACGTCATAGGATCACGGCGACCCGCGACACACTGACCTACACCAATTTTTGCAGGTTTCGGCAAGAAAGCGAAGTAGAAATAAACAAACTATCTAATCTATCCCTTTCGCACATACTTAATTTACGATTGACATGAGTGCGAAACAAGTAGTAATAACTTCCGCATGCATTATTTTCATATCTAAGTTTCTTCAGACGCTTTATAACTCTTATGCCTCAGAGATAAGGTATAATATGCATTAATTCTCATTGGGAAGTAAAATTTAAGAACAATAGTTGCCTAAGTTAACATAGGTAACGCACACCCCCGACTCATACACACACGACTCCACATGCGCCAACCTCACGCGTCGCACCGATGGTACGGGCCCACGGTGCGCCGCAGACACTGGGCGGTGTTACACAACTACAATACCGCCCACACACTCATGTCGGCATTCCCGCCCAAACCACAACCGGCTAGACCTGGAAATGGGGAGGACGGGAGCCACACACCCCTCCCCCGTGGATGCGCCTAAGTCGGCATCTCTGTCGCTGGTCACCCCCGCCGGGCCTCCCCCAGTTAACTGGGGGTCTCACTCAGCGGGGGCAGACCGCCGGGATGCCGTGAAGAAAGCGACACTTGGCTACGGCGCTGCCCGGCAGCGTCTGTTATGCTATAGTGTCGCGGCGCGCCCACGGGAAAACATACTCACACGCAACCTCTCACAAGCGGGCTAAACCCCGCCACCAGCCACGCCATAGGGCCACACGACGAGGGGCCCGTATTTACGGGCCAACGTAAAGCTCCTGCGGGAGGGGGGCGAAGCCCCGTAACCGCCTGCCACGCCCCCTGACGGGGGCGTCGCGAATTTCATAGTTTAGTAGTTTAGACGCGGGCATTTTCTGGTTGGCTTTCGTACGGAAAGGTTATCGTGAGGTGTCGACGCTACTTGCAGTGAGTCATTTTCATAGCTTCTACCTACTTGTGATCTATTGCTTTGTGTAATTAACGGCTGTTTGCTAATTACGATTATTGTTGTCACGTTATTTTTGTTACCATTTAAATGTGTTCAAATTAAAAACTTAAGAATAAATTATTGTACTTTGTGTTGCTTGTTTGTTTTTTTAATAAAATCCGGCTTTTGAGCCTAAAATCAGAAGTGGGATTCACCTACATACCCACATAAATTAAATTATTAGATTCGTTTTGAAAAACAGCCGTTAATTTGTAATAGAAATGCCTCGTTCATCTCGTGATCATTCTGATGTGTCACCGTGCCCTAAAACAAAGCGTAAGCATAGCAAATCGCGTCGACACCGTAACGATTCTCGTCCGCGCTCTCGTCGCGACTCCGTTTCACGATCACGGTCGCGTTCTCGTCGCAAATCTAAGTCAACTTCTCGGTTACGTTCCCGGTCGCGACACACGTGCAGTCGCAAGGACACGGTTGAACAGGCGTTGGCAGCCATAATGACGCGGCTGGATGCTATAGAGGGAAGCGCGGCTAGCACATCGCAAACGCCTCCACGAGCTGAAAATAACACCAGCTTTCCCTGTAGTAATGACGTACCATCCGCAGCCGAAACGTTAGCTGATGCCCTTAACGCTGTGATAAATAAAGTGAAACCGCATAACTATTACGTGTCGAATTTCGATCCAACGGTTCACAACTTCGAGACATGGTGCGACGAAGTTGAGCGGGCAAAATTAACGAATAATTGGAGTGATTCGGAATGTCTATCGCGGGTAGCTCATTGTTTAAAAGGGGACGCTAAGACCTGGTTGAATGAATGGGCTACTAACGACCGTTCTTGGAGCAATTTTATTAAAGAATTTAGATCTTTATGTCCGCATAAACTTGATTACGCGAATATCCTTTTTGAGGTTATGAACACGAACTCCAATAAGTTCAATACGTATGCTGAGTACGCTCGACGCTCGCTGCTACGACTTCGCATTATAAAGGGTCTAAGCGAAGAACTGATGGTTGACATAGTGGTTCGAGGTATCAATGACGCCCAAGTCCGAGCCGCGGCAGCGAACGCCGAGCTAACTGTTGATAATCTAGTTACATTTTTAGCCATTTATACCAAACCTAGCCTTAACAAACCTGATAATCGTACAAACCCTAAACCCAACTTATCTAACAAACGGAACAATGTACCCTCGGGTAATTTGTGTTACTCATGCGGTAAAACGGGACATTTGCGGGCCAATTGTCCTAAAAATCGTAAACCTGACGAAAAGCCTAATACGATGACATGTGCCTTTTGCAAGAAGGTTGGGCACGTCTAGGGCGATTGTTATACGAAGAAACGAGTTGAAGCTTCGAATAACAATCAACGAAAGGTGAACCTTTGCAAACAGGTGCATGGCTCTTCTGGGGCTAGCGATATAACTACCGCCGTAATTCAGGGCATTCCGGTTGACGTCTTGATAGATAGTGGGGCGCTTGATGTGTCTTTAATCTCTTCGGATATCGTTAAACACTTTTCCTGTTCACGAAAGCCAACCTATCGCGTCCTAAAAGGAATAGGTAATAACGGAATTGTCGCTCACGAGTACGTTACCCTAACGGTTGAGTTCAGTAAAATCTCACTTGAAATAGACTTTGTTGTGGTACCGGCATCATATATGAATACACCGATAATTATCGGAACCAACGTGCTTAACAGAGATGGCGTTACGTATATCAGAACAAAACACAACCAATTTTTGGCACACGCCTCAAATCCAATTTGTACAATAGGCGCTGTTAAGCCTGTCGAGCTCTCCGATATTAATACACTACTTAAAGGTGAAGAATTAAACCAACTGATTGAAACAATCAATGATTTTATACCATTCTTCATATCTGGTACCGCCACCACAACGGTAACTACGGGCAAAATGCAAATTAATTTGACAAGCGATGTCCCCGTGGCATACCATCCCTATCGCTTATCTTATCAAGAAAAACTTAAAGTGAGGGAAATAATAAAAGATTTATTACACAAAAATATAATCAGGGAATCCAAATCCGAATATGCTAGTCCCATCATCCTGGTAAAAAAGAAGGATGGTGCAGATAGGATGTGTGTGGACTTCAGGGCGCTCAACCGCATCACTGTCAGGGACAGGTACCCCCTGCCCTTGATAGAGGATCATATTGACCGCCTTGGGTGTTCAAGATTCTTCACAGGCCTCGATATGGCCTCAGGGTTTCACCAGATTTTAATAGATGAGGCCTCAGTCTACAAGACAGGCTTTGTGACCCCTGAGGGTCATTACGAGTACCTCAAGATGCCATTCGGTTTGTGCAATTCTCCTACCGTGTACCAACGAATTATCAATAAAACACTTCGAAGATTTATCGAGGCAGGTCAGGTTCTCGTGTACATTGATGATGTACTTATTATGAGTATGGCGGTCAGTGAAGGCATTAATTTGTTGCGAGAAGTTTTAAAAACACTAACTGAAGCTGGATTCTCAATAAATCTTCGAAAGTGCTCGTTCTTAACTACTGAAGTAGAGTATCTTGGCCGCGTTATAAGTCATGGTCAGGTTAGGCCGAGCTCTCGGAAGATTGAAGCCCTAGTAAGCGCTCCAATACCAAAGAATGTGAAGCAAGTTAGGCAATTCCTGGGCCTAGCTGGTTATTTCCGGCGATATATTAAAAACTATGCCACAAAAACTGCAAGTATCTCTCGTCTGACCAAGAAAGATGTAAAATTTAATTGGGGTAGCGAACAAGAGCAAATTCGTCAGGATCTTATAAAAATATTGACCAACGAGCCCATACTTGCAATCTTTGACCCTAAACTAGTAACTGAACTTCACACAGACGCGAGTAGTGTAGGTTACGGTGCCATTTTAATGCAAGTCCATGGCGATGGTAGCAAACGTGTGGTGGCTTATTTTAGCAAAGTCACACAGGGCGCTGAGAGCAGATACCACTCGTACGAGTTGGAGACGCTGGCGGTCGTCAGGGCATTGCAACATTTCAGACACTATCTGATCGGTATTCAATTCAAAATTATAACCGATTGCAATGCGCTGAAGTCCACCGAGCGCAAAAAGGATCTGCTCCCACGCGTTGCGCGCTGGTGGATTTATCTGCAAGACTATAATTTATCTATTGAATATCGAAAAGGCGTTATGATGTCTCACGCAGACTACTTGAGCAGGAATCCACCAGCGACACAAGTTAATAACATTGAGAAGCCGTTAAATTGGGCTCAGATCGCACAAGCCGCCGATAATGAAACTCAGGAGCTTCTGCAAAAGCTCAGAGACGGTAGCCTTGACACACGACGCTATGTGTGCAAAAACGACCTACTCTACTATCGTTACTCTCCGGTCGGTGAAGAGTCGAGGCTTTTGTCTTTTATACCGAAGGGACATAGACTCAGCCTTTTGCGTATTTTCCACGACGAGCACGAGCATATAGGGGCTGAGAAAACATTGAACCTCATTCTCAAACATTTTTGGTTTCCCTGCCTTAAACAATTCGTTGATAAATATACGTCTCACTGTCTAGTGTGCATGTCCAAAAAGAGGGTCCCCAGAGCCCCCTGTCAACCTATCACGTCATGGGAAAAGCCTGACGAACCTTTCACCACGATTCACGTAGATGTGCTGGGTCCATTACCCGAGTCAAATGGTTTTAAATTCGTTTTAGTACTTGTAGATGCATTTACAAAATTTTGCCTTCTCTACGCACTGTACCGACAAGACACTAACGAACTCAAACGCGTATTTGAAAATGCAATATCACTTTTCGGTGTACCTAAATTACTAATTTGTGATCGTGGCCGAATGTTCGTGGCTTCTAGCTTTACAGGGTGGGTACTGGAAATGGGTTGTGACATTCATTATGTAACGCCTGAAATGCACCACGCAAACGGCCAAGTAGAGAGATATGTACGAACCGTTTTAAACCTCATTCGTGTTGAGAGTGACAATAAAAATACTACCTGATCGGATGCGCTGTGCAAAATTCAGCTAGTATTAAACATTACTAAGCAAAAAACTACTCAGTTGTCTGCTTTAAATTTATTAATTGGATCCAACGCGACCACTCCTGTTATTCGTGCGCTAATTCGCGACGTGGCAATCGAAGGGGCACAACCAAATCGTGAGGCATGGCGGGAGATGTGCAGGGATAGAGCTAAGGACCTGCTGAAGAAAAATCAAACCAAGCAGGACTCTTATGTGAACCGTCATCGGCGCCCTCCCAGGACTTTCCAGGTTAACGACTGTGCATTTGTCATAAAGTACTCACAGTCCACCGGAAAACTCGACTCAGGGATGAGAGGCCCTTATCGAGTGACTGCGGTGCTTCCAAGTGGCCGCTATGCGCTCAAGTTATTGGGTGGTGCTCGTGGAAAAACCACGCAAGCAGCAGCGCAGTATATGGTACCGTGGAAAGGGGAGTGGTGTCCCGAGAGTTGTGCGGCTTTCTTCGAAAGTGAGTACTTACCGTTACTCGTTGTGTGCTTAACAAATATCTTATGTTACAGCTTCTAGGTATGTTCCAAAACGTGTAAATGTATGGAATGTACGAGGACTTGCCTGGTTATGAATCATCGGAGCACTCAGGGAGAGGTTCTGGAGGCAATCCTGGCAGACATATCAAATGATATGTGTGGGGTTTTCACCCGGCAGACACACCATGTGTGTGTGGACTTCGGTCCGGCAGACACGTTGTTACACGTGTGGGCTTCGGTCCGGCAGACACGTTGTTACACGTGTGGACTTCGGTCCGGCAGACACGTTGATTGGGCTCAATGGTGATTATTTATAATAAAAGAGTGGACTGTATAAATATGGTTGTATTGCTATAATTTACACCATCAGCCGAACAGATACAAGAAATGACCGTGGCGGCGTCTATGAGCTGAGTGAGTGGCGGGCGCGCAGTCGCTCTCGCGGTGTTGTCGATACCCCCGGCGCCCCCGCTTCCCCCGCACGTATGTGTTGCGCCAACATATTCCCCGGGTTGAAGGGTGGTCTTCAATCGTCGACTGGAAGGGGGCAGATGCAGTTGAAAGCACGACGAATGGTGCCCCGCTTCGTCTTCAGTTCGGCCACTCTCGTGACCCCGTCCACGCCAGGATACGTCTTCGTGACCCGGCCCAGAGACCAGAGCAGAGGTGGCGTTGTTTTGTCCTTTATCAGGACTAAGGACCCCGGCTTCACTTCACCTCTGGAATGAAACCACTTGGATTTGGCCTGCAGCAGAGAAGTGTACTCATTATGAAACCGTCGCCAGAAATGCTGTCTGATGTGCTGTATTCTCTTCCAGCGATCCAGTCGCGTGATGTTGGCTTCAGTCACCTGAGGATGTGGTACTGATAAGAATGGCCGTCCAATTAGGAAGTGGAAGGGAGTGAGTGCCGAAAAATCGTTAGGGTCTGAAGAAAGAGGAGTAAGAGGGCGTGAATTAAGAACCGCCTCAATATGAGTGAGACAGGTAGCCATCTCTTCAAAGGTGAAATGAGTAAGATGCAGTAATCGTTTTAAATGATGCTTACATGATTTTACAGCAGCTTCAGCCAATGAATTAAAATGAGGGCTGTATGCAGGCGTGAAAACAAACTCAATACCTTGCTGTGCCATTTCAGATGCAACACTTGATGATTGCAAGAACCTATTCATCTCGTTTGATGCGCCTACAAAGTTAGTCCCGTTATCGGACGTGATGCTTCGAGGCTTGCCACGACGCGCCACGAAACGATTTAGAGCGGCCATGTAGGCCTCAGTGGTGAGGTCGGTTACGAGCTCCAAATGTACGGCTTTCACTGCCGAGCAAACAAAGATGCACATATAGGACTTTGTAAGTTTGCATCCTCGGCCTTTACGATTGGCTACCAATACTGGCCCAGCGTAGTCAACATAACTATTTAAAAACGGAAATTCAAGATTTGTCCTTGAACTAGGTAGTTGACCCATTATAGGCTGAACGTTCTGAGCCTTATGTCGAAAACATTTAAGACATTTATTCACGACAAACCCAGACAGGCTTCTGCCACCTAGAGGCCAATAAGTTTGCCGTATGTGTGACAATAACAACTGGGGACCAGCATGTACAAGCTGTAAATGTTGCATTTGAAATATAAGTTTTGTAAGTATGTGCTTACTGCATAAAATAATAGGATGTTTCACATTAAAATCGTAGGGGGAGTTATCGAGCCTCCCGCCCACGCGAATGAGGTTATGATTGTCAATGAACGGTGTCAGAGGAAGCAATCTACTTCTGCGTGGTAATTTTTGGCCTGACTTTAACAAATTATACTCTTCTGGAAACATTTCAAGCTGTGAATAATGTATAATTATATGTAATGAATTTTCGAGCTCTGTTGTTGAAAAATTACCATGCAGTTTATTATTTTTATTTTTTACATTGTAAATAAAGCGTTGTACATATGTAAATATATTTTGTATTTTTGTTAAACTAGAATACTTTGCTAACAAATCGTTAATGATTGATGATTGAATGGTTACGTCTGAATGATTACTATTCAATGAATTATTGTCACTATCACTACTAATGAAATGAGTCACCACTTCCGGCAGACTATCCTTCCCGCTGTTTGGCATGTTAGGCCACTCATTTTCACTATGCTGTAAAAATGAGGGTCCAGACCACCACAGTGGAGTGTGCATGATTACGTCAGCACTGAGACCACGGGAAACAAGATCCGCCGGGTTGTCCTTCGACGGTACGTAGCTCCAGGTATGACCATAAGTAATTTCCTGTATCTCATTGGCTCTATTTCTGACAAAAGGTTTTAATTGATTAGATGGAGTAGAGAGCCAACCCAGGACTATGGTTGAGTCGCACCAGAATCTACATTTATGAATGGGTATGGTAAGCGATTCCTGAACCTTAGTACACAGCCTTGCACCCAACAAAGCTCCACAAAGTTCAAGCCTCGGTATCGTCGTTGGTTTGATGGGCGCTACACGATTTCTAGAGACTAGAAGTTGTACGCCCATGGATCCACTGCCATTACAAGACCGAATATACACGCAAGCGCCGTACGCCCTCTCGGACGCATCGGTAAAGACGTGTACTTCATGCGTAATAGAGTCTTCATGCAAAACCCAACGAGGAATTTTTAAATTATTCAAAGCGGTTATTGTGCCTTCAAATGTAGACCAAAGATTTCTGATTTCGTGCGATACTTCGTCATCCCAGTCATACTTATCTTGCCATAGACGCTGCATAATTATCTTTGCTTGGACGACGCATGGACCTACGAGACCTAATGGGTCAAAGATTTGACTGATGACAGAAAGAACATGACGTTTTGTGACTTTAGTAGTGGAGGTGATATTTATTGTGTAAGTAAGAGAATCTGAGTCGCAAACCCAGTTAAGACCTAAAGTCTTTGTTTGAGAGTTTGGACCTTGCTCAGAAAAATGTAAAGTATTATGTAACTCGTTGCTATGTGTAATTTCTTTAAGAATTTGTGGATTGTTTGATCGCCATTTACGTAAATTGAATTTTGCAGATGATAGAACAGAATGTACCTTTTTAGAAATGTCAACAGTTTCAGCTATGGTATCCCCTCCACTAAGAAAGTCATCAACGTAGAAGTCACGTCGTATAGCACATATAATACGACTGTCCTCAATGTCATCAGCCAAACTTACAAGACACTTAGTGGCTAAATAGGGTGCAGAAGCGGTACCATAGGTAACCGTATTTAAAGTGTAGGTTCTAAGAGGTTCTGAAGGTTCAAATCTGAAAACTATTTTTTGAAGAGGTCTTTGAACTGGATTTAACTCTATGGCCCTGTACATCTTTTCCACGTCACCTGAGACCACGTACCTATGCTGACGAAAACGTGTTAAAATAGAAAACAGATCGTCTTGAACTACGGGACCGACCAACTGAATGTCGTTAAGCGACACCCCCGAACTGGTAGAAGCTGATGCGTCGAATACTACGCGTAGCTGTGTAGTGGTGCTAGAACTGCGAATGACTCCATGATGTGGAATGTAATATTTTTTCATGGAGTTTTCTGGCGAAGAAGTACAGTCTGAGTCTAACGTCATATGACCTAGACGCTCATATTCTCTCATGAACTCATTGTATTTTTTATGAAATAATGGATCGCGTTTAAATCGCCGTTCAAGGGAAAGAAAACGATTTCTAGCATTAGTAAATGAATGACCTAATGTACTAGGATCCCCTTTTAAAGGCATTGATACGACGAATCCCCCACCATCATTACGAGCGGTGGTTTGAGCAAAAGACTGCTCACACATTCTCTCCTCAAGCGAGAGTGAATGTTTTGAAGCCACTTTGTCAAACTCCCAAAATTGAGTTAGGTCGGGAGTGACATTGGAATGATGGCAAAAATGATTAGCGGAAAAACATGATTGGTGCGAAATACTACCTGAAACTAACCATCCTAATTTGGTCTCGCATAATTTAGGTAGGTTTTTCCCTAAGTCTATCGTTTTGCTGCCTATGACATTCCAGAAAACTTCAGCCCCTATCAGGATGTCTACGACCGACGGAACGTTAAAGTTCGGGTCTGCTAGTTTAATACCTGAAGGAATAGGGACGTGATTGATATGCACGAATGAAGACGGTAGAACCTTTGTGATTTCAGGCAAAATATGACACTCGATATCTACAGTAAAGGCACAGCATAAAGACTCTATTGAGAGGTGACAAGACTGTGTACTGGTGGATACGTGATTATTAATACCCGTTACCTTGGTGCTCGTACCGCGTCGTAACAAACCCAGCTTCTCTGAGAAGCTCTGCGTAACAAAGTTCGCTGTACTGCCGTTGTCCAGCAGTAGGCGCGCAGTGTACTTCTTACCCGTCACGCCACTCACGTTCACCATAGCTGTGGACAGTAAAACATGCGCAGAAGTAGCAAGCTGCATGGCATTGGCTGAAAGCACAACATTTGAAGAAGGTGAAGCAGAAGGCAGTGCAGAAGGCGTGGCGGAAGGCAATGGATTTGAAACAAGTTTGGGCTCGTTACTTTCCAAATGCAAAAGCGTATTGTGCTTTGTTTTGCAATATTTGCAATGTGAAAATCTGCATTTTTTAGAATCATGACCAAAACGTAAGCAATTGATACAAACATTAAATTCAGTTGCCTTTTGTATACGATTTTCTATTGATAAGTTTCTAAAAGATTCACATTTAAATAATGTATGTGCTTGGGAGCAAAGTGGACATTTGCTGTTTTTATTTATATTTACTGATTTTTTATTTGTTGTATTATGCTTAGAATCAGTTTTATTTGAATGACTATTGTTTAAGGCGACTATAGCATTCGTCTCAGAAGAACTAAGATTTGTCTCCACTGACTCTAACCAGTCCGCTTTTCTGCTTAAAAAAGAACAAAATTGTGTTAAAGTAGGATCCTCTTCATAAGTATTGTTTCTATGTTCTTCCCAGTCACGACTTGTTGTTAAATCTAATTTTTTAACCATAAAATAAATAACAATATCATCCCAATATTGTGTGGGCTTTTTTAATGAAGTTAATGCCCTAATATTTTTATTAATAGCATCAACAAGGTTTCTAATGGACACACTTGATTCTTTTGTAATGGGTTCGACGTTAAATAATGCTTGAAAATGATTATTTACTAGAAGTCGGTTGTTATTGTAACGTTCGCACAACAGGTCCCACGCTAAATTGTAATGGTCAGCTTTAAAATCGATGTTTTTAATAATTAAGGCTGCATTCCCCTGGAGTGAGGCTCGCAGGTAGTGGAACTTATTGATGTCACTTATGCTAGAATTGTCGTGAATCAATGACCCAAAAGTATCCCTAAACTCAAGCCAGCATTGGTAGTTCCCATCAAAATGTGGCAATTCTATTTTAGGCAAACGAACAAAGGAATTCCTAAATGAAACATGTGCACCTGAGTTGGCATCTTTGAAGCCCGCCTCCGACGCAGCACCATTGGCCGAGACACCGAGCAGGCTGCGCGTGAGTGCCACCAAGTTGAAAAACTGGCGGTCAAAGTCCTCGCGCTCAGCCATCGTCGACTCGTTGTCGTCGGAAAGCACTTCGATGTGTGTCTGTAAAGCATCAAATTCGGTGTGCAAGGTTTCAAATTTATTAAAACGCTCATCCAAATCTAAACGTTGCAACTCTGATATTGCGGAACTACTTTTTACTAAATTTAAATAGTTGCTGTAAATAGTAAGCTTTGATTTAATTGAACTACGTTTTTTTATCAATGTTTTTAAGTTATCTGCCATTGTAAAGTTAAATAAGAGCTGGACGCACTGGTGCTTATGCACTCAATAGATAAAATAAATGTAACTGCAAACAGCTGTGTTAGTGAAACGCGGTGCGAATTAGCTAATGACCGAGCGTTTTGATGCAAAACATGCGTAATTTAACAAGCAGTGCCGTAGAAAACACTTGAAAGCACTAATATTAAGACACTGTATGAACACTAAAAGATGGAAAGATGAACAACAATTTTCGGCATGTAGATGAAAGCGGGAAAAAAAATCTAATTGGAACGGACTCACTCAAATACAGTACTATACTCCCTTAGAATGACGTCAGCTCCCACGTTGACTATGCAGGCTGCCTCGGGAACGATTTCTTTGTTCTTTGATCGTGTGGTCGCCCCGCGTGGCGCGCGAGCGGTCAAAGTCCACACAGGTGAACACGACGACCGATATTGACGACGACGGTAATTACGGCAAAACTGGTAATTATTTTTTGGCAATCGAAGGACCATTGATTGGGCTCAGTGGTGATTATTTATAATAAAAGAGTTGTAGGGGTCGCGACCTAAGTGGTACCTGATGGGTTGGCTACGCTATTAAGTTAAACACTCGGATAACTATTAAAAGTTTATTACGAGATAGTTTACGCTAAGCTATCGCTAAATTGATGGAAACGAATGCACCCGGTTGCTTTCCGTGATACACTGAGCTCGCGGCGCACTAAGTGCGGCCGCATTATATCGCTAAGTCAGCAAACGTGGTCGATTGCAAAATATTGCATCGAACATGCTCCCGACGGGAAGGAGATAAGATTATACAAAATTAACGTGTTACGTGAGTGTGAGCTTAACGCTAAGGAGTTAGGACAATATTATGAAAGATGATTAACAAGGTGATGAACAATCATTATGATCTTATAGCTACACATAGAAACTCAAACGGTTGAGTCATCAATCGAAAACACTGATTGCCTTTTAGCTATGGGAGACGTCGACGTGTCTCGCCTCATTGCACGTAAACTGCACCATCGTTTAGGAAAATAAGCTACGCGCGCACTTTCACTGACATTAGGCCTCTGCTCGGGCAGGGGTTGCTTTCGCGCACTTGCACTAGAGCCTTGCTCGTTCTCAGATTGGTTTATACACACACTCACACTCGCTGGCACACTCCCGCTCCGCTCTTGAGTGGGCGGGCCTCCGGCACCGGGCCGCAGGCACCTTTTCTTCAACAATAACCACAGGACTACTGCGATTGCTGCTGCTAATAGGCTATATGACACTGCATACTGATGTATGTCATGTGTTGTTAAGACCTCTGTCTGCGGGGTTGATTCTTTCATCGCTTTAATTTGCTCATCGAGATATTTGAAAGAATCGTTTATCGGTGCAGTATCTTCGTTGACCTCGTATTCTTTGAAATTTTGGATAGGTAGCGTAAGATTACTAATCAAATGATTTATGGGAGTTAATTTGGACTCGAGTAGATTTAGTTTAAGATTAAGCGTACTCTCTAATTGCTGATGAGAATAAAGTGTTACATCACGACCTTTGATGATGCATTGCTTCGTTAGTTGAATGACACCAGCCTTGCTGACTTCGCTCGCTTGTAGGTCGTCTTCGCATATGACTCTCAAAGAGCATGAGTCACAACAGAAATACAAATAGGTAGAATAGTCGTGTAATGGAACCCATTTGTTTTCACAGCTAGATTTGATGATCTTGCAAGTAGACTGCTCCTTTTTTTCACAGAATTGTTCATTGGCACCTAAACTTCGGATAGGTCCTCGAAGACTACAAAGGTAGGTTTCCGCTTGATTTTCACAATTTTGAAGATCGCTGGGGCTGGCTGTTAAGTATGAGTCACTTCTCAAGTTGATCGCGACATATTCGGATGCTGGTTTGATGCTGATCATACTTTTGTTAATTTGCATCGGTACTGGTATCAAATTATATAGCTGGAACGTATCTCTGCTAATTAGCGGTAATGTAATTACAAATATGAAATATTCCTCCGTCATCCTCGCTTTAACTTTTAATAACTTATAAATTTCGTACAAGTTTATCTGAATGTTATCAACTGGTAATGCTAGCTCTTTAGAAATTTGACTAGACACAATCTGTAACTCCCCACGGAGCTGTTGTGGAGTTAAGAGATGTAGATTGATTTGACCCCTGAAGATCTCTGTCATAGTATCGAGAAAAGTATCCTGAATCCGCTTTAAATTCTGGATCATATTTAAGGTCGCTAACGCTGCTAAAGAGAAATCTTGCTGAATAGCCATAACGTCGATCTCTTGCTGTAATTTATTTGTGACGTTGTCTAAGTTATTCAAATGTTTGTTTATTATCTTATGCTGCTTTTCAATAGTCGCTTCTGTTCTCTTTAAGATATTGTACTCCGCTTCTATGACCGATGTCTGATTCCTATACAGCTGACTAATGTGAAATGAATTCGCACGTATTAGGTCAATGTCGCGTTTGTATTTTTCTGCGAATTCCTGATCCAGTACTCCGAACAATGAATTAGCTATGGAGCCGACAGCGTTGATAAGCCCGCGTCGAGTTCGCGGACGCACTTCAAACTGCTGATTTAGCAACAGTTGATTATAATATTGTAGTTCATTGTACTCGTGTTGTATTTGTAAGGTTATCATTTTACAATGGCTCTGCTCTTGAATTTTCCCGCAGGTTTGCTCGGTATATTGGGAAAATTGTTGAACCGCTTTGTCTCCTTGCAGATAAGGAGACATATTATAATAAGATATGATTTTCCACTGATCACGAATAAGATGCATTCGTCCCAAAGGGTCAAAATACAATGTTTGATTGCTATCAAATGCTGTAAATTTGTAAGCAGTTGCTTCAGTGGGTAGTATAAGGCTTATAAAAAATAGCAATGACAATGCTATGCTATAGATTTTAGGACAACTATTATTCTGTTTGTTAACATTCTCTTCCGCTTTGGCCTCCCTGCTTTGCTGAGGCTGTTTTATTGCTTCGCATTTCTCTGGTTGTTGGTTATTTGCTTCCTTTTCTGATAAAGGTAATATAGAAAGCTTGATAATCGGCCGCTTTATGTGACCATTTTTTGTTTTTAAAGTCACCACTCGGACAGCTCCATCTTTTCCAGGATGGACCTCTACCACCCGACCAACGGGCCATTTTCCAGGGGTAATATTGTCGTCGTGAATGGTTACCATATCGCCTATCTCTATATTATTTTGTGCTTTTAACCACTTGCTTCGTACCGATAACTGGCTAAGATACTCTGCTTTCCACCGCTTCCATATATCTTGGAACGTTTTATTTACTAAATACCACCTCGTTCTCGCATCTTGTGCCGTTTCTATTACAGTAAGACCGGCACGAGTGGTTAGAAAATGCGCTGGAGTGAGAAAATCGATGTCATCGATATCCTCAGATATTGGACACAGCGGTCTTGAGTTAAGGCTTGCTTCGATTTGAGATAAGATCGTGCTGTATTCTTCGAAGGTTAATGCTTGGTCCCCTATTACTCTTTTGAGATGTTGCTTTAGGCTTCGAATAGATCGCTCCCAGATCCCTCCAGCACTCGGCCACGAAGGACAGTTCCAATGCCATTCTATCTTCATCTCAGCTATCTCTCGGTAGAAAGTGTCATTAAAGATTCGCTCGAACTGTTGCTGTTCCTCCTGAAGAATCTTATTGGCACCGACAAAGTTGGTACCATTGTCCGAATAGATGTGTTTTGGGGCCCCTCGTCTAGCCGCCATTCGACGCAACGCTGCTATAAATGAGGTACTGCTTAGGTCCGAGACTAGCTCTATATGGACCGCTTTAGTAACCATGCAAATAAACAAGGCGATATATCCTTTAGTCGTTTTAATGCCTCTACCTTTGTTTGCTTTTATTCGAATAAATCCTGTATAATCTATTCCAGTGTGATAAAATGGAGGCGCTGGGTTAGATCGACAATCGGGTAGGTCTCCCATAATTTGCTGTAATTTTCTAGGTTCTTGTTTTTTGCAGGTCACGCATTTTCGAAGATGCTTCTTGGTAGCTCTGTTGCCTTGAATTATCCAAAACTGCTGTCGTAATAAGGATAAGGTAAGTCGAGCTCCACCATGGAAGGAGTGCTCATGTGCTTGCTGGATAAGAAGCTCCGTTAATCTTCCGCTGTATGGAATTATTATTGGATGCTTCATATCAGAATGAATATTAGCATTTTTAAGACGTCCTCCGACTCTTAGTATGCCGTTTTCATCTAAAAATGGTTGCAGATTTAATAATTTGCTACCGGAACTGAGTTTTTTATTCGACATTAGACACTCAATATCCGAGCTAAATTCACTGCGCTGTATGCACTTTATTATAATTAATTTCGCTTTCCTTAGCTCTTGTAATGTGAGATATGACGGCCTTTGTTTACTAGTGAGTGCAATGGCACGTAATAACCAGGCTACAATTCGATTTACTTTTATAAATGCACTGTGACGATATAATAAGTCTTCAATTACGTTTTTTTCAGGATTGCTATTTTGGACGGTTATTACTTGCTTCCGGACCTCTTCTTCCGTCGTATATTCTGCTTGCCCTAGCCTCGGATTTAAGTGTGGGCTCGATAACCAAGCTGGACCTTGCCACCACAACTTATGCTCCATTAATTGTGTAACGGATAGTCCTCTACTCGCTGAATCGGCTGGATTTTCTTTAGTCGATACGTAATTCCAAACCTCCGATGATGTTACGCTGATAATTTTCTTTACTCTATTCGCTACAAAAGGCTTCCATCGTTCTGGACGGCCTTGTATCCAGCTAAGGGCGACCATAGAGTCGCTCCAGGCATAGATTTCGTATTCTATGCCAGTCATGCTAGTGACTACTTTTCTAATTAGTCTGGTTAAAAGTTCCGCTGCACAAAGCTCCAATCTTGGAAGCGATATTGTCTTGCTGCTAGGTACTAATCTTGTTTTAGCTGCGACTAGTATTACCGATGCTTGTGTTTTTGATACGATTCTGGCATATACGACACACGCGTACGCTTTAACAGATGCGTCACAAAACCCGTGGAGTTGGATAGTGTCATCTCGTTTGCTTTGCAACCACCTTGGGACTTTAAATTCGCTAATCCGTCCCATATCTTCAGTTAATTTTACCCACTCATTGTTGATCTCGGCTGAAACTTCATCGCTCCATTGAATGTCATACAACCAAACCTTTTGAAACAGCAATTTGAATTTTGTAGTCAATGGTGCTAACCAACCTAAGGGGTCGAATAACTTAGATATTTCCGATAGAAGCAATCTTTTTGTAAGCTTTGTTGTGTTCACTGATGACGTATACTGGAAAGAAAATTCATCTGTTGTTGGGTCCCATCTTAAGCCCAAAGTTTTTGTGTTTTCTGGATTGAAAATGAATGATGGTGCTTGGCTATTTTGCTTTGATGAATTTATCTCTTCCAATAGCTTCTTTTCATTTGCTGACCACTTTCTCAGCAAAAATCCACCGCTGCTTAGACACAAGTTGAGTTCTGATATGCAGCTTCTACCTTCTTCGATAGTATGAACACCGGATACTAGGTCATCCATATAAAAATCTTCTAGTATTATTCTTGCTGCTGTGGGAAAGTTATTCTTCTCGTCCGCTGCTAATTTTCGAAGAGTCATCATGGCCAAAAAGGGCGCTGATTTCGTGCCATATGTAACAGTAGTTAACTGATATGCTGTAATTGGCTGTTTAAGTTGTGCTCTCCAATAGATTTGTTGTAACTTTTGATCCTCTTTGCTAACTAGTATCTGGCGATACATTTTTTCAATATCGGCAGTGAAGACGTACCGATATTGTCTCCACTTAAGTAATAGTGTCTGTAAATCTTGCTGCAAGTTAGGTCCACGATGCATTACATCATTAAGACTGAGTCCCGAAGAGGTCTTAGCTGATGCATTAAATACGACACGTAACTTGGTAGTAGTGGATTCCGTTCGCTGAACCCCATGATGAGGTAAATAACACCCTATTTCTTCGCTGCTGAAAGTCGCTAATTTCATATGTCCTAATTCTTCATATTCGGTTAAAAATTGTTTATATTGCTGAGCTAACCATTCTTGCTTACTAAGCCTTTTCTCTAGATTTTTTAATTGGGCTAGTGCTATTTCCTTTGAAGATCCTAACTTTTCGCTCGCTTGCTGCTTCATAGGCAACCTAACTTCATATCGACCGCTTTCAAGACGTTTTGTCGTTGATAGGTAATATTCCACACATTGCTGATCTTCCGCTGACATTTCATTTTGCTCGCTAATATCTTCGATTTGCCAAAATTGATCAATATCCGCAATGTTATTAACGATAACGTTGCAATGAAATTGTGGTTTAATGCTTCCACACAATAACCATCCAAGGTGTGTTTGCTGAGCTAAGGGCGAAGACGAATCCGAACCTCTTATTAAACCGTCTAGCATGATAAGAGCATAGGCGTCTGCCCCGAGTAACAAGTCAACAGGACGACTTGTATTAAATTCTGGATCCGCTAAATTAATATGTTCTAAATACGACCACGTAGGCTTTTCAAATGATCGATTCGGTAAGTTTTTGATTAGGCTTTTCATAATCAAAACATCCACAGGGAATTTAAAGTTATTATATATAGACTGGCATATAATGCTTAGCTTGCCCGTGCAGTTAGATTCTTTCTCTGCTATCCCGGTTACTGCTCCATCAAATTGCTGTCGTTTTAAACCTAACTGTTGAGCGGCCTTCTCCGTAATTAACGATACCTGTGAGCCCTGATCAATGAGAGCTCTCAGGACAAACTGCGTGCTATCTGCTGCTGTCACCCGTACTAAAGCTGTAGTTAAAAGAATTTCGGTGAATTGTCGCTGAGTTAGATGCACACCATTGCTGCTGCTTTGCTTTGAATGCTCTTCTTGCTTAAGGTTGTCATTGTTCATATTATTTTGCTTGCCGTCAGCAAAACAGTCATGCAATAAAGTATGATGCCTGCCGGAGCACGTGAGGCATCGTTTCTTTGAATTGCATTTATTACCATTGTGATTAAAAATGCAATTAATACAACATTTTAGTTGTTTGACGGTTTTAAGTTTCATTTCCGATGGCAATTGACGAAACTTTTCGCAATTGTGTAATTTATGTTCAGCAAAACAATGAGGACATTTGATTTCCTGCACGTGCATTGCTTTTGAGTTCTTCGTATTATTATCATTCGATTTTGGATTATTATTCCACTTATGATTGGGAAATGGTTTTCTTGAATCTTTTTGCTGAGTTTGCTGTGATTTTTGCATAGTATCTTGACGCCGGCGAGATGTTTCTAGGCTAGTGAACTTATTTTCTAGAAAATCTAAGTACTCTTGTAGGACTGGTAGCTCTCTAGGGTTTTGCAATGAGTCTATGTACTCGGAATAAGATTCACTATCCAGCTTTTGCGACATAATATGCGTAATTAGAGGGCCCCACGTACTGATATCCGCTCCTAGGTTTTTGATAGCGTGAAGACTCTCTAACGTGGCGTCATGCATTTTTTTAAAGGCTGTAAATGATTGCTGCTGTATACTGGGAATATTCAGGAACATATTGGCGTGGGCTGTGAATATGATCCTCTTATTGTCAAATCGATGATTTAAAATCTCCCAACAAACGTCATAGTTATCGGCGCTAATTGGAAGGTGCTGAATCAAACGCTCGGCTTCACCTTTTAATTTGCCTTTTAAGTATTGCATTTTCTGGGCGTTTGACAATGCGTTGTTCTTATGGATTGTTTCGCTAAAAAGATCCTTAAAAGGCATCCATTGCTGGTAATGTCCTGAAAACACAGGAATATCCATTTGAGGAGTGGATTTCTCGCGATAAGATGTTGACCACATCTTGGAGTTAATAGCCTTCCTCATGCTGTTAAAAGTTCGCTCGTGTTTGGTAAAGTTATATTCATAATCTTCTGCTACATCTTCCCCCGCTTCACCAATGATTTCCCAATGAAGGTTGTCAATGGTAGTCCACCGATTGTGCAGGTTTCGAAGGGCGTCTTCGAACTCCCACTTGTCCACAATACTTTCAACATCAATGTTGTCGACTGCTCTGAGAAACGCTTTAAAATTGACCGACTGCTTATGAAGCATATCGTCAAGCTTGCTGTTAGACCCTCTTGACTGGAAGGTCGGGGTTGCTGGCGCTATTGCTGGTGGCTCTAACTGGCCTTCTGAGTTACCAGGCATCTCTCGCTGTGGTGGTTGAGGGAGATATGGTGATTTTTGATCTCGTGTCATCAACTCTTCTTTACATTTACTTATGAGCCCTTTGGCTGTTAAATAAATCTGATTCGTAGTGTCAAATTCCATATTGGTAAAATATTTATGATCGGTCTGTCCTAAGGAAAGAACCTTTTCATGATTCACTTGAAAGTCTTTCCAGTACTTCTCAAGTAACTCGAGTTTACGCTTACAGTAATCTATTGTTTTACGCTCTACGCTATCCTTTTTAAAATTGACGAAGAGTTTTCTGATCCCCTCCGCAATCTCTGATTGAACAAAATAAAGACTCTCCATCTCGCTGCTGTTGTAAGAAAATTAAACGATCTTACTTGGAAGAACCTTCTGCTGCTGCTAGCCTGACGAGAGTTGCTCCTCACGTCAGTCACCCGTTGATGCTGCTAGTGTGAGCTGTTAACTCACTGCTGGCTGATCGGTACTCTCAGAGTACCGCTGTTGCTGCTACTGCTGATACAATATTGAGCACTCCTGCTCAATATGCTGCTTTTAAAATCACTCGCTCGAAACTCGCTGCTACGGTAACCACTACAGTCACTGTTAAGCTACGCTAAGAAACACTGTAATACCACGTGTCACTAGTTCAATTCAAGTTCACTTCACGACTGTTAGTCCCGCAAATTCGAGTCCAACCGCGAAGTCCTTTATAGAGGCTCGAAGGACCAAAATGTAGGGGTCGCGACCTAAGTGGTACCTGATGGGTTGGCTACGCTATTAAGTTAAACACTCGGATAACTATTAAAAGTTTATTACGAGATAGTTTACGCTAAGCTATCGCTAAATTGATGGAAACGAATGCACCCGGTTGCTTTCCGTGATACACTGAGCTCGCGGCGCACTAAGTGCGGCCGCATTATATCGCTAAGTCAGCAAACGTGGTCGATTGCAAAATATTGCATCGAACAAGAGTGGACTGTATAAATATGGTTGTATTGCTATAATTTACACCATCAGCCGAACAGATACAAGAAATGACCGTGGCGGCGTCTATGAGCTGAGTGAGTGGCGGGCGCGCAGTCGCTCTCGCGGTGGTGTCGATACCCCCGGCGCCCCCGCTTCCCCCGCACGTATGTGTTGCGCCAACACACGTTGTTACACGTGTGGACTTCGGTCCGGCAGACACGTTGTTACACGTGTGGACTTCGGTCCGGCAGACACGTTGTTACACGTGTGGACTTCGGTCCGGCAGACACGTTGTTACACGTGTGGACTTCGGTCCGGCAGACACGTTGTTACACGTGTGGACTTCGGTCCGGCAGACACGTTGTTACACGTGTGGACTTTGGTCCGGCAGACATATCATGTGATATGTGTAGAGCGCGATGTATGAGGGTGCAAGTGTGTGATCAAATGGAGATGCATGTGTTGGACGCTTGTTAGAAGTGACCGATGATTCTTATTTACTCGTATGATCCTATGACAGAGGGCCTTGGTAGCATGAAGTATGAAAGCATAGGCAATACTTAGCGAATTAACAAGCTACAAAGTTAACTTGTTTTTTTTTATAGGCGAGGATGACGGAAACGGTGACGAGATTGCAGGACCCTCATCAGTGCCTGCAGATTCCCCGCCTGCCGCTGAAGATGTCCCCGAAGATATCGCTGAAAACGCGTCCGAGGACGGCGCACGGTCAGGAGAGGCCGTGTTAGGATAATCAGGCATACTGCATTTAGTGCTGCGTCATCTCACGATTCCTATTGTTAGGATAATCAGGCATACTGCATTTAGTGCTGCGTCATCTCACAATTCCTATTGTTAGGATAATCAGGCATGGTTTACTGCATTTAGTGCTGCGTCATCTCACGATTCCTATTGTTAGGATAATCAGGCATGGTTTACTGCATTTAGTGCTGCGTCATCTCACAATTCCTATATAAGTGGGGTAAGCTCGCCGACGCGGGACCAACGAGAAAAGCAAGTTGTCACTCAGGTGCAAATTGCGGCTCTTCGTCTCGGTCATCCGACCAATCATGACATACGCTTGCGCAGTGTTCGCCCACGCTAAGCCGTATCATATTCATAGGCTTCAGACCGTCCAGAACCGATTCCTGCGCAGAGTCACGGGAGCCCCCTTCTACGTCCGAAATGAGACTCTCCATGTAGATCTCAAAATACCCACGGTGAAACAGTTCATGAAGCGACTCACCCAGCGCTTCATGGACTGTTCTACCGCTCATCCTAACCCCTTAGTGTCATCGGCCGCCCGATACACTCCCTCGCGAATAAGTACAGTTCGAAGACCAAGACACACACTCACAGAGCCAGATGATCCTATCACTCTCCTCCAGGAGAGCGATAAGGCCACCAGCACTGTTCGCATACAAAAACGGACATTCCGTCCTCGCCGCCGAGGCCCGTCGCGACGACCCCGTCGATGCCCCCCTCCCGACCCTTTGCTAGAGCCAGCCCGCGAAGCTGAGCCGATTAATGTTTAAAATGTCCCTAAATAATGGAACAATCAGATCCAGCCTGTCCCTTGCTGTCCTCTTCAGCGACGTCCTAAGCCGAGGTTCGTACCCCGCAGGGGGTGCCCTTAGCGATAGTCGCTTAGCTTATAAGTTTTGTATGCCTGGCTGGAGGCCTTAATTTTAATTAAGCCCCCCACAGGAAAGTTCCGTTGAGCAGTAAATATCCCTGAAGGATAAACTGCGAGATGCCCATTCCAAAAAAAAAAAAAAAAAAGCCGACGCGGGCATTTTCTGGTTGGCTTTCGTACGGAAAGGTTATCGTGAGGTGTCGACGCTACTTGCAGTGAGTCATTTTCATAGCTTCTACCTACTTGTGATCTATTGCTTTGTGTAATTAACGGCTGTTTGCTAATTACGATTATTGTTGTCACGTTATTTTTGTTACCATTTAAATGTGTTCAAATTAAAAACTTAAGAATAAATTATTGTACTTTGTGTTGCTTGTTTGTTTTTTTAATAAAATCCGGCTTTTGAGCCTAAAAGTATGTATACGTGCAGTAGCTTAGCTCTGCAGTGACGCGACTGGATACGTACCCACAGTATGTCACTACTGAGGGTATGTATCCAGTTTCTCCTTAAATTCCGAATTCATTCAAATCCTAGAGGTTATAGTAGTCTCTGTAAACTTCTATTGTGTAAATACCATAATCATTTAAAAGCACAATATTGTGACGTAGATCATACGATCTGGCTATTTTAGTATGGTATGTGCCCAATACACATTCCACATTAACCTTAAACTTAAGTGGAAGATTTATAAGACAATGATAAGACCTGCGTCTTGTATGGATCAGAATGTTGGGCTACAAAAGGGATGAATGAAATTCATTTGCATGCAGTTGCGATGAGAATGCTGAGGGGGATGTGTGGTGTTACGCGATGGACATGTGATGCGGAGGAACGAGTATTATGTCGTGAGGAAAGTTTTGAGTATGAACGTAGAGGGTTACAAGAGTAGAGGGAGACCTAGGAAACGATGGATGGATTGTGTGAAAGATGATATGGCTAGGAACGTGACTGCAGAGATGACGGCAAATAGAAATGTATGGAAGAAGAAGACATGCTGCGCCGACCCCAAATAAATTGGGATAAGGGCAAGAGGATGATACAATGAAAATAAGTGGTTCCTCTGCTAACTGAGGTAAACCTATAAATTAAGGTACGTTTGTAAATTGAGGTATCTTTGTTCTCTTTCAGCGGTATAAATTATCTGCCAACAACGATGACACGTAAATGCAACTTGATCGAAGGATATTTGAAATGTAGAATAGAATATTATAGTTTTATATAAAAATACGATTAAATATTTAATTTAAATATTAAATTGGTTTCATATTGATGAAGATAATTATTAAAAAGGTATTTTGTATTTCAATGTTACTACATCGTCAGCTATAATTTCATCATCATCATCATCAGGCTATATCACTCCACTGCTGGACATAGCCCTCTCCTAATGATTTAATTTAATGTACCTATACCTAATAAATTATTATTTCGTGTTAAACTTACCTGACATCTTCAACGAAGGGTCTGGATTGTAGGTATTATTGTTCTGAGTTATTAAATGGCGGCGTTGTCGCAAACAAAAGATCAAAAATGTAGCAAAAGTCAAAAGTCCGATAAACACGGCAAAGTAAATTGGTTTAATTAATAATGATGGATAACGGAGGAATACACAGTATACAACGACAGGCGAATGTGGTCTGCGCTCGTGCCACTCGCTCTTTCCATCAAAGCGCACGCGTCGAAAAAGGTTGGGTAGCACCCCTTTCCCCTCCCCATACTCTCCGGAGTGGGCTCAGTCAGTTCGACGCAAGAAGCGAAGGATTGCATTATTCTTCTCTTTGGCGTATTTATTTTGCTTATGTCATAAATAAAGACCATTTTATATTTCATTAAAATTATACAATTATTAATATATGAAGAAATAAAATAAAATAAATAGTCATAGGGCATCAAAAAATTCATCCGCATCGTTGTCAACGGGAAAAGTGCCCAGAAGGCTGGCAGCATTGCCACGTTGAATGGCAATTTTGCTTTAAGCTTTTTGCCATATAACAAAATGAAGTACACACAATAACCTTTTCAACGATGAAAGTTACATTACTATTGAGTAGGTAGACCGCGTTGCTCATTCTCCTTTATCAGATAAATCATTATTTACGAATCATAGATGTAATAAATTTCAATGAATATTTTATAAAAAACAGTGTTTAAGTGGGCTTCCCCCTAAGGGGAAGGGACCGTGCCCCGCCATCCGCACGGCCCTGTAGGGCTCGTCCCAGACTGGTCACCCTTCCACGAATGTATGGATTCCCACGAAATATACTGTATTGTCCCGACTCAAAGGTAGGGGACAAGGTGGGAGGACAAAGAAACTTCGTAAATACATAAGCTTTGAAATTCATGGGTATAAAGATTCAGGAAGATAAGTTAAAATTAGTGTAAGAGAAGGCTTCCCCCAAAGGGGAAGGGACCGTGCCCCGCCATCCGCACGCCCTGTAGGGCTCGTCCCAGACTGGTCACCCTTCCACGAATGTATGGATTTCCACGAAATAAACTGCATTGTCCCAACTCAAAGGTAAAGGACAAGGTGGGAGAGGACAGAAAAACTTCGTTAATTGCGAAGCTTTGAAATTCATGGGTATAGAGATTCAGGAAGATAAGTTAAAATTAGTGTAAGGGGAAGGGACCGTGCCCCGCCATCCGCACGGCCCTGTAGGGCTCGTCCCAGACTGGTCACCCTTCCACGAATGTATGGATTCCCACGAAATATACTGTATTGTCCCGACTCAAAGGTAGGGGACAAGGTGGGAGGACAAAGAAACTTCGTAAATACATAAGCTTTGAAATTCATGGGTATAGAGATTCAGGAAGATAAGTTAAAATTAGTGTAAGAGAAGGCTTCCCCCAAAGGGGAAGGGACCGTGCCCCGCCATCCGCACGGCCCTGTAGGGCTCGTCCCAGACTGGTCACCCTTCCACGAAATATACTGCATTGTCCCGACTGAAAGGTAGGGGACAAGGTGGAAGGACAAAGATCCTTCGTCAAGAAAGAAGCATTGAAGTGAATGAAGCTTAAGAAAGGGAAATCTTTTGATTGTGAAACTTATTTGGCGACATTTGTGGTGGTGGAACGTGAGTTTAGCGAAAATATAATTTGTTACTTATTATTAAGGAAAATAAAATGTATATATCTATATAAATATTATAAAAAAGTAAAATTTTGTATGTAAGTTTGTATGTACTGGGTAGTCTCCGGACTCCGAACTCGGTATGGCCATTGGAAATTTTGATAATTGGAAATTATGACCATTGGACATTTTGGGTATTTGGACATTTTGACACCGTTGGACATTTTGAGAATTGGACATTTTGCCCCTGAACGAATTAAATTATATTTATATGATGCAAATTAGCCAAGTTATCGCAATGTTAGTCTTGGAAGTCGGAAAGAAATATATATATAAAAACTGAATTATTTGCATGCACTGCCTTAATAGTTACACATAATTGCTTTCGTTCAAACCGCTCGCGCATAGAACATGGGTTGCGAACGTGTTAGCTTAGCCTGACCTCTAGTTGGCGCTGTGCAAACACCTACTTTTCTGAATCGCGGTGTTAAAAAATTTATCGGATTGATGACGCTCTCCATATATCATTCCCCTTTCGTCATAGTGATGAAAAGTTCTGAATGTATAAGTAATACTATTTTTTTTTTAAGTTTCAGAATAAGTCTTTGAATTTCAAAATTGAGAAGCTGGTGTGTCAGTGCGTCGTTACAGCCCCACGGAAAATTAAATGTTCAGCTACGATAAGCGAGGTCAGTCTGTGGATGGGAGACTGTTCGTTACATATCGAGACTCCTCCGTGCCGCGGAAAGCACTTTAAGCCGTTGGTCAGGGCTGTTATTTGTTCATCTTAGAAGTAGTTACGGGTAAGCCTGAAAAGCAGCCTTACAAAGGGGTATCGCGATGTCCAGTAACTGGGTTTTGGAAGTGAGATAAGCAATCGCTCTATGTTAAATACTGGTATTCAGCTGCATCCGGATAGATGTTTTGAAAAGGCTAGGCAGACGAGTCGTTCAATTTAATTCGTTGTTAAAATGTTGTTCTCTTCTCTTCGTAAATTCGTAATTCTGTCTGTTTTATGTATTGTTTTATGTGTTGTTTATAATTAATCTCAAGTATACTCAAGTTGCAATAAAAATCGAGTTGTTTTGAAGTAATTTATAACAGAAAAAAGAAAAGAAAATATATAACATAAAAGTTATTAGAGTTAAAATTATTGGAGGTCGTTCTATTTCATTCTACCGGATGCAATTTAAAAAAGAGGAAAGATTTTATTATTTCTTTGCTATGGATAAACTTAAAAACTATTTTAAGAACCCAAAAGCTACATTATCAGCGTGCAACATGGGCTATATTTTATTTTCAACGGCGGAGGAGATGTAAAAGTTGGAAGGGAAAAGTACGAAATCCACGCGGACGAAATCGCGGGCGAAGTGCTAGTGATATACATATATAATACCTATTTTGCGTAACAAATTAAATAGCAACAGTTTTGCAATTGCAATATAGCCGATAGTATCGGTAACGGTATCAGTTTTGGCTATCGGTAAGTAACCACGAGAGATTGCATGAATTAAAAATTAAAATATAATATGTAGATAAGGAAACTCATAACCACGGGACAAAATTATGGCCAGCTTTGATCCAAAAGACGTAACTTTATTCAATGTTAAGAGAGAGAATGTTTAAAGGTACAAGTGGGATGCACTTGTAGCTATAAATTTTCTCTCTTCAGACCCTAGAAATCGATGATCGGGATGATGAATAGAGATGTAACCGACAATATCGCGGACAATGAACGACCTGAAAAAAAAATGAAATTAATAGTTGTTTTGTTGTACTCAGAATATTTAAATGTACAATGAAGTAAGTTACCACCTCATAATAACCTAATTAATCACTGCGAAACCTCACACTGATTACACTAAAGGACACTTACACACATGTATGTAATGAAAATAATTAGTGCAGTTTAGAATGATTTTCCTTAACCGTTTAAACAAAGGTCTGTTTTTGTTTTTAAATGTCATTTTATGATCATGCCCCAAGCCCTTTTAAATTTAAGAAAAATTGTTTTTGAAATTGTTTGGTAGATTTTTAATTCAACCGAAGAAACAAAAACAAGTAAATTACTTCCACAACAAAATTAAAAATAATGAAAAATAACCCCAAATATAGAATCGCAACAATTTATAATAAATTACTGCACTAGATGATTACAATGAGATAACGATAGTATAAATCTATTCTATGGCAAACTAAGATTAAATAAATAAATATTACTGGACAATCCACACAGCATCATCTAGCAACAGTACCGACCAACATAGAACATTTGTTGCACAAAAAAAGTGCATTAGAGCTCTATACGGAATCCAACCTGACGAATCATGCAAACCAGTATTTAAAAAACTTGGTTTGTTACCGCTACCTTGTCTATACATCTACGAAATATGCATGTTTGTATGGAAACATAAAAAGTTATTTAAAACAGCGAACGATATATGTCCTCGAAACAGACGGGACCCATACAGGCTCGTACTAAACAATGCTCCTAGGCTTGCAAAATATAACAAAAGCTGCTTAGCTATGTGTGTACGGATTTATAATAAATTACCTACTGATTTTAAATTGTTAAATACGAGATATTGTTTTAAACGGAAATTGAGTGCATGGCTAAGCCAAAATAACTTTTATAGTGTGAAACAGTTTTTTGACACAAAATGTTAGTTAAGTACTTACTTACTTTTTTATTCTTTGCATGCTGAGTCTAAACCCGGCAAAACATGTTTGTACTATTTTAAATTGTAAGACCTGTTATACCATGTTTTGAGCAAATAAATATATTATTATTATTATTATTATTATAGCCCCACGCTAAGCAGAGCTTGTGTTATGGGTACTAGTTGACTGATATACTTAATACAATACATTACTGAGATAGATATTTTTACTATACATAGGAAATACACGGATCACCCGGAACAAATAGTTCTAGATCGTACAAACATTTGTCCCAAGGCGGGAATCGAACCCGCAATCCCTCGCGTCACAGGCGGGCCTTGGCCCGCCGCGCCACATCGGACGTCAAATTCGTCGATTTCTTTTAATAGAGAAATGTTATTACACACTGGACGAATACATGACGGATATAACTTAGTAGATATAGGCTGTACATAATTCAGTTTTTTTTAATACGGCCTGATCAAAGACATATATATTACATATTACAGTGACATTAAATCGAATTTAATATATTTTGTATTGTAAAATAAAATATCATAATACAATTTAATCAATAACTTGACATGACATGATTGTAACCATGTGCTCATTACCTAATCTATAATATTATTTTATTGCTATGTATAATAAAAAATATCTATCTATGTCATGTATTGTATTAAGTATATCAGTCATCTAGTACCCATAACACAAGCTCTGCTTAGTTGGGGCTAGATAATGCTGTGTGGATTGTCCAGCATTATTTATTCATTTATTTCTATTTTCTGTTTTCTTATCACCTACCTAATACTGTCATATAATCTGAGTAAAGATGACTTTATGTTTCTTATTGTGTCTTGTTTATTAATTGCTGTTAACTGGACATCAAGATCACAACACATGTTTATATATGTTTTTTTATATATTTCTGTAATATATTGTATGATGAGAATGTCATCATGGCCCAGTGTTTTAGGCTTCGCCTCTTGTGCACGGGGTTATAAGTAAGCCAAGTACTAATATGCCTTTTTTAATTCATATGTATTTTCTAAGTTTATCTTGGACATCACTGATATTGGTGAAGGAAAACATCGCGAGGAAAACTGGATTTATAATTAATATAAGTCTGAAATCGCCAACCGTCTTAAGCAAGGTGATCAAATGCTCGTGCCTTTTATGTATGAGATGAGGCCTTTGCCCAGCAATGGGACAGCAACTGGCTGATATTATTATTTTAATATATTGTATTGTGCTTTCCGAAACATAATATCAAGTTTTGACTCAATTCGGGAATTCACAAAACTTTTTAATCTAAATTTTTAATTGGAGTTTTTATCCCAATGGATACGCCAACTCCATCATGCCTTATACAAACTACATAACACCCAACAATGCTTTTATTATAATTAGACTTAAGTAGGAGGAGAATCTTAATCGATGTGGTACACCAACTCGCAAAACTTTTTTGCTACGTCTGACTTTGGTTGTGCTAAAATAGATTGAATCAGACCAACCTGTGAAATATTTAAATTAAATTCATCGATTAAAATTCTCCTTTCCACTTGGTTCTTGACACAATCCATCAGCAAATGATGAACATCCTCAAGTACATTGCATGTGTTGCAGTTGGGGGAACTTACTTTCTTCATGAGGAATGCGAACTTTGCCGATGGATAGTGTCCTGACCGTAATCTTACAGCTAACTTAACGTAACATCTACTTAACCTGCTATTGTCAAACCAGGGAACTTTAGGAAGCTGATTTTGCACTGTTTTATACCATATTCCTTTGTCTACTGACTTAATGTTAAAATGTTGTTTCCAGTTGTTGAAACTTTTTATTTTAAATTTTGGTACATATTCTACATAAGCTGGTATGAAATTCACCTCGACTCCTTCCGTCGCCGCTAATTTAGATAAACAATCAGCTTCTTCATTCCCCCGTAGACCGACATGCGCTGGAACCCATTGCAACTTCAACTCTAAGCCATTTAAAATAAACTTATAAATAAGTTTTAAAATTTCGTAAGCTATCGATGTACCTCTGAAGCCAGAGGCGCATCGAGCTACGTGATGCAGTCCACTTTTGCTATCCGTAAATATAACAACTTTATCAATTTTTTTCTCTTTTGCATAGGACAAGGCTTGTAAAATTGCAATGAGTTCCAGAGTCATGATAGAAACAACTGACATTATTTTAAAACCTGCTCGATGGTTACAACTTGGATCGTAAAACGCTGCACCCAATCCATGAGAGCTCTTAGACCCATCGGAATACAATTTCTTCCATCCCCTATAATTAAGATTTAATTCTCTTACAACTTCATCAACTAAAGTATTAGGCTCGTATCTTGATTTAGCTAGTGATATACATTTCAAACTCATAACTATACATTTATGAAAATCAACAGCTGATAACCAAATATCGAAAGTAAACATTGTAAGAATATCTATAGAAACACCTTCGGTCTGATTTACATCCTCGATTGTTTGTGTGAGTAAAGGCTTCTTTTTATTGATCCAGTAACTAATTTGCGTAAGAGCCCTCATTTCAGAAATTAATTTAGTAGTACAATTATTTGACCAGGTACTGATTTTTAATAAATACTTATAGGCTAGATATTGTCTTCTGATAAATAAAGGGGCAATGTGTAACTCGCTCTCCATGACGTGGATTGGAGTACTTTTGATAAATCCGCCTACTACCCTCAGGGCTTGATTCTGAATTTTATCAAGTTTGCAAATATGGGTTTTAGCACTACTATCGTATAAAACTGATCCATAATCAATACGGCTTCTAATTAAGGACATGTATAATCTTCGTAAATGTATCATGTGTACTCCCCAAGACCTTCCTGCTAATAATTTAAATATATTTAAGAGTTTTGAGCATTTGCTGACCACTTCATTAATGTGTTTTCGCCAGTTTAAACTCCTGTCTAGCCATATACCTAAATACTTTATATTTTCAGAATAGACTAAAGGCTTATCTGCCCTTAGAACGGGTAGATTTTTCCTACGCCCCCTACTGAAAAGACAGTATTGTGTCTTATTTGCCGATAGCACCAACCCTAGTTTGCTTAATAGTTCCACAACTAAGTTTAAGCTATTTTGAACATATCGCTCACACAATGTAATGTCCTTATTACTGACGTATATGACAAAATCATCCGCGTATTGTAGAACTGACACCTCTTTGAGCCTATGACATATTTTGTAGGTAATCAAGTTAAAAAGTAGCGGAGAGAGCGGGTCTCCTTGTGCTAGACCTTTATTTGTGAACCTGCTTATTACATTACCGTCATACAACTTTATCTTCAAATGTCGCTCATTGAGAAATCTCCACAGGTATTTACAAAGTTTGGAACCGACTCCTAGACTATCCAGCACATTGGAAGCTGCATCTATTGAAACATTGTTATAAGCGTTCTCTATATCTAAGAAACAAGCTAATGTTGGAATATTTTTGGAAAATCCAATTTGGATATAGGTAACTATCCGGGTCAAACAGTCCAAACACGACTGTGATTTTCTGAAACCAACTGTGAACGGAGACAGTATCTTTTCCTTTTCAGTATACCATTCTAAACGTTTAAAGATCATTAAATGTAAAGTTTTACAAATGCACGAAATTAAAGATATGGGTCTTAATTTTACTTCTTCATTATTATTGCTACTTCTTTTGGGAATAGGGACTATTTGAACGTTTCGCCACTGAGAAGGGATAACACCGTATTGATAAATGTTATTAAATAAATTAAGCAAATATTGTTTAGCTATGTTCGGCAAATAATACAGCATTGTATATGATATATTGTCCTCGCCCGGGGAAGAATCCTTTTTTTTTTAAACGCTGTTTAACTCGTGTATTGAGAACTTAGATTCAAGCAGTTCATTTTTCGACGTGAAGTCTGGTTCTTTGTTAGACGCATAATCTGCAGTAAGAGAACATAATAAACTGTGAGATTTCTCAATGGACGGATATACTTTTGGCTGTTTAAAACCCTTGACCCATTTCAGACGCTGCCAGATATAAGAAGCTGAAACTTTTTCATCAAAAGAATCGCAGAACTTGTGCCAGGCATCGGATTTTGCTTTTCGAATTAATGCCTGAGATTTAACTGTTAAACATTCTAATTTTGTAAGATTATCAGGCGTCGGATTTTGCCTGAAGTTAGCTAAAGCCAACCTTCTCTGTGCGACTATTTTGGACAAATCAGGACTCCAATAATCTTTAGGTTTGAATTTTTTATCGGGTCTGTTATTTATTTTAATTATCGGTATATGTTTATCGGCCGCAATATTTATTATATCAACAAAATTATCATAGTTCTCTTGTATATTTTTGTCATAGTCATAATTAAAGGTAGGATTTTCTGAAATAAATTGTGAATACTTATCCCATTCTGCACGTTTATAATTGCGTTTTTTAATGTGTCTGAAATCATTTACGATATTAATTGCCAGCTTGATTATTAGGTGATCGCTCCCTAGATTTTCATTTAAGACTTTCCAGAAAAACTTAATCGCTACATCAGAGGAAACAAACGAAATATCGGGCGAAGTTTGTTGCAAGTGCCTGTTTACCAGTTTGACGCGCGTAAAGGCACCGTTATTTAGAGATATGAAACCGTATTCTAAAGAGGAATCCATGATTTGGGAACCCCGTACATCTGATTTAACTGACCAGTTGGTGTGGTGCCCGTTAAAATCTCCAGCAATCAATGTTTTCGATGAAAAATGTGAAAAAATATCGTCCCAATCACAACCTTGAGTTTGTATACTAGATGGACAATATATAGACGCCACATACTCTAAGTCCTTGCAGTTAATTAACTTTACACAAACTACCTCAATGCCTGTATTATTTACTACAAAAGGCTCTAAGTAGGACTGTATCGACTTATGAACAATAATTGCGACGCCACCGTATGAATCATCTCTGTCTTTTCTGTAGATGTTATAACTATTAATATTTATGTAGGTCTCAATATCTAGCCAGGTTTCGCTAATAATAGCAATGTGTATAGTTTCACGTGCTAAAAGGTCTGTAAATGCCACTAATTTGGGGCGAAGGCTTTGAGCATTCCACTGAACTATGTTAAGCGTAATATGACTAGTTGTACTATCCATTAGCAAAAATCGAAAAACTTAATACATTGTTAAAAACATATACGCCAATACTTTTTCTTCCAATTTGTTTTCCGACGTCATTATCTGCTTAATTTTGATCCAGAACTGCTTAAATTCAAACTTGTTCTTTCTGTGCTCGTTTCGCTTCCTATTTTCCTCTGTATTCTGCGTATCCTGATCTTGAACTTTCATATTAAATTCTTCTAAACTCTCTACGTTTACCAGTCTTTTTGACACGTTTTTAGCTTTGCCAATCGAATTTTGAACTGGTTTTCTACTGAGACTTCTTATATATTGTTCAGAGGTTGTCTGAAATGCTTCTTCCTTTTCCTGGATAACGGTGTCCGAGGTGCCTCCTGATGACCCTTGCTGATGTACTGAACTTTCCTTGACCACACTGCTGTAGGTACCTTTTTCGTTCATAGCATCTACTGAGGTGCTGTTAGCTGCTGATATTGTACCCTCTCGAGTTGATTTATTCTTATTTATTTTCATTTCAGTGTACTTTTGTAGGGCCTTTTTATACGTAACCTGTTCGTTATTCATAATGTTTCTTATTTTTTTTTCTTTAATAAAAAAAGGGCAAGTTTTGTCCAAAACAAAGTGGTTTCCTTTACAGTTTAAACATTTATGTATATTAATATCGCAGTTATCATGTTCTGAGCTACCACATTTTGGACATAACAACTTTTTGACTGAGCAGAACTTTTTGACATGTCCGAATTGCCAACACCCTGTGCACTGCGACACGGGGAAGTAATAAGGGTCTACTTTGAAACGGCAATCGTATGCGTATACATATTGTGGCAATACACCGCCCTTGAAACATATCTTAATAGCTTCGCTGGGTGTCCATGAGCCATCAGTTGAGATTCTATTCATTCTCCTCACATTCATAATTTTAACGTCGCACTCCATAATTTCAATGAGTTCTTCTTCCCTCAAATCTAGGTCAATACCTTTTACTACTCCATGAATAACGTTTAATTCATGTGTAAATTGGCAGCGAAATCCCATTTCTTCAAATTTTTTGCATTGTACCAGCAATAAGGCATCTTGTTTCTTAAAAAATGATATAATTTCTTTGTTTATGTTTTTATATTTAATATGGTCAATACCGGTAATGTTTTGCGATCTTAACAGCTTAGCCATCGCTATTTGTTTAGGCAAACTTTCTAGAGCCGTAATGCAAACTTGGTGATTTTCCATAATTTCTCCTTCATCGTTCTTTTTTTCCACATCTACCCTCACATTTGTTTGTGTATCCAAAGAATCACTCCTTATAAGTCGTTTCGGTTTCCTTCGAGTAACCGTAATAAAACCTTCTTCATCGCTCTTTAGTCCTTCTCCTTCACTACTTTCATCTCTATTTTTTCTTTTAGCCGCCTTGTTTTCCAAACTTTCACTTCTCGTTGTTATTCTATTCTCATCAACTAATAACCTATGTTCTCGTTCTACGTTCTCTAAACACTCCGAATCACTCATGTCTTCCTCACTCTTATTCCCCTCCATCTTGAAGTCGGGACTTCAAATGGAGAGAGAAAATAAAAACCGTTAGTCGTTGCGACACTAGGTAAATGTAAGTGTACGTGTCAACTGTACGACCGCTCGCGCGCAACTGGGGAATTCACAAAACTTAACCAACGTGCTTTGCGAAAGTATCTTGGGGTCCATGAGCAAATTAAACTACCTCAAACTGTCAAATTTTCTCAATTGAACCTTATTGAAAATCTATCAAAAATCATTGACATATTGGGGGTGCTTGATGTGCTGGCCTCTGTACAAAAACCGACATTATTATTGTAAAATATGTGATGAGCAGTCCCAATAAACAAACAATAATAATAATTTTTTAATTCATTTTTGAGTTTTATATTGAAAAAATAGTTTTTTTTATCATAAAACGGCAACAGTCGACGTTAAGGTTCAGGCAGTTTACTTAAGTTCTTATTTTGCCATTTCAAGGAATAGAAGTTAAATAAGTGTAAGAGTAGGACTCCCCCTAAGGGGAAGGGACACCCCATCCGCACTGCCCTGCAGGGCTCGTCCCTGACTGGTCACCCTTCCACAAATGTATGGATGACATGAAACAGAATGCCGTCCCGACTGAAGGGTAGTGGACAAGGTGGGAGGACAAAGATACTCCGTCAATATAGAAGCTTTGAAATTTATGGCATTAATCTTCAGGAAGAGAATTAAAATTAGAGAAGGCTTCCCCATAAGGGGAAGGGACCGTGCCCCGCCATCCGCACGGCCCTGTAGGGCTCGACCCTGACTGGCCACCCTTCCACGAATGTATGGACTGACATCAAATAGAATGCCTTGTCCCGACTGTAAGGTAAGGGACAAGGTGGGAGGACACAGAAACTACTTCTATACAGAAGCTATTAAATTCATGGGTAAAGAGATTCAGGAAGATAAGTTAAAAAAAGCGTTAGAGAAGGCTTCCCCCTAAGGGGAAGGGACCGTGCCCCGCCATCTGCACGGCCCTGTAGGGCTCGACCCTGACTGGCCACCCTTCCACGAATGTATGGACTGACATGAAATAGAATGCCTTGTCCCGACTGTAAGGTAAGGGACAAGGTGGGAGGATAAAGAAACTATTTCTATACAGAAGCTTTTAAATTCATGGGTATAGAGATTCAGGAAGATAAGTTAAAAATAGCGTTAGAGAACGCTTCCCCCTAAGGGGAAGGGACCGTGCCCCGCCATCCGCACGGCCCTGTAGGGCTCGTCCCAGACTGGTCACCCTTCCACGAATATATGGATTCCCACGAAATATACTGCATTGTCCCGACTCAAAGATAAGGGACAAGGTGGGAGGATAAAGAAACTATTTCTATACAGAAGCTTTTAAATTCATGGGTATAGAGATTCAGGAAGATAAGATAACAATAGTGTTAGAAAACGCTTCCCCCTAAGGGGAAGGGACCGTGCCCCGCCATCCGCACGGACCTGTAGGGCTCGTCCCTGACTGGTCACCCTTCCACGATGGTATGGATTGACATGAAACAAAATGCCTTGTCCCGACTGAAAGGTAGGGGACAAGGTGGGAGGACAAAGATACTTCGTCAAGAAAGAAGCTTTGAAGTATATGAAGCTTAATAAAGGGAAATCTTTTGATTGTGAACTTATTGTGAACTTATTTGGCGACATTTGTGGTGGTAGAACGTGAGTTTAGCGAAAATATAATTTGTTACCCACTATTAAATTACAATAAATTGTATATATCTATACAAATATTATTAAGAGGTAAAATTTTGTATGTAAGTTTGTATGTACTGGGTAGTCTCCAGACTCCGAACTCATTATGGCCATTGGAAATTTTGAAAATAGGTCATTATGACCATTGGACATTTTGGGTATTTGGACATTTTGACACCGTTGGATATTTGGAGAATTAGACATTTTGGGTACTTGGACATTTTGACACCGTTGGACATTTTGAGAATTGGACATTTTGCCCCTGAACGAATTAAATTATGTTTATATGATGCATTTTAGCCAAGTAATCGCAATGTTAGTCTAGGAAGTCGGAAAGAAATATATATTAAAACTGAATTACTTGTATGCGCTGCTATTTTTATTTCGGACAAGTACATCCATAGGGGTTAGTAAAAAAAAATATATCTTAAAATAATCATTTATATTTTATCATTTACAGAGCTTTTATGTAAAAAAAAAGTGTTTTTCACCTATTTTTGGATGAGTATTTAAAGAACAAAGTATTAATCCTTATCAAAATAATTATATTTTATTATTACAAAGACATCATAAAAATAAGATTTGCCTTTTACAGTATGCCAATTTGTCATACAGTTTCGGAGATAATTTAAAATTACTAAACCACATAATTGCTTTCGTTCAAACCGCTCGCGCATAGAACATGGGTTGCGAACGTGTTAGCTAAGCCTGAAGTTCAGCATCAGGCTATACTAGTCCACTGCTGGACATAGCCCTCTCCTAATGAGCGCCATAGCGCCCTCTCTTCAGCTTGCCGCATCCAGCATCTGCCTGCAGTCTTTCGCAGATCGTCATCCCACCTGGTCAGAGGGCGTCCTACACTACGTTTGCCGAGTCGCGGTCTCCACTCAAGAACACGTTTACCCCAGCGGTTGTCGGTTCTTCGCGAGATATGGCCAGCCCACTGCCACTTCAGCTTGCTAATTCTTTGAGCTATGTCGGTAACTTTGGTCTTTTGGAACTCTAGTTGGCGCTATGCAAACACCTACTTTTCTGAATAGCGGTGTTAAGAAGTTTATCGGATTGATGACGCTCTCCATATATCATTCCCCTTTTGTCATAGTGATGAAAAGTTCTGAATGTATAAGTAATACTATTTTTTTTAAGTTTCAGAATAAGTCTTTGAATTTCAAAGTTGAGAAGCTGGTGTGCCAGTGCGTCGTTACAGCCCCACGGAAAATTAAATGTTCAGTTACGATAAGCGAGGTCAGTCTGTGGATGAGAGACTGTTCGTTACATATCGAGACTCCTCCGTGCCGCGGAAAGCACTTTAAGCCGTTGGTCAGGGCTGTTATTTGTTCATCTTAGAAGTAGTTACGGGTAAGCCTGAAAAGCAGCCTTACAAAGGGGTATCGCGATGTCCAGTAACTAGGTTGTGGAAGTCAGATAAGCAATCGCTCTATGTTAATTACTGGTATTCAGCTGCATCCGGATAGATATTTTGAAACGGCAAGGCAGACGAGTCGTTCAATTTTTTTTTTTTTATGTATTGCTGTTTATAAATTTAATAATCTCAAGTATACTCAAGTTGCAATAAAAATCGAGTTGTTTTGAAGTAATTTATAACAGAAAAAAGAAAAGAAAATATATAACATAAAAGTTATTAGAGTTAAAATTATTGGATGTCGTTCTATTTCATTCTACCGGATGCAATATAAAAAAGAGGAAAGATTTTATTATTTCTTTGCTATGGATAAACTTAAAAACTATTTTAAGAACCCAAAAGCTACATTATCAGCGTGTAACATGGGCTATATTTTATTTTCAACGGCGGAGGAGATGTAAAAGTTGGAAGGGAAAAGTACGAAATCCACGCGGACGAAATCGCGGGCGAAGTGCTAGTGATATACATATATAATACCTATTTTGCGTAACAAATTAAATAGCAACAATTTTGCAATTGCAATATAGCCGATAGTATCGGTAACGGTATCAGTTTTGCTTATCGGTAACTAACCACGAGAGATTGCATGAATTAAAAATTAAAATATATAATGACAAAAATATGGCAAGCTTTGATCCACCAGACATAACTTTGTTCAGTGTTTAGACAGAGAATCTTTATAGGTACAAATTGGCAACACTTGTAGTTATAAATTTTCTCTCTCCTGACCCAAGAAATGACATAAAATAGTTGTTGACTTCATCTGTATCCGCGGTAAACAACAAAAACGCGTACGAAGAACAACCTGAAAAAATAATGAAATTAATAGTTGTGTTATTGTATTCAGAATATTTAAATGAACAATGAAGTAACTTACCACCTCATAATTACCTTATTAATCACTGAGAAACCTCACACTGATTACACTAAAGGACACTTACACACATGTATGGTATTTAAATGAACAATGAAGTAACTTACCACCTCATAATTACCTTATTAATCACTGAGAAACCTCACACTGATTACACTAAAGGACACTTACACATATGTATGTAATGAAAATAATTAGTGCAGTTTAGAATGTTTTTCCTGAACCGTTTAAACAAAGGTATGTTTTTGTTTTTAAATGTCATTTTATGATCATGCCCCAAGCCCTTTTAAATTTAAGAAAAATTGTTTTTGAAATTGTTTGGTAGATTTTTAATTCAACCGAAGTTACTGCATTAGATGATTACAATGAGATGACGATACTATAAATCTATTCTATGGCAAACTAAGATTAAATAAATAAATATTACTGGACAATCCACACAGCATCATCTAGCCCCACGCTAAGCAGAGCTTGTGTTATGGGTACTAGTTGACTGATATACTTAATACAATACATTACTGAGATAGATATTTTTACTATACATAGGAAATACACAGATCACCCGGAACAAATAGTTCTAGATCGTACAAACATTTGTCCCAAGGCGGGAATCGAACACGCAATCTCTCGCGTCACAGGCTGGAAAATCCACACAGCATCATCTAGCCCCAAGCTAAACAGAGCTTGTATAATGGGTACTAGATGACTGATATACTTAATACAATACATTACATAGATGGATATTTTTATTATTCATAGGAAATACCCAGATCACACGGAACAAATATTTGTAGATCGTACAAACATTTGTCCCAAGGCGGGAATCGAACCCACAACCTCTTGCGTCGCAGGCGGACCTTGGCCCGTCGCGCCATATCGGACGTCAAATTCGTCGATTTCTTTTAATAGAGAAATGTTATTACACACTGGACGAATACACGACGGATATAACTTAGTAGATGTAGGCTGTTCATAATTCAGTTTTTTTAAATACGGCCTGATCAAAGACATATATATTACATATTACAGTGACATTTAATCGAATTTCGACGACCGATGTGGCGCGGCGGGCGAAGGTCCGCCTGCGACGCAAGAGGTTGCGGGTTCGATTCCCGCCTTGGGACAAATGTTTGTACGATCTACAAATATTTGTTCCGGGTGTTCTGGGTATTTTCTATATATATAATAAAAATATCTATCTATGTAATGTACTGTATTAAGTATATCAGTCATCTAGTACCCATAACACAAGCTCTGCTTAGCTTGGGGCTAGATGATGCTGTGTGGATTGTCCAGCAATATTTATTTATTATTTAATATATTTTGAATCGTAAAATAAAATACCATAATACAATTTAATCAATAACTTGACAAGACATGATTGTAACCATGTGCTCATTACCTAATCTATAATATTATTTTATTGCTATGTATAGTAAAAAATATCTATCTATGTCATGTATTGTATTAAGTATATCAGTCATCTGGTACCCATAACACAAGCTCTGCTTAGTTGGGGCTAGATGATGCTGTGTGGTTTGTCCAGCATTATTTATTCATTTATTTATATTTTCTGTTTTCTTATTACCTACCTAATACTGTCATATAATCTGAGTAAAGATGACTTTATGTTTCTTATTGTGTCTTGTTTATTAATTGCTGTTAACTGGACATCAAGATCACAACAAGACATGTTTATATATGTTTTTTTATATATTTCTGTAATATATTGTATGATGAAAATGTCATCATGGCCCAGTGTTTTAGGCTTCGCCTCTTGTGCACGGGGTTATAAGTAAGCCAAGTACTAATATGCCTTTTTTATTCATATGTATTTTCTAAGTTTATCTTGGACATCACTGATATTGGTGAAGGAAAACATCGCGAGGAAAACTGGATTTATAATTAATATAAGTCTGAAATCGCCAACCGTCTTAAGCAAGGTGATCAAATGCTCGTGCCTTTTATGTATGAGATGAGGCCTTTGCCCAGCAATGGGACAGCAACTGGCTGATATTATTATTTTAATATATTGTATTGTGCTTTCCGAAACATAATAACAAGTTTTGACTCAATTCGGGAATTCACAAAACTTAACCAACTTGCTTTGCAAAAGTACTTTGTGGTCCATGAGCACATTAAACTACCATAAACTGTCAAATATTCGCAATTGAACATGGACCTTATCGAAAATCTATCAAAAATAATTGACAGATTGGGGGAGCTTGATGTGCAAAAACCGACAATATTATTGTTAAATATGTGATGAGCAGTGCAAATAAACAAACAATAATAATAAAATTTATATTCATTTTTTAGTTTCATACAAAATTACTGACTTGCGTAAAGTAAATTAAGAAACAGAAGAATAAGTGACTACCGTTGGAATTGCATGAAAAACCCTTATAATTAAACGTAAGGTAACGTTAAGGGATAAAGATCAACTTCTATTTCTAAGAATACTTCTGTCATGAAATGATAATTACCTATTCATAAGGAATAATAATAATAATAATAATATATGAGAAAGAAAAACAGATTAAATATCTTGACTTAGCACACGAGGTTGTCGACATGTGGAATGTGGACTCGGCTGTCATTGTGCCGATCGTCGTAACGGCCAATGGCCTGCTGGCCAAAAGCCTCGACGACCATCTGTCGAGGCTTTCGTTACACGGTTGGATCCAAGGCCTGATACAGAAGGCAGTACTCCTCGATACGGCTCGCATTGTGAGGAGGTTCCTGTCTCTGCAACCCTAACCGCCGGTAGCTTGGACCCTGCTTCCGCCATCGGTGGACTACTATTTTTTATATTTTTAAATAAAAATAAATATTGCTGGACAATCCACACAGCATCATCTAGCCCCAGGCTAAGCAGAGCTTGTGTTATGGGTACTAGATGACTGATATACTTAATACAATACATTACATAGATAGATATTTTTATTATATATAGCAAATACCCAGAACACCCGGAACAAATATTTGTAGATCGTACAAACATTTGTCCCAAGGCGGGAATCGAACCCGCAACCTCTTGCGTCGCAGGCGGACCTTCGCCCGCCGCGCCACATCGGTCGTCAAAATGTTTTTGTATTTTTTATATTTAAATATTTAAAAATGTAATTTATATGTTTATACAATGAATAAAGAAAATAATAATATAAACATATATAATTATACACCCAATGAAACACACCTAATAATTGATAATAATAATACTATTCAGCCCTCTTCCTCTCTCCTAAATTTTTGCGTGCTCGACAGGGTCCATATTGTATCTTTAACTTATTTTTACTATCTTTGTAACATATGGCATGCAATAAAAAATTGAGTATTGAGTATCGAGGGAAGCAGATAAGTGCAGGTTTCTTAAACTGAATCGAAGATCGTGTGAAAATCAATCTACACTCATGCACGTATAGAACATTTTAAAATCTTGAACTATCAACATAATTATATTATTAGCAGTTTAATATATATAAATTTTAACATAAATATCTTGTATATATTGAAAAATTAGTTTTTTTTTTCATCATATAACGGCAAAAGTCCACGTTCATGGTTCAGGCTGTTTTCTTAAGTTCTAGTTTTACCATTTCAAGTAAGAGAAGTTAAAATAAGTGTAAGAGTAGGACTCCCCCTAAGGGAAGGGACCCCCACGACCCTGTAGGGCTCGTCCCTGACTGGTCACCCTTCCACGAATGTATGGACTGACATGAAACAGAATGCCTTGTGCCGACTGAAAGGTAGGGCACAAGGTAGGAGGACAAAGAAACTTCGTCAATACAGAAGCTTTGAAATTCATGGGTATAAAGATTCGGGAAGATAAGTTTTTATAAGTGTTAGAGAACGCTTCCCCCTAAGGGGAAGGGACCGTGTCCCGCCATCCGCACGGCCCTGTAGGGCTCGTCCCAGACTGGTCACCCTTCCACGGATGTATGGACTGACATGAAACAAAATGCCTTGTCCCGACTGAAAGCTAGGGGGCATGGAGGAGATTTCGTTATTTAGGAAAAAGTTGGAAAACCATTGATAGGCCAGTCATTATTATCGAACATTAAAATCGCAAACTAACGGCAAGTTCTGATTTTTTATTTCTTTATTAGGACCACTAACAGTAGTGTACATACATTTTGCAGCTTTGAAAGACGTGTGCTACCTTTTGACACTCGAAAATCAACTTCTTTTTTATATACTCAACAAATTAGTCTGTCAAGAAACTACCGGGAAAAGATTAATAACAATACACAAAATGTTAGTTGTTGATCCAAATTTATTTTATCACCTTTAAAGTATGATCCTCCAGATTCAATACACTTAATAGATACATCAGCTAATAATACAAACATCAAAAAAAAAAAACCTTTTTTCCGGAATTGAGTTCAGTTCTTTCCGCGAATTCTCCTTTATGTCTTCTACTGAATGAAAATGGGTGCCACAAAGCCGACTTACTGCAGATATGTTAACTCAAATTAACAAAATTTGGGTTAAGATAACTGGAAGAAATCGGCTGAAACCATATCTGGTGAATAAGGTGGTTGCTCGATGGTATTTGTTGAATGTTTGGTCAAAAATTCGTTCACAATGATGGCCTTGTGCGAAGGCACATTGTCGTGGCGCAAAATCCAAGAATTTTCTTTACACAAATCTGGCCTTTTTCGTCTAATTCGCTTTCTTAAACGCCGCATAACGCTCAAACGATATTTATTTACCGTTTGACCTTCCGGCAAGAATTTCGAATGCACAGCACAGATATGGTCAAAGAAAACAGTCAACATGACTTCGATTTTGGCGCGGTTTTTTCGGTTTCGGTTCAGTTGGAAGTCGCCACTAAGAAGCTTGTAGACCAGTGTGCATATCAAAATAGTAAACCCACGTCTCGTCACCAGCACCAATGCGTTGTTTCATGAATGTTGGGTCGGAATTGACTCGTTCTAGCCTTTCCTCAACGACTCTTAGCTATTGAGTTTTTGGATATAATTCAGGTCTTTTGGGACTAGCCGAGCGACAACATGTTTCATACCATAGTCATTATTTCAGATGGTGCGAATCGCCGCGTGAGACACAGAAAGTTCGACGGCTATCTCTCTCTAACTTGAATGAGGATTTTCCTTCACTTTTGTGATGTTAACTCAAGTTGCAGACGTTGATGGCCTACCAGAGCAAGGCAAATCTTCCATCACATCTGGACCGTTTTTGAACACTTTGTACCACTCATAAGCACATGTTTTAACATCAATTCACTTTAAGCATTTTCACTACAAATTTTAGTGACTCCGAACACGTATTAATAAGGAGAAAAAAGACCTAGTTTAAAAAAATAAAAATAAACTAGGTCTTACTTGGTATACTCAGGTTTCGCTTAGTTATTCGACAATCTGTAAAGCCTACTTAGTTGATAATATACGTTTAAGCTTAATATTTAGCAAACGGATCCCTGAAACTAAAAAAAAATGTTATCCTATAGCCACAATAATTGTAGATAGGCCAATAAATAGATAAATAAATAAAATCAAGAAAACAACCGTTCTAGACACACCCCACCCAGTGTTAGTATATTAAAGTATATAAACACACAACTTACCAACCAATGTTAGTACAACTAAAGTGTTAGATAGCTACCAATATAGCATATTATTTATCAAGGTGAATGCGTAGACGCAGCTTATTTTGTATTTTTGTAAATGGGCTTTTACAAATACTTTTACATGTCGACGTGTAAAAGTATTTGTGGACTAAATCTAACTTAGTATACTTAGCTTTTACTTAGTTAGTCAACAATCACTCGTCAACTTGTAAAGCCAACTTAGTTGTGATAGTTTTCCTTTTAAGTTCGTTATATACAGGTAATACAGTCGTGATTTTTTCACATATCTAAGGCAACTTGTCTGTATCCAGATAATACCCTTAATTTCGCAATTGGATCCCTGAATCTAACAAACATGCAACTTAGAAGGTAATGTTAGTACAACTGAAGTGTTACATTAAGAGCTACCAATGATGAATTTATCAAGGTGAATGCGTACAGGCTGTTATTGAAATCGTTATCCGCTGCTGTAAAAAACATACATATCTCGAAATACAGTCATTAAAATCACCATTACAAGTCAATTTAACAAAGTCTAGTTGACTACTATGGCACCCAAGAGCATAAATTAACTCGCGTAATACTATCTTGTATCCATAATAAATGAGTAAATTCAATTACTATATTTCAGTATTATAATTATTTTTTAAATCAAGTTTTATGAGCAATATTAAATTCATTTATTCAATTTAGGCTGAGAATGAGCACTTTTTGAACGTCAAAACGTTTACAAAAGACAGTCCCCCAAAACGCCATATATTTGATTGATTTATGCGAATCAATTCGTTTCCAGTACAATAAATAATGTAAAGGTTTGTTCATGGGGCCTGGTGACCTAACTTACACTTAAACTTAGTGTGGGCACCAGTCTTCCACCAATTAATTATCAAATTGTGTCGGTAGACTAATTAAATATTTTATTTGTAATTTGTAGTAAGAAAAAATAAATTAAGGTAAATTTGGTTACCTACAAGTTTAAATTGGCCCATACTTATCTTTTTATTGTGTTCACTGAGGAACTTGATTTTTATATACCTAATAGGGACTATAGACTTGAGCATCTTGTATAAATTTCAACTTCCTAGGCACACCCGTTCCTGGAAAAGTCGGTGGTGACACACGGACAGACAGACGAACAAACAGACGGACAAACAGACTGACAGACAGACGGACAGACAGACAGACAGACAGACAGACCGACAGACGGACGGATAGACAGACTGACAGACAGACGAACAGACAGACAGACAGACAGACAGACAGACAGACAGACAGACAGACAGACAGAAAGACCGACAGACAGACAGACAGACAGACAGAAAGACCGATAGACGGACTTACAGACAGACAGACAGACGGACAGACAGGCAGACAGGCAGGCAGACAGACAGAAAAATATTTGTTCCGTACGGGAATCGAATCCACGCCACGTAGCGCAGCAGCCAATCTCTCAGCCACTGCGCCAACCGTGCCGTCTTTTGAGGCACGGAACCCTTAAAACGAATGTCATGTTTATTGAACAGTCTACCGGCAGACAGAAGGAGTGAAACGAATAAAATTAGTTTTTAAAATACATTATTTAGAAATGTGTTAAAGTGCTACCTAAAAGTAACAATTCGTTTTAAGTACGATGACCCCACAGTCAACCCATTACTATGGTTTTATGGTGTGAATATACCTAGTCTTGTCATAAATATTGTCATAATATTGCCATAAAAAATTTTTTTCATTGCAAATAATATTTATTACTTTTACAGTTTTTTGTTAGTTTAATACATAAATATATAACAATTTAAAATATAAAAAGCTTATTCGAAGTGGTCTCCATTGGCTGCAATACAGTCCTTTAAACGTTGACAATAGAAGCACGCACTCTTTCCATGGGAAAATTCTTCACTGCCAATCGTATGGATTATTTTAGGGACTCCAAATTATCATGGCGTTTAGAGCAAGCCATACTCTCTAAAACTGACCATAAATCATAATCCAGCGGATTAAGATCGGGACTAGACGACAGCCAGTTCACTTCCAACCAAGACTGCGTGGACCGAGCTTTATGACCCGGCGCCGAGTCTTGTTGGAAGGACCATACTTGGTTATTGAACATGGTGTTGTTAAGGGGCTTAACTACCTTCTCAAGAATTGTATCTTGATACACTTGTGCCGATGTTTCGATACCTTTTTCACAAAAATATGGCTCAATCACTCCTTCATAGCTAACACCCCACCAAACCATCACTGAAGTCGGATAATGCCCACGTTGCACTCTGTCGACTAATTGGGAAGCTTCCTGAGAGGTTTTAGCATAAATACGGTCATTTTGTTTGTTAATGTTGCTCAATTGTATAAAAATTCTCATCGGTATTTTTTTTCTGTGACCTCCCTTTGCGTACCGCTTCAGTAGTTGTTTCGATTTAACCACCCTATCTTATTTAAATTATCAGTTAAAAAATGACCAGTGCGTTTCTTATAGGCTGCAAGTCCTAAGTCATCTTTTAAAATACGCGACATGGTTCCTGGTGCTATCTTCATCTCCCGAGATAAAATCTGTTGCTTTCGGCCAGGATTTCTTCGAATTCTTTCCCTTACTGCTTTGACCACCTTTTTCGTACGAACACTACGTGGACGGCCAGATCTTTTTCTGTCACAAGCAGAGGAGATCTTATTGTACCTATTAATAGCCCGGAACACAAACATTTGAGTAATACCAAGCGAATGGAGAGTTTTAAAAATTGCATTTGGCTCCATACAAACTTTGTGTAGTGCAATCACAGCGATTCGGTTCTCTATCACCCCACTCCATTTTAATATCGCAAAATATTGTTCAATGTATTGGCGCCAAAATTAGAGAACTCAATGAACAATCGTATAAAAATGACAAATTCTAAATTCAAATGTAATATCTTTCTTATTTTTAACTGTAACAGTATTTATGGCCAGACTAAGTAAATATTAACTAAATAAAAAAATATAAATAAGGATTGTGCTCAAATGTCATGATTACATGAAATAGTCATTCAATTGCATAATTTGAACTTATAAAGTCGTATTAATGATGTCAATACGACTTTTTAAGTTTAAAGATACACAATAGGGATGTGTCCTAGGCAAAAATATATAAGGTCTATTTAGTCCGTCAGTAAGATTACCAAAAAATAATGGACACGTTTTTCACATTTTTTGCTTACTCAAATCAATAAAAAGTGACAATGACATAGCACATCAAAGTTCAGGAGAACTTGTGACGCCAATTTTACGTTAAAAGTGTAGCACAATTTCAACTTCATCTTGCACTATATCGTCGTCATTTTTGGTTTACGTGGCAAAACAAAAAATACGTGTTCAGTATTTTTGAGAAATCCAACTTTCGGACCAAACAGAATTTTTAAGGACACTACCCTATTGTCAAGGTCACGAACAACTTATAGCAGGTTTTCAACAATATACAAGCCTGAGAAAATTTGTATTCCGTCACATAGTGATCAACAAAGCGCGATTCAGTACAAAACAAGTAAATAATACCGAGCAGAAGACATGCCTTCACTACAGACTGCCCTAAGCATCTGTAGAAATATCTCGCTAGCTCGTGAACAGTAGGTCGTCATTATTGTATTTTAAGGCATACCGTTTATTTTAGCTTACGCAAATATCTTTAAAAGAAGGTTTGTTGTGCACATCTTTTAGGAAACGAACCGTCATAATCTTATTTTCTGTTTAGCAAACAAAAAACAAGCAAATAACATACAACATTTGGCGTCGTATTTTCAAAATGTCTACGATTTTTTTCCTGTTCTTTTATTTACTTTAATCTGTACAAAATATATCTAAAAGAATGAGACTTGAAATGAAAGAAGTGAATAATTCATTTTTTAAATAAATTTTTAAGTGGGTTAGAAAGAAAATATGATTTTTACAATTCAAAGTAAAAAAATATCAGAAAACCGACGAGAACTTTCTACTCTAGGGGTTCCTGAATCGAGTACTTAACACCTGGTATCAGGATGTGCGTCAATGTCCCTTCCATCCTGTTGTATAAAGGGGAGGTTGGGCAATCGGAACTCGCCACTAACCGGGCGAATAACAGCAACACAAGGTCGCTAATAGCCGCACCGGTGTGAGTGAGAGTGTTGTACTTCCCCGGTCGAGCCAGCCCACTACGCGCTATACTCAAGTGCCATTACGTTCTTTAGTACAACATTGCTCTGCCACTATAACAACGTCCGTGACAGACAGACCATTTATTATGAGGATTTAAAAAAAATTCAAGTGGAATTTTTTATACTATCTTATGTGATGAATTATTAAAAAAATAAAAGCTTATTTTCATTATATTTTGAATGTAAGTATAGCTACAAAACGTGGAAGATAATTTATCGCTGTCATTTTTTTTAAAACCTAAATAGGCCAAATAAGTACACAATTTTCTACATATCACATCACGGAGACTAGGTTATCTATGCATGTCTCCGCAACGTGTAGGTACTCAGAAACTGTTATATTATGAGGTAATGAAAACTTGTTATGAGTTTGTCTTAGAGTCAATAGACGAATTCTGCTATAATTGCTTCTTTGCTAAAACAATCCTTAACAACATCCTCACAAGTCTTAATATAGATATAGTCAAATTAAAACTCAAAAATTGTATTTTTTTTTTCCTTTTTTGATAAAAGTTCTGTTCAAGTTAATAATGAAATTCATATCTTATAATGAAGGAAGATTACGGAGATAATTCTACAAATGAATGAAAAATAAAAACAGAAAAAAAACAAAAACAATTGTATAGTAGTAGTCTAAATACACTAAAACCAACTCAAATACAGTTTTGATTACCTCATGAAACAATTACTGTGTACATATTTTCGAGACATAACTGGATTACATTGTTTAGATATAAATTGTATGGAAAATTATTTCTACCGGTTTACACCCGGTGCTAATTATAAACACCCACCAACAATCAGACAATCGGGTATTTACCAGTCGGCCATAGGCTTCGCGTTGTCTCGAAAAACTAAATGGGCACACGGACCCCATGGCCCTAGTGTTTCAACCCCAAACAGCTCAAACATATAACTTCCAATTAGGTTGTTATATTTTCCACTTTTTTGAGGGTAAATGTATTGTGCGAATATCAAGGATAAAAGATGTAGATATACAAGGTGTATATATACAAAATGATACCATGAGTTCAGTACATAATTCTGTACCCTCCAGCGTTAACTTAACTTTCGAATTTTTCTTCATTTTTCGTCTTTTTTCTGATGTTTTTTACGAAAAAAAGGCATGGGAACAACATCATATCTATCTAATCCAATGAGATTTTTTATCATAATTCACGTCTCTCATTAAAATATCATTGGCTTAGTTGGGTATCATGTTTATTTTTCAGTTTAAATTAAAAAGAACATCAGAACATAAACATATTTTGTTTTATTTATAATTTACACCAGACTAGGTTGTCCATAGAATGTTAGTATAACACAGAAACTTAAAAACTATTTTAGTAATACACATAATACAAAAACTAACTATAAAAATTATTCTATATGTAGGCGAATCCAATGCCTCAATATAGGACTCTCTACGGGAACCGCAATTACCCTCAAGTAGCCGTTGGGACTGTCTCTCACTCTGCGCATCAGCGACGCTGCTCTTTTTCTCATTATGGCATAATAGCCATCTACTTGTGCTTCTGCAAACATCGCTGATGCACTGCAGTAGCGAGGCAGTCCCATCAACATCCTGAAGGCATTGTTATACTGAACTCTCAGAGCGCTCACGATCCGCTGCGTGCAATTGGCCCACAGGCTGCAAGTATAAAATGGTTGGCAGTAGAACATAAAACGTCAGTAGAGCAGACGAAAAATTTCTACGCGGGGGGGGTAAAGAATCGCGTAGTGAACTCATGATATACATGTTAAAATGGGTCCTGTCCATATGGACAGGACCCATTTTAACACGGCTCACACAGTTTCAATGAGATGTATATACATCTCATTGAAACTGTGTGAGCCGTATTCATAGAAGCAGTGACTAAAATGTGAAGGAAGAATCGAAGAAGAAGCAATCACTTTTAGTCTTTTGCTATCCTAACCGAGAGGAAGAGGGCAAATTGAGCTTGAGGTAACTTCTTACAAGCAATTATAGCCCTTGAATGCAACAGCAACTTAAAGAAGTGGCTGTTGTGATGACCTCTTCCTACCCTCCCAGTATAAGTACTGTTATACAGGCTGGACTGCACATTGACAGACATCCTGATGCCATGAGTTTAGTATATGATTCTGAGCAGTTCTAGCGATGACATTTTTCGTCGGCTTTCCCTAATTTCTACGATTTTTTTCTGATCGTTTTTTACTTTGAGCTGTACAAAATCATTATAACTATCTAACGGAACGAGCTTTTTAATTAAAGATGTGAATGACACATGTGTGTGTGTGTGTGTGCGTGTGCGAAAGTGTGTGTGTGTGTGTGTATTTGAGTGTGTGTGTGTGTCTGTGAATGTGTGTGTGTGGTGTATGCGTTGTGTGTGTGTGAATGTGTGTGAGTGTGTGTGATGTGTGTGTGATGTGAGCTGCGATGATGTGTGTGTGATGTGAGCTGCGATGATGTGTGTGTGATGTGAGCTGCGATTATGTGTGTGTGATGTGAAGTGCGATGATGTGTGTGTGATGTGAGCTGCGATGATGTGTGTGTGATGTGAGCTGCGATGATGTGTGTGTGATGTGAGCTGCAATGATGTGTGATGTAAGGTGCGATGATGTGTGTGTGATGTGAGGTGCGATGATGTGTATATGATGTGAGCTGCGATGATGTGTGTGTGATGTGAGCTGCGATGATGTGTGTGTGATGTGAGCTGCGATGTTGTGTGTGTGTGATGTGAGGTGCGATGATGTGTGTGTGATGTGAGGTGCGATGATGTGTGTGTGATGTGAGGTGCGATGATGTGTATGTGATGTGAGCTGCGATGATGTGTGTGTGATGTGAGGTGCGATGATGTGTATGTGATGTGAGCTGCGATGATGTGTTTGTGATGTGAGGTGCGATGATGTGTGTGTGATGTGAAGTGCGATGATGTGTGTCGTGTGATGTATTTTTACATTTCAAAGTAAATAATATCAGAAAAAAACATAAAAGAAAAAAGCCGACGAAAACTTTCCTCTCTAAGGGTTCCAGAATCGTGTACTGAACGCCTGGTATCAGGATGTGCGTCAGTGTCCCTCCCGTCCTGTATACAGGGGAGGTTGGGCAATCGGAACTCGCCACTAACCGAGCGGATAACAGCAACACTAGGTCGCTAATAGCCGCCGGTGTGAGTCAGAGCGTGGTACTTCCCCGGTCGAGCCAGCCCACTACGCGCTGTACTCAAGTACTAGGACGTACTTTAGTACAACATGGCTCTCCCACTATAACAACGTCCGTGACAGACAGACAATGTTCCATGAGGTTTTAAAAAATAATTAGGAAATCTAAAGTATTACTAACGTAACGTTTATTTTAATACTAGATGTTATCCGAAAGATCTTCCGCGTGGAATTTTATATACTTCCTTATTTGAATCGGGTTTTAATTCTTTGAGAATATGATAAAAACATGTAGATGAATAACTTATTGACACCTTTATAACTTATTGAAACGGACCGCGGCAAATTCAGTGAAGTATTATATTTGAAGACCTTTCTGTCAAACGTAGAAGCTAAAACTTTTTAGATTTTTGCTTTCCTGAACGAGAGGAAGAGGGTACAAATTGAGCTTGGGGTCACTTTTTACAAGCAATTATAGCCCTTGAATGCAAGAGCAACTTAAAATAAGTTGCTGATGCGATTTAACCTCTTCCTACCCTCCCCAAATATATGTAACACAGACTGCAAGGGACATCGTCGTACTTCTTGATACCATGAGTTCAGTACATGATTCTGTGTCCCCCAGCATTAAAATTTTTCGTCGGCTTTTCCTAATTTCTACGATTTATATCTGATATTTTTTACTTTAAACTGTACAAAATCTTTATTTCTATCTAACACGATTATTACAGGGAACGGTAGTTTTACCACTCATTTTCGAAGCTCCCGGAAAACTTTTCAGGTAACACTATTTTTTGACCAAATTACTGTACTAAATAAGATTTTTTATGAAACAAGTGAATAATTTACTTTTTAATTAAGTAAACAAATATCAGAATAAAACAAAATTTAAGAAAAACCGACAAAAACTTTCTACTCTAGGGTTTCCAGAATCGTGTACTGAACGCCTGGTATCAGGATGTGCGTCAATGTCCCTTCCACCCTATTGTATAAGGGGAGGTTGGGCAATCGGAACTCGCCGCTAACCGAGCGGATAACAGCAACACTAGGTCGCTAATAGCCGCCGGTGTGAGTGAGAGCGTGGTACTTCCCCGGTCGAGCCAGCCCACTAAGCGCTGTACTCAAGTACTAGGACGTACTTTAGTACAACATGGCTCTCCCACTATAACAACGTCCGTGAAAAACAAAAAGGTAAAGAAGGATAAAGATTCTGTCTAAGTTAATAATGAAAGGCTAAAACGTCCACCATTCATATCCTATACTGAAGGAAGATTACGATTAATGACAGAAACAATTTTAGGAGTCGTCGAAATACAATAAAACCAACTCAAGTACGTCCGTGAAATTAACAATGTACTACGAGGATAAAAAAAATATATAGTGTTGCTGGGGAGTTTGTTCCGCCAATTCTTCCCAGCAAAAACACTAGGAAGTGGTGAAGGGTGGGCGTTTTAGGGGACAGTCTTTTGTAAACTTTTTTTTTTGACATTCAAAAAGTGCTGATTCTGAGCCTAATCTGAATAAAATAATTTTGATTTTGATTTTTCCGACCCCAAAAAATACTAAAATGTGTAAAATAAATAATGAAAATCGCATCGCGAGACGTTGGGCTTTGCGCACGCATTTGTGCCTTACGTATCGAGTGACACAAGGTTTTCTACGAATACCCACGTTAATATTTTTGTTAAAATGGACGAGGATTTAAGTGGTGAAGATTTAAGTGACTCAGAGATTTTAAAGAAATGTGAACAACAATTAAGTGTGATGGGAAATATGGAATTTGGAATTCAGCAAGACAGGTTGTTATAAATGTTAGAACACGCTTCCCCCTAAGGGGAAGGGACCGTGCCCCGCCATCCGCACGGCCCTGTAGGGCTCGTCCCAGACTGGTCACCCTTCCACGAATGTATGGATTCCCACGAAATATACTGTATTGTCCCGACTCAAAGGTAGGGGACAAGGTGGGAGGACAAAGAAACTTCGTAAATACATAAGCTTTGAAATTCATGGGTATAGAGATTCAGGAAGATAAGTTAAAATTAGTGTAAGAGAAGGCTTCCCCCAAAGGGGAAGGGACCGTGCCCCGCCATCCGCACGGCCCTGTAGGGCTCGTCCCAGACTGGTCACCCTTCCACGAAATATACTGCATTGTCCCGACTGAAAGGTAGGGGACAAGGTGGAAGGACAAAGATCCTTCGTCAAGAAAGAAGCATTGAAGTGAATGAAGCTTAAGAAAGGGAAATCTTTTGATTGTGAAACTTATTTGGCGACATTTGTGGTGGTGGAACGTGAGTTTAGCGAAAATATAATTTGTTACTTATTATTAAGGAAAATAAAATGTATATATCTATATAAATATTATAAAAAAGTAAAATTTTGTATGTAAGTTTGTATGTACTGGGTAGTCTCCGGACTCCGAACTCGGTATGGCCATTGGAAATTTTGATAATTGGAAATTATGACCATTGGACATTTTGGGTATTTGGACATTTTGACACCGTTGGACATTTTGAGAATTGGACATTTTGCCCCTGAACGAATTAAATTATATTTATATGATGCAAATTAGCCAACTTATCGCAATGTTAGTCTTGGAAGTCGGAAAGAAATATATATAAAAACTGAATTATTTGCATGCACTGCCTTAATAGTTACACATAATTGCTTTCGTTCAAACCGCTCGCGCATAGAACATGGGTTGCGAACGTGTTAGCTTAGCCTGACCTCTAGTTGGCGCTGTGCAAACACCTACTTTTCTGAATCGCGGTGTTAAAAAATTTATCGGATTGATGACGCTCTCCATATATCATTCCCCTTTCGTCATAGTGATGAAAAGTTCTGAATGTATAAGTAATACTATTTTTTTTTTAAGTTTCAGAATAAGTCTTTGAATTTCAAAATTGAGAAGCTGGTGTGTCAGTGCGTCGTTACAGCCCCACGGAAAATTAAATGTTCAGCTACGATAAGCGAGGTCAGTCTGTGGATGGGAGACTGTTCGTTACATATCGAGACTCCTCCGTGCCGCGGAAAGCACTTTAAGCCGTTGGTCAGGGCTGTTATTTGTTCATCTTAGAAGTAGTTACGGGTAAGCCTGAAAAGCAGCCTTACAAAGGGGTATCGCGATGTCCAGTAACTGGGTTTTGGAAGTGAGATAAGCAATCGCTCTATGTTAAATACTGGTATTCAGCTGCATCCGGATAGATGTTTTGAAAAGGCTAGGCAGACGAGTCGTTCAATTTAATTCGTTGTTAAAATGTTGTTCTCTTCTCTTCGTAAATTCGTAATTCTGTCTGTTTTATGTATTGTTTTATGTGTTGTTTATAATTAATCTCAAGTATACTCAAGTTGCAATAAAAATCGAGTTGTTTTGAAGTAATTTATAACAGAAAAAAGAAAAGAAAATATATAACATAAAAGTTATTAGAGTTAAAATTATTGGAGGTCGTTCTATTTCATTCTACCGGATGCAATTTAAAAAAGAGGAAAGATTTTATTATTTCTTTGCTATGGATAAACTTAAAAACTATTTTAAGAACCCAAAAGCTACATTATCAGCGTGTAACATGGGCTATATTTTATTTTCAACGGCGGAGGAGATGTAAAAGTTGGAAGGGAAAAGTACGAAATCCACGCGGACGAAATCGCGGGCGAAGTGCTAGTGATATACATATATAATACCTATTTTGCGTAACAAATTAAATAGCAACAGTTTTGCAATTGCAATATAGCCGATAGTATCGGTAACGGTATCAGTTTTGGCTATCGGTAACTAACCACGAGAGATTGCATGAATTAAAAATTAAAATATAATATGTAGATAAGGAAACTCATAACCACGGGACAAAATTATGGCCAGCTTTGATCCAAAAGACGTAACTTTATTCAATGTTAAGAGAGAGAATGTTTAAAGGTACAAGTGGGATGCACTTGTAGCTATAAATTTTCTCTCTTCAGACCCTAGAAATCGATGATCGGGATGATGAATAGAGATGTAACCGACAATATCGCGGACAATGAACGAACTGAAAAAAAAATGAAATTAATAGTTGTTTTGTTGTACTCAGAATATTTAAATGTACAATGAAGTAAGTTACCACCTCATAATAACCTAATTAATCACTGCGAAACCTCACACTGATTACACTAAAGGACACTTACACACATGTATGTAATGAAAATAATTAGTGCAGTTTAGAATGATTTTCCTTAACCGTTTAAACAAAGGTCTGTTTTTGTTTTTAAATGTCATTTTATGATCATGCCCCAAGCCCTTTTAAATTTAAGAAAAATTGTTTTTGAAATTGTTTGGTAGATTTTTAATTCAACCGAAGAAACAAAAACAAGTAAATTACTTCCACAACAAAATTAAAAATAATGAAAAATAACCCCAAATATAGAATCGCAACAATTTATAATAAATTACTGCACTAGATGATTACAATGAGATAACAATAGTATAAATCTATTCTATGGAAAACTAAGATTAAATAAATAAATATTACTGGACAATCCACACAGCATCATCTAGCCCCACGCTAAGCAGAGCTTGTGTTATGGGTACTAGTTGACTGATATACTTAATACAATACATTACTGAGATAGATATTTTTACTATACATAGGAAATACACGGATCACCCGGAACAAATAGTTCTAGATCGTACAAACATTTGTCCCAAGGCGGGAATCGAACCCGCAATCTCTCGCGTCACAGGCGGGCCTTGGCCCGCCGTGCCACATCGGACGTCAAATTCGTCGATTTCTTTTAATAGAGAAATGTTATTACACACTGGACGAATACATGACGGATATAACTTAGTAGATATAGGCTGTACATAATTCAGTTTTTTTTAATACGGCCTGATCAAAGACATATATATTACATATTACAGTGACATTAAATCGAATTTAATATATTTTGTATTGTAAAATAAAATATCATAATACAATTTAATCAATAACTTGACATGACATGATTGTAACCATGTGCTCATTACCTAATCTATAATATTATTTTATTGCTATGTATAATAAAAAATATCTATCTATGTCATGTATTGTATTAAGTATATCAGTCATCTAGTACCCATAACACAAGCTCTGCTTAGTTGGGGCTAGATAATGCTGTGTGGATTGTCCAGCATTATTTATTCATTTATTTCTATTTTCTGTTTTCTTATCAGCTACCTAATACTGTCATATAATCTGAGTAAAGATGACTTTATGTTTCTTATTGTGTCTTGTTTATTAATTGCTGTTAACTGGACATCAAGATCACAACACATGTTTATATATGTTTTTTTATATATTTCTGTAATATATTGTATGATGAGAATGTCATCATGGCCCAGTGTTTTAGGCTTCGCCTCTTGTGCACGGGGTTATAAGTAAGCCAAGTACTAATATGCCTTTTTTAATTCATATGTTTTTTCAAAGTTTATCTTGGACATCACTGATATTGGTGAAGGAAAACATCGCGAGGAAAACTGGATTTATAATTAATATAAGTCTGAAATCGCCAACCGTCTTAAGCAAGGTGATCAAATGCTCGTGCCTTTTATGTATGAGATGAGGCCTTTGCCCAGCAATGGGACAGCAACTGGCTGATATTATTATTTTAATATATTGTATTGTGCTTTCCGAAACATAATATCAAGTTTTGACTCAATTCGGGAATTCACAAAACTTTTTAATCTAAATTTTTAATTGGAGTTTTTATCCCAATGGATACGCCAACTCCATCATGCCTTATACAAACTACATAACACCCAACAATGCTTTTATTATAATTAGACTTAAGTAGGAGGAGAATCTTAATCGATGTGGTACACCAACTCGCAAAACTTTTTTGCTACGTCTGACTTTGGTTGTGCTAAAATAGATTGAATCAGACCAACCTGTGAAATATTTAAATTAAATTCATCGATTAAAATTCTCCTTTCCACTTGGTTCTTGACACAATCCATCAGCAAATTATGAACATCCTCAAGTACATTGCATGTGTTGCAGTTGGGGGAACTTACTTTCTTCATGAGGAATGCGAACTTTGCCGATGGATAGTGTCCTGACCGTAATCTTACAGCTAACTTAACGTAACATCTACTTAACCTGCTATTGTCAAACCAGGGAACTTTAGGAAGCTGATTTTGCACTGTTTTATACCATATTCCTTTGTCTACTGACTTAATGTTAAAATGTTGTTTCCAGTTGTTGAAACTTTTTATTTTAAATTTTGGTACATATTCTACATAATCTGGTATGAAATTCACCTCGACTCCTTCCGTCGCCGCTAATTTAGATAAACAATCAGCTTCTTCATTCCCCCGTAGACCGACATGCGCTGGAACCCATTGCAACTTCAACTCTAAGCCATTTAAAATAAACTTATAAATAAGTTTTAAAATTTCGTAAGCTATCGATGTACCTCTGAAGCCAGAGGCGCATCGAGCTACGTGATGCAGTCCACTTTTGCTATCCGTAAATATAACAACTTTATCAATTTTTTTCTCTTTTGCATAGGACAAGGCTTGTAAAATTGCAATGAGTTCCAGAGTCATGATAGAAACAACTGACATTATTTTAAAACCTGCTCGATGGTTACAACTTGGATCGTAAAACGCTGCACCCAATCCATGAGAGCTCTTAGACCCATCGGAATACAATTTCTTCCATCCCCTATAATTAAGATTTAATTCTCTTACAACTTCATCAACTAAAGTATTAGGCTCGTATCTTGATTTAGCTAGTGATATACATTTCAAACTCATAACTATACATTTATGAAAATCAACAGCTGATAACCAAATATCGAAAGTAAACATTGTAAGAATATCTATAGAAACACCTTCGGTCTGATTTACATCCTCGATTGTTTGTGTGAGTAAAGGCTTCTTTTTATTGATCCAGTAACTAATTTGCGTAAGAGCCCTCATTTCAGAAATTAATTTAGTAGTACAATTATTTGACCAGGTACTGATTTTTAATAAATACTTATAGGCTAGATATTGTCTTCTGATAAATAAAGGGGCAATGTGTAACTCGCTCTCCATGACGTGGATTGGAGTACTTTTGATAAATCCGCCTACTACCCTCAGGGCTTGATTCTGAATTTTATCAAGTTTGCAAATATGGGTTTTAGCACTACTATCGTATAAAACTGATCCATAATCAATACGGCTTCTAATTAAGGACATGTATAATCTTCGTAAATGTATCATGTGTACTCCCCAAGACCTTCCTGCTAATAATTTAAATATATTTAAGAGTTTTGAGCATTTGCTGACCACTTCATTAATGTGTTTTCGCCAGTTTAAACTCCTGTCTAGCCATATACCTAAATACTTTATATTTTCAGAATAGACTAAAGGCTTATCTGCCCTTAGAACGGGTAGATTTTTCCTACGCCCCCTACTGAAAAGACAGTATTGTGTCTTATTTGCCGATAGCACCAACCCTAGTTTGCTTAATAGTTCCACAACTAAGTTTAAGCTATTTTGAACATATCGCTCACACAATGTAATGTCCTTATTACTGACGTATATGACAAAATCATCCGCGTATTGTAGAACTGACACCTCTTTGAGCCTATGACATATTTTGTAGGTAATCAAGTTAAAAAGTAGCGGAGAGAGCGGGTCTCCTTGTGCTAGACCTTTATTTGTGAACCTGCTTATTACATTACCGTCATACAACTTTATCTTCAAATGTCGCTCATTGAGAAATCTCCACAGGTATTCACAAAGTTTGGAACCGACTCCTAGACTATCCAGCACATTGGAAGCTGCATCTATTGAAACATTGTTATAAGCGTTCTCTATATCTAAGAAACAAGCTAATGTTGGAATATTTTTGGAAAATCCAATTTGGATATAGGTAACTATCCGGGTCAAACAGTCCAAACACGACTGTGATTTTCTGAAACCAACTGTGAACGGAGACAGTATCTTTTCCTTTTCAGTATACCATTCTAAACGTTTAAAGATCATTAAATGTAAAGTTTTACAAATGCACGAAATTAAAGATATAATAATAATAATAATAAAGATATGGGTCTTAATTTTACTTCTTCATTATTATTGCTACTTCTTTTGGGAATAGGGACTATTTGAACGTTTCGCCACTGAGAAGGGATAACACCGTATTGATAAATGTTATTAAATAAATTAAGCAAATATTGTTTAGCTATGTTCGGCAAATAATACAGCATTGTATATGATATATTGTCCTCGCCCGGGGAAGAATCCTTTTTTTTTTAAACGCTGTTTAACTCGTGTATTGAGAACTTAGATTCAAGCAGTTCATTTTTCGACGTGAAGTCTGGTTCTTTGTTAGACGCATAATCTGCAGTAAGAGAACATAATAAACTGTGAGATTTCTCAATGGACGGATATACTTTTGGCTGTTTAAAACCCTTGACCCATTTCAGACGCTGCCAGATATAAGAAGCTGAAACTTTTTCATCAAAAGAATCGCAGAACTTGTGCCAGGCATCGGATTTTGCTTTTCGAATTAATGCCTGAGATTTAACTGTTAAACATTCTAATTTTGTAAGATTATCAGGCGTCGGATTTTGCCTGAAGTTAGCTAAAGCCAACCTTCTCTGTGCGACTATTTTGGACAAATCAGGACTCCAATATCTTTAGGTTTGAATTTTTTATCGGGTCTGTTATTTATTTTAATTATCGGTATATGTTTATCGGCCGCAATATTTATTATATCAACAAAATTATCATAGTTCTCTTGTATATTTTTGTCATAGTCATAATTAAAGGTAGGATTTTCTGAAATAAATTGTGAATACTTATCCCATTCTGCACGTTTATAATTGCGTTTTTTAATGTGTCTGAAATCATTTACGATATTAATTGCCAGCTTGATTATTAGGTGATCGCTCCCTAGATTTTCATTTAAGACTTTCCAGAAAAACTTAATCGCTACATCAGAGGAAACAAACGAAATATCGGGCGAAGTTTGTTGCAAGTGCCTGTTTACCAGTTTGACGCGCGTAAAGGCACCGTTATTTAGAGATATGAAACCGTATTCTAAAGAGGAATCCATGATTTGGGAACCCCGTACATCTGATTTAACTGACCAGTTGGTGTGGTGCCCGTTAAAATCTCCAGCAATCAATGTTTTCGATGAAAAATGTGAAAAAATATCGTCCCAATCACAACCTTGAGTTTGTATACTAGATGGACAATATATAGACGCCACATACTCTAAGTCCTTGCAGTTAATTAACTTTACACAAACTACCTCAATGCCTGTATTATTTACTACAAAAGGCTCTAAGTAGGACTGTATCGACTTATGAACAATAATTGCGACGCCACCGTATGAATCATCTCTGTCTTTTCTGTAGATGTTATAACTATTAATATTTATGTAGGTCTCAATATCTAGCCAGGTTTCGCTAATAATAGCAATGTGTATAGTTTCACGTGCTAAAAGGTCTGTAAATGCCACTAATTTGGGGCGAAGGCTTTGAGCATTCCACTGAACTATGTTAAGCGTAATATGACTAGTTGTACTATCCATTAGCAAAAATCGAAAAACTTAATACATTGTTAAAAACATATACGCCAATACTTTTTCTTCCAATTTGTTTTCCGACGTCATTATCTGCTTAATTTTGATCCAGAACTGCTTAAATTCAAACTTGTTCTTTCTGTGCTCGTTTCGCTTCCTATTTTCCTCTGTATTCTGCGTATCCTGATCTTGAACTTTCATATTAAATTCTTCTAAACTCTCTACGTTTACCAGTCTTTTTGACACGTTTTTAGCTTTGCCAATCGAATTTTGAACTGGTTTTCTACTGAGACTTCTTATATATTGTTCAGAGGTTGTCTGAAATGCTTCTTCCTTTTCCTGGATAACGGTGTCCGAGGTGCCTCCTGATGACCCTTGCTGATGTACTGAACTTTCCTTGACCACACTGCTGTAGGTACCTTTTTCGTTCATAGCATCTACTGAGGTGCTGTTAGCTGCTGATATTGTACCCTCTCGAGTTGATTTATTCTTATTTATTTTCATTTCAGTGTACTTTTGTAGGGCCTTTTTATACGTAACCTGTTCGTTACTCATAATGTTTCTTATTTTTTTTTCTTTAATAAAAAAAGGTACTCCATGAATAACGTTTAATTCATGTGTAAATTGGCAGCGAAATCCCATTTCTTCAAATTTTTTGCATTGTACCAGCAATAAGGCATCTTGTTTCTTAAAAAATGATATAATTTCTTTGTTTATGTTTTTATATTTAATATGGTCAATACCGGTAATGTTTTGCGATCTTAACAGCTTAGCCATCGCTATTTGTTTAGGCAAACTTTCTAGAGCCGTAATGCAAACTTGGTGATTTTCCATAATTTCTCCTTCATCGTTCTTTTTTTCCACATCTACCCTCACATTTGTTTGTGTATCCAAAGAATCACTCCTTATAAGTCGTTTCGGTTTCCTTCGAGTAACCGTAATAAAACCTTCTTCATCGCTCTTTAGTCCTTCTCCTTCACTACTTTCATCTCTATTTTTTCTTTTAGCCGCCTTGTTTTCCAAACTTTCACTTCTCGTTGTTATTCTATTCTCATCAACTAATAACCTATGTTCTCGTTCTACGTTCTCTAAACACTCCGAATCACTCATGTCTTCCTCACTCTTATTCCCCTCCATCTTGAAGTCGGGACTTCAAATGGAGAGAGAAAATAAAAACCGTTAGTCGTTGCGACACTAGGTAAATGTAAGTGTACGTGTCAACTGTACGACCGCTCGCGCGCAACTGGGGAATTCACAAAACTTAACCAACGTGCTTTGCGAAAGTATCTTGGGGTCCATGAGCAAATTAAACTACCTCAAACTGTCAAATTTTCTCAATTGAACCTTATTGAAAATCTATCAAAAATCATTGACATATTGGGGGTGCTTGATGTGCTGGCCTCTGTACAAAAACCGACATTATTATTGTAAAATATGTGATGAGCAGTCCCAATAAACAAACAATAATAATAATTTTTTAATTCATTTTTGAGTTTTATATTGAAAAAATAGTTTTTTTTATCATAAAACGGCAACAGTCGACGTTAAGGTTCAGGCAGTTTACTTAAGTTCTTATTTTGCCATTTCAAGGAATAGAAGTTAAATAAGTGTAAGAGTAGGACTCCCCCTAAGGGGAAGGGACACCCCATCCGCACTGCCCTGCAGGGCTCGTCCCTGACTGGTCACCCTTCCACAAATGTATGGATGACATGAAACAGAATGCCGTCCCGACTGAAGGGTAGTGGACAAGGTGGGAGGACAAAGATACTCCGTCAATATAGAAGCTTTGAAATTTATGGCATTAATCTTCAGGAAGAGAATTAAAATTAGAGAAGGCTTCCCCATAAGGGGAAGGGACCGTGCCCCGCCATCCGCACGGCCCTGTAGGGCTCGACCCTGACTGGCCACCCTTCCACGAATGTATGGACTGACATCAAATAGAATGCCTTGTCCCGACTGTAAGGTAAGGGACAAGGTGGGAGGACACAGAAACTACTTCTATACAGAAGCTATTAAATTCATGGGTAAAGAGATTCAGGAAGATAAGTTAAAAAAAGCGTTAGAGAAGGCTTCCCCCTAAGGGGAAGGGACCGTGCCCCGCCATCTGCACGGCCCTGTAGGGCTCGACCCTGACTGGCCACCCTTCCACGAATGTATGGACTGACATGAAATAGAATGCCTTGTCCCGACTGTAAGGTAAGGGACAAGGTGGGAGGATAAAGAAACTATTTCTATACAGAAGCTTTTAAATTCATGGGTATAGAGATTCAGGAAGATAAGTTTAAAATAGCGTTAGAGAACGCTTCCCCCTAAGGGGAAGGGACCGTGCCCCGCCATCCGCACGGCCCTGTAGGGCTCGTCCCAGACTGGTCACCCTTCCACGAATATATGGATTCCCACGAAATATACTGCATTGTCCCGACTCAAAGATAAGGGACAAGGTGGGAGGATAAAGAAACTATTTCTATACAGAAGCTTTTAAATTCATGGGTATAGAGATTCAGGAAGATAAGATAACAATAGTGTTAGAAAACGCTTCCCCCTAAGGGGAAGGGACCGTGCCCCGCCATCCGCACGGACCTGTAGGGCTCGTCCCTGACTGGTCACCCTTCCACGATGGTATGGATTGACATGAAACAAAATGCCTTGTCCCGACTGAAAGGTAGGGGACAAGGTGGGAGGACAAAGATACTTCGTCAAGAAAGAAGCTTTGAAGTATATGAAGCTTAATAAAGGGAAATCTTTTGATTGTGAACTTATTGTGAACTTATTTGGCGACATTTGTGGTGGTAGAACGTGAGTTTAGCGAAAATATAATTTGTTACCCACTATTAAATTACAATAAATTGTATATATCTATACAAATATTATTAAGAGGTAAAATTTTGTATGTAAGTTTGTATGTACTGGGTAGTCTCCAGACTCCGAACTCATTATGGCCATTGGAAATTTTGAAAATAGGTCATTATGACCATTGGACATTTTGGGTATTTGGACATTTTGACACCGTTGGATATTTGGAGAATTAGACATTTTGGGTACTTGGACATTTTGACACCGTTGGACATTTTGAGAATTGGACATTTTGCCCCTGAACGAATTAAATTATGTTTATATGATGCATTTTAGCCAAGTACATCCATAGGGGTTAGTAAAAAAAAATATATCTTAAAATAATCATTTATATTTTATCATTTACAGAGCTTTTATGTAAAAAAAAAGTGTTTTTCACCTATTTTTGGATGAGTATTTAAAGAACAAAGTATTAATCCTTATCAAAATAATTATATTTTATTATTACAAAGACATCATAAAAATAAGATTTGCCTTTTACAGTATGCCAATTTGTCATACAGTTTCGGAGATAATTTAAAATTACTAAACCACATAATTGCTTTCGTTCAAACCGCTCGCGCATAGAACATGGGTTGCGAACGTGTTAGCTAAGCCTGAAGTTCAGCATCAGGCTATACTAGTCCACTGCTGGACATAGCCCTCTCCTAATGAGCGCCATAGCGCCCTCTCTTCAGCTTGCCGCATCCAGCATCTGCCTGCAGTCTTTCGCAGATCGTCATCCCACCTGGTCAGAGGGCGTCCTACACTACGTTTGCCGAGTCGCGGTCTCCACTCAAGAACACGTTTACCCCAGCGGTTGTCGGTTCTTCGCGAGATATGGCCAGCCCACTGCCACTTCAGCTTGTTAATTCTTTGAGCTATGTCGGTAACTTTGGTCTTTTGGAACTCTAGTTGGCGCTATGCAAACACCTACTTTTCTGAATAGCGGTGTTAAGAAGTTTATCGGATTGATGACGCTCTCCATATATCATTCCCCTTTTGTCATAGTGATGAAAAGTTCTGAATGTATAAGTAATACTATTTTTTTTAAGTTTCAGAATAAGTCTTTGAATTTCAAAGTTGAGAAGCTGGTGTGCCAGTGCGTCGTTACAGCCCCACGGAAAATTAAATGTTCAGTTACGATAAGCGAGGTCAGTCTGTGGATGAGAGACTGTTCGTTACATATCGAGACTCCTCCGTGCCGCGGAAAGCACTTTAAGCCGTTGGTCAGGGCTGTTATTTGTTCATCTTAGAAGTAGTTACGGGTAAGCCTGAAAAGCAGCCTTACAAAGGGGTATCGCGATGTCCAGTAACTAGGTTGTGGAAGTCAGATAAGCAATCGCTCTATGTTAATTACTGGTATTCAGCTGCATCCGGATAGATATTTTGAAACGGCAAGGCAGACGAGTCGTTCAATTTTTTTTTTTTTATGTATTGCTGTTTATAAATTTAATAATCTCAAGTATACTCAAGTTGCAATAAAAATCGAGTTGTTTTGAAGTAATTTATAACAGAAAAAAGAAAAGAAAATATATAACATAAAAGTTATTAGAGTTAAAATTATTGGATGTCGTTCTATTTCATTCTACCGGATGCAATATAAAAAAGAGGAAAGATTTTATTATTTCTTTGCTATGGATAAACTTAAAAACTATTTTAAGAACCCAAAAGCTACATTATCAGCGTGTAACATGGGCTATATTTTATTTTCAACGGCGGAGGAGATGTAAAAGTTGGAAGGGAAAAGTACGAAATCCACGCGGACGAAATCGCGGGCGAAGTGCTAGTGATATACATATATAATACCTATTTTGCGTAACAAATTAAATAGCAACAATTTTGCAATTGCAATATAGCCGATAGTATCGGTAACGGTATCAGTTTTGCTTATCGGTAACTAACCACGAGAGATTGCATGAATTAAAAATTAAAATATATAATGACAAAATTATGGCAAGCTTTGATCCACCAGACATAACTTTGTTCAGTGTTTAGACAGAGAATCTTTATAGGTACAAATTGGCAACACTTGTAGTTATAAATTTTCTCTCTCCTGACCCAAGAAATGACATAAAATAGTTGTTGACTTCATCTGTATCCGCGGTAAACAACAAAAACGCGTACGAAGAACAACCTGAAAAAATAATGAAATTAATAGTTGTGTTATTGTATTCAGAATATTTAAATGAACAATGAAGTAACTTACCACCTCATAATTACCTTATTAATCACTGAGAAACCTCACACTGATTACACTAAAGGACACTTACACATATGTATGTAATGAAAATAATTAGTGCAGTTTAGAATGTTTTTCCTGAACCGTTTAAACAAAGGTATGTTTTTGTTTTTAAATGTCATTTTATGATCATGCCCCAAGCCCTTTTAAATTTAAGAAAAATTGTTTTTGAAATTGTTTGGTAGATTTTTAATTCAACCGAAGTTACTGCATTAGATGATTACAATGAGATGACGATACTATAAATCTATTCTATGGCAAACTAAGATTAAATAAATAAATATTACTGGACAATCCACACAGCATCATCTAGCCCCACGCTAAGCAGAGCTTGTGTTATGGGTACTAGTTGACTGATATACTTAATACAATACATTACTGAGATAGATATTTTTACTATACATAGGAAATACACAGATCACCCGGAACAAATAGTTCTAGATCGTACAAACATTTGTCCCAAGGCGGGAATCGAACACGCAATCTCTCGCGTCACAGGCTGGAAAATCCACACAGCATCATCTAGCCCCAAGCTAAACAGAGCTTGTATAATGGGTACTAGATGACTGATATACTTAATACAATACATTACATAGATGGATATTTTTATTATTCATAGGAAATACCCAGATCACACGGAACAAATATTTGTAGATCGTACAAACATTTGTCCCAAGGCGGGAATCGAACCCACAACCTCTTGCGTCGCAGGCGGACCTTGGCCCGTCGCGCCATATCGGACGTCAAATTCGTCGATTTCTTTTAATAGAGAAATGTTATTACACACTGGACGAATACATGACGGATATAACTTAGTAGATATAGGCTGTACATAATTCAGATTTTTTTAATACGGCCTGATCAAAGACATATATATTACATATTACAGTGACATTAAATCGAATTTAATATATTTTGTATTGTAAAATAAAATATCATAATACAATTTAATCAATAACTTGACATGACATGATTGTAACCATGTGCTCATTACCTAATCTATAATATTATTTTATTGCTATGTATAGTAAAAAATATCTATCTATGTCATGTATTGTATTAAGTATATCAGTCATCTGGTACCCATAACACAAGCTCTGCTTAGTTGGGGCTAGATGATGCTGTGTGGTTTGTCCAGCATTATTTATTCATTTATTTATATTTTCTGTTTTCTTATTACCTACCTAATACTGTCATATAATCTGAGTAAAGATGACTTTATGTTTCTTATTGTGTCTTGTTTATTAATTGCTGTTAACTGGACATCAAGATCACAACAAGACATGTTTATATATGTTTTTTTATATATTTCTGTAATATATTGTATGATGAAAATGTCATCATGGCCCAGTGTTTTAGGCTTCGCCTCTTGTGCACGGGGTTATAAGTAAGCCAAGTACTAATATGCCTTTTTTATTCATATGTATTTTCTAAGTTTATCTTGGACATCACTGATATTGGTGAAGGAAAACATCGCGAGGAAAACTGGATTTATAATTAATATAAGTCTGAAATCGCCAACCGTCTTAAGCAAGGTGATCAAATGCTCGTGCCTTTTATGTATGAGATGAGGCCTTTGCCCAGCAATGGGACAGCAACTGGCTGATATTATTATTTTAATATATTGTATTGTGCTTTCCGAAACATAATAACAAGTTTTGACTCAATTCGGGAATTCACAAAACTTAACCAACTTGCTTTGCAAAAGTACTTTGTGGTCCATGAGCACATTAAACTACCATAAACTGTCAAATATTCGCAATTGAACATGGACCTTATCGAAAATCTATCAAAAATAATTGACAGATTGGGGGAGCTTGATGTGCAAAAACCGACAATATTATTGTTAAATATGTGATGAGCAGTGCAAATAAACAAACAATAATAATAAAATTTATATTCATTTTTTAGTTTCATACAAAATTACTGACTTGCGTAAAGTAAATTAAGAAACAGAAGAATAAGTGACTACCGTTGGAATTGCATGAAAAACCCTTATAATTAAACGTAAGGTAACGTTAAGGGATAAAGATCAACTTCTATTTCTAAGAATACTTCTGTCATGAAATGATAATTACCTATTCATAAGGAATAATAATAATAATAATAATATATGAGAAAGAAAAACAGATTAAATATCTTGACTTAGCACACGAGGTTGTCGACATGTGGAATGTGGACTCGGCTGTCATTGTGCCGATCGTCGTAACGGCCAATGGCCTGCTGGCCAAAAGCCTCGACGACCATCTGTCGAGGCTTTCGTTACACGGTTGGATCCAAGGCCTGATACAGAAGGCAGTACTCCTCGATACGGCTCGCATTGTGAGGAGGTTCCTGTCTCTGCAACCCTAACCGCCGGTAGCTTGGACCCTGCTTCCGCCATCGGTGGACTACTATTTTTTATATTTTTAAATAAAAATAAATATTGCTGGACAATCCACACAGCATCATCTAGCCCCAGGCTAAGCAGAGCTTGTGTTATGGGTACTAGATGACTGATATACTTAATACAATACATTACATAGATAGATATTTTTATTATATATAGCAAATACCCAGAACACCCGGAACAAATATTTGTAGATCGTACAAACATTTGTCCCAAGGCGGGAATCGAACCCGCAACCTCTTGCGTCGCAGGCGGACCTTCGCCCGCCGCGCCACATCGGTCGTCAAAATGTTTTTGTATTTTTTATATTTAAATATTTAAAAATGTAATTTATATGTTTATACAATGAATAAAGAAAATAATAATATAAACATATATAATTATACACCCAATGAAACACACCTAATAATTGATAATAATAATACTATTCAGCCCTCTTCCTCTCTCCTAAATTTTTGCGTGCTCGACAGGGTCCATATTGTATCTTTAACTTATTTTTACTATCTTTGTAACATATGGCATGCAATAAAAAATTGAGTATTGAGTATCGAGGGAAGCAGATAAGTGCAGGTTTCTTAAACTGAATCGAAGATCGTGTGAAAATCAATCTACACTCATGCACGTATAGAACATTTTAAAATCTTGAACTATCAACATAATTATATTATTAGCAGTTTAATATATATAAATTTTAACATAAATATCTTGTATATATTGAAAAATTAGTTTTTTTTTTCATCATATAACGGCAAAAGTCCACGTTCATGGTTCAGGCTGTTTTCTTAAGTTCTAGTTTTACCATTTCAAGTAAGAGAAGTTAAAATAAGTGTAAGAGTAGGACTCCCCCTAAGGGAAGGGACCCCCACGACCCTGTAGGGCTCGTCCCTGACTGGTCACCCTTCCACGAATGTATGGACTGACATGAAACAGAATGCCTTGTGCCGACTGAAAGGTAGGGCACAAGGTAGGAGGACAAAGAAACTTCGTCAATACAGAAGCTTTGAAATTCATGGGTATAAAGATTCGGGAAGATAAGTTTTTATAAGTGTTAGAGAACGCTTCCCCCTAAGGGGAAGGGACCGTGTCCCGCCATCCGCACGGCCCTGTAGGGCTCGTCCCAGACTGGTCACCCTTCCACGGATGTATGGACTGACATGAAACAAAATGCCTTGTCCCGACTGAAAGCTAGGGGGCATGGAGGAGATTTCGTTATTTAGGAAAAAGTTGGAAAACCATTGATAGGCCAGTCATTATTATCGAACATTAAAATCGCAAACTAACGGCAAGTTCTGATTTTTTATTTCTTTATTAGGACCACTAACAGTAGTGTACATACATTTTGCAGCTTTGAAAGACGTGTGCTACCTTTTGACACTCGAAAATCAACTTCTTTTTTATATACTCAACAAATTAGTCTGTCAAGAAACTACCGGGAAAAGATTAATAACAATACACAAAATGTTAGTTGTTGATCCAAATTTATTTTATCACCTTTAAAGTATGATCCTCCAGATTCAATACACTTAATAGATACATCAGCTAATAATACAAACATCAAAAAAAAAAAAACCTTTTTTCCGGAATTGAGTTCAGTTCTTTCCGCGAATTCTCCTTTATGTCTTCTACTGAATGAAAATGGGTGCCACAAAGCCGACTTACTGCAGATATGTTAACTCAAATTAACAAAATTTGGGTTAAGATAACTGGAAGAAATCGGCTGAAACCATATCTGGTGAATAAGGTGGTTGCTCGATGGTATTTGTTGAATGTTTGGTCAAAAATTCGTTCACAATGATGGCCTTGTGCGAAGGCACATTGTCGTGGCGCAAAATCCAAGAATTTTCTTTACACAAATCTGGCCTTTTTCGTCTAATTCGCTTTCTTAAACGCCGCATAACGCTCAAACGATATTTATTTACCGTTTGACCTTCCGGCAAGAATTTCGAATGCACAGCACAGATATGGTCAAAGAAAACAGTCAACATGACTTCGATTTTGGCGCGGTTTTTTCGGTTTCGGTTCAGTTGGAAGTCGCCACTAAGAAGCTTGTAGACCAGTGTGCATATCAAAATAGTAAACCCACGTCTCGTCACCAGCACCAATGCGTTGTTTCATGAATGTTGGGTCGGAATTGACTCGTTCTAGCCTTTCCTCAACGACTCTTAGCTATTGAGTTTTTGGATATAATTCAGGTCTTTTGGGACTAGCCGAGCGACAACATGTTTCATACCATAGTCATTATTTCAGATGGTGCGAATCGCCGCGTGAGACACAGAAAGTTCGACGGCTATCTCTCTCTAACTTGAATGAGGATTTTCCTTCACTTTTGTGATGTTAACTCAAGTTGCAGACGTTGATGGCCTACCAGAGCAAGGCAAATCTTCCATCACATCTGGACCGTTTTTGAACACTTTGTACCACTCATAAGCACATGTTTTAACATCAATTCACTTTAAGCATTTTCACTACAAATTTTAGTGACTCCGAACACGTATTAATAAGGAGAAAAAAGACCTAGTTTAAAAAAATAAAAATAAACTAGGTCTTACTTGGTATACTCAGGTTTCGCTTAGTTATTCGACAATCTGTAAAGCCTACTTAGTTGATAATATACGTTTAAGCTTAATATTTAGCAAACGGATCCCTGAAACTAAAAAAAAATGTTATCCTATAGCCACAATAATTGTAGATAGGCCAATAAATAGATAAATAAATAAAATCAAGAAAACAACCGTTCTAGACACACCCCACCCAGTGTTAGTATATTAAAGTATATAAACACACAACTTACCAACCAATGTTAGTACAACTAAAGTGTTAGATAGCTACCAATATAGCATATTATTTATCAAGGTGAATGCGTAGACGCAGCTTATTTTGTATTTTTGTAAATGGGCTTTTACAAATACTTTTACATGTCGACGTGTAAAAGTATTTGTGGACTAAATCTAACTTAGTATACTTAGCTTTTACTTAGTTAGTCAACAATCACTCGTCAACTTGTAAAGCCAACTTAGTTGTGATAGTTTTCCTTTTAAGTTCGTTATATACAGGTAATACAGTCGTGATTTTTTCACATATCTAAGGCAACTTGTCTGTATCCAGATAATACCCTTAATTTCGCAATTGGATCCCTGAATCTAACAAACATGCAACTTAGAAGGTAATGTTAGTACAACTGAAGTGTTACATTAAGAGCTACCAATGATGAATTTATCAAGGTGAATGCGTACAGGCTGTTATTGAAATCGTTATCCGCTGCTGTAAAAAACATACATATCTCGAAATACAGTCATTAAAATCACCATTACAAGTCAATTTAACAAAGTCTAGTTGACTACTATGGCACCCAAGAGCATAAATTAACTCGCGTAATACTATCTTGTATCCATAATAAATGAGTAAATTCAATTACTATATTTCAGTATTATAATTATTTTTTAAATCAAGTTTTATGAGCAATATTAAATTCATTTATTCAATTTAGGCTGAGAATGAGCACTTTTTGAACGTCAAAACGTTTACAAAAGACAGTCCCCCAAAACGCCATATATTTGATTGATTTATGCGAATCAATTCGTTTCCAGTACAATAAATAATGTAAAGGTTTGTTCATGGGGCCTGGTGACCTAACTTACACTTAAACTTAGTGTGGGCACCAGTCTTCCACCAATTAATTATCAAATTGTGTCGGTAGACTAATTAAATATTTTATTTGTAATTTGTAGTAAGAAAAAATAAATTAAGGTAAATTTGGTTACCTACAAGTTTAAATTGGCCCATACTTATCTTTTTATTGTGTTCACTGAGGAACTTGATTTTTATATACCTAATAGGGACTATAGACTTGAGCATCTTGTATAAATTTCAACTTCCTAGGCACACCCGTTCCTGGAAAAGTCGGTGGTGACACACGGACAGACAGACGAACAAACAGACGGACAAACAGACTGACAGACAGACGGACAGACAGACAGACAGACAGACAGACCGACAGACGGACGGATAGACAGACTGACAGACAGACGAACAGACAGACAGACAGACAGACAGACAGACAGACAGACAGACAGACAGACAGACAGACAGACAGACAGACAGACAGACAGACAGAAAGACCGATAGACGGACTTACAGACAGACAGACAGACAGACAGACAGACGGACAGACAGACAGACAGGCAGGCAGACAGACAGAAAAATATTTGTTCCGTACGGGAATCGAATCCACGCCACGTAGCGCAGCAGCCAATCTCTCAGCCACTGCGCCAACCGTGCCGTCTTTTGAGGCACGGAACCCTTAAAACGAATGTCATGTTTATTGAACAGTCTACCGGCAGACAGAAGGAGTGAAACGAATAAAATTAGTTTTTAAAATACATTATTTAGAAATGTGTTAAAGTGCTACCTAAAAGTAACAATTCGTTTTAAGTACGATGACCCCACAGTCAACCCATTACTATGGTTTTATGGTGTGAATATACCTAGTCTTGTCATAAATATTGTCATAATATTGCCATAAAAAATTTTTTTCATTGCAAATAATATTTATTACTTTTACAGTTTTTTGTTAGTTTAATACATAAATATATAACAATTTAAAATATAAAAAGCTTATTCGAAGTGGTCTCCATTGGCTGCAATACAGTCCTTTAAACGTTGACAATAGAAGCACGCACTCTTTCCATGGGAAAATTCTTCACTGCCAATCGTATGGATTATTTTAGGGACTCCAAATTATCATGGCGTTTAGAGCAAGCCATACTCTCTAAAACTGACCATAAATCATAATCCAGCGGATTAAGATCGGGACTAGACGACAGCCAGTTCACTTCCAACCAAGACTGCGTGGACCGAGCTTTATGACCCGGCGCCGAGTCTTGTTGGAAGGACCATACTTGGTTATTGAACATGGTGTTGTTAAGGGGCTTAACTACCTTCTCAAGAATTGTATCTTGATACACTTGTGCCGATGTTTCGATACCTTTTTCACAAAAATATGGCTCAATCACTCCTTCATAGCTAACACCCCACCAAAATACGGTCATTTTGTTTGTTAATGTTGCTCAATTGTATAAAAAATTCTCATCGGTATTTTTTTTTCTGTGACCTCCCTTTGCGTACCGCTTCAGTAGTTGTTTCGATTTAACCACCCTATCTTATTTAAATTATCAGTTAAAAAATGACCAGTGCGTTTCTTATAGGCTGCAAGTCCTAAGTCATCTTTTAAAATACGCGACATGGTTCCTGGTGCTATCTTCATCTCCCGAGATAAAATCTGTTGCTTTCGGCCAGGATTTCTTCGAATTCTTTCCCTTACTGCTTTGACCACCTTTTTCGTACGAACACTACGTGGACGGCCAGATCTTTTTCTGTTACAAGCAGAGGAGATCTTGTTGTACCTATTAATAGCCCGGAACACAAACATTTGAGTAATACCAAGCGAATGGAGAGTTTTAAAAATTGCATTTGGCTCCATACAAACTTTGTGTAGTGCAATCACAGCGATTCGGTTCTCTTTATCACCCCACTCCATTTTAATATCGCAAAATATTGTTCAATGTATTGGCGCCAAAATTAGAGAACTCAATGAACAATCGTATAAAAATGACAAATTCTAAATTCAAATGTAATATCTTTCTTATTTTTAACTGTAACAGTATTTATGGCCAGACTAAGTAAATATTAACTAAATAAAAAAATATAAATAAGGATTGTGCTCAAATGTCATGATTACATGAAATAGTCATTCAATTGCATAATTTGAACTTATAAAGTCGTATTAATGATGTCAATACGACTTTTTAAGTTTAAAGATACACAATAGGGATGTGTCCTAGGCAAAAATATATTAGGTCTATTTAGTCCGTCAGTAAGATTACCAAAAAATAATGGACACGTATTTTTTGCTTACTCAAATCAATAAAAAGTGACAATGACATAGCACATCAAAGTTCAGGAGAACTTGTGACGCCAATTTTACGTTAAAAGTGTAGCACAATTTCAACGCACTATATCGTCGTCATTTTTGGTTTACGTGGCAAAACAAAAAATACGTGTTCAGTATTTTTGAGAAATCCAACTTTCGGACCAAACAGAATTTTTAAGGACACTACCCTATTGTCAAGGTCACGAACAACTTATAGCAGGTTTTCAACAATTTACAAGCCTGAGAAAATTTGTATTCCGTCACATAGTGATCAACAAAGCGCGATTCAGTACAAAACAAGTAAATAATACCGAGCAGAAGACATGCCTTCACTACAGACTGCCCTAAGCATCTGTAGAAATATCTCGCTAGCTCGTGAACAGTAGGTCGTCATTATTGTATTTTAAGGCATACCGTTTATTTTAGCTTACGCAAATATCTTTAAAAGAAGGTTTGTTGTGCACATTTTTTAGGAAACGAACCGTCATAATCTTATTTTCTGTTTAGCAAACAAAAAACAAGCAAAAAACATACAACATTTGGCGTCGTATTTTCCAAATGTCTACGATTTTTTCCTGTTCTTTTATTTACTGCCACTATAACAACGTCCGTGACAGACAGACCATGTATTATGAGGATAAAAAAAAAATGATGAGGATCTAAACTTACTCTTGAATCTACCGGCAACTTCATTCAAGTGGAATTTTTTATACTATCTTATGTGATGAATTATTAAAAAAATAAAAGCTTAGTTTCATTATATTTTGAATGTAAGTATAGCTACAAAACGTGGAAGATAATTTATCGCTGTCATTTTTTTAAAACCTAAATAGGCCAAATAAGTACACAATTTTCTACATATCACATCACGGAGACTAGGTTATCTATGCATGTCTCCGCAACGTGTAGGTACTCAGAAACTGTTATATTATGAGGTAATGAAAACTTTTTATGAGTTTGTCTTAGAGTCAATAGACGAATTCTGCTATAATTGCTTCTTTGCTAAAACAATCCTTAACAACATCCTCACAAGTCTTAATATAGATATAGTCAAATTAAAACTCAAAAATTGTATTTTTTTTTTCCTTTTTTGATAAAAGTTCTGTTCAAGTTAATAATGAAATTCATATCTTATAATGAAGGAAGATTACGGAGATAATTCTACAAATGAATGAAAAATAAAAACAGAAAAAAAACAAAAACAATTGTATAGTAGTAGTCTAAATACACTAAAACCAACTCAAATACAGTTTTGATTACCTCATGAAACAATTACTGTGTACATATTTTCGAGACATAACTGGATTACATTGTTTAGATATAAATTGTATGGAAAATTATTTCTACCGGTTTACACCCGGTGCTAATTATAAACACCCACCAACAATCAGACAATCGGGTATTTACCAGTCGGCCATAGGCTTCGCGTTGTCTCGAAAAACTAAATGGGCACACGGACCCCATGGCCCTAGTGTTTCAACCCCAAACAGCTCAAACATATAACTTCCAATTAGGTTGTTATATTTTCCACTTTTTTGAGGGTAAATGTATTGTGCGAATATCAAGGATAAAAGATGTAGATATACAAGGTGTATATATACAAAATGATACCATGAGTTCAGTACATAATTCTGTACCCTCCAGCGTTAACTTAACTTTCGAATTTTTCTTCATTTTTCGTCTTTTTTCTGATGTTTTTTACGAAAAAAAGGCATGGGAACAACATCATATCTATCTAATCCAATGAGATTTTTTATCATAATTCACGTCTCTCATTAAAATATCATTGGCTTAGTTGGGTATCATGTTTATTTTTCAGTTTAAATTAAAAAGAACATCAGAACATAAACATATTTTGTTTTATTTATAATTTACACCAGACTAGGTTGTCCATAGAATGTTAGTAATACACATAATACAAAAACTAACTATAAAAATTATTCTATATGTAGGCGAATCCAATGCCTCAATATAGGACTCTCTACGGGAACCGCAATTACCCTCAAGTAGCCGTTGGGACTGTCTCTCACTCTGCGCATCAGCGACGCTGCTCTTTTTCTCATTATGGCATAATAGCCATCTACTTGTGCTTCTGCAAACATCGCTGATGCACTGCAGTAGCGAGGCAGTCCCATCAACATCCTGAAGGCATTGTTATACTGAACTCTCAGAGCGCTCACGATCCGCTGCGTGCAATTGGCCCACAGGCTGCAAGTATAAAATGGTTGGCAGTAGAACATAAAACGTCAGTAGAGCAGACGAAAAATTTCTACGCGGGGGGGGGTAAAGAATCGCGTAGTGAACTCATGATATACATGTTAAAATGGGTCCTGTCCATATGGACAGGACCCATTTTAACACGGCTCACACAGTTTCAATGAGATGTATATACATCTCATTGAAACTGAGTGAGCCGTATTCATAGAAGCAGTGACTAAAATGTGAAGGAAGAATCGAAGAAGAAGCAATCACTTTTAGTCTTTTGCTATCCTAACCGAGAGGAAGAGGGCAAATTGAGCTTGAGGTAACTTCTTACAAGCAATTATAGCCCTTGAATGCAACAGCAACTTAAAGAAGTGGCTGTTGTGATGACCTCTTCCTACCCTCCCAGTATAAGTACTGTTATACAGGCTGGACTGCACATTGACAGACATCCTGATGCCATGAGTTTAGTATATGATTCTGAGCAGTTCTAGCGATGACATTTTTCGTCGGCTTTCCCTAATTTCTACGATTTTTTTCTGATCGTTTTTTACTTTGAGCTGTACAAAATCATTATAACTATCTAACGGAACGAGCTTTTTAATTAAAGATGTGAATGACACATGTGTGTGTGTGTGTGTGCGTGTGCGAAAGTGTGTGTGTGTGTGTGTATTTGAGTGTGTGTGTGTGTCTGTGAATGTGTGTGTGTGGTGTATGCGTTGTGTGTGTGTGAATGTGTGTGAGTGTGTGTGATGTGTGTGTGATGTGAGCTGCGATGATGTGTGTGTGATGTGAGCTGCGATGATGTGTGTGTGATGTGAGCTGCGATTATGTGTGTGTGATGTGAAGTGCGATGATGTGTGTGTGATGTGAGCTGCGATGATGTGTGTGTGATGTGAGCTGCGATGATGTGTGTGTGATGTGAGCTGCAATGATGTGTGATGTAAGGTGCGATGATGTGTGTGTGATGTGAGGTGCGATGATGTGTATGTGATGTGAGCTGCGATGATGTGTGTGTGATGTGAGCTGCGATGATGTGTGTGTGATGTGAGCTGCGATGTTGTGTGTGTGTGATGTGAGGTGCGATGATGTGTGTGTGATGTGAGGTGCGATGATGTGTGTGTGATGTGAGGTGCGATGATGTGTATGTGATGTGAGCTGCGATGATGTGTGTGTGATGTGAGGTGCGATGATGTGTATGTGATGTGAGCTGCGATGATGTGTTTGTGATGTGAGGTGCGATCATGTGTGTGTGATGTGAAGTGCGATGATGTGTGTCGTGTGATGTATTTTTACATTTCAAAGTAAATAATATCAGAAAAAAACATAAAAGAAAAAAGCCGACGAAAACTTTCCTCTCTAAGGGTTCCAGAATCGTGTACTGAACGCCTGGTATCAGGATGTGCGTCAGTGTCTCTCCCGTCCTGTATACAGGGGAGGTTGGGCAATCGGAACTCGCCACTAACCGAGCGGATAACAGCAACACTAGGTCGCTAATAGCCGCCGGTGTGAGTCAGAGCGTGGTACTTCCCCGGTCGAGCCAGCCCACTACGCGCTGTACTCAAGTACTAGGACGTACTTTAGTACAACATGGCTCTCCCACTATAACAACGTCCGTGACAGACAGACAATGTTCCATGAGGTTTTAAAAAATAATTAGGAAATCTAAAGTATTACTAACGTAACGTTTATTTTAATACTAGATGTTATCCGAAAGATCTTCCGCGTGGAATTTTATATACTTCCTTATTTGAATCGGGTTTTAATTCTTTGAGAATATGATAAAAACATGTAGATGAATAACTTATTGACACCTTTATAACTTATTGAAACGGACCGCGGCAAATTCAGTGAAGTATTATATTTGAAGACCTTTCTGTCAAACGTAGAAGCTAAAACTTTTTAGATTTTTGCTTTCCTGAACGAGAGGAAGAGGGTACAAATTGAGCTTGGGGTCACTTTTTACAAGCAATTATAGCCCTTGAATGCAAGAGCAACTTAAAATAAGTTGCTGATGCGATTTAACCTCTTCCTACCCTCCCCAAATATATGTAACACAGACTGCAAGGGACATCGTCGTACTTCTTGATACCATGAGTTCAGTACATGATTCTGTGTCCCCCAGCATTAAAATTTTTCGTCGGCTTTTCCTAATTTCTACGATTTATATCTGATATTTTTTACTTTAAACTGTACAAAATCTTTATTTCTATCTAACACGATTATTACAGGGAACGGTAGTTTTACCACTCATTTTCGAAGCTCCCGGAAAACTTTTCAGGTAACACTATTTTTTGACCAAATTACTGTACTAAATAAGATTTTTTATGAAACAAGTGAATAATTTACTTTTTAATTAAGTAAACAAATATCAGAATAAAACAAAATTTAAGAAAAACCGACAAAAACTTTCTACTCTAGGGTTTCCAGAATCGTGTACTGAACGCCTGGTATCAGGATGTGCGTCAATGTCCCTTCCACCCTATTGTATAAGGGGAGGTTGGGCAATCGGAACTCGCCGCTAACCGAGCGGATAACAGCAACACTAGGTCGCTAATAGCCGCCGGTGTGAGTGAGAGCGTGGTACTTCCCCGGTCGAGCCAGCCCACTAAGCGCTGTACTCAAGTACTAGGACGTACTTTAGTACAACATGGCTCTCCCACTATAACAACGTCCGTGAAAAACAAAAAGGTAAAGAAGGATAAAGATTCTGTCTAAGTTAATAATGAAAGGCTAAAACGTCCACCATTCATATCCTATACTGAAGGAAGATTACGATTAATGACAGAAACAATTTTAGGAGTCGTCGAAATACAATAAAACCAACTCAAGTACGTCCGTGAAATTAACAATGTACTACGAGGATAAAAAAAATATATAGTGTTGCTGGGGAGTTTGTTCCGCCAATTCTTCCCAGCAAAAACACTAGGAAGTGGTGAAGGGTGGGCGTTTTAGGGGACAGTCTTTTGTAAACTTTTTTTTTGACATTCAAAAAGTGCTGATTCTGAGCCTAATCTGAATAAAATAATTTTGATTTTGATTTTTCCGACCCCAAAAAATACTAAAATGTGTAAAATAAATAATGAAAATCGCATCGCGAGACGTTGGGCTTTGCGCACGCATTTGTGCCTTACGTATCGAGTGACACAAGGTTTTCTACGAATACCCACGTTAATATTTTTGTTAAAATGGACGAGGATTTAAGTGGTGAAGATTTAAGTGACTCAGAGATTTTAAAGAAATGTGAACAACAATTAAGTGTGATGGGAAATATGGAATTTGGAATTCAGCAAGACAGGTTGTTATAAATGTTAGAGCACGCTTCCCCCTAAGGGGAAGGGACCGTGCCCCGCCATCCGCACGGCCCTGTAGGGCTCGTCCCAGACTGGTCACCCTTCCACGAAATATACTGCATTGTCCCGACTGAAAGGTAGGGGACAAGGTGGGAGGACAAAGAAACTTCGTAAATACATAAGCTTTGAAATTCATGGGTATAGAGATTCAGGAAGATAAGTTAAAATTAGTGTAAGAGAAGGCTTCCCCCAAAGGGGAAGGGACCGTGCCCCGCCATCCGCACGGCCCTGTAGGGCTCGTCCCAGACTGGTCACCCTTCCACGAAATATACTGCATTGTCCCGACTGAAAGGTAGGGGACAAGGTGGAAGGACAAAGATCCTTCGTCAAGAAAGAAGCATTGAAGTGAATGAAGCTTAAGAAAGGGAAATCTTTTGATTGTGAAACTTATTTGGCGACATTTGTGGTGGTGGAACGTGAGTTTAGCGAAAATATAATTTGTTACTTATTATTAAGGAAAATAAAATGTATATATCTATATAAATATTATAAAGAAGTAAAATTTTGTATGTAAGTTTGTATGTACTGGGTAGTCTCCGGACTCCGAACTCGTTATGGCCATTGGAAATTTTGATAATTGGAAATTATGACCATTGGACATTTTGGGTATTTGGACATTTTGACACCGTTGACATTTTGAGAATTGGACATTTTGCCCCTGAACGAATTAAATTATGTTTATATGATGCAAATTAGCCAAGTTATCGCAATGTTAGTCTTGGAAGTCGGAAAGAAATATATATAAAAACTGAATTATTTGCATGCACTGCCTTAATAGTTACACATAATTGCTTTCGTTCAAACCGCTCGCGCATAGAACATGGGTTGCGAACGTGTTAGCTTAGCCTGACCTCTAGTTGGCGCTGTGCAAACACCTACTTTTCTGAATCGCGGTGTTAAAAAATTTATCGGATTGATGACGCTCTCCATATATCATTCCCCTTTCGTCATAGTGATGAAAAGTTCTGAATGTATAAGTAATACTATTTTTTTTTAAGTTTCAGAATAAGTCTTTGAATTTCAAAATTGAGAAGCTGGTGTGTCAGTGCGTCGTTACAGCCCCACGGAAAATTAAATGTTCAGCTACGATAAGCGAGGTCAGTCTGTGGATGGGAGACTGTTCGTTACATATCGAGACTCCTCCGTGCCGCGGAAAGCACTTTAAGCCGTTGGTCAGGGCTGTTATTTGTTCATCTTAGAAGTAGTTACGGGTAAGCCTGAAAAGCAGCCTTACAAAGGGGTATCGCGATGTCCAGTAACTGGGTTTTGGAAGTGAGATAAGCAATCGCTCTATGTTAAATACTGGTATTCAGCTGCATCCGGATAGATGTTTTGAAAAGGCTAGGCAGACGAGTCGTTCAATTTAATTCGTTGTTAAAATGTTGTTCTCTTCTCTTCGTAAATTCGTAATTCTGTCTGTTTTATGTATTGTTTTATGTGTTGTTTATAATTAATCTCAAGTATACTCAAGTTGCAATAAAAATCGAGTTGTTTTGAAGTAATTTATAACAGAAAAAAGAAAAGAAAATATATAACATAAAAGTTATTAGAGTTAAAATTATTGGAGGTCGTTCTATTTCATTCTACCGGATGCAATTTAAAAAAGAGGAAAGATTTTATTATTTCTTTGCTATGGATAAACTTAAAAACTATTTTAAGAACCCAAAAGCTACATTATCAGCGTGTAACATGGGCTATATTTTATTTTCAACGGCGGAGGAGATGTAAAAGTTGGAAGGGAAAAGTACGAAATCCACGCGGACGAAATCGCGGGCGAAGTGCTAGTGATATACATATATAATACCTATTTTGCGTAACAAATTAAATAGCAACAGTTTTGCAATTGCAATATAGCCGATAGTATCGGTAACGGTATCAGTTTTGGCTATCGGTAACTAACCACGAGAGATTGCATGAATTAAAAATTAAAATATAATATGTAGATAAGGAAACTCATAACCACGGGACAAAATTATGGCCAGCTTTGATCCAAAAGACGTAACTTTATTCAATGTTAAGAGAGAGAATGTTTAAAGGTACAAGTGGGATGCACTTGTAGCTATAAATTTTCTCTCTTCAGACCCTAGAAATCGATGATCGGGATGATGAATAGAGATGTAACCGACAATATCGCGGACAATGAACGAACTGAAAAAAAAATGAAATTAATAGTTGTTTTGTTGTACTCAGAATATTTAAATGTACAATGAAGTAAGTTACCACCTCATAATAACCTAATTAATCACTGCGAAACCTCACACTGATTACACTAAAGGACACTTACACACATGTATGTAATGAAAATAATTAGTGCAGTTTAGAATGATTTTCCTTAACCGTTTAAACAAAGGTCTGTTTTTGTTTTTAAATGTCATTTTATGATCATGCCCCAAGCCCTTTTAAATTTAAGAAAAATTGTTTTTGAAATTGTTTGGTAGATTTTTAATTCAACCGAAGAAACAAAAACAAGTAAATTACTTCCACAACAAAATTAAAAATAATGAAAAATAACCCCAAATATAGAATCGCAACAATTTATAATAAATTACTGCACTAGATGATTACAATGAGATAACAATAGTATAAATCTATTCTATGGAAAACTAAGATTAAATAAATAAATATTACTGGACAATCCACACAGCATCATCTAGCCCCACGCTAAGCAGAGCTTGTGTTATGGGTACTAGTTGACTGATATACTTAATACAATACATTACTGAGATAGATATTTTTACTATACATAGGAAATACACGGATCACCCGGAACAAATAGTTCTAGATCGTACAAACATTTGTCCCAAGGCGGGAATCGAACCCGCAATCGCTCGCGTCACAGGCGGGCCTTGGCCCGCCGCGCCACATCGGACGTCAAATTCGTCGATTTCTTTTAATAGAGAAATGTTATTACACACTGGACGAATACATGACGGATATAACTTAGTAGATATAGGCTGTACATAATTCAGTTTTTTTTAATACGGCCTGATCAAAGACATATATATTACATATTACAGTGACATTAAATCGAATTTAATATATTTTGTATTGTAAAATAAAATATCATAATACAATTTAATCAATAACTTGACATGACATGATTGTAACCATGTGCTCATTACCTAATCTATAATATTATTTTATTGCTATGTATAATAAAAAATATCTATCTATGTCATGTATTGTATTAAGTATATCAGTCATCTAGTACCCATAACACAAGCTCTGCTTAGTTGGGGCTAGATAATGCTGTGTGGATTGTCCAGCATTATTTATTCATTTATTTCTATTTTCTGTTTTCTTATCAGCTACCTAATACTGTCATATAATCTGAGTAAAGATGACTTTATGTTTCTTATTGTGTCTTGTTTATTAATTGCTGTTAACTGGACATCAAGATCACAACACATGTTTATATATGTTTTTTTATATATTTCTGTAATATATTGTATGATGAGAATGTCATCATGGCCCAGTGTTTTAGGCTTCGCCTCTTGTGCACGGGGTTATAAGTAAGCCAAGTACTAATATGCCTTTTTTTAATTCATATGTATTTTCTAAGTTTATCTTGGACATCACTGATATTGGTGAAGGAAAACTGGATTTATAATTAATATAAGTCTGAAATCGCCAACAGTCTTAAGCAAGGTGATCAAATGCTCGTGCCTTTTATGTATGAGATGAGGCCTTTGCCCAGCAATGGGACAGCAACTGGCTGATATTATTATTTTAATATATTGTATTGTGCTTTCCGAAACATAATATCAAGTTTTGACTCAATTCGGGAATTCACAAAACTTTTTAATCTAAATTTTTAATTGGAGTTTTTATCCCAATGGATACGCCAACTCCATCATGCCTTATACAAACTACATAACACCCAACAATGCTTTTATTATAATTAGACTTAAGTAGGAGGAGAATCTTAATCGATGTGGTACACCAACTCGCAAAACTTTTTTGCTACGTCTGACTTTGGTTGTGCTAAAATAGATTGAATCAGACCAACCTGTGAAATATTTAAATTAAATTCATCGATTAAAATTCTCCTTTCCACTTGGTTCTTGACACAATCCATCAGCAAATTATGAACATCCTCAAGTACATTGCATGTGTTGCAGTTGGGGGAACTTACTTTCTTCATGAGGAATGCGAACTTTGCCGATGGATAGTGTCCTGACCGTAATCTTACAGCTAACTTAACGTAACATCTACTTAACCTGCTATTGTCAAACCAGGGAACTTTAGGAAGCTGATTTTGCACTGTTTTATACCATATTCCTTTGTCTACTGACTTAATGTTAAAATGTTGTTTCCAGTTGTTGAAACTTTTTATTTTAAATTTTGGTACATATTCTACATAATCTGGTATGAAATTCACCTCGACTCCTTCCGTCGCCGCTAATTTAGATAAACAATCAGCTTCTTCATTCCCCCGTAGACCGACATGCGCTGGAACCCATTGCAACTTCAACTCTAAGCCATTTAAAATAAACTTATAAATAAGTTTTAAAATTTCGTAAGCTATCGATGTACCTCTGAAGCCAGAGGCGCATCGAGCTACGTGATGCAGTCCACTTTTGCTATCCGTAAATATAACAACTTTATCAATTTTTTTCTCTTTTGCATAGGACAAGGCTTGTAAAATTGCAATGAGTTCCAGAGTCATGATAGAAACAACTGACATTATTTTAAAACCTGCTCGATGGTTACAACTTGGATCGTAAAACGCTGCACCCAATCCATGAGAGCTCTTAGACCCATCGGAATACAATTTCTTCCATCCCCTATAATTAAGATTTAATTCTCTTACAACTTCATCAACTAAAGTATTAGGCTCGTATCTTGATTTAGCTAGTGATATACATTTCAAACTCATAACTATACATTTATGAAAATCAACAGCTGATAACCAAATATCGAAAGTAAACATTGTAAGAATATCTATAGAAACACCTTCGGTCTGATTTACATCCTCGATTGTTTGTGTGAGTAAAGGCTTCTTTTTATTGATCCAGTAACTAATTTGCGTAAGAGCCCTCATTTCAGAAATTAATTTAGTAGTACAATTATTTGACCAGGTACTGATTTTTAATAAATACTTATAGGCTAGATATTGTCTTCTGATAAATAAAGGGGCAATGTGTAACTCGCTCTCCATGACGTGGATTGGAGTACTTTTGATAAATCCGCCTACTACCCTCAGGGCTTGATTCTGAATTTTATCAAGTTTGCAAATATGGGTTTTAGCACTACTATCGTATAAAACTGATCCATAATCAATACGGCTTCTAATTAAGGACATGTATAATCTTCGTAAATGTATCATGTGTACTCCCCAAGACCTTCCTGCTAATAATTTAAATATATTTAAGAGTTTTGAGCATTTGCTGACCACTTCATTAATGTGTTTTCGCCAGTTTAAACTCCTGTCTAGCCATATACCTAAATACTTTATATTTTCAGAATAGACTAAAGGCTTATCTGCCCTTAGAACGGGTAGATTTTTCCTACGCCCCCTACTGAAAAGACAGTATTGTGTCTTATTTGCCGATAGCACCAACCCTAGTTTGCTTAATAGTTCCACAACTAAGTTTAAGCTATTTTGAACATATCGCTCACACAATGTAATGTCCTTATTACTGACGTATATGACAAAATCATCCGCGTATTGTAGAACTGACACCTCTTTGAGCCTATGACATATTTTGTAGGTAATCAAGTTAAAAAGTAGCGGAGAGAGCGGGTCTCCTTGTGCTAGACCTTTATTTGTGAACCTGCTTATTACATTACCGTCATACAACTTTATCTTCAAATGTCGCTCATTGAGAAATCTCCACAGGTATTCACAAAGTTTGGAACCGACTCCTAGACTATCCAGCACATTGGAAGCTGCATCTATTGAAACATTGTTATAAGCGTTCTCTATATCTAAGAAACAAGCTAATGTTGGAATATTTTTGGAAAATCCAATTTGGATATAGGTAACTATCCGGGTCAAACAGTCCAAACACGACTGTGATTTTCTGAAACCAACTGTGAACGGAGACAGTATCTTTTCCTTTTCAGTATACCATTCTAAACGTTTAAAGATCATTAAATGTAAAGTTTTACAAATGCACGAAATTAAAGATATGGGTCTTAATTTTACTTCTTCATTATTATTGCTACTTCTTTTGGGAATAGGGACTATTTGAACGTTTCGCCACTGAGAAGGGATAACACCGTATTGATAAATGTTATTAAATAAATTAAGCAAATATTGTTTAGCTATGTTCGGCAAATAATACAGCATTGTATATGATATATTGTCCTCGCCCGGGGAAGAATCCTTTTTTTTTTAAACGCTGTTTAACTCGTGTATTGAGAACTTAGATTCAAGCAGTTCATTTTTCGACGTGAAGTCTGGTTCTTTGTTAGACGCATAATCTGCAGTAAGAGAACATAATAAACTGTGAGATTTCTCAATGGACGGATATACTTTTGGCTGTTTAAAACCCTTGACCCATTTCAGACGCTGCCAGATATAAGAAGCTGAAACTTTTTCATCAAAAGAATCGCAGAACTTGTGCCAGGCATCGGATTTTGCTTTTCGAATTAATGCCTGAGATTTAACTGTTAAACATTCTAATTTTGTAAGATTATCAGGCGTCGGATTTTGCCTGAAGTTAGCTAAAGCCAACCTTCTCTGTGCGACTATTTTGGACAAATCAGGACTCCAATATCTTTAGGTTTGAATTTTTTATCGGGTCTGTTATTTATTTTAATTATCGGTATATGTTTATCGGCCGCAATATTTATTATATCAACAAAATTATCATAGTTCTCTTGTATATTTTTGTCATAGTCATAATTAAAGGTAGGATTTTCTGAAATAAATTGTGAATACTTATCCCATTCTGCACGTTTATAATTGCGTTTTTTAATGTGTCTGAAATCATTTACGATATTAATTGCCAGCTTGATTATTAGGTGATCGCTCCCTAGATTTTCATTTAAGACTTTCCAGAAAAACTTAATCGCTACATCAGAGGAAACAAACGAAATATCGGGCGAAGTTTGTTGCAAGTGCCTGTTTACCAGTTTGACGCGCGTAAAGGCACCGTTATTTAGAGATATGAAACCGTATTCTAAAGAGGAATCCATGATTTGGGAACCCCGTACATCTGATTTAACTGACCAGTTGGTGTGGTGCCCGTTAAAATCTCCAGCAATCAATGTTTTCGATGAAAAATGTGAAAAAATATCGTCCCAATCACAACCTTGAGTTTGTATACTAGATGGACAATATATAGACGCCACATACTCTAAGTCCTTGCAGTTAATTAACTTTACACAAACTACCTCAATGCCTGTATTATTTACTACAAAAGGCTCTAAGTAGGACTGTATCGACTTATGAACAATAATTGCGACGCCACCGTATGAATCATCTCTGTCTTTTCTGTAGATGTTATAACTATTAATATTTATGTAGGTCTCAATATCTAGCCAGGTTTCGCTAATAATAGCAATGTGTATAGTTTCACGTGCTAAAAGGTCTGTAAATGCCACTAATTTGGGGCGAAGGCTTTGAGCATTCCACTGAACTATGTTAAGCGTAATATGACTAGTTGTACTATCCATTAGCAAAAATCGAAAAACTTAATACATTGTTAAAAACATATACGCCAATACTTTTTCTTCCAATTTGTTTTCCGACGTCATTATCTGCTTAATTTTGATCCAGAACTGCTTAAATTCAAACTTGTTCTTTCTGTGCTCGTTTCGCTTCCTATTTTCCTCTGTATTCTGCGTATCCTGATCTTGAACTTTCATATTAAATTCTTCTAAACTCTCTACGTTTACCAGTCTTTTTGACACGTTTTTAGCTTTGCCAATCGAATTTTGAACTGGTTTTCTACTGAGACTTCTTATATATTGTTCAGAGGTTGTCTGAAATGCTTCTTCCTTTTCCTGGATAACGGTGTCCGAGGTGCCTCCTGATGACCCTTGCTGATGTACTGAACTTTCCTTGACCACACTGCTGTAGGTACCTTTTTCGTTCATAGCATCTACTGAGGTGCTGTTAGCTGCTGATATTGTACCCTCTCGAGTTGATTTATTCTTATTTATTTTCATTTCAGTGTACTTTTGTAGGGCCTTTTTATACGTAACCTGTTCGTTACTCATAATGTTTCTTATTTTTTTTTCTTTAATAAAAAAAGGTACTCCATGAATAACGTTTAATTCATGTGTAAATTGGCAGCGAAATCCCATTTCTTCAAATTTTTTGCATTGTACCAGCAATAAGGCATCTTGTTTCTTAAAAAATGATATAATTTCTTTGTTTATGTTTTTATATTTAATATGGTCAATACCGGTAATGTTTTGCGATCTTAACAGCTTAGCCATCGCTATTTGTTTAGGCAAACTTTCTAGAGCCGTAATGCAAACTTGGTGATTTTCCATAATTTCTCCTTCATCGTTCTTTTTTTCCACATCTACCCTCACATTTGTTTGTGTATCCAAAGAATCACTCCTTATAAGTCGTTTCGGTTTCCTTCGAGTAACCGTAATAAAACCTTCTTCATCGCTCTTTAGTCCTTCTCCTTCACTACTTTCATCTCTATTTTTTCTTTTAGCCGCCTTGTTTTCCAAACTTTCACTTCTCGTTGTTATTCTATTCTCATCAACTAATAACCTATGTTCTCGTTCTACGTTCTCTAAACACTCCGAATCACTCATGTCTTCCTCACTCTTATTCCCCTCCATCTTGAAGTCGGGACTTCAAATGGAGAGAGAAAATAAAAACCGTTAGTCGTTGCGACACTAGGTAAATGTAAGTGTACGTGTCAACTGTACGACCGCTCGCGCGCAACTGGGGAATTCACAAAACTTAACCAACGTGCTTTGCGAAAGTATCTTGGGGTCCATGAGCAAATTAAACTACCTACCTCAAACTGTCAAATTTTCTCAATTGAACCTTATTGAAAATCTATCAAAAATCATTGACATATTGGGGGTGCTTGATGTGCTGGCCTCTGTACAAAAACCGACATTATTATTGTAAAATATGTGATGAGCAGTCCCAATAAACAAACAATAATAATAATTTTTTAATTCATTTTTGAGTTTTATATTGAAAAAATAGTTTTTTTTATCATAAAACGGCAACAGTCGACGTTAAGGTTCAGGCAGTTTACTTAAGTTCTTATTTTGCCATTTCAAGGAATAGAAGTTAAATAAGTGTAAGAGTAGGACTCCCCCTAAGGGGAAGGGACACCCCATCCGCACTGCCCTGCAGGGCTCGTCCCTGACTGGTCACCCTTCCACAAATGTATGGATGACATGAAACAGAATGCCGTCCCGACTGAAGGGTAGTGGACAAGGTGGGAGGACAAAGATACTCCGTCAATATAGAAGCTTTGAAATTTATGGCATTAATCTTCAGGAAGAGAATTAAAATTAGAGAAGGCTTCCCCATAAGGGGAAGGGACCGTGCCCCGCCATCCGCACGGCCCTGTAGGGCTCGACCCTGACTGGCCACCCTTCCACGAATGTATGGACTGACATCAAATAGAATGCCTTGTCCCGACTGTAAGGTAAGGGACAAGGTGGGAGGACACAGAAACTACTTCTATACAGAAGCTATTAAATTCATGGGTAAAGAGATTCAGGAAGATAAGTTAAAAAAAGCGTTAGAGAAGGCTTCCCCCTAAGGGGAAGGGACCGTGCCCCGCCATCTGCACGGCCCTGTAGGGCTCGACCCTGACTGGCCACCCTTCCACGAATGTATGGACTGACATGAAATAGAATGCCTTGTCCCGACTGTAAGGTAAGGGACAAGGTGGGAGGATAAAGAAACTATTTCTATACAGAAGCTTTTAAATTCATGGGTATAGAGATTCAGGAAGATAAGTTAAAAATAGCGTTAGAGAACGCTTCCCCCTAAGGGGAAGGGACCGTGCCCCGCCATCCGCACGGCCCTGTAGGGCTCGTCCCAGACTGGTCACCCTTCCACGAATATATGGATTCCCACGAAATATACTGCATTGTCCCGACTCAAAGATAAGGGACAAGGTGGGAGGATAAAGAAACTATTTCTATACAGAAGCTTTTAAATTCATGGGTATAGAGATTCAGGAAGATAAGATAACAATAGTGTTAGAAAACGCTTCCCCCTAAGGGGAAGGGACCGTGCCCCGCCATCCGCACGGACCTGTAGGGCTCGTCCCTGACTGGTCACCCTTCCACGATGGTATGGATTGACATGAAACAAAATGCCTTGTCCCGACTGAAAGGTAGGGGACAAGGTGGGAGGACAAAGATACTTCGTCAAGAAAGAAGCTTTGAAGTATATGAAGCTTAATAAAGGGAAATCTTTTGATTGTGAACTTATTGTGAACTTATTTGGCGACATTTGTGGTGGTAGAACGTGAGTTTAGCGAAAATATAATTTGTTACCCACTATTAAATTACAATAAATTGTATATATCTATACAAATATTATTAAGAGGTAAAATTTTGTATGTAAGTTTGTATGTACTGGGTAGTCTCCAGACTCCGAACTCATTATGGCCATTGGAAATTTTGAAAATAGGTCATTATGACCATTGGACATTTTGGGTATTTGGACATTTTGACACCGTTGGATATTTGGAGAATTAGACATTTTGGGTACTTGGACATTTTGACACCGTTGGACATTTTGAGAATTGGACATTTTGCCCCTGAACGAATTAAATTATGTTTATATGATGCATTTTAGCCAAGTAATCGCAATGTTAGTCTAGGAAGTCGGAAAGAAATATATATTAAAACTGAATTACTTGTATGCGCTGCTATTTTTATTTCGGACAAGTACATCCATAGGGGTTAGTAAAAAAAAATATATCTTAAAATAATCATTTATATTTTATCATTTACAGAGCTTTTATGTTAAAAAAAAGTGTTTTTCACCTATTTTTGGATGAGTATTTAAAGAACAAAGTATTAATCCTTATCAAAATAATTATATTTTATTATTACAAAGACATCATAAAAATAAGATTTGCCTTTTACAGTATGCCAATTTGTCATACAGTTTCGGAGATAATTTAAAATTACTAAACCACATAATTGCTTTCGTTCAAACCGCTCGCGCATAGAACATGGGTTGCGAACGTGTTAGCTAAGCCTGAAGTTCAGCATCAGGCTATACTAGTCCACTGCTGGACATAGCCCTCTCCTAATGAGCGCCATAGCGCCCTCTCTTCAGCTTGCCGCATCCAGCATCTGCCTGCAGTCTTTCGCAGATCGTCATCCCACCTGGTCAGAGGGCGTCCTACACTACGTTTGCCGAGTCGCGGTCTCCACTCAAGAACACGTTTACCCCAGCGGTTGTCGGTTCTTCGCGAGATATGGCCAGCCCACTGCCACTTCAGCTTGTTAATTCTTTGAGCTATGTCGGTAACTTTGGTCTTTTGGAACTCTAGTTGGCGCTATGCAAACACCTACTTTTCTGAATAGCGGTGTTAAGAAGTTTATCGGATTGATGACGCTCTCCATATATCATTCCCCTTTTGTCATAGTGATGAAAAGTTCTGAATGTATAAGTAATACTATTTTTTTTAAGTTTCAGAATAAGTCTTTGAATTTCAAAGTTGAGAAGCTGGTGTGCCAGTGCGTCGTTACAGCCCCACGGAAAATTAAATGTTCAGTTACGATAAGCGAGGTCAGTCTGTGGATGAGAGACTGTTCGTTACATATCGAGACTCCTCCGTGCCGCGGAAAGCACTTTAAGCCGTTGGTCAGGGCTGTTATTTGTTCATCTTAGAAGTAGTTACGGGTAAGCCTGAAAAGCAGCCTTACAAAGGGGTATCGCGATGTCCAGTAACTAGGTTGTGGAAGTCAGATAAGCAATCGCTCTATGTTAATTACTGGTATTCAGCTGCATCCGGATAGATATTTTGAAACGGCAAGGCAGACGAGTCGTTCAATTTTTTTTTTTTTATGTATTGCTGTTTATAAATTTAATAATCTCAAGTATACTCAAGTTGCAATAAAAATCGAGTTGTTTTGAAGTAATTTATAACAGAAAAAAGAAAAGAAAATATATAACATAAAAGTTATTAGAGTTAAAATTATTGGATGTCGTTCTATTTCATTCTACCGGATGCAATATAAAAAAGAGGAAAGATTTTATTATTTCTTTGCTATGGATAAACTTAAAAACTATTTTAAGAACCCAAAAGCTACATTATCAGCGTGTAACATGGGCTATATTTTATTTTCAACGGCGGAGGAGATGTAAAAGTTGGAAGGGAAAAGTACGAAATCCACGCGGACGAAATCGCGGGCGAAGTGCTAGTGATATACATATATAATACCTATTTTGCGTAACAAATTAAATAGCAACAATTTTGCAATTGCAATATAGCCGATAGTATCGGTAACGGTATCAGTTTTGCTTATCGGTAACTAACCACGAGAGATTGCATGAATTAAAAATTAAAATATATAATGACAAAATTATGGCAAGCTTTGATCCACCAGACATAACTTTGTTCAGTGTTTAGACAGAGAATCTTTATAGGTACAAATTGGCAACACTTGTAGTTATAAATTTTCTCTCTCCTGACCCAAGAAATGACATAAAATAGTTGTTGACTTCATCTGTATCCGCGGTAAACAACAAAAACGCGTACGAAGAACAACCTGAAAAAATAATGAAATTAATAGTTGTGTTATTGTATTCAGAATATTTAAATGAACAATGAAGTAACTTACCACCTCATAATTACCTTATTAATCACTGAGAAACCTCACACTGATTACACTAAAGGACACTTACACATATGTATGTAATGAAAATAATTAGTGCAGTTTAGCATGTTTTTCCTGAACCGTTTAAACAAAGGTATGTTTTTGTTTTTAAATGTCATTTTATGATCATGCCCCAAGCCCTTTTAAATTTAAGAAAAATTGTTTTTGAAATTGTTTGGTAGATTTTTAATTCAACCGAAGTTACTGCATTAGATGATTACAATGAGATGACGATACTATAAATCTATTCTATGGCAAACTAAGATTAAATAAATAAATATTACTGGACAATCCACACAGCATCATCTAGCCCCACGCTAAGCAGAGCTTGTGTTATGGGTACTAGTTGACTGATATACTTAATACAATACATTACTGAGATAGATATTTTTACTATACATAGGAAATACACAGATCACCCGGAACAAATAGTTCTAGATCGTACAAACATTTGTCCCAAGGCGGGAATCGAACACGCAATCTCTCGCGTCACAGGCTGGAAAATCCACACAGCATCATCTAGCCCCAAGCTAAACAGAGCTTGTATAATGGGTACTAGATGACTGATATACTTAATACAATACATTACATAGATGGATATTTTTATTATTCATAGGAAATACCCAGATCACACGGAACAAATATTTGTAGATCGTACAAACATTTGTCCCAAGGCGGGAATCGAACCCACAACCTCTTGCGTCGCAGGCGGACCTTGGCCCGTCGCGCCATATCGGACGTCAAATTCGTCGATTTCTTTTAATAGAGAAATGTTATTACACACTGGACGAATACATGACGGATATAACTTAGTAGATATAGGCTGTACATAATTCAGATTTTTTTAATACGGCCTGATCAAAGACATATATATTACATATTACAGTGACATTAAATCGAATTTAATATATTTTGTATTGTAAAATAAAATATCATAATACAATTTAATCAATAACTTGACATGACATGATTGTAACCATGTGCTCATTACCTAATCTATAATATTATTTTATTGCTATGTATAGTAAAAAATATCTATCTATGTCATGTATTGTATTAAGTATATCAGTCATCTGGTACCCATAACACAAGCTCTGCTTAGTTGGGGCTAGATGATGCTGTGTGGTTTGTCCAGCATTATTTATTCATTTATTTATATTTTCTGTTTTCTTATTACCTACCTAATACTGTCATATAATCTGAGTAAAGATGACTTTATGTTTCTTATTGTGTCTTGTTTATTAATTGCTGTTAACTGGACATCAAGATCACAACAAGACATGTTTATATATGTTTTTTTATATATTTCTGTAATATATTGTATGATGAAAATGTCATCATGGCCCAGTGTTTTAGGCTTCGATTCTTGTGCACGGGGTTATAAGTAAGCCAAGTACTAATATGCCTTTTTTATTCATATGTATTTTCTAAGTTTATCTTGGACATCACTGATATTGGTGAAGGAAAACATCGCGAGGAAAACTGGATTTATAATTAATATAAGTCTGAAATCGCCAACCGTCTTAAGCAAGGTGATCAAATGCTCGTGCCTTTTATGTATGAGATGAGGCCTTTGCCCAGCAATGGGACAGCAACTGGCTGATATTATTATTTTAATATATTGTATTGTGCTTTCCGAAACATAATAACAAGTTTTGACTCAATTCGGGAATTCACAAAACTTAACCAACTTGCTTTGCAAAAGTACTTTGTGGTCCATGAGCACATTAAACTACCATAAACTGTCAAATATTCTCAATTGAACATGGACCTTATCGAAAATCTATCAAAAATAATTGACAGATTGGGGGAGCTTGATGTGCAAAAACCGACAATATTATTGTTAAATATGTGATGAGCAGTGCAAATAAACAAACAATAATAATAAAATTTATATTCATTTTTTAGTTTCATACAAAATTACTGACTTGCGTAAAGTAAATTAAGAAACAGAAGAATAAGTGACTACCGTTGGAATTGCATGAAAAACCCTTATAATTAAACGTAAGGTAACGTTAAGGGATAAAGATCAACTTCTATTTCTAAGAATACTTCTGTCATGAAATGATAATTACCTATTCATAAGGAATAAAAATAATAATAATAATATATGAGAAAGAAAAACAGATTAAATATCTTGACTTAGCACACGAGGTTGTCGACATGTGGAATGTGGACTCGGCTGTCATTGTGCCGATCGTCGTAACGGCCAATGGCCTGCTGGCCAAAAGCCTCGACGACCATCTGTCGAGGCTTTCGTTACACGGTTGGATCCAAGGCCTGATACAGAAGGCAGTACTCCTCGATACGGCTCGCATTGTGAGGAGGTTCCTGTCTCTGCAACCCTAACCGCCGGTAGCTTGGACCCTGCTTCCGCCATCGGTGGACTACTATTTTTTATATTTTTAAATAAAAATAAATATTGCTGGACAATCCACACAGCATCATCTAGCCCCAGGCTAAGCAGAGCTTGTGTTATGGGTACTAGATGACTGATATACTTAATACAATACATTACATAGATAGATATTTTTATTATATATAGCAAATACCCAGAACACCCGGAACAAATATTTGTAGATCGTACAAACATTTGTCCCAAGGCGGGAATCGAACCCGCAACCTCTTGCGTCGCAGGCGGACCTTCGCCCGCCGCGCCACATCGGTCGTCAAAATGTTTTTGTATTTTTTATATTTAAATATTTAAAAATGTAATTTATATGTTTATACAATGAATAAAGAAAATAATAATATAAACATATATAATTATACACCCAATGAAACACACCTAATAATTGATAATAATAATACTATTCAGCCCTCTTCCTCTCTCCTAAATTTTTGCGTGCTCGACAGGGTCCATATTGTATCTTTAACTTATTTTTACTATCTTTGTAACATATGGCATGCAATAAAAAATTGAGTATTGAGTATCGAGGGAAGCAGATAAGTGCAGGTTTCTTAAACTGAATCGAAGATCGTGTGAAAATCAATCTACACTCATGCACGTATAGAACATTTTAAAATCTTGAACTATCAACATAATTATATTATTAGCAGTTTAATATATATAAATTTTAACATAAATATCTTGTATATATTGAAAAATTAGTTTTTTTTTTCATCATATAACGGCAAAAGTCCACGTTCATGGTTCAGGCTGTTTTCTTAAGTTCTAGTTTTACCATTTCAAGTAAGAGAAGTTAAAATAAGTGTAAGAGTAGGACTCCCCCTAAGGGAAGGGACCCCCACGACCCTGTAGGGCTCGTCCCTGACTGGTCACCCTTCCACGAATGTATGGACTGACATGAAACAGAATGCCTTGTGCCGACTGAAAGGTAGGGCACAAGGTAGGAGGACAAAGAAACTTCGTCAATACAGAAGCTTTGAAATTCATGGGTATAAAGATTCGGGAAGATAAGTTTTTATAAGTGTTAGAGAACGCTTCCCCCTAAGGGGAAGGGACCGTGTCCCGCCATCCGCACGGCCCTGTAGGGCTCGTCCCAGACTGGTCACCCTTCCACGGATGTATGGACTGACATGAAACAAAATGCCTTGTCCCGACTGAAAGCTAGGGGGCATGGAGGAGATTTCGTTATTTAGGAAAAAGTTGGAAAACCATTGATAGGCCAGTCATTATTATCGAACATTAAAATCGCAAACTAACGGAAAGTTCTGATTTTTTATTTCTTTATTAGGACCACTAACAGTAGTGTACATACATTTTGCAGCTTTGAAAGACGTGTGCTACCTTTTGACACTCGAAAATCAACTTCTTTTTTATATACTCAACAAATTAGTCTGTCAAGAAACTACCGGGAAAAGATTAATAACAATACACAAAATGTTAGTTGTTGATCCAAATTTATTTTATCACCTTTAAAGTATGATCCTCCAGATTCAATACACTTAATAGATACATCAGCTAATAATACAAACATCAAAAAAAAAAAAACCTTTTTTCCGGAATTGAGTTCAGTTCTTTCCGCGAATTCTCCTTTATGTCTTCTACTGAATGAAAATGGGTGCCACAAAGCCGACTTACTGCAGATATGTTAACTCAAATTAACAAAATTTGGGTTAAGATAACTGGAAGAAATCGGCTGAAACCATATCTGGTGAATAAGGTGGTTGCTCGATGGTATTTGTTGAATGTTTGGTCAAAAATTCGTTCACAATGATGGCCTTGTGCGAAGGCACATTGTCGTGGCGCAAAATCCAAGAATTTTCTTTACACAAATCTGGCCTTTTTCGTCTAATTCGCTTTCTTAAACGCCGCATAACGCTCAAACGATATTTATTTACCGTTTGACCTTCCGGCAAGAATTTCGAATGCACAGCACAGATATGGTCAAAGAAAACAGTCAACATGACTTCGATTTTGGCGCGGTTTTTTCGGTTTCGGTTCAGTTGGAAGTCGCCACTAAGAAGCTTGTAGACCAGTGTGCATATCAAAATAGTAAACCCACGTCTCGTCACCAGCACCAATGCGTTGTTTCATGAATGTTGGGTCGGAATTGACTCGTTCTAGCCTTTCCTCAACGACTCTTAGCTATTGAGTTTTTGGATATAATTCAGGTCTTTTGGGACTAGCCGAGCGACAACATGTTTCATACCATAGTCATTATTTCAGATGGTGCGAATCGCCGCGTGAGACACAGAAAGTTCGACGGCTATCTCTCTCTAACTTGAATGAGGATTTTCCTTCACTTTTGTGATGTTAACTCAAGTTGCAGACGTTGATGGCCTACCAGAGCAAGGCAAATCTTCCATCACATCTGGACCGTTTTTGAACACTTTGTACCACTCATAAGCACATGTTTTAACATCAATTCACTTTAAGCATTTTCACTACAAATTTTAGTGACTCCGAACACGTATTAATAAGGAGAAAAAAGACCTAGTTTAAAAAAATAAAAATAAACTAGGTCTTACTTGGTATACTCAGGTTTCGCTTAGTTATTCGACAATCTGTAAAGCCTACTTAGTTGATAATATACGTTTAAGCTTAATATTTAGCAAACGGATCCCTGAAACTAAAAAAAAATGTTATCCTATAGCCACAATAATTGTAGATAGGCCAATAAATAGATAAATAAATAAAATCAAGAAAACAACCGTTCTAGACACACCCCACCCAGTGTTAGTATATTAAAGTATATAAACACACAACTTACCAACCAATGTTAGTACAACTAAAGTGTTAGATAGCTACCAATATAGCATATTATTTATCAAGGTGAATGCGTAGACGCAGCTTATTTTGTATTTTTGTAAATGGGCTTTTACAAATACTTTTACATGTCGACGTGTAAAAGTATTTGTGGACTAAATCTAACTTAGTATACTTAGCTTTTACTTAGTTAGTCAACAATCACTCGTCAACTTGTAAAGCCAACTTAGTTGTGATAGTTTTCCTTTTAAGTTCGTTATATACAGGTAATACAGTCGTGATTTTTTCACATATCTAAGGCAACTTGTCTGTATCCAGATAATACCCTTAATTTCGCAATTGGATCCCTGAATCTAACAAACATGCAACTTAGAAGGTAATGTTAGTACAACTGAAGTGTTACATTAAGAGCTACCAATGATGAATTTATCAAGGTGAATGCGTACAGGCTGTTATTGAAATCGTTATCCGCTGCTGTAAAAAACATACATATCTCGAAATACAGTCATTAAAATCACCATTACAAGTCAATTTAACAAAGTCTAGTTGACTACTATGGCACCCAAGAGCATAAATTAACTCGCGTAATACTATCTTGTATCCATAATAAATGAGTAAATTCAATTACTATATTTCAGTATTATAATTATTTTTTAAATCAAGTTTTATGAGCAATATTAAATTCATTTATTCAATTTAGGCTGAGAATGAGCACTTTTTGAACGTCAAAACGTTTACAAAAGACAGTCCCCCAAAACGCCATATATTTGATTGATTTATGCGAATCAATTCGTTTCCAGTACAATAAATAATGTAAAGGTTTGTTCATGGGGCCTGGTGACCTAACTTACACTTAAACTTAGTGTGGGCACCAGTCTTCCACCAATTAATTATCAAATTGTGTCGGTAGACTAATTAAATATTTTATTTGTAATTTGTAGTAAGAAAAAATAAATTAAGGTAAATTTGGTTACCTACAAGTTTAAATTGGCCCATACTTATCTTTTTATTGTGTTCACTGAGGAACTTGATTTTTATATACCTAATAGGGACTATAGACTTGAGCATCTTGTATAAATTTCAACTTCCTAGGCACACCCGTTCCTGGAAAAGTCGGTGGTGACACACGGACAGACAGACGAACAAACAGACGGACAAACAGACTGACAGACAGACGGACAGACAGACAGACAGACAGACAGACCGACAGACGGACGGATAGACAGACTGACAGACAGACGAACAGACAGACAGACAGACAGACAGACAGACAGACAGACAGACAGACAGACAGAAAGACCGACAGACAGACAGACAGACAGACAGAAAGACCGATAGACGGACTTACAGACAGACAGACAGACAGACAGACAGACGGACAGACAGGCAGACAGGCAGGCAGACAGACAGAAAAATATTTGTTCCGTACGGGAATCGAATCCACGCCACGTAGCGCAGCAGCCAATCTCTCAGCCACTGCGCCAACCGTGCCGTCTTTTGAGGCACGGAACCCTTAAAACGAATGTCATGTTTATTGAACAGTCTACCGGCAGACAGAAGGAGTGAAACGAATAAAATTAGTTTTTAAAATACATTATTTAGAAATGTGTTAAAGTGCTACCTAAAAGTAACAATTCGTTTTAAGTACGATGACCCCACAGTCAACCCATTACTATGGTTTTATGGTGTGAATATACCTAGTCTTGTCATAAATATTGTCATAATATTGCCATAAAAAATTTTTTTCATTGCAAATAATATTTATTACTTTTACAGTTTTTTGTTAGTTTAATACATAAATATATAACAATTTAAAATATAAAAAGCTTATTCGAAGTGGTCTCCATTGGCTGCAATACAGTCCTTTAAACGTTGACAATAGAAGCACGCACTCTTTCCATGGGAAAATTCTTCACTGCCAATCGTATGGATTATTTTAGGGACTCCAAATTATCATGGCGTTTAGAGCAAGCCATACTCTCTAAAACTGACCATAAATCATAATCCAGCGGATTAAGATCGGGACTAGACGACAGCCAGTTCACTTCCAACCAAGACTGCGTGGACCGAGCTTTATGACCCGGCGCCGAGTCTTGTTGGAAGGACCATACTTGGTTATTGAACATGGTGTTGTTAAGGGGCTTAACTACCTTCTCAAGAATTGTATCTTGATACACTTGTGCCGATGTTTCGATACCTTTTTCACAAAAATATGGCTCAATCACTCCTTCATAGCTAACACCCCACCAAAATACGGTCATTTTGTTTGTTAATGTTGCTCAATTGTATAAAAAATTCTCATCGGTATTTTTTTTTCTGTGACCTCCCTTTGCGTACCGCTTCAGTAGTTGTTTCGATTTAACCACCCTATCTTATTTAAATTATCAGTTAAAAAATGACCAGTGCGTTTCTTATAGGCTGCAAGTCCTAAGTCATCTTTTAAAATACGCGACATGGTTCCTGGTGCTATCTTCATCTCCCGAGATAAAATCTGTTGCTTTCGGCCAGGATTTCTTCGAATTCTTTCCCTTACTGCTTTGACCACCTTTTTCGTACGAACACTACGTGGACGGCCAGATCTTTTTCTGTTACAAGCAGAGGAGATCTTGTTGTACCTATTAATAGCCCGGAACACAAACATTTGAGTAATACCAAGCGAATGGAGAGTTTTAAAAATTGCATTTGGCTCCATACAAACTTTGTGTAGTGCAATCACAGCGATTCGGTTCTCTTTATCACCCCACTCCATTTTAATATCGCAAAATATTGTTCAATGTATTGGCGCCAAAATTAGAGAACTCAATGAACAATCGTATAAAAATGACAAATTCTAAATTCAAATGTAATATCTTTCTTATTTTTAACTGTAACAGTATTTATGGCCAGACTAAGTAAATATTAACTAAATAAAAAAATATAAATAAGGATTGTGCTCAAATGTCATGATTACATGAAATAGTCATTCAATTGCATAATTTGAACTTATAAAGTCGTATTAATGATGTCAATACGACTTTTTAAGTTTAAAGATACACAATAGGGATGTGTCCTAGGCAAAAATATATTAGGTCTATTTAGTCCGTCAGTAAGATTACCAAAAAATAATGGACACGTATTTTTTGCTTACTCAAATCAATAAAAAGTGACAATGACATAGCACATCAAAGTTCAGGAGAACTTGTGACGCCAATTTTACGTTAAAAGTGTAGCACAATTTCAACGCACTATATCGTCGTCATTTTTGGTTTACGTGGCAAAACAAAAAATACGTGTTCAGTATTTTTGAGAAATCCAACTTTCGGACCAAACAGAATTTTTAAGGACACTACCCTATTGTCAAGGTCACGAACAACTTATAGCAGGTTTTCAACAATTTACAAGCCTGAGAAAATTTGTATTCCGTCACATAGTGATCAACAAAGCGCGATTCAGTACAAAACAAGTAAATAATACCGAGCAGAAGACATGCCTTCACTACAGACTGCCCTAAGCATCTGTAGAAATATCTCGCTAGCTCGTGAACAGTAGGTCGTCATTATTGTATTTTAAGGCATACCGTTTATTTTAGCTTACGCAAATATCTTTAAAAGAAGGTTTGTTGTGCACATTTTTTAGGAAACGAACCGTCATAATCTTATTTTCTGTTTAGCAAACAAAAAACAAGCAAAAAACATACAACATTTGGCGTCGTATTTTCCAAATGTCTACGATTTTTTCCTGTTCTTTTATTTACTGCCACTATAACAACGTCCGTGACAGACAGACCATGTATTATGAGGATAAAAAAAAAATGATGAGGATCTAAACTTACTCTTGAATCTACCGGCAACTTCATTCAAGTGGAATTTTTTATACTATCTTATGTGATGAATTATTAAAAAAATAAAAGCTTAGTTTCATTATATTTTGAATGTAAGTATAGCTACAAAACGTGGAAGATAATTTATCGCTGTCATTTTTTTAAAACCTAAATAGGCCAAATAAGTACACAATTTTCTACATATCACATCACGGAGACTAGGTTATCTATGCATGTCTCCGCAACGTGTAGGTACTCAGAAACTGTTATATTATGAGGTAATGAAAACTTTTTATGAGTTTGTCTTAGAGTCAATAGACGAATTCTGCTATAATTGCTTCTTTGCTAAAACAATCCTTAACAACATCCTCACAAGTCTTAATATAGATATAGTCAAATTAAAACTCAAAAATTGTATTTTTTTTTTCCTTTTTTGATAAAAGTTCTGTTCAAGTTAATAATGAAATTCATATCTTATAATGAAGGAAGATTACGGAGATAATTCTACAAATGAATGAAAAATAAAAACAGAAAAAAAACAAAAACAATTGTATAGTAGTAGTCTAAATACACTAAAACCAACTCAAATACAGTTTTGATTACCTCATGAAACAATTACTGTGTACATATTTTCGAGACATAACTGGATTACATTGTTTAGATATAAATTGTATGGAAAATTATTTCTACCGGTTTACACCCGGTGCTAATTATAAACACCCACCAACAATCAGACAATCGGGTATTTACCAGTCGGCCATAGGCTTCGCGTTGTCTCGAAAAACTAAATGGGCACACGGACCCCATGGCCCTAGTGTTTCAACCCCAAACAGCTCAAACATATAACTTCCAATTAGGTTGTTATATTTTCCACTTTTTTGAGGGTAAATGTATTGTGCGAATATCAAGGATAAAAGATGTAGATATACAAGGTGTATATATACAAAATGATACCATGAGTTCAGTACATAATTCTGTACCCTCCAGCGTTAACTTAACTTTCGAATTTTTCTTCATTTTTCGTCTTTTTTCTGATGTTTTTTACGAAAAAAAGGCATGGGAACAACATCATATCTATCTAATCCAATGAGATTTTTTATCATAATTCACGTCTCTCATTAAAATATCATTGGCTTAGTTGGGTATCATGTTTATTTTTCAGTTTAAATTAAAAAGAACATCAGAACATAAACATATTTTGTTTTATTTATAATTTACACCAGACTAGGTTGTCCATAGAATGTTAGTAATACACATAATACAAAAACTAACTATAAAAATTATTCTATATGTAGGCGAATCCAATGCCTCAATATAGGACTCTCTACGGGAACCGCAATTACCCTCAAGTAGCCGTTGGGACTGTCTCTCACTCTGCGCATCAGCGACGCTGCTCTTTTTCTCATTATGGCATAATAGCCATCTACTTGTGCTTCTGCAAACATCGCTGATGCACTGCAGTAGCGAGGCAGTCCCATCAACATCCTGAAGGCATTGTTATACTGAACTCTCAGAGCGCTCACGATCCGCTGCGTGCAATTGGCCCACAGGCTGCAAGTATAAAATGGTTGGCAGTAGAACATAAAACGTCAGTAGAGCAGACGAAAAATTTCTACGCGGGGGGGGGTAAAGAATCGCGTAGTGAACTCATGATATACATGTTAAAATGGGTCCTGTCCATATGGACAGGACCCATTTTAACACGGCTCACACAGTTTCAATGAGATGTATATACATCTCATTGAAACTGAGTGAGCCGTATTCATAGAAGCAGTGACTAAAATGTGAAGGAAGAATCGAAGAAGAAGCAATCACTTTTAGTCTTTTGCTTTTAGTTTTTTGGTAACTTCTTACAAGCAATTATAGCCCTTGAATGCAACAGCAACTTAAAGAAGTGGCTGTTGTGATGACCTCTTCCTACCCTCCCAGTATAAGTACTGTTATACAGGCTGGACTGCACATTGACAGACATCCTGATGCCATGAGTTTAGTATATGATTCTGAGCAGTTCTAGCGATGACATTTTTCGTCGGCTTTCCCTAATTTCTACGATTTTTTTCTGATCGTTTTTTACTTTGAGCTGTACAAAATCATTATAACTATCTAACGGAACGAGCTTTTTAATTAAAGATGTGAATGACACATGTGTGTGTGTGTGTGTGCGTGTGCGAAAGTGTGTGTGTGTGTGTGTATTTGAGTGTGTGTGTGTGTCTGTGAATGTGTGTGTGTGGTGTATGCGTTGTGTGTGTGTGAATGTGTGTGAGTGTGTGTGATGTGTGTGTGATGTGAGCTGCGATGATGTGTGTGTGATGTGAGCTGCGATGATGTGTGTGTGATGTGAGCTGCGATTATGTGTGTGTGATGTGAAGTGCGATGATGTGTGTGTGATGTGAGCTGCGATGATGTGTGTGTGATGTGAGCTGCGATGATGTGTGTGTGATGTGAGCTGCAATGATGTGTGATGTAAGGTGCGATGATGTGTGTGTGATGTGAGGTGCGATGATGTGTATATGATGTGAGCTGCGATGATGTGTGTGTGATGTGAGCTGCGATGATGTGTGTGTGATGTGAGCTGCGATGTTGTGTGTGTGTGATGTGAGGTGCGATCATGTGTGTGTGATGTGAAGTGCGATGATGTGTGTCGTGTGATGTATTTTTACATTTCAAAGTAAATAATATCAGAAAAAAACATAAAAGAAAAAAGCCGACGAAAACTTTCCTCTCTAAGGGTTCCAGAATCGTGTACTGAACGCCTGGTATCAGGATGTGCGTCAGTGTCTCTCCCGTCCTGTATACAGGGGAGGTTGGGCAATCGGAACTCGCCACTAACCGAGCGGATAACAGCAACACTAGGTCGCTAATAGCCGCCGGTGTGAGTCAGAGCGTGGTACTTCCCCGGTCGAGCCAGCCCACTACGCGCTGTACTCAAGTACTAGGACGTACTTTAGTACAACATGGCTCTCCCACTATAACAACGTCCGTGACAGACAGACAATGTTCCATGAGGTTTTAAAAAATAATTAGGAAATCTAAAGTATTACTAACGTAACGTTTATTTTAATACTAGATGTTATCCGAAAGATCTTCCGCGTGGAATTTTATATACTTCCTTATTTGAATCGGGTTTTAATTCTTTGAGAATATGATAAAAACATGTAGATGAATAACTTATTGACACCTTTATAACTTATTGAAACGGACCGCGGCAAATTCAGTGAAGTATTATATTTGAAGACCTTTCTGTCAAACGTAGAAGCTAAAACTTTTTAGATTTTTGCTTTCCTGAACGAGAGGAAGAGGGTACAAATTGAGCTTGGGGTCACTTTTTACAAGCAATTATAGCCCTTGAATGCAAGAGCAACTTAAAATAAGTTGCTGATGCGATTTAACCTCTTCCTACCCTCCCCAAATATATGTAACACAGACTGCAAGGGACATCGTCGTACTTCTTGATACCATGAGTTCAGTACATGATTCTGTGTCCCCCAGCATTAAAATTTTTCGTCGGCTTTTCCTAATTTCTACGATTTATATCTGATATTTTTTACTTTAAACTGTACAAAATCTTTATTTCTATCTAACACGATTATTACAGGGAACGGTAGTTTTACCACTCATTTTCGAAGCTCCCGGAAAACTTTTCAGGTAACACTATTTTTTGACCAAATTACTGTACTAAATAAGATTTTTTATGAAACAAGTGAATAATTTACTTTTTAATTAAGTAAACAAATATCAGAATAAAACAAAATTTAAGAAAAACCGACAAAAACTTTCTACTCTAGGGTTTCCAGAATCGTGTACTGAACGCCTGGTATCAGGATGTGCGTCAATGTCCCTTCCACCCTATTGTATAAGGGGAGGTTGGGCAATCGGAACTCGCCGCTAACCGAGCGGATAACAGCAACACTAGGTCGCTAATAGCCGCCGGTGTGAGTGAGAGCGTGGTACTTCCCCGGTCGAGCCAGCCCACTAAGCGCTGTACTCAAGTACTAGGACGTACTTTAGTACAACATGGCTCTCCCACTATAACAACGTCCGTGAAAAACAAAAAGGTAAAGAAGGATAAAGATTCTGTCTAAGTTAATAATGAAAGGCTAAAACGTCCACCATTCATATCCTATACTGAAGGAAGATTACGATTAATGACAGAAACAATTTTAGGAGTCGTCGAAATACAATAAAACCAACTCAAGTACGTCCGTGAAATTAACAATGTACTACGAGGATAAAAAAAATATATAGTGTTGCTGGGGAGTTTGTTCCGCCAATTCTTCCCAGCAAAAACACTAGGAAGTGGTGAAGGGTGGGCGTTTTAGGGGACAGTCTTTTGTAAACTTTTTTTTTGACATTCAAAAAGTGCTGATTCTGAGCCTAATCTGAATAAAATAATTTTGATTTTGATTTTTCCGACCCCAAAAAATACTAAAATGTGTAAAATAAATAATGAAAATCGCATCGCGAGACGTTGGGCTTTGCGCACGCATTTGTGCCTTACGTATCGAGTGACACAAGGTTTTCTACGAATACCCACGTTAATATTTTTGTTAAAATGGACGAGGATTTAAGTGGTGAAGATTTAAGTGACTCAGAGATTTTAAAGAAATGTGAACAACAATTAAGTGTGATGGGAAATATGGAATTTGGAATTCAGGAAGATAAGTTAAAATTAGTGTAAGAGAAGGCTTCCCCCAAAGGGGAAGGGACCGTGCCCCGCCATCCGCACGGCCCTGTAGGGCTCGTCCCAGACTGGTCACCCTTCCACGAAATATACTGCATTGTCCCGACTGAAAGGTAGGGGACAAGGTGGAAGGACAAAGATCCTTCGTCAAGAAAGAAGCATTGAAGTGAATGAAGCTTAAGAAAGGGAAATCTTTTGATTGTGAAACTTATTTGGCGACATTTGTGGTGGTGGAACGTGAGTTTAGCGAAAATATAATTTGTTACTTATTATTAAGGAAAATAAAATGTATATATCTATATAAATATTATAAAGAAGTAAAATTTTGTATGTAAGTTTGTATGTACTGGGTAGTCTCCGGACTCCGAACTCGTTATGGCCATTGGAAATTTTGATAATTGGAAATTATGACCATTGGACATTTTGGGTATTTGGACATTTTGACACCGTTGACATTTTGAGAATTGGACATTTTGCCCCTGAACGAATTAAATTATGTTTATATGATGCAAATTAGCCAAGTTATCGCAATGTTAGTCTTGGAAGTCGGAAAGAAATATATATAAAAACTGAATTATTTGCATGCACTGCCTTAATAGTTACACATAATTGCTTTCGTTCAAACCGCTCGCGCATAGAACATGGGTTGCGAACGTGTTAGCTTAGCCTGACCTCTAGTTGGCGCTGTGCAAACACCTACTTTTCTGAATCGCGGTGTTAAAAAATTTATCGGATTGATGACGCTCTCCATATATCATTCCCCTTTCGTCATAGTGATGAAAAGTTCTGAATGTATAAGTAATACTATTTTTTTTTAAGTTTCAGAATAAGTCTTTGAATTTCAAAATTGAGAAGCTGGTGTGTCAGTGCGTCGTTACAGCCCCACGGAAAATTAAATGTTCAGCTACGATAAGCGAGGTCAGTCTGTGGATGGGAGACTGTTCGTTACATATCGAGACTCCTCCGTGCCGCGGAAAGCACTTTAAGCCGTTGGTCAGGGCTGTTATTTGTTCATCTTAGAAGTAATTACGGGTAAGCCTGAAAAGCAGCCTTACAAAGGGGTATCGCGATGTCCAGTAACTGGGTTTTGGAAGTGAGATAAGCAATCGCTCTATGTTAAATACTGGTATTCAGCTGCATCCGGATAGATGTTTTGAAAAGGCTAGGCAGACGAGTCGTTCAATTTAATTCGTTGTTAAAATGTTGTTCTCTTCTCTTCGTAAATTCGTAATTCTGTCTGTTTTATGTATTGTTTTATGTGTTGTTTATAATTAATCTCAAGTATACTCAAGTTGCAATAAAAATCGAGTTGTTTTGAAGTAATTTATAACAGAAAAAAGAAAAGAAAATATATAACATAAAAGTTATTAGAGTTAAAATTATTGGAGGTCGTTCTATTTCATTCTACCGGATGCAATTTAAAAAAGAGGAAAGATTTTATTATTTCTTTGCTATGGATAAACTTAAAAACTATTTTAAGAACCCAAAAGCTACATTATCAGCGTGTAACATGGGCTATATTTTATTTTCAACGGCGGAGGAGATGTAAAAGTTGGAAGGGAAAAGTACGAAATCCACGCGGACGAAATCGCGGGCGAAGTGCTAGTGATATACATATATAATACCTATTTTGCGTAACAAATTAAATAGCAACAGTTTTGCAATTGCAATATAGCCGATAGTATCGGTAACGGTATCAGTTTTGGCTATCGGTAACTAACCACGAGAGATTGCATGAATTAAAAATTAAAATATAATATGTGGATAAGGAAACTCATAACCACGGGACAAAATTATGGCCAGCTTTGATCCAAAAGACGTAACTTTATTCAATGTTAAGAGAGAGAATGTTTAAAGGTACAAGTGGGATGCACTTGTAGCTATAAATTTTCTCTCTTCAGACCCTAGAAATCGATGATCGGGATGATGAATAGAGATGTAACCGACAATATCGCGGACAATGAACGAACTGAAAAAAAAATGAAATTAATAGTTGTTTTGTTGTACTCAGAATATTTAAATGTACAATGAAGTAAGTTACCACCTCATAATAACCTAATTAATCACTGCGAAACCTCACACTGATTACACTAAAGGACACTTACACACATGTATGTAATGAAAATAATTAGTGCAGTTTAGAATGATTTTCCTTAACCGTTTAAACAAAGGTCTGTTTTTGTTTTTAAATGTCATTTTATGATCATGCCCCAAGCCCTTTTAAATTTAAGAAAAATTGTTTTTGAAATTGTTTGGTAGATTTTTAATTCAACCGAAGAAACAAAAACAAGTAAATTACTTCCACAACAAAATTAAAAATAATGAAAAATAACCCCAAATATAGAATCGCAACAATTTATAATAAATTACTGCACTAGATGATTACAATGAGATAACAATAGTATAAATCTATTCTATGGAAAACTAAGATTAAATAAATAAATATTACTGGACAATCCACACAGCATCATCTAGCCCCACGCTAAGCAGAGCTTGTGTTATGGGTACTAGTTGACTGATATACTTAATACAATACATTACTGAGATAGATATTTTTACTATACATAGGAAATACACGGATCACCCGGAACAAATAGTTCTAGATCGTACAAACATTTGTCCCAAGGCGGGAATCGAACCCGCAATCGCTCGCGTCACAGGCGGGCCTTGGCCCGCCGCGCCACATCGGACGTCAAATTCGTCGATTTCTTTTAATAGAGAAATGTTATTACACACTGGACGAATACATGACGGATATAACTTAGTAGATATAGGCTGTACATAATTCAGTTTTTTTTAATACGGCCTGATCAAAGACATATATATTACATATTACAGTGACATTAAATCGAATTTAATATATTTTGTATTGTAAAATAAAATATCATAATACAATTTAATCAATAACTTGACATGACATGATTGTAACCATGTGCTCATTACCTAATCTATAATATTATTTTATTGCTATGTATAATAAAAAATATCTATCTATGTCATGTATTGTATTAAGTATATCAGTCATCTAGTACCCATAACACAAGCTCTGCTTAGTTGGGGCTAGATAATGCTGTGTGGATTGTCCAGCATTATTTATTCATTTATTTCTATTTTCTGTTTTCTTATCAGCTACCTAATACTGTCATATAATCTGAGTAAAGATGACTTTATGTTTCTTATTGTGTCTTGTTTATTAATTGCTGTTAACTGGACATCAAGATCACAACACATGTTTATATATGTTTTTTTATATATTTCTGTAATATATTGTATGATGAGAATGTCATCATGGCCCAGTGTTTTAGGCTTCGCCTCTTGTGCACGGGGTTATAAGTAAGCCAAGTACTAATATGCCTTTTTTTAATTCATATGTATTTTCTAAGTTTATCTTGGACATCACTGATATTGGTGAAGGAAAACTGGATTTATAATTAATATAAGTCTGAAATCGCCAACAGTCTTAAGCAAGGTGATCAAATGCTCGTGCCTTTTATGTATGAGATGAGGCCTTTGCCCAGCAATGGGACAGCAACTGGCTGATATTATTATTTTAATATATTGTATTGTGCTTTCCGAAACATAATATCAAGTTTTGACTCAATTCGGGAATTCACAAAACTTTTTAATCTAAATTTTTAATTGGAGTTTTTATCCCAATGGATACGCCAACTCCATCATGCCTTATACAAACTACATAACACCCAACAATGCTTTTATTATAATTAGACTTAAGTAGGAGGAGAATCTTAATCGATGTGGTACACCAACTCGCAAAACTTTTTTGCTACGTCTGACTTTGGTTGTGCTAAAATAGATTGAATCAGACCAACCTGTGAAATATTTAAATTAAATTCATCGATTAAAATTCTCCTTTCCACTTGGTTCTTGACACAATCCATCAGCAAATTATGAACATCCTCAAGTACATTGCATGTGTTGCAGTTGGGGGAACTTACTTTCTTCATGAGGAATGCGAACTTTGCCGATGGATAGTGTCCTGACCGTAATCTTACAGCTAACTTAACGTAACATCTACTTAACCTGCTATTGTCAAACCAGGGAACTTTAGGAAGCTGATTTTGCACTGTTTTATACCATATTCCTTTGTCTACTGACTTAATGTTAAAATGTTGTTTCCAGTTGTTGAAACTTTTTATTTTAAATTTTGGTACATATTCTACATAATCTGGTATGAAATTCACCTCGACTCCTTCCGTCGCCGCTAATTTAGATAAACAATCAGCTTCTTCATTCCCCCGTAGACCGACATGCGCTGGAACCCATTGCAACTTCAACTCTAAGCCATTTAAAATAAACTTATAAATAAGTTTTAAAATTTCGTAAGCTATCGATGTACCTCTGAAGCCAGAGGCGCATCGAGCTACGTGATGCAGTCCACTTTTGCTATCCGTAAATATAACAACTTTATCAATTTTTTTCTCTTTTGCATAGGACAAGGCTTGTAAAATTGCAATGAGTTCCAGAGTCATGATAGAAACAACTGACATTATTTTAAAACCTGCTCGATGGTTACAACTTGGATCGTAAAACGCTGCACCCAATCCATGAGAGCTCTTAGACCCATCGGAATACAATTTCTTCCATCCCCTATAATTAAGATTTAATTCTCTTACAACTTCATCAACTAAAGTATTAGGCTCGTATCTTGATTTAGCTAGTGATATACATTTCAAACTCATAACTATACATTTATGAAAATCAACAGCTGATAACCAAATATCGAAAGTAAACATTGTAAGAATATCTATAGAAACACCTTCGGTCTGATTTACATCCTCGATTGTTTGTGTGAGTAAAGGCTTCTTTTTATTGATCCTGTAACTAATTTGCGTAAGAGCCCTCATTTCAGAAATTAATTTAGTAGTACAATTATTTGACCAGGTACTGATTTTTAATAAATACTTATAGGCTAGATATTGTCTTCTGATAAATAAAGGGGCAATGTGTAACTCGCTCTCCATGACGTGGATTGGAGTACTTTTGATAAATCCGCCTACTACCCTCAGGGCTTGATTCTGAATTTTATCAAGTTTGCAAATATGGGTTTTAGCACTACTATCGTATAAAACTGATCCATAATCAATACGGCTTCTAATTAAGGACATGTATAATCTTCGTAAATGTATCATGTGTACTCCCCAAGACCTTCCTGCTAATAATTTAAATATATTTAAGAGTTTTGAGCATTTGCTGACCACTTCATTAATGTGTTTTCGCCAGTTTAAACTCCTGTCTAGCCATATACCTAAATACTTTATATTTTCAGAATAGACTAAAGGCTTATCTGCCCTTAGAACGGGTAGATTTTTCCTACGCCCCCTACTGAAAAGACAGTATTGTGTCTTATTTGCCGATAGCACCAACCCTAGTTTGCTTAATAGTTCCACAACTAAGTTTAAGCTATTTTGAACATATCGCTCACACAATGTAATGTCCTTATTACTGACGTATATGACAAAATCATCCGCGTATTGTAGAACTGACACCTCTTTGAGCCTATGACATATTTTGTAGGTAATCAAGTTAAAAAGTAGCGGAGAGAGCGGGTCTCCTTGTGCTAGACCTTTATTTGTGAACCTGCTTATTACATTACCGTCATACAACTTTATCTTCAAATGTCGCTCATTGAGAAATCTCCACAGGTATTCACAAAGTTTGGAACCGACTCCTAGACTATCCAGCACATTGGAAGCTGCATCTATTGAAACATTGTTATAAGCGTTCTCTATATCTAAGAAACAAGCTAATGTTGGAATATTTTTGGAAAATCCAATTTGGATATAGGTAACTATCCGGGTCAAACAGTCCAAACACGACTGTGATTTTCTGAAACCAACTGTGAACGGAGACAGTATCTTTTCCTTTTCAGTATACCATTCTAAACGTTTAAAGATCATTAAATGTAAAGTTTTACAAATGCACGAAATTAAAGATATGGGTCTTAATTTTACTTCTTCATTATTATTGCTACTTCTTTTGGGAATAGGGACTATTTGAACGTTTCGCCACTGAGAAGGGATAACACCGTATTGATAAATGTTATTAAATAAATTAAGCAAATATTGTTTAGCTATGTTCGGCAAATAATACAGCATTGTATATGATATATTGTCCTCGCCCGGGGAAGAATCCTTTTTTTTTCAAACGCTGTTTAACTCGTGTATTGAGAACTTAGATTCAAGCAGTTCATTTTTCGACGTGAAGTCTGGTTCTTTGTTAGACGCATAATCTGCAGTAAGAGAACATAATAAACTGTGAGATTTCTCAATGGACGGATATACTTTTGGCTGTTTAAAACCCTTGACCCATTTCAGACGCTGCCAGATATAAGAAGCTGAAACTTTTTCATCAAAAGAATCGCAGAACTTGTGCCAGGCATCGGATTTTGCTTTTCGAATTAATGCCTGAGATTTAACTGTTAAACATTCTAATTTTGTAAGATTATCAGGCGTCGGATTTTGCCTGAAGTTAGCTAAAGCCAACCTTCTCTGTGCGACTATTTTGGACAAATCAGGACTCCAATATCTTTAGGTTTGAATTTTTTATCGGGTCTGTTATTTATTTTAATTATCGGTATATGTTTATCGGCCGCAATATTTATTATATCAACAAAATTATCATAGTTCTCTTGTATATTTTTGTCATAGTCATAATTAAAGGTAGGATTTTCTGAAATAAATTGTGAATACTTATCCCATTCTGCACGTTTATAATTGCGTTTTTTAATGTGTCTGAAATCATTTACGATATTAATTGCCAGCTTGATTATTAGGTGATCGCTCCCTAGATTTTCATTTAAGACTTTCCAGAAAAACTTAATCGCTACATCAGAGGAAACAAACGAAATATCGGGCGAAGTTTGTTGCAAGTGCCTGTTTACCAGTTTGACGCGCGTAAAGGCACCGTTATTTAGAGATATGAAACCGTATTCTAAAGAGGAATCCATGATTTGGGAACCCCGTACATCTGATTTAACTGACCAGTTGGTGTGGTGCCCGTTAAAATCTCCAGCAATCAATGTTTTCGATGAAAAATGTGAAAAAATATCGTCCCAATCACAACCTTGAGTTTGTATACTAGATGGACAATATATAGACGCCACATACTCTAAGTCCTTGCAGTTAATTAACTTTACACAAACTACCTCAATGCCTGTATTATTTACTACAAAAGGCTCTAAGTAGGACTGTATCGACTTATGAACAATAATTGCGACGCCACCGTATGAATCATCTCTGTCTTTTCTGTAGATGTTATAACTATTAATATTTATGTAGGTCTCAATATCTAGCCAGGTTTCGCTAATAATAGCAATGTGTATAGTTTCACGTGCTAAAAGGTCTGTAAATGCCACTAATTTGGGGCGAAGGCTTTGAGCATTCCACTGAACTATGTTAAGCGTAATATGACTAGTTGTACTATCCATTAGCAAAAATCGAAAAACTTAATACATTGTTAAAAACATATACGCCAATACTTTTTCTTCCAATTTGTTTTCCGACGTCATTATCTGCTTAATTTTGATCCAGAACTGCTTAAATTCAAACTTGTTCTTTCTGTGCTCGTTTCGCTTCCTATTTTCCTCTGTATTCTGCGTATCCTGATCTTGAACTTTCATATTAAATTCTTCTAAACTCTCTACGTTTACCAGTCTTTTTGACACGTTTTTAGCTTTGCCAATCGAATTTTGAACTGGTTTTCTACTGAGACTTCTTATATATTGTTCAGAGGTTGTCTGAAATGCTTCTTCCTTTTCCTGGATAACGGTGTCCGAGGTGCCTCCTGATGACCCTTGCTGATGTACTGAACTTTCCTTGACCACACTGCTGTAGGTACCTTTTTCGTTCATAGCATCTACTGAGGTGCTGTTAGCTGCTGATATTGTACCCTCTCGAGTTGATTTATTCTTATTTATTTTCATTTCAGTGTACTTTTGTAGGGCCTTTTTATACGTAACCTGTTCGTTACTCATAATGTTTCTTATTTTTTTTTCTTTAATAAAAAAAGGTACTCCATGAATAACGTTTAATTCATGTGTAAATTGGCAGCGAAATCCCATTTCTTCAAATTTTTTGCATTGTACCATTAATAAGGCATCTTGTTTCTTAAAAAATGATATAATTTCTTTGTTTATGTTTTTATATTTAATATGGTCAATACCGGTAATGTTTTGCGATCTTAACAGCTTAGCCATCGCTATTTGTTTAGGCAAACTTTCTAGAGCCGTAATGCAAACTTGGTGATTTTCCATAATTTCTCCTTCATCGTTCTTTTTTTCCACATCTACCCTCACATTTGTTTGTGTATCCAAAGAATCACTCCTTATAAGTCGTTTCGGTTTCCTTCGAGTAACCGTAATAAAACCTTCTTCATCGCTCTTTAGTCCTTCTCCTTCACTACTTTCATCTCTATTTTTTCTTTTAGCCGCCTTGTTTTCCAAACTTTCACTTCTCGTTGTTATTCTATTCTCATCAACTAATAACCTATGTTCTCGTTCTACGTTCTCTAAACACTCCGAATCACTCATGTCTTCCTCACTCTTATTCCCCTCCATCTTGAAGTCGGGACTTCAAATGGAGAGAGAAAATAAAAACCGTTAGTCGTTGCGACACTAGGTAAATGTAAGTGTACGTGTCAACTGTACGACCGCTCGCGCGCAACTGGGGAATTCACAAAACTTAACCAACGTGCTTTGCGAAAGTATCTTGGGGTCCATGAGCAAATTAAACTACCTCAAACTGTCAAATTTTCTCAATTGAACCTTATTGAAAATCTATCAAAAATCATTGACATATTGGGGGTGCTTGATGTGCTGGCCTCTGTACAAAAACCGACATTATTATTGTAAAATATGTGATGAGCAGTCCCAATAAACAAACAATAATAATAATTTTTTAATTCATTTTTGAGTTTTATATTGAAAAAATAGTTTTTTTTATCATAAAACGGCAACAGTCGACGTTAAGGTTCAGGCAGTTTACTTAAGTTCTTATTTTGCCATTTCAAGGAATAGAAGTTAAATAAGTGTAAGAGTAGGACTCCCCCTAAGGGGAAGGGACACCCCATCCGCACTGCCCTGCAGGGCTCGTCCCTGACTGGTCACCCTTCCACAAATGTATGGATGACATGAAACAGAATGCCGTCCCGACTGAAGGGTAGTGGACAAGGTGGGAGGACAAAGATACTCCGTCAATATAGAAGCTTTGAAATTTATGGCATTAATCTTCAGGAAGAGAATTAAAATTAGAGAAGGCTTCCCCATAAGGGGAAGGGACCGTGCCCCGCCATCCGCACGGCCCTGTAGGGCTCGACCCTGACTGGCCACCCTTCCACGAATGTATGGACTGACATCAAATAGAATGCCTTGTCCCGACTGTAAGGTAAGGGACAAGGTGGGAGGACACAGAAACTACTTCTATACAGAAGCTATTAAATTCATGGGTAAAGAGATTCAGGAAGATAAGTTAAAAAAAGCGTTAGAGAAGGCTTCCCCCTAAGGGGAAGGGACCGTGCCCCGCCATCTGCACGGCCCTGTAGGGCTCGACCCTGACTGGCCACCCTTCCACGAATGTATGGACTGACATGAAATAGAATGCCTTGTCCCGACTGTAAGGTAAGGGACAAGGTGGGAGGATAAAGAAACTATTTCTATACAGAAGCTTTTAAATTCATGGGTATAGAGATTCAGGAAGATAAGTTAAAAATAGCGTTAGAGAACGCTTCCCCCTAAGGGGAAGGGACCGTGCCCCGCCATCCGCACGGCCCTGTAGGGCTCGTCCCAGACTGGTCACCCTTCCACGAATATATGGATTCCCACGAAATATACTGCATTGTCCCGACTCAAAGATAAGGGACAAGGTGGGAGGATAAAGAAACTATTTCTATACAGAAGCTTTTAAATTCATGGGTATAGAGATTCAGGAAGATAAGATAACAATAGTGTTAGAAAACGCTTCCCCCTAAGGGGAAGGGACCGTGCCCCGCCATCCGCACGGACCTGTAGGGCTCGTCCCTGACTGGTCACCCTTCCACGATGGTATGGATTGACATGAAACAAAATGCCTTGTCCCGACTGAAAGGTAGGGGACAAGGTGGGAGGACAAAGATACTTCGTCAAGAAAGAAGCTTTGAAGTATATGAAGCTTAATAAAGGGAAATCTTTTGATTGTGAACTTATTGTGAACTTATTTGGCGACATTTGTGGTGGTAGAACGTGAGTTTAGCGAAAATATAATTTGTTACCCACTATTAAATTACAATAAATTGTATATATCTATACAAATATTATTAAGAGGTAAAATTTTGTATGTAAGTTTGTATGTACTGGGTAGTCTCCAGACTCCGAACTCATTATGGCCATTGGAAATTTTGAAAATAGGTCATTATGACCATTGGACATTTTGGGTATTTGGACATTTTGACACCGTTGGATATTTGGAGAATTAGACATTTTGGGTACTTGGACATTTTGACACCGTTGGACATTTTGAGAATTGGACATTTTGCCCCTGAACGAATTAAATTATGTTTATATGATGCATTTTAGCCAAGTACATCCATAGGGGTTAGTAAAAAAAAATATATCTTAAAATAATCATTTATATTTTATCATTTACAGAGCTTTTATGTAAAAAAAAAGTGTTTTTCACCTATTTTTGGATGAGTATTTAAAGAACAAAGTATTAATCCTTATCAAAATAATTATATTTTATTATTACAAAGACATCATAAAAATAAGATTTGCCTTTTACAGTATGCCAATTTGTCATACAGTTTCGGAGATAATTTAAAATTACTAAACCACATAATTGCTTTCGTTCAAACCGCTCGCGCATAGAACATGGGTTGCGAACGTGTTAGCTAAGCCTGAAGTTCAGCATCAGGCTATACTAGTCCACTGCTGGACATAGCCCTCTCCTAATGAGCGCCATAGCGCCCTCTCTTCAGCTTGCCGCATCCAGCATCTGCCTGCAGTCTTTCGCAGATCGTCATCCCACCTGGTCAGAGGGCGTCCTACACTACGTTTGCCGAGTCGCGGTCTCCACTCAAGAACACGTTTACCCCAGCGGTTGTCGGTTCTTCGCGAGATATGGCCAGCCCACTGCCACTTCAGCTTGCTAATTCTTTGAGCTATGTCGGTAACTTTGGTCTTTTGGAACTCTAGTTGGCGCTATGCAAACACCTACTTTTCTGAATAGCGGTGTTAAGAAGTTTATCGGATTGATGACGCTCTCCATATATCATTCCCCTTTTGTCATAGTGATGAAAAGTTCTGAATGTATAAGTAATACTATTTTTTTTAAGTTTCAGAATAAGTCTTTGAATTTCAAAGTTGAGAAGCTGGTGTGCCAGTGCGTCGTTACAGCCCCACGGAAAATTAAATGTTCAGTTACGATAAGCGAGGTCAGTCTGTGGATGAGAGACTGTTCGTTACATATCGAGACTCCTCCGTGCCGCGGAAAGCACTTTAAGCCGTTGGTCAGGGCTGTTATTTGTTCATCTTAGAAGTAGTTACGGGTAAGCCTGAAAAGCAGCCTTACAAAGGGGTATCGCGATGTCCAGTAACTAGGTTGTGGAAGTCAGATAAGCAATCGCTCTATGTTAATTACTGGTATTCAGCTGCATCCGGATAGATATTTTGAAACGGCAAGGCAGACGAGTCGTTCAATTTTTTTTTTTTTATGTATTGCTGTTTATAAATTTAATAATCTCAAGTATACTCAAGTTGCAATAAAAATCGAGTTGTTTTGAAGTAATTTATAACAGAAAAAAGAAAAGAAAATATATAACATAAAAGTTATTAGAGTTAAAATTATTGGATGTCGTTCTATTTCATTCTACCGGATGCAATATAAAAAAGAGGAAAGATTTTATTATTTCTTTGCTATGGATAAACTTAAAAACTATTTTAAGAACCCAAAAGCTACATTATCAGCGTGTAACATGGGCTATATTTTATTTTCAACGGCGGAGGAGATGTAAAAGTTGGAAGGGAAAAGTACGAAATCCACGCGGACGAAATCGCGGGCGAAGTGCTAGTGATATACATATATAATACCTATTTTGCGTAACAAATTAAATAGCAACAATTTTGCAATTGCAATATAGCCGATAGTATCGGTAACGGTATCAGTTTTGCTTATCGGTAACTAACCACGAGAGATTGCATGAATTAAAAATTAAAATATATAATGACAAAATTATGGCAAGCTTTGATCCACCAGACATAACTTTGTTCAGTGTTTAGACAGAGAATCTTTATAGGTACAAATTGGCAACACTTGTAGTTATAAGTTTTCTCTCTCCTGACCCAAGAAATGACATAAAATAGTTGTTGACTTCATCTGTATCCGCGGTAAACAACAAAAACGCGTACGAAGAACAACCTGAAAAAATAATGAAATTAATAGTTGTGTTATTGTATTCAGAATATTTAAATGAACAATGAAGTAACTTACCACCTCATAATTACCTTATTAATCACTGAGAAACCTCACACTGATTACACTAAAGGACACTTACACATATGTATGTAATGAAAATAATTAGTGCAGTTTAGAATGTTTTTCCTGAACCGTTTAAACAAAGGTATGTTTTTGTTTTTAAATGTCATTTTATGATCATGCCCCAAGCCCTTTTAAATTTAAGAAAAATTGTTTTTGAAATTGTTTGGTAGATTTTTAATTCAACCGAAGTTACTGCATTAGATGATTACAATGAGATGACGATACTATAAATCTATTCTATGGCAAACTAAGATTAAATAAATAAATATTACTGGACAATCCACACAGCATCATCTAGCCCCACGCTAAGCAGAGCTTGTATTATGGGTACTAGTTGACTGATATACTTAATACAATACATTACTGAGATAGATATTTTTACTATACATAGGAAATACACAGATCACCCGGAACAAATAGTTCTAGATCGTACAAACATTTGTCCCAAGGCGGGAATCGAACACGCAATCTCTCGCGTCACAGGCTGGAAAATCCACACAGCATCATCTAGCCCCAAGCTAAACAGAGCTTGTATAATGGGTACTAGATGACTGATATACTTAATACAATACATTACATAGATGGATATTTTTATTATTCATAGGAAATACCCAGATCACACGGAACAAATATTTGTAGATCGTACAAACATTTGTCCCAAGGCGGGAATCGAACCCACAACCTCTTGCGTCGCAGGCGGACCTTGGCCCGTCGCGCCATATCGGACGTCAAATTCGTCGATTTCTTTTAATAGAGAAATGTTATTACACACTGGACGAATACACGACGGATATAACTTAGTAGATGTAGGCTGTTCATAATTCAGTTTTTTTTAATACGGCCTGATCAAAGACATATATATTACATATTACAGTGACATTTAATCGAATTTCGACGACCGATGTGGCGCGGCGGGCGAAGGTCCGTCTGCGACGCAAGAGGTTGCGGGTTCGATTCCCGCCTTGGGACAAATGTTTGTACGATCTACAAATATTTGTTCCGGGTGTTCTGGGTATTTTCTATATATATAATAAAAATATCTATCTATGTAATGTACTGTATTAAGTATATCAGTCATCTAGTACCCATAACACAAGCTCTGCTTAGCTTGGGGCTAGATGATGCTGTGTGGATTGTCCAGCAATATTTATTTATTATTTAATATATTTTGAATCGTAAAATAAAATACCATAATACAATTTAATCAATAACTTGACAAGACATGATTGTAACCATGTGCTCATTACCTAATCTATAATATTATTAGTATAGTATATCTATAATATTATTAATTAGTAATCTATAATATTATTAGTATAGTAAAAAATATCTATCTATGTCATGTATTGTATTAAGTATATCAGTCATCTGGTACCCATAACACAAGCTCTGCTTAGTTGGGGCTAGATGATGCTGTGTGGTTTGTCCAGCATTATTTATTCATTTATTTATATTTTCTGTTTTCTTATTACCTACCTAATACTGTCATATAATCTGAGTAAAGATGACTTTATGTTTCTTATTGTGTCTTGTTTATTAATTGCTGTTAACTGGACATCAAGATCACAACAAGACATGTTTATATATGTTTTTTTATATATTTCTGTAATATATTGTATGATGAAAATGTCATCATGGCCCAGTGTTTTAGGCTTCGCCTCTTGTGCACGGGGTTATAAGTAAGCCAAGTACTAATATGCCTTTTTTATTCATATGTATTTTCTAAGTTTATCTTGGACATCACTGATATTGGTGAAGGAAAACATCGCGAGGAAAACTGGATTTATAATTAATATAAGTCTGAAATCGCCAACCGTCTTAAGCAAGGTGATCAAATGCTCGTGCCTTTTATGTATGAGATGAGGCCTTTGCCCAGCAATGGGACAGCAACTGGCTGATATTATTATTTTAATATATTGTATTGTGCTTTCCGAAACATAATAACAAGTTTTGACTCAATTCGGGAATTCACAAAACTTAACCAACTTGCTTTGCAAAAGTACTTTGTGGTCCATGAGCACATTAAACTACCATAAACTGTCAAATATTCGCAATTGAACATGGACCTTATCGAAAATCTATCAAAAATAATTGACAGATTGGGGGAGCTTGATGTGCAAAAACCGACAATATTATTGTTAAATATGTGATGAGCAGTGCAAATAAACAAACAATAATAATAAAATTTATATTCATTTTTTAGTTTCATACAAAATTACTGACTTGCGTAAAGTAAATTAAGAAACAGAAGAATAAGTGACTACCGTTGGAATTGCATGAAAAACCCTTATAATTAAACGTAAGGTAACGTTAAGGGATAAAGATCAACTTCTATTTCTAAGAATACTTCTGTCATGAAATGATAATTACCTATTCATAAGGAATAATAATAATAATAATAATATATGAGAAAGAAAAACAGATTAAATATCTTGACTTAGCACACGAGGTTGTCGACATGTGGAATGTGGACTCGGCTGTCATTGTGCCGATCGTCGTAACGGCCAATGGCCTGCTGGCCAAAAGCCTCGACGACCATCTGTCGAGGCTTTCGTTACACGGTTGGATCCAAGGCCTGATACAGAAGGCAGTACTCCTCGATACGGCTCGCATTGTGAGGAGGTTCCTGTCTCTGCAACCCTAACCGCCGGTAGCTTGGACCCTGCTTCCGCCATCGGTGGACTACTATTTTTTATATTTTTAAATAAAAATAAATATTGCTGGACAATCCACACAGCATCATCTAGCCCCAGGCTAAGCAGAGCTTGTGTTATGGGTACTAGATGACTGATATACTTAATACAATACATTACATAGATAGATATTTTTATTATATATAGCAAATACCCAGAACACCCGGAACAAATATTTGTAGATCGTACAAACATTTGTCCCAAGGCGGGAATCGAACCCGCAACCTCTTGCGTCGCAGGCGGACCTTCGCCCGCCGCGCCACATCGGTCGTCAAAATGTTTTTGTATTTTTTATATTTAAATATTTAAAAATGTAATTTATATGTTTATACAATGAATAAAGAAAATAATAATATAAACATATATAATTATACACCCAATGAAACACACCTAATAATTGATAATAATAATACTATTCAGCCCTCTTCCTCTCTCCTAAATTTTTGCGTGCTCGACAGGGTCCATATTGTATCTTTAACTTATTTTTACTATCTTTGTAACATATGGCATGCAATAAAAAATTGAGTATTGAGTATCGAGGGAAGCAGATAAGTGCAGGTTTCTTAAACTGAATCGAAGATCGTGTGAAAATCAATCTACACTCATGCACGTATAGAACATTTTAAAATCTTGAACTATCAACATAATTATATTATTAGCAGTTTAATATATATAAATTTTAACATAAATATCTTGTATATATTGAAAAATTAGTTTTTTTTTTCATCATATAACGGCAAAAGTCCACGTTCATGGTTCAGGCTGTTTTCTTAAGTTCTAGTTTTACCATTTCAAGTAAGAGAAGTTAAAATAAGTGTAAGAGTAGGACTCCCCCTAAGGGAAGGGACCCCCACGACCCTGTAGGGCTCGTCCCTGACTGGTCACCCTTCCACGAATGTATGGACTGACATGAAACAGAATGCCTTGTGCCGACTGAAAGGTAGGGCACAAGGTAGGAGGACAAAGAAACTTCGTCAATACAGAAGCTTTGAAATTCATGGGTATAAAGATTCGGGAAGATAAGTTTTTATAAGTGTTAGAGAACGCTTCCCCCTAAGGGGAAGGGACCGTGTCCCGCCATCCGCACGGCCCTGTAGGGCTCGTCCCAGACTGGTCACCCTTCCACGGATGTATGGACTGACATGAAACAAAATGCCTTGTCCCGACTGAAAGCTAGGGGGCATGGAGGAGATTTCGTTATTTAGGAAAAAGTTGGAAAACCATTGATAGGCCAGTCATTATTATCGAACATTAAAATCGCAAACTAACGGCAAGTTCTGATTTTTTATTTCTTTATTAGGACCACTAACAGTAGTGTACATACATTTTGCAGCTTTGAAAGACGTGTGCTACCTTTTGACACTCGAAAATCAACTTCTTTTTTATATACTCAACAAATTAGTCTGTTAAGAAACTACCGGGAAAAGATTAATAACAATACACAAAATGTTAGTTGTTGATCCAAATTTATTTTATCACCTTTAAAGTATGATCCTCCAGATTCAATACACTTAATAGATACATCAGCTAATAATACAAACATCAAAAAAAAAAAAACCTTTTTTCCGGAATTGAGTTCAGTTCTTTCCGCGAATTCTCCTTTATGTCTTCTACTGAATGAAAATGGGTGCCACAAAGCCGACTTACTGCAGATATGTTAACTCAAATTAACAAAATTTGGGTTAAGATAACTGGAAGAAATCGGCTGAAACCATATCTGGTGAATAAGGTGGTTGCTCGATGGTATTTGTTGAATGTTTGGTCAAAAATTCGTTCACAATGATGGCCTTGTGCGAAGGCACATTGTCGTGGCGCAAAATCCAAGAATTTTCTTTACACAAATCTGGCCTTTTTCGTCTAATTCGCTTTCTTAAACGCCGCATAACGCTCAAACGATATTTATTTACCGTTTGACCTTCCGGCAAGAATTTCGAATGCACAGCACAGATATGGTCAAAGAAAACAGTCAACATGACTTCGATTTTGGCGCGGTTTTTTCGGTTTCGGTTCAGTTGGAAGTCGCCACTAAGAAGCTTGTAGACCAGTGTGCATATCAAAATAGTAAACCCACGTCTCGTCACCAGCACCAATGCGTTGTTTCATGAATGTTGGGTCGGAATTGACTCGTTCTAGCCTTTCCTCAACGACTCTTAGCTATTGAGTTTTTGGATATAATTCAGGTCTTTTGGGACTAGCCGAGCGACAACATGTTTCATACCATAGTCATTATTTCAGATGGTGCGAATCGCCGCGTGAGACACAGAAAGTTCGACGGCTATCTCTCTCTAACTTGAATGAGGATTTTCCTTCACTTTTGTGATGTTAACTCAAGTTGCAGACGTTGATGGCCTACCAGAGCAAGGCAAATCTTCCATCACATCTGGACCGTTTTTGAACACTTTGTACCACTCATAAGCACATGTTTTAACATCAATTCACTTTAAGCATTTTCACTACAAATTTTAGTGACTCCGAACACGTATTAATAAGGAGAAAAAAGACCTAGTTTAAAAAAATAAAAATAAACTAGGTCTTACTTGGTATACTCAGGTTTCGCTTAGTTATTCGACAATCTGTAAAGCCTACTTAGTTGATAATATACGTTTAAGCTTAATATTTAGCAAACGGATCCCTGAAACTAAAAAAAAATGTTATCCTATAGCCACAATAATTGTAGATAGGCCAATAAATAGATAAATAAATAAAATCAAGAAAACAACCGTTCTAGACACACCCCACCCAGTGTTAGTATATTTGTACAAAAACTGAAGGAACCTCTTAGGAAATTGGGAATTAAAAATAAACTCAGGACGTAGCACGCAGAGAACCCTTTTAATAATGACTGGTCACATTCAAAACGAAAACCAAGGACACCAAGGTTAACGCCTGATAAAATAATTATAGCTAAAGTTACTAATTACAAATTGCTCAGAGTTGACTTGAACTGAAGCTTTAACATGCCCCCGGCCGTTGGAAGCTCGCCTTTCAACAGTTGTCTTTTAATAATGGGCAAATCTTGGAGAATGCCCGTCTCACAGTTCCAGTTGAAGTCCTGATATCGGCAACTCTGCTTATGCCATCTGTGCCAGGGTGAAGACCAACAACGCGGCCCAACTTCCACTTCAGCGGTGGTTGGTTATCCTCCTTTACGACCACGAGGGAGTCCAATTTCAGGCTGTCGTTGCCGGTATGCCACTTAACTCTCTGCTGAAGCTCGGAGACATATTCCTTGCTCCATCTTGACCAGAAATGCTGACGCAACTGCTCGATACGTTGATGGCGCGTCAAGTGATGAGTGGAGTAGTCCCGGATATCCTTTACAGGAAGAGACGTGAGAAGTCGTCCAATTAAGAAATGACCCGGAGTGAGAGGCAACAGGTCTTCTGGATTTGACGATAATGGTGTGAGTGGTCGAGAATTTAAAATGCCTTCAATTTGAACTAAAACGGAGTTAAGCTCCTCGTAAGTTAGGTTACAATTGCCCAACACTCGATACAAATGAAATTTGGTCGATTTGACACCCGCCTCCCAAAGACCACCAAAATGTGGAGCGTAAGCAGGAATAAAATGGAATTTGATACCATCTCGAGCCACACTATCAGTTATGGAGACACAATTGCGTTTCAAGAAATCAGCTATCTCATTGTAGGCTCCTACAAACGTAGTTCCGTTATCGGAGTATATGTTCAGAGGTTTTCCTCTTCGAGACATAAACCGACGTAAAGCCTGTAAATAGTTACTGCTCGTCATGTCACCCACCAACTCTAAATGAATGGCTTTAGTAGTGAAGCACACGAAAATAACAATGTAAACCTTAACCAATCTACATCCACGACCTTGACGACTAGCCGAGATTATAGGACCTGCGTAGTCAACTCCTACGCTTTGAAAGGGAAAGTCTGCTGGTGAGAGTCTGCTCAATGGGAGATTACCCATCTGAGGGACAACTGTCTGCGGCTTTAGACGCTGACATCGAACACACTGACGATAACAAGCTCTGGCTAAATTACGACCACCAAGTGGCCAGTAAGTCTCTCTAATTGTACTTAATAATAACTGAGGACCTGCGTGCATTAATTTGATATGCTCAAATCTAAATAAAAGTTTGACAAAGTGATGAGTGGACTGTAATAAAATTGGATGTTTCTTTTCAAATGAATATTCGGAATTATGTAATCTACCACCTATACGAATAATTTTATTATCATCTAGAAACACATTTAGGCTTAATAATTGGTTTTTATGTGGTAATTTTTTATTATTTAACAGTAAAATGTATTCAGAAAATGACTCCTTTTGAGACTGAATAATAATTAAGTTTAATGAATTTTGTAATTCTTCATCATTCAAATAGGACGTGTTTGCTGAACGCCTTTTACATGCATTAATAAAACGGAAAACGTAGCAAATAGAACGCTGTAATCTAATAAAATTGGAAAAACGATTAAACTCGATGAATGATTTAAATAAATCTTCAGTAACATGATCTTGGGCTAAATTAATTAAAATACTAGATTTAATGTCTGGTAAGATTCCTGGGTTCATACCTGGAGATGGCCATGTAGTACTGTCAGACTTTAAGAAAGTCGGACCAAACCACCACAAATCCAGTGATTGCATAGCGGTAGGTTCCGCTCCGCGGGTTATTAAATCAGCTGGATTGTCGTGTGTCGACACATGTCTCCAGGTGCCTGCACCGGACAACTCTAATACTTCGGCAACACGGTTGCGAACAAAAGTATTTAATTTAATAGGTAACATCTTTAACCAACCCAGCACTATCATGGAGTCAGTCCAAAAGACTACACTAAATGGTTTAATGCGAAGGGAACCAGCAACCTTTTGATATAAACGTGCACCAAGCACAGCAGCACAGAGCTCAAGTCGCGGTATTGTTAATGGTTTAATAGGAGTTACGCGACTTTTAGCCATTAACAATCGCACGTCGACGTCACCCTGCTCATTGATACTGCGAATATACAAACAAGCGCCGTAAGCTCGCTCTGAAGCGTCACAAAAAATATGAAATTCTACATGTTTGTACGAGTATGCGTCACAGACCACACGACGTGAAACACGTAAGTTATTAAGGCAAGGCAAGGCTTTAATTATATTTGCCCATATTGTTTTAACCTCAGGTGATAACTGGTCATCCCACTTCAACCCGTCTAGCCAAAGTCTCTGAAGTAACATCTTCATACTCACGACACAAGGTGCTAACAACCCTAGTGGATCAAATATTCGCGCGATTACTGCTAACATGCCACGCTTAGTAGTTTCAATGCATTCAGGAACACTAATAGGAAAACACAAATCATCTGTGTCAGTTTGCCAACTAAGACCAAGTGTTTTATTGACAACATCACTTTCCTTGTGGAAATCAAAATGACTACCGCCACATGGTTCTGAAATTAAATTGGGTTCGTTAGATTTCCACTTCCTTAAAGGCATGCAAGCAGAAGCAAGAGTATCAGTCACCTGATGACGCAACATTAGAGCCTCCTCAAACACGTCCGCACCGGTCAAAAGGTCATCTACGTAAAAATCATGAAGGATAACTTCCGCGACCTTTTGATCGTGACATTCAAGACCGATCTGTTTGAGGCACCTAGTAGCGAGAAACGGTGCACTAGCCGTACCGTAAGTTACTGTATGCAACTGGTAAGCTTTAAGAGGACTAGAAGCATCATCACGAACAACGACAAAAATTTGCTGCAGGTGCATATCTGATGGATGTACAGACACCTGCCTGTACATTTTCTCTACGTCAGCAGAGAGGACGTATTTATGCATTCTAAATCTAAGAAGGATTGCAGTCAGATCGTCCTGGACGGTAGGCCCGACCATCTGTATTGCATTTAATGAAAGACCAGAGGTTGTGGGTGCACTAGCATTAAAAACTACTTACTCGTAATTTAGTAGTACTACTACTCTCGCGCAGTACTCCGTGATGAGGAATAAAATATGACCGCTGATCTTCATGAATAGTACACTCGAACATATGACCTAAAGAAATGTACTCAGTCATGAAATCTTTGTACATTTTATCGAGTGAAGGTTGGCTGAGATTTCTGCGCTCCAAAGACAGAAAACATCGTTTTGCACGATGATATGAATCGCCTAAACTATTCGAAGATTCCTTCAACGGTATTTTAACGCTAAAGCGGCCATCAGCCAAACGCGTTGTGTGTTTTATAAAGTGTTCTTCACACATCTTCTCCTCAGCTGAATAAGTTGATGACTCATGACAAACTTCCTCGACCTGCCAGAAACGCGATAATTGTTTTCGGATGTCATCTAACTCAGTCGAACTGGAAGAACTTTCATTAACATTAGTAAAGTTACATTTAATTGATGAGAATTGAGATGAATTATTATTACTACAGCCGCTGTTAATTGGGCCGCAAACTAGCCAACCAAGTCTAGTTTGATAAAGTGTTGGTTTCCCATCACCTAGTAAAATCTTATCTGATCCTAATAAACTCCAAAATACGTCTGCTCCTATAATAATATCAATAGAAGCCGGTATGTGGAAATACGGATCAGCTAAGTGAATATTTGACGGTATATTCACATGTACCTGTCTAGCGGGAACGTTATCGGTGATCGTGGGCAGGACAAAACATATTAAATCATTAGCGTACGATTCATGCAACGATTTAATGTGCACACGACACATTTTCTCCACATGCGATAGAGAATTATTTATACCTTGTATAGATTTGTTTGTGTTTAAATGAGGCAGATTCAGCTTATTAAATAAATTCTCTGTCATTAAACACGACGAACTACCAGAATCGAGAAGAGCTCGAGCGATGTGTTCTTTATTATTGACATCGTAGCACCTAATTAAGGCAGTCGACAACAGGATGTCGCCTGTGCTGCTCGTATGCGAATGCGCAGAGATATTAGCTGAGAGTGCAACGTGACTATTGTTTGTGTCGGCAGTGGAGGATGACTCAACCTTAGCCTTATCGGTCGTACCGTCAGCTGATTTGCATGAAACAGGTTGTGATTTAAAATCTGTGTTATGAATAAGCGTGTGGTGCTTGCGTTTACATATTTTACAGCCTGGTTTCTTGCAATTATTGGGATAGTGACCGTGACGCAAACAATTATAACATACCTTATAGCTAGGTAGTAAAGACATTCTATCGTTGACACTTAATGATAGAAACTGTGGACATGAATTGAGGTTATGATCGCTTTTACATTTTGGACAATTTGATGAAGAAGAACTACTGGTGTTTTTCGTTGTAACAAAGGCTTTTATTTTAGTGTTCTGTTTAATGTTAGTTATAGAATGACGTGATTTTTCCAGTGTTTCTATTAAATCAGCGCGATTACGCATAAATTCAATGAACTGATCAAAAGTGATTCGTTTAGACTTATCAATACGCCCTTTGTATTCCTCCCATTCTCGGAATGTTGTAGTATCTAGTTTTTGTCGAATTATATGGATAAGTAATGTGTCCCAACTATGAACAGGTTCGCCTAATGTTTTTAATGCTCTGATATTTTTGTTTACATTGTCTACAATACTTTTTAATGCAGTTGAGGACTCCTTTGTGATTGTTTCGACATTGAACAACGCAGTAACGTGATTCTCAATCAATAATCTTTCATTATCGAATCGCTCACATAGAAGCTCCCATGCCACGTTGTAGTTTTTGGCAGAAAACTCGATTGACTGGATCACGACAGCAGCAGATTCGGCTAATGATGACCTTAGGTAATGGAACTTATTAATCTCGTCTATATCGTCACTGCCATGAATGAGACTTGCGAAGGTATCGCGAAATTCAAGCCAGTTATCATATGATCCTGTGAATTTGGGTAATTGGATTGTAGGTAATTTGACGAACTGACGCTTACCACTACTGCAATTCGATTTTACTTCATCTTGCTCAAGTTTCGAAAACTTACCTAACATAATTTTAGCTTGAGCTACCAACCCATAATATTGAGATTCAATTGTAGTTCTTTCGAGTGCCTCAGTATCAATATTATCACACATGCATTCTAATGTCAATTGAACCTCGTTAAATTCATTAAAAAGATCATCCAATTTGGTGACTCGCAATTGCAACTCCATTACCTGAAAGGGGGTTATCTCAGCGTCTTTTAGATTGCTTAAATAGGTTCCAAATACTGTTAACCTTCCTTTATAACTGCTTCGCTTCCTTTTAAGATCTTTAATCTCAGTCATTTTGAAAGGATAGTGTCGTAGACCTGTAAATTATACAATTATAATGTTAAACAATGAAACTTTAACTGTATAACTAATAACGTTTATACGTTACAAACTAACGTATATACCTATCGTATGGTCTAATGAGACTGCAATAAACTTTGCCTAGGTTAATAACGATAATTATACAAGTTTGAATTTAAGTTCTATCACTGAACCGAAGGAAAGTATGTAATGTTTACTACTCCAAAGAAATAACGTAATAAACAAATTAATTATATACCGGTTAAATGGTTTACAAAGCAACAATTAATATTAAAGGTTTTAATAAGTAAATAACATTTGTATATTGAAATATAAATAGCTAACTAATGTAGGTTAACACTAACACTACTGTACTGTATTTTAAGCACACGTTAACTATATTAATTTACAACTGTGATTTAACCTAATGCTCTGTAAATAATTCCTTGTAAATAAACAAGAGAAAACACAAGTAAATAACTTTGTAAATGTGATATAAAAATATTTTACTAACCTTAATTAAGTTCTCATTATCAATACCTACTTACTTTAATTCCTGTATTTTATTTTACCTGATTTAACATTAATGAGTGTTGGGTGACTTTAATTAATATTACAATACTTAAACACTTCCTGTTTTATTTCACTTAATGTCCGATCCACTTTTCTTCCAAAACGTGTTCGTAACCTCGTCACTCCGGTACTCATTTAATCCAATTTCCAGAATATCCAATTCCAGCTCATTCCACTTTGCTAGTATGAAGCTAATAATATCCGGTTCGTATGGACCATGTACAAAAACTGAAGGAACCTCTTAGGAAATTGGGAATTAAAAATAAACTCAGGACGTAGCACGCAGAGAACCCTTTTAATAATGACTGGTCACATTCAAAACGAAAACCAAGGACACCAAGGTTAACGCCTGATAAAATAATTATAGCTAAAGTTACTAATTACAAATTGCTCAGAGTTGACTTGAACTGAAGCTTTAACAATATTAAAGTATATAAACACACAACTTACCAACCAATGTTAGTACAACTAAAGTGTTAGATAGCTACCAATATAGCATATTATTTATCAAGGTGAATGCGTAGACGCAGCTTATTTTGTATTTTTGTAAATGGGCTTTTACAAATACTTTTACATGTCGACATGTAAAATATCTTTGTGGACTAAATCTAACTTAGTATACTTAGCTTTTACTTAGTTAGTCAACAATCACTCGTCAACTTGTAAAGCCAACTTAGTTGTGATAGTTTTCCTTTTAAGTTCGTTATATACAGGTAATACAGTCGTGATTTTTTCACATATCTAAGGCAACTTGTCTGTATCCAGATAATACCCTTAATTTCGCAATTGGATCCCTGAATCTAACAAACATGCAACTTAGAAGGTAATGTTAGTACAACTGAAGTGTTACATTAAGAGCTACCAATGATGAATTTATCAAGGTGAATGCGTACAGGCTGTTATTGAAATCGTTATCCGCTGCTGTAAAAAACATACATATCTCGAAATACAGTCATTAAAATCACCATTACAAGTCAATTTAACAAAGTCTAGTTGACTACTATGGCACCCAAGAGCATAAATTAACTCGCGTAATACTATCTTGTATCCATAATAAATGAGTAAATTCAATTACTATATTTCAGTATTATAATTATTTTTTAAATCAAGTTTTATGAGCAATATTAAATTCATTTATTCAATTTAGGCTGAGAATGAGCACTTTTTGAACGTCAAAACGTTTACAAAAGACAGTCCCCCAAAACGCCCACCCTTCACCACTTCCTAGTGCTTTTGCTGGGAAGAAGAAGTGGCGGAACAAACTCCCCAGCAACACATCTACCGGATAGTTTTTAAGAACTTGAAGCTATTATAAATATATTTGATTGATTTATGCGAATCAATTCGTTTCCAGTACAATAAATAATGTAAAGGTTTGTTCATGGGGCCTGGTGACCTAACTTACACTTAAACTTAGTGTGGGCACCAGTCTTCCACCAATTAATTATCAAATTGTGTCGGTAGACTAATTAAATATTTTATTTGTAATTTGTAGTAAGAAAAAATAAATTAAGGTAAATTTGGTTACCTACAAGTTTAAATTGGCCCATACTTATCTTTTTATTGTGTTCACTGAGGAACTTGATTTTTATATACCTAATAGGGACTATAGACTTGAGCATCTTGTATAAATTTCAACTTCCTAGGCACACCCGTTCCTGGAAAAGTCGGTGGTGACACACGGACAGACAGACGAACAAACAGACGGACAAACAGACTGACAGACAGACGGACAGACAGACAGACAGACAGACAGACCGACAGACGGACGGATAGACAGACTGACAGACAGACGAACAGACAGACAGACAGACAGACAGACAGACAGACAGACAGACAGACAGACAGAAAGACCGACAGACAGACAGACAGACAGACAGAAAGACCGATAGACGGACTTACAGACAGACAGACAGACAGACAGACAGACGGACAGACAGGCAGACAGGCAGGCAGACAGACAGAAAAATATTTGTTCCGTACGGGAATCGAATCCACGCCACGTAGCGCAGCAGCCAATCTCTCAGCCACTGCGCCAACCGTGCCGTCTTTTGAGGCACGGAACCCTTAAAACGAATGTCATGTTTATTGAACAGTCTACCGGCAGACAGAAGGAGTGAAACGAATAAAATTAGTTTTTAAAATACATTATTTAGAAATGTGTTAAAGTGCTACCTAAAAGTAACAATTCGTTTTAAGTACGATGACCCCACAGTCAACCCATTACTATGGTTTTATGGTGTGAATATACCTAGTCTTGTCATAAATATTGTCATAATATTGCCATAAAAAATTTTTTTCATTGCAAATAATATTTATTACTTTTACAGTTTTTTGTTAGTTTAATACATAAATATATAACAATTTAAAATATAAAAAGCTTATTCGAAGTGGTCTCCATTGGCTGCAATACAGTCCTTTAAACGTTGACAATAGAAGCACGCACTCTTTCCATGGGAAAATTCTTCACTGCCAATCGTATGGATTATTTTAGGGACTCCAAATTATCATGGCGTTTAGAGCAAGCCATACTCTCTAAAACTGACCATAAATCATAATCCAGCGGATTAAGATCGGGACTAGACGACAGCCAGTTCACTTCCAACCAAGACTGCGTGGACCGAGCTTTATGACCCGGCGCCGAGTCTTGTTGGAAGGACCATACTTGGTTATTGAACATGGTGTTGTTAAGGGGCTTAACTACCTTCTCAAGAATTGTATCTTGATACACTTGTGCCGATGTTTCGATACCTTTTTCACAAAAATATGGCTCAATCACTCCTTCATAGCTAACACCCCACCAAAATACGGTCATTTTGTTTGTTAATGTTGCTCAATTGTATAAAAAATTCTCATCGGTATTTTTTTTTCTGTGACCTCCCTTTGCGTACCGCTTCAGTAGTTGTTTCGATTTAACCACCCTATCTTATTTAAATTATCAGTTAAAAAATGACCAGTGCGTTTCTTATAGGCTGCAAGTCCTAAGTCATCTTTTAAAATACGCGACATGGTTCCTGGTGCTATCTTCATCTCCCGAGATAAAATCTGTTGCTTTCGGCCAGGATTTCTTCGAATTCTTTCCCTTACTGCTTTGACCACCTTTTTCGTACGAACACTACGTGGACGGCCAGATCTTTTTCTGTCACAAGCAGAGGAGATCTTGTTGTACCTATTAATAGCCCGGAACACAAACATTTGAGTAATACCAAGCGAATGGAGAGTTTTAAAAATTGCATTTGGCTCCATACAAACTTTGTGTAGTGCAATCACAGCGATTCGGTTCTCTTTATCACTCCACTCCATTTTAATATCGCAAAATATTGTTCAATGTATTGGCGCCAAAATTAGAGAACTCAATGAACAATCGTATAAAAATGACAAATTCTAAATTCAAATGTAATATCTTTCTTATTTTTAACTGTAACAGTATTTATGGCCAGACTAAGTAAATATTAACTAAATAAAAAAATATAAATAAGGATTGTGCTCAAATGTCATGATTACATGAAATAGTCATTCAATTGCATAATTTGAACTTATAAAGTCGTATTAATGATGTCAATACGACTTTTTAAGTTTAAAGATACACAATAGGGATGTGTCCTAGGCAAAAATATATTAGGTCTATTTAGTCCGTCAGTAAGATTACCAAAAAATAATGGACACGTATTTTTTGCTTACTCAAATCAATAAAAAGTGACAATGACATAGCACATCAAAGTTCAGGAGAACTTGTGACGCCAATTTTACGTTAAAAGTGTAGCACAATTTCAACGCACTATATCGTCGTCATTTTTGGTTTACGTGGCAAAACAAAAAATACGTGTTCAGTATTTTTGAGAAATCCAACTTTCGGACCAAACAGAATTTTTAAGGACACTACCCTATTGTCAAGGTCACGAACAACTTATAGCAGGTTTTCAACAATTTACAAGCCTGAGAAAATTTGTATTCCGTCACATAGTGATCAACAAAGCGCGATTCAGTACAAAACAAGTAAATAATACCGAGCAGAAGACATGCCTTCACTACAGACTGCCCTAAGCATCTGTAGAAATATCTCGCTAGCTCGTGAACAGTAGGTCGTCATTATTGTATTTTAAGGCATACCGTTTATTTTAGCTTACGCAAATATCTTTAAAAGAAGGTTTGTTGTGCACATTTTTTAGGAAACGAACCGTCATAATCTTATTTTCTGTTTAGCAAACAAAAAACAAGCAAAAAACATACAACATTTGGCGTCGTATTTTCCAAATGTCTACGATTTTTTCCTGTTCTTTTATTTACTGCCACTATAACAACGTCCGTGACAGACAGACCATGTATTATGAGGATAAAAAAAAAATGATGAGGATCTAAACTTACTCTTGAATCTACCGGCAACTTCATTCAAGTGGAATTTTTTATACTATCTTATGTGATGAATTATTAAAAAAATAAAAGCTTAGTTTCATTATATTTTGAATGTAAGTATAGCTACAAAACGTGGAAGATAATTTATCGCTGTCATTTTTTTAAAACCTAAATAGGCCAAATAAGTACACAATTTTCTACATATCACATCACGGAGACTAGGTTATCTATGCATGTCTCCGCAACGTGTAGGTACTCAGAAACTGTTATATTATGAGGTAATGAAAACTTGTTATGAGTTTGTCTTAGAGTCAATAGACGAATTCTGCTATAATTGCTTCTTTGCTAAAACAATCCTTAACAACATCCTCACAAGTCTTAATATAGATATAGTCAAATTAAAACTCAAAAATTGTATTTTTTTTTTCCTTTTTTGATAAAAGTTCTGTTCAAGTTAATAATGAAATTCATATCTTATAATGAAGGAAGATTACGGAGATAATTCTACAAATGAATGAAAAATAAAAACAGAAAAAAAACAAAAACAATTGTATAGTAGTAGTCTAAATACACTAAAACCAACTCAAATACAGTTTTGATTACCTCATGAAACAATTACTGTGTACATATTTTCGAGACATAACTGGATTACATTGTTTAGATATAAATTGTATGGAAAATTATTTCTACCGGTTTACACCCGGTGCTAATTATAAACACCCACCAACAATCAGACAATCGGGTATTTACCAGTCGGCCATAGGCTTCGCGTTGTCTCGAAAAACTAAATGGGCACACGGACCCCATGGCCCTAGTGTTTCAACCCCAAACAGCTCAAACATATAACTTCCAATTAGGTTGTTATATTTTCCACTTTTTTGAGGGTAAATGTATTGTGCGAATATCAAGGATAAAAGATGTAGATATACAAGGTGTATATATACAAAATGATACCATGAGTTCAGTACATAATTCTGTACCCTCCAGCGTTAACTTAACTTTCGAATTTTTCTTCATTTTTCGTCTTTTTTCTGATGTTTTTTACGAAAAAAAGGCATGGGAACAACATCATATCTATCTAATCCAATGAGATTTTTTATCATAATTCACGTCTCTCATTAAAATATCATTGGCTTAGTTGGGTATCATGTTTATTTTTCAGTTTAAATTAAAAAGAACATCAGAACATAAACATATTTTGTTTTATTTATAATTTACACCAGACTAGGTTGTCCATAGAATGTTAGTAATACACATAATACAAAAACTAACTATAAAAATTATTCTATATGTAGGCGAATCCAATGCCTCAATATAGGACTCTCTACGGGAACCGCAATTACCCTCAAGTAGCCGTTGGGACTGTCTCTCACTCTGCGCATCAGCGACGCTGCTCTTTTTCTCATTATGGTATAATAGCCATCTACTTGTGCTTCTGCAAACATCGCTGATGCACTGCAGTAGCGAGGCAGTCCCATCAACATCCTGAAGGCATTGTTATACTGAACTCTCAGAGCGCTCACGATCCGCTGCGTGCAATTGGCCCACAGGCTGCAAGTATAAAATGGTTGGCAGTAGAACATAAAACGTCAGTAGAGCAGACGAAAAATTTCTACGCGGGGGGGGGTAAAGAATCGCGTAGTGAACTCATGATATACATGTTAAAATGGGTCCTGTCCATATGGACAGGACCCATTTTAACACGGCTCACACAGTTTCAATGAGATGTATATACATCTCATTGAAACTGAGTGAGCCGTATTCATAGAAGCAGTGACTAAAATGTGAAGGAAGAATCGAAGAAGAAGCAATCACTTTTAGTCTTTTGCTTTTAGTTTTTTGGTAACTTCTTACAAGCAATTATAGCCCTTGAATGCAACAGCAACTTAAAGAAGTGGCTGTTGTGATGACCTCTTCCTACCCTCCCAGTATAAGTACTGTTATACAGGCTGGACTGCACATTGACAGACATCCTGATGCCATGAGTTTAGTATATGATTCTGAGCAGTTCTAGCGATGACATTTTTCGTCGGCTTTCCCTAATTTCTACGATTTTTTTCTGATCGTTTTTTACTTTGAGCTGTACAAAATCATTATAACTATCTAACGGAACGAGCTTTTTAATTAAAGATGTGAATGACACATGTGTGTGTGTGTGTGTGCGTGTGCGAAAGTGTGTGTGTGTGTGTGTATTTGAGTGTGTGTGTGTGTGTGTGAATGTGTGTGTGTGGTGTATGCGTTGTGTGTGTGTGAATGTGTGTGAGTGTGTGTGATGTGTGTGTGATGTGAGCTGCGATGATGTGTGTGTGATGTGAGCTGCGATGATGTGTGTGTGATGTGAGCTGCGATTATGTGTGTGTGATGTGAAGTGCGATGATGTGTGTGTGATGTGAGCTGCGATGATGTGTGTGTGATGTGAGCTGCGATGATGTGTGTGTGATGTGAGCTGCAATGATGTGTGATGTGAGGTGCGATGATGTGTGTGTGATGTGAGGTGCGATGATGTGTGTGTGATGTGAGCTGCGATGATGTGTGTGTGATGTGAGCTGCGATGATGTGTGTGTGATGTGAGCTGCGATGTTGTGTGTGTGTGATGTGAGGTGCGATGATGTGTGTGTGATGTGAGGTGCGATGATGTGTGTGTGATGTGAGGTGCGATGATGTGTATGTGATGTGAGCTGCGATGATGTGTGTGTGATGTGAGGTGCGATGATGTGTATGTGATGTGAGCTGCGATGATGTGTTTGTGATGTGAGGTGCGATCATGTGTGTGTGATGTGAAGTGCGATGATGTGTGTCGTGTGATGTATTTTTACATTTCAAAGTAAATAATATCAGAAAAAAACATAAAAGAAAAAAGCCGACGAAAACTTTCCTCTCTAAGGGTTCCAGAATCGTGTACTGAACGCCTGGTATCAGGATGTGCGTCAGTGTCTCTCCCGTCCTGTATACAGGGGAGGTTGGGCAATCGGAACTCGCCACTAACCGAGCGGATAACAGCAACACTAGGTCGCTAATAGCCGCCGGTGTGAGTCAGAGCGTGGTACTTCCCCGGTCGAGCCAGCCCACTACGCGCTGTACTCAAGTACTAGGACGTACTTTAGTACAACATGGCTCTCCCACTATAACAACGTCCGTGACAGACAGACAATGTTCCATGAGGTTTTAAAAAATAATTAGGAAATCTAAAGTATTACTAACGTAACGTTTATTTTAATACTAGATGTTATCCGAAAGATCTTCCGCGTGGAATTTTATATACTTCCTTATTTGAATCGGGTTTTAATTCTTTGAGAATATGATAAAAACATGTAGATGAATAACTTATTGACACCTTTATAACTTATTGAAACGGACCGCGGCAAATTCAGTGAAGTATTATATTTGAAGACCTTTCTGTCAAACGTAGAAGCTAAAACTTTTTAGATTTTTGCTTTCCTGAACGAGAGGAAGAGGGTACAAATTGAGCTTGGGGTCACTTTTTACAAGCAATTATAGCCCTTGAATGCAAGAGCAACTTAAAATAAGTTGCTGATGCGATTTAACCTCTTCCTACCCTCCCCAAATATATGTAACACAGACTGCAAGGGACATCGTCGTACTTCTTGATACCATGAGTTCAGTACATGATTCTGTGTCCCCCAGCATTAAAATTTTTCGTCGGCTTTTCCTAATTTCTACGATTTATATCTGATATTTTTTACTTTAAACTGTACAAAATCTTTATTTCTATCTAACACGATTATTACAGGGAACGGTAGTTTTACCACTCATTTTCGAAGCTCCCGGAAAACTTTTCAGGTAACACTATTTTTTGACCAAATTACTGTACTAAATAAGATTTTTTATGAAACAAGTGAATAATTTACTTTTTAATTAAGTAAACAAATATCAGAATAAAACAAAATTTAAGAAAAACCGACAAAAACTTTCTACTCTAGGGTTTCCAGAATCGTGTACTGAACGCCTGGTATTAGGATGTGCGTCAATGTCCCTTCCACCCTATTGTATAAGGGGAGGTTGGGCAATCGGAACTCGCCGCTAACCGAGCGGATAACAGCAACACTAGGTCGCTAATAGCCGCCGGTGTGAGTGAGAGCGTGGTACTTCCCCGGTCGAGCCAGCCCACTAAGCGCTGTACTCAAGTACTAGGACGTACTTTAGTACAACATGGCTCTCCCACTATAACAACGTCCGTGAAAAACAAAAAGGTAAAGAAGGATAAAGATTCTGTCTAAGTTAATAATGAAAGGCTAAAACGTCCACCATTCATATCCTATACTGAAGGAAGATTACGATTAATGACAGAAACAATTTTAGGAGTCGTCGAAATACAATAAAACCAACTCAAGTACGTCCGTGAAATTAACAATGTACTACGAGGATAAAAAAAATATATAGTGTTGCTGGGGAGTTTGTTCCGCCAATTCTTCCCAGCAAAAACACTAGGAAGTGGTGAAGGGTGGGCGTTTTAGGGGACAGTCTTTTGTAAACTTTTTTTTTGACATTCAAAAAGTGCTGATTCTGAGCCTAATCTGAATAAAATAATTTTGATTTTGATTTTTCCGACCCCAAAAAATACTAAAATGTGTAAAATAAATAATGAAAATCGCATCGCGAGACGTTGGGCTTTGCGCACGCATTTGTGCCTTACGTATCGAGTGACACAAGGTTTTCTACGAATACCCACGTTAATATTTTTGTTAAAATGGACGAGGATTTAAGTGGTGAAGATTTAAGTGACTCAGAGATTTTAAAGAAATGTGAACAACAATTAAGTGTGATGGGAAATATGGAATTTGGAATTCAGCAAGACAGGTTGTTATAAATGTTAGAGCACGCTTCCCCCTAAGGGGAAGGGACCGTGCCCCGCCATCCGCACGGCCCTGTAGGGCTCGTCCCAGACTGGTCACCCTTCCACGAAATATACTGCATTGTCCCGACTGAAAGGTAGGGGACAAGGTGGGAGGACAAAGAAACTTCGTAAATACATAAGCTTTGAAATTCATGGGTATAGAGATTCAGGAAGATAAGTTAAAATTAGTGTAAGAGAAGGCTTCCCCCAAAGGGGAAGGGACCGTGCCCCGCCATCCGCACGGCCCTGTAGGGCTCGTCCCAGACTGGTCACCCTTCCACGAAATATACTGCATTGTCCCGACTGAAAGGTAGGGGACAAGGTGGAAGGACAAAGATCCTTCGTCAAGAAAGAAGCATTGAAGTGAATGAAGCTTAAGAAAGGGAAATCTTTTGATTGTGAAACTTATTTGGCGACATTTGTGGTGGTGGAACGTGAGTTTAGCGAAAATATAATTTGTTACTTATTATTAAGGAAAATAAAATGTATATATCTATATAAATATTATAAAGAAGTAAAATTTTGTATGTAAGTTTGTATGTACTGGGTAGTCTCCGGACTCCGAACTCGTTATGGCCATTGGAAATTTTGATAATTGGAAATTATGACCATTGGACATTTTGGGTATTTGGACATTTTGACACCGTTGACATTTTGAGAATTGGACATTTTGCCCCTGAACGAATTAAATTATGTTTATATGATGCAAATTAGCCAAGTTATCGCAATGTTAGTCTTGGAAGTCGGAAAGAAATATATATAAAAACTGAATTATTTGCATGCACTGCCTTAATAGTTACACATAATTGCTTTCGTTCAAACCGCTCGCGCATAGAACATGGGTTGCGAACGTGTTAGCTTAGCCTGACCTCTAGTTGGCGCTGTGCAAACACCTACTTTTCTGAATCGCGGTGTTAAAAAATTTATCGGATTGATGACGCTCTCCATATATCATTCCCCTTTCGTCATAGTGATGAAAAGTTCTGAATGTATAAGTAATACTATTTTTTTTTAAGTTTCAGAATAAGTCTTTGAATTTCAAAATTGAGAAGCTGGTGTGTCAGTGCGTCGTTACAGCCCCACGGAAAATTAAATGTTCAGCTACGATAAGCGAGGTCAGTCTGTGGATGGGAGACTGTTCGTTACATATCGAGACTCCTCCGTGCCGCGGAAAGCACTTTAAGCCGTTGGTCAGGGCTGTTATTTGTTCATCTTAGAAGTAGTTACGGGTAAGCCTGAAAAGCAGCCTTACAAAGGGGTATCGCGATGTCCAGTAACTGGGTTTTGGAAGTGAGATAAGCAATCGCTCTATGTTAAATACTGGTATTCAGCTGCATCCGGATAGATGTTTTGAAAAGGCTAGGCAGACGAGTCGTTCAATTTAATTCGTTGTTAAAATGTTGTTCTCTTCTCTTCGTAAATTCGTAATTCTGTCTGTTTTATGTATTGTTTTATGTGTTGTTTATAATTAATCTCAAGTATACTCAAGTTGCAATAAAAATCGAGTTGTTTTGAAGTAATTTATAACAGAAAAAAGAAAAGAAAATATATAACATAAAAGTTATTAGAGTTAAAATTATTGGAGGTCGTTCTATTTCATTCTACCGGATGCAATTTAAAAAAGAGGAAAGATTTTATTATTTCTTTGCTATGGATAAACTTAAAAACTATTTTAAGAACCCAAAAGCTACATTATCAGCGTGTAACATGGGCTATATTTTATTTTCAACGGCGGAGGAGATGTAAAAGTTGGAAGGGAAAAGTACGAAATCCACGCGGACGAAATCGCGGGCGAAGTGCTAGTGATATACATATATAATACCTATTTTGCGTAACAAATTAAATAGCAACAGTTTTGCAATTGCAATATAGCCGATAGTATCGGTAACGGTATCAGTTTTGGCTATCGGTAACTAACCACGAGAGATTGCATGAATTAAAAATTAAAATATAATATGTAGATAAGGAAACTCATAACCACGGGACAAAATTATGGCCAGCTTTGATCCAAAAGACGTAACTTTATTCAATGTTAAGAGAGAGAATGTTTAAAGGTACAAGTGGGATGCACTTGTAGCTATAAATTTTCTCTCTTCAGACCCTAGAAATCGATGATCGGGATGATGAATAGAGATGTAACCGACAATATCGCGGACAATGAACGAACTGAAAAAAAAATGAAATTAATAGTTGTTTTGTTGTACTCAGAATATTTAAATGTACAATGAAGTAAGTTACCACCTCATAATAACCTAATTAATCACTGCGAAACCTCACACTGATTACACTAAAGGACACTTACACACATGTATGTAATGAAAATAATTAGTGCAGTTTAGAATGATTTTCCTTAACCGTTTAAACAAAGGTCTGTTTTTGTTTTTAAATGTCATTTTATGATCATGCCCCAAGCCCTTTTAAATTTAAGAAAAATTGTTTTTGAAATTGTTTGGTAGATTTTTAATTCAACCGAAGAAACAAAAACAAGTAAATTACTTCCACAACAAAATTAAAAATAATGAAAAATAACCCCAAATATAGAATCGCAACAATTTATAATAAATTACTGCACTAGATGATTACAATGAGATAACAATAGTATAAATCTATTCTATGGAAAACTAAGATTAAATAAATAAATATTACTGGACAATCCACACAGCATCATCTAGCCCCACGCTAAGCAGAGCTTGTGTTATGGGTACTAGTTGACTGATATACTTAATACAATACATTACTGAGATAGATATTTTTACTATACATAGGAAATACACGGATCACCCGGAACAAATAGTTCTAGATCGTACAAACATTTGTCCCAAGGCGGGAATCGAACCCGCAATCGCTCGCGTCACAGGCGGGCCTTGGCCCGCCGCGCCACATCGGACGTCAAATTCGTCGATTTCTTTTAATAGAGAAATGTTATTACACACTGGACGAATACATGACGGATATAACTTAGTAGATATAGGCTGTACATAATTCAGTTTTTTTTAATACGGCCTGATCAAAGACATATATATTATATATTACAGTGACATTAAATCGAATTTAATATATTTTGTATTGTAAAATAAAATATCATAATACAATTTAATCAATAACTTGACATGACATGATTGTAACCATGTGCTCATTACCTAATCTATAATATTATTTTATTGCTATGTATAATAAAAAATATCTATCTATGTCATGTATTGTATTAAGTATATCAGTCATCTAGTACCCATAACACAAGCTCTGCTTAGTTGGGGCTAGATAATGCTGTGTGGATTGTCCAGCATTATTTATTCATTTATTTCTATTTTCTGTTTTCTTATCAGCTACCTAATACTGTCATATAATCTGAGTAAAGATGACTTTATGTTTCTTATTGTGTCTTGTTTATTAATTGCTGTTAACTGGACATCAAGATCACAACACATGTTTATATATGTTTTTTTATATATTTCTGTAATATATTGTATGATGAGAATGTCATCATGGCCCAGTGTTTTAGGCTTCGCCTCTTGTGCACGGGGTTATAAGTAAGCCAAGTACTAATATGCCTTTTTTAATTCATATGTATTTTCTAAGTTTATCTTGGACATCACTGATATTGGTGAAGGAAAACTGGATTTATAATTAATATAAGTCTGAAATCGCCAACAGTCTTAAGCAAGGTGATCAAATGCTCGTGCCTTTTATGTATGAGATGAGGCCTTTGCCCAGCAATGGGACAGCAACTGGCTGATATTATTATTTTAATATATTGTATTGTGCTTTCCGAAACATAATATCAAGTTTTGACTCAATTCGGGAATTCACAAAACTTTTTAATCTAAATTTTTAATTGGAGTTTTTATCCCAATGGATACGCCAACTCCATCATGCCTTATACAAACTACATAACACCCAACAATGCTTTTATTATAATTAGACTTAAGTAGGAGGAGAATCTTAATCGATGTGGTACACCAACTCGCAAAACTTTTTTGCTACGTCTGACTTTGGTTGTGCTAAAATAGATTGAATCAGACCAACCTGTGAAATATTTAAATTAAATTCATCGATTAAAATTCTCCTTTCCACTTGGTTCTTGACACAATCCATCAGCAAATTATGAACATCCTCAAGTACATTGCATGTGTTGCAGTTGGGGGAACTTACTTTCTTCATGAGGAATGCGAACTTTGCCGATGGATAGTGTCCTGACCGTAATCTTACAGCTAACTTAACGTAACATCTACTTAACCTGCTATTGTCAAACCAGGGAACTTTAGGAAGCTGATTTTGCACTGTTTTATACCATATTCCTTTGTCTACTGACTTAATGTTAAAATGTTGTTTCCAGTTGTTGAAACTTTTTATTTTAAATTTTGGTACATATTCTACATAATCTGGTATGAAATTCACCTCGACTCCTTCCGTCGCCGCTAATTTAGATAAACAATCAGCTTCTTCATTCCCCCGTAGACCGACATGCGCTGGAACCCATTGCAACTTCAACTCTAAGCCATTTAAAATAAACTTATAAATAAGTTTTAAAATTTCGTAAGCTATCGATGTACCTCTGAAGCCAGAGGCGCATCGAGCTACGTGATGCAGTCCACTTTTGCTATCCGTAAATATAACAACTTTATCAATTTTTTTCTCTTTTGCATAGGACAAGGCTTGTAAAATTGCAATGAGTTCCAGAGTCATGATAGAAACAACTGACATTATTTTAAAACCTGCTCGATGGTTACAACTTGGATCGTAAAACGCTGCACCCAATCCATGAGAGCTCTTAGACCCATCGGAATACAATTTCTTCCATCCCCTATAATTAAGATTTAATTCTCTTACAACTTCATCAACTAAAGTATTAGGCTCGTATCTTGATTTAGCTAGTGATATACATTTCAAACTCATAACTATACATTTATGAAAATCAACAGCTGATAACCAAATATCGAAAGTAAACATTGTAAGAATATCTATAGAAACACCTTCGGTCTGATTTACATCCTCGATTGTTTGTGTGAGTAAAGGCTTCTTTTTATTGATCCTGTAACTAATTTGCGTAAGAGCCCTCATTTCAGAAATTAATTTAGTAGTACAATTATTTGACCAGGTACTGATTTTTAATAAATACTTATAGGCTAGATATTGTCTTCTGATAAATAAAGGGGCAATGTGTAACTCGCTCTCCATGACGTGGATTGGAGTACTTTTGATAAATCCGCCTACTACCCTCAGGGCTTGATTCTGAATTTTATCAAGTTTGCAAATATGGGTTTTAGCACTACTATCGTATAAAACTGATCCATAATCAATACGGCTTCTAATTAAGGACATGTATAATCTTCGTAAATGTATCATGTGTACTCCCCAAGACCTTCCTGCTAATAATTTAAATATATTTAAGAGTTTTGAGCATTTGCTGACCACTTCATTAATGTGTTTTCGCCAGTTTAAACTCCTGTCTAGCCATATACCTAAATACTTTATATTTTCAGAATAGACTAAAGGCTTATCTGCCCTTAGAACGGGTAGATTTTTCCTACGCCCCCTACTGAAAAGACAGTATTGTGTCTTATTTGCCGATAGCACCAACCCTAGTTTGCTTAATAGTTCCACAACTAAGTTTAAGCTATTTTGAACATATCGCTCACACAATGTAATGTCCTTATTACTGACGTATATGACAAAATCATCCGCGTATTGTAGAACTGACACCTCTTTGAGCCTATGACATATTTTGTAGGTAATCAAGTTAAAAAGTAGCGGAGAGAGCGGGTCTCCTTGTGCTAGACCTTTATTTGTGAACCTGCTTATTACATTACCGTCATACAACTTTATCTTCAAATGTCGCTCATTGAGAAATCTCCACAGGTATTCACAAAGTTTGGAACCGACTCCTAGACTATCCAGCACATTGGAAGCTGCATCTATTGAAACATTGTTATAAGCGTTCTCTATATCTAAGAAACAAGCTAATGTTGGAATATTTTTGGAAAATCCAATTTGGATATAGGTAACTATCCGGGTCAAACAGTCCAAACACGACTGTGATTTTCTGAAACCAACTGTGAACGGAGACAGTATCTTTTCCTTTTCAGTATACCATTCTAAACGTTTAAAGATCATTAAATGTAAAGTTTTACAAATGCACGAAATTAAAGATATGGGTCTTAATTTTACTTCTTCATTATTATTGCTACTTCTTTTGGGAATAGGGACTATTTGAACGTTTCGCCACTGAGAAGGGATAACACCGTATTGATAAATGTTATTAAATAAATTAAGCAAATATTGTTTAGCTATGTTCGGCAAATAATACAGCATTGTATATGATATATTGTCCTCGCCCGGGGAAGAATCCTTTTTTTTTTAAACGCTGTTTAACTCGTGTATTGAGAACTTAGATTCAAGCAGTTCATTTTTCGACGTGAAGTCTGGTTCTTTGTTAGACGCATAATCTGCAGTAAGAGAACATAATAAACTGTGAGATTTCTCAATGGACGGATATACTTTTGGCTGTTTAAAACCCTTGACCCATTTCAGACGCTGCCAGATATAAGAAGCTGAAACTTTTTCATCAAAAGAATCGCAGAACTTGTGCCAGGCATCGGATTTTGCTTTTCGAATTAATGCCTGAGATTTAACTGTTAAACATTCTAATTTTGTAAGATTATCAGGCGTCGGATTTTGCCTGAAGTTAGCTAAAGCCAACCTTCTCTGTGCGACTATTTTGGACAAATCAGGACTCCAATAATCTTTAGGTTTGAATTTTTTATCGGGTCTGTTATTTATTTTAATTATCGGTATATGTTTATCGGCCGCAATATTTATTATATCAACAAAATTATCATAGTTCTCTTGTATATTTTTGTCATAGTCATAATTAAAGGTAGGATTTTCTGAAATAAATTGTGAATACTTATCCCATTCTGCACGTTTATAATTGCGTTTTTTAATGTGTCTGAAATCATTTACGATATTAATTGCCAGCTTGATTATTAGGTGATCGCTCCCTAGATTTTCATTTAAGACTTTCCAGAAAAACTTAATCGCTACATCAGAGGAAACAAACGAAATATCGGGCGAAGTTTGTTGCAAGTGCCTGTTTACCAGTTTGACGCGCGTAAAGGCACCGTTATTTAGAGATATGAAACCGTATTCTAAAGAGGAATCCATGATTTGGGAACCCCGTACATCTGATTTAACTGACCAGTTGGTGTGGTGCCCGTTAAAATCTCCAGCAATCAATGTTTTCGATGAAAAATGTGAAAAAATATCGTCCCAATCACAACCTTGAGTTTGTATACTAGATGGACAATATATAGACGCCACATACTCTAAGTCCTTGCAGTTAATTAACTTTACACAAACTACCTCAATGCCTGTATTATTTACTACAAAAGGCTCTAAGTAGGACTGTATCGACTTATGAACAATAATTGCGACGCCACCGTATGAATCATCTCTGTCTTTTCTGTAGATGTTATAACTAGTAATATTTATGTAGGTCTCAATATCTAGCCAGGTTTCGCTAATAATAGCAATGTGTATAGTTTCACGTGCTAAAAGGTCTGTAAATGCCACTAATTTGGGGCGAAGGCTTTGAGCATTCCACTGAACTATGTTAAGCGTAATATGACTAGTTGTACTATCCATTAGCAAAAATCGAAAAACTTAATACATTGTTAAAAACATATACGCCAATACTTTTTCTTCCCATTTGTTTTCCGACGTCATTATCTGCTTAATTTTGATCCAGAACTGCTTAAATTCAAACTTGTTCTTTCTATGCTCGTTTCGCTTCCTATTTTCCTCTGTATTCTGCGTATCCTGATCTTGAACTTTCATATTAAATTCTTCTAAACTCTCTACGTTTACCAGTCTTTTTGACACGTTTTTAGCTTTGCCAATCGAATTTTGAACTGGTTTTCTACTGAGACTTCTTATATATTGTTCAGAGGTTGTCTGAAATGCTTCTTCCTTTTCCTGGATAACGGTGTCCGAGGTGCCTCCTGATGACCCTTGCTGATGTACTGAACTTTCCTTGACCACACTGCTGTAGGTACCTTTTTCGTTCATAGCATCTACTGAGGTGCTGTTAGCTGCTGATATTGTACCCTCTCGAGTTGATTTATTCTTATTTATTTTCATTTCAGTGTACTTTTGTAGGGCCTTTTTATACGTAACCTGTTCGTTACTCATAATGTTTCTTATTTTTTTTTCTTTAATAAAAAAAGGGCAAGTTTTGTCCAAAACAAAGTGGTTTCCTTTACAGTTTAAACATTTATGTATATTAATATCGCAGTTATCATGTTCTGAGCTACCACATTTTGGACATAACAACTTTTTGACTGAGCAGAACTTTTTGACATGTCCGAATTGCCAACACCCTGTGCACTGCGACACGGGGAAGTAATAAGGGTCTACTTTGAAACGGCAATCGTATGCGTATACATATTGTGGCAATACACCGCCCTTGAAACATATCTTAATAGCTTCGCTGGGTGTCCATGAGCCATCAGTTGAGATTCTATTCATTCTCCTCACATTCATAATTTTAACGTCGCACTCCATAATTTCAATGAGTTCTTCTTCCCTCAAATCTAGGTCAATACCTTTTACTACTCCATGAATAACGTTTAATTCATGTGTAAATTGGCAGCGAAATCCCATTTCTTCAAATTTTTTGCATTGTACCAGCAATAAGGCATCTTGTTTCTTAAAAAATGATATAATTTCTTTGTTTATGTTTTTATATTTAATATGGTCAATACCGGTAATGTTTTGCGATCTTAACAGCTTAGCCATCGCTATTTGTTTAGGCAAACTTTCTAGAGCCGTAATGCAAACTTGGTGATTTTCCATAATTTCTCCTTCATCGTTCTTTTTTTCCACATCTACCCTCACATTTGTTTGTGTATCCAAAGAATCACTCCTTATAAGTCGTTTCGGTTTCCTTCGAGTAACCGTAATAAAACCTTCTTCATCGCTCTTTAGTCCTTCTCCTTCACTACTTTCATCTCTATTTTTTCTTTTAGCCGCCTTGTTTTCCAAACTTTCACTTCTCGTTGTTATTCTATTCTCATCAACTAATAACCTATGTTCTCGTTCTACGTTCTCTAAACACTCCGAATCACTCATGTCTTCCTCACTCTTATTCCCCTCCATCTTGAAGTCGGGACTTCAAATGGAGAGAGAAAATAAAAACCGTTAGTCGTTGCGACACTAGGTAAATGTAAGTGTACGTGTCAACTGTACGACCGCTCGCGCGCAACTGGGGAATTCACAAAACTTAACCAACGTGCTTTGCGAAAGTATCTTGGGGTCCATGAGCAAATTAAACTACCTACCTCAAACTGTCAAATTTTCTCAATTGAACCTTATTGAAAATCTATCAAAAATCATTGACATATTGGGGGTGCTTGATGTGCTGGCCTCTGTACAAAAACCGACATTATTATTGTAAAATATGTGATGAGCAGTCCCAATAAACAAACAATAATAATAATTTTTTAATTCATTTTTGAGTTTTATATTGAAAAAATAGTTTTTTTTATCATAAAACGGCAACAGTCGACGTTAAGGTTCAGGCAGTTTACTTAAGTTCTTATTTTGCCATTTCAAGGAATAGAAGTTAAATAAGTGTAAGAGTAGGACTCCCCCTAAGGGGAAGGGACACCCCATCCGCACTGCCCTGCAGGGCTCGTCCCTGACTGGTCACCCTTCCACAAATGTATGGATGACATGAAACAGAATGCCGTCCCGACTGAAGGGTAGTGGACAAGGTGGGAGGACAAAGATACTCCGTCAATATAGAAGCTTTGAAATTTATGGCATTAATCTTCAGGAAGAGAATTAAAATTAGAGAAGGCTTCCCCATAAGGGGAAGGGACCGTGCCCCGCCATCCGCACGGCCCTGTAGGGCTCGACCCTGACTGGCCACCCTTCCACGAATGTATGGACTGACATCAAATAGAATGCCTTGTCCCGACTGTAAGGTAAGGGACAAGGTGGGAGGACACAGAAACTACTTCTATACAGAAGCTATTAAATTCATGGGTAAAGAGATTCAGGAAGATAAGTTAAAAAAAGCGTTAGAGAAGGCTTCCCCCTAAGGGGAAGGGACCGTGCCCCGCCATCTGCACGGCCCTGTAGGGCTCGACCCTGACTGGCCACCCTTCCACGAATGTATGGACTGACATGAAATAGAATGCCTTGTCCCGACTGTAAGGTAAGGGACAAGGTGGGAGGATAAAGAAACTATTTCTATACAGAAGCTTTTAAATTCATGGGTATAGAGATTCAGGAAGATAAGTTAAAAATAGCGTTAGAGAACGCTTCCCCCTAAGGGGAAGGGACCGTGCCCCGCCATCCGCACGGCCCTGTAGGGCTCGTCCCAGACTGGTCACCCTTCCACGAATATATGGATTCCCACGAAATATACTGCATTGTCCCGACTCAAAGATAAGGGACAAGGTGGGAGGATAAAGAAACTATTTCTATACAGAAGCTTTTAAATTCATGGGTATAGAGATTCAGGAAGATAAGATAACAATAGTGTTAGAAAACGCTTCCCCCTAAGGGGAAGGGACCGTGCCCCGCCATCCGCACGGACCTGTAGGGCTCGTCCCTGACTGGTCACCCTTCCACGATGGTATGGATTGACATGAAACAAAATGCCTTGTCCCGACTGAAAGGTAGGGGACAAGGTGGGAGGACAAAGATACTTCGTCAAGAAAGAAGCTTTGAAGTATATGAAGCTTAATAAAGGGAAATCTTTTGATTGTGAACTTATTGTGAACTTATTTGGCGACATTTGTGGTGGTAGAACGTGAGTTTAGCGAAAATATAATTTGTTACCCACTATTAAATTACAATAAATTGTATATATCTATACAAATATTATTAAGAGGTAAAATTTTGTATGTAAGTTTGTATGTACTGGGTAGTCTCCAGACTCCGAACTCATTATGGCCATTGGAAATTTTGAAAATAGGTCATTATGACCATTGGACATTTTGGGTATTTGGACATTTTGACACCGTTGGATATTTGGAGAATTAGACATTTTGGGTACTTGGACATTTTGACACCGTTGGACATTTTGAGAATTGGACATTTTGCCCCTGAACGAATTAAATTATGTTTATATGATGCATTTTAGCCAAGTAATCGCAATGTTAGTCTAGGAAGTCGGAAAGAAATATATATTAAAACTGAATTACTTGTATGCGCTGCTATTTTTATTTCGGACAAGTACATCCATAGGGGTTAGTAAAAAAAAATATATCTTAAAATAATCATTTATATTTTATCATTTACAGAGCTTTTATGTTAAAAAAAAGTGTTTTTCACCTATTTTTGGATGAGTATTTAAAGAACAAAGTATTAATCCTTATCAAAATAATTATATTTTATTATTACAAAGACATCATAAAAATAAGATTTGCCTTTTACAGTATGCCAATTTGTCATACAGTTTCGGAGATAATTTAAAATTACTAAACCACATAATTGCTTTCGTTCAAACCGCTCGCGCATAGAACATGGGTTGCGAACGTGTTAGCTAAGCCTGAAGTTCAGCATCAGGCTATACTAGTCCACTGCTGGACATAGCCCTCTCCTAATGAGCGCCATAGCGCCCTCTCTTCAGCTTGCCGCATCCAGCATCTGCCTGCAGTCTTTCGCAGATCGTCATCCCACCTGGTCAGAGGGCATCCTACACTACGTTTGCCGAGTCGCGGTCTCCACTCAAGAACACGTTTACCCCAGCGGTTGTCGGTTCTTCGCGAGATATGGCCAGCCCACTGCCACTTCAGCTTGCTAATTCTTTGAGCTATGTCGGTAACTTTGGTCTTTTGGAACTCTAGTTGGCGCTATGCAAACACCTACTTTTCTGAATAGCGGTGTTAAGAAGTTTATCGGATTGATGACGCTCTCCATATATCATTCCCCTTTTGTCATAGTGATGAAAAGTTCTGAATGTATAAGTAATACTATTTTTTTTAAGTTTCAGAATAAGTCTTTGAATTTCAAAGTTGAGAAGCTGGTGTGCCAGTGCGTCGTTACAGCCCCACGGAAAATTAAATGTTCAGTTACGATAAGCGAGGTCAGTCTGTGGATGAGAGACTGTTCGTTACATATCGAGACTCCTCCGTGCCGCGGAAAGCACTTTAAGCCGTTGGTCAGGGCTGTTATTTGTTCATCTTAGAAGTAGTTACGGGTAAGCCTGAAAAGCAGCCTTACAAAGGGGTATCGCGATGTCCAGTAACTAGGTTGTGGAAGTCAGATAAGCAATCGCTCTATGTTAATTACTGGTATTCAGCTGCATCCGGATAGATATTTTGAAACGGCAAGGCAGACGAGTCGTTCAATTTTTTTTTTTTTATGTATTGCTGTTTATAAATTTAATAATCTCAAGTATACTCAAGTTGCAATAAAAATCGAGTTGTTTTGAAGTAATTTATAACAGAAAAAAGAAAAGAAAATATATAACATAAAAGTTATTAGAGTTAAAATTATTGGATGTCGTTCTATTTCATTCTACCGGATGCAATATAAAAAAGAGGAAAGATTTTATTATTTCTTTGCTATGGATAAACTTAAAAACTATTTTAAGAACCCAAAAGCTACATTATCAGCGTGTAACATGGGCTATATTTTATTTTCAACGGCGGAGGAGATGTAAAAGTTGGAAGGGAAAAGTACGAAATCCACGCGGACGAAATCGCGGGCGAAGTGCTAGTGATATACATATATAATACCTATTTTGCGTAACAAATTAAATAGCAACAATTTTGCAATTGCAATATAGCCGATAGTATCGGTAACGGTATCAGTTTTGCTTATCGGTAACTAACCACGAGAGATTGCATGAATTAAAAATTAAAATATATAATGACAAAATTATGGCAAGCTTTGATCCACCAGACATAACTTTGTTCAGTGTTTAGACAGAGAATCTTTATAGGTACAAATTGGCAACACTTGTAGTTATAAATTTTCTCTCTCCTGACCCAAGAAATGACATAAAATAGTTGTTGACTTCATCTGTATCCGCGGTAAACAACAAAAACGCGTACGAAGAACAACCTGAAAAAATAATGAAATTAATAGTTGTGTTATTGTATTCAGAATATTTAAATGAACAATGAAGTAACTTACCACCTCATAATTACCTTATTAATCACTGAGAAACCTCACACTGATTACACTAAAGGACACTTACACATATGTATGTAATGAAAATAATTAGTGCAGTTTAGAATGTTTTTCCTGAACCGTTTAAACAAAGGTATGTTTTTGTTTTTAAATGTCATTTTATGATCATGCCCCAAGCCCTTTTAAATTTAAGAAAAATTGTTTTTGAAATTGTTTGGTAAATTTTTAATTCAACCGAAGTTACTGCATTAGATGATTACAATGAGATGACGATACTATAAATCTATTCTATGGCAAACTAAGATTAAATAAATAAATATTACTGGACAATCCACACAGCATCATCTAGCCCCACGCTAAGCAGAGCTTGTGTTATGGGTACTAGTTGACTGATATACTTAATACAATACATTACTGAGATAGATATTTTTACTATACATAGGAAATACACAGATCACCCGGAACAAATAGTTCTAGATCGTACAAACATTTGTCCCAAGGCGGGAATCGAACACGCAATCTCTCGCGTCACAGGCTGGAAAATCCACACAGCATCATCTAGCCCCAAGCTAAACAGAGCTTGTATAATGGGTACTAGATGACTGATATACTTAATACAATACATTACATAGATGGATATTTTTATTATTCATAGGAAATACCCAGATCACACGGAACAAATATTTGTAGATCGTACAAACATTTGTCCCAAGGCGGGAATCGAACCCACAACCTCTTGCGTCGCAGGCGGACCTTGGCCCGTCGCGCCATATCGGACGTCAAATTCGTCGATTTCTTTTAATAGAGAAATGTTATTACACACTGGACGAATACACGACGGATATAACTTAGTAGATGTAGGCTGTTCATAATTCAGTTTTTTTTAATACGGCCTGATCAAAGACATATATATTACATATTACAGTGACATTTAATCGAATTTCGACGACCGATGTGGCGCGGCGGGCGAAGGTCCGCCTGCGACGCAAGAGGTTGCGGGTTCGATTCCCGCCTTGGGACAAATGTTTGTACGATCTACAAATATTTGTTCCGGGTGTTCTGGGTATTTTCTATATATATAATAAAAATATCTATCTATGTAATGTACTGTATTAAGTATATCAGTCATCTAGTACCCATAACACAAGCTCTGCTTAGCTTGGGGCTAGATGATGCTGTGTGGATTGTCCAGCAATATTTATTTATTATTTAATATATTTTGAATCGTAAAATAAAATACCATAATACAATTTAATCAATAACTTGACAAGACATGATTGTAACCATGTGCTCATTACCTAATCTATAATATTATTAGTATAGTAAAAAATATCTATCTATGTCATGTATTGTATTAAGTATATCAGTCATCTGGTACCCATAACACAAGCTCTGCTTAGTTGGGGCTAGATGATGCTGTGTGGTTTGTCCAGCATTATTTATTCATTTATTTATATTTTCTGTTTTCTTATTACCTACCTAATACTGTCATATAATCTGAGTAAAGATGACTTTATGTTTCTTATTGTGTCTTGTTTATTAATTGCTGTTAACTGGACATCAAGATCACAACAAGACATGTTTATATATGTTTTTTTATATATTTCTGTAATATATTGTATGATGAAAATGTCATCATGGCCCAGTGTTTTAGGCTTCGCCTCTTGTGCACGGGGTTATAAGTAAGCCAAGTACTAATATGCCTTTTTTATTCATATGTATTTTCTAAGTTTATCTTGGACATCACTGATATTGGTGAAGGAAAACATCGCGAGGAAAACTGGATTTATAATTAATATAAGTCTGAAATCGCCAACCGTCTTAAGCAAGGTGATCAAATGCTCGTGCCTTTTATGTATGAGATGAGGCCTTTGCCCAGCAATGGGACAGCAACTGGCTGATATTATTATTTTAATATATTGTATTGTGCTTTCCGAAACATAATAACAAGTTTTGACTCAATTCGGGAATTCACAAAACTTAACCAACTTGCTTTGCAAAAGTACTTTGTGGTCCATGAGCACATTAAACTACCATAAACTGTCAAATATTCTCAATTGAACATGGACCTTATCGAAAATCTATCAAAAATAATTGACAGATTGGGGGAGCTTGATGTGCAAAAACCGACAATATTATTGTTAAATATGTGATGAGCAGTGCAAATAAACAAACAATAATAATAAAATTTATATTCATTTTTTAGTTTCATACAAAATTACTGACTTGCGTAAAGTAAATTAAGAAACAGAAGAATAAGTGACTACCGTTGGAATTGCATGAAAAACCCTTATAATTAAACGTAAGGTAACGTTAAGGGATAAAGATCAACTTCTATTTCTAAGAATACTTCTGTCATGAAATGATAATTACCTATTCATAAGGAATAAAAATAATAATAATAATATATGAGAAAGAAAAACAGATTAAATATCTTGACTTAGCACACGAGGTTGTCGACATGTGGAATGTGGACTCGGCTGTCATTGTGCCGATCGTCGTAACGGCCAATGGCCTGCTGGCCAAAAGCCTCGACGACCATCTGTCGAGGCTTTCGTTACACGGTTGGATCCAAGGCCTGATACAGAAGGCAGTACTCCTCGATACGGCTCGCATTGTGAGGAGGTTCCTGTCTCTGCAACCCTAACCGCCGGTAGCTTGGACCCTGCTTCCGCCATCGGTGGACTACTATTTTTTATATTTTTAAATAAAAATAAATATTGCTGGACAATCCACACAGCATCATCTAGCCCCAGGCTAAGCAGAGCTTGTGTTATGGGTACTAGATGACTGATATACTTAATACAATACATTACATAGATAGATATTTTTATTATATATAGCAAATACCCAGAACACCCGGAACAAATATTTGTAGATCGTACAAACATTTGTCCCAAGGCGGGAATCGAACCCGCAACCTCTTGCGTCGCAGGCGGACCTTCGCCCGCCGCGCCACATCGGTCGTCAAAATGTTTTTGTATTTTTTATATTTAAATATTTAAAAATGTAATTTATATGTTTATACAATGAATAAAGAAAATAATAATATAAACATATATAATTATACACCCAATGAAACACACCTAATAATTGATAATAATAATACTATTCAGCCCTCTTCCTCTCTCCTAAATTTTTGCGTGCTCGACAGGGTCCATATTGTATCTTTAACTTATTTTTACTATCTTTGTAACATATGGCATGCAATAAAAAATTGAGTATTGAGTATCGAGGGAAGCAGATAAGTGCAGGTTTCTTAAACTGAATCGAAGATCGTGTGAAAATCAATCTACACTCATGCACGTATAGAACATTTTAAAATCTTGAACTATCAACATAATTATATTATTAGCAGTTTAATATATATAAATTTTAACATAAATATCTTGTATATATTGAAAAATTAGTTTTTTTTTTCATCATATAACGGCAAAAGTCCACGTTCATGGTTCAGGCTGTTTTCTTAAGTTCTAGTTTTACCATTTCAAGTAAGAGAAGTTAAAATAAGTGTAAGAGTAGGACTCCCCCTAAGGGAAGGGACCCCCACGACCCTGTAGGGCTCGTCCCTGACTGGTCACCCTTCCACGAATGTATGGACTGACATGAAACAGAATGCCTTGTGCCGACTGAAAGGTAGGGCACAAGGTAGGAGGACAAAGAAACTTCGTCAATACAGAAGCTTTGAAATTCATGGGTATAAAGATTCGGGAAGATAAGTTTTTATAAGTGTTAGAGAACGCTTCCCCCTAAGGGGAAGGGACCGTGTCCCGCCATCCGCACGGCCCTGTAGGGCTCGTCCCAGACTGGTCACCCTTCCACGGATGTATGGACTGACATGAAACAAAATGCCTTGTCCCGACTGAAAGCTAGGGGGCATGGAGGAGATTTCGTTATTTAGGAAAAAGTTGGAAAACCATTGATAGGCCAGTCATTATTATCGAACATTAAAATCGCAAACTAACGGCAAGTTCTGATTTTTTATTTCTTTATTAGGACCACTAACAGTAGTGTACAAACATTTTGCAGCTTTGAAAGACGTGTGCTACCTTTTGACACTCGAAAATCAACTTCTTTTTTATATACTCAACAAATTAGTCTGTCAAGAAACTACCGGGAAAAGATTAATAACAATACACAAAATGTTAGTTGTTGATCCAAATTTATTTTATCACCTTTAAAGTATGATCCTCCAGATTCAATACACTTAATAGATACATCAGCTAATAATACAAACATCAAAAAAAAAAAAAACCTTTTTTCCGGAATTGAGTTCAGTTCTTTCCGCGAATTCTCCTTTATGTCTTCTACTGAATGAAAATGGGTGCCACAAAGCCGACTTACTGCAGATATGTTAACTCAAATTAACAAAATTTGGGTTAAGATAACTGGAAGAAATCGGCTGAAACCATATCTGGTGAATAAGGTGGTTGCTCGATGGTATTTGTTGAATGTTTGGTCAAAAATTCGTTCACAATGATGGCCTTGTGCGAAGGCACATTGTCGTGGCGCAAAATCCAAGAATTTTCTTTACACAAATCTGGCCTTTTTCGTCTAATTCGCTTTCTTAAACGCCGCATAACGCTCAAACGATATTTATTTACCGTTTGACCTTCCGGCAAGAATTTCGAATGCACAGCACAGATATGGTCAAAGAAAACAGTCAACATGACTTCGATTTTGGCGCGGTTTTTTCGGTTTCGGTTCAGTTGGAAGTCGCCACTAAGAAGCTTGTAGACCAGTGTGCATATCAAAATAGTAAACCCACGTCTCGTCACCAGCACCAATGCGTTGTTTCATGAATGTTGGGTCGGAATTGACTCGTTCTAGCCTTTCCTCAACGACTCTTAGCTATTGAGTTTTTGGATATAATTCAGGTCTTTTGGGACTAGCCGAGCGACAACATGTTTCATACCATAGTCATTATTTCAGATGGTGCGAATCGCCGCGTGAGACACAGAAAGTTCGACGGCTATCTCTCTCTAACTTGAATGAGGATTTTCCTTCACTTTTGTGATGTTAACTCAAGTTGCAGACGTTGATGGCCAACCAGAGCAAGGCAAATCTTCCATCACATCTGGACCGTTTTTGAACACTTTGTACCACTCATAAGCACATGTTTTAACATCAATTCACTTTAAGCATTTTCACTACAAATTTTAGTGACTCCGAACACGTATTAATAAGGAGAAAAAAGACCTAGTTTAAAAAAATAAAAATAAACTAGGTCTTACTTGGTATACTCAGGTTTCGCTTAGTTATTCGACAATCTGTAAAGCCTACTTAGTTGATAATATACGTTTAAGCTTAATATTTAGCAAACGGATCCCTGAAACTAAAAAAAAATGTTATCCTATAGCCACAATAATTGTAGATAGGCCAATAAATAGATAAATAAATAAAATCAAGAAAACAACCGTTCTAGACACACCCCACCCAGTGTTAGTATATTAAAGTATATAAACACACAACTTACCAACCAATGTTAGTACAACTAAAGTGTTAGATAGCTACCAATATAGCATATTATTTATCAAGGTGAATGCGTAGACGCAGCTTATTTTGTATTTTTGTAAATGGGCTTTTACAAATACTTTTACATGTCGACATGTAAAATATCTTTGTGGACTAAATCTAACTTAGTATACTTAGCTTTTACTTAGTTAGTCAACAATCACTCGTCAACTTGTAAAGCCAACTTAGTTGTGATAGTTTTCCTTTTAAGTTCGTTATATACAGGTAATACAGTCGTGATTTTTTCACATATCTAAGGCAACTTGTCCGTATCCAGATAATACCCTTAATTTCGCAATTGGATCCCTGAATCTAACAAACATGCAACTTAGAAGGTAATGTTAGTACAACTGAAGTGTTACATTAAGAGCTACCAATGATGAATTTATCAAGGTGAATGCGTACAGGCTGTTATTGAAATCGTTATCCGCTGCTGTAAAAAACATACATATCTCGAAATACAGTCATTAAAATCACCATTACAAGTCAATTTAACAAAGTCTAGTTGACTACTATGGCACCCAAGAGCATAAATTAACTCGCGTAATACTATCTTGTATCCATAATAAATGAGTAAATTCAATTACTATATTTCAGTATTATAATTATTTTTTAAATCAAGTTTTATGAGCAATATTAAATTCATTTATTCAATTTAGGCTGAGAATGAGCACTTTTTGAACGTCAAAACGTTTACAAAAGACAGTCCCCCAAAACGCCCACCCTTCACCACTTCCTAGTGCTTTTGCTGGGAAGAAGAAGTGGCGGAACAAACTCCCCAGCAACACATCTACCGGATAGTTTTTAAGAACTTGAAGCTATTATAAATATATTTGATTGATTTATGCGAATCAATTCGTTTCCAGTACAATAAATAATGTAAAGGTTTGTTCATGGGGCCTGGTGACCTAACTTACACTTAAACTTAGTGTGGGCACCAGTCTTCCACCAATTAATTATCAAATTGTGTCGGTAGACTAATTAAATATTTTATTTGTAATTTGTAGTAAGAAAAAATAAATTAAGGTAAATTTGGTTACCTACAAGTTTAAATTGGCCCATACTTATCTTTTTATTGTGTTCACTGAGGAACTTGATTTTTATATACCTAATAGGGACTATAGACTTGAGCATCTTGTATAAATTTCAACTTCCTAGGCACACCCGTTCCTGGAAAAGTCGGTGGTGACACACGGACAGACAGACGAACAAACAGACGGACAAACAGACTGACAGACAGACGGACAGACAGACAGACAGACAGACAGACCGACAGACGGACGGATAGACAGACTGACAGACAGACGAACAGACAGACAGACAGACAGACAGACAGACAGACAGACAGACAGACAGACAGACAGAAAGACCGACAGACAGACAGACAGACAGACAGAAAGACCGATAGACGGACTTACAGACAGACAGACAGACAGACAGACAGACAGACGGACAGACAGGCAGACAGGCAGGCAGACAGACAGAAAAATATTTGTTCCGTACGGGAATCGAATCCACGCCACGTAGCGCAGCAGCCAATCTCTCAGCCACTGCGCCAACCGTGCCGTCTTTTGAGGCACGGAACCCTTAAAACGAATGTCATGTTTATTGAACAGTCTACCGGCAGACAGAAGGAGTGAAACGAATAAAATTAGTTTTTAAAATACATTATTTAGAAATGTGTTAAAGTGCTACCTAAAAGTAACAATTCGTTTTAAGTACGATGACCCCACAGTCAACCCATTACTATGGTTTTATGGTGTGAATATACCTAGTCTTGTCATAAATATTGTCATAATATTGCCATAAAAAATTTTTTTCATTGCAAATAATATTTATTACTTTTACAGTTTTTTGTTAGTTTAATACATAAATATATAACAATTTAAAATATAAAAAGCTTATTCGAAGTGGTCTCCATTGGCTGCAATACAGTCCTTTAAACGTTGACAATAGAAGCACGCACTCTTTCCATGGGAAAATTCTTCACTGCCAATCGTATGGATTATTTTAGGGACTCCAAATTATCATGGCGTTTAGAGCAAGCCATACTCTCTAAAACTGACCATAAATCATAATCCAGCGGATTAAGATCGGGACTAGACGACAGCCAGTTCACTTCCAACCAAGACTGCGTGGACCGAGCTTTATGACCCGGCGCCGAGTCTTGTTGGAAGGACCATACTTGGTTATTGAACATGGTGTTGTTAAGGGGCTTAACTACCTTCTCAAGAATTGTATCTTGATACACTTGTGCCGATGTTTCGATACCTTTTTCACAAAAATATGGCTCAATCACTCCTTCATAGCTAACACCCCACCAAAATACGGTCATTTTGTTTGTTAATGTTGCTCAATTGTATAAAAAATTCTCATCGGTATTTTTTTTTCTGTGACCTCCCTTTGCGTACCGCTTCAGTAGTTGTTTCGATTTAACCACCCTATCTTATTTAAATTATCAGTTAAAAAATGACCAGTGCGTTTCTTATAGGCTGCAAGTCCTAAGTCATCTTTTAAAATACGCGACATGGTTCCTGGTGCTATCTTCATCTCCCGAGATAAAATCTGTTGCTTTCGGCCAGGATTTCTTCGAATTCTTTCCCTTACTGCTTTGACCACCTTTTTCGTACGAACACTACGTGGACGGCCAGATCTTTTTCTGTCACAAGCAGAGGAGATCTTGTTGTACCTATTAATAGCCCGGAACACAAACATTTGAGTAATACCAAGCGAATGGAGAGTTTTAAAAATTGCATTTGGCTCCATACAAACTTTGTGTAGTGCAATCACAGCGATTCGGTTCTCTTTATCACCCCACTCCATTTTAATATCGCAAAATATTGTTCAATGTATTGGCGCCAAAATTAGAGAACTCAATGAACAATCGTATAAAAATGACAAATTCTAAATTCAAATGTAATATCTTTCTTATTTTTAACTGTAACAGTATTTATGGCCAGACTAAGTAAATATTAACTAAATAAAAAAATATAAATAAGGATTGTGCTCAAATGTCATGATTACATGAAATAGTCATTCAATTGCATAATTTGAACTTATAAAGTCGTATTAATGATGTCAATACGACTTTTTAAGTTTAAAGATACACAATAGGGATGTGTCCTAGGCAAAAATATATTAGGTCTATTTAGTCCGTCAGTAAGATTACCAAAAAATAATGGACACGTATTTTTTGCTTACTCAAATCAATAAAAAGTGACAATGACATAGCACATCAAAGTTCAGGAGAACTTGTGACGCCAATTTTACGTTAAAAGTGTAGCACAATTTCAACGCACTATATCGTCGTCATTTTTGGTTTACGTGGCAAAACAAAAAATACGTGTTCAGTATTTTTGAGAAATCCAACTTTCGGACCAAACAGAATTTTTAAGGACACTACCCTATTGTCAAGGTCACGAACAACTTATAGCAGGTTTTCAACAATTTACAAGCCTGAGAAAATTTGTATTCCGTCACATAGTGATCAACAAAGCGCGATTCAGTACAAAACAAGTAAATAATACCGAGCAGAAGACATGCCTTCACTACAGACTGCCCTAAGCATCTGTAGAAATATCTCGCTAGCTCGTGAACAGTAGGTCGTCATTATTGTATTTTAAGGCATACCGTTTATTTTAGCTTACGCAAATATCTTTAAAAGAAGGTTTGTTGTGCACATTTTTTAGGAAACGAACCGTCATAATCTTATTTTCTGTTTAGCAAACAAAAAACAAGCAAAAAACATACAACATTTGGCGTCGTATTTTCCAAATGTCTACGATTTTTTCCTGTTCTTTTATTTACTGCCACTATAACAACGTCCGTGACAGACAGACCATGTATTATGAGGATAAAAAAAAAATGATGAGGATCTAAACTTACTCTTGAATCTACCGGCAACTTCATTCAAGTGGAATTTTTTATACTATCTTATGTGATGAATTATTAAAAAAATAAAAGCTTAGTTTCATTATATTTTGAATGTAAGTATAGCTACAAAACGTGGAAGATAATTTATCGCTGTCATTTTTTTAAAACCTAAATAGGCCAAATAAGTACACAATTTTCTACATATCACATCACGGAGACTAGGTTATCTATGCATGTCTCCGCAACGTGTAGGTACTCAGAAACTGTTATATTATGAGGTAATGAAAACTTTTTATGAGTTTGTCTTAGAGTCAATAGACGAATTCTGCTATAATTGCTTCTTTGCTAAAACAATCCTTAACAACATCCTCACAAGTCTTAATATAGATATAGTCAAATTAAAACTCAAAAATTGTATTTTTTTTTTCCTTTTTTGATAAAAGTTCTGTTCAAGTTAATAATGAAATTCATATCTTATAATGAAGGAAGATTACGGAGATAATTCTACAAATGAATGAAAAATAAAAACAGAAAAAAAACAAAAACAATTGTATAGTAGTAGTCTAAATACACTAAAACCAACTCAAATACAGTTTTGATTACCTCATGAAACAATTACTGTGTACATATTTTCGAGACATAACTGGATTACATTGTTTAGATATAAATTGTATGGAAAATTATTTCTACCGGTTTACACCCGGTGCTAATTATAAACACCCACCAACAATCAGACAATCGGGTATTTACCAGTCGGCCATAGGCTTCGCGTTGTCTCGAAAAACTAAATGGGCACACGGACCCCATGGCCCTAGTGTTTCAACCCCAAACAGCTCAAACATATAACTTCCAATTAGGTTGTTATATTTTCCACTTTTTTGAGGGTAAATGTATTGTGCGAATATCAAGGATAAAAGATGTAGATATACAAGGTGTATATATACAAAATGATACCATGAGTTCAGTACATAATTCTGTACCCTCCAGCGTTAACTTAACTTTCGAATTTTTCTTCATTTTTCGTCTTTTTTCTGATGTTTTTTACGAAAAAAAGGCATGGGAACAACATCATATCTATCTAATCCAATGAGATTTTTTATCATAATTCACGTCTCTCATTAAAATATCATTGGCTTAGTTGGGTATCATGTTTATTTTTCAGTTTAAATTAAAAAGAACATCAGAACATAAACATATTTTGTTTTATTTATAATTTACACCAGACTAGGTTGTCCATAGAATGTTAGTAATACACATAATACAAAAACTAACTATAAAAATTATTCTATATGTAGGCGAATCCAATGCCTCAATATAGGACTCTCTACGGGAACCGCAATTACCCTCAAGTAGCCGTTGGGACTGTCTCTCACTCTGCGCATCAGCGACGCTGCTCTTTTTCTCATTATGGCATAATAGCCATCTACTTGTGCTTCTGCAAACATCGCTGATGCACTGCAGTAGCGAGGCAGTCCCATCAACATCCTGAAGGCATTGTTATACTGAACTCTCAGAGCGCTCACGATCCGCTGCGTGCAATTGGCCCACAGGCTGCAAGTATAAAATGGTTGGCAGTAGAACATAAAACGTCAGTAGAGCAGACGAAAAATTTCTACGCGGGGGGGGTAAAGAATCGCGTAGTGAACTCATGATATACATGTTAAAATGGGTCCTGTCCATATGGACAGGACCCATTTTAACACGGCTCACACAGTTTCAATGAGATGTATATACATCTCATTGAAACTGTGTGAGCCGTATTCATAGAAGCAGTGACTAAAATGTGAAGGAAGAATCGAAGAAGAAGCAATCACTTTTAGTCTTTTGCTATCCTAACCGAGAGGAAGAGGGCAAATTGAGCTTGAGGTAACTTCTTACAAGCAATTATAGCCCTTGAATGCAACAGCAACTTAAAGAAGTGGCTGTTGTGATGACCTCTTCCTACCCTCCCAGTATAAGTACTGTTATACAGGCTGGACTGCACATTGACAGACATCCTGATGCCATGAGTTTAGTATATGATTCTGAGCAGTTCTAGCGATGACATTTTTCGTCGGCTTTCCCTAATTTCTACGATTTTTTTCTGATCGTTTTTTACTTTGAGCTGTACAAAATCATTATAACTATCTAACGGAACGAGCTTTTTAATTAAAGATGTGAATGACACATGTGTGTGTGTGTGTGTGCGTGTGCGAAAGTGTGTGTGTGTGTGTGTATTTGAGTGTGTGTGTGTGTCTGTGAATGTGTGTGTGTGGTGTATGCGTTGTGTGTGTGTGAATGTGTGTGAGTGTGTGTGATGTGTGTGTGATGTGAGCTGCGATGATGTGTGTGTGATGTGAGCTGCGATGATGTGTGTGTGATGTGAGCTGCGATTATGTGTGTGTGATGTGAAGTGCGATGATGTGTGTGTGATGTGAGCTGCGATGATGTGTGTGTGATGTGAGCTGCGATGATGTGTGTGTGATGTGAGCTGCAATGATGTGTGATGTAAGGTGCGATGATGTGTGTGTGATGTGAGGTGCGATGATGTGTATGTGATGTGAGCTGCGATGATGTGTGTGTGATGTGAGCTGCGATGATGTGTGTGTGATGTGAGCTGCGATGTTGTGTGTGTGTGATGTGAGGTGCGATGATGTGTGTGTGATGTGAGGTGCGATGATGTGTGTGTGATGTGAGGTGCGATGATGTGTATGTGATGTGAGCTGCGATGATGTGTGTGTGATGTGAGGTGCGATGATGTGTATGTGATGTGAGCTGCGATGATGTGTTTGTGATGTGAGGTGCGATCATGTGTGTGTGATGTGAAGTGCGATGATGTGTGTCGTGTGATGTATTTTTACATTTCAAAGTAAATAATATCAGAAAAAAACATAAAAGAAAAAAGCCGACGAAAACTTTCCTCTCTAAGGGTTCCAGAATCGTGTACTGAACGCCTGGTATCAGGATGTGCGTCAGTGTCCCTCCCGTCCTGTATACAGGGGAGGTTGGGCAATCGGAACTCGCCACTAACCGAGCGGATAACAGCAACACTAGGTCGCTAATAGCCGCCGGTGTGAGTCAGAGCGTGGTACTTCCCCGGTCGAGCCAGCCCACTACGCGCTGTACTCAAGTACTAGGACGTACTTTAGTACAACATGGCTCTCCCACTATAACAACGTCCGTGACAGACAGACAATGTTCCATGAGGTTTTAAAAAATAATTAGGAAATCTAAAGTATTACTAACGTAACGTTTATTTTAATACTAGATGTTATCCGAAAGATCTTCCGCGTGGAATTTTATATACTTCCTTATTTGAATCGGGTTTTAATTCTTTGAGAATATGATAAAAACATGTAGATGAATAACTTATTGACACCTTTATAACTTATTGAAACGGACCGCGGCAAATTCAGTGAAGTATTATATTTGAAGACCTTTCTGTCAAACGTAGAAGCTAAAACTTTTTAGATTTTTGCTTTCCTGAACGAGAGGAAGAGGGTACAAATTGAGCTTGGGGTCACTTTTTACAAGCAATTATAGCCCTTGAATGCAAGAGCAACTTAAAATAAGTTGCTGATGCGATTTAACCTCTTCCTACCCTCCCCAAATATATGTAACACAGACTGCAAGGGACATCGTCGTACTTCTTGATACCATGAGTTCAGTACATGATTCTGTGTCCCCCAGCATTAAAATTTTTCGTCGGCTTTTCCTAATTTCTACGATTTATATCTGATATTTTTTACTTTAAACTGTACAAAATCTTTATTTCTATCTAACACGATTATTACAGGGAACGGTAGTTTTACCACTCATTTTCGAAGCTCCCGGAAAACTTTTCAGGTAACACTATTTTTTGACCAAATTACTGTACTAAATAAGATTTTTTATGAAACAAGTGAATAATTTACTTTTTAATTAAGTAAACAAATATCAGAATAAAACAAAATTTAAGAAAAACCGACAAAAACTTTCTACTCTAGGGTTTCCAGAATCGTGTACTGAACGCCTGGTATTAGGATGTGCGTCAATGTCCCTTCCACCCTATTGTATAAGGGGAGGTTGGGCAATCGGAACTCGCCGCTAACCGAGCGGATAACAGCAACACTAGGTCGCTAATAGCCGCCGGTGTGAGTGAGAGCGTGGTACTTCCCCGGTCGAGCCAGCCCACTAAGCGCTGTACTCAAGTACTAGGACGTACTTTAGTACAACATGGCTCTCCCACTATAACAACGTCCGTGAAAAACAAAAAGGTAAAGAAGGATAAAGATTCTGTCTAAGTTAATAATGAAAGGCTAAAACGTCCACCATTCATATCCTATACTGAAGGAAGATTACGATTAATGACAGAAACAATTTTAGGAGTCGTCGAAATACAATAAAACCAACTCAAGTACGTCCGTGAAATTAACAATGTACTACGAGGATAAAAAAAATATATAGTGTTGCTGGGGAGTTTGTTCCGCCAATTCTTCCCAGCAAAAACACTAGGAAGTGGTGAAGGGTGGGCGTTTTAGGGGACAGTCTTTTGTAAACTTTTTTTTTGACATTCAAAAAGTGCTGATTCTGAGCCTAATCTGAATAAAATAATTTTGATTTTGATTTTTCCGACCCCAAAAAATACTAAAATGTGTAAAATAAATAATGAAAATCGCATCGCGAGACGTTGGGCTTTGCGCACGCATTTGTGCCTTACGTATCGAGTGACACAAGGTTTTCTACGAATACCCACGTTAATATTTTTGTTAAAATGGACGAGGATTTAAGTGGTGAAGATTTAAGTGACTCAGAGATTTTAAAGAAATGTGAACAACAATTAAGTGTGATGGGAAATATGGAATTTGGAATTCAGCAAGACAGGTTGTTATAAATGTTAGAGCACGCTTCCCCCTAAGGGGAAGGGACCGTGCCCCGCCATCCGCACGGCCCTGTAGGGCTCGTCCCAGACTGGTCACCCTTCCACGAAATATACTGCATTGTCCCGACTGAAAGGTAGGGGACAAGGTGGGAGGACAAAGAAACTTCGTAAATACATAAGCTTTGAAATTCATGGGTATAGAGATTCAGGAAGATAAGTTAAAATTAGTGTAAGAGAAGGCTTCCCCCAAAGGGGAAGGGACCGTGCCCCGCCATCCGCACGGCCCTGTAGGGCTCGTCCCAGACTGGTCACCCTTCCACGAAATATACTGCATTGTCCCGACTGAAAGGTAGGGGACAAGGTGGAAGGACAAAGATCCTTCGTCAAGAAAGAAGCATTGAAGTGAATGAAGCTTAAGAAAGGGAAATCTTTTGATTGTGAAACTTATTTGGCGACATTTGTGGTGGTGGAACGTGAGTTTAGCGAAAATATAATTTGTTACTTATTATTAAGGAAAATAAAATGTATATATCTATATAAATATTATAAAGAAGTAAAATTTTGTATGTAAGTTTGTATGTACTGGGTAGTCTCCGGACTCCGAACTCGTTATGGCCATTGGAAATTTTGATAATTGGAAATTATGACCATTGGACATTTTGGGTATTTGGACATTTTGACACCGTTGACATTTTGAGAATTGGACATTTTGCCCCTGAACGAATTAAATTATGTTTATATGATGCAAATTAGCCAAGTTATCGCAATGTTAGTCTTGGAAGTCGGAAAGAAATATATATAAAAACTGAATTATTTGCATGCACTGCCTTAATAGTTACACATAATTGCTTTCGTTCAAACCGCTCGCGCATAGAACATGGGTTGCGAACGTGTTAGCTTAGCCTGACCTCTAGTTGGCGCTGTGCAAACACCTACTTTTCTGAATCGCGGTGTTAAAAAATTTATCGGATTGATGACGCTCTCCATATATCATTCCCCTTTCGTCATAGTGATGAAAAGTTCTGAATGTATAAGTAATACTATTTTTTTTTAAGTTTCAGAATAAGTCTTTGAATTTCAAAATTGAGAAGCTGGTGTGTCAGTGCGTCGTTACAGCCCCACGGAAAATTAAATGTTCAGCTACGATAAGCGAGGTCAGTCTGTGGATGGGAGACTGTTCGTTACATATCGAGACTCCTCCGTGCCGCGGAAAGCACTTTAAGCCGTTGGTCAGGGCTGTTATTTGTTCATCTTAGAAGTAATTACGGGTAAGCCTGAAAAGCAGCCTTACAAAGGGGTATCGCGATGTCCAGTAACTGGGTTTTGGAAGTGAGATAAGCAATCGCTCTATGTTAAATACTGGTATTCAGCTGCATCCGGATAGATGTTTTGAAAAGGCTAGGCAGACGAGTCGTTCAATTTAATTCGTTGTTAAAATGTTGTTCTCTTCTCTTCGTAAATTCGTAATTCTGTCTGTTTTATGTATTGTTTTATGTGTTGTTTATAATTAATCTCAAGTATACTCAAGTTGCAATAAAAATCGAGTTGTTTTGAAGTAATTTATAACAGAAAAAAGAAAAGAAAATATATAACATAAAAGTTATTAGAGTTAAAATTATTGGAGGTCGTTCTATTTCATTCTACCGGATGCAATTTAAAAAAGAGGAAAGATTTTATTATTTCTTTGCTATGGATAAACTTAAAAACTATTTTAAGAACCCAAAAGCTACATTATCAGCGTGTAACATGGGCTATATTTTATTTTCAACGGCGGAGGAGATGTAAAAGTTGGAAGGGAAAAGTACGAAATCCACGCGGACGAAATCGCGGGCGAAGTGCTAGTGATATACATATATAATACCTATTTTGCGTAACAAATTAAATAGCAACAGTTTTGCAATTGCAATATAGCCGATAGTATCGGTAACGGTATCAGTTTTGGCTATCGGTAACTAACCACGAGAGATTGCATGAATTAAAAATTAAAATATAATATGTGGATAAGGAAACTCATAACCACGGGACAAAATTATGGCCAGCTTTGATCCAAAAGACGTAACTTTATTCAATGTTAAGAGAGAGAATGTTTAAAGGTACAAGTGGGATGCACTTGTAGCTATAAATTTTCTCTCTTCAGACCCTAGAAATCGATGATCGGGATGATGAATAGAGATGTAACCGACAATATCGCGGACAATGAACGAACTGAAAAAAAAATGAAATTAATAGTTGTTTTGTTGTACTCAGAATATTTAAATGTACAATGAAGTAAGTTACCACCTCATAATAACCTAATTAATCACTGCGAAACCTCACACTGATTACACTAAAGGACACTTACACACATGTATGTAATGAAAATAATTAGTGCAGTTTAGAATGATTTTCCTTAACCGTTTAAACAAAGGTCTGTTTTTGTTTTTAAATGTCATTTTATGATCATGCCCCAAGCCCTTTTAAATTTAAGAAAAATTGTTTTTGAAATTGTTTGGTAGATTTTTAATTCAACCGAAGAAACAAAAACAAGTAAATTACTTCCACAACAAAATTAAAAATAATGAAAAATAACCCCAAATATAGAATCGCAACAATTTATAATAAATTACTGCACTAGATGATTACAATGAGATAACAATAGTATAAATCTATTCTATGGAAAACTAAGATTAAATAAATAAATATTACTGGACAATCCACACAGCATCATCTAGCCCCACGCTAAGCAGAGCTTGTGTTATGGGTACTAGTTGACTGATATACTTAATACAATACATTACTGAGATAGATATTTTTACTATACATAGGAAATACACGGATCACCCGGAACAAATAGTTCTAGATCGTACAAACATTTGTCCCAAGGCGGGAATCGAACCCGCAATCGCTCGCGTCACAGGCGGGCCTTGGCCCGCCGCGCCACATCGGACGTCAAATTCGTCGATTTCTTTTAATAGAGAAATGTTATTACACACTGGACGAATACATGACGGATATAACTTAGTAGATATAGGCTGTACATAATTCAGTTTTTTTTAATACGGCCTGATCAAAGACATATATATTACATATTACAGTGACATTAAATCGAATTTAATATATTTTGTATTGTAAAATAAAATATCATAATACAATTTAATCAATAACTTGACATGACATGATTGTAACCATGTGCTCATTACCTAATCTATAATATTATTTTATTGCTATGTATAATAAAAAATATCTATCTATGTCATGTATTGTATTAAGTATATCAGTCATCTAGTACCCATAACACAAGCTCTGCTTAGTTGGGGCTAGATAATGCTGTGTGGATTGTCCAGCATTATTTATTCATTTATTTCTATTTTCTGTTTTCTTATCAGCTACCTAATACTGTCATATAATCTGAGTAAAGATGACTTTATGTTTCTTATTGTGTCTTGTTTATTAATTGCTGTTAACTGGACATCAAGATCACAACACATGTTTATATATGTTTTTTTATATATTTCTGTAATATATTGTATGATGAGAATGTCATCATGGCCCAGTGTTTTAGGCTTCGCCTCTTGTGCACGGGGTTATAAGTAAGCCAAGTACTAATATGCCTTTTTTTAATTCATATGTATTTTCTAAGTTTATCTTGGACATCACTGATATTGGTGAAGGAAAACTGGATTTATAATTAATATAAGTCTGAAATCGCCAACAGTCTTAAGCAAGGTGATCAAATGCTCGTGCCTTTTATGTATGAGATGAGGCCTTTGCCCAGCAATGGGACAGCAACTGGCTGATATTATTATTTTAATATATTGTATTGTGCTTTCCGAAACATAATATCAAGTTTTGACTCAATTCGGGAATTCACAAAACTTTTTAATCTAAATTTTTAATTGGAGTTTTTATCCCAATGGATACGCCAACTCCATCATGCCTTATACAAACTACATAACACCCAACAATGCTTTTATTATAATTAGACTTAAGTAGGAGGAGAATCTTAATCGATGTGGTACACCAACTCGCAAAACTTTTTTGCTACGTCTGACTTTGGTTGTGCTAAAATAGATTGAATCAGACCAACCTGTGAAATATTTAAATTAAATTCATCGATTAAAATTCTCCTTTCCACTTGGTTCTTGACACAATCCATCAGCAAATTATGAACATCCTCAAGTACATTGCATGTGTTGCAGTTGGGGGAACTTACTTTCTTCATGAGGAATGCGAACTTTGCCGATGGATAGTGTCCTGACCGTAATCTTACAGCTAACTTAACGTAACATCTACTTAACCTGCTATTGTCAAACCAGGGAACTTTAGGAAGCTGATTTTGCACTGTTTTATACCATATTCCTTTGTCTACTGACTTAATGTTAAAATGTTGTTTCCAGTTGTTGAAACTTTTTATTTTAAATTTTGGTACATATTCTACATAATCTGGTATGAAATTCACCTCGACTCCTTCCGTCGCCGCTAATTTAGATAAACAATCAGCTTCTTCATTCCCCCGTAGACCGACATGCGCTGGAACCCATTGCAACTTCAACTCTAAGCCATTTAAAATAAACTTATAAATAAGTTTTAAAATTTCGTAAGCTATCGATGTACCTCTGAAGCCAGAGGCGCATCGAGCTACGTGATGCAGTCCACTTTTGCTATCCGTAAATATAACAACTTTATCAATTTTTTTCTCTTTTGCATAGGACAAGGCTTGTAAAATTGCAATGAGTTCCAGAGTCATGATAGAAACAACTGACATTATTTTAAAACCTGCTCGATGGTTACAACTTGGATCGTAAAACGCTGCACCCAATCCATGAGAGCTCTTAGACCCATCGGAATACAATTTCTTCCATCCCCTATAATTAAGATTTAATTCTCTTACAACTTCATCAACTAAAGTATTAGGCTCGTATCTTGATTTAGCTAGTGATATACATTTCAAACTCATAACTATACATTTATGAAAATCAACAGCTGATAACCAAATATCGAAAGTAAACATTGTAAGAATATCTATAGAAACACCTTCGGTCTGATTTACATCCTCGATTGTTTGTGTGAGTAAAGGCTTCTTTTTATTGATCCAGTAACTAATTTGCGTAAGAGCCCTCATTTCAGAAATTAATTTAGTAGTACAATTATTTGACCAGGTACTGATTTTTAATAAATACTTATAGGCTAGATATTGTCTTCTGATAAATAAAGGGGCAATGTGTAACTCGCTCTCCATGACGTGGATTGGAGTACTTTTGATAAATCCGCCTACTACCCTCAGGGCTTGATTCTGAATTTTATCAAGTTTGCAAATATGGGTTTTAGCACTACTATCGTATAAAACTGATCCATAATCAATACGGCTTCTTCTTAATTAAGGACATGTATAATCTTCGTAAATGTATCATGTGTACTCCCCAAGACCTTCCTGCTAATAATTTAAATATATTTAAGAGTTTTGAGCATTTGCTGACCACTTCATTAATGTGTTTTCGCCAGTTTAAACTCCTGTCTAGCCATATACCTAAATACTTTATATTTTCAGAATAGACTAAAGGCTTATCTGCCCTTAGAACGGGTAGATTTTTCCTACGCCCCCTACTGAAAAGACAGTATTGTGTCTTATTTGCCGATAGCACCAACCCTAGTTTGCTTAATAGTTCCACAACTAAGTTTAAGCTATTTTGAACATATCGCTCACACAATGTAATGTCCTTATTACTGACGTATATGACAAAATCATCCGCGTATTGTAGAACTGACACCTCTTTGAGCCTATGACATATTTTGTAGGTAATCAAGTTAAAAAGTAGCGGAGAGAGCGGGTCTCCTTGTGCTAGACCTTTATTTGTGAACCTGCTTATTACATTACCGTCATACAACTTTATCTTCAAATGTCGCTCATTGAGAAATCTCCACAGGTATTCACAAAGTTTGGAACCGACTCCTAGACTATCCAGCACATTGGAAGCTGCATCTATTGAAACATTGTTATAAGCGTTCTCTATATCTAAGAAACAAGCTAATGTTGGAATATTTTTGGAAAATCCAATTTGGATATAGGTAACTATCCGGGTCAAACAGTCCAAACACGACTGTGATTTTCTGAAACCAACTGTGAACGGAGACAGTATCTTTTCCTTTTCAGTATACCATTCTAAACGTTTAAAGATCATTAAATGTAAAGTTTTACAAATGCACGAAATTAAAGATATGGGTCTTAATTTTACTTCTTCATTATTATTGCTACTTCTTTTGGGAATAGGGACTATTTGAACGTTTCGCCACTGAGAAGGGATAACACCGTATTGATAAATGTTATTAAATAAATTAAGCAAATATTGTTTAGCTATGTTCGGCAAATAATACAGCATTGTATATGATATATTGTCCTCGCCCGGGGAAGAATCCTTTTTTTTTCAAACGCTGTTTAACTCGTGTATTGAGAACTTAGATTCAAGCAGTTCATTTTTCGACGTGAAGTCTGGTTCTTTGTTAGACGCATAATCTGCAGTAAGAGAACATAATAAACTGTGAGATTTCTCAATGGACGGATATACTTTTGGCTGTTTAAAACCCTTGACCCATTTCAGACGCTGCCAGATATAAGAAGCTGAAACTTTTTCATCAAAAGAATCGCAGAACTTGTGCCAGGCATCGGATTTTGCTTTTCGAATTAATGCCTGAGATTTAACTGTTAAACATTCTAATTTTGTAAGATTATCAGGCGTCGGATTTTGCCTGAAGTTAGCTAAAGCCAACCTTCTCTGTGCGACTATTTTGGACAAATCAGGACTCCAATATCTTTAGGTTTGAATTTTTTATCGGGTCTGTTATTTATTTTAATTATCGGTATATGTTTATCGGCCGCAATATTTATTATATCAACAAAATTATCATAGTTCTCTTGTATATTTTTGTCATAGTCATAATTAAAGGTAGGATTTTCTGAAATAAATTGTGAATACTTATCCCATTCTGCACGTTTATAATTGCGTTTTTTAATGTGTCTGAAATCATTTACGATATTAATTGCCAGCTTGATTATTAGGTGATCGCTCCCTAGATTTTCATTTAAGACTTTCCAGAAAAACTTAATCGCTACATCAGAGGAAACAAACGAAATATCGGGCGAAGTTTGTTGCAAGTGCCTGTTTACCAGTTTGACGCGCGTAAAGGCACCGTTATTTAGAGATATGAAACCGTATTCTAAAGAGGAATCCATGATTTGGGAACCCCGTACATCTGATTTAACTGACCAGTTGGTGTGGTGCCCGTTAAAATCTCCAGCAATCAATGTTTTCGATGAAAAATGTGAAAAAATATCGTCCCAATCACAACCTTGAGTTTGTATACTAGATGGACAATATATAGACGCCACATACTCTAAGTCCTTGCAGTTAATTAACTTTACACAAACTACCTCAATGCCTGTATTATTTACTACAAAAGGCTCTAAGTAGGACTGTATCGACTTATGAACAATAATTGCGACGCCACCGTATGAATCATCTCTGTCTTTTCTGTAGATGTTATAACTATTAATATTTATGTAGGTCTCAATATCTAGCCAGGTTTCGCTAATAATAGCAATGTGTATAGTTTCACGTGCTAAAAGGTCTGTAAATGCCACTAATTTGGGGCGAAGGCTTTGAGCATTCCACTGAACTATGTTAAGCGTAATATGACTAGTTGTACTATCCATTAGCAAAAATCGAAAAACTTAATACATTGTTAAAAACATATACGCCAATACTTTTTCTTCCAATTTGTTTTCCGACGTCATTATCTGCTTAATTTTGATCCAGAACTGCTTAAATTCAAACTTGTTCTTTCTGTGCTCGTTTCGCTTCCTATTTTCCTCTGTATTCTGCGTATCCTGATCTTGAACTTTCATATTAAATTCTTCTAAACTCTCTACGTTTACCAGTCTTTTTGACACGTTTTTAGCTTTGCCAATCGAATTTTGAACTGGTTTTCTACTGAGACTTCTTATATATTGTTCAGAGGTTGTCTGAAATGCTTCTTCCTTTTCCTGGATAACGGTGTCCGAGGTGCCTCCTGATGACCCTTGCTGATGTACTGAACTTTCCTTGACCACACTGCTGTAGGTACCTTTTTCGTTCATAGCATCTACTGAGGTGCTGTTAGCTGCTGATATTGTACCCTCTCGAGTTGATTTATTCTTATTTATTTTCATTTCAGTGTACTTTTGTAGGGCCTTTTTATACGTAACCTGTTCGTTACTCATAATGTTTCTTATTTTTTTTTCTTTAATAAAAAAAGGTACTCCATGAATAACGTTTAATTCATGTGTAAATTGGCAGCGAAATCCCATTTCTTCAAATTTTTTGCATTGTACCATTAATAAGGCATCTTGTTTCTTAAAAAATGATATAATTTCTTTGTTTATGTTTTTATATTTAATATGGTCAATACCGGTAATGTTTTGCGATCTTAACAGCTTAGCCATCGCTATTTGTTTAGGCAAACTTTCTAGAGCCGTAATGCAAACTTGGTGATTTTCCATAATTTCTCCTTCATCGTTCTTTTTTTCCACATCTACCCTCACATTTGTTTGTGTATCCAAAGAATCACTCCTTATAAGTCGTTTCGGTTTCCTTCGAGTAACCGTAATAAAACCTTCTTCATCGCTCTTTAGTCCTTCTCCTTCACTACTTTCATCTCTATTTTTTCTTTTAGCCGCCTTGTTTTCCAAACTTTCACTTCTCGTTGTTATTCTATTCTCATCAACTAATAACCTATGTTCTCGTTCTACGTTCTCTAAACACTCCGAATCACTCATGTCTTCCTCACTCTTATTCCCCTCCATCTTGAAGTCGGGACTTCAAATGGAGAGAGAAAATAAAAACCGTTAGTCGTTGCGACACTAGGTAAATGTAAGTGTACGTGTCAACTGTACGACCGCTCGCGCGCAACTGGGGAATTCACAAAACTTAACCAACGTGCTTTGCGAAAGTATCTTGGGGTCCATGAGCAAATTAAACTACCTCAAACTGTCAAATTTTCTCAATTGAACCTTATTGAAAATCTATCAAAAATCATTGACATATTGGGGGTGCTTGATGTGCTGGCCTCTGTACAAAAACCGACATTATTATTGTAAAATATGTGATGAGCAGTCCCAATAAACAAACAATAATAATAATTTTTTAATTCATTTTTGAGTTTTATATTGAAAAAATAGTTTTTTTTATCATAAAACGGCAACAGTCGACGTTAAGGTTCAGGCAGTTTACTTAAGTTCTTATTTTGCCATTTCAAGGAATAGAAGTTAAATAAGTGTAAGAGTAGGACTCCCCCTAAGGGGAAGGGACACCCCATCCGCACTGCCCTGCAGGGCTCGTCCCTGACTGGTCACCCTTCCACAAATGTATGGATGACATGAAACAGAATGCCGTCCCGACTGAAGGGTAGTGGACAAGGTGGGAGGACAAAGATACTCCGTCAATATAGAAGCTTTGAAATTTATGGCATTAATCTTCAGGAAGAGAATTAAAATTAGAGAAGGCTTCCCCATAAGGGGAAGGGACCGTGCCCCGCCATCCGCACGGCCCTGTAGGGCTCGACCCTGACTGGCCACCCTTCCACGAATGTATGGACTGACATCAAATAGAATGCCTTGTCCCGACTGTAAGGTAAGGGACAAGGTGGGAGGACACAGAAACTACTTCTATACAGAAGCTATTAAATTCATGGGTAAAGAGATTCAGGAAGATAAGTTAAAAAAAGCGTTAGAGAAGGCTTCCCCCTAAGGGGAAGGGACCGTGCCCCGCCATCTGCACGGCCCTGTAGGGCTCGACCCTGACTGGCCACCCTTCCACGAATGTATGGACTGACATGAAATAGAATGCCTTGTCCCGACTGTAAGGTAAGGGACAAGGTGGGAGGATAAAGAAACTATTTCTATACAGAAGCTTTTAAATTCATGGGTATAGAGATTCAGGAAGATAAGTTAAAAATAGCGTTAGAGAACGCTTCCCCCTAAGGGGAAGGGACCGTGCCCCGCCATCCGCACGGCCCTGTAGGGCTCGTCCCAGACTGGTCACCCTTCCACGAATATATGGATTCCCACGAAATATACTGCATTGTCCCGACTCAAAGATAAGGGACAAGGTGGGAGGATAAAGAAACTATTTCTATACAGAAGCTTTTAAATTCATGGGTATAGAGATTCAGGAAGATAAGATAACAATAGTGTTAGAAAACGCTTCCCCCTAAGGGGAAGGGACCGTGCCCCGCCATCCGCACGGACCTGTAGGGCTCGTCCCTGACTGGTCACCCTTCCACGATGGTATGGATTGACATGAAACAAAATGCCTTGTCCCGACTGAAAGGTAGGGGACAAGGTGGGAGGACAAAGATACTTCGTCAAGAAAGAAGCTTTGAAGTATATGAAGCTTAATAAAGGGAAATCTTTTGATTGTGAACTTATTGTGAACTTATTTGGCGACATTTGTGGTGGTAGAACGTGAGTTTAGCGAAAATATAATTTGTTACCCACTATTAAATTACAATAAATTGTATATATCTATACAAATATTATTAAGAGGTAAAATTTTGTATGTAAGTTTGTATGTACTGGGTAGTCTCCAGACTCCGAACTCATTATGGCCATTGGAAATTTTGAAAATAGGTCATTATGACCATTGGACATTTTGGGTATTTGGACATTTTGACACCGTTGGATATTTGGAGAATTAGACATTTTGGGTACTTGGACATTTTGACACCGTTGGACATTTTGAGAATTGGACATTTTGCCCCTGAACGAATTAAATTATGTTTATATGATGCATTTTAGCCAAGTACATCCATAGGGGTTAGTAAAAAAAAATATATCTTAAAATAATCATTTATATTTTATCATTTACAGAGCTTTTATGTAAAAAAAAAGTGTTTTTCACCTATTTTTGGATGAGTATTTAAAGAACAAAGTATTAATCCTTATCAAAATAATTATATTTTATTATTACAAAGACATCATAAAAATAAGATTTGCCTTTTACAGTATGCCAATTTGTCATACAGTTTCGGAGATAATTTAAAATTACTAAACCACATAATTGCTTTCGTTCAAACCGCTCGCGCATAGAACATGGGTTGCGAACGTGTTAGCTAAGCCTGAAGTTCAGCATCAGGCTATACTAGTCCACTGCTGGACATAGCCCTCTCCTAATGAGCGCCATAGCGCCCTCTCTTCAGCTTGCCGCATCCAGCATCTGCCTGCAGTCTTTCGCAGATCGTCATCCCACCTGGTCAGAGGGCGTCCTACACTACGTTTGCCGAGTCGCGGTCTCCACTCAAGAACACGTTTACCCCAGCGGTTGTCGGTTCTTCGCGAGATATGGCCAGCCCACTGCCACTTCAGCTTGCTAATTCTTTGAGCTATGTCGGTAACTTTGGTCTTTTGGAACTCTAGTTGGCGCTATGCAAACACCTACTTTTCTGAATAGCGGTGTTAAGAAGTTTATCGGATTGATGACGCTCTCCATATATCATTCCCCTTTTGTCATAGTGATGAAAAGTTCTGAATGTATAAGTAATACTATTTTTTTTAAGTTTCAGAATAAGTCTTTGAATTTCAAAGTTGAGAAGCTGGTGTGCCAGTGCGTCGTTACAGCCCCACGGAAAATTAAATGTTCAGTTACGATAAGCGAGGTCAGTCTGTGGATGAGAGACTGTTCGTTACATATCGAGACTCCTCCGTGCCGCGGAAAGCACTTTAAGCCGTTGGTCAGGGCTGTTATTTGTTCATCTTAGAAGTAGTTACGGGTAAGCCTGAAAAGCAGCCTTACAAAGGGGTATCGCGATGTCCAGTAACTAGGTTGTGGAAGTCAGATAAGCAATCGCTCTATGTTAATTACTGGTATTCAGCTGCATCCGGATAGATATTTTGAAACGGCAAGGCAGACGAGTCGTTCAATTTTTTTTTTTTTATGTATTGCTGTTTATAAATTTAATAATCTCAAGTATACTCAAGTTGCAATAAAAATCGAGTTGTTTTGAAGTAATTTATAACAGAAAAAAGAAAAGAAAATATATAACATAAAAGTTATTAGAGTTAAAATTATTGGATGTCGTTCTATTTCATTCTACCGGATGCAATATAAAAAAGAGGAAAGATTTTATTATTTCTTTGCTATGGATAAACTTAAAAACTATTTTAAGAACCCAAAAGCTACATTATCAGCGTGTAACATGGGCTATATTTTATTTTCAACGGCGGAGGAGATGTAAAAGTTGGAAGGGAAAAGTACGAAATCCACGCGGACGAAATCGCGGGCGAAGTGCTAGTGATATACATATATAATACCTATTTTGCGTAACAAATTAAATAGCAACAATTTTGCAATTGCAATATAGCCGATAGTATCGGTAACGGTATCAGTTTTGCTTATCGGTAACTAACCACGAGAGATTGCATGAATTAAAAATTAAAATATATAATGACAAAATTATGGCAAGCTTTGATCCACCAGACATAACTTTGTTCAGTGTTTAGACAGAGAATCTTTATAGGTACAAATTGGCAACACTTGTAGTTATAAGTTTTCTCTCTCCTGACCCAAGAAATGACATAAAATAGTTGTTGACTTCATCTGTATCCGCGGTAAACAACAAAAACGCGTACGAAGAACAACCTGAAAAAATAATGAAATTAATAGTTGTGTTATTGTATTCAGAATATTTAAATGAACAATGAAGTAACTTACCACCTCATAATTACCTTATTAATCACTGAGAAACCTCACACTGATTACACTAAAGGACACTTACACATATGTATGTAATGAAAATAATTAGTGCAGTTTAGAATGTTTTTCCTGAACCGTTTAAACAAAGGTATGTTTTTGTTTTTAAATGTCATTTTATGATCATGCCCCAAGCCCTTTTAAATTTAAGAAAAATTGTTTTTGAAATTGTTTGGTAGATTTTTAATTCAACCGAAGTTACTGCATTAGATGATTACAATGAGATGACGATACTATAAATCTATTCTATGGCAAACTAAGATTAAATAAATAAATATTACTGGACAATCCACACAGCATCATCTAGCCCCACGCTAAGCAGAGCTTGTGTTATGGGTACTAGTTGACTGATATACTTAATACAATACATTACTGAGATAGATATTTTTACTATACATAGGAAATACACAGATCACCCGGAACAAATAGTTCTAGATCGTACAAACATTTGTCCCAAGGCGGGAATCGAACACGCAATCTCTCGCGTCACAGGCTGGAAAATCCACACAGCATCATCTAGCCCCAAGCTAAACAGAGCTTGTATAATGGGTACTAGATGACTGATATACTTAATACAATACATTACATAGATGGATATTTTTATTATTCATAGGAAATACCCAGATCACACGGAACAAATATTTGTAGATCGTACAAACATTTGTCCCAAGGCGGGAATCGAACCCACAACCTCTTGCGTCGCAGGCGGACCTTGGCCCGTCGCGCCATATCGGACGTCAAATTCGTCGATTTCTTTTAATAGAGAAATGTTATTACACACTGGACGAATACACGACGGATATAACTTAGTAGATGTAGGCTGTTCATAATTCAGTTTTTTTTAATACGGCCTGATCAAAGACATATATATTACATATTACAGTGACATTTAATCGAATTTCGACGACCGATGTGGCGCGGCGGGCGAAGGTCCGCCTGCGACGCAAGAGGTTGCGGGTTCGATTCCCGCCTTGGGACAAATGTTTGTACGATCTACAAATATTTGTTCCGGGTGTTCTGGGTATTTTCTATATATATAATAAAAATATCTATCTATGTAATGTACTGTATTAAGTATATCAGTCATCTAGTACCCATAACACAAGCTCTGCTTAGCTTGGGGCTAGATGATGCTGTGTGGATTGTCCAGCAATATTTATTTATTATTTAATATATTTTGAATCGTAAAATAAAATACCATAATACAATTTAATCAATAACTTGACAAGACATGATTGTAACCATGTGCTCATTACCTAATCTATAATATTATTAGTATAGTATATCTATAATATTATTAATTAGTAATCTATAATATTATTAGTATAGTAAAAAATATCTATCTATGTCATGTATTGTATTAAGTATATCAGTCATCTGGTACCCATAACACAAGCTCTGCTTAGTTGGGGCTAGATGATGCTGTGTGGTTTGTCCAGCATTATTTATTCATTTATTTATATTTTCTGTTTTCTTATTACCTACCTAATACTGTCATATAATCTGAGTAAAGATGACTTTATGTTTCTTATTGTGTCTTGTTTATTAATTGCTGTTAACTGGACATCAAGATCACAACAAGACATGTTTATATATGTTTTTTTATATATTTCTGTAATATATTGTATGATGAAAATGTCATCATGGCCCAGTGTTTTAGGCTTCGCCTCTTGTGCACGGGGTTATAAGTAAGCCAAGTACTAATATGCCTTTTTTATTCATATGTATTTTCTAAGTTTATCTTGGACATCACTGATATTGGTGAAGGAAAACATCGCGAGGAAAACTGGATTTATAATTAATATAAGTCTGAAATCGCCAACCGTCTTAAGCAAGGTGATCAAATGCTCGTGCCTTTTATGTATGAGATGAGGCCTTTGCCCAGCAATGGGACAGCAACTGGCTGATATTATTATTTTAATATATTGTATTGTGCTTTCCGAAACATAATAACAAGTTTTGACTCAATTCGGGAATTCACAAAACTTAACCAACTTGCTTTGCAAAAGTACTTTGTGGTCCATGAGCACATTAAACTACCATAAACTGTCAAATATTCTCAATTGAACATGGACCTTATCGAAAATCTATCAAAAATAATTGACAGATTGGGGGAGCTTGATGTGCAAAAACCGACAATATTATTGTTAAATATGTGATGAGCAGTGCAAATAAACAAACAATAATAATAAAATTTATATTCATTTTTTAGTTTCATACAAAATTACTGACTTGCGTAAAGTAAATTAAGAAACAGAAGAATAAGTGACTACCGTTGGAATTGCATGAAAAACCCTTATAATTAAACGTAAGGTAACGTCAACTTCTATTTCTAAGAATACTTCTGTCATGAAATGATAATTACCTATTCATAAGGAATAATAATAATAATATATGAGAAAGAAAAACAGATTAAATATCTTGACTTAGCACACGAGGTTGTCGACATGTGGAATGTGGACTCGGCTGTCATTGTGCCGATCGTCGTAACGGCCAATGGCCTGCTGGCCAAAAGCCTCGACGACCATCTGTCGAGGCTTTCGTTACACGGTTGGATCCAAGGCCTGATACAGAAGGCAGTACTCCTCGATACGGCTCGCATTGTGAGGAGGTTCCTGTCTCTGCAACCCTAACCGCCGGTAGCTTGGACCCTGCTTCCGCCATCGGTGGACTACTATTTTTTATATTTTTAAATAAAAATAAATATTGCTGGACAATCCACACAGCATCATCTAGCCCCAGGCTAAGCAGAGCTTGTGTTATGGGTACTAGATGACTGATATACTTAATACAATACATTACATAGATAGATATTTTTATTATATATAGCAAATACCCAGAACACCCGGAACAAATATTTGTAGATCGTACAAACATTTGTCCCAAGGCGGGAATCGAACCCGCAACCTCTTGCGTCGCAGGCGGACCTTCGCCCGCCGCGCCACATCGGTCGTCAAAATGTTTTTGTATTTTTTATATTTAAATATTTAAAAATGTAATTTATATGTTTATACAATGAATAAAGAAAATGATAATATAAACATATATAATTATACACCCAATGAAACACACCTAATAATTGATAATAATAATACTATTCAGCCCTCTTCCTCTCTCCTAAATTTTTGCGTGCTCGACAGGGTCCATATTGTATCTTTAACTTATTTTTACTATCTTTGTAACATATGGCATGCAATAAAAAATTGAGTATTGAGTATCGAGGGAAGCAGATAAGTGCAGGTTTCTTAAACTGAATCGAAGATCGTGTGAAAATCAATCTACACTCATGCACGTATAGAACATTTTAAAATCTTGAACTATCAACATAATTATATTATTAGCAGTTTAATATATATAAATTTTAACATAAATATCTTGTATATATTGAAAAATTAGTTTTTTTTTTCATCATATAACGGCAAAAGTCCACGTTCATGGTTCAGGCTGTTTTCTTAAGTTCTAGTTTTACCATTTCAAGTAAGAGAAGTTAAAATAAGTGTAAGAGTAGGACTCCCCCTAAGGGAAGGGACCCCCACGACCCTGTAGGGCTCGTCCCTGACTGGTCACCCTTCCACGAATGTATGGACTGACATGAAACAGAATGCCTTGTGCCGACTGAAAGGTAGGGCACAAGGTAGGAGGACAAAGAAACTTCGTCAATACAGAAGCTTTGAAATTCATGGGTATAAAGATTCGGGAAGATAAGTTTTTATAAGTGTTAGAGAACGCTTCCCCCTAAGGGGAAGGGACCGTGTCCCGCCATCCGCACGGCCCTGTAGGGCTCGTCCCAGACTGGTCACCCTTCCACGGATGTATGGACTGACATGAAACAAAATGCCTTGTCCCGACTGAAAGCTAGGGGGCATGGAGGAGATTTCGTTATTTAGGAAAAAGTTGGAAAACCATTGATAGGCCAGTCATTATTATCGAACATTAAAATCGCAAACTAACGGCAAGTTCTGATTTTTTATTTCTTTATTAGGACCACTAACAGTAGTGTACATACATTTTGCAGCTTTGAAAGACGTGTGCTACCTTTTGACACTCGAAAATCAACTTCTTTTTTATATACTCAACAAATTAGTCTGTCAAGAAACTACCGGGAAAAGATTAATAACAATACACAAAATGTTAGTTGTTGATCCAAATTTATTTTATCACCTTTAAAGTATGATCCTCCAGATTCAATACACTTAATAGATACATCAGCTAATAATACAAACATCAAAAAAAAAAAACCTTTTTTCCGGAATTGAGTTCAGTTCTTTCCGCGAATTCTCCTTTATGTCTTCTACTGAATGAAAATGGGTGCCACAAAGCCGACTTACTGCAGATATGTTAACTCAAATTAACAAAATTTGGGTTAAGATAACTGGAAGAAATCGGCTGAAACCATATCTGGTGAATAAGGTGGTTGCTCGATGGTATTTGTTGAATGTTTGGTCAAAAATTCGTTCACAATGATGGCCTTGTGCGAAGGCACATTGTCGTGGCGCAAAATCCAAGAATTTTCTTTACACAAATCTGGCCTTTTTCGTCTAATTCGCTTTCTTAAACGCCGCATAACGCTCAAACGATATTTATTTACCGTTTGACCTTCCGGCAAGAATTTCGAATGCACAGCACAGAGATGGTCAAAGAAAACAGTCAACATGACTTCGATTTTGGCGCGGTTTTTTCGGTTTCGGTTCAGTTGGAAGTCGCCACTAAGAAGCTTGTAGACCAGTGTGCATATCAAAATAGTAAACCCACGTCTCGTCACCAGCACCAATGCGTTGTTTCATGAATGTTGGGTCGGAATTGACTCGTTCTAGCCTTTCCTCAACGACTCTTAGCTATTGAGTTTTTGGATATAATTCAGGTCTTTTGGGACTAGCCGAGCGACAACATGTTTCATACCATAGTCATTATTTCAGATGGTGCGAATCGCCGCGTGAGACACAGAAAGTTCGACGGCTATCTCTCTCTAACTTGAATGAGGATTTTCCTTCACTTTTGTGATGTTAACTTAAGTTGCAGACGTTGATGGCCTACCAGAGCAAGGCAAATCTTCCATCACATCTGGACCGTTTTTGAACACTTTGTACCACTCATAAGCACATGTTTTAACATCAATTCACTTTAAGCATTTTCACTACAAATTTTAGTGACTCCGAACACGTATTAATAAGGAGAAAAAAGACCTAGTTTAAAAAAATAAAAATAAACTAGGTCTTACTTGGTATACTCAGGTTTCGCTTAGTTATTCGACAATCTGTAAAGCCTACTTAGTTGATAATATACGTTTAAGCTTAATATTTAGCAAACGGATCCCTGAAACTAAAAAAAAATGTTATCCTATAGCCACAATAATTGTAGATAGGCCAATAAATAGATAAATAAATAAAATCAAGAAAACAACCGTTCTAGACACACCCCACCCAGTGTTAGTATATTAAAGTATATAAACACACAACTTACCAACCAATGTTAGTACAACTAAAGTGTTAGATAGCTACCAATATAGCATATTATTTATCAAGGTGAATGCGTAGACGCAGCTTATTTTGTATTTTTGTAAATGGGCTTTTACAAATACTTTTACATGTCGACGTGTAAAAGTATTTGTGGACTAAATCTAACTTAGTATACTTAGCTTTTACTTAGTTAGTCAACAATCACTCGTCAACTTGTAAAGCCAACTTAGTTGTGATAGTTTTCCTTTTAAGTTCGTTATATACAGGTAATACAGTCGTGATTTTTTCACATATCTAAGGCAACTTGTCTGTATCCAGATAATACCCTTAATTTCGCAATTGGATCCCTGAATCTAACAAACATGCAACTTAGAAGGTAATGTTAGTACAACTGAAGTGTTACATTAAGAGCTACCAATGATGAATTTATCAAGGTGAATGCGTACAGGCTGTTATTGAAATCGTTATCCGCTGCTGTAAAAAACATACATATCTCGAAATACAGTCATTAAAATCACCATTACAAGTCAATTTAACAAAGTCTAGTTGACTACTATGGCACCCAAGAGCATAAATTAACTCGCGTAATACTATCTTGTATCCATAATAAATGAGTAAATTCAATTACTATATTTCAGTATTATAATTATTTTTTAAATCAAGTTTTATGAGCAATATTAAATTCATTTATTCAATTTAGGCTGAGAATGAGCACTTTTTGAACGTCAAAACGTTTACAAAAGACAGTCCCCCAAAACGCCCACCCTTCACCACTTCCTAGTGCTTTTGCTGGGAAGAAGAAGTGGCGGAACAAACTCCCCAGCAACACATCTACCGGATAGTTTTTAAGAACTTGAAGCTATTATAAATATATTTGATTGATTTATGCGAATCAATTCGTTTCCAGTACAATAAATAATGTAAAGGTTTGTTCATGGGGCCTGGTGACCTAACTTACACTTAAACTTAGTGTGGGCACCAGTCTTCCACCAATTAATTATCAAATTGTGTCGGTAGACTAATTAAATATTTTATTTGTAATTTGTAGTAAGAAAAAATAAATTAAGGTAAATTTGGTTACCTACAAGTTTAAATTGGCCCATACTTATCTTTTTATTGTGTTCACTGAGGAACTTGATTTTTATATACCTAATAGGGACTATAGACTTGAGCATCTTGTATAAATTTCAACTTCCTAGGCACACCCGTTCCTGGAAAAGTCGGTGGTGACACACGGACAGACAGACGAACAAACAGACGGACAAACAGACTGACAGACAGACGGACAGACAGACAGACAGACAGACAGACCGACAGACGGACGGATAGACAGACTGACAGACAGACGAACAGACAGACAGACAGACAGACAGACAGACAGACAGACAGACAGACAGACAGACAGACCGACAGACAGACAGACAGACAGACAGAAAGACCGATAGACGGACTTACAGACAGACAGACAGACAGACAGACAGACGGACAGACAGGCAGACAGGCAGGCAGACAGACAGAAAAATATTTGTTCCGTACGGGAATCGAATCCACGCCACGTAGCGCAGCAGCCAATCTCTCAGCCACTGCGCCAACCGTGCCGTCTTTTGAGGCACGGAACCCTTAAAACGAATGTCATGTTTATTGAACAGTCTACCGGCAGACAGAAGGAGTGAAACGAATAAAATTAGTTTTTAAAATACATTATTTAGAAATGTGTTAAAGTGCTACCTAAAAGTAACAATTCGTTTTAAGTACGATGACCCCACAGTCAACCCATTACTATGGTTTTATGGTGTGAATATACCTAGTCTTGTCATAAATATTGTCATAATATTGCCATAAAAAATTTTTTTCATTGCAAATAATATTTATTACTTTTACAGTTTTTTGTTAGTTTAATACATAAATATATAACAATTTAAAATATAAAAAGCTTATTCGAAGTGGTCTCCATTGGCTGCAATACAGTCCTTTAAACGTTGACAATAGAAGCACGCACTCTTTCCATGGGAAAATTCTTCACTGCCAATCGTATGGATTATTTTAGGGACTCCAAATTATCATGGCGTTTAGAGCAAGCCATACTCTCTAAAACTGACCATAAATCATAATCCAGCGGATTAAGATCGGGACTAGACGACAGCCAGTTCACTTCCAACCAAGACTGCGTGGACCGAGCTTTATGACCCGGCGCCGAGTCTTGTTGGAAGGACCATACTTGGTTATTGAACATGGTGTTGTTAAGGGGCTTAACTACCTTCTCAAGAATTGTATCTTGATACACTTGTGCCGATGTTTCGATACCTTTTTCACAAAAATATGGCTCAATCACTCCTTCATAGCTAACACCCCACCAAAATACGGTCATTTTGTTTGTTAATGTTGCTCAATTGTATAAAAAATTCTCATCGGTATTTTTTTTTCTGTGACCTCCCTTTGCGTACCGCTTCAGTAGTTGTTTCGATTTAACCACCCTATCTTATTTAAATTATCAGTTAAAAAATGACCAGTGCGTTTCTTATAGGCTGCAAGTCCTAAGTCATCTTTTAAAATACGCGACATGGTTCCTGGTGCTATCTTCATCTCCCGAGATAAAATCTGTTGCTTTCGGCCAGGATTTCTTCGAATTCTTTCCCTTACTGCTTTGACCACCTTTTTCGTACGAACACTACGTGGACGGCCAGATCTTTTTCTGTCACAAGCAGAGGAGATCTTGTTGTACCTATTAATAGCCCGGAACACAAACATTTGAGTAATACCAAGCGAATGGAGAGTTTTAAAAATTGCATTTGGCTCCATACAAACTTTGTGTAGTGCAATCACAGCGATTCGGTTCTCTTTATCACCCCACTCCATTTTAATATCGCAAAATATTGTTCAATGTATTGGCGCCAAAATTAGAGAACTCAATGAACAATCGTATAAAAATGACAAATTCTAAATTCAAATGTAATATCTTTCTTATTTTTAACTGTAACAGTATTTATGGCCAGACTAAGTAAATATTAACTAAATAAAAAAATATAAATAAGGATTGTGCTCAAATGTCATGATTACATGAAATAGTCATTCAATTGCATAATTTGAACTTATAAAGTCGTATTAATGATGTCAATACGACTTTTTAAGTTTAAAGATACACAATAGGGATGTGTCCTAGGCAAAAATATATTAGGTCTATTTAGTCCGTCAGTAAGATTACCAAAAAATAATGGACACGTATTTTTTGCTTACTCAAATCAATAAAAAGTGACAATGACATAGCACATCAAAGTTCAGGAGAACTTGTGACGCCAATTTTACGTTAAAAGTGTAGCACAATTTCAACGCACTATATCGTCGTCATTTTTGGTTTACGTGGCAAAACAAAAAATACGTGTTCAGTATTTTTGAGAAATCCAACTTTCGGACCAAACAGAATTTTTAAGGACACTACCCTATTGTCAAGGTCACGAACAACTTATAGCAGGTTTTCAACAATTTACAAGCCTGAGAAAATTTGTATTCCGTCACATAGTGATCAACAAAGCGCGATTCAGTACAAAACAAGTAAATAATACCGAGCAGAAGACATGCCTTCACTACAGACTGCCCTAAGCATCTGTAGAAATATCTCGCTAGCTCGTGAACAGTAGGTCGTCATTATTGTATTTTAAGGCATACCGTTTATTTTAGCTTACGCAAATATCTTTAAAAGAAGGTTTGTTGTGCACATCTTTTAGGAAACGAACCGTCATAATCTTATTTTCTGTTTAGCAAACAAAAAACAAGCAAATAACATACAACATTTGGCGTCGTATTTTCAAAATGTCTACGATTTTTTCCTGTTCTTTTATTTACTTTAATCTGTACAAAATATATCTAAAAGAATGAGACTTGAAATGAAAGAAGTGAATAATTCATTTTTTAAATACATTTTTAAGTGGGTTAGAAAGAAATTATGATTTTTTACAATTCAAAGTAAAAAAATATCAGAAAACCGACGAGAACTTTCTACTCTAGGGGTTCCTGAATCGAGTACTTAACACCTGGTATCAGGATGTGCGTCAATGTCCCTTCCACCCTGTTGTATAAAGGGGAGGTTGGGCAATCGGAACTCGCCACTAACCGGGCGAATAACAGCAACACAAGGTCGCTAATAGCCGCCCCGGTGTGAGTGAGAGTGTTGTACTTCCCCGGTCGAGCCAGCCCACTACGCGCTGTACTCAAGTGCCATTACGTTCTTTAGTACAACATTGCTCTGCCACTATAACAACGTCCGTGACAGACAGACCATGTATTATGAGGATTAAAAAAAAATGATGAGGATCTCTTGAATCTACCGGCAACTTCATTCAAGTGGAATTTTTTATACTATCTTATGTGATGAATTATTAAAAAAATAAAAGCTTAGTTTCATTATATTTTGAATGTAAGTATAGCTACAAAACGTGGAAGATAATTTATCGCTGTCATTTTTTTTAAAACCTTCTAAATAGGCCAAATAAGTACACAATTTTCTACATATCACATCACGGAGACTAGGTTATCTATGCATGCAACGTGTAGGTACTCAGAAACTGTTATATTATGAGGTAATGAAAACTTGTTATGAGTTTGTCTTAGAGTCAATAGACGAATTCTGCTATAATTGCTTCTTTGCTAAAACAATCCTTAACAACATCCTCACAAGTCTTAATATATATAGTCAAATTAAAACTCAAAAATTGTATTATTTTTTTCTTTTTTTGATAAAATTTCTGTTCAAGTTAATAATGAAATTCATATCTTATAATGAAGGAAGATTACGGAGATAATTCTACAAATGAATAAAAATAAAAACACAGAAAACAAAACAAAAACAATTGTATAGTAATAGTCTAAATACACTAAAACCAACTCAAATACAGTTTTGATTACCTCATGAAACAATTACTGTGTACATATTTTCGAGACATAACTGGATTACATTGTTTAGATATAAATTGTATGGAAAATTATTTGCATAGGTAGTTGACCTGTAAACAGATTTTTGTCGTAATTATAGATAGCCAATCCACCGGTTTACACCCGGTGCTAATCATAAACACCCACCAACAATCAAACAATCGGGTATTTACCAAAACGCCGGGCTTAAGCCCGGTGGATTGTCCCTCTATAGTGACAATAGTATCCATCATTTTGGTGAAATAAATTGTACACCACTTTTTTATTTCTATAACAAGATAAAACTATTAATATATTAACAAAAAAAAAAAAACACCGCGCATCGAAAAATTCACCCGCATCACTGTCAACGGGAAAATGCCCAAAAGGCTGGCAGCATTGCCACGTTGAATGGCAATGCTGATTCTTTGGCCCAAAAAAGGCCAGTCACGTGAAGAGTCGACCATAGGCTTCGCGTTGTCTCGAAAAACTAAATGGGCACACGGACCCCATGGCCCTAGTGTTTCAACCCCAAACAGCTCAAACATATAACTTCCAATTAGGTTGTTATATTTTCCACTTTTTTGAGGGTAAATGTATTGTGCGAATATCAAGGATAAAAGATGTAGATATACAAGGTGTATATATACAAAATGATACCATGAGTTCAGTACATAATTCTGTACCCTCCAGCATTAACTTAACCTTCGAATTTTTCTTCATTTTTCGTCTTTTTTCTGATGTTTTTACGAAAAAAAAGGCATGGGAACAACATCATATCTATCTAATCCAATGAGATTTTTTATCATGATTCACGTCTCTCATTAAAATATCATTGGCTTAGTTGGGTATCATGTTTATTTTTCAGTTTAAATTAAAAAGAACATCAGAACATAAACATATTTTGTTTTATTTATAATTTACATCAGACTAGGTTGTCCATAGAATGTTAGTATAACACAGAAACTTAAAAACTATTATAGTAATACACATAATACAATTTTATAGTACCTATAATATATATTGTAGAAGACTATTGTAAGTGTTGTTATAGATGTATAGTGTAAATTAAGTATGAGGTACAATGGGGTTGACGTATCCGTGTGGATAAAAACCCCTTATTAATTAAAGAATTAAAAAAAAAAATGAAAATATAGTTTCAGAAGTCGGTGGCTTAAATAACTAAATTTCGCGTTTTTTAGTTAAATAAGAGCAAACCACTATTCTCGAAGAAACTTATTTCAAACGTAGAAACAATCACTTTTTTTAGTCTTTTGTTTTTCTCAATGAGATGACGAGGACACAATAGAGACAGATGGTCACCATACCGTTAATACAAACGAATTTCTGTAAAAAGGCTTTAAAAAAACACTTCTATATGTCATAAAATGGAATAAATAAATTAGATTAGGTTAGGTCGGTGTTTCCCTGTCTACTATGAGAGGTAAATAAATAAATAATGCTGGACAATCCACACAGCATCATTTAGCCCGAAGCTAGGCAGGGCTTGTGTTATGGGTACTAGATGACTGATATACTTAATACAATACATTACATAGATAGATATTTTTTTGTTATACATAGCAAATACCCACAGCACCCGGGACAAATCTTTGTAGATCGTACAAACATCTGTCCCAAGGCAGGAAACGAATCCGCAACCTCCTGCGTCGCAGGCGGTCCTTCGCCCGCCGCACCGCATCGGTCGTCGAGGTATTATCGAAACAAACTCAGATGTCACAGTCCCTTTTAAAGTAAAGACATTATCTTGCACATTATTATGTTGTAACATTTCTGATTTGCTGATGAATAGAAGACGATAATGTTAGTTGCAGTTTTGTGATAACACAGATTTTTTAAAAGTTATTTTACGTAATAAAGTTTTGACGTAATAAATATACCATATGTAACATATTTTTTTTTTTTTTTAAACGTTGCCCCACACTAGGAATTGCTCCTGTATCGTGGTTGCGTTTACAAACATTTAAACTCACATACACAAACATCCAGACCCGGAACAACTACCTGTAGGTCATACAAATATTTGTTCCGTGCGGGGATCGAACCCACAACACGCGGCGCCGCAGCCGATGGCTCAACCACTGCGCCAACCGTGTCGTCAAATAAAATAATTAACGCTAGAACTCACACACCTCAATAAGAGTATTGAGTTAGAAGCATAAGACGGTGAAATCTTTTTTATTAAGTTTATTAAAAAAGATCGTGTTAATTCTAGCATTATTTTATGCATTTAAAATTGAGTCCAATTGCCTTAAAATAAGTTTTAATTTTTTTGGGCTCATTCTGCTCAATCAAATATTTTTTTTTATTGAAATCGACTCAGTATTAAGAATTAAATACTTTCAGGGGTTTTGTGTATTATGTTACAGTTAGTAGTAATTATAAATGATCATAGGAGTACTGTTCTTATAAGTAGAGGAAAACAAGTAAAGAGACAAGTGTGTTTGTGTGTGTTTTTATGTGTGTTTTTGTTGTGTTTGTGTTGTGTTTGTTAGTTTATTTGGTTTAGTTTGTTTAGTAGGGATACGTTCGTTTATTATCTATACCCATTGATTGTAAAATTAATAAATATGACATTAAGGATATTTACAGACTGCGAGGTACCAACAGAGACAACAATCAGTCACCTATTATTGTTGAAACGAGTTCCACTCTTTTAAAAAACGAAATATTGAAGATGGGAAAAGCTTTTAATATCAAGCACAAAACTAAACTATGTTGTAAACATCTTGGCTTTAAAACGCAGGAAGATACCCCCATATTCATTACGGAACATTTAACAACGAAAGGATCTCGCCTACATTTCCTCGCCCGAGACTTAGTTAAATCAGGCGCTTATAAATTCTGTTGGACAGCCTACGGTAAGGTGTATGTAAAAAAGGACGAACAATCGCAGACTATTATTATTAGAAGTGAGGGCCAGATTCACAGTCTGACTCTGCAGAAATGACTACATACAGGTTGCCTCTGGTATTTATGTCACTTTCATTATTACACTATAAATATTGTACACAGCATTACCGCTTCGCCCCGTGCTTTTTATGCAATCACCCGCTTTTTACTGTATACGGCTAACACTTTATGCGCGGTGCTAATCTCCATAGTTATAAATAGATGTTATTTAACATGTCCTATCTTTATACCACATAGGCTTACACATAACTCAAATACATGCATTAAACACTTACACAACAATCATTTAGACAAAACAATCTTATTTCTTATAGACTTACACTACGCATCCCTAACCAAAGCTCATTTATACATAATATACACATTGCTACGTATACTTATAATACATTCAGTCGCTATTTACGTATGCCTCACACTGTGTTGTGTATTATGGTACATTAGTAATATAAAAAGAGTAATCGTTCGTTACTATATAAATTCTACATTGTGTTTTCTTGTATCCATTAATTATGTGAGTACAACAATTACCTTATTTACTTTAAGGTTTGCTCCATGTAATGACATTCATTCTATTAATATTCCAACAAAATGAGTGATACGCTTCAGACAGTTACTGATATAGACAACTTTGAGATTGCGCGCACCATTGAATGCGACAGTAACGAGCTGTCTAAACACATTTTGGTAAATAAAAGTGACCTAACTATTTTTTCACAGAACATTAGAAGCATTTATTGTAACTTTGATGATTTTTTATTGACAATGTCTACATTTAACTTCGAACCAGATATCATAATATTTACAGAATGTAGATTAAATTCCAATAAACCTATTCCTCAACTTAAAAATTACAGTTCATACATGACTTCAAGTCAGTTAAACCAAAATGATGGGGTTGTCGTTTATGTGAAGAGTGCACTCGAACATCAGGTTACAGAAACAACATTATCTCAGGCCTCGTGTTTAAGCCTGGAAATATTGAATAACGTCATTCTCTGTATTTACCGATCACCATCAAACTCAAACACCGACAGTTTTATCAGTTCGCTCAACAATCATTTAGAGACCGTATCACCAAATAAAAACATTATTGTGGCAGGCGACATAAATATTAATATTATACCTAAACTAACTGAGCAGTCCCATGAACTAAAAAATAGAATGAACTACCTCAACATGTTGTCTTTACATGGTATCCTTCCAGGGCATCTGTTGCCAACGAGAGACAAATCGTGCCTGGACCACTTCATGCTTAAGGTAAATAAGAAAAAGTTTTCATCCACTATTGCTATTCTTAATACCACAGTAACTGACCATTACACAACCCTTCTAGTATTGTCTAAGCAAAAATGTATACAAAATGCTCGTAAAACCAAGACATTTGTTGACTTTGAACAGGCCCTACATTATTTAAAAGAAAAGAACCTGAGTGAATTACTTTTCTGTGATGATCCTGATTCTCTGTGTACCCTTTTGATACAAACTCTAGCTGATTCCATCAAATTAAATACAATCACATTAAAGATCCCTAGTAAAAAACGCATTTTAAAACCATGGATTACCAATGGTATTTTGCGCTGTATACAAAATCGGAATAAACTCCAAAATAAACTTCGTCAGGATCAAACCAATGAAATTCTAAAAATAACATACAGACGTTACAGAAACTACTGTAACAATTTGATTAAAAAACTAAAAAGAGAATATGAAAGGTATCTGCTATCTAAATCAGTTAATAACAATAAATTACTGTGGAAAAACATAAAAGCTATTACCTACTCACAGAAAACAAATAATTATGATGCAGAATTGTTAAAACTTCAGCCAACCCCGTCTGATTCAGTAAATTTTATCAACAATTATTTTTCTAAAATTGGCCATGACCTGGCTCAAAAAATCCTACCTACTACCGTCAATTATGCCTTCGATCACAGCAGTAACGCATCAAATCTAGTTAACTTCTTTTGTGCTTTTTGAAACTGACGCCAACGAAGTATACAGAATATTAATTAACCTAAAAGCTGACAGTGCCCCTGGCTGGGACAACATCTCTACGAAATTTTTAAAGTATGTAGGCATGGAAGCCGTCCCTATCATAGCCCATCTTGCGAACCTCTGCTTTAAGACTGGCATCTTCCCTGACCCGTTAAAAATAGCCATTATTACTCCTGTGCACAAGAGTGGGGGTAGAGGCGATATTAACAATTATAGACCAATTTCTGTTCTTACTAGTATATCCAAAATTATTGAAAAATTAATAAATGTTAGGCTTCTTAATTACTTAAACAAATTCAATATCATCTCCGACTCACAGTTTGGTTTTCGGCAAGGTATTTCCACTGAGGACGCCGTCATATCACTAACTTCTTCAGTGGCAAATCATCTTGACAATGGAGATAAGTGCCTAACTGTCTTTTTAGACCTTAAAAAAGCATTCGATACCGTCTCTACGTCTATTCTTGTAAACAAGCTGGAAAAAATAGGTATTAGAGATGTAACGGCATAGCGTATACTAAAGATGTGCCGATTTTTTAGCGAACTATAAGCTTTTAGTGGATATAAGTGCTCGTAGGTTAATTGACGAAGTCACAAAATTGAAAGTTTTAGCTTCAGTTGTAAGTAGTAACGCGTCGTCAATCAAAACCGTCGACGTAAGTCACCCTTATCATGATCTGCTCGCTGAATTTCCAGATATTACTAAACCTGTTTCTTTTAAGGAGCCACCGAAACATTCGGTATTGCATTTCATAGAAACCAGCGGCCCGCCGGTACACGCACGGTGCAGACCATTGCCGCCTCACCGCTACGCTCAGGTAAGGGAAGAATTTAGAATAATGCAGGAGTTGGGGATTTGTAGACCATCGAAAAGTGCGTGGGCAAGTCCTTTACACATCGTCATAAAAAAAAATGGCCAATTACGTCCTTGCGGTGATTATAGAGCGCTTAACGCAATCACCAAGGGCGATCGTTATCCTATCCCGCGATTACATGATTTTACGTACTTGCTTGCTGACGCAAAAATATTTTCACGTATTGATATTTGCCGTGCATATCATTTTATTTCATTAAATCCAGCCGATGTGGAACAGACTGCCATTATAACGCCTTTCGGCCTATTTGAATTTCCCCGAATGACATTCGGGCTAAGGAACGCCGCGCAAACTTTTCAACGCTTTATGAACCATACAGTTCTATCGGGTTTAGATTACGTTTACTGCTATATCGATGACGTAGCAATATTTAGTAACAGTAAAATTCAACATGAGCAGCACTTACGAGAAGTTTTTAGTCGTTTAAGTAAATTTGGCTTAACTATTAATTTAGAAAAATGTGAATTTGGTAAAACAAAAATAGATTTTTTGGGATACGAAGTTTCCACGCAAGGCATTCGACCTCTAAAGGAGAAAATGGATGCTATAAACAATTTTCCTAAACCAGTAACACTCGAACAGCTCAGACGATTTTTAGGGATGGTTAATTTCTACCGTTTACATTTACCTCATGCAGTAGAATATCAAAGTCATTTAAATCAATACTTAGTTAAATCAAAGAGAAAAGATAAAACAAAAATAGCATGGACAGAAAGTGCAAACGAGGCATTCTCACGGTGTAAGGCAGCGCTACAAAGCGCAGTGACGTTATCGTATCCGCAACCCGATACTCCGTTTGCGCTCATGACTGATGCATCGAAAACCTGCGTGGGAGCCGTTCTCCAACAATTCGTAAACAATAAATGGATTCCTTTAGGTTATTTTTCAAAGAAAATGTCAATTCCGCAAATTAAATACAGTACTTTCGATAGAGAACTTTTGGCAATTTATTTGGCCATTAAATATTTTCAGAACATGGTAGAAGGACGACATTTGATTATTTATACAGATCATAAACCTTTAACATTCATGTTCAAAAAATCCAATTTTGATAATGAATTACCGCGTCGCGTTAGGCAAATTCTCTATACAAGTGAATACACTACTGACATAAGGTACATAGACGGCGACAAGAACGTTGTAGCAGATGCATTATCGCGGGTAGAGACAATAACATGCCCTACAATATTAGATTACGCCGCGATCGCCCAAGCTCAAGCTAACGATGTGAACCTGGGCTTAATGCGCAATCAACGTAACGATAACAAATGTAATTTAATATTCAAAGACATAGCGATACCTGGAAGCGACCTACAGGTAACGTGTGAAACATCAACAGACAAGGTTCGCCCGTATATACCGCTAAGTTTTAGAGGGCAAGCTTTCGAATCAGTTCATAACTTAAGTCACCCAGGAATTCGTACTTCGCGAAAATTAGTCAAGGAAAGATTTTTCTGGGACGGAATGAATAGTGACATAGGCAAATGGACAAAAGAATGCGTTAAATGTCAGCGTGCAAAAGTAACCAGGCATGTAAAAACTGAATTAGGACTTTTTCCACTAGCGGAGCGATTTTCTCAAATCCATGTGGATATAGTCGGTCCCTTGCCCACTTCTATACACGACTATAGATATTTAGTTACGATAATAGATCGCCAAACAGGTTGGCCCGAAGCGTATCCTACAAAGGATATCACAGCAGAGACTGTGGCTAAAGTGATATTAGAAGGGTGGATTGCACGTTTTGGATGCCCTGTTAAGCTGACAAGCGACCAGGGCAGACAATTTGAAAGTAGTATTTTTAAAGAACTTATGCGATATTTAGGCATTGATAAGAAGAGAACTACACCTTATCACCCTCAGTCGAACGGGATTTTAGAGCGCTGGCATCGTTCTTTAAAAGCAGCTCTAATGGCAAGGTTAAACTCAACTACTTGGGTAGACGAGCTACCAATAGTTTTGCTAGGTTTACGTGCCGCCATTCGAGAGGATACAGGTGTTAGTGCTGCAGAATTAACTTTCGCTACGGCATTACGTTTACCTGGTGATTTTTGTAGCGACTCGAATTCTAAAATTTTAGATCATTGTCAATATGTAGAAAAATTACGAAACATTATTAAGAATTTGAAACCGAAGCCGATGCGACATAAGGACGCTCGCACATTATTCGTATATGCAGATCTAGATAAGTGCACACACGTATTTGTACGAAATGATAGGGTTAGGAAACCTTTGGAACCTCCCTACGATGGTCCCTTTAGAGTCCTAAACAGGAAAGATAAGACGTATTTGGTAGACTTTTCGGGTCGAACGGCATACATATCGATTGATCGACTCAAGCCCGCATATTTGTGTAAAGATTCGTGTACGAGCAATATGGTAAGTAATAGCAATAAGTTAGATAATAGGGAAATAGACGTAAGTCCGGGTCCGGGAACAGCGATTGGCGAGGATCGCTCCGCGCCCGCTAATGAAACCGCACCTTTACATAAAACGCGCAGCGGCCGAGTCAGCAAAAGACCCGTACGTTTCAATTTATAAGTAAGTGTATTGTAATAAGTTAATATTATTTCTGATTTCTGTCTGATATAACGTATCATACCTAATTATGGGAAACTACGTAGTGAAGGACGAGGTCAAATCCTCAGCCGCTATCGCCCCTCAGACGGACAAGGGCTACGACGCAAATTTAATAACCTTCATTGGTTGGTCTTCGATTTTGGCACTTATAGGCATAGTGTGTTTATGTCTATTTTTCCGTCGGTGTATCAGTACATGGAAAAGTTGGTTGACCAAGCAGATGCAATCTCTGCAGTCGACCGCTTTCGAAGCAGCTCGTAAAAGTTTTAGACGAAAGCAAACGGTTGAAACGTCCCAAAATGAAGATGTTTAAAGTCAAGGTCTAATAAGTGATATAATTGTGTGTACTTGCGTAAAACCTACCTAATTGTCAACCTCTGTAAAACGAATGTGTACTTAATAATAAATGTATTGTATTAATTTTAACTGTAATATTGTGTTTATTAAATGATGGTTACAAACTTTTTTTTCGAGTTGTTTTGTCAAAAAAGTGTTTCTTTTAAAAGGGTGTAAAGGCAAAGACAAAGTAGTGTAAAGGCATAGCGTATACTAAAGATGTGTCATGTTGTAGCGTAAGCTAAGTTTGTATTTCGTACGTAATATATAAGCAATGTTCAGTATGTCTTGGCAGTGATTATGCACTTGTCATTCTGTGAAGAGCCAATACATGAGTTAGTCGTTACCAGTCTTTCATTGAATCTACACCCAAGGTCACACGCTAAAGAGATATCGCACTTGATCTGTTTAGGAATTATCTTTCAAATAGGAAGCAGAGTGTCAAAGTGGGGCAACATATAAGTGATGTCACGGATGTATCATACGGCGTCCCCCAAGGTAGTGTATTAGGTCCAACACTCTTCTTGATATACATAAACGACCTGTGTAACATGAAAATTCCTAATGCCAAAGTACTGTCGTACGCCGATGATACAGCTGTCATCTTCTGTGGTAGGTCATGGCATAATGTGCAGCGTAGTGCTGAGTTGGGAATGTCCCAGGTTGCGAATTGGCTCAATTCTAATGTTCTCACATTAAATGCCTCCAAAACAAACTTTATAAGTTTCAGCATGTCCAAACGTACTCAACCAACCGGCGATTTTCGAATCATTATACACACTTGTGATGGTAATAATGTTGATAATTGTAACTGTTCTAGTATCGGCAAAGTTTATAGCACAAAATATTTAGGGGTAATGCTGGATCAGAGATTGTGTTGGTACCCTCATCTTGAGCAGGTGGCAAATCGGGTCCGCAAGCTAAATTGGATTTTTAAGAACCTGCGTCACGTGCTCCCTAGGTCTATACAGAGTGACGGTAAGCCTACTGTTCGAAATGTGCTCACTCAAATCTATATTTCTCTTGCGCAATCAATATTGATATACTGTATTCCTGTTTGGGGTGGGGCAACAAAATCTAATTTCATCCAATTGGAGCGAGCACAACGAGCCCTGCTCAAAATTATGTATTTAAAAAAAAGGAGATATTCTACAGAGAACATTTACAAACTTAGTGATGTACTGTCAGTTAGGAAACTATATATTACACAAATTATTTTAAAAATGCACAAAACTTTACCTTACAATCCGGATATACTCTCTAGGAGAAGAAAACACAATATAGTTCAAATACCTTTAACCAAGACCAAATTCGGATCTACGCAATTTAGTAAACGTTCAGCTCAATTATTATATAACAAAATAAATAAAGAAATTCTCATATATGAAAAATCTTATCATTTAAGTAAAGAAATGTTGATTGACTGGATAAAACCACTGACATATGATAATACTGAAGCTCTCCTACAAAACGTAACTTAACAAGTATACGACCCGCTCATCCTACACATACATTCACACACATACTCATACAATCACACATCCAAAACACTCATGCACACTCAACAGCACATACACACTCATGCACACGCTCACACAAGTTCACATAACTATAATTTGTCTTTTTACTGTATTTTTTGTCTCTTTGTACTGTTTTTTATTTTTTATTGTGTTTTAAGTAAGTACTTACTGTTGTGAAGGAGCGGAGTCCTCTAATACAGGCATTGCTTAAATGAAGACTCCAAACCCAAAATTGTTTATGTATAATTTTTTGGACACAATAAACATTATTATTATTATTATATTATTATTATTACCCATTAAGGCATTTAGTTTTAATGAAATGTCATTAAACAAATTAAAAATAAAGCACGATTCCCTCAATTTGACGAGTGGGTCAAATTGATGGAATTATAAGTTGTATACGAACTCTTGTATGCGCTTTATCATAACTTAACGTAATGTTTAATAATGTACGCATACAAATTTTCTTTTTTATTTTCTTTCATACATTTAGAAATTCAGATATTTTTCTTCTTTAATAATAATATAATAATAATAATAATAATGTTTATTTTCTTCCACAAATAACATCCATCAACCAAAACTTAACATGGAAAAATAATAGTTATTACGATATTACAATGTTTATTTGTGGGAGACTGGTGCCTGAACTAAGCCGTAGCCTGTATTTCAGGACACCAGGGACTCCCCCCTACAGGAAAAACAGCATCATAATAATGTATCACCAGTATAGATGTGACATGTAAAATAATCAATTTGATGGAAGAAAAGGAAAACTAGGAAGAATTCAATAATAACAATAGCTTCAACAAAAGAAGGATTAAATTTTGTGTTTAGTGTAGTGTAGTTCGCGTTATATGCGAAAGGTGTGGAGTGTGGGTGTTTGGTGTAGTGTACGTGTGTGTGTGTGTGTGGCGTGCAAAGGGAGGTAGCATGTGAGAGCGACTATGCTGCAAAAAGTATGGGGTAATTTTTGTCAGTTTTTATTTTTAATAACGAGCAGCTCTTCTGTTTTTGAGTAGTCTAATTTTAGAAGCCAGTTAGTTATTATGATTTTACATTTAGTTTTATTGTACGTGAAAATATTTAATTTTTAATTTAATTTATTGTACAGTCTGGGTCCTCGAAATGTAAAAAAAATTTGGGCAAACTCTGTATTAGATTGAATGGTGTTACATACTAAATACTGCCTCCTAGTGGTTAATTTAGAAAGGTCAAAAGAGGTATGAGAGAGGAGAGATATGAGTTCTAGGACAACAAATATTGCATAGGTATTGTATCTGTGTAAAATAGATAGTTTTAAATACTTTAAAATGTTATCTGTGGATAACGTAGTGGGTAATAATTATTTATGATGTCTTATAATTATTTTAAAATTAAATTTTTGGTAATATGACTATTTCTTATTGTACACTGTTAGTTTTTACGCCAGTTGACCGAAAAACAATACATTTTCTATTGTATCTCGTTTTCTGGCAGTCAAACTGTTAAATTAATAAAAAAATAGCCCATTTTAACAATAAAAACTCGTTTTGAAAGGGCATTTTTCAAAATTAGAATTGTATAAGTAAGTACCTGTTTGTTTAAGGAGAATAAAATTAACAAGTAAAATATTGGCTGAATAATATAATCTTGGTTTTTAAATGACGAATACGGTAAAAAAAATACACGTAGTTAATAATTGTGGATGAGGAACTTGAAAACTGTTCCTCATAATCCCAAAATGTGTTTCGAATAAAACACTAGAAAACCTTAATAAAAATGTAGAGATGCGGAACCCAATCTTATTATGAACAGACGCATATAACGTGTACCTAAAGAGTATGGCAGACACACCTAAAATAGCATAATCCGGTGAAAATTAAGAGCCTGAAGCGGAGATTCTGGGCCTTACTTAATATAACTGACAGTACGACATCTTTGTTAAACAAGGACATTTAAAGTATACATCGTGTAACAGTTTAAAAGCAATCTCCGCAACCTCTAAAGAGTTTATTGTACTCATGATTATCAACATTTCTTACTACGGGACCAACGCGACAAAAATCAGCTGTTCCGTACATTTTGTCGAGTTGCGCTCACATACATGTATAGGGGAGTCGGTTTCTTTTTAGCGATTTCAGTGCTGGTCCAATAGTAAAAGTTGTTGATAGTGATGAGTACAATGACCTCTCAAAAGGTATTACGTTTATTCTGTTACACCTTGTATATCTGTGAAAGATACTTACAAAATGGTCTGATTGTCAAACTGTCGCCTTTCACATGTAAGTTTTATTAAATAACACCCAGAACGGCTGTAAATACACAAATACGCTTGAATAATACGTTTTTGGTCACGTTACTTCAGATAAGACCAAACATGGAAGATGTTTGGTATTGGTAGTTCAGCTAAGACCAAACATATTCGTCAAGGAACACACAGTAAGACACTAACTTGGCAGACTTGGCGGGCTCCTCCCAGTGCGTGTGCATGTGCGCCGGCGACTTGTGCAGCTTGGCCTTCCCGCGCTCCAGCGGCGGCAGCGGGCTGGCCGCGCCCCCCGCGCCCCCGCGCCCCCCGCGCCCCCCGCGCCCCCCGCGCCCCCGCCGCACGCGCCCCCTGCGCCCCCGCCGCCCGACCCGCCCGCCGCCGGCTCGTGCTCCGTCTTCAGTGACGGCTGGCTTAGGTCTGCGAAATGTGTCTAAGTATTACCTTCTTGCATATGGAGTAATAAGAAAGCAAGAAAGAACAATAACAAGAAACACGAACAGTACAAAATACATAACTAACGAAACCAAAAAACAAACGGTCGTCGGTAGTCAGAAGCCAGAAAGTCTGAAAGCTGCAAACATAGCATACATGCCTGGCCGTAGCATATGTTTTTTAACGTTCGTCGTAGAAGGACCATTTCACCCGCTTACATACACGCTGCTCAGGGCATTCACTCCTCTACTATTTCAACCCCAATTTGTGTTCCACAACAAATTGGGACAGAAATAGCAGAGTCGCAAACCCAAATGAACCTAACTGCCAATTGCTAAACCACAAATAAACGCAAAAAAGTAAAGAAAAGAATAACATTTAATTGGTACACAGGTAATAAAAAGACAAAAGTAAAAAAAAATTGTGTGCTTTAGACCACACAACTGAAGTGAAACTTCTTTAGCTCCATCTGTATGTTTTATTTATAAATAAATGTATAGTATAGACAGGTATAATATATACATGTATGTACGTGTTACGTGCCCTGCCTACACCAAAACGGCTGAATAGCGACATGATAGCCATTTACCTACAACAGATGTTTTCCACATAAAATTGCAACACGAAGACCGCTGACCCGACGCCTCGTGTCGCGGCCGATCACCTACTTCCAATCTGCTGATGCCGCATCCGCACTTTGCAATCGTTTAGAATATTGTATTTTTATAATAATTATTTCGGCACTTCGATACTAGCATCGTCCAAGTCTAGACTTAAAATTTAATATAAGCTAATATTGTAATTTTGAGTAATTAAACTTTTATTCTAAATTAATTCCGGTTTTTTTTAAGTCCTCCGGCTGTCACCATCGTAATTGGCGCAGTCGGTAGGATATTCGAGGCAGTGCGCGGCGCGGTATAGATTTCCAAAAATCGTTAATCTGCTGACTCCGATAGTCGCTGTCGGTATTTCCAAGTACCTCGTCGAATATCCGAACTTAAGAAGACGCAGCTGAGGACGTATCCAGCCATCGATACAACGAGAAAAACCATGTATATGTAAGTCCTTGAAACTTTCTTTAAGTGTTGCTTCCTTGTCCTTCCTTTACCCATATTTTATATAATTAAATCAAAATTTTTCACCCAAGGGAACCTAGGAAAAATCCTGTCTCCTCCAGACAGATAGGTAGGAGCAGGGAAGTAGATTCAAATAGGTTTATAGATTCAGATAGCTTAGGATTAGATTTATTATTTAATAGTAGCGACATGGCATTGAACCCTGATACTATCTACAACGCTTTGCGCGCAGTTCCAAATTTTGAAGGGAATCCGAATGTTCTAACACGTTTCATTAAAATATGCGATCAGCTCGTAATACAATATGTTAGGAACGACCCGAATTACGAGTTAACTAACTTGTGTCTCATTAACGGTATCCTGAATAAAATCACCGGACCAGCAGCATCAACTATTAATTCCAACGGCATCCCAGAAAGTTGGCAAGGTATTCGTGACGCATTAGTTAATAATTTTTCTGACCAAAGGGACGAGACCGCCCTTTACAATGACATGTCTTTGCTGACACAAGGAAGTAGCACGCCGCAGGAATATTATGACAAATGCCAGACCCTTTTTAGCACCATAATGACTTATGTCACTTTACACGAAAATGTAGCAACAACTATCGAAGCAAAACGCGATCTTTATAAAAAACTCACTCTACAATCTTACGTTAGAGGTCTTAAGGAACCTCTAGGGTCCCGTATCCGGTGTATGAGACCGGAAACTATTGAAAAGGCTCTGGAATTTGTACAACAGGAATTGAATGTCATGTACCTACAGCAACGTAACGAGAGTATTCCCGAGCGACGTAACCCGATTACACAGCCAACGCATTCAACCCCTAGAATGCCACCCGCGGTCCCTATGACCACTCCAAAAGTTTTTAGCTTTCCTAGCCCAGGCCCTAGCTGGCTTAAGCCTATGCCTATGCCGCCGCAGCAGCAGCAGCAGTGGAGACCACCCTTCCAGCATAATCAGGTACCTCCAAGAGCCCCTAATATGTTTAGTCGTACACAGCATATGTTCCGTGCGCCCCCGCCGAACTACAACCCTCAAAATGACGCATTTAAATTGACGAATAGGAACCCCCAAGCTCAGTATACCGGTCCGAAACCGATGAGCGGCGTTAGCCATTTCGTACCGAGACCACTAGGAGTACCAGCACACGATTGGCGTAAGTCAGGGAACCCACCGCCTAGTAACTATTTTAGAACGCGCGAAATGAATTTTAACGAAATAACCGACTACTACGACACTTACAATTACCCCGACTATTACTACGAGCAACCTGGCTATTATTATGATTGTGACCCCGACGCTTATTTTGACTTTTATGACTACTATCAGACCTACCCCGAAAATCAACCAGAGGTACCGGACCAATTAAATAACATGCAGTGCTTAGAAGCAAAACCGTCCGCTTCTCGTACAGCAGCAACTTCTAAAGTAGATCAGGATTTTCGCAAGGAGAAGGATCAAAATGTTTCAAAATAGAATTAAATCTCCAGTCCAAAAGAGAATTACGTTACATACAGATATCGGACCCACCACTTAAACTATTAGTAGATACCGGAGCTAATCAGTCCTTTATTAGTCCCGCGGCAGTCGAACAATATTTTTCACATATCCCTTTAAACTTTGACCCCTTCGAAGTAACGAACGCTCGTGTAACTAGTACGCATGAACATTCTATTACGATTCCGAACTTTGCTGAATTTAATAATCCAACAAATGTAAAATTTTTTGTCTATAAATTCCATAATTATTTCGATGGCCTAATAGGTCTAGATTTACTCGACGGAGCACAGATTGATTTAAAAAATAATTATTTAATTACGGATTTTACAACAATCCCTATACGTTTTTATCAATGTAAAGGATCAAATAATCAAGAAACCATTCCCGCTAACTCATCAAAACTAGTAAATATTCCTATTTATTGTCCAGACGGCGACGTTTCGATAACTCAGCAAATCCATTGTAATTGTATTATTCACGAGTGCATTACTCGCGTGACTGATTGTACTGGAATTGTAGAAATTGAAAACCCGACCGAATACGACATAACTATTACATTCGACCGTCCTTTACAAGCGCAGATATTTAATACCGAGTGCATGTGCACTGAACAAGATCCGATGCGCGTTAAAGAGGTTTTAAGTCGATTGCGTACCGACCATTTAAATATTGAGGAAAAAACTAACTTAGAGACATTATGTGCCCGTTATGCTGACGTATTTTATGTTGAGGGAGAGCCCTTAACCTTTACAAATAAAATCAAACATCGCATTAGAACGACTGACGAAATTCCCGTATATACGAAAAGCTACCGTTACCCTTATGTGCATCGACAGGAAGTTAGGGACCAGATAACTAAAATGCTGGACCAAGGTATTATACGACCTTCTGAATCAGCCTGGAGCTCGCCTATTTGGGTAGTTCCTAAGAAAGCCGACGCATCAGGTAAACAAAAGTGGCGCATTGTAGTAGACTTTCGCAAACTGAATGACAAGACTATAGACGACAAATACCCAATTCCTAACATCAATGACATACTTGACAAGCTTGGTAAGTGCCATTACTTCTCTACTTTAGACCTAGCATCAGGTTTTTACCAATGTGAAATGTACCCAGACGACATTCCGAAAACAGCTTTTAATGTGGAACATGGGCACTTTGAATTTCTGCGTATGCCCATGGGTTTGAAGAACTCTCCATCTACCTTTCAAAGAGTAATGGACAATGTGCTCAGAGGCTTACAAAATGAGATCTGTTTAGTATATCTTGATGACGTCATCATTTTCAGTACATCTTTGCAAGAGCACATATTTAATCTAGAGAAAGTATTTAAAAGATTGCAGGAATCTAACTTCAAAATCCAAATGGATAAATCCGAGTTTTTAAAATTAGAAACCGCATTTTTAGGACATATAGTCAGTGGCGAAGGTGTTAAGCCTAACCCAGATAAAATAGCAGCAATAGAAAAATACCCTTTACCAAAAACATCTAAGGAAATAAAACAGTTCCTAGGACTATTAGGTTACTACAGGAAATTTATCCCGGACTTTGCTCGCATCACTAAGCCTATGACAAAATGCCTTAAAAAGACTAACAAAATTACGTTTGACTCTGAATACATGGACTGTTTTAATAAATGTAAGAGACTACTGACGAATGACCCCATCTTACAGTATCCCGACTTTACTAAGGAGTTTATATTGACAACGGACGCCTCTAATGTAGCTATAGGTGCCGTACTCTCGCAAGGTACCATCGGCTCAGATAAACCCATCTGTTACGCCTCGAGAACTTTAAATGATAGTGAAACTAACTATAGCACTATAGAGAAGGAACTTTTGGCCATAGTTTGGGCTACAAGGTACTTCAGACCCTACCTATTCGGTCGTAAATTCAAAATATTCACCGACCATAAGCCGTTACAGTGGATAATGAACCTTAAAGAACCTAACCAAAGATTGACTAGGTGGAGACTTAAATTAAGCGAATACGATTATACTATAGTGTACAAAAAGGGAAAATACAACACTAACGCAGACGCATTATCCCGTGTAGAAATTAACAACGAGGAGACAGAGTCAATGTTAGCCAACCCTTCAGAGCGACCACCTTCTCGAACAGGTTCTACGACAGACACTGCCCATACTAGCACTGAAAACCCCATTCTAGAAGTCCCTATCACCGACGAACCTTTGAATAAATTTCACCGGCAAATATGCATAACTATAGTGAGTAACAGCCCTTACATTAAACGGACAACAGCTACTAAACCCTTCGACACACATACTCGCACACATATCCAAGTCTCAGAGTCTAACTTAGAGCAAGACGTAGTGAATGCCATAAAAGAATATGTCATACCGAAAGTCAAAACCGCTTTAAAGATAACTCCGCCCTTAGGAATGTATTCAATAATACCTATTATCCAAAACAACTTTAAAAGCTCAGCTATGAACTTAGTGCTTACAAAAACTGAACTAGAAGACGTTAAAGAATATTTAAGGCAGCAACAGATCATAAAACATTATCACGAAGGCAAAACCAACCACAGAGGCATAAACGAATGTTATCTTGCTCTTTCCCGGAAATACTATTGGCCTAAGATGAGGGATGAAATAACTAAATATATTAATGAGTGTACAATTTGCGGACAAGCCAAGTATGATAGGAATCCAATTAGACCCCAACTAAATTTAGTACCCCCAGCTACCAAACCATTTGAGATAGTACATATGGACCTCTTTACAGCCCAAAATGAAAAGTATCTTACAGTCGTAGACGTTTTCTCAAAATACGGACAGGCATACTATTTAAGAGATGGCACAGCGATTAGTATTCTTCAGGCAATTTTAAACTATTGTACACATCACGGTCTTCCACTCACTATCGTAACCGATAACGGTACCGAGTTTACAAATCAATTATTTACTGAATTTACTAGATTACATAAAATTAACCACCATAGAACACTAGCTCACTCTCCTAATGATAACGGAATTGTAGAACGATTTCACTCTACATTACTAGAACATCTTCGTATCTTACGATTACGTCATAAAGATGACCCGGTGGTCAACCTCATGCCTTACGCTATACTAGCCTACAATAGTACAATTCACAGTTTTACAAAGTGCAGACCCCATGACATAATTAGAGGACATTTTGATCCAAGAGACCCACTCGACATTAACATGACCGAACACTTAATGCAACAGTATCTTTTAACACACCGAGACCAGATGAAAACTGTATACGACCTTATTAACGACTTCACACTTACTGACCGGACGAACATAATACAGAACAGGAATAAGGACAGAGAGCCCGAAATAGAATACCAACCAGAGCAGCAAGTCTTCATTAGTAACCCAGCAGCTAGTCGACAAAAATTAGCACCGCGTTATACTCATGACACTGTGCTGGCTGACCTTCCGATTCACATATATACATCTAAAAAGAAAGGCCCCGTAGCTAAGTCCCGACTCAAACGTTGCCCTAAGACTTCAAAATTGTTACAAGATACTACTTGCGGTCACCGTTCACACAACACTGGCGCTCGAGATAAGACTTGAAAGCTTGGACGAAGGACCCGGACTCTTACCTTTCAACCTTGGACAAGCAAGACTTATAACGCATTACCATTCTTTTCTGCAATACATAGACTTAACCGATATTGAACAAAGACTCGACTCCGTAATTAACCAACTAGAATATTTCCAAACCAAACTAGATAATCAAACCTTTGTTTTATACGAACTTCAGATTAATCATTTATCTAATAAATTGGAGATGATTAGATCTCAGTTAAAAACCTTAGAACCCGGTCGTAGCAAAAGAGGTCTCATAGACGGTTTAGGTTCAGTTATAAAAAGCATAACTGGTAACTTAGATCAATCGGATGCCCAAACGTACAATAATGCCATTCATTTGTTAGAAAATAATGATGACAAGATAGTATCGGAGTTAAACGAGCATATAAGTCTTAATAAAGTTTGGATGACTAGATATAGTAATTTGCTCTCAAAAATTGTAAGCAATCAGGAGAGAATCAATAGTACCTTAAGCTTACTTTTAGACGAGAAAGCTTCTGCAAAAACTGACCTTATAAGATACGCAAAGTTTGCTCAATTGTTAACTATAATTAGCGACAACACAGCCGACTTATTTCTAGAAATAACTAGGATAGAAGATACCTTAGCTTTTATACGTGCATCGAGCACTCACCATAGTACTTTAAGCATAGATAATTTAGGTAATATGACTAAACGATTAAGGTCTATATACGGATCAGACCAATTGCTAGAGGCGGATCTAAGAGAATATTATACAGTTATAAAACCCGGTTATTATTATACAGGAAAAAGAATAGTTATCATATTTAAAATCCCAATAATTTCTCCCGATCAGTTTGAATTATATAGATTAGCAATAGTTCCCAATAAATTTATGTACACCTTCATTCCTCCTTACCCTTTCATTGCAACCAATGGGAAAGTTTTCAAGTACATAGAGGCTGAATGCCCGAAGTTCAACCGGATTCATCTCTGCGAAGAAGAAGTCAACCATCAACCGACGAGAGGACATATAGACTGCATCCAAGGACTCATCCTCCATCAATCTCTACAGAAGTCATGCCTGCCCACTAAACTCACGCTGACTAAAGAAGCCATGGAGCAACTGGACGACAGACGCTATACTCTCACCTTTCCACAACCAACTCGAACCGAGCTACATTGCGAACGTCAAGAATTCATCTCGCTACACGGAAGTTATCTCGCCACCATCCCGCAAAAATGCCTACTACGCACCGACCAATTTACTATAATCAACATGAATGATCATATAAAAGGACAACCGCTGAAAATCACCGAAATACCAATGAACCTGAGCATCATCAATCAAGCTATTCCACACCTAAAGCTAAACTCACTACACCTGAAAAGTCTGCACGAGATCGAAGATAAAATCTTAATGCAACAACCTCTACAGATCGATCACGCAAACCTGGAACAATCAATTTACCATACGACTATCCCACTATACGTCGTAATATTCGGTGCAACTGTACTGATCGTTATTCTCACTATACGTCGGTACAATGTTTGCACAAAGCTCAGAAAGCCACAGTCACCAGATGAGAGCGCTGAAAATCATCATTACGAAGATGCAGAATCACCTACAATCAAGAAAAATGCACCAGCAACATTCTCGCTGAAATTGCTCAAATAGTTGCTGTTCTGAGGGGGGAGGTGTTACGTGCCCTGCCTACACCAAAACGGCTGAATAGCGACATGATAGCCATTTACCTACAACAGATGTTTTCCACATAAAATTGCAACACGAAGACCGCTGACTCGACGCCTCGTGTCGCGGCCGATCACCTACTTCCAATCTGCTGATGCCGCATCCGCACTTTGCAATCGTTTAGAATATTGTATTTTTATAATAATTATTTCGGCACTTCGGTACTAGCATCGTCCAAGTCTAGACTTAAAATTTAATATAAGCTAATATTGTAATTTTGAGTAATTAAACTTTTATTCTAAATTAATTCCGGTTTTTTTTAAGTCCTCCGGCTGTCACCTTCGTAATTTACGTATACATATGAGTTTGGTAAATTTAGTAAATTATTATTAGCCGTTCCGTTTCCGTTCGCCTCGCCCAATCACATTTTTCGTAACGCTCCCCAAGTCGAGCGTGCCTAAAGAAGTTTCACTTCAAAAACAAACTAAAATCTAATCAATAAAAATAAAATATAAAATAAAAGGACCTGTATCTCAACATATGCTGTGATATTTTAACAAGGAGTACAAATACCACAGCGCTGTTCTTCCGATAGGGTCCGCTTACTTTATAAATAAATAAATAAATAAATATTGCTGGACAATCCACACAGCATCGTCTAGCCCCAAGCTAAGCAGAGCTTGTGTTATGGGTACTAGATGACTGATATACTTAATACAATACATTACATATATAGATATTTTTTATTATACATAGGAAATACCCAGAACACCCGGAACAAATATTTGTAGATCGTACAAACATTTGTCCCAAGGCGGGAATCGAACCCGCAACCTCTTGCGTCGCAGGCGGACCTTCGCCCGCCGCGCCACATCGGTCGTCGAACTTTACTAAGTAAAGTCAAAGACGTGTCTTGCCATTGATGTCTGATGATGATTGAATGATTTATATGTGTATTCATTATTAGTTATAGATAGATTAGTTATAAGTCTGAATAATTATGTTAAGGCGCATTTCTCGCACTGGGTTAGCCTGTAATGGTAAATGTTTGAAGATAAATAAAATTAATGTAAATTATAATAAAAAGGTCAGGTGTGTAGTATATGAGTGTGCGTGTATGACCACATGTATGAACGCAAACGAAGCATTAGGAGTATGGAAGATCGTAGCAGGTGTCGTTCTGTTGTTTCTGCCTACCCCCATGAGAAAAAGGCGAGAGTTTATGTATTTATGTATAAAGACAGAATAAACCCAGTCCAGAAGATTTTTAATTACAAGACTCTTCATTATGTTTCCTTTAAATACTGGTTGATGTTGAGGCGCTCGTGGCTAAATAAAAACAGCCGCACGGGTTGATCGAATCGATCGGTTAAGCTACGCTTGCCGAGGTCAGTCTGTGGATGGGTGACCGTTCGTAATTTATCGATACTCCTCCGTGCCTTGGAAAGCACGTTAAGCCGTTGGTCCCGGTTGTCATTTGTTGATCTTTGACAGTCATTACGGGTAGTCAGAAACCCGAAAGTCTGACAACCAGTCTTACCAAGGGGTATCGTGTTGCCAAGTAACTGGGTTGTGGAGGTCAGATAGGCAGTCGCTCCATGTAAAACACTGATATTAGACTGGAAGCCGACCCCAACATAGTTGGGAAAAGGCTAGGCAGATGATGACTGGTTGATGTTGATGACCCATCTTATTACTATATTTGCAATACCTGCAAAATGATTGATTTATTTACCTCTCGCTCTAACGGTGTGCGGCATGACGATCATGGGCGGGATGCGCTTGCACTGGTGGTACTGCGCCTCCACGGTGTTCAGGACCACACGCACCAGGGACTGAACCATCGCGCACACACTGCCGCTGCTGTAGTGGTACTGGAAGATGCCGAACAGATTAGAAAGAGGAAAAAAATAAAAGATAGAAAGAAATTAAATAAAAGATAGAAAGGAAAGAAAAAAAGGTGGAAAGAACAGAAAGAAAATAAGTTAAATTAAAAAAAAAAGGAAGTACAGAAAAAATGTAAATTAAATTTTGAAAGGAAAGAAAGTACAGAAAGAAAATGAATTAAATTTTGAAAGGAAAAAAAAAGAAAACAATGTATAGATACAAAGCAAAGGAATAACAGATAGACAGGAAAGAAAACAAATTAAATTGGTAACAACGGAAAGAAAATAAATTAAATAAATAATGCCGGACAATCCACACAGCATCATCTAGCCCCAAGCTAAGCAGAGCTTGTGTTATGGGTACTAGATGACTGATATACTCTTAATACAATACATTACATAGATAGATATTTTTTTATTATACATAGCAAATACCCAGTACACCCGGAACAAATGTTGCAAATAATAAAAAAAACTAATCCGCATTCTTTTGGAGGTCGAAACACACACGTCTAAATATACAAATGAACAGTTGAAGTCTATTTTTATCCTGGAAATACAGAGGCCAGCACATCAGGGGTAACCCAATGTGTCAAATATCTGCGATAGGTTTTCAACTTTATTCCAAAAGAATAAGGTTCATGTTCAATTGGGAAAATCTGTCAGTTTGGGGTACATTGATGTGCTGGCGTCTGTACATAAATACTTCCTAAAAAATACTTAATTAAAAATTATCTCATGGGAACATTCCGAATGGGATACTTTCATTCAAAATGATCTCATGGGAATGTTCCCCTTGAGATCATTTTCGACTTTCGGTTCCAGTATAAATACTTCTTCTGTATTTCAAGCACCGGAGTCTTGTATGATACTGATCATTCCATTTCCCGACTAGGAAGATGTAGCTAAAAACACAATTTGTACAGTGCAAAGCACGCACAAATTTGACATCATTGTGTCAGCACTTTACTGGCTACGCGCGGTCTGAACTTTAGTACACAAATATCATTCAAATCGCGTGCACTCATCATCATTCAATTAAATTCTTTTATTACGTACCCTTGCGTATTAATCGAACTATTATCATTAAAAGGTGTAAAGACCTTACATCTTTTTGGTCCTTCGAGCATCCGTTTAAGCGGGACTATTTCGCGTTCATAACAGTGTGAGTACACTGTCAGCACGAAGTACAGCTCCTGAGACTACGACCCGTGGACAGAGTAACATCCGTCTGCTGCAACTCAACGACTGCTTACTCCATCTTAGCATACTGTGTGGAACAACGTCTTTCCGTAAGTGCGATTTGCGGAGAGAAAGCATCACCACAAACTGCTGAAAGCGTAAGCTAATCTGTCATACATCAACAATCATGAGCGCCAACATGGAAAACATTTTGGCCAATCAAGATCAGATCATTCAAGCTATGGAGCAACAACTGCGGAATTTCAAGAAGGATTCTGCGGATCGCAAAACTCCAGCCAACATCGAAAAACGTTTGCAACTCTTGGATTAATACTGGCGGGAATTTCAAGAAAATCAAAAAAATGCTAAATTGTGTGAATTTGAAAATCGTGGTTATACCTACTTTTCGGATAACATGTACGATAAAACAAGAATTTTCTACAATGAAGCTCAAGACATCATTCAAAATTATAAACCGCCTACTAGTTCGGAAAAGGGGGATAAGTCGCCTAGCGTTTCGTCAATTCGTATTCCTGATACTCGCAATCAAGAAGCTGCGGAGGAGCGACAGCAAACGGACTTGTTGTCAGTTGATCCAGATCAACCAAAAATCAAGCCGATTGGGACCCCATCCACATCATTGTTCAAGAAGATTGTATCTCGAGGTAATGCCAGTAAATTAGAGGAAATGCTCCGCAAGCAGAAGAGTAACTTCAAGGCTTTATCACGGACAATCAGAAGCGTGGATATAGAGAGCCTCTCCGAAAAATGGGAACTCGAAGATGTGCTCAGAACCATTCAAGCAAAATGGTCAACCATCGATTCTCTGCACTGGGAAATTGATAGTGAGATGTACTCAGAAGATGAGGAATATGAACAGGAATATAGCAACTACGAACAACTGTACGTTGACATCAAAAAGTTAGTCAATAGCAAGATGTATTCCGTTTCATATCGGGAAAGTTTTACACCGAAAATAGATATTCCTACCTTCTCAGGAAACTATCACAAATGGATATCATTCAAGGACTTATTCCAAGAGGCAGTCCATAACAACAAATCCATCCCAAGCGCCCAGAAAATGCAGTTATTAAAAAGTAAATTGAAAGGCGAAGCAGAAAGGATCATCCAACACCTCAATATCAGTTCAGAAAATTACCAAGTTTGCTGGGACATATTGAATCATAGGTATAACAATGACAGACTAATTTTCACATCTCACATGAACATACTGCTGTCGATAACTACAATGCAAAACCAGGTCGACACACAGATCAAGAACATGTTCGACACCATCAACGAATGCATGAACGCCTTGAAAAATCTTGGAATAGATGTCGCCGCCATGGGACCAACGGTTGTGCATTTACTTACACTGAAGCTGGATACTCAGACGCTTAGTGAATACACACAATCATTAGAAAACCCGAGAGCCTTGCCTGTTCTAGCAGACTTCCTTAAATTTTTAGAAAACAAGTACACTGCTCTCGAGTCAACACGGCGAAATCATTATTCATCCAAATCATCATCATCGTCATCTCCGAGTAGAAGCAAAGATTCTGATCATCAATTCAATAAAAAGAATCAATCAAAATCGAATAATTTCAACGGTAAAAACGATTCTAATAAACCGTTTTTACGTAGTTCGCTATAAAAAGTTGTGCAACGAGGACACAATATTGCCCACTATGCAAAGTCGACAGCCACGGCATATTCTACTGCAAGCCATTTTTAGAATCGGGGTCAGCAGAAAAGAGAAATACAGTGCAAATGTTCAACTTGTGTAAAAATTGCCTGGTTGATCACAAAAATAAATCATGCCGTTCCGAATCCAGATGCAGGGTGTGTAAAGGAACTCATAACACCATACTACACGATGCCCTACAGATAAACGCAGTGTCCAGCAACATGGATATGTCACCATCTACGTCATGTGAAAACAAAACACAAAGTCATGTGACACATGTTACCAAGGAATCTGTTGTTGAAATTCTGCTAGCTACAGCACTTGTCCGTATACAAGGGACTAATGGGGAATATCACACAATGAGGGCTCTCATAGATCAAGGCTCTCAAGCCTCTCTGATCACTGAGAACGCAGCTCAAATCCTGAAACTGCCTCGCCGAGCATGCAAAGGCGTCATAATTGGAGTCAGTGCAAATCAAACCAATTGTAAGGGAGTTCTCAGTCTTGTGGCGTCGTCATTACATTCCAATTACACATTCCAAACAGAAGTTGTTGTTATGAAGAAATTAATTAACAACTTACCAAACTATACTTTCTCAAAACCATCGTGGGAATATCTTCAAAACGTTCAACTAGCAGACCCAGATTTCAACGTTTGTCGTCCAATCGATTTATTGCTGGGAGCAGATGTCTACTCGGAAATCATCATGCCTGGCATAATCAAGGAAAACTCATCTCTACCTATAGCACAGCAGACTCAGCTTGGCTGGATTTTAAGCGGCAATGTCAAGTCCTATCAATGCAACGTTATCATGAACAATATAGAAGACATACAAAGGTTTTGGAGCATTGAAGATGTCACCGATCCCGATATTAATATGTCCTCTGAAGACCATCAATGCCTTCAACAATATCATTCAGAAACTGTACGACGAGATGATGGCAGATACATAGTTAGACTGCCACTGAAGCCAGATATCAAGGAAAAATTGGGAGAATCAAAACAAAGAGCAGTAGCACAGTTTTATCAATTGGAAAGAAAATTTTCAAGAAATAAAAATATTTCCGAAGATTACAAAACATTCATCAACGAATACATCAAACTGGGTCACATGCGCATGAGTACACAGAAAATTCTGCCGGATTGCATTTTACCTCACCTGTGCGTTTTACGCCCCGACTCGGCAACAACATCGTTGCGAGTTGTATTTAACGCATCAGCAAAAACTTCGACGGGATACAGTCTCAATGATTTAATGTACAGCGGTCCGAATCTACAACAGGATTTGTTTACATTGATTCTGAGATGGAGACAGTATGAATATGCAATCACAGCCGACATCGAGAAAATGTTCCGACAGATCTTGTGTAATAAAAAGGACCTACAGTATCAGAAAATCGTCTGGCGTGACTCACCTACCCAATTGCTTAAAGAGTATGAGTTGACTACAGTCACCTATGGCACCAAAGCAGCTCCATTCCTGGCCATGATGACATTGAAACGGTTAGCAGAAGACGAACGTTCAAGATACCCTACAGCATCAGCGGTACTTGAACAGTGCTTCTACATGGATGATCTTTTAGCAGGGCACCACAGTATAGAGGAAGCCAAACAACTCAAAGCTGACCTAATAAATTTACTGAAATCCGGTGGATTTAATTTGCGAAAATGGTCATCCAATGACATTAACATACAAGAAACAAGAACAGATAAGGAACAAGCATTCGAATTCAGGCATCAAGAATCAACCAAAACTTTAGGACTGCGCTGGCACCCCCAGGACGATCAATTCAAGTTCCAGATGAAGATAAACACATCATCATCGACACCATCCACTAAAAGATCATTATTATCTGACATCTCAAAGATATTTGATCCACTTGGCTGGCTGTCTCCAGTATCTACCAATCTGAAACTTTTGTTCCAAAAAGTTTGGACTTTGAATCTTCAATGGGATGACGCAGTACCTACAGACATCAATGAAGAATGGCTCAAAATAAAAAAGGAGTTACCACAAATCGAACATATCAACGTACCAAGATGGCTTCAAATGCCAAAAAATGCAAACATAGAGTTGCATGGGTTTTGTGACTCATCAGTAAAGGCCTATGCGTGCGTAATTTATGGCAGAATTATCAATCAGGAAGAGGCGGAGTGTCAATCCCCTGTGATCATAGTAGCAGGAAAATCAAAGCTCGTGCCTGTCAACAAATCAGTATCTCTGCCTAGATTGGAGCTTTGCGCCGCACACTTGTTGTCAAAACTGATGAAAGTTGTCCAGAACTGTTTGTCAAACCATAACCTACGAATATACGGTTGGTCCGATTCGACCGCAGTACTAGGTTGGCTTCACGGTGACCCGAATCGTTGGAAACCATTCGTGGCTAACAGAGTAGCACTAATAACGGAAATAATACCTACAAATAGCTGGCGATATGTGAAATCGGCCGAAAATCCAGCAGATTGCGCAAGCCGAGGATTATTAGCAAATCAACTGCAACATCATCCTCTTTGGTGGCATGGACCAATCTGGCTTTCAACATTCAAAGTCAACAACAATCAAGACCAACCAACGTACGTCACGCATGAAGAAATCAGGAAGTCAATTAAAAGTAATGTAGTTCAACAAAATGAAGACATTGCTTTAAAATTATTGAACAAATTCAGAAACTTCGACCGAGCATCGCGCGTTCTTGCTTGGACTTTGCGCGCCATATCTCGCAATCAACACAAACCGAAGTATTTGACTGTCAGCGAAATAAAAATGGCTAAACATCTTTTAATTAAACAAGTACAGCTGTCGGTATTTAAGGAAGAGGTATTTAGTCTTCGAGATCAGAAACAAATTGACGCGAAGAGCAAATTGTTAAAACTGAACCCGTTCTTGGATCAAGAAGGCCTACTGAGAGTCGGTGGTAGATTGAACAACGCGAAGATGAGCCAGAACATGAAGCATCCTCTCATCATTCCCAACAACACTCATCTCAGTGACTTATTGATCGAACAAGGACATCAGATGACACTCCATGGAGGAGCGAGAGTTACTCAAGCATGGCTGCGTCAGCAATATTGGATTCTGGGAGGAAACCGAGCTATTAAGAAGCGTCTTCGAAACTGCGTCAAGTGCCGAAAACACGATCCAATCAAACACGAACAACTCATGGGCGACCTTCCTTTAGCACGCAGCAATCCAACACGACCATTTTACCATACAGGGGTTGATTTTACTGGGTTTGTCGACGTAAAAGCGAGCAAGGGTCGAGGTATCAAGACAACGAAAGGGTACATCGCTGTGTTTGTTTGTATGGCAACTAAGGCTGTACACATCGAGCTAGTATCGGACCTGACCTCATCATCGTTCCTAGCGGCTTTGCGGAGAATGGCAGCTCGGAGAGGCACTCCAGGCCATGTCTATAGTGACAATGGCACTAATTTTGTTGGAGCGAGCAGAATTCTCAACGAAGAGTTCGTCAACATTCAAAACACTTTGGATGACAGTTTTTTCGAGGCTATTACCAGTATGGAGATTAACTGGCATTTTAATGCGCCTTCCTGGCCTAGTGCCGGAGGTCTCTGGGAAGCCGCCGTAAAGAGTTTGAAGCACCATCTCAAACGAGTCATAGGAGATCAGAAGTTGACGTTTGAAGAATATTCGACGTTGCTCGCTCAAATAGAAGCATGTTTGAATAGCCGACCATTATGTGCACTCAGTGAAGATCCCGAAGATTTAGACTGTCTCACACCATCTCACTTTTTGGCAAGTGGTCCGACACTAACTATCATTGAGACAGAGAGAGACTTGCGGACAAGATGGCAGCTCACACAAAAAATATTTGATGACCTTTGGAAGAGATGGCGAGCTGAATACCTGTGCCAACTATCAGCTCGCAGTGTGGCGCAAACCTCATCAGAATTTGAAGATCAATGACATCGTCATCATTCACGACATTAATTTGCCACCGGGAAAATGGCCTATGGGCAGAGTTATTGAACTTCATCCGGGGAAAGACGGATATGTCAGAGTAGTGACCCTACGGACGACAAATGGTACACTCAAGAGACCAATTACGAAATTATCCGTTTTGCCGATCAACGACAATTATAACCAAAGCCACGATACAGAAAAAGAAAACCAAGAAGGTCAAAATACTAACAATAAATATTCCAAGCCAACCTCATCAAAATTGTGCAACTTTATAATTACAACACTCGTACTTCTGATGTTAATTTGCTCAGGAGCGTGCGAACACAAAATATCCAAAGTTGCAGATAATAAAAACATATTTTTCGATAAACTCGCAAATATGAAATTGGAATGTGAAGAATGGAAACTTATCGTTTATTGCGACATGGCTCCGTATTGGCAAGGAATGAACCTTCTGGACAAGTTTATCAATCATCTGGACAACATATGTTCAAGGGATCAAATACCACAATGCAACGTAGTCCGATTACAGCTGCTTCACGGGTACAACGAACTTGAACACTACAACAACGTTTTACTTGGTCAGCAAGGTCAAGTTCGCCGACGTCGCGGTCTTATCAACGGCATTGGCTATGTCGCACATAGTTTGTTTGGAGTTTTGGACGAAACTTTCGCCGAACAATATCAGAAAGATATTGCCTTAATCAGAAGCAATCAAAAACATCTTAGCAATCTGTGGAGAAACCAAACGTCAGTTGTGGAGGCTGAGTTAAATGTCATCAAAAGGATTGAAAATACCCTGGACAAGCAGCACAAAATAATCAACCAACACATTACCAATTGCAACATGGGCATGAGCAAACTAAAAGAAGAAATCCAACACACGGACAACAAAGCGGAATTCACTTTATCAACGTTCATAGCCAATAACATCATGACCAATCTAAAAGAAATCCAGGAGACCCTAGTTGATACAGTGGCCAACATTTTCTATGAGAAGTTTAACTTTCACTTGCTAATACCGGCACAGTTGAAAAACGAACTGAATGTTATAACCGGACAAATCTCAAAGGACTTAGCCTTACCGATTAATAATATTCAGACTGATTTGGCGAAGATATATCACCTATTGAAAGTGAAAGCAAGAGCTACCAGAAAGTTCCTGATTTTCGAAGTAAGAATTCCTCTTGTGAGCAGGGAAGACTATGAGCTTTACAACCTCATACCGATTCCACAACTAGCCAACGCAAGCATGGTCAACATAGTGCCTGTAGCAGAATACCTGGCTATCAATACACATAAAGACTCTTACATTCCGGTGTCTACAAGCGACTTACAAAGATGCGTTCCTTACGATACCGACGAGTACATTTGCCCACTGAAAAGGCCCGTCTATCAAATGACGTCAGACAACAACTTATGTCTGAAACATCAAGCCTCTAATCAATGTCAAATTGAAACAAGAGAATGTCGTAATTCCTGGACTGACTTGAATTTAATTAATTCATATCTTTACTTTTGTTGCGAACAATGCAGTGTGCGAGTTATATGCGATGACAATATTACGATCGAGCAACTCAGCAAAACAGGTGTCATTACACTGGGGGACAGTTGCGTCATCAAAAACAGAATGTTTACGATTTATGCACACAGATCGTTATCAAACACAATTAAAACGAAGATCGATGTTATGAACATAGAAATTCCACCAATAAATCACATAATTAATCTGTCTATACCTCTCATCTCTCCACTAAATGAGACAGACGATATCACCGAACAACAAGAAGACATAAAGGCGATTGAAAAAGCACTCAAAGAAATGAAATCCAATCAGGGACTGGCAGATCAAGTGACATTCCATGACATTCACCATTATGTCGCCATCTACATCTTAGTTGGAGTCGTCGTGGTTTGCGTCATCTTGTACACATGGCAACGCGTGCGAGCGCGCCAGGCGCGTCCAGCGCCCGCACCTCCAGCAGCTAAGCAAACAGAGGTTACAACGGAGCAGGCAGAGGCGAGCGTGAGCTATGTAGCTCCCGTTGCCACCGCTGCGGGTCGTCCTACCAACGCCACCACCAGCAGAGGGTCTTCGCCATCCGTTCGGACTCAATTCAATGAAATACGTTAACCTTAGTTTATTTAAGTTTGTAAGCAAAATTGTTAGTTATCATCTTGTAAATCATTATCCTTCATCCCATTCACATCTTCTCGGGCCCCGGAGCATGTACAGTGCAAAGCACGCACAAATTTGACATCATTGTGTCAGCACTTTACTGGCTACGCGCGGTCTGAACTTTAGTACACAAATATCATTCAAATCGCGTGCACTCATCATCATTCAATTAAATTCTTTTATTACGTACCCTTGCGTATTAATCGAACTATTATCATTAAAAGGTGTAAAGACCCTACACAATTATTAGCTTAAATACTCGTTCCTACGCTGTATGATAAGAGGTTTGTATAATCAACAATATTTCAGTAATAAATAGAACCAATAACCTAGTTACACCCCGAACTAGTAAAAAATATACATACTATTTACACAAATAAATATCTCTTAGGCTTGCATTTAGGAAATTATTGAGTAATAACGTGGCGGGCGCGGAGATGGTGCGCTTGTAGGGCCACTTGGTGCCGAAGGACGCGCTCAGCGTGTTCACGTTGGTGTCCCGCGCCGCACCTAGTACAGGACATGAGCCACACTCACCGTGCCGGCTGTCCGGGTGCGGCGGCATGGTGGCGGGCGCGGAGATGGTGCGCTTGTAGGGCCACTTGGTGCCGAAGGACGCGCTCAGCGTGTTCACGTTGGTGTCCCGCGCCGCACCTAGTACAGGACATGAGCCACACTCACCGTGCCGGCTGTCCGGGTGCGGCGGCATGGTGGCGGGCGCGGAGATGGTGCGCTTGTAGGGCCACTTGGTGCCGAAGGACGCGCTCAGCGTGTTCACGTTGGTGTCCCGCGCCGCACCTAGTACAGGACATGAGCCACACTCACCGTGCCGGCTGTCCGGGTGCGGCGGCATGGTGGCGGGCGCGGAGATGGTGCGCTTGTAGGGCCACTTGGTGCCGAAGGACGCGCTCAGCGTGTTCACGTTGGTGTCCCGCGCCGCACCTAGTACAGGACATGAGCCACACTCACCGTGCCGGCTGTCCGGGTGCGGCGGCATGGTGGCGGGCGCGGAGATGGTGCGCTTGTAGGGCCACTTGGTGCCGAAGGACGCGCTCAGCGTGTTCACGTTGGTGTCCCGCGCCGCACCTAGTACAGGACATGAGCCACACTCACCGTGCCGGCTGTCCGGGTGCGGCGGCATGGTGGCGGGCGCGGAGATGGTGCGCTTGTAGGGCCACTTGGTGCCGAAGGACGCGCTCAGCGTGTTCACGTTGGTGTCCCGCGCCGCACCTAGTACAGGACATGAGCCACACTCACCGTGCCGGCTGTCCGGGTGCGGCGGCATGGTGGCGGGCGCGGAGATGGTGCGCTTGTAGGGCCACTTGGTGCCGAAGGACGCGCTCAGCGTGTTCACGTTGGTGTCCCGCGCCGCACCTAGTACAGGACATGAGCCACACTCACCGTGCCGGCTGTCCGGGTGCGGCGGCATGGTGGCGGGCGCGGAGATGGTGCGCTTGTAGGGCCACTTGGTGCCGAAGGACGCGCTCAGCGTGTTCACGTTGGTGTCCCGCGCCGCACCTAGTACAGGACATGAGCCACACTCACCGTGCCGGCTGTCCGGGTGCGGCGGCATGGTGGCGGGCGCGGAGATGGTGCGCTTGTAGGGCCACTTGGTGCCGAAGGACGCGCTCAGCGTGTTCACGTTGGTGTCCCGCGCCGCACCTAGTACAGGACATGAGCCACACTCACCGTGCCGGCTGTCCGGGTGCGGCGGCATGGTGGCGGGCGCGGAGATGGTGCGCTTGTAGGGCCACTTGGTGCCGAAGGACGCGCTCAGCGTGTTCACGTTGGTGTCCCGCGCCGCACCTAGTACAGGACATGAGCCACACTCACCGTGCCGGCTGTCCGGGTGCGGCGGCATGGTGGCGGGCGCGGAGATGGTGCGCTTGTAGGGCCACTTGGTGCCGAAGGACGCGCTCAGCGTGTTCACGTTGGTGTCCCGCGCCGCACCTAGTACAGGACATGAGCCACACTCACCGTGCCGGCTGTCCGGGTGCGGCGGCATGGTGGCGGGCGCGGAGATGGTGCGCTTGTAGGGCCACTTGGTGCCGAAGGACGCGCTCAGCGTGTTCACGTTGGTGTCCCGCGCCGCACCTAGTACAGGACATGAGCCACACTCACCGTGCCGGCTGTCCGGGTGCGGCGGCATGGTGGCGGGCGCGGAGATGGTGCGCTTGTAGGGCCACTTGGTGCCGAAGGACGCGCTCAGCGTGTTCACGTTGGTGTCCCGCGCCGCACCTAGTACAGGACATGAGCCACACTCACCGTGCCGGCTGTCCGGGTGCGGCGGCATGGTGGCGGGCGCGGAGATGGTGCGCTTGTAGGGCCACTTGGTGCCGAAGGACGCGCTCAGCGTGTTCACGTTGGTGTCCCGCGCCGCACCTAGTACAGGACATGAGCCACACTCACCGTGCCGGCTGTCCGGGTGCGGCGGCATGGTGGCGGGCGCGGAGATGGTGCGCTTGTAGGGCCACTTGGTGCCGAAGGACGCGCTCAGCGTGTTCACGTTGGTGTCCCGCGCCGCACCTAGTACAGGACATGAGCCACACTCACCGTGCCGGCTGTCCGGGTGCGGCGGCATGGTGGCGGGCGCGGAGATGGTGCGCTTGTAGGGCCACTTGGTGCCGAAGGACGCGCTCAGCGTGTTCACGTTGGTGTCCCGCGCCGCACCTAGTACAGGACATGAGCCACACTCACCGTGCCGGCTGTCCGGGTGCGGCGGCATGGTGGCGGGCGCGGAGATGGTGCGCTTGTAGGGCCACTTGGTGCCGAAGGACGCGCTCAGCGTGTTCACGTTGGTGTCCCGCGCCGCACCTAGTACAGGACATGAGCCACACTCACCGTGCCGGCTGTCCGGGTGCGGCGGCATGGTGGCGGGCGCGGAGATGGTGCGCTTGTAGGGCCACTTGGTGCCGAAGGACGCGCTCAGCGTGTTCACGTTGGTGTCCCGCGCCGCACCTAGTACAGGACATGAGCCACACTCACCGTGCCGGCTGTCCGGGTGCGGCGGCATGGTGGCGGGCGCGGAGATGGTGCGCTTGTAGGGCCACTTGGTGCCGAAGGACGCGCTCAGCGTGTTCACGTTGGTGTCCCGCGCCGCACCTAGTACAGGACATGAGCCACACTCACCGTGCCGGCTGTCCGGGTGCGGCGGCATGGTGGCGGGCGCGGAGATGGTGCGCTTGTAGGGCCACTTGGTGCCGAAGGACGCGCTCAGCGTGTTCACGTTGGTGTCCCGCGCCGACACGCTGAGCGCCTCGTGCGCGCGCCGCACCTTGTACAGGAACCATTCCGAGCTGGTTTCGCTGCTTACCAGTCCTGAATGGACAAAAATAACAGCGTGTTTAATGCAAATTCATTTTTTGGTATTTCGTCATTTTCCCTTCACACTTAAACATCCCCTCCACCCCCTCTAAAAATATAGCATATGTGACTATCTGTGTAACTATACTTAGGTGAAAGAATAAAAAATAGGCCAGCAAACACCAGGCCCTAGTACGAGTTGAGCCAACATTGGTCCTGCTAATGCCCGGTACAGATTGGTGAGACGTTACATGAAATGTTGCACACATTGATATCGCATAGTTATTGTGTCACATTTCACGATGCATTGCATTAGTTTAAACGACTCATTTGTGTACCATTTCATGTTACGTTTCATCGGTTTTTCATCGTTTCAGCAGTACAAACTCACCTCTCAAATTAGAAAAATCAATGGTCTTATTGGAATTAATCTGCGCCTCCAAGAACAAAGCTTCGAATCTGTTGAGGAAGAACTCCCAGGTCAATATCTTGCGGTCACTCAGCGTGTTGTGGAGCTGATAGATGGACTAGAGAATCATGGGCCGGTCGACGATCACCAGGTCGAACTGAGTCTCCAAGCAGTACAGAAGTAACTGAGGAACAGATAACAAACAAAGTAAGGGAAAAAAGAAGGGTTGACACACTTGAACAGATCAAAAATTCAGACTCAAGCTAAACTTTACTAAATAATCCCAGTGCTGAGTAGATCTTATATTCCCAGAGATCCGCAAGATGCCGGTGATTGTGAAAGGACCACAAATCGTCACTCACGTGTTATCTCGCAATTTGTAATATAAACGTCAAATAATACGTAGGTGTCGACTTGGTGTCGTATACAAGAGGCGATGATAGCAAACTGTGGATGAACAAACAAACGCACATACGATTGTGAATAATTTCACTTTTCATGATTCACTGAAATGAAAAGATTAAATGAAAAATAAAATGATAAGATCAAATAAAATGAATAACGTTCGATTTCTTTGAATAATGGTGATGGTAAAGAAGCACATTTATCGTGACGTCGGAATACTCCTCGTGTACAATCAAATCGATGAATAATCCGATGCAACAACATATGTGTCACCGACGATCTGTGGATGCTTAAGTGTTTATTGTTTGTGCATTGTTAAGTTTATTAAAACTGAAATGAAAGAAAGATAAAGAAAGAAAGAAAAACTGTTTACTCACGTGAACATGACACACATACATAAAAATTGATGCTTACAAAATCCCAAAACGAGAATAAGTTGGTATTAAATCTAAAACATTCATATGAAATCAAATAAATATTGCCCTAGACGGAAATATAATAAAACACACAAAAGATGTTGGAAATGGTGAAATGAAAGATGATGGGATTATATGGTGAGATGATGAAATTAAATCATGAATTGAAATGATATTGCAGTTAAGGGTACTTGTAATATACATATTAAAATTGAAGATTTTTAGAAGATGTGCGTATGAAATCACAAAATTTTTGGGTGAGCAACTACAGGTTAGTTGCTGAGCAAACTGTATTAAGAAGAAACAATATGAAAGTAGTATAATGACATTGCGTAATTAAATAATAAAAATAATAATGCTTTACAATCTACACAGCAGCATCTAGCCCCAAGCTAAGCAGAGCTTGTGTTATGGGTACTAGATGATTGATATACTTAATACAATACATTACATAGATGGATATTTTTTATTATACATAGCAAATACCAGAGCACCCGGGACAAATCTTTGTAGATCGTACAAACATTTGTCCCAAGGCGGGAATCGAACCCGCAACCTCCTGCGTTGCAGGCGGACCTTCGCCCGCTGCGCCACATAGGTCGTCAAAATTAATCATAGTGTGACCAAATGTCACAGACAATATAACAAAACACAGATTTAAAGTTAATGTTGTGCATTTAGTTCTGTCGTCACTACATCTTCTTTTTAAGTTCTGAATTAAAATGTACAAATTTTGTTTTTCTACTTTCTTATTGGTAAAATGGCGTAGGTACTTAATGTGTTTAGATTTAAGGTAATTATAAATTGATTGAGACAAACGACATAATTAAGACAAAAAAGTATTGGTATAAATATTAGTGGTATATTCTGGATATTTGCTGGATATTTATAATAAAAAAAATCTACCTATGTAATGTATTGTATTAAGTATATCAGTCATCTAGTACACAAGCTCTTGTACTCTCATGTGTGTTCTCATTGTCCAGCATTATTTATTTATTTAGTGCTTCTTAAAAAAGTCAAGACGTTTATAGCTAACTGCGTCTTTTCCCGGACCGTCCAAAAACTGATGAATGATGTGAAATCTCTGGTAAGCAAATCTTCTATTCACTCATTTTAATAATAATAATAATAATAATAATAAAATCATTTATTTCTCACCACAATATTTAAACATAACATGAAGATATTGTTTAGTAATTATAATAAAATATACAATATTGTGGGAGACTGGTGCCTAAGCTAGGCTAATAACCTGTGTTATAGGACACCAGGTCCCCACTCCGAGTAACAATGTCAGGACGTACTAGAGCAATACAATTAGTTGCAGCAAGTAGTGTTGTGGGAGGTAAGTAAAAAGAGGGTGTGTATGATATGTGTGTGATAGTGTATGTATGCTTGTGTGTATATGGTGTTAGATAAGTGGACGCGTAAATGGTATTTAATAGGGAATAGATTATGTATATAGAAGGTATACTAAGACATTGAAGGACTACGAGTTAACTATAAGGACACATTCGGTGCTATCGTAAGACAACTCCTGCAGCCAATTCGTAAGCTTGGTTATCAATTTACTTCTGTTGAGAGGATATATATCGAGAAGGCAATGGATTTTATTATATATTCTAGCACTGAGGACGCCGAACTGCCGGCTCCGGAATGAAGTACGACATTGAGTTAATGTACAAACTGAATGGCCTTTGCGTTTCCTTAAAATTTTGTTGTCCAGAGGAAGCAAAGAATGACGGCGTAATACGGCACGCAGAATGTACAATTGGCGCACCGTTAGGACCTTTGACTCGGAGTAGAGCAGGGCAGTTGGGTAATCTCTGCGTTTGAACTGCATAACTTTTAAGACTGCTCTTTGAGCTCGCTCAACCCTAATCAGGTGGGTTTTACTGGTTCCTCCCCATGCAGAAATGCAGTAGGTAAGAACAGAGACACACAGGCTCTGGTATACAAGGAATAGAGTTTCTCGATCAGCTGAGTGTCTGAGTTCTTTGAAAATATATATTAATTTCCTAATACGCGAGCAGAGTGTTTCTATATGGGGGCGCCAGCTAAGGTGCTCATCAATGTGGACTCCGAGGTATTTGGTACTTGGAACCAGTGATAGGGTTAAGCAGGTGCAAGTATTGGGGCTGTGTTTCAAATAGTTCAGGCAAGTATGGGCTTTGACCATACTAGAACCCGCGGGAGGTGTGGACGTGTGAGGGAGAGTAAAGCGAACAACCTTGGTTTTCTCAATATTGAGGGTTAACAAATTCGCCGAGAGCCATGCCATCACTCGTTGAAGCGACCGCTCCGCTCTTAGCTTACAGTTGTCCCAGTTATTATCATATATGATTAGTGCCGTATCATCTGCATAAGTGAATATATCGCAGTTAGGTATTGATAGGCGGCACAGATCATTTATGTAGAGTAAGAAAAGGGTAGGACCCAAAATACTACCCTGTGGCACACCAAAACTGATGCTCCCCTCATCACTATACAATGAGTCGATTTTGACACACTGTGAACGATTTGTCAGATAGTCTGAGAATATCCTGAGTGCCACTCCGCGGATTCCGACGCCTTCCATTTTTGAAATGAGTATAGGTATAGAAACTGAGTCAAACGCTTTTGATAAGTCAAGAAAGACACCGAAACATTTAAACTCCTCATCCAACTTACCAACCACCGCACTCGTAAGGTCCAGAACCGCATCTTCAGTAGAGATTCCCCGTCTAAAACCGTATTGATTATTTGCTAGAAGTTTATATTTCACGAGATATGTGGTAAGACACTTGTTAAGTACTTTTTCTAGTACTTTAGACAGGGAACTCAAAACTGAAATTGGCCTATAGTTGGTGACGTTGGATCTGTCTCCACTCTTGAATATTGGGTGAACAACAGCTTTCTTGAATGCACTTGGAAAAGTACCCGACTCAATAGCGCGGTTACAGACGTGCGTTATGGGAACTGCTAGGACTGAGCTGGACAGCTTGAGAACACTGGCAGGGATATTGTCATAGCCAGTGGCGCTGTCACTACGTAGGCTGTCAATCACACATTTTACCTGCTCTTCGTCAACCGGCATAATGACAAGAGAATTTCGCGGCGGGGGTTGTGATGAGCATTCAAGGTAGGGGGATCCAGAGGGCGATTTAATTTTTGAAGCTAGATCTTCACCCACACCAACAAAAAATCTATTAACTTTGTTAATAGATATTTCGGTGTCTGGTGAGCTTTGTAGAAGCGCACTTGGTGACTGCGGAAGAGAGTTTTGGTTCGTTATACCCTTAATAGCTTTCCATGTGGCCTTGGAGTTATTTTTAGCTTTAAGTAATTCATTTTTGTCATGTGCTCTTTTTAGTTTTTTTAGAAGACCATTGAGAAAATTTCGGTATCGGGTATAAGTAATTTTATGAATATCGTTATCGGGGGATGATTTAGATTTTTTGTGAAGCCTGTCTCGGTTTCTGATGCAGCGAACTAAACCTGGGGTCATCCACGGCTTAAGCATTCTGCATTTACTAGGGACTCGAACGGTATAGCTATGTTTTGTAATAACACCTTGAATGGTAGATATAAGTAGATCTGCAGCCAGATTACAGTTTTGTTCATTTAGCACATGACTAAAGTCAGTGCTTTTTAGTGCTTCTTTGATGTCTTTAAAGTTATAGCGGAGCACGTTAGATGAATGTTTTGCTGCTGATTTTTTCATCTTTCCTAAACAAAGAATGACTGGTAAGTGGTCGGTGATATGACTTTCAAGGACTATTACTGTGGCAGGGCCTTTAAATTTTAAAAGTACATGATCTAGGCAATTGCCTGATCTTGTGGGGAGCACATGAGCAGGCAAAAGACCTAAGGAGGCACACAGGGTGAGATAATTACTTGAATGGCGATCGTGATTGTCTGGTTTAATATCGATGTTCATATCGCCAATCAGAGCAATATTTTTATAGCGTTTTAATGATTTTACTACATTATCAAGGCTTTGGTAAAAATTTTCAAGGTCGCAAAACGACGGGGAGCGATAAACGCAAATTATTGCTGTGTCACCTATTGCACAAGTGAGGCAATTTGAGTCACAGAATGACGGTTCAAGGTACGTGCAATTTAAAAAGGTCTTAGTGTAAATAACCACGCCATCGTTCTGCGTCTTGTTGTCAGTCGTTGCGGAAAAAGAGTAGCCTTGCAGATAAGGAAGGGGCCCAGAAACTCTTAGCCAACACTCGGTTAATATGATAACGTCAAAATCAATTTTAGTGGCTGTTAGCATCGTGATAAATTGGTCAAAGTTCTTTCTAAGACTTCTAATATTAATATGAATCATTTTTAAATTATTATTTGGTTGCTTAATAAAGTCTAAACATCGTTCGGGGGGGCAAAGATGAGAACAGGCTATGGAGAGATCGTCTATATCATTGGATAATGTATTGCTTATATTAGCCATTTATTAGATGAATGAGATCGAGCAAATGATTTTTTTGTTTTTGTCTGTGCTTGGATAAGTTTCGATAACGAATTATAAGCGAAGGAGAGGGACAAATTATTATAATTGTATAAGTAGTCCTAGTAAAAGGGTGTAGAAGATATTTCAGCTTGCTAACGTGAGAGAATGTGTGGGTGTGAGGAAGTGGCGTGTTTACATTGTAAAAAGAGTGTGTGGGCAGTAAAAGGTAATTAACAGTAATACAAAAACAACAGGCTAATACAGTGGAAAAAGTAAGGCATGCATAAAGAAACGGTTTAAAATAAAATAGGCATAGTCATTGCTTTCCCAATAACATAGCAAGACATTTCTCTGATTTGATATGGAGTGGTTTGTCAGCTGGGTCCTTACGCAGAAGAATTCTTCCGTTTGAGTACCAACTAGAGTAGTTGTGGGTTTTTGCAAACTGGCGAGTCTCATAAAGTAGCTTTTTGACGGTTGGGGGTAAGTGATCGTCAATGTAGACAGGTTTCCTTTCGCCTGCGATGCCAATAGTCTGTGTGTTTAACTTATCTGGTACGGGGCGCTCTTTGTTGAAAGTTCGAGCTTTAGCTAGGAGATCATTTCTTGTGCTGACGCAGCAAAATTCAGCAACTATTGGTCTACATAAGCCTGGTTTTCCAGGTATGCGGTATATGTCACGAAAAGCGGAGGCCGGGATGTCCATGCCAAGAGCGTTCCCCACAGTATTTAGAATGGAAATAAGGTCTTCTGCCTTTTCATCTACTTTAATTGGAATATTGCGTAGCTCGACAGTTGCCTGACGCGACTGGAAGTGCAGGTCTTGTATTTGCTTTTGTAATTGGCATATAAGTTCCGAGTTCTCACTTTTTTCTTTTTCCAATTTTGAAACCTTGTTGATGACGTCATCATGTTGCTTATTTATAAAGTTCATGCTGCGCTCAATCTCGGAATTTGTCGTCTGATTAGAGAGGCACTGTTTTTTAAGCTCAGAAACATCACTGACTAGTTTCGATAATATGGCGTCTTGATCTGCTTTCCAAGATGTTAACAACTGATCGTGTTCAGTCTTCCATTTTGTCAGCATGTCAATAAGCTCAGCTCTGAAGTCGTTTAAGGCTGGCCTAAGATCAGTGTCCATTTCTTTATTCGGAGAGCAGTCGATGCGTTGGCGCTTGTATCGTACGGTAACATTGTTTCCGTCTGAGTTTTGGGAAGTAGAGGCAGACGTTAAGTCTGATTCAGACAGTGATTGACCTAGCATCAAAGGCGAATTTTGTGTTTGAGGCGGTGCATTTTCCAGCAGACTTTTTTCCAATTAAGTGAATAAGGAATATAGTTAGAGAAAATATACTTCTTATTTGAGCCGAAATATTGTGCAATTTACGTATTGCGGACTGCAACGGCTTCGTAAAATAATAATTTAAAGTTTATAAAAAACAAAAAGTGGCCGGGCCGGTCGTATTCGAACCCAAGTCACCCACTTCATAGGAGAGCGCTATACCGCTGCGCCACACACCCGTTGTACAATCGGTTCAAATTAATGAGTCATTTACTACGTAAAACTTTGGTAATTAACGTAGCTTCGACGACTCCTTTGTGTTGTTGTTGAGGTCAAAGTCTAAAACGGTAGCCACATTTAAACTTTTTAGTTCGTTGTGATTTTAAAACTGGTCACAGACAAGGTTGCAGTTGTCATTTCACTGAGATTTTTCACACAATCGACACTTATATGTTATGGATGATCACTGTATAGTTTTATAGTTATTTGTGCACTTTATTCACGGTTATCGAATTTAAAAACACAGAGGCGATCGAGAGTACGTGTGCTCGCGTTGGCGTCACGGAGGGGATTTTAATTGCTGTTGTTTTTGATCGAGTAAACAGTCAGCCATTAAAATGATTAAACGGGAGATTTGACACTGGACTAACACACACTGCTGATATGCACAGGATATTTTGAAAAAACAAGATGAGATAAAACAAGTTTAAAAAATAAGGTAATTCAAATGATATAGTTAGTAAATAAAGTATAACATAAATAATTGTCGGCAGTTGCACGTCATGACTGTGGCAAGAGGCATACCACATGTAGTATTATATCAATACAATTATGATATGTTTAATTTAGACAGATGAAATGATGAAAAATCTAGTAAACTGATAAGTACTTACATCAATAGCATTATCACGGATAGTTCCGATGTACAGGCTCTGGGCGACGTACACGTCGATATCGTCCATGCTGGAGATCAGGTAACAGAAGGCAGTCGCTAAGGCTGTCTGCAGTGGAAGGCTGGTCTTCGTGGGAGAGCCGTCCATGAACCTGTGGGAGAAGTGGTGGTGGATTTAATGTGCTTAGGTTAATTTAAGTGTGGCCGTTTTGCGCGGGTTCCAAGCTTCCAACACATATTATTGTATCCAAATATCGTCGGCACTAGCGTGAATCTACTTGAGCGAAATTAAAGTACGGTCTTGTGTAAGTGTATTTTGCAATTGTTTTTCGTGGTAGGATTTTTGCAAATGTATTTTGTGCAAGTGTTTTGTGCAGATGTATTTTGTGCAAGTGTATTTTGTGTAAGTGTTTTTTGCAATTATTCTTTTTCGTGGAAGTACGTTTTGCATAAGTGTTTTGTGTGAGTATAATTTGCGCAATTGTCTTCGTACAAGTGTTGTTTTCGCAAGTGTTTATTGCGTGTTCCATGAAAGTAACCTACCTGATAATAATGGTGACTCGTTCCACCGCTGCACCGTAGTGAACCCCGCACATGGTAGTCGTGGTGATGGAACTGGTCGCGGATGAGGTTACAGAAGACGTCGGCGCCGCCCGCCAGCGTCACGCAGTGCAGCAGCACGGGCACCGCCACGGAACAGATGTGCGAGTGGGATGCGTTGCACACGTTCCACAGGCTGCCGGGATATACACGCAGCATTACTTACGTCAAATCTATTACCACGACGTAAAAGAAGACCTTATTGCTATTAATAGGGAATATGTAAGTAAATTCAAAACATGTTCACTATTTAAGTACTTAAACATTGGTTATATCATATGAATAAGCCATACTAAATAGTTTTCTTCTACTTACAGACTACAGGAATGTAGGTGTTTCATAGATAACGACGGCACACCATGACCACGACAGTAAGGAACGTTTAGGCTAGTAGAATAGGAGGTTCATCATTTTATTGGCAACTAGTCGGCGAACATAACTTTTAACACTACTTAATTACTAATGAGAATTGTTACTTATTTCAATTGTTACTAATTTCAATACAATTTATTTTAGTGTGTCCATTGTTATTAGCTTACACCAATTTATGAACATCTTGAATACCGGTATTGTGGAATGCAAATAAATGATATGAATATAGTTTTCTTAAATATTTATTAACGACTTAAGCGAAAATATATTTTTTACTTTTATTTATGACTTTGGCATTGGACTTTGGCTTTTGCCATTTCATTCTGACATTTGACTTTGACTTCTAAGTTTTCCTTTTGACTGCTCCATTGTGACCGAAGCTTTTTTTGTCTTCTTCCCGCTTCTTGGCTTTATTTAAGGTATACTAACTTGTCAATCAGCAGGTTCTCCTGGCACCATATAAGGAAGCCGCGGTGGTCTGCGAGAGCGTCGGTACTCAGCACTAACACTTGCAGACGTTGCAGCAAGTGGTACAACATATCGGGACGAGACGTGCTCTTTAGTTCCTGAATAAACAGATTCCAGATGACAGCGATGCGGAAGAGAACCAAAGATGCGGGTTTTTTTAGTATTCCTCCCTTTTTATTTTATTTTGTTTTTCTGTATATGTATGTATGTTTTACATTGTAATTATAGTAAAAAATATCTTACAACTATAACAAATATAGCAAAAAAGTCATAAAGCAGAATTTAAAATTCACCCAAGTCATCTATGCTACGCGATCGTAGCACAACGCTAGCTACGCCGTAGAGCCACGCGTGCTACGCCGTAGCTCACACGTAGCATGTCGAACGAATATGTCGTAAACATGAAATGTCGTACCTGTAAAAGCTGATGTATGTACTGCAACTCCTGCGGCAGTTCCTCAATGCAAAAGTGGAACTTCCCAGCCGATGCGGGCCAGAAGTTCGTCATGTCGTCTTCTACCGACTCGGCCATGTTCTCGTGGTCACCCAGTAGATTCGGTGTTGATACCTGTATGGAGAAACTCCAGTCGGGTAAGAAATAGGTATAGACTGTTAACTACTTACTACATTTTTATTTTTTGTGTTTAGTTACTGTAATTGGTTCTTCAACCGTTGTAATTAATAAATAAATAAATTACATCAGAAAATAGTGAAGTAATCACCCATTTTATTTATATGAAAATATAACCAGAATCTGCACTCGCTAACACCAACAATTTATTATTTATTTATATAGTTACCGGCACGTATCTTGGGTTGCGTAATCAACGGTTTTAGTATGAAGTGCCTATGCGCGAAATTACCCCTACTACTGCGTCCAGCGCTCAAGATCCGTGCCGGTGCTAATACAATAGTAGCAAAACAGAAAGAAAAAAAATAGGTAGTCATGGAACTGCGCGTCGCCAGTATGCTGCAACACAGCACATGAGCGTGTCATCGGGACGCGACCCCATTAGTTTTACCCCTACCAAAAATCGCTCAACGCGGCTAAAGATGTTTTCACTTCATAAATGTTTATCTACCACACAAGTCTTGCACATTGTATCGGCTGTTTGTGTCTGTGCGTATAAATGTTTGTAGACGCACCCACAACACAGGAGAAATTGTTAGTCTGGGGAAACGTTTACAAAAAAAACTGTACTGTAATAAAATGACTTACGTCAGCAGTAGCAGTGGCCACATCAGTGTCAGTCAGGGTGACGGTATGTGCAGTAGCCAGGGTAGGAACATCAGCTGGTGGCAGGGACACCGCCATATCCAACTGTTCCGTGATAGTCTCCACGGTAGCCGTCATAATCTGCACACCACACCACCAAAGTTCAAAGATGAGAGTTCAAAGTCTTTGGTAGAAGGATTAAAAGCATCTCGGGACTAAAGCTGGTGTTTTGTTTAGACCAGGTTATTGGTCTGTGAGTTCTACTGCTATTAATACAGCGTGATTGTCTACTTCTAAATACCTACTTTATATTTTTTGGTTCAAACATACATATTTTATTCTTTCAATTCGATGAGCTTTTGTGTATGTCTTATCGCTCTGAAAGTCTAAGGTAGTGTGTTCAGCTAAGTTTAAGTAATACAAGGTGTTATTGAAATAATTGAAAAACTCTTAAGGGGTCATTTGCCTTATCATTATGATCAACTTTTAATATGGAACCAACGGCACGGCACATATCGTGGGTTCGATTCCCGTACGGAACAAATATTTGTATGGCCTACAGGAAGTTGTTCCGGGTCTGGCTGTTCGTGTATGTGACTTCAAATGTTTTTAAAGCCACACGCTACAGGAGAAATTCCTGGTGTGGGGCATCGTTTTTCGATTGAAAATTAAATTAACTGTTCCGTACGCTTTGTCGAGTTATCTACTAATATTATAATGAGGTAAAATTTGTTTCTAAGTTGCCACCAATTAAAAAAAAAAACACCGATAGAAAGCAACATTATTTCTGAGTGCTGTAGGCTATTATTATTTTCAAAACTACGCTTTTAAGGGGATGTTAAATTTAGAAGGGAAAATTACGAAATACACGCGGGCGAAGTTGCGGTCGAAAAGCTAGTCTATAATAAAGCTAAAGAGTGTGTTTTGTTTTTTTGCTTATGTCTTGAACTACCAGTTAGGTTTAAAGAAACTTTATTCTCAATAAAGACAAATGTCACTCACTTGAGAACAATACTAGAATTTAAATAATTACATAAATTTAGATTTGAAATGTTATTTTTACATCTGATAGTCCTATTCTTAAAGAAGGTATATGCTATTTAACATCAAGCTAAGACCTTTAGGAGCGGGAGACACCGCGGGGAGGCACAGGTAGTGTGAACGTATGGAGCAGATGATTTTATTGTTTCAATTTTAGATTCCACTCATCATCATTCAGATTTAAACGTTGGTACGGTCTATAATAAAAGTTGAGACCAGAGGCCAGCACATCAAGCTACCCTAATACGTCAAATTTCTTTGATAGTATGACAACTTTATTATAAAACAATAAATAAATTGACAGTTTGGGATAGCTTGATGTGCTGGCGTCTGTACAGCGACCCCATAGGAGGAAACCAATTCTTCAGTTATTTGAAATATACCTTGTATTAACTATGTGGGATTTGGACTTACCTGTTTGAAGATTTCACGTTTCATGTGCAGTTGACTATCAGGATTTGACATGGAGCGACTGCCTATCAGACCTCCACAACCCAGTTACTGGGTAATAGAACCGTATTACCTTGGTAAGACTACGATTAACGTTTGTGAAATCAATTCTTTTAATTTTAAGAATTATAGCTAAAAATATTATTTTGGTCCTTCAACAAAAAATACGCGTCCAATATATCCTATCCTATGTGGCGCGGTGGGCGAAGGTCCGCCTGCGACGCAGGAGGTTGCGGGTTCGATTCCCGCCCTGGGACAAATGATTGTACGATCTACAAATATTTGTTTCAGGTGTTCTGGGTATTTGCTATGTATCATAAAAAATATCTATCTATGTGATGTATTGTATTAAGTATATCAGTCATCTAGTACCCATAACACAAGCTCTGCTTAGCTTAGGGCTAGATGATGCTGTGTGGATTGTCCAGCATTATTTATTTATTTATAAGTAAATAAAAAAAAAATCTTCGGAGTTAAAAGTAATCTGACTATTGATAAATCAGACCGTAGTCAAATAATTAGATTTTTAATAACCTTATCATATTATATCTCAATTTAAAGGTCTCAAAATGTTCCAGGAAAACCAATAAGAAAAAGAAACACAGTAAATAACCATCATACTAAATTAGCCCATGCAACATTTTATAGTACAAGTAAAAAACAGAGAAGCAAAATATTAATTTATTTTTAGACAAAATATTTAAACAAATCCTAACATTTTCATTCTACTTTTTAATAACAAAAACGACACCAAATATTTATTTGAAAATAATTAGAACGTGGTGATTGTCGATCACCACAGCCTTGGCCAGGCCAGATTTACAACACATAAAGAAAATTAAGTACGTACATGCGGCATGTGCACCAGTACGCCCCCCACGAAGCTGCGGTCCCCCAGGGGGTGCGCGATGGACATGAGAGCGTCCACCGAGCTGGCCGGCGTGCCGCCAGACTTGCTGCGCTCCTCCTCGGACTGCGCCTTCTTGTGGCACTGGGACTCCGGCCAGATGTCGTCTAGGGACGACTGTTGGGGATTGTGTTTTTTTTTATAGTTTACTTACTTATTGACTGAGTACCAGGGCACCGACATTTATGTCTTAAAATTTACAATAATGTAGATATTGACAGACATTTAATTATTGACAGAGTTCTAAGGCAAGGACTTATTAGTTAAAAAAATAAAATGTATTTGTTTTTTAAAGACCTATAAAATAATATAGACCTAGAATAGGGAGGAGGTACGAGTCTCCTTTATTAGGTGATGTTGTTCGAAGATGTATTTTGAACAACATCATTGTTTGTAAATAGATAATTAGTTTTACTAATATAGGTATAAGTTATCCTTTTGTTTACTAACCCATATGGATGTTGCTTATCCGAATTAAAGATTATTTTATTCTATTTTTATTTATTTTATAAAATTAACGGTTTGTCGACAATTACCTTTCGCCGGTCAGTTTTATTAAACACGCCTCAGATTGAAGGTTCAACCTAATTATAGGCTGCCAGACGTGCAGACCAGACTGACATACATCAGGATTATTATTATCAGATAAAAACATAGAGACAGTAACGCCCCGTACCTCGGCGGCCGGCTTGGGCCTGTCGGGCACGAGCGCGCGCACCAGCAGCACGGCCAGCTGGTGCCACAGCGCCGCCGCCTCGCAGTACGAGCAGGCGCCCTCCGCCAAGCACACCGCTGGAAGGGACACAAGTGCTATATGGACCTATTTATATATCTGCGTCAACAGATTTTCGAGCGAGCATCACTTTCTCAACGTCAAAAACTACGTAATAACGTCCTCTGACCGCCCTTCACCACTTCCCAATATGGGGAGAATAAGTGGCTCCCTAAACATCGTTTTACGTTTTCGGCCATTTTTCGGTCAACAAATTCAGTCATATCATCGATTCGGCCTTGAACTAGCAGAAATAAGTATATCTCGGTGTTAGAAACACGAAATTGTCCTTTAATTAAATTATCGTCTTTGAGTTCTTTTAAAGCCTAGGTGCCGACAAGGGCACCTAGGCTATAAAAGAAGGCAAACAAGATTTTAGTTTACAGCGAAAACATTAATATCTAAAACATTTTCAATACTAAAGCCGAAGCTTCTTTTTCGGCTGAAAATCCATTTTCGGTTGGACAATGACCATAACTTCGAAAAACTTGGATTTATACAATACAAGCGATTCGCCCCAGCTTTGCCCGTGACATATTATATACAAAAACCTTTCTTATTTCTCATTCTATCTAATGGTGAAAGCTGGAAATCAATTCAGTAGTTTTTGAGGTTATCGCGTACTCACGCGGAGGGTAACATTGTTTTAGCTATGTAGTGATAGTGATAACGTGAACCAAGTGATTAACATCTACACTCACCATGCTCGATGGTATTGGTCTGATTAGACTTGAGCATCAGACGCAGCAGCTTGGTGGCCTCGCTGCTGACATTCTGACTGTTTATACGTCTCTGTTGGAGCTCCATCTGGTATTACAAAACGGTTACATGAGAAGTGATCGTCAAACATAAGATCACGCCCGTATTACGAGAAGGGTTTGGCAGAAAACTATGTATAGTACACCCATGTTTAACCAGTATCATCACAAATAAGGCACGGATCCAATAAGGTTCTGGACAGCTCGAGATAGAAGAACCGTGCTCCTTTTATTCGTACGGGAGGCCTTTAATTAATGTACATAAGTCTGAAGTCACTACTAACATGCCTTGAGCAATTGTGGCGAATAATGCTCGTGCCTTCTTTGTATATGAAGAGACCTTTGCCCTGCAGAGGGACAAGAGTGAGTCATAGGCTGGCATTGTTACCAACTACCTCCTCACAAATACTATGGTCTCCTTGACTTAAATATGACCCAGGAACCGAAAAGCGTAAAAATATGTGTGTAAGTAACTGACCTGTTTGAGCAGTATATCCAGCATAAGTATGCAGCATGTGAGATTCTGTGGCTTCATCTGGTCATCCTTGTCCTTTTCATCCTTGTCGTTGCTAGGCGACTCTTTAGGTTCCTTTGGTTTTGTACCATCTATGTAATGAATGGTTGATAAATAAGTTTTTACTTAAAGTAAAAAAGAAGTATTTAGTAAGTTTTGTTGACCTCGTAATTGGTTTACCACTTTTGACAGCCAACATCATCAAATTCAAATTCAAAATTCATTTATTCAAATTAGGCTGAGGATTAGCACTTTTTGAACGCCAAAACGTTTACAAAAGACGGCCCGCATCCTAATTTATTCTCAGTCCAAACATCTATCTCCATTAGCAGTCTAAAAATTAAATTGAAACTTCAAAGATAGTTTCAACCTTAGTGTTTGAAGTATTTGACTGTATTATAGACATGTACGTACACCTTGTTGTTTATAACGTGCAAGAGTAATTGAACTGTAGGGTGGTGAAGAAATTACGAGGCCAAATATACTTATGTATTTCAGAAAAAAGCTTGTAATAAAAATCATAAAATAAATAGTTAGTGTGTAAATGTAATTAATAAAAGTTATCATCAATTACCGTTACGATATACAGTACTAGAATATTTTGAAATGATAAATCACTTTTGTCTCAAGACTAAGGCTCGGCAAGAGTAAAAATGATTGAAATTAACATATTTGACAAAATTTTGCCTTTCGAAACCTGTTAACCTGGTCTGATCTGAGATTAAAGTTAGATGACATTTGGTGCTTTAAAAATCTTTTTTTATTAGTAACATTATTCTATAAGTCTTGCATATACAATATAGCTATTTCATCAAGCTATCCCAAACTGCCAAATTTTCCCAATCGAACATGAACTTTATATTTTTGTAATACATTTGAAAAACTATGAAAGAAATTTAACTGATGGGGGTAGCTTGATGTGTTGGCCTGTATACAAAAACACGTTACCTAAAGTAGGCGGTTTAAATATCTTCTCCGGCAGATTGACGACGCAGTGGCTGAAGAGGTCGAACAGCTGCGACAGCGGGATGCGCACGTCCAGCATGGAGATGGTCTTTGAAGGAAACAAACTGGTGAATAGTTGCATAATACCTGTAATAACTCACCAGTTAGTCCTCCCCAGATTTCACTGAGTGAAAGGGACAACCCGACTTAAACGTGAGACAAGACTAAGTTATATTTGAATTCAGAATTCAATGTGAAGACTGTATTTGCTGTGGTTTTTTTTCAAACAGTTTATCCGATCATAAGATTAATTAGAATAATTGATTGTCTCAAAATATATATATTCAGGTACCGTTTATTCATCATAAGTAAATGAAAATCAACAGTTTGCACATTTACATTTACGAAATATTGGTTTATACCTGGAACCACTCCAGCACAGGCAGTACAGTGTCAGGAGTGGGTGTGGTGGTGACCTTGAGGACTGCGAACTTGTACAAGTTCTTCTCGTCAACGCCCACCATCGCTCCTTCCGGCTCCAAGATCTTGCCGAGAGGATCTTTAGCTCCATTAGTTCCTGTTAGTTGGATGACAACGTGTGTGTTTTAAAGCTATATCTATAACGGGTACAAAAGTAATTTAACAAGGCTTTCTCTCTAGTTCTTTCTGTTATCGTGATACTTTCTGAGCTGACCATGAGCATGAGCTGCAGAGACCAATCTGGAAACCTCTTAACCCGATTATGAGCTCAGGTCAAAAGAGTATCCTCGACCGAACACAAAACACGGTACCAGTGTGGAGCACCATCACAGGATGACTCACCTGCTTTCCTGCCCAGCATACACAATCAACTGTACCTTCCAAGATTTGAACCAGTCAACGATGGAGTAGTTCTAGTGGCTACAAACTGGTCTAACAAACATAAGAAGAAGAAGAAGAATGGTGTTTTCTTACCTTTTCCGGAACATCGGTGCAGATGGCCTCCATCCATGCGGGCATGATATAGTCCCAGATGGACTGCGTGATGATGCCGTACGGGATCAAGCAGTACAGTCTGTAAATAAAATCAGGCGTCACATTTTTTACTGCTCTTAGTATGAGCATGAAATGGTTGTTGGCACTGTGAAGCTGAAGTTACTAAAAATATACAAAACAGAGCCTTGCTTACCTGTTGAGCCCATCCTTCAGGTGATGCGTCTTGGAGGCCAGGTTGTCCCAGTGGCCCGCCTGGCGCGTGTAGTGCGGCGGGTGCGGCAGGAGACAAGCCACCAGCACAGAGCGGTGCGTCTCCGCTATGTTGCGGAGCCAGCCGCATACATGCTCGCATTTTAGTTTCTCTACGGTGTTTGCTATTTCACCTGTAAAGTTAATAAAGTAAGCACGAATCTCCAGGGTGCGTAAGGAGTCGAGGAAGTCGGAAAAAGTATCGATATACGAACGGATACCTTAGGATCACCGAAGTCAATTGGAGATGTTGAGCAATTTGGAAAGCCTAACCTGTTTCTCGCGTGAAACGATCGGTGCAATAGATAGACGTATAGATAGGATCGGTATAATATATTGTATCCAAATTTTTACACAGCATCGATATCAATTTCATATATTAAAAGAAAATCGACTAGACTTGACTATACTAGAGGGCCCTATGTTTTAAGGATCTGAACTTGAATCTAGAGCAAATTTTCGATACGTATTTTTACACATTTTCAAATCCCTTTTTCATATCTATCTGGCTTCCAATCTCCGCTAACCATACTAACACAAAATATTCGCAGTGTTTTTAAGAATTTTGATAGCTTTAGTACATTTCATCAACGACTAAACATAAATTGTGATGTCATTGTTTTAACTGAATGTTGGCTTGCTAAACAATATAACATACCATTAATCCCGGGTTATAATATGTATAAAAGTACTATCAATTACAATCAAAATGATGGGGTGATAGTTTATGCACGAAATCATTTGAATGTTTCTATAGAGGAACCTGAGATGCACGACTGTAACAGACTGTTAGTTAAAATCGGATCAGAATTTGCGATATTAGCATTATATCGACCTCCGTCTTTTAGAAACACTAGCGTTTTTATTGATTCCCTGAACGACACTTTACAAAACCTGTCATCCATTAAAAACACAGTTGTAATCGGAGATATAAATATCAACATTCTTCCAGGAAGTGCTGATTCGTCAGCTCAGGACTACCTCAACCTATGCGCCTTTCATGGCCTGCTCCCAGCACACAGCTTTCCTACACATCACAGTGGCTCCTGTTTGGATCATATTATGCTAAAATCGAATTTCCCTTCACTTGCACTTGTTGTTAACTCAACAATAACAGATCACAATGCTGCCCTACTAACCCTAAATTGTAAATTACCTAAACAAGGCACTCGCAAAATGTCACAACTGAATATAAATAAACTTGAAGAAGATTTACGCGTCATCGATTTTGATCCAGTCTATAATTCCGCTGACCCGCAGTTTGGCATGTTGTATGTAATTGAAAACTTACGAAATGCAATTCAGAAAAACACAGTCCTATCCCACTTGAGTAACAAAAACTACAATATAAAACCATGGATCACACCTGGTCTCATCCGCTGTATGAAACATAGGGATAAACTGCATATGAAGGCTAAATCTTATCCAGATAATATAGTATTGCAACTTTCGTACAAAAGATATAGAAATTACTGTAACGACCTCCTTAAAAAAATTAAAAGCAACTACGACAAAGTGGCATTGGAAAAGGCTGGAACAAATAGCAAAAAGATCTGGAAATATATTAGAAACGTGACGTATACTACGAAACAGTATGAGTCATCTTCAGGTTTATTACAAGCACACTCGTCCCCGCTGGAATCCGCTAACATAGCAAATAATTTCTTTGTTAATATTGGAAAGAGTCTAGCAGAAAAAAATACGAATCAATCTCACAACATAACAAGTACACCATCAACATGTAACACTGCTTTAACATCCTTCGCACTGTTAGATACTGATGAGACTGAGGTAGAAAGTATAATAATGACCTTGAAAGAAGATTGCGCTGTTGGCTGGGATAACATCTCTAATAAAATTATTAAAAAATTCAAGGACATTTTGGTACCACCTCTAACTTATATTTTCCGCATTTGTTTGTCTTTGGGTCATTTTCCAGAGTGTCTCAAAAAAGCTGTAATTATACCTGTCTATAAATCGGGAAGCAAAGATCAACTGACAAACTATAGGCCTATTTCTTTATTGCCTTCTATGTCAAAAATATTAGAGAAAATTATAAATAAAAAATTGTTAAAATATTTGGAAGATAAATCAATTCTGTCTAATCGGCAGTTTGGATTTAGGCCTAGAGTTTCAACTGCTGATGCGGTACATCATCTAACTGACTATCTTGCGCAAGAACTTGACAGGGGTAAACATACAGTAGGGATTTTCCTGGACCTAGCTAAAGCTTTTGACACAATTTCCATTCCGATGCTGCTGCGCAAGCTTGAGATCATGGGTGTAAGAGGCACCCAGTTAAAAATTTTCCAAAGTTATTTGGAAAATCGATCCCAGTGCGTAAAGATTGGCAATGTTGTCAGCGCTTTTCAAAATAATACATTTTATGGTGTTCCCCAAGGAAGTATCTTGGGGCCCACTCTATTTTTGATCTACATAAATGACCTTTGCGATTTAAAACTAGAGCGCGGCACTATCATAACTTACGCTGATGACACTGCTTTGCTTTTTTCGGCTGACTCAGAAAACGAAGTCTACAATCTTGCGCAACACGGATTTAATATTGTAAATAAATGGCTTCTAAATAACTCACTAACTTTAAATGCAGACAAGACAAACTTCATTAAGTTTTCGATGCGCAAACAAATACCCAATATCCCCTCAACATTGCATGCTCACTGTTGCCAAGTGCCTACAGAAAGTCAATGTAAGTGTCCCAATATTAAAAAGACTGACAAAATAAAATACCTAGGTATTATAATAGATGAAACCCTTTCCTTCAAATACCACATGGAAGCATTAAATAATAGAATTCGTAAGTTGATATTCGTATTCAAAAAACTACGGATTATTGCAGATGCAAAAATAATTAAGCAAGTATATTTTGCTCTTTGTCAGTCAATTTTGACTTATTGTATTACTGCATGGGGTGGAGTGAGTAAAACACTGTTATTGCCCATTGAACGAGCTCAAAGAGCTATTCTCAAGGTGGCTACTTGTCGGCCTTTTCTGTTCCCTACTAACCTTCTGTATAAATCCTGTGAGGTACTAACAGTTCGACAGTTATTTATAATCAGCACTGTACTAAAACAACACACAGCTCTTCCTTATAGCACTGAATTTACTAATAAGAGACGGAAAGATATAGTTTGTCCTCAAAAAAGTACAAAGCATGCTTTCACAGCCAAATTTTATATGTACCTTGGACCGCTACTTTATAATAGGTTAAATGAAAAAGGAAACATCTACTCCTTAAATTTCAGTAACTGCAAAAAAATCCTTAAGGAAGCTTTACAATCAATGTCCTGTGGTTGCTCGTAGGGTATGCGTAGATAAATGACAGGCGTTTATCGAGTTCAAGATAGAAGTTTAATAGACAGAGATAAGACTTACAGTTTGAGGTACACGAGAAGGAACAAACACTTAGAAGATACAGAATCAAGAATTAGAAGGAAACTGAGAATTTAGGTAGCTAGGTTGCGAAACGTAATTAAAGATTTATATAGGTTAGCGCGCGCATTCGCCGTCGGGGCAGAGTAACGACTAGCGCGGATGACCGAGCGATTGCGGGCGTGCGGGTGCCGCCGGTGCGCGGGCGCAGGCGGCGAGGTACACACATCGCGCGGTCGATTAAGGTGCGAGCTACATGCGCTCCAAACAGGTGCGTCCTCTGATCACGAACGTTGCCACAGTACTCCCCCGCTTAGACCGCTACTGCGGGCGGTAATAATCTGGGAAGTGCACACGACGCCCGGACCTCGTTCTCCTCTCTTCTTCTTTTGCTGGAAAAGGGAGTGAAGCTGATGGCTCAGGAAATGAAGGTGGCTCAGGGACTGAAGGTGGCTCAGGAACTGATGGTGGCTCAGGAACTGAAGGTGGCTCAGGAACTGATGGTGGCTGATCGTCTGCTTCTTGTGTGACGTAGGCCGGCTTCAGCCGATCAACGCTGACGGTGACTTCTTTACCACGTACGTCAAGCTTGTAATATTTGGGTCGGCGCTGTATGACTTTGTACGGGCCGGCATACGGTGGTTCCAGCGGTCTTCGAACGAAGTCCTGCCGCAAGAACACATGAGATGATTCGCTGAGACTATGTGGTAAGTAAAATGGACCTTTTCTGTGACAGGATGCAGGCCTTGGCGTAAGGTTGGCCATGCGACTTCGCAAGCGCGTTGCAAGGTCAGTGACGTCAGATGACTTGTAGTCATCGGCTGGTGCGATGAATTGCCCTGGTAGTCTAAGTTGTTCGCCGTAGACCAACTCTGCTGGTGATGCTTTGATGTCCGGCTTCCATGCACTTCGTATACCCAGAAGTACCAGTGGAAGAACTTCGGTCCATTGCGGAGTAGAGTGACACATGATGGCTGCTTTCATGTGTCGGTGCAGACGTTCCACCATACCATTCGCAGCAGGGTGGTAAGCGGTTGTGCTGTAGTGGCGCGCACCAACCATGGCAGCGACAGCTCGGAAGAGGTTTGACTGGAACTGCGTGCCGCGATCAGTTGTCATTTTGAGCGGGCAACCGAATCTGGCGATCCAGCCGGACACCAGCGCGGTTGCGCAGGTCTCAGCCGTGATATCTTTGATGGGGTACGCCTCAGGCCATCTGGTGAATCTGTCGATGACAGTGAGGCAATACCTGTAATCATAAGAAATAGGTAATGGGCCGACGATATCAAGGTGGATATGGGAGAACCTTGATGTTGTGACGGGAAATTGGGAAAGAGGAGCATAGGTATGACGCGTCACTTTACTGCCTTGACACCTTAGGCATTTACGGGACCACTCTCTACATTGTTTGCGCATCCCTGGCCAAACGAATTTCTGTGCCACCAGTCGCACTGTAGCTGTGTTTCCGGGGTGGCTCAAGTTGTGTAGCGTATCGAACGCTTGACGACGGAATTGCGGTGTAATATATGGTCGTGGCGGTGTAACTGTGACGTCACAGTAGACCTCGATGTCTGTATCGGGTATTGTAACCTTTTCTAGCTTAAGCGAGGATCCGCTCTCAAGGAGACTCTGTAGCTCTGGGTCAGTGTTCTGACATCGTGCGAGTGCTTGATAATCGACTCCTTTAGGAACTCGTACCTCCTCTATCCGGGACAATGTATCCGCGACCACATTCTCTGGACCAGGTATATAGCGTATGTCCGTTGTGTATTGAGCTATGTAGTCGAAGTATCTGTACTGCCTTGGTGAACAGTTCTCTCGTGGTGTCGTAAAAGCGTATGTTAGCGGGCGATGGTCTGTGAAAACGGCAAAGTTTCGTGCCTCCACCATGTGACGAAAATACCTTATAGCTTCGTACACTGCCAGCAGTTCGCGGTCGTAGGGGCTGTATTTCTTTTGCGCTGGGTTCAGCTTCTTGGAAAAGAAACCCAGTGGTTCCCACTGCTCACCATTTCGTTGCTGTAGCACGGCTCCTATTGATACATCTGAAGCATCCGTTGTCAAAGATAGCTCGGCGTTAGTAAGCGGGTGAACTAAAAGCGTGGCGTTGGAAAGTGCCTTCTTGCATTCGGAAAAAGCTTCCAGCTGTGTCTGCGTCATTTTAACAGGTTGGTTCTTCGTGGTTTTGCCTCCAGCCAGTATAGCGTTAAGCGGTGCCTGCGCCTTAGCTGCGTTCGGTATAAAGCGTCTATAAAAATTTAGCATACCCAGATATCTTCGTAGCTCCTTCACAGTTTGTGGCACTGGAAGGTCCTGGATAGCCTGTACCTTAGTGTCGAGTGGGCAGGTACCGGATGCAGAAACATTGAAGCCAAGAAATATTACCTCCGGCTGCCCCCAGACACACTTTGCCGAGTTCACCAATACCCCATAGTCTCTTAGGCGGTCTAGCAGTCGTCGCAGGTGCATTTTGTGCAGCTCTGGGGTGGGGGAAAAACACAGAATATCATCCAAATAGCAGAAGCAGAACTCGTCCAACCCGGCAAGTACCTCGTCCATAAACCTCTGGAATGTCTGCGCTGCATTCCTCAGCCCGAAGGTCATAAAGGGAAATTCGAATAACCCGAATGGTGTAGTTATCGCCGTCTTTGGTATGTGGGGCCCATAGATAGGTATCTGATTATAAGCTTTAACCATATCAATTTTTGAAAATATAGTGCTGCCGGAGAGCTGGTGCGAGAAATCCTGAATGTGCCTCACCGGGTATCTGTCAGGAATCGTTCGTGCGTTAAGTGCGCGGTAGTCACCGCATGGCCTCCATCCATCATCTTTCTTCTTGACTAAATGCAGGGCTGAAGACCATGGGCTATCTGATCGCCTGGCCGTGCCGTTGGCCAGCATGTCGTCGAACTCCTTTTTGGCTATTTTAAAACGGTCTGGATCCAGTCGCCTAGGCTTACTTGATGCCGGTGGTCCAGGGGCAGTATTAATATAATGCACCGTATTGTGCTTTGGTTCACGTACAGTACCTGCAGGTCGGGTCACCTCCGGGAACTCACGGAGCAGCTGGTGAAATTCCGACTCGCCGGCGACAGTCTTGACAGACGCCACATCATCAGGTATCCTCTGGTGCGTTGCAGGTACGGAGAGAGATGTGATGCCATCTATCAGTCTATGGTTGCGGCAATCTATAATCAAATTGTAAAACTTTAAGAAGTCAATTCCTATAATCGGTTTCGATATGTCCGCAATGGTAAACTGCCACGGAAATGCTCGCCGCAGTCCTAAATCCAAACGTATTTGTATCGGGCCATACGTATTGATGACTGTCCCATTCGCAGCCGTTAGGCCGTATTTCGTGCTCGTGCAGGGTATTCTGACCGCTGAACGTGGAAAAACACATAAATCGGACCCAGTGTCTACCAGAAACATCATCCTTGAATGACGGTCCGTTACAAAAATACGGCCAGCATGGGTTCCGCAGTCGTAGGCCGCTACTTCCGACTGCCCATGGAGTTTTCCGACGACCACTGACAGGGCTGCCGGCATCTCTTTGCCTGCGAACCATAATTATAATGATACCAGCAATGAGGGTGGTTTTCAGGCGGCTGGCGTGACCGTGATGTCGACCTACTCCTAGTATTTCTACTCCCAGATCGCTGGCGGGAGCGTTCATTACTTTGCATATGCATTGCACTTACTTGCTGACCGAGTAACGCTACTTGCCTGGTTAACTCGGTGATTCGCGTTTCCATACCTTCTGTGAGGGTAGATGTCGCTGGGGCCGCTGCACTCGCCACATGTTGGACACCGGTCGGCGCGATTTCGTGGACCCGGTCCGCCAAATCCACCATTTTGTCTATGGGTAAATCCGCTTGAGAAGCCACGATGGTCTGAACATTATTCGGTAACCGGCTAGACCACAGCGTTCTCAGAAATTCTTCGGGTACCCCCGGTCCAGCCAAATGTTGCAGGTACCTAAAAAACTGGGACGGCTTCCGGTCCCCCAACTCTTCATGCATCAGTAACTGTTTCACCCTCCGCTCCTGCGAGGCCGATAATCGCTTGATCAACTCCGCCTTAAGCTTATCGTACTTATTTACCGCTGGAGGGTTGGTGATGATGTCCTTGACCTCTGCCACGAAACGTTGATCCAACACGCCGATGACATGGTAAAACTTCGTTGTGTCGGCGGTTATATTGGCGAGCGCGAACTGGCCTTCCATCTGGACAAACCACAATCCAGGTTCTTCGGGCCAAAAAGGGGGTGCGCGTACTCCTACACGTAGGGTTTCAGGGCCGCTCCCATCGTTATTCGAGCCCGTCATCTTATCACGTCGGGGTCACCAATTTGTGGTTGCTCGTAGGGTATGCGTAGATAAATGACAGGCGTTTATCGAGTTCAAGATAGAAGTTTAATAGACAGAGATAAGACTTACAGTTTGAGGTACACGAGAAGGAACAAACACTTAGAAGATACAGAATCAAGAATTAGAAGGAAACTGAGAATTTAGGTAGCTAGGTTGCGAAACGTAATTAAAGATTTATATAGGTTAGCGCGCGCATTCGCCGTCGGGGCAGAGTAACGACTAGCGCGGATGACCGAGCGATTGCGGGCGTGCGGGTGCCGCCGGTGCGCGGGCGCAGGCGGCGAGGTACACACATCGCGCGGTCGATTAAGGTGCGAGCTACATGCGCTCCAAACAGGTGCGTCCTCTGATCACGAACGTTGCCACAGTCCTATGAAGATACAGAGAAGTTACTACTTGTTCTTAAGTAACGATTGGTCAAATTATTGTAATTTTCTATTTATAATTAGTTAACTAAGTTAAACACCATAATTTTTAAACATCTTATATTGTATAGTCTATAGATTATTATGCTTATTATGTGATTATTTAATAAATTAATGTTACCTCCCTTTCGCCTGAAACACAGGAATTCCTAGTTCAGGCATAGATTATTTCTGAACTTGACATAGAATTAAGAAAATTGTATTTAACATATACCTTATGTTTTTTGAATAAATTTATTATTATTATTATTATTATTATATTATATCGATTATAGATACTGAGACCTAAAAATAGCGTTAAGTCTCCTTCTGAACCTTCGATCAATAATAGTACTAGATACAGGATTGGGAACAAAAATACGTCGCTAAAGTGGCCACGTTTACACACACATAGACATTTACATTTCTTACTACGAAATATAGAAAAAAGTTTTAAATTATTAACAACTTCAGTTCATTATAAACCTTAACACTCAAGCATAAAGTTTAAATACGATTGCAAAATATTTATATTTAAGTTTTTCTGTCATCGGAGAAGGGTAAAAGAATTAAATTTTAAATATCGCTTGAAAATAAATAGTCATTTTTATAATAAGTACAAAAATATTTATTCTAAAATTAAACTTAAAGCATAAGCAATAAGGTTAAAAACATTTTGTTGACAATTTAGTGCTTACTCTATTTTGAAACTAGATGTAGTTCTTGGTATGACATTTCAATGCTCAGAACACAGTAAGAATGGAAAGACGTAGAGTAGCAGAATAATAATATTTTTTTTAGGCTAAGGTTCGTTTTATATATGGTAGCAAATATTTTTGACCGATTTAAAAAAGTAGTAGGACTAAATTAGTACAATAAATATTTTACTAAGACATTGCCATGAATTGTCTGCGGGTTGGCTCATTGTAATCAACCCGTATACAGAAATGAGTGCGTCTACTTATGTACACGATTTAGAAGTTATCACACTAGTATGGCGCTCATTAGGAGAGATAACTTGATGATAGATGCTGAAAAAATAATGTATGTCCTCAATTAATTATCTGCAAAGGCGCGAATATACGTTACTGAAATTAATTACAAAATTTCGAAATTGTTAGAGTATAAGAAAATATTAAGTCCAATTTTTTTACTGAAATGATTTTGCGTAAATTAAAATTAAATTAAAAAAATACTTAATTTCATAATAAAATAATAATTTATCATCTCACAAAATAATGTGACGACACCTACTGCTAAATTACTCACTTGCACTTCAACGTCAGATACTGAGAGTTTAGTATTGGGTGCTGCCAATTGTGGGTCCTTCGACGGGGGTTGAATCTGTGTTTTTGAAAAGACTCTTTAATCTATATATACATATAAAAATGAATCCCTATTTCCCTTGGTCACTCCAAAACTTGAGAACGACTTCACCGATTTCATTCTTTTTTTTTGTAAGTTTTTTAATAATTAAGAAAAAAAAAATTAAGAAAACTGCGCAGAAAATTGGAAAACTTCACGACTATTTTAACTTTGCGCGTTTACATTAGAATAGTCATAGCCAAGGCGCCATAGTCATTAATTAATGTACCTGTAATTTAGGAACTGCTGTTTTAATCAATCGACGTCGGTTAGTATTTCCGGATATATAGGATTTATCAAAGTGATCCGAACATATAACCGAATTCTTAGCTGGCTTATAAAAGTCATCTCTTCTTTCTCTGGCGACAATCGAGAACCATTCTGCACACGTAAATGGATTGCTAGGAAAGCTAAAATAAAAAAGTAAAGCTAAGTATCTAATGAGACAAATAAACACAAAAGTAGCATCAACCAATTTTTACCCAACCAATTTTGAAGGTCTAGTTACAATTTCTTTTTAATAATATTAGGTCTTTACCTATGAAATTGCCGTTCTGCAGTACTGGCCATTTCAAATCAAAATATTTTTTGTTTGGCTAAGAATTCTAATTTCAAATTAATTTTATTTTAAAAACATGGTTTTTTTTTTCCAAAAGTAGTCATTTGTTTATTGATTAGTGTTACATTTTCATCGCATTTAAATCTTTTTCGTCATCATGGATACGTTAAAAATTCGAGTAATTATGGAATATGAGTACCGTCGTGGCAGCAACGCGGCACAAGCGGCACGCAACATCAACGACGTTTACGGAGCTAACACTACAAACCAACGCACTACCTGTTATTGGTTTGCTCGCTTCCGTTCTGGAAATTTCGACCTGAAAAATGAACCTCGCGGTCGTCCGAAGACTTTGGTCGACAATGACGAATTAAAGGCGATTGTGGAAGCTGATGATACACAATCTACGGCTGAATTAGCAGCAACTTTCGACGTTAGCGTCAAAACAATATTGGTCCATTTGCGTCAAATTGGCAAGGTAAAAAAGCTTGACAAATGGGTGCCCCACGAACTCAATGATCGCCAGCGCGAAGTACGCGTCGAGACGTGCCTTGCACTGCTCAACAGACACACAAATGAAGGAATTTTGAACCGCATTGTTACCTGCGATGAAAAATGGATTCTGTTTGATAACCGCAAGCGCTCAGCAAGTTGGTTGGATCCTGGTTCAGCACCTAAACAATGCCCTAAACGAAAACTTACCCCAAGAAAAGTGATGGTCACTGTTTGGTGGTCTAGCGCCGGTGTGATTCAACACAGCTTCTTACCAAACGGGGTGAGCATTACTGCAGATGTGTACTGTGAAGAATTGAACACAATGATGGAGAAGCTGGCACATCTCCAACCAGCATTGGTCAATCGCTCGTCTCCGCTGCTCCTGCACGACAACGCGCGACCTCATACTGCACAGCAGACGGTCTCCAAGTTGCAAGAACTGGGGTTGGAAGCTCTCCGTCATCCGCCCTACTCACCAGACCTTGCGCCTACAGACTACTACTTTTTCCAGAATTTGGATAACTTCTTGGCGGGAAAAAAATTCAATACCCGAGAGGCAGTACAAAATGCCTTTGAAGAATTTGTTGCCTCCCGTCCAGCTGATTTCTTTAAGAAGGGCATCAATAAACTGCCACTGCGTTGGCAAAGATGCATTGATTGCATGGGTGATTACTTCGATTAATACAAATAAAAAATACATGAAAAAAAATCATTTAAATTTTTTCATACAAAACGGCAATTTCATAGGTAAAGACCTATTATTAGTTATAATTTCTAGTTGACAATTTCTTTTTAATTATTATTACAATACAAATCTACTCCATGCATTTACTGTTCCGTTGAACAAAAGCTTGTGCGTATGTTGGCGAGCCTTGGCCAAACATTTGTAGCGGTGGTTTAAAATCAGTAATTTTGTTCAAAATTTGTTATTATTTGTTAGTTTAAAAATTAAAATATAACTTATTCTTCATGTACTTACTGAAAGTACGATATTCCGGCCGCTATATTGATTTTTCGGGGATTATTTTTGCAACTTTTAAATACACAATGCGGCATTGTGAGACGTCTATACATTGGCTGTGTCTCAAGCCAACTAAACAAAATAAGAGCTCACATCTCAAGTGCGCTTATATTTACCGAGATGTATTTTTTGCGCCGACCCGATATCTAGTACTATTATTGATCGAAGTTCTGAACACATTAACTGCCAGAAAACTAGACATAATAGAAAGTGTATTGTATGTCGTTTACCTGACGTTTAAGGTGTTAATTAGGTCTTGCAGGTGCGAGGTTGTTGGCTGATTAACCGGGATATCCTGTGATGGCTCAATGATAAACTTGTATAAACTTACCAGTATAAGAGAATGAGGTGACATGGAACCAATGGAACAGCACAGACAGCAGACGCCCCAGGATCTCGTCAGGAGTGTCAGGGTTTGGAGTACACAACCCCACCATAAGCCATAATCCGTATCTAGGGCATACACGTTATAATTGAAATAACTGGAAATCTGTAGCAACATATATCTCGCCACATTCAAACTAAATCGACAACCGTCGGGCAGTAGCCCACCAGACACAACACCCGTCTGGTCGGAGGATCCTCTCTTTTCAATGACGGATGAGGAACTTAACTTCACGTTCCAAATACCCCGAAAAAGTAGAGGCGCTGTTTCCAACTTAGGACAAATTGTTGATGTTTTCGTTTGGAAAACTTCTGGCAAGACATTCGTGTTAGGGCTACTGGTCGAGCGGGTTCCCCTGGCTCGCTATAGATGCGATGCCATTTTAGAGGCACCACGAAGCCATTTTTAGACGACACGGTTGGCGCAGTGGTTGAGCCATCGGCTGCTGCGCCGCGTGTTGCGGGTTCGATCCCCGCACGGAACAAATATTTGTATGGCCTACAGGTAGTTGTTTCGGGTCTGGCTGTTTGTGTATGTGAGTTTGAATGTTTGTAAACGCACCCACGATACAGGAGAAATTCCTAGTGTGGGGCAACGTTTTTATTTCAAAAGAAAAGAAAAAAGAAAGATTTTACTTTAGTTTCCTAGGTGATTCTATACTACCCATATTCCCTATGAGTCTTCTTTATGTGCAGTACAGTGCCTTGCTGAACTGTGCAGACGCCAGCACATCAAGCTACTCCTAACTATCAAATTTCCCAATTGAATACGAACAAAAGAAATTTGACAGGTTGGGGTAGCTCCATGTGCTCAGCCGGGGATTGCGGAACGTACATTCGGCGTAGTTGTGAGCTGGAACACCCTGGTGGTTTTAGTCTGTAATAGTCATGCTCATGCTCAAAGCTTCATGTGCTGGCCTCTGTAAAGTGGTTACCTGATGATAGCCTCCACGAGGTTGGTCTGCATGTCGCTGTCCATCTGCCAGGCGAGCGGCAGGCGCGTGTGCACCACATGGTCGCCGCCGCGCCGGCTGTTGTGGCGGTTGCCGTGGCATTGCTGGCAGTACCTGGCAGTGGTCACGGGTGGGAACATCCCTTATTAAGGTTAAACTAGTCGCGGGCTCGAACTCGAACAGAGGCGCGGTCAAAAAGCGCGCTGTCTCATCCGACATCGTGTGCGAAGGAGATAGTACCAGTGATGAGCAGTTAGAGGCTATTCTATTTGCACGATGCGTTGTTCGCACGCACACAAACACCGTTCCGGACTATCTAGTGCGTAAAAAAGTATGATTAGGGCTTTAGAAAAAAGCGATTTTTGAAAAAACCACTGCTTAGATCAATTTCAAATAAATTTTAAAGAACTCTATGGGAATTGTGCTGTGTCGGAACGGACTTCGTTTTGGAGATTTTACACGATTTGTGGTACTTTTTAACACCCAAAGTTGCGTTTAAATTGTCAAGAAAAACGAAACTTTGTTGGCTCAAAACTTTTTAATGGATTTTTTTTATTTTTTTTTGTTTCCGTACCGACAAATTTAATAACAAGATAAAACGTTATCATGTTTAGTTTTGGATGTACAAAGTCACACCGTGGAGTAATGCCGCCCCGAACTTTCTATGGGAAAAATATCGACTAGTGTAACCTTAAGTCTCTTACAGGAGGGAGCGATCAGCCGAGAGGGAGGGGAGAGCACGTCACGTGACAACGTGGCGAGGCTCAGCCACTTTATCCGTAGATTGAAATTACAGTTTTGATTTTGTCCTTTATATAAAAAATCAACTTCTGTATGTTTGTATTCCCAAAACTCAAAAGAAAGTCCATAGATTGACTTAAATTTTTCCAGCAACTTTGTTTACCTGTTTATCTGTTTACTCCAAAGTTCCGATGAAGACGAGCAATTCTATGTATTTTATGAGGTTTGGACAAGAGAATTTGACAAAATAAAAGACAGAGCACACCCAAACGTGGCCTGGTTAGATAGAATAAAATATATGTTTACTAATTAAATTCATTAAATGTATTCCAAATGAAGTTCGACTTGAACCAACCTTCGAGACCAACAAAACCCCTTGTTTCTACCAAACCTAGTTGATTGATTATTACCTGATAGGATGGTTCCCGTTGTAGCTGGCGCACTCGTTCGAAAAGCAGATGGAGCATGCAGCCTTATCAGTTGACCGACAGTTCTAAAATTACATTATTAACATTTAAATATTTCATAATATAATCACGTTCAAATATTTATTAATGTAATTGGAAGCAAATTGGCATCACCGGGCAAAAACTATTTAATTCAGACACTGGGAGATACTGAAAATATCAATCGATTACGATCACACAATGTATTTTGTAATTGTCATAGCAATTTTTTGTAATCCCAATTGGTTATTGATTTTCATTTGAATATTATTAGTTTTGATTTATTTTGTTTGCCAAATACTTGGGAAACAAAATAAATCAAAACTAATAATATACATTCACAAAAAATATACATTTTTTGTATTTAAAATAAATTAATAAATTTTATTTACAATCAGTTTGCATTTAGATTAAGGACAACGCTCAAGTCAAATTTTACAGAAGTTATCAAATAATTACAATTACTAATTAATGTAATAACAATTGATTTAGTCACTAAATCAATTGTTATTACATTAATTAGTAATTGTTATTACATTAATATGTAATACCGATTGCACTAAATTTTAGTGCAATCGGTATTACATATTTTCCCAACTATTAATCTAATCACAAAAGTAATCAATTCCGACGGTGAGGGGCAGCACTAACAGCAACCTACAAATGATCGCTGACAAGTATGACTGGGCAATCATTTGTAGGTTTTCGTTCAGGTTCTGGTCAGACAGTGTAGGCGGTCAGCCCTGTGCGGTGCACCAGGTGATGCATTTCCAGTGTGGACTGGCTTCTCAGTGTACGGAAATAATAAGTATAATATGAGGGCGACTTCTGCTAACTGCTAACAGCAGCTAACAGCTTCAGCTAACAGTATAGCGTGGAGTGTCATAGTGGGTACCATTTGCGTACCTACGTACTACATAGTAAGTAAACTAATTACTAACATACTACATAGTAAGTAAACTAATTACTAACATACTACATAGTAAGTAATTGAATGAGTCAGGCTTTCGAGTGTAGTTACCCAACCAAAGGTGTGCCAGAATGAAATCTTAACCCAAGCTTAACAGAACTTTCTTGTGGGCACTTAATTCGAAATTAAGACTTCCAGCGAGAGCGTAAAAAACTTAAAAGCTAAGCGACTAATCGCTAAGGGCGCCCCCTGCGGGGTACGAGCCTCGGCTTAAGATGTCGCTGGGAGAGGACAGTAAGGGACGGGTTGGATCTAATAGTTATGTTATTTAGGTACTAATTTAAACAACAACTGGCTCAGCTACGTGGTCTGGCTCGAGCAAAGGGACGGGAGGAGGACATTGACGGGGTCGTCGCGACGAGGACGCAATGACGGCGATCTGTGTTTGTGAACAGTGCTGGTGGCCCTATTGCTCTCCTGGAGGAGAGTGATAAGGTAATCAGGCTCATTTAGTGTGTGCTGGCTCTTTTACTGCCTGTCACTAACTACATAGCTTGTCATTCCTTGGCAAATTTTCAGGGGGTGTAAGAGAATATTTACAACTTATAGTATGGGATCCGCTCTTAAATAACAATTTTTTTTTTGTCTCCTACAGTCTCTAGAGTTATGCGAATTATATATATATGCGAGTTATAGCTGATTTGGTTTCCATATTTTATACAAGATGGCGTGGTATGGGCAAATTTAGATCGTGTCGTGTGGAAAGTTTTAGTATGAATGTGGAGGGTTATAAGAGTAGAGGAAGACCAGAGAAACGATGGATAGATTGTGTTAAAGATGATAAGGCTACATTATGTTGACCATTGAGATGGCGGCAAATGGAAATGTATGGAAGAAGAAGACATGCTCCGCCGACCGCAAAGAGGATGAGGGCAAGACGATGATGATGGTAATGATTTCATGTTTGATCCCGTATTAAATGTTGTACACGGTACTCATGTTTGAGAATTTAATGAGGCCTACCCAAATGTTCTTTTATGGTATTGTTCGTCGACCCGTTGAGCTCCTTGGTTCTGAGCTGAGCTCTACAATTTCTGACAAATGCTTGCACTGTCTACACTGGTCCATTCATATCTGTGTGGTTCTTTCCTCAGAAGACCATCTCAGACTCTAATCGGCATAGTCCTCACACGATCTGACTAAGATAATGTGTGGACTTTAAAAGAGACTCTAATCTCTATATTTATTTCGGTGCTACTTGTTAGTTAAAAAAAAAAACTCGTTGACGTGTAAGTGTTTGTAAAATCCTATTTACAGAAATAAATATCATTTACCATGGTGTTATTCACGGTTACTCTCGCCCCTCAAAGACGGCCAATGAATTTAAGGTCACCTTTTAGCCATCAATTGAATAAAACTTCTGCTTTCCACCAGTCTTTACGTTTTTAAGGTCAAAAATTAAGTGGCAAAATGAATGGTGTGTCATACCTGTGTATCTCATTAGCGCACTCTATGCACAAGTACAACGGCGGTGGGCTATCCGAAGCAAAAGGTGAAGCTAATGCAGTGGTCGTAGCACACCTTGGCTGCCTTTGCTGTCCCAGCATTAGGACACATATCACGTTGGCACAGGAAAGGCACCAGGTCATCTGCAAATGGAGAATCATGCTAAAAACTGATATTTCGAAAAAAACCGTTTTCGCTAAACCATGAAAATGAAAATTTTCGAACAGTCGTCGCGTCAGTTAATTTTTGTCAGGTCACAAAATCAAGTACGCCAACAAGGCGAACGAAAACCTACTTTTCCCGGCAATGTTTTGTTTGCTGGTAACGTAAAAGTAACATTTTGAATCGTGTAACATTGAGACAACATGTGAGGGTTAAAATAACGATGATTATTTATGAGTACCACTGCAGGACAAAGGCCTTTTTCAATAAAGAGTAGGCAAGAGCATTAATGACTGGGCACATTTCCAGACTCCGGGATGCTAATTCCTCATAAAAACTCTTAAATTCACAACGCTCGACTCGGGAATCGAACCCAAGACCTTATGCTTAGCGTTGGCGAAAACTAGACCAACAAAGGTGTCAATATAACTATAGACTACCTATAAAATGACACACAATGGAACAGCCAATGCCAGACACTTACTAGAGAACTTGCACAGCAGTCCCTTCCTGTCGAACAGCTTGGCATCGAATGGCGGCCAGTAGTAGAACAGTAGCTTGGCAGCAGACAGCCTTGCGCCCCACGTGCCGTATGCTATCACACACAGGATGTCTTTGACGACTGATTGCTTCATCGACATCAGGCATTCGAGGAGTTGGCAGTGGTGTGCTGAAATTTACATGTAAGTTCTCACGTAAGTACACTAATGAAAGTATATTAAGATAGGATTTTGTAAAACAATTTTTTTTTTTTGAAATTATCCAAAAACAACGAAAACGTTCCAAATAAGATAACTTTTCATACAGTTGGTGGCAGTTATTTTATTTCTATACTCATTCAGTGTTTGATATCCCACATGAACAAGCCACACAACAAGTTATGAGTACACAAAATGGCCGACATGATTTTCATTGTTCCCACAACACAGGGCATGTCACTCAGGGTAAAAATAAATCGAATGATGTCTCGCTTGTTAATATTCATCAAAATAATATTAGAAAGAGAAATACATAATTATATAAATAGACTGTAGGTTTTCGAAAATTATAACCCTCCTCGGGCAGTCGAGTAAAAATAAGACGCAACTGGACGAATATCAGGCTCCTGCTTATTTAAACAATAAGATCACTTTTCACGCAGTCGGTGGCAGTTATTTTACTTCAATACTCATTCAGTTTTTTAATTTCCCACATGAACACGCCACAAGAAAATTATGACTACACAAAATGGTCGACATGATTTTCTTTGTTCTAAAGCCCTGTGTCACTCGGGGTAGAGATAAATCTAATAATGTATCAAGTGTGCGTGTCGTGTTGATCAAAAGAGTATTCCAAAGAAATAGACATAATTATTTAAATACACTGTAGGTATTCGAAAAGTATAACCCACCTCGGGCAGTCGAGCAAAAATAAGACTCAACTGGACAAATATCAGGCTCCTGCTTATTTAAACAATAAGATCACTTTTGATTTTGGTGGCAGTTATTTTATTTAAATACTCATTCAGTTTTTCATATCCCACATGAACAAGCCACAAGAAAATTATGACTACACAAAATGGCCGACATGATTTTCTTTGTTCCAAAGCCCTGTGCCACTCAGGGTAGAGATAAATCGAATGATGTTTCAGTTGTTCATCAAATCAATTCAATTCATCAAAAGAGAATTCCAATAAAATAGATAAATATTAAAAGTCAAAGATAATTAATAAAAGAAGCTGAAAAAATATATATTAAAAGTACAAAGACACGGCTGCTAAAACCCACATTTCAAATTTAAAATCATCAGTACTTACCTGCATTTAGTTACCATTATAAACAGCTAATTGTTAGTATAAAACCACTTCACACACAGACTCACTAATCTCACTAACGAAATAAAATACTAACTCCACGATAGCGAAACAGCAAAATGGTACCCTAATGTCAGGGACATAAAGCACAATACGAATGCTCGAAACAGCTCGCGTAAGCCCCCGACAGGCGAACAGACTCATAAATCATTTTTATGATCGCTCCTACCACCGGTCGGTAACACTAGTAAAGTAACACTGACGCAGTGCGTCTGTCCTTCACTACAGGTATTGATCGTTGCGGCCCGGCGGCGTCGTGGCGCCGCGGCGCCCGCCAAAATAACACAGAAAGCATTTTAACAAACGAATATTAAACTTATGTTAAACTAATTATATCTTTATTCTGTTATGTTTGTGTGTTTTTATACCTAAACTATGGATATTGAAAAATTAATTATTTTTGAATATCCATTCGGATTTAAGTTGTACAAAAATTCTGAAGTGGGTTTTATTATTTTGCTCAAAGATCCCCAAAATTCCGTTCAAGTAATGGCACTAATTCAGTCTACATCAAGTCTACTGGTAAATACAGTGGTTCATCAAAAGTCTTCTCTCTGGCCTCTGGCTTAATAATTGTACACGTGTGAGTATTTATACTGCTGGCGGCATTAAATAGCCTTTTTAAACTCTCACCGGGCTGCAAAAGTTACGAACCTATTTATAAAAGTAATAGACCTATATAATAATGATTTAACTTAATTGAATACTGTCCAACCAATACTATTATTTTAATTATGCAAAATTCGTTTTGTACTAGAAATACACAATTGTTTTGGTTATTTCACACATTAACATTTCATATCAAAACCACAAAATATCGAAGGCGCGTGAAAATTTTCAATGAAACGTATACATTAAACTAATACTACTAATACTATTACTTATTTACAGTAAACTATTGCGCAGTAATATTTGAAGGTACTTATGAAATAAAATAAGAGTCAAAAACTTATTTTTTTAGTCAAAAACTTACTTATTAAATTTTGTTTTGATGCAAACAAATATGGTGTCATGCACTCAGTTTGACCGTCTTCGTTCATATTATATTGCGAGACAAAGTAGTTAAATTGCAACAACGTTCAGTGTATTATAACATTAGTACCGTGGCATTAGATATCTTTTTACAATGATATAGGTTTTATTTAAGTTCTAACTGTGAACGCTTAAATTGCTCCAATCATTATTTTACTACATTCTAATGCTAGTCTAATGCTTTTGTAATGCAATTAACATCTTCATTATCAATGTTATTGCTAGTGTAATGCTTCTTGAACGCGACTAATACTTTCTTTGACCACAATAATGCTAATATAATGCGCCTGTTATGCGATTAAATAATTATTGTGAACCTATTGGGGATCTAAAGCCGTATAATTTGTGCCCAAATAAGCTTTACAGTAGCCGTATGAAGGTTTGTAATGCTACTATGGAACTAACTCAAAAAAACTGCGAAAACGATACAGAAATGCTGTATGTCGGCCGTTATAATGCTTTGATGTGTTACTTGAGCGAGATGCGACATTACATAATAACGGACACATTGTATTTTCATACTCAAAGCATTATTATAATTTAATACCTGGAAAACGATGTTTTCTAAAAATGAAACCTAGCTAGATCGATTTACCGCCCCCGAAATCCGTTGGAGCCGTTTCCAAGATTCAGATTATAAATATATACATACATAATAAAATACGTATATACAAGAATTGCTCGTTTAAAAGTATTCGATGAAATCATTTATGGGCACTTTTCATGTTTATCTTTTCACGTCATCATTTTGGATTATCACGTTTTTTTTGGCCAACGAATCAGCATTGCCGTTCAGCGTGGCACTTGCTTTTTCGATGCCCTATGATTATTTATTTCTTGTCATGTACATAATAGCTCACCCAATTTATGATTAAAACTTTACTATAAAGTAGAGTTATAATCATGAATTGGGTTAGTTAGAAAGATTATACTTGTTTTCTAGGTGATTGCGTTTTATGACGGGCTACTCAGCCAAATAACTGACCGTGGCGTTTTAGACAGAACCATGTTGACAAAATCAAACTGATTGCTAGTCTAATCATCTGAGATCGGAATAGGTGTATTAACCTAAACTTCAAAGAATTAATTAACACAAAGTTGGTAATAAGTCCTCTGAATTCACGAGATAATAATCGTGACGTTTTAATCCCGGGATTTAAGAGTCACAAATTAATCGGACTTAGAAGGCATTAGTTTGTACATTTCAATCATTGTTACGAAGAATCATATTCAATCTTTTAGGGATTCGCTAAAATTGTGTTAAATTAAAATGTTTTGTTAAATGCACATGAGGTTAAAATGTGTTCGCTGTTTTTTGTTAGCTGCTCTAGTGGGTTGGTAATTTAAAAAATTTGGTACCCTAAATCCTGGGGTTCAAATTTCACTATTGTTGGACCGGATTTAAAGAGTGGTATTACCCACTCTATATTACTTATTCAGGTTTAATGCTGGCACTTCACATCGCTTTTCGGTGTTCGCGTTTTGTTTCGGCTTTGTTCGCTATATTCGTGTTGAAGTCTGATTAACAGGAATACACACATCTACACATCGTTCATGAACAGCGAACATGCTGAATATTTACGAATTGCTATAGCCTCGAACGCAAAGATGGACGCTGTTGTTGCTGATGTTGACTGGAGCAACGGCTTATTATTTCCATTGTGCTTATCATCAGTACATGTTATGCGTACATAAAAGCAAAGTCGTTAAAATACCATGGAGAAGATGACTCTGGTAGCTGTCCTGCACCACACACTACTGAGCGAGCGATGTGTGGACGGCAAATGAACATATTGGGTATATTCGCAAACTTTTGATATGTGTCTGTTTGATATGCGGATACGGGTGTTCGCGTATTCGTCTAGTTCGTGAGAACACGCAAATATAGACGAATAGAGCCACTTCACATCGTCGTATTTCTGCGATCAAGAGAAATACGCGAACACAAATAGCGAAGTGAAGTGCATTGGAAAAGTCTCCACTCGCTATTATTTTATACTGTAGAAGATTTTATAAATCGCATTTTATAATATTTCGATTGCAATAAACATTTCATGTATTTTTTTAAACATTTTCAAGACATCTGTTTCTCTTTTTTAGGTTATTTTCAATTGTAGATTGTATTTTATGAAGATATTTGTTTACATTTAAAACATGGTTTTTTTTCTTGTACTCGTTTTTCTGTTATTTTTGTATTGTTTGCTTTTATTTTCTGCAATAGAAATATAATTATTTTATTTATGATAACTAGGTACAGTGGTTGGACATGGTTTAGGTTAATGTGTTCTATGATCAGCCTATTATTATAGGCATATAAAAATAATTAATTACAATTTTTACATGCAAATAAAGAGCTTACTCGTACTAAACTACAAATCAACTACATAAATGAATGTATTATTTCATTACTATATGAAAAAAGCCAAAATAACTTGTTAGGTAAATGTCAAAATTGTTATTACCATAAATTCAAAGAAGCAAATTACATTACATTGCAAGAAGTTTACACGTACTGTTAAAATAATGTCAAAATTTATCTGCTAAAAAATCCGATACATTATAATAGCATTTTTGACACAGCAAACTTTTCAGTTTTTGTTTTAATAAGTTAATATGTAGATTTTTTAGCTCTTTTGGCAATTTATTAAATACAACTGTTGCCATGTGGAAGACGCTTTTATACATCAACGCAGTATTCGTTTTTGGAACGCACAGACGACTTTCCTCCCTTTGGGTCCGATTGAAAGCTATAGATACTAAAGTAAATAAATTAGGATTTTGTTTAACAAAAGCCGCTACTTCTATACACTTACTTATATACTATGCTTAGTGAACGGTAATGGAAGGATACCATGCTTTTTAAAGAAAGGCCCACAGCTCTCCGTGGATTTTAAACAGAACACAGCCCGAATGCATCGTTTCTATGCCTTAAAAACGAGTTCTTTGTCGATGGAATTCCCTCAAAAAATTATGCCATATCTGAGAACAAATGCCACTAGCCCATGATACGTAATTAAAAGGGCACTGGAGTTTATTTTGCTATCAAGTGTGTGTAAGCCATAGGCAGATTTACTAATTCGCTTGCATAGTAGTTGATTTTGCGGTTTCCAGGTCATTTTGTCATCAATATATGTATAAGCCTAAAAATTTACAATTGTCTACTTCCTCTATTGTTTGCGTGTTAAAATTTACATTTAGGTTATTTGGTGCTGGTAAACGCTGTCTAAAGTACATTAATTTAGTTTTGCTTAAGTTGGCTTTCAGATTATTAATATTTAGCCAATTCATAACAGAGCTCAATGTGTTATTTATGTGATCTTCAAAAGTATTTATGTCTTTACATTTTATCGCTACTGTACTGTCATCCGCAAAAAGAGCTATATATAGATCAGTGGCATTGGGTAAGTCATTGATGTACAATATAAAAAGAGTTGGCCCCAAAACGGTTTTTTGAGGAACACCGTAGACGTTGACGTTCACATGATCTAAAGGTTTTTTCTTTTTTTGTTAGGATAATCATTCTAGTCAGTTTAGTGTATTGGTGACGGTCTTTGAGGTATGATTCAAATAATTTCAGAACGTTACCTCGTATTCCATATTCATTAAGTTTGCCAACCAATATATTAGGTCTTTACCTATGAAATTGCCGTTCTGCAGTACTGGCCATTTCAAATCAAAATATTTTTTGTTTGGCTAAGAATTCTAATTTCAAATTAATTTTATTTTAAAAACATGGATTTTTTTTTCCAAAAGTAGTCATTTGTTTATTGATTAGTGTTACATTTTCATCGCATTTAAATCTTTTTCGTCATCATGGATACGTTAAAAATTCGAGTAATTATGGAATATGAGTACCGTCGTGGCAGCAACGCGGCACAAGCGGCACGCAACATCAACGACGTTTACGGAGCTAACACTACAAACCAACGCACTACCTGTTATTGGTTTGCTCGCTTCCGTTCTGGAAATTTCGACCTGAAAAATGAACCTCGCGGTCGTCCGAAGACTTTGGTCGACAATGACGAATTAAAGGCGATTGTGGAAGCTGATGATACACAATCTACGGCTGAATTAGCAGCAGCTTTCGACGTTAGCGTCAAAACAATATTGGTCCATTTGCGTCAAATTGGCAAGGTAAAAAAGCTTGACAAATGGGTGCCCCACGAACTCAATGATCGCCAGCGCCAAGTACGCGTCGAGACGTGCCTTGCACTGCTCAACAGACACACAAATGAAGGAATTTTGAACCGCATTGTTACCTGCGATGAAAAATGGATTCTGTTTGATAACCGCAAGCGCTCAGCAAGTTGGTTGGATCCTGGTTCAGCACCTAAACAATGCCCTAAACGAAAACTTACCCCAAGAAAAGTGATGGTCACTGTTTGGTGGTCTAGCGCCGGTGTGATTCAACACAGCTTCTTACCAAACGGGGTGAGCATTACTGCAGATGTGTACTGTGAAGAATTGAACACAATGATGGAGAAGCTGGCACATCTCCAACCAGCATTGGTCAATCGCTCGTCTCCGCTGCTCCTGCACGACAACGCGCGACCTCATACTGCACAGCAGACGGTCTCCAAGTTGCAAGAACTGGGGTTGGAAGCTCTCCGTCATCCGCCCTACTCACCAGACCTTGCGCCTACAGACTACTACTTTTTCCAGAATTTGGATAACTTCTTGGCGGGAAAAAAATTCAATACCCGAGAGGCAGTACAAAATGCCTTTGAAGAATTTGTTGCCTCCCGTCCAGCTGATTTCTTTAAGAAGGGCATCAATAAACTGCCACTGCGTTGGCAAAGATGCATTGATTGCATGGGTGATTACTTCGATTAATACAAATAAAAAATACATGAAAAAAAAACATTTAAATTTTTTCATACAAAACGGCAATTTCATAGGTAAAGACCTATTATCATGTTCAACGTATCAAAAGCCTGTTTCATATCCATAAAGACAGAGCAGACAGGTATAACAAAATCCAGAGATTTATTGTTTGCTAGAATATTGTTATTTTCTTTATAGTTATAACCTTTTTGTTATTTTGCTAGAATATTGTTATTTTCTAAATAGTTATTAAGTTCTATGTAAATATATTTTTCAAATATTTTGGAAATAACTGGAACTAAGGCAATAGGTCTATAGTTTTCTAGACATTCTCTATTACCTTTTTTGAAAAAAGTTAGTTTCATGATAGAAGTTTTTAATTTGTCAGGGTAGATTCCAGCTTCAATACATAGATTTATCAGATAGGAAAGATGCACAGAATATTCATAGCTATATATTTAAAGACTCGTTGATATGCCATCATAATCTACACTATTCGTATTTTTCAAACTCCTGATAATCTGCAATACATCATATGGCAAGGATGGTTTTAAAAACATAGACTTTTGCTTAGAAGACATATAAAATTTATACTGCATGTTGAGTGAATCATCCTTAGGTACTATTTTATCAATGAAATAATTATTAAAAGCATTAGATATTTCGCAAGGTGTTCAGAAGAATGGTGTTCTCACCCAAGTGCCTACTCAAACTTTATAGCAATAGTGCGCGAACACGTCTCACTGCATGAACGTTCAGCTAGTAAGATTTTATTTTGCAAGTACCTACTTGTTGCGCCATTTTGTATTTTTCTCTTCTTCAACTTGTCATTGCACGGAATACAGCTCTAAAATCTTCGGAAGCCTTTTATTTAACAATTCTGGATATAAACCCCCCAACATGGTCCTTTCAAGCCGGATATTAACGAAGATCCAACAATAATTTAGTGGAAATACGGATTTATACTGGAATCTAAATATTGAAGAAAACTAAAATTGCCTGGTACACGGCGTCCAAACATCAAAGTGAACTTCGAATTGGAAACCTGGATTTATTTGGAGATATTGGATAGCTGGATGTGGATAAATACAGTGTTCAGTGTATTATATTATTGGTAAAACCCAGTACTCTGAATTAGGTTTGGTATAAGGTAATATTTCGAGTAAGTTTCCGAAAATTGTTGAGGTTAGTAACTACCTACCTATTTTATTTTACTTTGATTGTTGTAAGTGTAACTCGATAATTGATTTATTTGCAGTTAACTAATTACTTACATTGTTTAAACTAAGCAGAAACTAGGTGTATTGTTTATATGGTGATTAATTCAATATATCATTAGGGTTTTGTAGTTCTTTTGCTGAGTATAAGTGTAATTTGGTATAAGACAATCTGTAAGGTAGGTAATTATTGTACTTTAACTTGTTGTATTTCAGCTGCGAGACACATTGTTATGGTGAGGCATTTGTACATTATTTAATTGTAACTTTTGTATATTTCAGTTTAATACCGGTGTCTCAAAATGGCTGACAAGGAGTTGATTAAAAGAAGGGCAAGTTACAAGGGACGTTTGACAGCGTTCTCTAATTATGTCATTGAATTGGAAGATTCGTTGAACCCGTCACAGGTATGCGAATTGCAATTGCGTTTAGGTAAGATGGAGCATTTATTTGTACAATTTGACGAGGTTCAATTAAAATTAGAGTGTTTAGTGGATGACGTCAATAGTCAAATATCGGAGCGAAACGAGTTTGAGTCTATTTATTACAATATATTTTCAAAGGCTCAAGAATTACTTACACGTAATTTAAAATCAACTAAAGAGGAATCTTTTGAAAGTGATAATTGTTCATCACGAACGCGTAGTCGAAAGCTTGTTAAATTACCGACCATACAGCTGCCAAAGTTCTGTGGTTCATATGAAAAATGGCTTGAGTTTCGCGACACATTCTCTAGTTTGATACATTCCAATGACGACATAGACGACGTCAACAAATTCCATTACCTTAGGGCTTCTCTCGAGGGTTCCGCTGCTGTGGTGATACAGTCTATAGATTTTTCTGCCAGTAGTTATTCTGTCGCATGGAAAATATTGTGTGAACGTTTTGATAATAAGCGGCTTTTAATACAAAATCATGTAACGGCATTATTTAGTCTCGAGACAATTAGGAAGGAGTCATCTGTAACTTTAAAGCGCATGATTGATTATGTAAACAGGAACTTACGTTCATTGGAATCATTAGGAGAACCAACAGATCATTGGGACACACTCTTGATTTATATGTTTGCAAGTAAGTTGGATTCTAAAACTTTTCGCGAATGGGAAGAATTCAAAGGGCATTTAGATAAAGATAAGTCAATCACATTAGACATGTTTCTTGGATTTTTACGCAATCGCTCAGACTTATTAGAAACTATTGAAATGTCACAAAATAATTCAAACAATAATTCTTCTAATTCTAATAATAAACATAAAAGCATGGTGTCTGTAGCGAGTGCGTCAACTAATCGGCCTAATACTAGTTCTAATTCTTTAAAATTGTGCCCAAAATGTCGAGGTGAACATACCCTCACTAATTGTTCACAATTTTTAGGACTAAGTAATGAACAGAGGTTGGAGTTACTACCACAATACAAGGTATGTTTTAATTGTTTCCGCACAGGCCATTATGCCAATCATTGCAAATCAAGTGGTTGCAAGGTATGCAAACGTAAGCACAATACACTTGTTCATGTTACAGATGTCAAAGCTAAGTCAATAGTTAAACCATCGACTACCATTAGTGACCGTGATGACATTGGTGAAGCTACTGAGCCATTGTCTAATAACAAAGTAACATTATCGGCACAAGTCACGACGAATATACAAAACAAAGGCGAAGTTCTTTTAGCCACTTCATTATTAAAAGTTTATGATGGCAACAACCATGAACATCTTGGTCGTGCCATTCTTGACAGTGGCAGTACGTCGTGCCTTATTACAGAAAAATTCTGTAACTTATTAAAGTTACCGACAATCAAAGTTAACGAGTCACTGATGGGCATAAATAACTCTAAGTCACCAATAGGTAAAATGTGTTGCGTTCCAATTAAATCATTAAATGAAAACTTTTCTAAAAATATTTGCTGCTTTATCTTACCTTCTATTACTGATGAAGTGCCTTCTCGTCAATTGGATCTTAATGAATTAAATATTCCGAGTAATTTATGTCTGGCTGATCCTCATTTTTATGCACCATCCCCTGTGGACTTAATTATAGGTGCAGATGTTTTCTGGGACCTTTTGGGTACCGAAAGGATCAACCTCGGCATTGGCAAACCGGTACTATATGAAACTAGACTTGGTTGGATAGCTTCAGGCCCTATGTTACATACTGGCCAAGTATCGTGTTCGCTTCCTTTCAGTTGTAACTTTTCACATATTAATAACCACAAAATTACTGTTTTAGCGGATAAGTCAAGTACTGATGACATTCAAAACCTTTTAATGCGTTTTTGGCAGCTTGAGGAAGTTAGCCATCAGTCATCAGTATACTCTCAAGAGGAAAAAATGTGTGAAGAGCACTTTGTTCAAAACACAACGCGTCTCAAGGATGGTCGCTTCTGTGTGCGAATACCTTTAAAACAATCACATAATCACCTAGGTGACTCTGTGCATAGGGCTAAGCACTGTTTACTTTCATTAGAGCGCAGATTTAAGGGTCAACCATCATTTAAAAAAAGTTATTGTGATTTCATGAAAGAATATATTGAGTTAAAACATACACTTGAGAGCAATAAAATCGCACACGTTGACTTTTTGTTGTTAAAGCAGTTTTTTTCATGAATGTGAATACATATTAAAATAAAACTTACACTATTTGAATGTTTACTTCAGTACCTTTCTAATGATATCAAATACAGTGTAAAAAAAGTACCCATAGGGAGTTTTAGGGCACAAAACCCAACATACGGATAAAATTACCCAATTTAGCTTAAGAAAGAATAAAAATAAAACTCAAAATGCTTGATCAAATTGTTTTTTAATAAGGTGTATTCCCTCCCCTAGCCTTGATTACAGCTCTTAATCGGTTTTTCATGGACCGTATTAATTTCACCATGAAATCTTGTGGTTTCTTGGCGTTCCACTCCTCTTCAATGGCAAGTTGAAGCTCTTGGAGGCGCGTAGGAGCAGGGCTTCTTGCTCGAACTCTTCTTTTTAGCTCATCCCAGACATGCTCAATCGGATTGAGATCAGGACTACGAGCTGGCCACTCCATCGCCGTGATTCCAACGTCTTCCATGTAGTCGCAAACTGTTCTAGCGACATGCGATCTGGCGTTGTCGTGCATTAAGAGAAAATCTTCTCCCATAAGCCACGCAAGCGGCCTCACATGTTCTTCGAGCACTTCTTCGACGTATCGTGCAGCCGTCAAACTTCTCGATCTCGGGCCGGTATTCGCCGTAGTGATGAATACAATGTCAGTTTTAGTGTCCAACATTATGCCACCCCAAAACATACACGATCCACCTCCAAAAGCCACACGTTCGCTTATGCAGCATTGTGAAAATCGCTCTGATGACCTTCTGTAGACCCTAGAGCGTCCATCATGACCATGTAAAGTCATTCTGCATTCATCAGAGAACATAACAGCCCGCCATTGGTCATACGTCCAATTTAAATGTTCCCTAGCAAATTGTAGCCGGGCTTGTCGGTGAGCTGTGGTCAATTTGGGACCATTTGCTGGGCGATGTGAAGTCATTCCTGCTTCACCTAGTCTTCTTCGAACTGTCCACCGACTTATATTGACATTGCGAACTTCTCGAAGCTGTTGTCCCAGTTGAACCGCGTTCAGTTGCCGATTTCTCAAAGACCTTGTCACAAGAAAGCGGTCATCACGCTCTGATGTTGTGCGTCGCCGGCCAGATCCTGGTCGCCGAATGTAGCCACCGGTCTCTTGGAACCTCTGGTATACACGACGAACAGAGTAGCGGCTCAAATTTAGCCGTCGAGCAACTTCACTTTGGTTATGGCCTGCTTCGAGTAAGGCAATAACTTGAGCGGCTTCTGCGGGCGTGGTATCCATATTTTTCCAGTAAATCCGTATGCTTCCAGTAGAGATGTTATCACGTTGACCTTCGGTATGCAACTGATTAAAAATTCCAATAAACCGACCTTTCTATACCTGCGGCTAAGGGTGCAAGTAGTGACAACGCAAACGCGTGAATTTGGGGAATTCGGTGTACGGTCGGTTTTTGTAAGTTACGTGAAGGTCAATGATTTTAATTTTATGTTTTTTTAAAGCTAAGCTTGTATGCTTTAATTTTGTCTAATGATTTTTACTCAATATCTTTAGATTTTAGAAAACAATCAGTAATAAACCAAATTACAAGGGGTGTGCGATTTTATTGCTCTCAAGTGTATGTCTAAATGTGGACCTGATCCACAGAAGGTTGTATACTTTATACCTCACCATGGCGTTGTGCGTGAAAGTAGTTTAACTACAAAACTGAGAGTGGTATTCAATGCTAGTAGTCCCACCACCTCAGGAGTATCATCTAATCATTTGCAAATGATAGGACCCACCGTACAAGATGACTTAGTATCAATTCTTCTTCGGTTTAGGCAATATAAATATGTCATTTCAGCAGATGTGGAGAAAATGTACCGCCAGGTAATAGTACACCCAGATGACAGGCATCTACAGCAGATTCTTTGGCGGGATGATCCCTCACAGCCTATGGCAGCTTACCAGTTAAATACGGTTACGTACGGCACTGCTAGCGCACCGTATCTTGCCACTAGGTGTCTTAGACAGTTAGGGCTCGATTGCACTGACAAAGAAATCGCGACTATCATAAAACATGATTTTTATGTCGATGACCTGCTTTCGGGTGGGAATACAATTGAAGAGGTCCGTAATATACGTGATAAGGTGACCAAAGAACTAGCTTCAGCTGGAATGCCATTACGTAAATGGAAATCAAATAATGTTCAAGTAGTAGAGATAGATAATAGATCTGATCATACGGATCATCCCTCGTTAAATTTGAACATTGGTTCAATGGAACCTTGTAAGACTAGGTCTTAGCTGGCATACTGAGCCTGATGTTTTATGCTATTCTATTAATTCCAATATTAGTAATGCAATGACAAAACGCGGGATACTTTCTACAATTTCTCAGATTTTTGATCCGCTTGGCCTATTAGCTCCTTGCATCATTGTAATGAAAACCATTATGCAAAAGCTTTGGGTACATAAATTGGGATGGGACGATCAGTTACCATCTGATATATTAAAATTGTGGTCCAATGTTACACTTACCTTACCAATGTTAAATACAATACGCATTCCACGAATTGTACTTTGTGATTCGTATGAACATATAGACATGCACATATTTAGTGATGCATCACAAACTGCATACGGTGCATGTTTATATGTTCGAAGTACAAGTCATGACACTAATGTCCTGGTTCGTTTGCTTACAGCCAAAAGCCGAGTCGCTCCAATTAAACCCACTACGATACCAAGACTTGAGCTTTGCGCAGTGTTGGTTGGTGTTCGCCTCTACGAAAAGGTGATTTACGCTCTCAGAGCTCAAGTCAGAAGTGTCACGTTTTGGACTGACTCGACGGTTGTATTGGGCTGGCTTAAAATGTTGCCATCTAAATTACAGCCATTTGTGCGCAACCGTATCGCAGAGATATTGGACAAGACAGCTGCATGTTCCTGGAGACACGTCCCTACAAATTTAAACCCAGCTGACCATATATCCCGCGGAATTGATGTAAGTCTTTTGCAATCTTTAGACCAGTGGTGGTCAGGCCCTGAATTTTTGAGATACGATATTTCAAAATGGCCCAGTAATCCTACACTAACAAAGGAAAAGCTTCCTGAAATTCGATCAGAAGTTTCTTTATTTGTAACCACCGTAAGTCCGCAACCAGTTATAGAATTTAATAGATTTTCGAATTTCAGTACACTTAAACGGTCGGTGGGATATGTTTTGAGATTTTTAAGTATTCATACTAAAAAAGGGTCACCTAAAACTCAATTTCTTAGCACTGATGAACTAAATCAGTCATTAAAATGTATTATAAGGCTCTCTCAAAAGGATTCATTTCCAGAATATTCACTCTTATTAGATAAAAGGAATTTACCGAAAAGGAGTCCATTGATTAAATATCAAGTTTTTTTAGATGACCATAAATTAATGCGTGTCGGAGGTCGACTCGACAATTCACAATTTTGTTACGACAAAAAACATCCTTTATTAATACAGTCCACTCATATTGTCACAAAATTGTTATTTGAATTCATGCACAAAAAACTATTTCACGCTGGGCCGCAACTGCTACTTGCGTCAATTAGAGAAAAGTATTGGCCTATTGGTGGTAGGCGATTAGCTAAGGCAGTTTATTACAAATGTATTTTATGCTGTCGCATGAAAGGGCAGGTCATTTCTCCTCTCATGGGTAATTTGCCACAGCAGCGTTTAAATCCCGGGGGTTACCCTTTTGAAACAGTAGGTGTGGATTATGCTGGACCGATTATGTCAGCCAATAGACAAGGACGTGGTTGTCGACTAACAAAGGTATACGTCGTTCTTTTTGTCTGTTTCACGACTAAGGCAGTACATATTGAGTTGGCAGGTGATTTAACAAGCAATAATTTTTTATCGGTTCTTCGTAGATTCGTTTCGCGAAGAGGTAAACCTAAGCACATCTATTCTGATAATGGGACCTCGTTCGTTGGAGCATATCACGAACTAGGTAAGTTCATAAAGGGTAATTGCAGTTCGTTATCTAGTGATTTGGCTAATGAAGAGATTAATTTTCATTTTATCCCTCCTTATGCTCCACACTTTGGAGGTCTTTGGGAGGCCGGTATTAAATCTACTAAGTACCATTTAAAGAGAGTACTGGGAAATTGTAATCTTACATTTGAGGAGCTGAACACTGTGCTAGTTCAAATAGAAGCTTTACTCAACTCTCGCCCACTCACACCACTCTCCTCGGATCCCAACGACTTGTCGCCGCTTACACCTGGTCACTTCCTAATAGGACGACCATTGATAGCGCCACCTGTACCTAACCTTGAGGACCGATCCGTGACTTATTTGACCAAATACCAGAGAATAGAGCAACTGCGTCAACATTTTTGGTCCCGATGGAACAAAGAATACGTGTCAGAGCTACAGCAGCGAGTTAAATGGCGATCTAACACTAAGCCTTTAGAAAAGGATGCGCTCGTGCTCGTAAAGGAAGACAAATTGCCTCCTTTGAAATGGCGATTGGGTAGAGTCACAGAAGTTTTTCCTGGACATGACGGCATCAGTCGCGTCGCTGACATCAAGACGACATGTGGAGTGGTTCGTCGAGCCTTTAGCAAAATATGCCCTCTCCCTTTGCATCACACAGAGGATTCTGGTTGAGAGACGATCTCTCAACGCCCGGGGGGATGTTCAGAAGAATGGTGTTCTTACCAAAGTGCCTACTCAAACTTTATAGCAATAGTGCGCGAACACGTCTCACTGCATGAACGTTCAGCTAGTAAGATTTTATTATGCAAGTACCTACTTGTTGCGCCATTTTGTATTTTTCTCTTCTTCAACTTGTCATTGCACGGAATACAGCTCTAAAATCTTCGGAAGCCTTTTATTTAACAATTCTGGATATAAACCCCACAACACAAGGGTCAGTTATTGTTTGGTCATTTATTTAAATGCTAGTTATAGTGTTACTTGGTAGATTTTGTTTGGGTTCGTTTATAATTTTCCATACCGATCTACTTTTATTATCCGATGCGTTAATTACATGATTATTTAACTTTATAACTTTTTTATATATTTTTGAAAATTGTGTCAGTTTAGTTTTATTTAGCATGCTTTTTGATACTACATGCTTAAATATTTGTACCGCGTCACGGGAAAACATATCACACATATAATTATTAACCTTTATGTTCCACGTTCTATGTTCACTTTATGTTCTATGTTCCACAAATGATTCTGATTCTGATTTCAATAATGATTCCAATACTGATTACTTTTGATTTCCTTTAAGTTAACTGTACTTATTCCGATCTCCGCTAATATTGCATTAACATTTTTGTTTTTTTCTAATTTATTTGAGTCTACAAACCGTGTTTTATTTCACTCATATTAATTTCAGTCAGAAACAGTGTTTATTCAGTTTATTCAAAGGAATAAACCGATCTAATAGGAATCCCTATTTTCCCTAATGCCTTTGTATTCACAGCTAATAAAGGTTTAGGCCGTGCTCAGTTTGGACCCGTTTTCGTACGAATTTTACTCGTGCGTACACGTACGAGCACGCTAGAACGATCCTAACCTTCCAAGTACTATGAGAATACACATACTGGATGCGAGTTAGTCGTACGTATATTTACGTGTAGTTACATCCGAAAACAATCCGAGCTCGTTGGGATTTTTTAAACAAATTCGTGTGTAAGAATGGATGTACAAAAATGTTTAACCTTAATTTACGGACATAACTGTTTGTTCTTTTTTCATAGGTACATAACCATGAAACAAAATTCATTTATTGGTGTGATTTTTGGTACATTTTATATGAGATCTTAAAAATAAATAATTATAAGTTCCTCAAAAAATTACCTTAAAAGTACTCTTTCATATGTCAGTCAAACAGTGTACCATTATTGTGATCATTATTTAAGTATTCCACAGTATGATGAAATTCTCCAAATTCAATTGTTTCTTTTTTTGCCATTTCTTTTTAAATATATTTCACGTACCCATTCGGTTCTGAGACAGCGAAGACGCAGCCGCAGTCTTCGAGTTATAAGAGAATTATCTAGAAGATACAGAACATTCATTGCGCTGCAACCAAAGATGACTTCACGAATGCGATATCACTACTCTTGACGCCATTAAACGTATTCAGTATACGCACTCAGTTCCTACTACCACGATCGATCGAAATTCGTGTCCAAACTGAGCACGGCCTAAGTCTTGTTTGTTACTAACACTAGTTTATGAAATAAGTTGTACCTATGTACAAAAACAAAATGGTTTTTTTTTTTATTTAACATTACATGACACCTAAAATCCCTGAAGGCTCAGCAGAGGCTTACCGATTTGTACACCCACATTTCGCCAGTTATGTTCAAGTCCCATGTAATAGGGGGCGAGCCTATTGCCATCTACCAAGCACAGATCTAGACTCCGGGCTACTACTGAAAAATTCCAGAGGGAAAAACCCCATAACACTTTTGGGGCCACTCAATCAACGATGCAGTTTTTTAGTTAATTTAGTTATCATTATCATTTTCTTTATATCTTACATTTACTTATTCAAAAATATAAAAAATTGCAGCCCAGCGGTATCGGGAACAGGGTCCAAGTTAGTCAGGGCTCCAGAGAGAGTAATCGCCTAACAATACGAGCCATGTCCAGAAGTACTGCTTTCTGCATCGAGCCCATGATCCAGCTTCCAAACGAGAGCCTCCTTAGGTGTTGGTCGAGGCTCATGGCTATTAAGCCATTGGCTGACACGACATCCCACACGTCGATAACCTCTCGAACCAAGTCAAGATACTAGATTTGTTAATATTACTCGTTATTTTTTTTCGATTTATCATTATTATAAGTTACCATTTTTTGTACCTTAACAGTTGGTACCTACTGTTACTATTACTGTTGAGCTTTAACGTGTAGTATTTAAAGTACTTCCTTTGATTTTTACCGACCGTTATAATACTTTTTATTTTGCTAAGTATTTAATTTTGAGTAAAAAAAGATCTGATTTGAGGTTTTGCTTTTGTATAAATTGATCCTAACCTTATATGTATTTTAGATAGTTTTTTAAATCTGCAATGTATAACGTAAAAAAATCTAATCAAATCAAAAATATAAACGCGCGTATAAACTTAAAATAAATAAATTATTACTCAGACAGATGGCCCCACCACTCCATAATTGACGCGAAGTGGCAGGCAGGTGGTTACTAGTCACCCCTTTTGCCCACCCCCCGTCATGACTAATATAATTGGTGCCACTAGTAAAATGGTGCAATGCATCAATTTATGTGCAGCTAAAGCGTATCGATCGCAGAATGCGAAATTACAAAACACGTGGCGTCATCTATTGAAGCTTACGACATCTAATATGCAAGTCAGACACATTGTATTTTCACACAAAATCGTCTTTAAACATTTAACTGTATTGTTTTACTTTCGGGGCGCAGGTAAGTTGTAACACCTAGTCAGGGACTATTAGTGTCGTCCAATGGTGGAATATAGCACCCAAAATACGCGCAGAGTCGTGGAGTATCGAATATCGGCTCGTCAAACAAAAGACAAAAGCATTGTTAATTTTTAAGGTAACAATTATTGTGAGGAGAGAATATATCAATGAATTTAATTCAATTATAAAACTCAAAGTCAAAGCATTTCTATGTCCCGTGAGGATCAAATGATTTATACATTACTTAATATTTAAGGTTGGCTGTTTTTATTTGGTTATCGTTTTGTTTGTATTTTCTTTGCCAAAGAGCGATGGAACGCAACATTCTGGGTGTAAAAAGACAGGGCAAAATACGACCGACGACAGAATACATACAAAACGGGTATAATGGACGTGGGTAAGAAAGCTGCCAGGATCAAATGATGTTGATTACATGAGCCACATGCACTGTGACCGTTAGGCAAAAGTCCTGGACGACCTGGACGCATACTATGAAAGCTGACACGAGGAGGTTCGGGAAAAGAGTACTAGGAAGGCCTTGGGCGAGGGAGCCCAGCAGTGTAAAAAAGTAAACTTAAGATTAGTGTAAGATGGGGCTGACGTGAACCGTGTTTATAAGACTGTTAAAGTAAAGATTAAAAAAAAACGCTGAATTAATATTTTTTTAAACAATTTACTGACACTTTGGAATTGTCAAGGTTTTTTTCTGTCAAATTATCAATTGTCAACGTACCGATAGTTGGAAAGATCATGCTATTTGGAAAGATAATTCTAGTTGAAAAGATTGTGCTAGTTAAAAAGATTATTCCAGTTGGAAAGATTTTCTAGTTATTTTTAAGTGATTGCGCCTGGTATCACATTTGTAGACAAAGAAACTGGCCATCGCGGTTTAGACAGAGATATATTAAAGCATTTTAATTTTCGTCTATCAATACTAGGGGTCGCCAATTACTCTCATTTAGTCATCCCACTGACAATCTATTGACATCTTTGCCTCGGCATTCAAACGGTCAACATACGTACTTATTCACTCTGTGTTTTAAAATCAGTTATACATTACAAGTCGCAGACAATTAGTGAAAAATAGTGACACAGTGACTCGATGACACTACTAATGGGTGATTAACTTAAAAAAACTAAAGTAAAGTGTGTAATTTGAGCATTATTAAGTGCAAACAGTTACAAGTTTTAAAAGTTAACAAATCAGTCGGTGAGTGAATGACGAGACACTTTACGCGCAGTGCACGGAATTTGCACGGTTCGGCTGTGCGCAGAACCGTCAATATTGCTTGCAGCGGCGACCGATGACTCAAGCGACGGCTCGCGTCAAAGATAACTCAGATGGGACAGCGCTTGCTGCCTATTATTTATTGCTTCTAAGAGGACGACACACATACATTATTTTTTGTGACTATTATAAATATAAACACGTGTATTGCAATACTGATTATTAAAGTATGATGGCAGAAAACTTAAAGCCAACGTTAAATAGTCCTATTATGACTACAAATGCTGAGTTTTACACAAATAATGTGACGTTGAGAAACAAAACCAAGGCAGTTACTTCTACGAACAGTTCCATCGAGGTAGCAGCTTATTGTTCAGAGGAAGAATATACATCGGTTACTTCATCACCGCATTCTTACGAGTTAAACCGTAGTTACCCTGACTTATATTTTAAAGCAAACGATGATGCGAAAGAACTGACGACACGGTTGGCGCAGTGGCTGAGCTATCGGCTGCTGCGCCGCGTGTTGTGGGTTCGATCCCCGCACGGAACAAATATTTGTATGACCTACAGGTGGTTGTTCCGGGTCTGGCTGTTTGTGTATGTGAGTTTAAATGTTTGTAAACGCACCCACGATACAGGAGAAATTCCTAGTGTGGGGCAACGTTTTTATAAAAAAAAAAAAAAAAAAAAAAAACTAAAAAGCAGAATAAGTCAACTCGAAGAAAAGTTAATAATCGCAGAAAATGAAATAGAGAACTTATTGTTGGAAAATTATTGTTCTCAAGCGCAAAAAATCACTGATTACAAGCTACGCATCGATAAATTGACACATATATGTACAAGCACGTCTTCAAAGAAAATTATTAAAACCAACAAAAAAGGCCTTATCAGAACCAAGCTTGACTTTAAAACCACACAACATTCCCCTTCTAAACCGATTGAAATACACGGAACGCAGTTGGAAGATACAATCTTAGAACCTAATATTGTTCACGATATGACATTGCAAGAAACCATAGAGGCCACCACAAATCTACTGGACGCAACGGACTCGGAAACACAATGCAATGTTAACTCTATAGATGCTCTTGCAAATAATATATGTATAATAAGCGATAATAATATCAACAATATATTAGGTATTGCAGAAAACACCTTCCCAAATGCTAAAATCTGTCACTATTGCATGCCTAAAGCGGGAATTGCGGAACTTCTTGCAACTTTGGACAAAAAAATTGTAAATTATACTTTAAATGACTTTTGCATTATTTTTCTACGTGAAAAAGACTTTTTAGTATCCAAAAATTATCAAGAATTGGTTGATCAAATTAAATGTAAACTTGAAAAGATACTTCATACGAACATTATACTTTGTTGTCCTAACTTTAAACTAAGATGGAATATTAGTTTGTTTAATTCTAGAATAGAAACATTTAATCGCCTCTTGTACATAAGTAACAGGACTTTTAAATATGCATTCACCTTTGATACTAACAAACAACTAGAATATACTCATGAAATGTTTTCTAAGCATACTGGTAAAGTAAAAAATACAGCCATGGTCAAAATCTTCAAGCACTTGGGAAACTACTTAGAGTAATTTAAACCTAATACTTGTATTAATAATTTTAATATGGAACGAGTATATAAGGACAGTGAGAAATGCCAGTTTAAACCAGGTACTATTCCTTTTTACTTTAAAAAAATGAAAAACCAAGACCAGTTTTCTTCTAAAATCGTATCGAATCATAACACAGTTGTTAACAACAGTGATCTTTTTCGTGAATAATCTACTATCTAACGCAGTCTGTAATAATACGTTGACTAATAATACCAGCTACTTAAAAATTTTTCATCAAAATGTATGTGCCAATAAAAAAACTGAACTAGAACTTTATATTGAAACCTCGAGTATACTTGTAGATTACCTATGTATATCAGAACACTTTTTAAATCCACAATCTGCACAAGTTTTTAATATGTACAATTATAGGTTGGTTTCATATAATGCAAGGACTAAGAAGAAAAGAGGAGGTAGTCTTATTTTAGCACATGTAAACAAAGAATGTGAGAATCTAGAATTTGTTAAAAAATTGTACAGAACCGAAAGTTTTGAAATATGTTGGGTCAAGGATGTTGAAACAGGGTTATATCTCTGCTGTTGCTACAGATGTCCCTATGATAAAAACTTCGAAAGTTTTATATCTTGTTTAGAAAAATTGCTAGAATATTTAATCAATAAGAAGAGCATTATATGTGGTGACTTTAATATTGACGTACTTGTTGAAAGTAAAAAATCCTCTGAGTTTTTAAGTATATTGACATGTTATAATTTTCGGTACCTGATAAATTCTCCTACTTTTATTCGTAACAATGCGCATTCGTGTTTGGATAACATACTTACAAATCTTTCTGATGACGACATAGACCAGTGTTTGGTTGATCACAATGGCTTAGCAGATGGTCATGCTGGAATTTTTTGCAATATAGTGCTCGACAAAATTAATAAAAAATCTAAATCTACTGCACAAACTGTAACAATTAAAAAAAGAATATTTAATGAAAATAATAGAAAAGCTTTCAGGAGCAGTTTTAGTAATAAAAATTGGTCTATTATGGGAATAAATAGTTTTATAAGCAGTCTTGGAAAAACGTTCAAAGATTACCCAAAGAAATCAATTAAATTAAACCCATTGAAAAACACAAAAATTAAGTGGATTACAAAAGGGGTAAAAGTTTCAAGTAAAATGAAGAGAGTTCTATGCTCAGGTACTCTATGTAATGCCAGTATAGCAAATTACAAAAACAATTATGTGCGCGTTTATAGAAGAGTAATTCAGCAAGCCAAAAAAACGGCTACATTAAATCATTTAAACAGTGCAAAAAATGTAACAAAACAGACGTGGAAATTAGTAAACGAAAATACTAAGACGCAAAAAAGTAGGAAAAATAGTAATGTTATCCTAAAGGTAAACAATAGAGTAATTACCGATACGCAAGTGATCGCAAATCAATTCATTGATAGCTTTGTGTTCGAATCGTCAATGTCAACCAACGAAAAAGAAAGAGCAACGTCTTTTCTGTTGGCAACTACTAAAAAAGTAGAAAGTGTTTTAATTTTTAAACCAACAACACCATCTGAAATCACAAAGATAGTAAGTAAAATGATCAACAAACAATCAAGCGGTTTCGATGACTTACCGATTTCGATTCTAAAGGAAAATATAGACATAATGGCGCTACCTCTTTCAGATTTTTATAATTTATTTTTTAAAGAGTCGATCTTTCCAGACCAATTGAAACTAGCTAAAGTACTTCGGATTTTCAAAAAAGGCATTAAAACTGATCCGAAAAATTACCGACCTATATCGCTATTGCCAACCTTATCAAAGGTATTTGAAAAGATTATTAAAACAAGACTGATGGTACATTTAAATGCAAATAAAATCATACATCTAAGACAATTTGGATATCAGAAAGGTGTCGGCACCTCAGATGCAATAAACACTCTTATCCATGACATAGTTGATAAATTAAATGACAAAATGAAAGTGGCTGGGCTATTTATTGACCTAAGCTCCGCATTTGACACAATTGATTATGAATTACTTATAACTAAACTAGAATATTATGGAATCAGAGGCAAGTCTTTACAACTTATAAGGTCTTACTTACAAAACAGACGAATGTATGTCGAAATAAAAAGAATCGACGAAGATAATCAGGAAGTCATATATAAGTCTAGAATAACAAATATAAAACGTGGCGTGCCTCAAGGCTCCATTTTAGGACCTATATTATTTATTATATTCACAAATGACATGCTAAATTTAATGCATCATGTTCAGTCTGATGAAAGACTGGTTGTCTTTGCAGATGATACAAACATGATATTTGGAGCAAATGACCTAAGAGAACTGACTGACAAGGTAAATAGAAGCCTAGAATGCTTATGTGACTGGTTTACAGCTATTAACCTATTATTAAATATAAGTAAGACAAACATGATTTTGTTTAAGACAACATCTCGCAATAATGACTGTATAGATATACAAATAAAAGGAGACAAGATTAAATTAGTAGATGTAGTTAAATTCTTAGGGATCAATATAGACGTAAATTTAAATTGGAAACAGGAGCTAGCCGCTATTGACTCTTCTATTTCGTCAGCATGTTATGCCCTTAGGAGCCTTAGAGATATTTTAGATCGAAAGCAACTCAAGGCTGTATATTACGCCCTAGTGGAATCAAGAATTAGATACAGCATCATGCTTTGGGGAAATAGTTACAGTTATAACTGTCAGAAGGCGTTTATCTTACAGAAACGAGCCATAAGGACTATTGTAAGGATCTCGCAACGAGACTCATGTAAAGACTACTTTAAAGAATTAGGCATACTAACAGTGCCAAGTTTATATATATTAGTAACCTTGAGTCATTTTGCTAAGTATATTCATCAATATGAATCACGTATACGAACGTATAATAAGAGAAAACTCAAGAAGGAAGGATTTTAAACATAAATTGGCGCCAAATTTAAACATTGCCAAGCATTGCTCCAGATACCAAGCAGTAGAATTATTTAATAGGTTACCGTCTCATTTCAAATTATTAATTTATAACTCTCACTTATTCAAAACAAAATTGAAAACCTTCTTATTGGAAAAATGTTTATACTCAGTGTCAGAATTTATGTCAAATTATGAAAATGGATCAATAATTGCGACGAACAAACGTGATTAATTTATGAATTTACTAAAATTACTGCTTACCACAAGGACATTGATAATTTATTATAATGATGTATTTCGATTCATTTGACATAATACTCTTATAATGTTTTTATTTTATTTTATTTTTATACAATTTGACATTTTATTTTAAATCAATTAGACATCATTATTAAAATCAATTTGACATAATTTTTTTAATTCAATTTGACATTATATTTTACAAGAATTGAATAATAATAGACTATATTTAAGGGTATTAATGAATTGTTTATGCATGTAATAATTAATGTAATGTTCAACACAATGTAATTGTTCTGAATAAATAAACTAAACTAAAACTAAACTAAACTATTACCACCAGTTTGGTGAGTTACAAAATTGACTTTACAAATGATTTACAATGTTTGGTCCAAAATGTTTTCTTTTGTTTTTTTTTTGGATTCCGTCTTTTTAAATAATATGAACATCGCGGTCCGTTAGCACGGTTTAAACGTTTGCTTCTGTTACAAGCTTCCATACAAGCTTTCCTTTGACTTGAAGTTTAATGTTCAGATCAATGATTGCATCATTGATCATATTAAATTCCGTACAAGTAAGTACCTAAATTACATTGCATTGTTTACTTAAGCAAAATAATGAACCATGAAACTGACCACGGTAAGCGTAGCTAAACCTTCGATCAACCCGTGCGGTTGTTTTTATTTGCTCGCCTCGAGCTCTTTGAGTTTTCATTTGTTTTTTTGTTTGAACAAAATTCTTTGCATTTGATAGACCAATTTTTGAGAAAGTTTGAGGGTATTTAACATCAGGCTACGATCGCTAGGAGCGGGCGAAACCACGGGGCACAGTTGTTTATATCTGACAAACAAGAAGGATTGGGTTTTTGTTTTTGTAGAGTTATTAATCTTATTTTAAATAGACTGGCTGCCTCATTGGTCCAGTGGTCGGCACTACTGAGCACGAGTTTCTGGGTTCGATTCCCGGATCGGGCAAAGTGTAACTAGGTTTTACCATCTGGAATTCCTCAGTAGCAGGAGTTTGGATCTTTGCCCGTTTGATTGTAATATGATCCTGGTTTATCACTAGTTTATGATGAGACTTAAGTAATCCAGCATTGCACATGTCAGCGGGCATGCTCTTTACACCTGGAGGCTTTATATTTATTCAGTTCTGCTTGAGTTAATTGGTTGGCGCCTAATGATATATTCATAGCAACAAGCTACGTTCAGATTATTATGAGACGCAATAGATAGCTAGAAGTTTACTTTTTTTTCTTAGTTTTTATAAGAAACCCCTACATTACTTTTTCACTAGATCGATTCTTACACAAAGTTGGTCGCTACTCTAACTTATTGTTAAAAAACCTATTTTGTGTTGAAATACAATTATAAAACCATCCGAGAGTTTCATTTATGTCCAACACGAGACATAACTGTTTTTTGTCATATTCGTGTGTGCTAGCGAACATATGGCAAATTATTGAATTTAATGATTTATAAAACTGATTCAAACAATTTTTTAAATTATACTGTTTCGATTCATGTTCGTCAAACTTATCAGATAGACTTGTTGCAGCAAACTAATAGGTAGTGGTGAAGGGTGGGCGCTCATGGGGACTGTCTTATGTAAATTTTTACGTTTAAAAAGTAAAAGGCTGATTCTCAGCCTAATTTGAATAAATGAATTTAAATTTTGATAGGCTCCCTTTTACATGGGATTTAAACATAACTGGCGAAATGTGGGTGTTCCTACTATAGGAATACGCCTCCACCTAACCCTTCGGGGATAACAGGCATGATATTATGTTATTTTTAATAGAGGTTTTGAAGCCTGCGGGCGTTTATCTGTGTATTATAACGTGAGAGAGAAAACTTTATACCTGTATTTAAGCCTATTACGTGCACGGAGGAGTGTGGGCCCTCTTGCTGTGCCCTACAGGGTCCATAATGATCTCAATTATTAATTACGGCACGGTTGGCGCAGTCGCTGAGCGATTGACGCTGCACTGCGTGTCGTGGGTTCGATTCCCGCACGGAACAAATATTTTTTTGGCCGACAGGTAGTTGTTCCGGGTCTGGCTGTTTGTGTATGTGACTTAGAATGTTTGTTAACGCACCCAAGACACAGGAGAAATTCCTAGTGTGGGGCAAAGTATAAAAAAAGAAGTTTATTAAGTTACCACCTAAGAATAAGGAGAAAGCGATAAAGACATTGAGTATTGAGTTTGACATATTTATCTAATACCTTTAAGCGAGCTGTAGGATGCTTCCCTAACATAAGTAATGTAAATGCAAATGTAAAATGTCAAATTTAAACTTAAATGCAGAAAATGTCAGTGAATGCTCAACGAGATGAATCTAAATAAAAATGCAAGTTGTCCGACTCAAACCACGTCTGTTGAATACTAAATTGTAATGTACATAAAATGCATAGAACAATACAATATGTCAGTGTCAATGCACTGCCAAATGTAGGTCGCGTCCAAAGTGCAAATACGCGAGCCTACTGGCTAACTTATTGTAATAAATATATTTTAAAACCTATGTACGGACACCGTACACAAGCAATTCTTGTATATACATATTTACGTATATATATACGTATAATCTGATTCTCGGAAACAGTTCCAACGATTTTCACGAAGTTTAGTATGCACGGGGTTTCGGCGGGGGCGATAAATCGATCTAGCTAGGTTTCATTTTTCCTTCGTTTTATCCGAGTAAAGTTCGGTCATCCAGGTACTTTAATGTTTATATGGAGAACGCGAGCAGAAACTGTGTTAAAACTGTCGACCATAGACAACTGCTAGTTTAGTTACCTACTTTTGCCTGAACCTTCTCATTCTTGAGTATATTCATATATCTTCTCCACATGAAACTACCTTTTGGATGCGGCAAGTAGAATCCTATGAGTATTTTATTTTAATTTTAAATTTGACGTTCAAAAGTGCCTTTTTAATGGTCTAATGGAAATAAATTATTTGACGTTGTTTTGTTTTTAGCATTTCCATTTCAACCTGAAATGCTTATACAAATCCATACATGGGAATCGAAACTAGGACCTTACCTATTGTAGAAGTAGAGCTTGCGACCACTAGACCAAAGAGACAGTACTATTTCGATCTTCGTACTTTATAGTCTTCTTTCGACAATTATGATTCAAGCTTTACTTTTGTACGGTACATTCAACACCAACAGTTACAAGACTTCATATACTTATACATTCTTTTTACAAACGCTTTTTCCCATGGGGTAGGCAGAAACTACAGAAAGCCATTTGCTACGTTCCTTACATACTCTTTTTACTTCGTTTACGTTCATAAATATTTAGTTAATTATTTATTTATTTATTCTTTAATTAAAACGGTTTAAAACCAATTACAGGAATTAAAGTCAATACTTCTGACATGCCGACAAAATCATCGTTAATTCGTTCGCAAACAGATCGTTTGTTGGATACATCTGGTGACGCACGCCGGTTGCGAGTACTACGCACTTGACCTTTATGAAGAACATCACTAATAAGGTCAGTATTTGTCCTTCAAGAGCGTCCCCTCCCGGCGGCGGGTCCCCTTACAACCGTCTTATCTTTGTTACCTTTTGTTAGTCGTCTTTCATTAATTCTCTCAACGTGACCAGACAACTGAGATAAGTAGGAACTCTTTTAAATTTTTGTTAACTACATCTTTGAAACTACACCGTTGTTTTATAAATCATTCTTCTAAAAAATCATGTCAATTCGTCGCTCCGTTTTGCAAATCAGACACAACACTTTGCCATGTATAATATTGGTAAGTATGGATTTTCACATCAAACACCGATATCCTCTTCTCTTTCAAACAAATTCGTCTCGTTCACATTTATTTATATTCATCCTTTTCGCACTTATATCTATTACAAATCGCCTTACCTAATGTTAGAAATCTTGGACCGAATATAAGCATTGGTGGTGAGGTGCTTGATACGGTGGACTCTGCAGTCTTTTTGGGCATAACAGTGGATGCCAAACTGCAGTGGGGCCCTCATATATCAACCCTAGCAGGGAGACTCAGCTCTGCCGCCTACGCTGTCAGGAAAGTGAGACAATACACTGACGTGGACACAGCTCGGTTAGTCTATTTTAGTTATTTTCACAGCGTAATGTCTTACGGTATGCTGTTATGGGGCAAAGCTGCAGATATTCAAAATATATTTGTGCTACAAAAACGAGCTGTTCGTGCAATATACCAATTAGGGCCCAGAGTCTCCTTAAGAGATCTATTTAAAGAGATTGGTATTCTCACAGTGGCTTCTCAATTTATTTTTGCCAACATAATATACATTAGGCAAAATATACATATGTACACTAAAAACAGTGACATCCACAATTTTAATACCAGAAATAAGCACAAACTGTACGCTCCTTTCCACCGGCTTCATAAGGTCCAGAGCTCATTTGTGGGGCTCGGTATCCGCTTTTATAACATGCTACCTCATTCTTTCCTGGATTTACCTTTTAACGCGTTTAAAGCTAAAGTTAAATCAAACCTTTGTTCTAAAGCATATTATTCGATCAACGACTATTTAGAAGACAAGAATAGTTGGTCGCTTTGTTGAACGCAGGACAATGTTACTATGTTCTTTTACTGTTTAATAGTTCTTTATTTTTGTGTATGTTTCTTCTACTATCCTTATTTTTATGTTATTGACATGATCCTCTCATTACATTGTATGAATGAGTTGTATTGATATAATTCAGCATTGCACATGTCAGCGGGCACGCCCTTGGACTGCCTTGGAGGCTTTTTATGTATTCAGTTTAGCAGGCTTTGCTTGAGTTAATTGTCGATTTTGGTATATATAACTTTTTATTTATTTATTTTGGCATATTGGTGTGTGCTAGCTAACATGTAGCAAATTATTTAATTGAATGACGTATAAAGATGATTGACATAATTATTATTTTTGACATAATGTGTTGTATAGCTTCAGGTTCTTCAAACCTATCAGACAGACGTGTTGCTGGGGAGTTTGTTCCTCCACTTCTTCTTCCCAGCAAAAACACTAGGAAGTGGTGAAGGGTGGGCGTTTTGGGGGACTGTCTTATGTAAACGTCTTTGACGTTCAAAAAGTGCTGATTCTCAGCCTAATTTGAATAAATGAATTTTGATTTTGATTTTGATTTTTTTGAAATATGTCGAATAGTGAAGATAATGAAATATTTAATATTTGCAAATTTACTTAGTCGCTCAGTGGTCGGATTTCGTCTACTTAAGCCTTCAAGACTACTTCTCCATACATACTTTTACTTGACTAAATCTCATATTCCTCTGTGCGCTTAATATGCCTTATGCTCTGTCCATTGAAGCGGAACGGAGAATCGGAGTAATATTAACCAATAAGGCTGCGTTTCCACTGAGGCGGAGCTGTGCGAAGCGGAGCTTAGCGGTGCAAGAACGAACCAAGCACAATGTCTTATCTGAAGCAGAGCAGATATTTCGTGTATTGAGATTGGTTAATTCGTACACCGCTAAGTTCCACTCCGCACAGCTACGCCTCAGTGGAAACGCAGCCTAATCCCTGTACAAGGAGCGAAGAGGAGCTTTTACAAGCTTTTTAGCAATAAACAGACGGCCTTAAAAGGGGTATTAAGTTTTCCGTTAACTTATTATTAATATATGTATAGATTTATAGACTTCATTCTAATAGAACCCCAAGTGGAGTCTGTAAGCCGTGTCTGTTGCGAGGGGCCCATGTGACGTAATAGGATTGGAATGTGTACCCGTCTGAGCGACGCACAGAGTAATGTGTTTATTACGTAACAAACGGAACATCATGCCTACTCCCTGAAGGGTCAGACAGAGACGTGCTTATAGTAACCTACACACATTTTGCAAGTTATGGTTTTAAGTCCTATGTAATTAGGGGACGAGTTTGTGGATTTCAAACGGGCACAAATGCAAACTCGGGGCAGCAATTCCTGATGAAATAAACCAATATCAGTTTGCCCGACCCAAGAGTCGAATTCATCGGTGTTTAACATCTTATCATCAGAAAACGAGGCACAATATAAATGTATTGGGTAGGCAGTGGTGGTTGGCGCTTAACGTGTATCTTTGTTCCTTTGTGCCGCTCAAGCGAAACACGTGGGCAGATTTTATGTTTAAATCACTTATTCTTACACAAGACAAAAATAAAACGTTTTACGCAAAAGATTTTTACGAAATATACGCCGTAAGACTGCCTCGCTACTCTAGTGGTCCTGGGTTATATTCCTGGGATGAACAAAACGTGTTTTTTATTAACAATTTCTCAGTAGCAGCCTGGAGTCTGGATGTGTGCCCGATTGATGGCAATAGGCTCAACCGCCATTATATTGGACTTAAAAACGTAAACTGGTGAAATGTGGGTGTACTGTAGGTACTCCCCTGCTCTACCCTTCGGGGAATTAATCTTAATAATATTCGTAATGTTATGTTATTTGTTTCTTTTTTAATACGTATTTCCAATTTACATTTAAACATATACTTTTTTTTGATGCGATGACCCTTAATTTTGATGCTTTTCTTGACATGTTTGGAAGAAAGACGTCTTGAAAATATTATTAAGTTTGTGGCTGCTAATGAGAAAATACCTATTGAAAAAACTCATTGACATTAAATCCGACCTGGGAATCGAACTCGATTCCCTCACATTTAGCAGTCGCGCATGGGACCACTAAACCAACGAGACAGCCCAAAAACAAAAAAAAATCATCATTTTACTTTTTGTGATATCTTCATGTGGGGTACCTAAATAAAGAGCTCGAGGAGAGGATTCTGAAAATGTAACTCACCTAAATGTAGAAAAAAACAAAAACTATAGTACATAAGTATCAAAAAACCCGACTGCAAAAAACAACAAAAATAAATTAATAAAAAGAGGACGACTTTTAAGCAGTCCGTTGCAGTTGGTTGCATCAGAACTGAGATCGAACTAAAATAACTACCATCTAGTAAATATAGATATTTCTAATCGTCTTTTAACCATCATCACCCTCCTGCCCTTATCCCAACTTATTTGGGGTCGGCGCAGCATGTTTTCTTCTTCCATACACATCTACTTGCCGTCACCTCGATAGTCACTTCTATTCTAGCCATATCATCTTTCACGCAATCCATCCATCGTATCTTTGGTCTCCCTCTACTATTGTAACCCTCCACATTCATACTCAAAACTTTCCTCACAACGTGGTCCTCATTCCTTCCTTAATCGTTTTTTAACCAACGAATTAAAAATTAGAAGGTACTCAATTCGCCACGTACCGTGAAACAAGCCAACTTTGCCCGTTTTTTAAGGAAAATCGAATATATTATAAGTTTTTTCTATAGGAACTTTAGTATATTTTTGAATTTACTGCAACTATATAACTATATGCAGGCATTTCCTATGTAAAATGTTTTACAAATTAAAATTTAAACCAAGATTTGTTCGATTTTGATGGTGGGCAAAATAATCCGGACTTATGGCCAACATTGCCCACTACGATTTTTGACGCAAATCTAGCTCTTATGAATACGTAGAAAATACCACGACTTCAATTTAAGGCAATCTTAACCTAGGTTTTAAAAACCTGTTTGTAGTTTAAATATTTTCGTGATAAAAACAGTGGGCAATGTTACCTAGTGGTTTGTGCTCTTTTCCATACAAGACCCAACAAACGGTTTAAGACTTTAAGGGTTGACACATTCCAATAAAATTATTAAACCAACAATATTTTCACTTTTCTTTGTGGGCGTTGTATGCAAATTGACGGAATTGATTGAAATTGATTGGACGTGAAAATGGTATTTAAATGAAACATTGTGTTCAAAATTAAAGTGTTTATTCAAATCTTAAATGTTAATTATATGGCACGAGCAATGTGTTAAACATTTTTGGCTGATATTGCACTAGCAGCCTAATCAGTCTTAATTATCAGCCAACAGAAAGTCTATCGAATAGTTGTTTGTTTAACTATGCAATGCATAACTATGGTACGTCGTGGGATACCAAACTGTTACTCAGCGTCTCTTGACGATATTTGTTTAGATGCAACTGCTTCGCATGCAAGACTTAACATATCTTCGGAGTATTTTTTATATGATCGGGACCCTATTTCACGTCTTGGCTTTCTCGGTCTAATTCTAGGCTTGTTTGTTTTTCTGAAATTAAAAGAAAAATTAAATTAAAGCTAAGTGGATTTACAGATATATAATAATAGTTGCCCTTGCCTTGCCTTATGAAATATACCCCATATCTATAGGGAATAGCTCTATCCTACAAATGAACATAGAATTACACACTTCAAAACTATACGAGTATATAAATATAGATTAACTACACGTAGGTACTAATATAATATATTTTATAATATATTTTATAACATAAACAAGTAATTCAGTACTTTATTTTGAAACAACACAAACATTTACAATGTTTCTTAAGAAATATGTAACTGAGGTGTTATACGTTTTGTTTCTGAGAATTTACATTAATTTAAACTGTTACAAAATAACTAAAAGTGACAACCCTGAGTGCTTTTTGAAAACGGGCAATGTAGGCATAGATGGGTCTGAATAGTTTAGGGTAACTTTGCCCATCATCAGAATTTTTGATTTAAAAAGTCCTGAATAATGAAACTATATTTAAAATACTCAACAATTGATATTCAATAACATATAGTCAAATACACTTACCTGTGTTTTCGCCATGAGGTACAATCCACAAAAACTTTCGTCAAGAAATTTGCCCGCGAAAACATACACCACATTCGACAAGTTGTGATAGATTATTTAATGAACTTTGGAACAAATGCGATAGATATTGTTGTTACAAATATTAGGTCTTTACCTATGAAATTGCCGTTCTGCAGTACTGGCCATTTCAAATCAAAATATTTTTTGTTTGGCTAAGAATTCTAATTTCAAATTAATTTTATTTTAAAAACATGGATTTTTTTTCCAAAAGTAGTCATTTGTTTATTGATTAGTGTTACATTTTCATCGCATTTAAATCTTTTTCGTCATCATGGATACGTTAAAAATTCGAGTAATTATGGAATATGAGTACCGTCGTGGCAGCAACGCGGCACAAGCGGCACGCAACATCAACGACGTTTACGGAGCTAACACTACAAACCAACGCACTACCTGTTATTGGTTTGCTCGCTTCCGTTCTGGAAATTTCGACCTAAAAAATGAACCTCGCGGTCGTCCGAAGACTTTGGTCGACAATGACGAATTAAAGGCGATTGTGGAAGCTGATGATACAAAATCTACGGCTGAATTAGCAGCAGCTTTCGACGTTAGCGCCAAAACAATATTGGTCCATTTGCGTCAAATTGGCAAGGTAAAAAAGCTTGACAAATGGGTGCCCCACGAACTCAATGATCGCCAGCGCGAAGTACGCGTCGAGACGTGCCTTGCACTGCTCAACAGACACACAAATGAAGGAATTTTGAACCGCATTGTTACCTGCGATGAAAAATGGATCCTGTTTGATAACCGCAAGCGCTCAGCAAGTTGGTTGGATCCTGGTTCAGCACCTAAACAATGCCCTAAACGAAAACTTACCCCCAAGAAAAGTGATGGTCAGTGTTTGGTGGTCTAGCGCCGGTGTGATTCAACACAGCTTCTTACCAAACGGGGTGAGCATTACTGCAGATGTGTACTGTGAAGAATTGAACACAATGATGGAGAAGCTGGCACATCTCCAACCAGCATTGGTCAATCGCTCGTCTCCGCTGCTCCTGCACGACAACGCGCGACCTCATACTGCACAGCAGACGGTCTCCAAGTTGCAAGCTCTCCGTCATCCGCCCTACTCACCAGACCTTGCGCCTACAGACTACTACTTTTTCCAGAATTTGGATAACTTCTTGGCGGGAAAAAAATTCAATACCCGAGAGGCAGTACAAAATGCCTTTGAAGAATTTGTTGCCTCCCGTCCAGCTGATTTCTTTAAGAAGAGCATCAATAAACTGCCACTGCGTTGGCAAAGATGCATTGATTGCATGGGTGATTACTTCGATTAATACAAATAAAAAATACATGAAAAAAATTCATTTAAATTTTTTCATACAAAACGGCAATTTCATAGGTAAAGACCTATTATAATCAACTTTCCACCCAAATAATAAATTTTGCCTTACAACTAAAATTTTTTCTTATGCTAGCAGATTTGCTTGTAAATAGCTTTTAGGGCAAAGATACCTTGATTGGCAAAGTTGGCATATTTCACGGTACATTTTTATTGTTAAAAATGATTGATTTTTGCCACCAACTTCCGAAATTAAAGTTATGTTACATCTTTAAATGTTTCTGGCTTTCCAGTTAAATCAGTTGAAATTTTTCTTGTAAAAACAATATTTCTCACTTTTCAGTGGGTCGGTTTATATTTTTTCTAAAATACAACAGCCTTATGTCAACTGCTCGTCACCTTTTACAAAATTCAGTGCGTGAAAAATCAATCATCCCCTATTTTCTTACCCTTAAGGGCATTTTTCTTATTTAAATTTAAACGGGACCAACTTCTAATAAGAACAGAATCATTGAAAACAGAACAAACTTTAAAAAATTACGCGTGGTCATACCAAATACAAATGTTTATGTTGAATTCATCTTTAACCACATATAAAATAAATACAAAAAAAAAGCAATGATCCTACCTAACGAAAACATACACTTAAAAACTGTACTAGTAGACAGCGATACAGTTGATTTTCTGGACGCCTGACAGTATACAGTTGTCTTTTACCGTCGGGTTTTTAGATACCTTCAATATTTTCTTACAAATTAACACTCACCAGGATTGCTTGAGTGCTGGAACACCATCATGATGATAGCAGCGACTGACTGCGACGCCTGGCTCTCTTCCTCCATACCCGCATACTTGCGCGCTGAAAAAACGATATATTAAAATCCAAATCATACAATATTTTTGTCAATCTCTTTTAAAGGACTCACTCATCCGCGCGATATCCCCCTTCCAAATGAGACACTCGCAACCCGCCCGGTCGTGCTAGCATCGGCAAACTAGCGAGTTGTTGGGACGAGTTACAGCTTCATAAGGTCGCATCCCATTCAGATAGAGCGCGGATTAATTGTACATGAGTGAGTCTTTTCAAAGTGACTGACAAAACCGGTATTGAAAAGAAAAATCCCCGTGAGGGTGCCGTCATAAAGCTATGCCCAACTGCCCAAGGATTCACTCAAATAATTGGGCCAAAGAATTGCCAACAAGAATCTACATTTTTCGTTTCGCTCTTTTTCCTGGCCAAAATTATAACCAAAACATAGAACACACATCGCTATGTTTGATACTAGGCTCGCTCCTTAAAACATTTACGAAATTAGCGCATTTGGGTGTACAATTACACTTATTGTCTTTGCATCACCCAAAGGTTGACTGGTAGAAAATGCCTATGGCAAGTCCGCCTCTGTACATTTGTGTGCTTAAAGTATTAAATAAATAAATAAAATTACAACTCTGCCAACTCCAACCGAACTTATAGGCGTGATTTTGTGAATTAAGTAAATAATAATAATCATTTGGTAACTTGCCATTAAGTAAACCATGTCTAACTGGCGAAATGTGGAAATATTTTTTTTTTGTTTCAAACATCTCTCTATTTAAAGATATTATGATTCGATGTCTATCTATGTAACTCGCGTCTTTTTCCCATGGAGTTCGTTCGTAAACGTTTTCATTGTTAGTAAATTATTACAATGTATGTAGTATGTTGGTTAGACAATAATTTATTATATTCTAGTGTTATAACCAAAAAGTCACGTACCTACTATTAAGTATAAAAGTGATAAGAATTATTATTGAAACAAACAAAGTAGGTGCAACGGATTACCTCATCAGCTCATTTTATTTATAGAATATTAAGCTTCATGTCTACCGATCTTTTTTAGAAATGAATATTATAATATCGTTGGATTCCGAATTTCTTGCCATAAAATTGTTGATTTTCATTACATTGAGCATTAAAACCCTGTTTGGATTTATAAGTATAGGGAAAATTAGATAAATAAAATTATAATTTAGATGAGATGAGACAGTCGATGGCTGACAGGCTCTTAGAATCCATATTAATATTATAAATGTGAAAGCAAGTCTGATTATTTATTTGTTACCTTTCCACGACTAAATGGTCGATCGAATTGTTATGAATTTGGTATGGAGATAGGTTATTTCTTGGGGAACGACATAGGGTGATTTTAACGCCGCAACGGATTAATTCCCGGAAAAAAGCTAGTGAATTATGAAAGATTTGAGAATTATACAGGAATAAATTATCTTCTATAACCTAATATTATGACAATACTCACGGAGCGTGCCATACTGCAGGTGTGGTGTGGAGTCTACGAGTCCAGACAGCGCGTTAAAAAGACTTATAATCCGGGTGGGGCCCATCCTTTCACTATCATTGTCAGCATCCCGAAGCATCTCAAGTGGTGAACCCGGAACATCTTTGAGAACGCCTGATGAAATTTTAAAGCAATCAAACGTTTGATGTAGTAAATAAGATGGGACTAACATTCAGGAGTACTGACTCTTTCAAGACGATCCACTTAAGGACGTATTTGTCTTGGAGTTGAACTAAGGAAGTCAAGGGTTAGTCTTTATCTACTTATGATGCGTGACTACGGATCTTCTTCAGAAAGTTTTTGATGGCTAAAATCTTGAAAGAAGCTTCGAGTTTAGACATAGCCCAAAGAATTGCTAAACTGAAGTTGGCAGGGCGCAATGCTCGCAGAACGCATGGCCGACAGGGACACCGATAACTTGGTGGGGGTCGCGATACGAAAAGCACGCGACCGGTCTTCCAGGAGGAGGCCCAAGTCCAGTAGTAGACGTCTTACGGCTGAGTCGATGATGTTGAAGGCAGGCGCGGATCCAGCCCAGGTGACGGTCCACGGCCACCCAAAAATCGGCCAAGTACGATGCGGACTACGGACTCGCTTCCGATCGATACATTGCATTCTGACAAAGGAGGTATTAACAAAATATATAACGCCCCAGCAAAGACCTTGTATAATGTCAGTGTAAACGCGGGCAAAGTCGCGGGGCGAACATTAGTTTTAGCGCCGCGTTCCAAATCACGCACAGTTCATTTTTTATTCTAGTGGGCATTGGATAAACACTATCTCGTCAATTAGGATTGTGGGCATGCCCACCGTGCCCACAACGGTGGATCCGCGCTTGGTTGAAGCTGATTTTAATATGTGCCTACAACATTATCGGCTCAGCCGAAAAGCTTGTACATAGTAGTAGGTATGTAGGCTGCACATGTACCTATTCTGTAGTTGCGCTTATAGTTTCGCTCCTGTGGCCATATTACTACCAATTACAAATTAACCAAAAGACATCCTTGTATAAGAATAAAAATAACATATAAAATAGGATAGTAGATCTCCAGTTGACCTAACGCTGTCTGACACAGGAACACACCTTCTAAAAACATAACGAATAATATATTATAATAATAAATATCAAAGAATACTTACTAAGAAGAGTCTGTGAGAAGTATTTGACGGTGTCGGCAATGTCAGTGCCGAGTGGCAATGGCTGAATGTTGTGATGGAGCCGCAGCTGGGCGTCATACAAGCTGCGGATCTTTGCTGTAACTGTACAGGACGACGCTACAGAGTTATCCTATTAGCATTGTCTTATTATTCTTTAAACGAAAGCAGGAGAAATTCTATAAGGCTACTAAGACGCTGATAAGTAAGATTTTTCAAGACGAAAACGTTGCGTAAATTCGAACGACTTAATAACTGAAAATACTCGCGTCACTCTTACCTAATATGTTTACTAATTGTGCTTGCTTCAATAGATTCAACGATAATGTTAAAGGATAATTGTATTTTCGATACAAAAATCGTTCGATCTTACGTTATGTGCGAGGGCCTGTGAGCGCAGAGTACAATGTGTCCGTTGGATTGTAAAACTATCCCATTACTGTTTGGTATAATATGTTAATACATTTTAGTAGAAAGATAGCATTAGATTGACGACCGTTGTGGCGCGGCGGGCGAAGGTCCGCCTGCGACGCAAGAGGTTGCGGGTCCGATTCCCGCCTTGGGACAAATGTTTGTACGATCTACAAATATTTGTTCCAGGTGTTCTGGGTGTTAAATAATAAAAATATCTATCTATGTAATGTATTGTATTAAGTATATCAGTCATCTAGTACCCATAACACAAGCTCTGCTTAGCTTGGGGCTAGGTGATGCTGTGTGGATTGTCCAGCAATATTTATTTATTTATTTATTTTATTTATTAGATGAGATTATTGTTCTATGTGAGCTTATTACGTAGTCAGTAGCAGCCCGAAGTCTTGAATATGATATTTTTAAGTATTAAGTTTTTCTTTGTGGAAGAGAAATAAATGTATTTTTTTTGGATTGTGCCCAGTTGATAGCATTTGTCCCACCCCCTTTTTTTTTTGTTAAAAAAAACGTTGCCCCACACTAGGAATTTCTCCTGTATCGTCGGTGCGTTTACAAACATTTAAACTCACAGGAACAACTACCTGTAGGTCATACAAACATTTGTTCCGTGCAGGGATCGAACCCACAACACGCAGCGCAGCAGCCGATGGCTCAACCACTGCGCCAACCGTGTCGTCAAACGTCGTATTACATGTGACTTAAACATAACTGGTCAAATTTGGGTATAGGTACTGTAAGTACACTCCTGCCCAACCCTTAGGGGAATGCAGGCGTGGTATTATTTGGAAGACTATCTCTCTATAATCACACTCACCTACTAGCTAAGTCAAGCTACTTCTTAGTATCGTCTACAAGGTAACGTGTAAAGGAGATAGAACCAATCTGTCATATCGACCCGCCGCCATTTATGATGATATCGCGGCCCACGATGTAAGTGATATTTATGGGTAGATGACACACAAACGAACGAATAATGACAAGTAGGTAACATAGTACTCCAAAATGTCACGTTACCGAGATATTTGAAGGTAAAGCGACTTATTTGTTGATTGATACATATGAGTACAACGACAATTATTAATAGAAATAAGCGTCTATAGGCGTCAGATTGTATCCAAATAATCTTTCTTAGATTAATGATTATTACTACTGTTTATTGGAAGAGTGTAGGAACATTACTAGGAGCACGAGAAAACTGCTATTATAATGAATTATTTGCCTACTAAATCTCATCGCTATATAATTACTATCTCTGACCACAATTTTCTCTTTTTACACGTGCAAACAGTTGGTAACCCTACTGCCAGCTTCTATACCAATTAGTTCGAACCCCTTTTAATTGCGGTTTCGCAGCGATTTCTAAACGTGTAAGCTCCTGTAGGTACTTTGACGTTCGATACCAAAGACAGGTACCTACAGGCTGGAAGTATGTTAGTTATGGCTGTTTTCAAACAAGCCATTTTAAAATGATTTCAAATGTAGAACGTGCCATTGGTATAGGGCGAGAGATTTAGAGACGCGCTAATGTAAAGACCGGAGTCATGGCTGTCTGTTTACCACATTTTAATAACAGGAACATTGGCAATACATATAATTCAATCAGCGTAGCCCTATCCTTTGAAGTTGCAGGGTCTCCACCCGGTCCTGTAAACCTGTGAACCTCCCTGGTTAACCTGGTGAACCTCCCTGCATTATAGTACTTACTCAGACTATGATCGTTGTTGAATTTAGAAAATAGGTACAATATGATTTCAAAGTTTTATTTATAATCTCCTACAAAACAGCTCCCAAGTCCTTCTTTGTTAGTCCAACCCTTCAAATTGTAATAAAAGGCTATTGTCAGGCTGTTTTATTTGATGTATTCATCGTAATAAACGAAGTACTAGCCGGTAGGTACGTTCGACCAGGGGCGCGTTGCGTGGGATCCTTTTACAAAAGATAGGGGAGACTTAATTAATAACCAGTTCCCCTTCTAAGCTTTATTAAAAAATGCAACCCTCAAAGGACCGGTATCCATCAAAGTTTGTCAGTAACAAATATTAACATGTCTACATTAGGGCGGATTACGATCAGTCACAGACAAACAGCCCTATGCAAAGGGGAGTACTTCTTTTGTTGCAAATGGCGGCTGCAAAGCCCGGTGTTTACGGGTATATAAATGCTACCCTCGAACCGTAAACACGCTATTTACACGGCGTATGTACCTAAGGGGCGCGAGTGCACGCAATGCACCCTTTGAGTGCTTTTAGAGAGCGTGCTTTGATAAAATAAAGTTATAAAACATCACCCTCCGGTGAGTTGCGCCGCGCAGTCTATTAATTAGCCGGAGGCACAAAGCACTGTGACTCGATAACGTTACGGACAGAATTGTCGACGCCATATTTTGTTTCGTTCGTTTTGTTAATTAACGTGGAATATTCTCTTTCAATATGTGTACTACTGCTGAGTAAGAGTACCTGGGTTTCCCTAGTCGAGCAACGTAATAATGGGTTTTTCAGAAGGAATTTTTGGAATTTCTCAGTAGCAGCCCGGAGTCTGTATTTTGCCCGGTTGATGGCATTAGGTTTGCGCCTTATTATACGGAAATAAATCAGGCAGATGCTGGATGCGGCAAGCTGAAGACAGGGCGCTATGGCGCTCATTAGGCTATGTCCAGCAGTGGACTAATATAGCCTGATGATGATGATGATACGGAAATAAATGTAAGTGTTGAAATGTCACTCACATTTCAACAGTTACTTTTAAGTAGTAGTAAGCACACTACTGCCTAACCCTTTTGGGGAATGCAGACGTGATGTGTTATTAAATCAGTATGGAAACCCATTTAATTAGGTATTTGGTTATAGTGGTGAAGCAGCAAGTCATTAAAAGTAACTTTAAAAATGGAAAATAATCCAAAATTTCAATGACAATATATTTTCTACAGCGCTACTGATTGCTGAGCGTGGGTTCCTGGGATCGATTGCTAGGTCGGACAAAGTGCTTGGAGACTTTTCTATTTGTAATTTCTCAGAAGCCCGAGCACTGCCAGTCGATACCGATGCGAACAAAATTCTCGACGCCATATTTTGTTTGTTTGCTAGGTTTCATTACTTGGAATATTCAATTGTTATTTTAATATTAAAACTTGTACTACAGTTGAGCACGAGGTCCTGAGTTAAATTCCCGAGTCGAGCAAAGTAATATCGGGTTTATCCATTTGGAATTTCTCAGTAGCAGCGGAGTTTGGATTTGAGGGCAATAGGCTTGCGCTCTATTACATGGGACTTATGGCGAAATGTGAGTGTGCTATAAGTACGCCTGCCTAACCCTTCGAGGATTACAGGCGTGGCGTTAAGTTAATATGTGTAAATAGTTAGCATTTACAAATGTTCTTGACGTGTCGATACAACCTACGTGACGCCTACATGCACCCAGATAGCTATTTTTCATGGTATCATAAAACATAATACTACGAAATCACGAACGAATGGTTTTTTTTTTATAATTTTAATACTCATGATGCCTGTTCTATTTTTAGATGATACGGTATTTTAATGTCATGATGGCCCAGTGGTATAGGCCTCGCCTCTTGTGCACGAGGTTGTGGGTTCAAACCTGGGCTAGTACCAATGTGAGTTTTTCAATTCATATGTACTTTCTAAGTTTATCTTGGACATCACTGACATCGGTGAAGGAAAACATCGTGAGGAAACCTGGACTTATATAATTAATATAAGTCTGAAATCGCCGACCCGTCTTGAGCAAGCGTGGTGATTAATGCTCGTGCCTTCTCTGTATGAGAAGAGGCCTTTGCCCTGCAGTGGGACAGTAATAGGCTGGTACTTTGCTTTTTTTTACGGTATTTTAATTACTATTGAAACATAACCCTTCTTGGTAGTCTATAAGTACTAATATTATAAAGGGGTAAAATTTGTATGTCATATGATCATCTCCGGAACTAATGATCCAATTTAAAAAAAAACTCTGTTTGAAAGCTGCATTATTCCCGAGTGATATAGGCTATTATTATTTTCAAAACTAATCTCTAAAGAGGGTGGAAGGGATGTTAAAGTACAAAGGGAAAGTTCGTAATCCACGCGGACGTAGTCGCGGGCGAATTGGTACTCGGAGAAAAGAAGTTTAATTTTATCATGTAATGTTTAAGATGCCTGTTCTATTTTTAAATGATAGGTACGTTATTTTAATTACTATTCAAACATAACCCTTCTTGGCAGTTGAGGAACAAAGAGGTTTTATTTATATTATAGTAATATCATAGAGCTGAAAAGATCTTTTTTGTTTGAACTCGCTAATCTTTGGATCAGTTGGATTTGGAAAAATACTTTTGCGTTTGATAGCCCAATTCTTAGGAAATTTTACTTATGCCTATTTTTAACATCACGCCACATCCCTTAGGAATATAATAATATCACGCGCGTAGGACGGTAAGTTTATTGTATATTCGTAATATCTAGAAGTAAATAGATATGTAGGCCCATTACGATAATTCTGACATTGAATGACATGGTGATATAGTGAAATAGAAAATGGTTTTTACTAATTAATCAGTAATATTTTTTGTAAATCAGGTCTAATTAAAAATAGGATGGCAAAGAGCAAGTCTGGCTTACGCAATCAGTGTTCGAACCACACTACATTGAGCAGTATATCTAGTCTAGAATATTCGTTGGTCTACTGTAATAATAGGGTATGCGATTTTTTTTTAAGATTTCCCGAAACTTAAACAAATAGTTTGAAAATATCTTATATAGGTAATGACGAAGATGCTAAAGTTTGACGTCACTGGACAGAAACGCCATCTTGACTACGCCCCATTCAGTAAAAAGGTTAGTAATAGAAAAGTTATACGATTTTGAAGTTTTACTTTCATCCTTGTGACCTGGGGATCCAGGCGACAAGGATGAAAGTAAAACACCAGAGTCGTATAACTTTTCCATTATTCCACGAATTATTATTTTACTATAAGTTCATGTGTTTTTAGATAGGCGTCAAATACCCTACTGTAGATACACAGGGCGCATAACTATTTATTCTACGCTAGACCCATATTATGGGCGGGAGGGTGTAGTTGAGGTACTTAAGTTAAGCTATTTCTTGGTCCCATCGACAGAGTAACGTATATTAATTGTGGTTGTGCAGGTATTTCTAAATGTCTAAGCTCCCGTAGGAACTTTGACGTTTGTATGCCAAAGACAACCAAAGGTACAGACTGTATGAATATTAGTTCTGGCTGGTTTCAAACACTATTTTAGAATAGATTCAAATGTAGAGCCTTTGGCATAGGCCGAAACAGATTTGTTTTAGAGACGCGCTAATGTAAAGACATACGGTATTGAATTTGTAATTGATTGACCTAAATCGAAGGTACAGTGTGAAAATAAACGGACTCGTTTGACTAAGTTACCTATTCCCGTTTCTGTATAAATGGCCAGAATAAAACCTTTCCTATTTGAGGCAGGATGTTGAAATTATGGTGCTCTCCCGTTTTCTAAATTATAAGACTGTCTGGTCGATCTAGTGGTTTAAAGAGCGACTACTGAGTTTAAAGACCTATGTTAGATACCCAGGTTGGGCAAAGTATTATAGAGGTTTACCGATAGGAATTTTCTAATAGCAGGTCGTAGTCTGGAATTTGAGCCCGGTTGATGGCGATGATCTCGTCTCATATCACATGGGACTTATAGATAACTGGCGAAATGTGGGTGTTACTATAGGTGCACCACTGCCCAATCCTTCGAGGAATACAGGCACAATGTTACGTTATGATTCTAAAGGTAAACTGCTTAAGTTAACAAAGTTAGACATTTTAAAGAAAAATTACCAGCCTATTACTGTCCCACTGCAGTGATGTCCAAGATAAACTTAGAAAGTACATATGAATTGAAAAATCTCACATTGGTTATTGCCCAGGTTTAAACCCACAACCTCGTGCACAAGAGGCGAGGCCTAAACCACTGGACTATCATGACTCATCAGTTAGACATTGAACTAGGCGCAATAAGCTTTGCGTCTTTTTCGCTCTACTAAATATGCCCGTTCTGACAATAAGCCGATACCCATGAATAGCTAAGGACCTTTATATGGCAAGTAAGATCGCGGCAAACACAGGAGAAGATGGCGGAATGAGATATGTATTATTTTTTATTACTAACACCTGGACTGCCGGAAAACGACACACAACAGAAATGTATTGTTGGTCGGTCAATTGGCGTTTACAGTGTAGGTTTAAAGAAACTTTATTCTCAATAAAGACAAATGTCACTCACTTGAGAACAATACTAGAATTTAAAATTACATAAAGTTCGTCGCCATCAGTTACAAACTAGACTGCACGCATTCAATGCCTTCATTTTTCTAGAAGTGCTCGATCTGCCATAATATACTGACTTAGTTGAGTTTTGAATAAATAAATAAATAAATAAATACATAAATAAATATTGCTGGACAATCCACACAGCATCATCTAGCCCCAAGCTAAGCAGAGCTTGTGTTATGGATACTAGATGGCTGATATACTTAATACAATACATTACATAGATAGATATTTTTATTATACATAGCAAATACCCAGAACACCCGGAACAAATATTTGTAGATCGTACGAACATTTGTCCCAAGGCGGGAATCGAACCCGCAACCTCTTGCGTCGCAGGCGGACCATCGCCCGCCGCGCCACATCGGTCGTCAACATAAGAGATGTACCTAACATCTCTTATGTTTAGCCTAAGCTTAATAATCTATGGTGCAAATATTTGTAAGTATTTGAGCACAAATTTGAAATAAAATACTTAAAGAATTGTAGTTGCTCTACCCAAAAGAAGTTAAGGTAGTTTCGTGTGGAGAAGTATGGACAAGAAACTCTACTCTTACTCTTTTAAAATAGCATTTTTTACAATATCTTGTGTACATAATTATATGTTAAGATGATGTACCTAGAATAAATACAATTATACCAAATAAGGTACAAATTACCACAGTCAAGAAATGGAACAAATAAAAAAATACTCTGTTGATCATAGATATGTATCTATGATCAACAGAGTATTTTCTTCTCTTCATCTTAACATATAATTATGTACACAAGATATTGTAAAAAATGCTATTTTAAAAGAGTAAGAGTAGAGTTTCTTGTCCATACTTCTCCACACGAAACTACCTTAACTTCTTTTGGGTAGAGCAACTACAATTCTTTAAGTATTTTATTTCAAATTTGTGCTCAAATACTTACAAATATTTGCACCATAGATTATTAAGCTTAGGCTAAACATAAGAGATGTTAGGTACATCTCTTATGTTGACGACCGATGTGGCGCGGCGGGCGATGGTCCGCCTGCGACGCAAGAGGTTGCGGGTTCGATTCCCGCCTTGGGACAAATGTTCGTACGATCTACAAATATTTGTTCCGGGTGTTCTGGGTATTTGCTATGTATAATAAAAATATCTATCTATGTAATGTATTGTATTAAGTATATCAGCCATCTAGTATCCATAACACAAGCTCTGCTTAGCTTGGGGCTAGATGATGCTGTGTGGATTGTCCAGCAATATTTATTTATGTAGAGCAACTACAATTCTTTAAGTATTTTATTTCAAATTTGACGTTTAAAAGTGCCTTTTGAAATAAATCATTTGACTTTGATTTGACTTGACTTTGAGCGGGACTCCTTCTTTCTATAAAGCCTGCTCCCAAATAGGCCTACGCAGAGATAAGTGGATATTAGGGAGGACTTAGCCCTGCAGTGTCAAAAGCCAGGTTATAATTATCTAGCCTGTATTACCTGTTATTAAATAGCTCTTAAACTTTGCATCTGATACTGCAACTTGATCTGTACTACTTATATCTTCATCATCATCTCCCGAGACTTTTCCCAACCATGTTGGGGTCGGTTCCAGTCTAACCGGATGCAGCTGAATAGTTGTATTTCACAAAGAACGATTACCAGTCTGACCTCCACAACATAATAATAGGCAACAGGATACCCCTTGGCAAGATTGGTTGTAAGACTTTCGGGCTTTTAACGAATGTGGTTTTGTACTATATGATTCAGCTAATTAACTTTTTTTATTTTATGTTATTAATAGTGTTATGAATACAGACGGCATGGTTGGCGCAGTGGCTGAGCGATCGATTGCTGCGCCACGTGTCGATTCCCACACGGAACGAATATGTGTAAGGACTAAACCTTTAGGCCTACTACCTAGTTGGTCCGTGTCTGGCTTTTCGTGTGTGACTTTATATATTTTTAAACGCACCCACAACACATGAGAAACTCCTAATGAGGGACGTTTAAAAAAAAATTAGGAGCATATTTTGCTATGTATAATAAAAAATATCTATCTATGTAATGTATGTAATGTACTGTATTAAGTATATCAGCCATCTAGTACCCATAACACAAGCTCTGCTTAGCTTGGGGCTAGATGATGCTGTGTGGATTGTCCAGCATGATTTATTTATTCATTTATATTATAAAGTTTGTAAATTGTGTTGTTTTTATACGGCAGCATAAACGGCGGTATCTTTTTTTAGTTAACTTAGAAGTTTGATATTTTCACAGCAGACTGTAGATCTGATATATCGTTTTGATTTCAACTCGATACCTCCACGCGTTCTCGAGATAAAAGGTCGTGTTAGACAAACGGACGGACAACAAAGTGATCCTATAAGAGTTCCGTTTTAATTTCCTATTGAGGTACGGAACCCTAAAAAAAGAAAAATAAAGTAAATCGTTCAGAAGGCCTTCGTAAAAAGACACCTACTTATGTTTTTTTTAGCTACGTACTTTTATAACGTTGACAACGGCCGTAATTGTTGTGTAAGATAGGACTTAACCGAATTAAATTCAAAACTTTTCCTTCAGTACGGTATTCTTTTACAAATTCATTCACTATACAAAAGGTTCTCAAGACCACTGGACCAAAACTTTTAAAAGAAATTTTTATACAATCTTTAGAAAAAGTTTGTTTAAATGATACTTATCACGATACCTTTATCGAAACTTATTTTATAATGAATTTAACAACAATTTAACGAAGTCGTAAGGTAAAATACATCAAATTACCTAGTCATTAGTCAAACAAAATTAGTTTCGCGTACGTAATGTAGTCACAAATAATCTTAGTAAACTTCTTGCGAGAAATCAGTGCTAAGGCTAATGATCCCCAAGTATTCCCCCAAGTATTATAATTAATATAAGATCCCCAGTTATTAAGACGTGAAAATTAAAATTGAATAGAAAATCCTCCATGGCCGTCGGACAAGATCTGATCAATAACAGGTTACGCTATTTCTGGAATACTGAAAATGCACCAAACACGCCTTCTTCCGCAGCGAAGAAGCGCCAGACCACGTGCAATGACGTACGAAGTCTTAGCGTCCAGAACCTAGCAGACTACGAGAGTTCTCAACAATGTCGAATTTATTTTAAGAATGTTTTCTGAAATTATGTTCCACGCTATTACGTCATTGGTAAAGGTTAAAATTATATTCGTCAACATTTCAAGTTGTTCATCAAAAATTGTTTGATGTAGGTAGCTACGTAATTTGTTTGAAATGTTATTGAAATATCACAGCATCAACGAGGCACCCTCCAATCTCGTCCACCCTTCACCGGCATCAATTTAATTAGGATATCGGATAAAGCCGCAGCCGCCATCATACAGCGCAGCGTGGCTCCCTACCTTTGTGTGTATAGATAGTTATGTAGGTATCTACTTACTCCGCAGTTAATTATTTCGTTTCAATAACCCTCGAATCAGTTCGTAACCTCAGAATCGTATTTGAATAATGTTGTGATTTTTAGTCCTAGAATTCTAACAAAGACGCTACTTTTACCAAACAGTACGCGGTATTAAGAAACCGTTATTTATTAAGTATTTAAAAATAGAACGTTTAGAGGAAGATAGTAAAAGTTCCAATATTAATTTTAAAAAGCCTCACTAAGTATCTTATATACAGAATGTTGATAGACAAAGTAGTTTCTTTGTAACATGAGACAGGCTTGTGCAACGCCTACCCTTCAACGCCCCCATTGTGGCCCGATGCATGCGTACCTACCTACGCTTTGTTACAACCGTCAAACTGTCGGAGCCTATTCCTAAAATAAACCGAATACTTCTACTACCCAGGTACTTCTATAACGTGCAAGACAAACAAGCGCCATTAAATATACACGGAATCAATTTAGAACAATACTTAGTAAGATTTGACTCTTGATTCGTAAGATGCTCAAGTTTTAAAAGATGCAAAAATTCAAGATTTCTCGCCTAGGAACAAAAGACGGACGCATGCGTCACTTGCGTCAACTGTGACTTAACACAAGAAAAAGAGTTGCATTCTAATAATGTTATCTTAACTTTGAATATCATCAAAAAGCTTCAAATTAAAAATGTCGATTCGAATCAATCAACTAAGTTAATTTAAAGAAATATAAGACTAGCTGTTACATAATACTATAAGCCCTGATTCTCGATACTGCGGCACTTTTAATTAGGCCCGCGGGCTGCGTGAGTGGTATCCGCGGCTGGGGCGGGGCTACGCCTCCGGGTCGGTCGAGGCACCTCGGCAAATCCGCATGGCGCAGGTGCAGACCGACTATCGATCGGCGTCTCCTATTAGCTGGTAAAGGCGCAGCGGGTCACTGCGGGGTGCAGCGGGGTACGAGGGGAGAACGCTACCTTTCCTTTTGTGCTATTTTTAGATTTTTTCTATCGATCTTTATTATGAAAAGCTTGCTTGTTAGTAAATTTGAATTAAGGTTTTTGTCTGAAAATTGGAAATAAGTATTTTGGGGATTGTTTTTAAAATAGGTTTGGGTTTTTGGGTTTTACTTTGAATTTGTACTATTTGATATTTAATTTACTTTTTTTAAATTAAAACAGTAGTGGGATAGTTTTAGTTATATCTGCTAGACGGCACTTTTCAAAATTTAATTTTGAATGGCATCTTCTTTTGGTCTTGCCAATCGGCAAGACATACAACTTTTAAAACACACGTAAATAAAAAAGCAGCATCCACAATATTTATCGATATATTCATTTACTACACATCATGCATACAACAATATTATCTCTACGACAAAGTACTAGAATTCTACATTTCCAGACTAACTATTACGTAATTAACAACCGATTCTGGAATGAAAATATAATTTGGCCATAGTTTTCGTTCCAGAAACTGGTTGTAAGACAGACACCAAAAATGCTTTTAACACCAAATCTACTACAGACACACACATATATTTCCAACATTTAACATAAACCAAGCAAGACCGCGAACAAAGCATTTGTACTACTTCCCACAAATACATTCAAAAAGAAGTCTTATATCTTCTTGGTAAGGCACAATTTTCCTTAAGTCGACTGGCTTGCTGATTATTACATTTTTTGGGGAAAATTCTCAGTATTAAGAAGAAGAAACTATTTATAGAACTTGCTTAGATTCTGTTACACATTGTATAATATAAATATTTGAAGCAAATTAATATTTCAGAGGGCTGCAGGAAGAGGACAATTCATTTTGAGGAAGCATTATAAAGTAGGTAATATTTAGATAAATAGGATTGAAACATTTTGACTTTACAATTTTGCTACAGAGAATAGAGAATATAAACTTATTTTGAACAGATTTAAAAATTACAAAGACATTTTAAGTACTACTTTATGTTATAAAATTTTGTAGTTTTCATTATGATTAAATTTTTCTATGAAAAATGACAAAGGGTAGGTATTTTAAAACAAGTTTTTCTATATTATTGAGACGGATTATTGTTTTTTTTTTTTTGTATATATTTAGTCTTGTAAATACATATATAAAACACTTAGACAGACAAGAAATTTACATACACAAGGATAAGAAAAGGTATAGAGTATAAATATAGGTATGCAGGAAATATGATAGACAAAGCCTCCCAGGAAACCCCCACACTAGGATTAGCAGCAGGATGGTATGGACATATATACTGGTTTTGCCAACATTTCAGAAAGGTGAGCCACACAAACAGGAACCTGGATTCTGGTAAGTCAATTCTTTGGTCAAACTGCATTAAAATAATTTAATAAATTGGATAGGAATGGACATATTTGAAGCGAAAAAAAATAATATTAATACCTAGTTGATGCCCCGGTCTAATCTGCAAAACTGCTGACTGCTCCCTGCTCCCCAATGTTCAAGATGTTGCACAAATAATTAAGTTAACACGACTTTCTGGCTCAAGGGCTGAATGGATTGTGAGCCCCAGCCAAAGGTGTCTAAAAATGGCGGACTACCCCTTCTCACCTGCGCGCATGCGTATTGGCGGCTGCATAATGGACGCGGTTTTAAGGACGCCGCCTGACGATTTTTCAAAATACCCGCCATTTTTAATGGCGCACTTTTCACACAAAAGGTCCAGAAATTACACAATATGATGCATCAAAATTTACACAACATAATGCAGTTTGACCACAAATTAACAGAATCTGGGGTATACATATAACATTTAAACAACAGCAGAATACTGGTCTCTGAAGAACTAAACACACATTGTATACTGAGAACATTCTAGGATACAACAGGGCAGGACGGAGACACCAACACCAAATAGACCTAGGGAAATGCACACATGGAACCTGATGAGAAGGAAAAAGGGTTACCATCTTGAAGTATCATGTCTTTATAGAAAATTGAACTAAGAAATAATATCAAATAGATATTTTAAGTCCATGCCTCTTGATATATTAATAATTATATAATTATTATGATGTTTGATTTAACTATAATATAGCAAATATTGTATAGTTATGTATATGTCAATGGCTGCTTAGCAACATGGAGTATTTACCCCAGTTCAAAGATTACACTAAATGACAGAAATTCTAATTAGGCTCATTTCTAGAAGGCAATGCATTATCTAACGCAATAAGTTAACTAATCGCAATGGGAAACTGAGCAGCATGTGCATAAAAAAAAATAAGTTTGATAGCGGGAAGCTTTCCTAGAGATTTCAAGCTATTATTAAATTTAGATTGCAAACTGATGAAATGTGGGTGTTCTATTTTTAGGTACACCAATACCAATCCCTTTAGGGTATATAGGCGCAATATTGAATGACGCTATTAATTAATATTTTAATAGATTAACTTCATTATTTATCACTTGTAGTATTTATTTGAACAGTGTAAATAAATGACATCCAACGCAAGAGAGATAGCAAATCTATAAATATTGACCAATGTTTTTTAAGAATATTATTAATGATTGAATTATATGGAAATAACTAACAACTAAAATACAATGCGCTGGATGAATAAATTAATAAAATGCAATGGCAAGGAATAAAAAAAAATCACAAAGCACTCAGTTACCCAGCTGCGTTCAACTAACAAATTGGAATTAAATCACTGCTTTCTGTGGGAAGTCTATCATCGCAAATTTATTAAAATATCACAATGGCTAAGAGACACAGATGGCAACCCTCAGAGATGGGGGGCAAGGCAAGCTAACGTGCCGGTACAAAAAGTGCCACAAAATTCAACAGCTCGCTTGTACGAGCTCACCTTTCAAGCTCAGCTCAGAGTCCGAAACCGAATACGGCATTGTATCCTGTGGTCCCTGCATTTGGACATATACAAAGCGCTACTCAACGACGTCCCTCATACAACTCTGAAAAACAAACGCGTTAATTCCCATGCAAGGCGTTCACTGAATTTAATTAAAGCGCTAATAGAAACAAATATACTTACATGCCGCAGCTCGGGTTCCCATGTTGATGAGCTGGATCTTGAAACTGCCCTGCATCGGAGCACCAGGTAGAATGACCCGCTCACCGCACTGCACTCAAACCAATAGGAAGCGCACGGCCGGCGTGGCCAACGAATGCAAAGGAAGGGCGCGCTACGGCAAGGAAGAGGTAGTTCGAAAGAGACAGAACCTAAATCTAGATATCCTTTCCCGTTCAAGCAATTGCGTGTCGAACGTTCTATAGAGTTCCGCGCATGGGTAATTTAAGTCAACATTGTTATTATTTTGACGTAAAACTAATGATGTCCGGTCTGAATAAATACAGGTGGTGCATCCGGCATCGATTCCGTACTTTTTCCTTTGTAATTTACAACATTTTTCTAATTATCAACTAAACATCCACAGCAGCATCAAAAATAATAACAACGCAAGACGTAAAGGTTATGTAGCAATTTTCCTGATGTTTACAAGCAGAAACGAAATGTTATCTCAAATTTAATAATGGGTAGAGTGGTGTTTTGGTTATATTGAAACACTGGGTAATTTATTGCACTGATTTATATGTTTTATCGTCCGATAAAGTCCAATTATCAAGGTAAAACGTATATTTTCGTCATATAAGAATCTTAGTTGACCCGAATACAGCTGTCAACTGAGCTGCGCGCGAAACACTGGGGCGGTTCGGGGTGGACGGAGATGAAAAAGTGGAATGGGGTGAATGGCGGGAACATTTAAAATGCAAATGTCTCTCTATTCGTTGGCAGTGGCGCGAATTTACAAATATCACCTTCAGAACTTAAATTAGGTCATACAATTCCTTGTTCAATGTTTCTTTACTCGTGTTGTGATGATTTGTTGTTTGTTTTGTTTTCAATACGGCAACTGTATTTAAGAACGTGTACTAATTTATTACGTCTACTTGGAAGCATTTATTTCTGATATTAAGTTCATATATTATGGAGAATAATGGACAAGGTTTGTTGTAGAGTCCTGGTTTTACCGGGTTTAAGATCTTTAAACATATTTTCATACATTTTATGAGATAATAGTTAGGTAAGGTGTGTTGCTCAGTCACGTGTGTTGTATTGTGTTAATAAATGGTTTTTAGTAATGGGATATGTACAAAAACACTATTATAAATTGAAAAATATTTTTATTGATACGATTAATATCACGATAGAATGTATAGGTAATATAATATCTACAATCACAGAATCCAGTGCGTTCCGCATCATAAAGTTTACAAATGTCTCTTAGAGAGTCATCTACACATTTCAATATTGTTATAAATAAATATCGCTTAAAAGGAAGGCCTAAACTCGATTGTTAAATATTTAAATCTAACATCTAATTTGGGACCAGCCCTTAAACTTATTTGTTTGCGATACATCACAACTGTGCATGAAGTTTGCGACTACACTAACTAATTCTATATTCTTATTACACCAATAATAACAACAAAACTTCATAATAATATCATTATATATAGTTATCTGTGGAAAATGTTGTGGGTAGTATATTTGTTAATTTTAATTTTAAGTAGTTCTAAGTTTGTGTATACTTAATGTTTCTGTTTGTTTTCCCAAATGAAATAAATAAATAAATAATTATGTTATTACATATCCTAAGTAAACGATAGTGTAACAGTGGGCTTACAAGGTAAAACAAAACGAAAATAAATACATCCACTGATTACCATTCTTAAAGAATTTAAGTCAGATAGTACACCGAGCTATATCGTACAATACACACTGTAGTTTATTGACTTGTATACAGTGGCATTGAAAGTAAACGGTGGCCATTATATCATCAGCGTTCCATCGCGCCGGACAAGGCTTGCTGTAGCACAAGCTGCTGGGCGTTTATCAGTTTCTTTAATTCTCTCACTTCCTGAGTCAGTTGACGTACGTTTTCCGAAGTCTCATCTAATCTAGCTTGAAGGCTCCCTAATCCTGAAGAGTACCCATATTCTCTGTAACCCGAATCATTGTTGTTCTCATACTTTTTGAAACACGAGTATGCGCCTGTTGTTGATCCACTGGACGATATCGTGTGACCATATTGTTTCCTCGTCTTCGCAATGTCGTAAGCAGCCATAATTATGTCTCGAGGAAGTCGTTTCTCACTTGGGTTTAATGGTTTGACGCTCAAAACGACTCTGTAAGCTTGCGGAGATACTAAAGCTGAGGAGTGAAGGATTTTTAGTAGACATTTCGGCAGGTAGCCGTTGAATAAGGCCAGTTCCATGTATGGTATCAGTTTAGTTTGCCTGACCAGTTTAGAGAGCCCCGCAGTTTTTCTCAACCCCTGAATGTCATGGACAGCTATACCTACCAACAGGTTCAGAAGGACTACAGTAACAAACATTAAAAACAATACATAAGTGATTTGCACTGAGAATTCTAATAAGACAGGAGGGTCGTTACCATCTGGCTCATTGAGAAGTAAATCCAGATTTAGTTCTTCAATCATCATAGTCAGGACAGTAATAAAGCCCATAAAAGGGTTTGCGAAAGAGGAGGAGTCAGGGAAAATAACACAGAAACTTATAGTAAAGCCGATTAATATACAGGAGTAGGCCATCAGTAGTTTAGCAAATTCCTTTTGAACCTTTTGGTACATAGCGACATAGGTCCCAAAAACAGGTAGTTGTCCTATCATCATCATTAAGTTAGTCCAGCCAGCGAGCACCGCGAATGCGCCTACGTGATTCTGCCAAGTGTACGTGATGTTGGTGTAGATATACGATATGAGAAACACGCGCACAATCACGAACCATTCGATAATATTCTCAGATTGCATCAAATATTGTTTCACAGTCGAATAACCGGCTATTCCGTAAACCTTTCTGAATATATCAAATATCGTGATTCCGGCTAGCACCCACCATTGCATTTCTATTACAAATGGGTTTTTTCCGCAACAGATCTCCGAGTATGGACTGCTTTTGACAAAGTTCCTGCTCTTGAATCGTTTCCTCCATATCCTCGCTGCCATTGTAACAATTGAGCGCAAGGGCAGTCAATACATACAATGTTAGAAACAGAACAAATATGAAGCTTAGAAATAGACGAGCGACGTAATATTTACGTATTTTCTCCCACTTTATATGAAGGAATTTCAATTCATTTCAAAATGAAATGAAATGAAACAAAGTGGATGGAGGAGGACCTCTTTCTGTCCCTCGTCGACGAACGTGTTTAAATAACTAATCTCACGCGGATAACAATGATGTAGTATGCTACGAAAGTCGAGCTCCAATTCGACCTCCCTATTGCTCGTCTGTGAGTGTCGCAGTGTGATCGCACAGTCCCATTTTCTAGTTACCATCGCTAGAGACGCCGGCGTTTTTCTAGCTATTACATTAAGTTTCCTTTTTTAGACCTTGTCGTAACGTCAGCGCCGTGGTAGATTAGTGTCTCGACACACGCTGACAGCCCGTCAAGGGCAGCCAGGTGCAGTGGCGTGAAGCCGTACTCATCCTTCTGGTTCACATTTGCTCCCCAACTTATCAACGTCTCGATAATATCACATGCGCTATCGGACTTGCCGATAGCGGCGTGAAGTGGGGTCCTCATGTCAAAGTCGTTGGCATTCGGCTCAGCGTTACCTTTCCTCAGCAAGGACTCCATACACTCTAAGCTAGATGAACGAGCTGCAAGGTGCAATGCCGTGAAACCTCGGTGATTTTTTAAACTGGCTTCAGCTCCTTTGGATAGCAACAAATCTACACATTCCACAAAACCACCGTCAGCTGCCAGATGTAACGCAGTGGACTCCCTGTCGCCGACTCGCGTCCGTACGTTTGGGTCCGCGCCAGGCGTCTCAAGCAGTATCGTTAGGCACTGGAACATTCCTAAATCGGCCGCAAGATGTACGGCATTGGTGCCGCCCGGCTCAATTTGATTTACGTCGACACCGTGGGATATAAACAATTTAAGGCATTCCACGGAGTTAGCTCGCACCGCACAATGAAGCAGGCCACCTTCACAGTTGACATACTTCACAGCAGAATGTACGGATGCACCGCGACTGATTAGCAAATTAGCCGCTTGCACTGAGTTCCCAAACGCTGCACAATGGAGGGGGGCGAAGCATCTTGGCATGTAATTAGGGTCTGATCCACATGACAGCAGATAGGTAGCGCATTCCGTAGAGCCACTGAAGGCCGCTACATGCAGCGGAGACAGTCCAAGGGCATCAAAGTATAGCGGGTCAGCTCCGACTTCGATCAGTGGCTGTAGAAAGTTGGCAAGTTTTAGGAAGGCTGCCCAAAACAGGCATACATTCTTCTCTGCCTCCGAAGCAGTTGAGAAAGTATTGGCAGCGGATTCAGCAGTAATGACACCGGTCTCTAGCTCGTCCAGTAATCACAGATGTCCGCCGACGGCGCGCATCTGCTCGTGCGCGCTCTGACGTAACGAGTCACCGCAGATGTGCGCAGTTAGGTCTAGGGGTGGTTCTTCGAAGCTATCATACATGTTGGGGGCGCTCTCGGCGGGGGGCGAGGAGCCGGCGTTGACGTACTCGAGGTGTCCCATGGAGGGGTAGGCTCGTTCGAGGGACTCTTCGTCAAGCGGAGGGTGCGCCTGGTGCTGCGTTCTGGCCGGGGAGGAGAGCACGCGGGAGACGCGAGGCCGGCCCATGTCTGCGCGCGGGAGGGTCCCGGGCCGGGTATCGCGGGCGTCATGTTCGTCGGGCTGTCGGCGGCGCGCGAACCAGCGCGCGGGCAGCAGACGGCGCGTGGCGGGCATGCGGGCGGCGACCGAGCACTGAGCGTCCAACGCCGGTATTATGCGCCAATTGTGACCGCACATGAATCGCGCGCACCTTTTAGCTGTAAGGCTGTTTACGGACGATGATATCTCACCACTACGAGCAACTTTATGTCGCGCTGTCAACGTTATTCTCTTTACAAATATTTGCTGAAGTTGGTCCTAGACCTTATTTGGTCTAAAATCAAGTAAAATTCAAGAGTATTGTAATAAATGACAATCATGCGCAGGCGCAGGTAGTCCAAATTGTCTAAGAAATGTGACGAAATCATGAGGAAACAACACAAATCACTCGATATTCATTATCCTCGAATGGAATGGTCTAAACCATTACACTAAACGAGAGAGAAGGATGAATTATCCCAGATAGAAGATGATTATATAAAATCATCCAATTTTTTTTTTAGATTGAATAAATAGCCGATTAAAACTACGGCACTATAGAAATTCCAACACGCATATGAAAATTCCTAATTACTTGGATCTAATAGTTGTTGAAAATACTTTTATTTTTACAAACATTCAATTTATACTAATTCAATTTGACTACCGCTACTAATATTGACGACCGATGTGGCGCGGCGGGCGAAGGTCCGCCTGCGACGCAAAAGGTTGCGGGTTCGATTCCCGCCTTGGGACAAATGTTTGTACGATCTACAAATATTTGTTCCGGGTGTTCTGGGTATTTGCTATATATAATAAAAATATCTATCTATGTAATGTATTGTATTAAGTATATCAGTCATCTAGTACCCATAACACAAGCTCTGCTTAGCTTGGGGCTAGATGATGCTGTGTGGATTGTCCAGCAATATTTATTATTATTATTATTATTATTATTATAATTACGAAAGTTATTTTACGCTGGCAGAAAGAGGGAGGGAATAATACACGAGAGGGAGAGGGAATAATACACGGTGCCTGTGGAATGGAAAGTACACGACAGCGCAGCCGCATGACAAGCTAGTGTCAAATACTATCATCGCCATCGCGCAGACTCGCTGGCCGTACAGCCAGCCTATTCCCCATCAACAATACTCCTGACAAATGTATGTATTTACTAACATTTCCCGCGGTGATATCATTGTAACCAAGACTTGTTATGGCATCAAGCAAGATCTCGGTCATTACCGCTACTTACAAAAAACGTGCCGCTCAGGTTAACAAGACCTTTGGAGATTGTGATCTGTACAAAGGCGTCACGAGATTCATCTCTGGATGAACTGGAATTGACTGACTCATTGATAATCTCAGGATATCTTTGCTGTGGCGTTGTTGGTATTAAGCACGTGGTTTGGGGTCAGCTATTTTGGCCGATGGGATAAATGGTCATGGAACCTCATTAGCTAACAGTTTTGCGTGACGAGGCTGGAATGTCTACTGATTACCAGATTAGTAATATTTGACCCTTCAATAGCTTCTGGACGAATCCTTATACTGTTTGATCATCATGTTTCATCGGCTCTCATCGGCTCTGATCGGCTATGACGGTGACTAGAACAAGAAGGCAGTCTCTTTGTGTAAAACACTGGAATTTTGCTGCAGACTGAAAGACGACCCCAATTTAGTTGAGATAAGGCTAGGCAGATTGTGATAATAAAAATACTTAGTTTCTATGTTTAGTTACGATCCAGATATGCCTTACAAATAGTTAGGCATATCTGGATCGATCTAAAATCGATCTGTAGACTAACAGGTACTAAAACAGGATCTCTTGTAATTTAGGTATGAGATGAGTATTGAGTATGAGTATGAGTCTTAGCCCAATTAAACAATCCAGCAAAAACTACGTAAGTACTTAGGTACTAGCCGTGAGACTGGAATTGATCAACAAACTCTAAAAACAATAGTCAATTAGCCACGTTACTGAAGGTAGATAGGTACAATACTGCCGTCATAAGAAAGAAGGCCGTAACTACGTCAACGTTGATTCCGAGATAATTGACGTTTTATCTAAAATGATGGCCCAGGATTTACTGAATAGTTTTAGTTAGTGATTCTTGTTTTATAAAACGTCAAAAAATATAGGCTTTATTTTGAACCATAATTTATGAAAATTCATAAACGCGTATTGTTTTTATTTAACTTTTTCCCTTTTGTTTTAGCAGAAATATAATAATAAATTGTGAAATACTTATCTGAAAGGGCGTAATAGCGTAGAATGTAATTGCGGCTTTTCATAGAAGGAACTCGATCTTCCTAAAGCCGAAATCCTTGCATGTAAAGCCTTAAATGTGCAGTTGCGCCTTTTTTTGATAGTAAACTAAGTTACGAATCGTTTTCAAAGCAGGCATTGCAGCATAGGTATTTTGTCTAAAGGAAATAAAAGCCTTCGTCAGTCGATTGTAAACAAGACTTATTAAAATGAAACCAAAACTATTTACTAAAATACGTACTTTATTATTATGAGTCAGTCTCTTATGTTCTATTTTCAGTCAAACTTAAAATAATACTTAAGACACAAGTAGGTACATAACTAACACCAGTTACCTTATTACTATGAAGCCTTTTGAAGTAACCAATTCTTGCTAGTAATAATAAACAAATAATTTTTTGAGTTCGGAATAATAGAATCAGAATCACTGTCATTTTGACCAACTGAACTTAAATTGTGATTTTGTGTCGGTGATTTCGGAGGAACGGCAGGATGTGAATCTGGTATTATGTCTGAATCTGAATCATTGTCACTGTGTTCAACGGGATATGCGTTTGGGGGTAGGTATATATGTTTTATCTTGCACAGAATCATCTGAATCAAAGTACACGTCATCGCTTAAGCTGTTATATGGGTACGGATGTAAAACAGAACTTGTCGACGCTTGTTGCATTTGATGACCATCGTTGTTACCGTTGTTGGTTTTTAATAATTCTATCGTTGGAAAACCCCTCGCACTCTTCTTCATAGTCCTAAAAATAATAGATAATTAATTATTTGCATTTAAAATACTCCATCTTATCAATCTTCAAATAATCTTTAATCGATTTAATCAAAAACATGTATAACAGATAACACCGAGAATCAGACGAACGACACCTAGCTTTACACACTGTACATAACCAAGTCACACATAAACTCACTAACTCGTCCATGCAAAAGTCACACGAAACTGTTCACAAGCGCGTTGGAAGATATGTTTAAGACGCTGGACTGGAAAGGAAAGGGCATAAACATAAACGGCGACTACATCTCACACCTACGATTCGCAGATGACATAGTCTTAATGGCGGAGTCGCTAGAGGAGCTGAACCAGATGCTGGACGGCCTAGCTTCAGCTTCGCGACGTATCGGTCTTGGCATGAATTAGGATAAAACCAAAGTCATGATCAATGGCCACATTGATCCAATACCGGTCGTCGTACATGGCCACCTTCTCGAAATCGTTTCCGAATACACTTACCTCGGGCAGATTCTGCAGTTAGGTAAAAACGATTTCGAGAAGGAGGCCAATAGGAGGATCCAGCTGGGCTGGGCAGCGTTTGGGAAACTGCGCCGAATCTTCCCGTCATCCATACCGCAATGCTTAAAAACGAAAATTTTTAATCAGTGCGTCCTACCCGTGATGACCTACGGAGCCGAGACATGGACACTCACGGTAAGGTTGGTCCACCAATTCAAAGTCGATCAGCGAGCTATGGAGAGAGCTATGCTCGGAGTTTCTCTGAAGGATTCGAAACGAATATATCCGACAGAGAACCAAAGTCACCGACATAGCTCAAAGAATTAGCAAGTTGAAGTGGCAGTGGGCTGGCCATATCTCGCGAAGAACCGACAACCGCTGGGGTAAACGTGTTCTTGAGTGGAGACCGCGACTCGGCAAACGTAGTGTAGGACGCCCTCTGACCAGGTGGGATGACGATCTGCGAAAGACTGCAGGCAGATGCTGGATGCGGCAAGCTGAAGACAGGGCGCTATGGCGCTCATTAGGAGAGGGCTATGTCCAGCAGTGGACTAGTATAGCCTGATGATGAAATCGTCGTTCATCCGAACACTCAGTTTAAACATAATGCCACGTCAGACAACGAATTGAACAAAAAATGAGTTAATCAACGAATTTATCTACGTAATTTTATATTATTTCACAGTTAGTTACTATTCACGAATTATAAAGTAAAGTAAATAAACATTACTTACCAAGATATCAATATTATTTCAAAAGAAAAAACGGCTGCCGCGTCGTCCCGTCACCGCACACGTACACTGCACTTCGTAGCAACTGAGCGACGCGACGTATGGATTCAAAATACTCACCCTGCGCCCACTTCCGCACGCGTGTCCATTCAAAAAACTTATATGAAAAGCCCTTATTGCGAAGTTAGGGCTTTTTACCGTAGTAAAATGAGAGGTTTTGCTTATTTAAAAAGCCCTAATTGGTAATTGCGGCCTTCCAGACTAGCAATACGAAAATACTAACAAAAAAGGCCGTTATTGTGTAATTAAGGTTTTTCAGATTCAAAAAACAGAATTTATGTCGTAGTTAAGCCTAAAATCCTTATGATATCTCTAATCTCATACGAGTTAGAGCTTTGTGAGTAAGTCCATAAGATAGCATTTTCTTTGCTGATTCCGAATATGTTAATAACACATTTTTGACAAAATTGTCAGTTACGGCCTTTTTTCTTATGACAGAATAATTGTACTATGATTGCAATGTGATTGTGGATTGTTAAATTACTGCTTAAGATAACATAATGTACGTACCTTGTCTAGAAGACAATAGACCAAAATATTGTGGCATTTCGCGTCTATGAATGAACAAGGCATTACATTACAAACTTTACCCAAGAACTGCCTCGTTGGTCTATTGGTCCCAAGCGCGACTGCTGAGCGTGTTGTCCCGAGTCCGATTCCCAGGCCGGACAAAGTGCTATAGGGTTTTTCCAATAGGAATATTCTCATTAGCAGCCCGGAGTCTGGATTTGTGCCCGGTTAATGACAACAGGCCCCCAATTACATATTATGGGACTTAAACATAACTGGCAAAATGTGTCTCAACACCCACATTTCGCTAGTTATGTTATAGCAACCTATAGGCGCACCTCTGCCTAACCCCAGGAATCCAGGCGTGATGTTATGTTTTTACCTAAGAACTGCCATAACCGATCATGAATCTTGTAGAAAGTCAGGTTTATACATTCAACCTTCGGTTTGAATAAGTGACATATGTTTAATTATTTGCAACAGTTGGCATTGCAGCAATCTCACTTATAACCGCAAATTGCCGACAAGCCGTTAGCGGTTTTGGGTTTATTTCTGCTCCCGCGCAGTTCCTGTCTTTTAAATACCGTTATATTTTTGCTTGCGGTTTTGAATTGTACAATTAGTGAGCGCCAGACATTGCTACTTTGTATGCATGTAGATTTTGTATTTCGGAGTTTTTCGGAGCATATTTTTTTATTGTCGGGCAAAAATAAGCCACACCGCGGTAGCTACTAGTGCAAAAGATTCCCAGAATTGCTTGGAACGAATTATTTCAGTTAATACGAATAGCCATACGAATTGGTTACCGGTCCGGATTTCCGCTCGGCCAACCGTACACAAAGCAGCATATGGCGTATTGTGTGACCAATGGCTGTGAACGGAGTGGCCTGGACATCTCATGGTGCCACAATGGAGGTCAAAGTACATTCGGACACATGGATGTTAAGGTTTAATGAAGATTAAAATGATGTACAAACCTACCTCAGTACCTACATTTTAATTTGCATGTTCGACGGTTTCATTCAAGAGTGTGGCTCTATTCAATGCTTAATAAAACTTTGTTGACTCTCTTTATCGTGAATCACTTAGTATTGATCACTGGGTAACGTGAGATACTCTGTGTCATTTAAAGCATATAATTATATAACTTATTATGTTCCCACGGCCAGGACTGGGTGCCATGCAGTCCTCCCCTCGTCAAAACCATTACAAAACAGTCCCCTATAACGCCACCCCTTCACCACTCCCTAGTGTTCAAGCCGCAGCAAGAAGTGGCGCAACAAAGTCCCCAGTGAAACATCTGTCTGGTAATTTGAAATAACTGAAATCGGTTCATGCATTTAATTCTGTCTTTCTGCGTTTCTTTATATAAGATTTTGAATCTACGCACTGGAAAAACAGAAAAAAGGTTTAATAAAATAGGTGAGATGTCCTTTTAAAAGAGTGCTAGCTATTGCTAGATCTATTTATTACTTCTTGCCCCTCAAAAAAACAACACTAGAGTCTAAGATAGTTACTCTGCCTATCATAGGAAAAGGCATAAGTTAGGCGCTAGGTAGTGCTAGATCTATCTATCAGTTCTTGCTCCTCAAAATAAACAACACTAGAGTCTAAGATAGTTACTCATCATATCATAAGAAAAGGCTTGAGTTAGGCGCTAGGTATTGCTAGATCTATCTATCAGTTCTTGCTCCTCAAAATAAACAACACTAGAGTCTATGATAGCTACTCATCATATCATAAGAAAAGGCATGAGTTAGGTGCTAGGTATTTCTAGATCTATCTATCAGTTCTTGCTCCTCAAAATAAACAACACTAGAGTCTATGATAGCTACTCATCATATCATAAGAAAAGGCATAAGTTAGGCGCTAGGTATTGCTAGATCTATCTATCACTTCTTGCCCCTCAAAATGAACAACAGAGTCTGTCACACAAACGCCACTTTGACTCATAGTACAGACGCCAGCACATCAAGCTATCCCATACTGACAAATTTTACCAATTGTTTTTTTAACGTTCAAAAACGTGCTGCTTCTCAGCCTAATTTGATGAAATAAATTTTGATTTTGATTTTGAACATAAACCTAATTCGTTCGCTATAAAGTTGAAAAACTATCAAAGAAATTTGACAGATTGGAGCAGCTCGATGTGCAGCTGGCCTCTGTACCTACTTCTCACAACAAATTATTATGCATTGCAGATTCGTTCGCACATAATTCCTGATGTCTGCGTTGGCCCTTGGATCCCGTCTGTCAGTGGATAATAATACTTACTTCGTTATAGCGTGCAGGCCAGCCTGCGACCAAATACAAAGATAGTAGACAAATATACAAGACATGGGTCAAAGGTATTTATCTAATCAAGGGTTGATTAGATAAATACCCATTTGTGTTTTTCTGCAAATTATTATTTAAGTGGTTTCGTCGGATGTACTAATACTACCAATTGTATGCCCTGTGCAGTTGTATTTTTCATAATGGATTACTGATGACATTTTTTGATGACTTTCAATAATAAACTTTATCCTGAACGCCTTCATGACCAAATTAGCTTGCGCAAGCGCACTCAAGGACGCTTGTGTAACCGTTTCACGTCTGCATCGATATTTGTACAATTTTGTTCTCAATGTCATTACTAATATCCATAAGTTGTTTGCACAAAATCCTCAGCTCGGCGCTCCCCTTTAAGCTTTGCTTAGCAACAGACTGGTCTCACGCTCTCTTTATCTGTTTTCAATACAAGTTTTATTTTCAATCCCAAATCCTGTTTAAAACAAGAATGAACACAATCCCGTTTGGTCTGGCTCAATGCTTTTGTAACAGAAAACTGGAACAATTCTATTATCCCCATACTTGAATGACCGTTGGTCCATAGTCAACGGTCTGACCTGAGGCTGGTACCTACTACCTACGACCCTGGCAAAATATCACCTATAGCGAAACGAATAAGGTCCAGTTTCCGTTAGGTCAATTATAAAAAACAAGCCAATTGTAGCGAAAACACGCGATTATTACCCTTTGAATCAAATGTCGCGGCAGATGGACGACGCATTATAAGGGTGCCATTTGTTCAATATTTTAAAATACTAGTATTACCAGTCCGCGTAGGGTGTTTCAAGGTTCTTTTTACAATTTTCGCCACGTTTTGATGATAATGATCCGACGTATTCAAAGGATCCTTTCATGTATTTTTTGTGGGGCTATCGAGATAATGAAGTCTTTTTAATATACCTACATACTATTGTGCTAAATCCCTACTTTGTTGCATCTGGCCGTCTGGCGGCTGCGCGGTCCATTATGAAAGCTGGCCCCTGATATTTGGAGTGAAATGCAAAACTGATTGAAATATTCAAAAGATTTATTTTTATTAGCTGCGTCCACCCTATGGTTACTGCAGTGATCAATCTTATTTTTCCCATGTTGGAACAGGGCGCATTACAGTGGCTGTCATATTATTTACATTACTTCTTATAGGCACTTATGGACTAGGTAGGTCTATCATGAAGGTTCTAAGTAAACCTAACATGAATTCGAATACAATACTCGTCAGTTTCTAATACAATATTTAATTACTTTGAAGACTATTCTATTCTAATGTGCTATTTTATTATTACTGGCCTGTAACATGTATTTTTAAGTGTCAAATATATTTTTTTTTTTTTTTATATTCATCTTCATCATCCTGCCCTCATCTTAATTTATTTGGAGTCGGCGCAGCATGTCTTCTTCTTCCGCACATCTCAGAAGTCACCTCCTTCCTATACCTGTCATCTTTCACATAATCTATCCATCGTTTCTTTGGTCTTCCAGTACTTTTGTAACGTTCCACATTCATACTCAAAACTTTCCTCATAACTGATCCTGGTGCCTTCGCATCACATGCCTATACCATGACTACCGATTTCCACATTCTTAACTTAACTTAGTCAGAAAATCGCATTTCCTTTACGATTACTTCGTGCGTTCATGCTAGGCTAATAGTATCTCGTCATGTGTCGATATGCAGGAACTATGTGTGGATTAATGAATGTAGTAAAATACAATTTAGTTTTAGGCATACAGAGCCACTTATCGACGACGAACTAACAACACCTCTTAACTAGCTTTTTCGATTTCTAATTTTTTATACCTCTCTCTAACACATGAACTCTCGGTTTTTTCCCATGGGGGTAGGCAGAAACTACAGAACGCTATCTGCTACGATCCTTTCATACTCCTCTCGCTACGTCTACGTTCATACATCTGGACATACACGCAAGCCTTTCTGAATAACATCACCAATACGGTCAGTGTATGTCCTTCTAGGGCGCCCCATCCAGAGTTTCCGCTTACATCTTGCCTTATAAATACTTTTGTTAATGCCAATCTACGTAAAATACTATTTCGCGTGTACAAGCAAAGCAAATTATATCTCTTCATTGCATTCATGTGTATATTTAGGTGTTAAAAGTAGGAAAGTTCCAACATGAAACACGGTTAGGGCACAGGAATGTAATAATAAATAAATAAATAATAAATAATGCTGGACAATCCACACAGCATCATCTAGCCCCAAGCTAAGCAGAGCTTGTGCTATGGTTACTAGATGACTGATATACTTAATACATAGTAAATACCCAGAACAACCGAAACAAATATTTGTAGATCGTACAAACATTTGTTCCAGGGCAGGAATCGAACCCGCAACCTCCTGCGTCGCAGGCGGACCTTCGCCCATCGCGCCACATCGGTCGTCCTCGTAATAATTTTAACATAATAGTTTTAACATAGTAATTTAAGCCTCCTCACACGATATTTCCCCCATCCCATTGAATACTAGTACAGTACGGTATACTTCCAACCGCCAAATACAAAAAATTAAACACACACACACACACATATGGGACAGAGAACGTGTTAGTTCTCTGTCCAATGACTCTAAAGGAGTCACATTTGTACCAAACTCATATGTCCATGACTCTAATTATTGGAGTCATAATCCAAGAGTAAATTTGATGTTCTCTATTTGTCTGGACGTATGAATAAGAAGAAAAAGATTTTCATGGACGTATGGTTACATAACAAGGCTACTGAAAAATTAAAAGAGCCGCCGTAAAATGTTGTCAAGTTAGAGCGAGATTGTAGGTGGACGTACGAATACATTTTATAACATTGTACTGGGATACACGTTCCCGTGTTAAACATAACTCGCCAAATGTGTGTGTTACTCTTTGTGTTATTCTTTGAATTTATTGTACAAATCGTAATTAATTATTTAAATCTAAATTATTTTGACATTTACCTAACAAGCTATCTTGACTTTTGTTCCTTTAGTAATGAAATAATACAATCATTTATGTAGTAAATTTGCAGTTTAGTACGATAAAGCTCTCTTTTGCATGTAATAATTGTAATGATTTCTTTTTGTGTGCCTATAATAGGCTGATCATAGCGCAAATTAACCTTAAACATGTCCAACCACTATACCTATGTATCACAAATAAAATGTTTCTATTTCTACTATAAGTGCGCCTCTATCTAACCCTTCAGAGAATACAGGCGTGATGTTATGTAAAGTAAAAATAAGACGATTTCGTCTCCAGCAATTTTATAGATAGAAGATATTGATCTTCGTTGTTATGAGACATCTACAATTGAAACAACAATGTTTGTATAATTCAAATATTTAATGTTATACAATTTGCAGCTTATACACATAGAGAATGTACACATGTATTAATATAGTTAACATTATTACAAGTAGGTGCAATCACGAGTTAATGAGGTACAAGAGATACGATTGATAGAAGTGACGCAAAACAAATATTTAGATGTTTATGTGACAGCAAAATAGCTTAAATTCCATCTATGTTGATCAACTAGCTGCGTTCCTCGGTTTCACCCGCTACTGAGGGTCGTAGCGTAATTTTAAATACATTTTTTTTTAATCCGACTGGTTTTCCAGGAATTATTAGCGTGTTCAACAACATACAAACTCTTTTTATATTTGTTTGTATTTATGTTAGTTTAGATGTACTTTAAAATAATGGTGATATTATGATAATATATGAGAATCGTATGAGATCCTTTAGTCATTTAAAATATTACCTTCATAGTATTTAAGCCATTTTGCATTCAAACGACAATAATATTTTTATTAATCATACACATTTTTGGATGGATTATGTTTTTCATTTTAAACTAAAATAATAACTATTAAAGCTAACCATTAAAACGTACTAAAATATAAATTAAAAACTATTTACAAAATATTACAAAAGTTTTTTTTATTTTCATTACACAAAACATTATTCGTTTATTAGTATACAAATATTAATTCAATGGTATCCTTAACCTTTTGACCGCCAGAGGATAAACGCACGCGCGTGCCCTCCACGCCAAGCCTTTTTAATAAAAACGTTAAATCTCTTCTTTGTCATCATGAATGTATCAATATCCGTGTTTTATTTTAATTTTTTTCATGCAATTAAATACGCACGGGCACTTTAACTTTTAAGATATATAAATTAACTCACACAAAAGTAATGATTTAATTGTTTATTTCGTGTTATAGTACTTAAGACTGTACGGCGTTTGTCACGTATTTGTGACGTTGGCGTACAGGGCATGCGTTCGCTTGTCACGTATTTGTGACGATGGCGGTCAAAAGGTTAAATATGTATTGTTTCTGTTACTGTACTTGTTGTGAACACAAGACAAATATGGCATGGCACTAAATAGTCCGAAATTATGTGATATACGTTTAATACTGTGACACTGTCAAAAATGATCAAAACATGTGCTTCTGCTGACCCCCCGAGAGCCGGGACGTCGGCGTGAGGATATCAAAAGCGTGCAGTAGCCGACTCAGAACTGTGCTGAGTCGCTTAGCCGTTTTCGAGATGGCGTATACACATACTGACAGACAGTGTGGTAGGTGACTATCGCGCTTATGCCAATAGGAGCCCGCACTTATGTAGGTATGTCAATTTCATTTTATTCTCTTCCGAGCCTTGTGAGACTGTCTAGTTGTTCATTTCACCTTATATTAAAGAATTATTTGGCCATTTTTATTCTTATGTTATGTTAAAAAGAATCACTCAGGCACACACAAAACTAATATTATTCCCATGAAGCTCCCCGTAGAAATGAACCCACCATAGTTAAGTATGAGATAATCTATTAAAATGAGGGTTTTAACGATAGTTGTACACTACATTATATGGAACAAACAAATACATTTTGATAACAGTTTAAAATAACTTCAGGTTTTTAACAAATATTTAGAATAACTAGTTGATTCACACTTCTTTTTGTAATGTCTTTGGACCAGCCCGAGTCATGTACTTTTGGTATTCCTTCAATGTAGTCTGTGGAATTCAAAATTTCTTACACTATTTTACATTATATGTTGAAAAAATTACAATTTGCGGCAAGTATGATAAACTATCAAACAATTAGAATCATGTAAATAGCTTTTGAATATAATTTGAAGCCATATTGATGTTGAAATGATCGTAATTCAGTTAATGTTATAATTATCTCCACGTTTTTAATAATGAAAAAAAAAACTTGGAAATTGGCAATACATAAGTAAACGTAAGCAATTTTGAATTTCGCATGGCTACATTGCTGGAAACACCAAAAATAGAACGATTTTGCAAATTCCGCAGTTTCAGTCAGTTCTTATATTCACTTTTTATAACACAGTTAAGAGATTACATTTTAGATTCAACAGTAATCACTTGAACGACTAGACTCGGAAAATGAAAACTTTAACAGTACTCGAGTGTAAATACGGCACATAGAGCTTCAGAAAGGGACTGCCACACAAGTATGAGTGACAGAGACAACGCTCTACAAAACCGAACTATTTTTCTAAACCGCAATGTGTCATATTTATGGCAAAGCTGTAATCAAGAGCCTCCTAGTTTTCTTAAGAATACAGCTGTCACAATATGCGTGCCACTTCACTTAATCTTCAATAAGAGCATTAACGCAGGTACATTTCCTACAATCTGGAAGACAGCTAACTTAATACCAGTTTATAAATAAATAAATAAATAAATAAATAATGCTGGACAATCCACACAGCATCATCTAGCCCCAAGCTAAGCAGAGCTTGTGTTATGGGTACTAGATGACTGATATACTTAATACAATACATTACATAGATAGATATTTTTATTATACATAGGAAATACCCAGAACACCCGGAACAAATATTTGTAGATCGTACAAACATTTGTCCCAAGGCGGGAATCGAACCCGCAACCTCTTGCGTCGCAGGCGGACCTTCGCCCACCGCGCCACATCGGTCGTCGTTTATAAGAACGGCTCTAGGCAGAAAGTTGAGAATTATCGGCCGATTTCAATATTATGTGCAATTGCTAAACTGTTTGAAAAACTTATTCACCTCAAGCTTTATCCTTTCACTCAACAAAATTTAATATCAGAACAACATGGTTTTGTTAAACGAAAATCAACTATTACGAATTTAATGATTTTTACTAACTTTTTATTTAATCATATGGACAAACAGACACAAACGGATGCTATTTACACGGACTTTAAAAAGGCATTTGATAGGGTGGACCATGAAATATTATTAAATAAAATAGCCTTCAATGGGATTAGAGGTAATTTATTGCGCTGGTTCCATTCTTATATAAGTAATCGTATTCAAACAGTAGTAACCCATGGATATCACTCCGACACATTTATCGCCTCCTCTGGGGTACCACAGGGATCAATCCTTGGGCCTTTGTTATTTATCATCTATATTAACGATATTGGTCACTGTTTCCATAATAGCAATTTCTTATTGTATGCTGACGACCTGAAAATATTTAAATCAATTAAGACTTTTAACGATTGTGCCTTACTCCAGGAAGACTTAAACAGATTGACTGTATATTGTGATAGTAATAAACTTGCATTGAATATATCTAAATGTAAATTTTTAAACTTTACGAAAAATAAAAAAGTAATTCGATTTTGTTATAGTCTCTGTACAGAATGCCTTGCAAACGAAACTCAAATATGTGACCTGGGAATACTTTTGGATTGTAAATTACATTTAAACCTACACATAGATAAGATTATTTCAAAGGCATACCAAATGTACAGTCTTGTTATGAGATCTTCTACCGATTTCAAACGTCCAACCACATACTTGCAACTGTTAAAGTCTTTGGTGCGCCCGCAGCTTGAATACGGTTGCATAATTTGGGACCCCTACTATGACAAATATGTTAAAGCAATTTTTTTTTTTTTTTTTTTTTTTTTTTTTTAAAAAACGTTGCCCCACACTAGGAATTTCTCCTGTATCGTGGGTGCGTTTACAAACATTTAAACTCACATACACAAACAGCCAGACCCGGAACAACTACCTGTAGGTCATACAAATATTTGTTCCGTGCGGGGATCGAACCCACAACACGCGGCGCAGCAGCCGATGGCTCAACCACTGCGCCAATCGTGTCGTCAATTGAAAGCGTTCAACGAAAATATATACGAGCTATGCAGCATAAATGTCATCTCTTATGCCTGTCTTACCTGGAGTCACTTACGAAGTTTGAATTGCTCACTTTACAATCCAGACGCCTACTGCTTCAAACCATGATGCTTCACGGATTGGTTCATAACAAGTTTAATTGTATCGAACTTATGAATAATATCTCTTATGTTGTGCCTAGAACTGTAATAAGACAAGAGGTGCGCGCTTACCCGCTTTTTGCAACGACTGCTAGCCGAACAAATGCTGGCGAGCGAGCTCCACTCTGTCGATTAGTAAAAACCTACAATAACCATTTTCATAATTTGGATATCTTCTTTCTGTCTCAAAGTAGTTTTAAGAAAAAAATTGTTGATAGTTTGTGCGATGAACAAAAAAATAAAAAAATGATTAACACTTAAGCTAAATGTCTAAGATAATATTTAAGTAGAATTTGTACTAACCTACCTAATTAATATTGTACACAAGTAATCTGTGGAAACGTTGTGGATTGTACATTTAAGCATTTGTATAACTATGTTTTATTGGATCACACATTGTACAATTGTTTGTTTTTCCCAAATAAAATAAAATAAAATAAAAACATAGAGTTCAGGGTTTAATTGATTTAAACCATTTTAGTCTCTGGATTACAATTTTTCATATCAAGCCTAGTCTGTTCATCAAATTCTTTCACACACATCACTAGACGGCGGAATACACAGGGCGGAATACACAGGGCGGAATACACAGGGCCGAATACATAGGGCGTACACAGCAGCTCCTCCTTCCTGCGCAGGAGTGGCAATGCTGGCAGTGCTGGCGAGGCCAGCAGCTCACACCGCGGAGTACTTCCTGCCGTCGTCGCTGGAGTAGCAGTGATGGCAGTGCTGGCGACGCCAGCAGCTCACACCGCGGAGTACTTCCTGCCGTCGTCGCTGGAGTAGCAGTGCTGGCAGTGCTGGCGAGGGCAGCCGCTCACACTGCGGAGTACTTCCTGCCGTCGTCGCTGGAGTAGCAGTGCTGGCAGTGCTGGCGAGGGCAGCCGCTCACACTGCGGAGTACTTCCTGCCGTCGTCGCTGGAGTAGCAGTGCTGGCAGTGCTGGCGAGGGCAGCCGCTCACACTGCGGAGTACTTCCTGCCGTCGTCGCTGGAGTAGCAGTGCTGGCAGTGCTGGCGAGGGCAGCCGCTCACACTGCGGAGTACTTCCTGCCGTCGTCGCTGGAGTAGCAGTGCTGGCAGTGCTGGCGAGGGCAGCCGCTCACACTGCGGAGTACTTCCTGCCGTCGTCGCTGGAGTAGCAGTGCTGGCAGTGCTGGCGAGGGCAGCCGCTCACACTGCGGAGTACTTCCTGCCGTCGTCGCTGGAGTAGCAGTGCTGGCAGTGCTGGCGAGGGCAGCCGCTCACACTGCGGAGTACTTCCTGCCGTCGTCGCTGGAGTAGCAGTGCTGGCAGTGCTGGCGAGGGCAGCCGCTCACACTGCGGAGTACTTCCTGCCGTCGTCGCTGGAGTAGCAGTGCTGGCAGTGCTGGCGAGGGCAGCCACTCACACTGCGGAGTACTTCCTGCCGTCGTCGCTGGAGTAGCAGTGCTGGCAGTGCTGGCAGTGCTGGCGAGGGCAGCCGCTCACACTGCGGAGTACTTCCTGCCGTCGTCGCTGGAGTAGCAGTGCTGGCAGTGCTGGCGAGGGCAGCCGCTCACACTGCGGAGTACTTCCTGCCGTCGTCGCTGGAGTAGCAGTGCTGGCAGTGCAGCTTGTGCATTTTTTACCAATTGCTTAAAAAACAAAACATTCACTAAATTAATTTAATTACATGTGGAGTTATTGAATAAAAGGGTTCTGTGAAAAATAAATGTAAAGCGCAGTTATTTCGTTTTCATAAGAGTACTTCTTACTTACAATGTATGCACGTCCTCTGTGGCTAATAAAGTTCTCTTTATTATTTCTTTCTTTTTACATTTTGCCAGTTATTTTTAAGACCCATGTAATGAGAGAACCCATTGCCATCAACCGGGCCCATATCCAGTTCCTAAACGGCTTCTAAAATCGTAATTATAGATACTTTGACCGATCCAGGAATCGAACCCAGGACCCCATGCTCATTCGTCATGCTGATCCACTTTACTAGACCAACGAGGCAGTCAAATATATTTCAATGTTCTGAAAAAAAATTAATGAAACTATAATAAAAAATATCCATCTATGTAATGTATTGTATTAAGTATATCAATCATCTAGTACTCATAACACAAGCTCTGCTTAGCTTGGGGCTAGATGCTGCTGTGTGGATTGTCCAGCATTATTTATTTATTTATTAGTTTTGAGAATAAAATATAGCAAATGTAGTCGCTATAATGTAGCTTTAATAGTAGATGTGACAGTGGCATAAAAATAATCAAATCTTTACTATTTATAAAATTAATTCAGATATATAACTCTGATATCGCCAACCCGCATTGAGGAAACATGGTGATTATTGCTCGTTCTCTCTATGAGAAGAGGCCTTTGCCCTGCAGTGGGACAGTAACAGACTGGTATAAACCATCATCATGCAAGTTCTGTGTACTTAAAAAAACCGGAGGAAGAAGCTAAAAAGAAATGAGTGATGTACCTGTATGAGCCAGTGTTGGTTGTGGTTATAGTTGGCAGGTTTCCTGTTCCGTGCCTGCAGCCAGTCTGTGCTGGAGATCAGCTTCGGTGTGGGAGCAGCACTAAGAGCCTGGAAATTATATATTATTATGAAAATTAGATGACTATGTTTTGTTTTTTAAACGTTGCCCCACACTAGGAGGTGCGTTTACTAACATTCATACTCACATACATAAATATCCAGACCCGGGACAACTACTTTAGGCCATACAAATATTTGTTCCTTGCGGGAATCGAACCCACAACACGCGGTGCAGCAGTCAATCGCTAGGCCACTGCGCCAACCGTGCCGTCAAATGTTGGGTGTTTTATATTTTTAAAGTAGTATTATAGTCAAAATAATTTATTCCAATGAGAACATTACGAAAGGCACTTTTTAACGTCAAATTAACAAGTAAAATCAAATACAAAAATGATTCTGTTTGTCCCTTTCAAGAGTTATTTTCGTATGGAGAAGAATAGGGAAAAACTCTACACTAACTGATTTAATTGTTTTTTAGAATATTTTGTTTACGTTAGTGAGATAATTATACGTGAAGACGACGTACGTAAAATAATGCTTTAATAAGTTCAAAGTATTTCCACATTTCGCCAGTTATGTTAAAATCCCATGTGACAGGGCACAGACTCCGAATTGCTGCTGAAACCAAATTCAGGATAGGAAATCTTACTAGCACTTTTCGCGACCTGGGAATCGAATCCTTGACCCCATGCTCAGCAGTAGCCTTGTAGACGATATTTAGTCACAAAAATGTTGTTTTTTTTTTACATGTCTATAGTTGATTTTAATGCAGCTACTGTTTCGTCACTTTATCAAAAACCTTCACAATTTTGATAACATTGCATTATGCCTATATCCCCAAAGGGTTAGGCAGAAGTGTACTTATAGTATACACATTTTGCCAGTTACAATTAAGTTTTGTATAATAAGGCGCGAGCCTATTGGCATCAACCAGGCATAAATGCAGACTCCGGGCTGCCACTGAACAATTCCAAATAGAAAAGCCCAACAACAACTTGCCCAACCCAGGAATCGAACCCAGAACCACATTCTCAGCAGTACCGCTTGCGACCACCAGACGAACGAGGCATTTCTATTTTGATATTCAACTTTATTTTTGGTACAATCAGCACCAAAAGTTACAAGCCTTTTTAGTGATATACTATTTACACATACATACATAAACTAACGCTTTTTTTTAGGCAGAAACTACAGAATGCCTAATGCTCTTAAAATACTAATTTTGCTTGGTTTACGATCTTACACCTGAGTACAAAAAAATCCTGACTACCCCAATCAGGATATTTTTGTATTCTAATCTCAAGTCTCAGTCTGTCAAAAATACGTCTAATTTACACCAGTCGTCTATTTTTTAGTTTTTGATATTATTGTAGCTGATATGAGATTGCGACTACATTTTTAATGTTTTATGATGACTTTTGAGATGGCGGCAAATAGAGATGTATGGAAGAAGAAGATATACTGCGCCGACCCCAAATAAATTGGGATAAGGGCAGGAGGATGGAATTGGCACTCTGGGTCATACACGCACGCCAGTTGAGAGTACTACGCTCCTGAATTTGTTGAAAAACTAATTAAATTAACTATACATCTGGATTCTGGACCCTCCGGCTTGAAATTTTTTGTCGGATTTAAAAAAAAAATCAAATGTGTTTTTATTTACTATAAACTGTATAAATCATATTTTTTATCTCTGATTGACTTGTTTAGTTAAAGCTATCATTGGGTTAGATAGATGTCATGATTTATTTCAGTTTAAAGTAAAAAAAAAAACATGAGAAAAAAAACTTAGAAGTGCAGAATCATATACTAAACTCATGGTACCAGTTTGTACGTCGCTGCGTTCCATTCTGTGCATGTACGTCACTACAAAACAAGGGTTCCATCTTTCCCTTTCATCTCGCAACCCTCAAAATAATAATAATAATATTGCTGGGCAATCCACACAGTATCATCTAGCCCCAAGCTAATTCTGATTAGCTTGCTTGTGTTATGTATGGGTACTAGAAGACTGATATACATTACATACATAGATATTTTTTTATCAGACATGGCAAATACCCAGAACACCTGGAACAAATCTTTGTAGATCGTACAAACATTTGTCCCAAGGCGGGAATCGAACCCGCAACCTCCTGCGTCGCAAGCGGACCTTTGCCCGCCGCGCCACATAGGTCGTCCCATAAAAGAATGTAAGAAATAAGTGTACCTGCAACGTATGCCTGGTCATAGATGGTAGTTGGCGTTGCCGTTGGTGGCCGGCTTCTGCCGCAGCTGGACATTCGCGTACTCCACGGCTGAAGGCACGCGACTGCTTCTGGAAACATGTGGGAGATGGGATTAGTACAATATGAATTGATTATGATTATTATGATGATATTTATTTATTATGATTGATTGATGGGATTAGTTTTTTTATTGCTCTCTAAATGAATTCACGAGGATTACTTTATATACCATCTGTTATAAGTTTTAACTTAGGATAAATATATTGTGTAGATATAGGTTAGGATAGCTACGCTATCGCATTAGGTGAATAACCTGTAATGATAGCTGTAAGTGTGAGATAAATACTAATACTAATATTCGACGACACGGTTGGCGCAGTGGTTGAGCCATCGGCTGCTGCGCCGCGTGTTGTGGGTTCGATCCCCGCACGGAACAAATATTTGTATGACCTACAGGTAGTTGTTCCGGGTCTGGCTGTTTGTGTGTGTTAGTTTCAAAAAGGCACCCACCACACATCACAGACTTCTGGATGATCCTGGTCTGGTCTCGAAGCAGATTTTCTCTTTGCCGATGTAATTCCTCTTGTTCTAATTGGAGCAGTTCTCGTTCGAAGCGAAGGACTTCCTATTATGAAGTTAGATAATGTTTAAGGTATTGTTTTGATGTTTATAAAAGTTAGGGCGAGATTAATAAATGCAACTTAGCATGTACTTTGGCTTAAAAGTGTTCCTGTCTCTGTCTTGCATTTGTAATTGGACAGTGACAGAAGTTAAGCTTAGCCAAGGCACATGCTAAGTAATTTCTATTAATTTCGGCTTTAGTATAAGGTCCAGTAATAAAGGTATGCTTATTAAATGTACAAGTTTTAGTGCTTATTCATTTAGGTTTGTTAAGTTATTGTTAACTTATGTACAACTTAAACTGTTTATTTTTAGTTTTTTTTGTCCTATGGCTTATATTTTACAAATAATGGAATTGTTAGTATGATTTAACTTAGGACCTTACAGAATAAGTTTTAATGTAATTATTTGATTGTTTTGATTAGTAAAACATGTAACTTTAGTGATTTTAACATGAAGTGCAAGGCTTACAGCTGGCGTGTATTAATCATATCGATTACACATAATATGGGGCAATGGACTTTGAAAGAAAATAGAGGAAAATTCGGTAAAAAAATGGTGTTTCCATATTGTTTCCGTAGTGTTATTCGAATAGTGGCCTATTATAGTTTAACCATCGCTATACTGTAATCAATCAATTAATCAGTCTTTATTTGTGTACAGGTATACATAATAGATCTTAAGTGTAATGTACTACTCGTATAGTTATGTTAATTTAAAAGTAAATTTAGTTTATTTATAACCAATAAAAAAGCTGTACAAATGCGGATTTATTGCCTGAGACATTTTATACCAGTCTGCCTTAGGGTGATGCAGAGACAGAACATGGTAGGTGTAAAATGCAAAAAAAAAAACTTTTTTTGTTATGAATATCTGCAATCAGTCGCCAGACTATGATGACATGAGTTGAACGATAGGTTATTGAACAGCAGGCCAGTGCCTCCCTGTCTAATCAGAAAACTTGGTTTCCTTTAAGTATCTTAACTGCATTGACAGTATCAAGTAATCAAGAAGCAAGTTCTTTGGAGTGATAGAATGGTACGGTAAGAAATAACTTTCTTTTCTTTAGGAAAAAGAAATAACTTTCTTTTCACAGGACGCTTTAAAACAGGATTTTTTATTGCCACTACGCATAATACTCGTGTAAACAAAATCAATATTTAGATTTTCAATGAGTTTTATTTGAAAAGGACCGAAGTTTCCCCTCATAATGTATGTAAGTGTAAAATGTCATTCACCTTTGTGTTCGCATCGTCATACGCCCCATCGGGCCAGTCCTCGTTAGTCGTCGCCTGAATCGAGTCGTCGTGCTGGTAGGAGTGGCGCTGTGCGGCGAGCAGCTTGCCGCGCTGCTCCGAGATGCGGCGCGCCTCCGCTTCCTGGAATCACGACATGACAGAACGATCTAATCAATTTTTTATTTTGGAATGTAAAGCGTAACTAAGTCTGATCTAATGACGATACATCACGCCTGTGTTCCATAGAGGTGTACCTATAGTACATCCACAGTTAATTTTACCTTTTTTAAGTTTGTTTTATGTTCTTACTTACAATGTATGCACGTCCTCTGTGGCTAATAAAGTTCTCTTTATTATTTCTTTCTTTTTACATTTTGCCAGTTATTTTTAAGACCCATGTAATGAGAGAACCCATTGCCATCAACCGGGCCCATATCCAGTTCCTAAACGGCTTCTAAAATCGTAATTATAGATACTTTGACCGATCCAGGAATCGAACCCAGGACCCCATGCTCATTCGTCATGCTGATCCACTTTACTAGACCAACGAGGCAGTCAAATATATTTCAATGTTCTGAAAAAAAATTAATGAAACTATAATAAAAAATATCCATCTATGTAATGTATTGTATTAAGTATATCAATCATCTAGTACTCATAACACAAGCTCTGCTTAGCTTGGGGCTAGATGCTGCTGTGTGGATTGTCCAGCATTATTTATTTATTTATTAGTTTTGAGAATAAAATATAGCAAATGTAGTCGCTATAATGTAGCTTTAATAGTAGATGTGACAGTGGCATAAAAATAATCAAATCTTTACTATTTATAAAATTAATTCAGATATATAACTCTGATATCGCCAACCCGCATTGAGGAAACATGGTGATTATTGCTCGTTCTCTCTATGAGAAGAGGCCTTTGCCCTGCAGTGGGACAGTAACAGACTGGTATAAACCATCATCATGCAAGTTCTATGTACTTAAAAAAACCGGAGGAAGAAGCTAAAAAGAAATGAGTGATGTACCTGTATGAGCCAGTGTTGGTTGTGGTTATAGTTGGCAGGTTTCCTGTTCCGTGCCTGCAGCCAGTCTGTGCTGGAGATCAGCTTCGGTGTGGGAGCAGCACTAAGAGCCTGGAAATTATATATTATTATGAAAATTAGATGACTATGTTTTGTTTTTTAAACGTTGCCCCACACTAGGAGGTGCGTTTACTAACATTCATACTCACATACATAAATATCCAGACCCGGGACAACTACTTTAGGCCATACAAATATTTGTTCCTTGCGGGAATCGAACCCACAACACGCGGTGCAGCAGTCAATCGCTAGGCCACTGCGCCAACCGTGCCGTCAAATGTTGGGTGTTTTATATTTTTAAAGTAGTATTATAGTCAAAATAATTTATTCCAATGAGAACATTACGAAAGGCACTTTTTAACGTCAAATTAACAAGTAAAATCAAATACAAAAATGATTCTGTTTGTCCCTTTCAAGAGTTATTTTCGTATGGAGAAGAATAGGGAAAAACTCTACACTAACTGATTTAATTGTTTTTTAGAATATTTTGTTTACGTTAGTGAGATAATTATACGTGAAGACGACGTACGTAAAATAATGCTTTAATAAGTTCAAAGTATTTCCACATTTCGCCAGTTATGTTAAAATCCCATGTGAAAGGGCACAGACTCCGAATTGCTGCTGAAACCAAATTCAGGATAGGAAATCTTACTAGCACTTTTCGCGACCTGGGAATCGAATCCTTGACCCCATGCTCAGCAGTAGCCTTGTAGACGATATTTAGTCACAAAAATGTTGTTTTTTTTTTACATGTCTATAGTTGATTTTAATGCAGCTACTGTTTCGTCACTTTATCAAAAACCTTCACAATTTTGATAACATTGCATTATGCCTATATCCCCAAAGGGTTAGGCAGAAGTGTACTTATAGTATACACATTTTGCCAGTTACAATTAAGTTTTGTATAATAAGGCGCGAGCCTATTGGCATCAACCAGGCATAAATGCAGACTCCGGGCTGCCACTGAACAATTCCAAATAGAAAAGCCCAACAACAACTTGCCCAACCCAGAAATCGAACCCAGAACCACATTCTCAGCAGTACCGCTTGCGACCACCAGACGAACGAGGCATTTCTATTTTGATATTCAACTTTATTTTTGGTACAATCAGCACCAAAAGTTACAAGCCTTTTTAGTGATATACTATTTACACATACATACATAAACTAACGCTTTTTTTTAGGCAGAAACTACAGAATGCCTAATGCTCTTAAAATACTAATTTTGCTTGGTTTACGATCTTACACCTGAGTACAAAAAAATCCTGACTACCCCAATCAGGATATTTTTGTATTCTAATCTCAAGTCTCAGTCTGTCAAAAATACGTCTAATTTACACCAGTCGTCTATTTTTTAGTTTTTGATATTATTGTAGCTGATATGAGATTGCGACTACATTTTTAATGTTTTATGATGACTTTTGAGATGGCGGCAAATAGAGATGTATGGAAGAAGAAGATATACTGCGCCGACCCCAAATAAATTGGGATAAGGGCAGGAGGATGGAATTGGCACTCTGGGTCATACACGCACGCCAGTTGAGAGTACTACGCTCCTGAATTTGTTGAAAAACTAATTAAATTAACTATACATCTGGATTCTGGACCCTCCGGCTTGAAATTTTTTGTCGGATTTTAAAAAAAAATCAAATGTGTTTTTTTTTACTATAAACTGTATAAATCATATTTTTTATCTCTGATTGACTTGTTTAGTTAAAGCTATCATTGGGTTAGATAGATGTCATGATTTATTTCAGTTTAAAGTAAAAAAAAAAACATGAGAAAAAAAACTTAGAAGTGCAGAATCATATACTAAACTCATGGTACCAGTTTGTGCGTCGCTGCGTTCCATTCTGTGCATGTACGTCACTACAAAACAAGGGTTCCATCTTTCCCTTTCATCTCGCAACCCTCAAAATAATAATAATAATATTGCTGGGCAATCCACACAGTATCATCTAGCCCCAAGCTAATTCTGATTAGCTTGCTTGTGTTATGTATGGGTACTAGAAGACTGATATACATTACATACATAGATATTTTTTTATCAGACATGGCAAATACCCAGAACACCTGGAACAAATCTTTGTAGATCGTACAAACATTTGTCCCAAGGCGGGAATCGAACCCGCAACCTCCTGCGTCGCAAGCGGACCTTTGCCCGCCGCGCCACATAGGTCGTCCCATAAAAGAATGTAAGAAATAAGTGTACCTGCAACGTATGCCTGGTCATAGATGGTAGTTGGCGTTGCCGTTGGTGGCCGGCTTCTGCCGCAGCTGGACATTCGCGTACTCCACGGCTGAAGGCACGCGACTGCTTCTGGAAACATGTGGGAGATGGGATTAGTACAATATGAATTGATTATGATTATTATGATGATATTTATTTATTATGATTGATTGATGGGATTAGTTTTTTTATTGCTCTCTAAATGAATTCACGAGGATTACTTTATATACCATCTGTTATAAGTTTTAACTTAGGATAAATATATTGTGTAGATATAGGTTAGGATAGCTACGCTATCGCATTAGGTGAATAACCTGTAATGATAGCTGTAAGTGTGAGATAAATACTAATACTAATATTCGACGACACGGTTGGCGCAGTGGTTGAGCCATCGGCTGCTGCGCCGCGTGTTGTGGGTTCGATCCCCGCACGGAACAAATATTTGTATGACCTACAGGTAGTTGTTCCGGGTCTGGCTGTTTGTGTGTGTTAGTTTCAAAAAGGCACCCACCACACATCACAGACTTCTGGATGATCCTGGTCTGGTCTCGAAGCAGATTTTCTCTTTGCCGATGTAATTCCTCTTGTTCTAATTGGAGCAGTTCTCGTTCGAAGCGAAGGACTTCCTATTATGAAGTTAGATAATGTTTAAGGTATTGTTTTGATGTTTATAAAAGTTAGGGCGAGATTAATAAATGCAACTTAGCATGTACTTTGGCTTAAAAGTGTTCCTGTCTCTGTCTTGCATTTGTAATTGGACAGTGACAGAAGTTAAGCTTAGCCAAGGCACATGCTAAGTAATTTCTATTAATTTCGGCTTTAGTATAAGGTCCAGTAATAAAGGTATGCTTATTAAATGTACAAGTTTTAGTGCTTATTCATTTAGGTTTGTTAAGTTATTGTTAACTTATGTACAACTTAAACTGTTTATTTTTAGTTTTTTTTGTCCTATGGCTTATATTTTACAAATAATGGAATTGTTAGTATGATTTAACTTAGGACCTTACAGAATAAGTTTTAATGTAATTATTTGATTGTTTTGATTAGTAAAACATGTAACTTTAGTGATTTTAACATGAAGTGCAAGGCTTACAGCTGGCGTGTATTAATCATATCGATTACACATAATATGGGGCAATGGACTTTGAAAGAAAATAGAGGAAAATTCGGTAAAAAAATGGTGTTTCCATATTGTTTCCGTAGTGTTATTCGAATAGTGGCCTATTATAGTTTAACCATCGCTATACTGTAATCAATCAATTAATCAGTCTTTATTTGTATACAGGTATACATAATAGATCTTAAGTGTAATGTACTACTCGTATAGTTATGTTAATTTAAAAGTAAATTTAGTTTATTTATAACCAATAAAAAAGCTGTACAAATGCGGATTTATTGCCTGAGACATTTTATACCAGTCTGCCTTAGGGTGATGCAGAGACAGAACATGGTAGGTGTAAAATGCAAAAAAAAAAACTTTTTTTGTTATGAATATCTGCAATCAGTCGCCAGACTATGATGACATGAGTTGAACGATAGGTTATTGAACAGCAGGCCAGTGCCTCCCTGTCTAATCAGAAAACTTGGTTTCCTTTAAGTATCTTAACTGCATTGACAGTATCAAGTAATCAAGAAGCAAGTTCTTTGGAGTGATAGAATGGTACGGTAAGAAATAACTTTCTTTTCTTTAGGAAAAAGAAATAACTTTCTTTTCACAGGACGCTTTAAAACAGGATTTTTTATTGCCACTACGCATAATACTCGTGTAAACAAAATCAATATTTAGATTTTCAATGAGTTTTATTTGAAAAGGACCGAAGTTTCCCCTCATAATGTATGTAAGTGTAAAATGTCATTCACCTTTGTGTTCGCATCGTCATACGCCCCATCGGGCCAGTCCTCGTTAGTCGTCGCCTGAATCGAGTCGTCGTGCTGGTAGGAGTGGCGCTGTGCGGCGAGCAGCTTGCCGCGCTGCTCCGAGATGCGGCGCGCCTCCGCTTCCTGGAATCACGACATGACAGAACGATCTAATCAATTTTTTATTTTGGAATGTAAAGCGTAACTAAGTCTGATCTAATGACGATACATCACGCCTGTGTTCCATAGAGGTGTACCTATAGTACATCCACAGTTAATTTTACCTTTTTTAAGTTTGTTTTATGTTCTTACTTACAATGTATGCACGTCCTCTGTGGCTAATAAAGTTCTCTTTATTATTTCTTTCTTTTTACATTTTGCCAGTTATTTTTAAGACCCATGTAATGAGAGAACCCATTGCCATCAACCGGGCCCATATCCAGTTCCTAAACGGCTTCTAAAATCGTAATTATAGATACTTTGACCGATCCAGGAATCGAACCCAGGACCCCATGCTCATTCGTCATGCTGATCCACTTTACTAGACCAACGAGGCAGTCAAATATATTTCAATGTTCTGAAAAAAAATTAATGAAACTATAATAAAAAATATCCATCTATGTAATGTATTGTATTAAGTATATCAATCATCTAGTACTCATAACACAAGCTCTGCTTAGCTTGGGGCTAGATGCTGCTGTGTGGATTGTCCAGCATTATTTATTTATTTATTAGTTTTGAGAATAAAATATAGCAAATGTAGTCGCTATAATGTAGCTTTAATAGTAGATGTGACAGTGGCATAAAAATAATCAAATCTTTACTATTTATAAAATTAATTCAGATATATAACTCTGATATCGCCAACCCGCATTGAGGAAACATGGTGATTATTGCTCGTTCTCTCTATGAGAAGAGGCCTTTGCCCTGCAGTGGGACAGTAACAGACTGGTATAAACCATCATCATGCAAGTTCTATGTACTTAAAAAAACCGGAGGAAGAAGCTAAAAAGAAATGAGTGATGTACCTGTATGAGCCAGTGTTGGTTGTGGTTATAGTTGGCAGGTTTCCTGTTCCGTGCCTGCAGCCAGTCTGTGCTGGAGATCAGCTTCGGTGTGGGAGCAGCACTAAGAGCCTGGAAATTATATATTATTATGAAAATTAGATGACTATGTTTTGTTTTTTAAACGTTGCCCCACACTAGGAGGTGCGTTTACTAACATTCATACTCACATACATAAATATCCAGACCCGGGACAACTACTTTAGGCCATACAAATATTTGTTCCTTGCGGGAATCGAACCCACAACACGCGGTGCAGCAGTCAATCGCTAGGCCACTGCGCCAACCGTGCCGTCAAATGTTGGGTGTTTTATATTTTTAAAGTAGTATTATAGTCAAAATAATTTATTCCAATGAGAACATTACGAAAGGCACTTTTTAACGTCAAATTAACAAGTAAAATCAAATACAAAAATGATTCTGTTTGTCCCTTTCAAGAGTTATTTTCGTATGGAGAAGAATAGGGAAAAACTCTACACTAACTGATTTAATTGTTTTTTAGAATATTTTGTTTACGTTAGTGAGATAATTATACGTGAAGACGACGTACGTAAAATAATGCTTTAATAAGTTCAAAGTATTTCCACATTTCGCCAGTTATGTTAAAATCCCATGTGACAGGGCACAGACTCCGAATTGCTGCTGAAACCAAATTCAGGATAGGAAATCTTACTAGCACTTTTCGCGACCTGGGAATCGAATCCTTGACCCCATGCTCAGCAGTAGCCTTGTAGACGATATTTAGTCACAAAAATGTTGTTTTTTTTTTACATGTCTATAGTTGATTTTAATGCAGCTACTGTTTCGTCACTTTATCAAAAACCTTCACAATTTTGATAACATTGCATTATGCCTATATCCCCAAAGGGTTAGGCAGAAGTGTACTTATAGTATACACATTTTGCCAGTTACAATTAAGTTTTGTATAATAAGGCGCGAGCCTATTGGCATCAACCAGGCATAAATGCAGACTCCGGGCTGCCACTGAACAATTCCAAATAGAAAAGCCCAACAACAACTTGCCCAACCCAGAAATCGAACCCAGAACCACATTCTCAGCAGTACCGCTTGCGACCACCAGACGAACGAGGCATTTCTATTTTGATATTCAACTTTATTTTTGGTACAATCAGCACCAAAAGTTACAAGCCTTTTTAGTGATATACTATTTACACATACATACATAAACTAACGCTTTTTTTTAGGCAGAAACTACAGAATGCCTAATGCTCTTAAAATACTAATTTTGCTTGGTTTACGATCTTACACCTGAGTACAAAAAAATCCTGACTACCCCAATCAGGATATTTTTGTATTCTAATCTCAAGTCTCAGTCTGTCAAAAATACGTCTAATTTACACCAGTCGTCTATTTTTTAGTTTTTGATATTATTGTAGCTGATATGAGATTGCGACTACATTTTTAATGTTTTATGATGACTTTTGAGATGGCGGCAAATAGAGATGTATGGAAGAAGAAGATATACTGCGCCGACCCCAAATAAATTGGGATAAGGGCAGGAGGATGGAATTGGCACTCTGGGTCATACACGCACGCCAGTTGAGAGTACTACGCTCCTGAATTTGTTGAAAAACTAATTAAATTAACTATACATCTGGATTCTGGACCCTCCGGCTTGAAATTTTTTGTCGGATTTTAAAAAAAAATCAAATGTGTTTTTTTTTACTATAAACTGTATAAATCATATTTTTTATCTCTGATTGACTTGTTTAGTTAAAGCTATCATTGGGTTAGATAGATGTCATGATTTATTTCAGTTTAAAGTAAAAAAAAAAACATGAGAAAAAAAACTTAGAAGTGCAGAATCATATACTAAACTCATGGTACCAGTTTGTACGTCGCTGCGTTCCATTCTGTGCATGTACGTCACTACAAAACAAGGGTTCCATCTTTCCCTTTCATCTCGCAACCCTCAAAATAGTAATAATAATATTGCTGGGCAATCCACACAGTATCATCTAGCCCCAAGCTAATTCTGATTAGCTTGCTTGTGTTATGTATGGGTACTAGAAGACTGATATACATTACATACATAGATATTTTTTTATCAGACATGGCAAATACCCAGAACACCTGGAACAAATCTTTGTAGATCGTACAAACATTTGTCCCAAGGCGGGAATCGAACCCGCAACCTCCTGCGTCGCAAGCGGACCTTTGCCCGCCGCGCCACATAGGTCGTCCCATAAAAGAATGTAAGAAATAAGTGTACCTGCAACGTATGCCTGGTCATAGATGGTAGTTGGCGTTGCCGTTGGTGGCCGGCTTCTGCCGCAGCTGGACATTCGCGTACTCCACGGCTGAAGGCACGCGACTGCTTCTGGAAACATGTGGGAGATGGGATTAGTACAATATGAATTGATTATGATTATTATGATGATATTTATTTATTATGATTGATTGATGGGATTAGTTTTTTTATTGCTCTCTAAATGAATTCACGAGGATTACTTTATATACCATCTGTTATAAGTTTTAACTTAGGATAAATATATTGTGTAGATATAGGTTAGGATAGCTACGCTATCGCATTAGGTGAATAACCTGTAATGATAGCTGTAAGTGTGAGATAAATACTAATACTAATATTCGACGACACGGTTGGCGCAGTGGTTGAGCCATCGGCTGCTGCGCCGCGTGTTGTGGGTTCGATCCCCGCACGGAACAAATATTTGTATGACCTACAGGTAGTTGTTCCGGGTCTGGCTGTTTGTGTGTGTTAGTTTCAAAAAGGCACCCACCACACATCACAGACTTCTGGATGATCCTGGTCTGGTCTCGAAGCAGATTTTCTCTTTGCCGATGTAATTCCTCTTGTTCTAATTGGAGCAGTTCTCGTTCGAAGCGAAGGACTTCCTATTATGAAGTTAGATAATGTTTAACACGTTGACGGACAGTACTGCCTGTAGGCGTCAAGCCAGTCAGAAGTAATACGACAGTACGCCCTTCGACGTCGATCTTTTGACTAGTTTAAACACAGTACGCCATAAGACGTTTACGCCTCAGAACGTACTGTCATATATCTACAAAAATACATAACCTATGTGAAAGTACTGTCTCAGCAACCTAACATGTGAGAGAGTACTGTCCGTCAACGTGTTAAGGTATTGTTTTGATGTTTATAAAAGTTAGGGCGAGATTAATAAATGCAACTTAGCATGTACTTTGGCTTAAAAGTGTTCCTGTCTCTGTCTTGCATTTGTAATTGGACAGTGACAGAAGTTAAGCTTAGCCAAGGCACATGCTAAGTAATTTCTATTAATTTCGGCTTTAGTATAAGGTCCAGTAATAAAGGTATGCTTATTAAATGTACAAGTTTTAGTGCTTATTCATTTAGGTTTGTTAAGTTATTGTTAACTTATGTACAACTTAAACTGTTTATTTTTAGTTTTTTTTGTCCTATGGCTTATATTTTACAAATAATGGAATTGTTAGTATGATTTAACTTAGGACCTTACAGAATAAGTTTTAATGTAATTATTTGATTGTTTTGATTAGTAAAACATGTAACTTTAGTGATTTTAACATGAAGTGCAAGGCTTACAGCTGGCGTGTATTAATCATATCGATTACACATAATATGGGGCAATGGACTTTGAAAGAAAATAGAGGAAAATTCGGTAAAAAAATGGTGTTTCCATATTGTTTCCGTAGTGTTATTCGAATAGTGGCCTATTATAGTTTAACCATCGCTATACTGTAATCAATCAATTAATCAGTCTTTATTTGTATACAGGTATACATAATAGATCTTAAGTGTAATGTACTACTCGTATAGTTATGTTAATTTAAAAGTAAATTTAGTTTATTTATAACCAATAAAAAAGCTGTACAAATGCGGATTTATTGCCTGAGACATTTTATACCAGTCTGCCTTAGGGTGATGCAGAGACAGAACATGGTAGGTGTAAAATGCAAAAAAAAAAACTTTTTTTGTTATGAATATCTGCAATCAGTCGCCAGACTATGATGACATGAGTTGAACGATAGGTTATTGAACAGCAGGCCAGTGCCTCCCTGTCTAATCAGAAAACTTGGTTTCCTTTAAGTATCTTAACTGCATTGACAGTATCAAGTAATCAAGAAGCAAGTTCTTTGGAGTGATAGAATGGTACGGTAAGAAATAACTTTCTTTTCTTTAGGAAAAAGAAATAACTTTCTTTTCACAGGACGCTTTAAAACAGGATTTTTTATTGCCACTACGCATAATACTCGTGTAAACAAAATCAATATTTAGATTTTCAATGAGTTTTATTTGAAAAGGACCGAAGTTTCCCCTCATAATGTATGTAAGTGTAAAATGTCATTCACCTTTGTGTTCGCATCGTCATACGCCCCATCGGGCCAGTCCTCGTTAGTCGTCGCCTGAATCGAGTCGTCGTGCTGGTAGGAGTGGCGCTGTGCGGCGAGCAGCTTGCCGCGCTGCTCCGAGATGCGGCGCGCCTCCGCTTCCTGGAATCACGACATGACAGAACGATCTAATCAATTTTTTATTTTGGAATGTAAAGCGTAACTAAGTCTGATCTAATGACGATACATCACGCCTGTGTTCCATAGAGGTGTACCTATAGTACATCCACAGTTAATTTTACCTTTTTTAAGTTTGTTTTATGTTCTTACTTACAATGTATGCACGTCCTCTGTGGCTAATAAAGTTCTCTTTATTATTTCTTTCTTTTTACATTTTGCCAGTTATTTTTAAGACCCATGTAATGAGAGAACCCATTGCCATCAACCGGGCCCATATCCAGTTCCTAAACGGCTTCTAAAATCGTAATTATAGATACTTTGACCGATCCAGGAATCGAACCCAGGACCCCATGCTCATTCGTCATGCTGATCCACTTTACTAGACCAACGAGGCAGTCAAATATATTTCAATGTTCTGAAAAAAAATTAATGAAACTATAATAAAAAATATCCATCTATGTAATGTATTGTATTAAGTATATCAATCATCTAGTACTCATAACACAAGCTCTGCTTAGCTTGGGGCTAGATGCTGCTGTGTGGATTGTCCAGCATTATTTATTTATTTATTAGTTTTGAGAATAAAATATAGCAAATGTAGTCGCTATAATGTAGCTTTAATAGTAGATGTGACAGTGGCATAAAAATAATCAAATCTTTACTATTTATAAAATTAATTCAGATATATAACTCTGATATCGCCAACCCGCATTGAGGAAACATGGTGATTATTGCTCGTTCTCTCTATGAGAAGAGGCCTTTGCCCTGCAGTGGGACAGTAACAGACTGGTATAAACCATCATCATGCAAGTTCTATGTACTTAAAAAAACCGGAGGAAGAAGCTAAAAAGAAATGAGTGATGTACCTGTATGAGCCAGTGTTGGTTGTGGTTATAGTTGGCAGGTTTCCTGTTCCGTGCCTGCAGCCAGTCTGTGCTGGAGATCAGCTTCGGTGTGGGAGCAGCACTAAGAGCCTGGAAATTATATATTATTATGAAAATTAGATGACTATGTTTTGTTTTTTAAACGTTGCCCCACACTAGGAGGTGCGTTTACTAACATTCATACTCACATACATAAATATCCAGACCCGGGACAACTACTTTAGGCCATACAAATATTTGTTCCTTGCGGGAATCGAACCCACAACACGCGGTGCAGCAGTCAATCGCTAGGCCACTGCGCCAACCGTGCCGTCAAATGTTGGGTGTTTTATATTTTTAAAGTAGTATTATAGTCAAAATAATTTATTCCAATGAGAACATTACGAAAGGCACTTTTTAACGTCAAATTAACAAGTAAAATCAAATACAAAAATGATTCTGTTTGTCCCTTTCAAGAGTTATTTTCGTATGGAGAAGAATAGGGAAAAACTCTACACTAACTGATTTAATTGTTTTTTAGAATATTTTGTTTACGTTAGTGAGATAATTATACGTGAAGACGACGTACGTAAAATAATGCTTTAATAAGTTCAAAGTATTTCCACATTTCGCCAGTTATGTTAAAATCCCATGTGACAGGGCACAGACTCCGAATTGCTGCTGAAACCAAATTCAGGATAGGAAATCTTACTAGCACTTTTCGCGACCTGGGAATCGAATCCTTGACCCCATGCTCAGCAGTAGCCTTGTAGACGATATTTAGTCACAAAAATGTTGTTTTTTTTTTACATGTCTATAGTTGATTTTAATGCAGCTACTGTTTCGTCACTTTATCAAAAACCTTCACAATTTTGATAACATTGCATTATGCCTATATCCCCAAAGGGTTAGGCAGAAGTGTACTTATAGTATACACATTTTGCCAGTTACAATTAAGTTTTGTATAATAAGGCGCGAGCCTATTGGCATCAACCAGGCATAAATGCAGACTCCGGGCTGCCACTGAACAATTCCAAATAGAAAAGCCCAACAACAACTTGCCCAACCCAGAAATCGAACCCAGAACCACATTCTCAGCAGTACCGCTTGCGACCACCAGACGAACGAGGCATTTCTATTTTGATATTCAACTTTATTTTTGGTACAATCAGCACCAAAAGTTACAAGCCTTTTTAGTGATATACTATTTACACATACATACATAAACTAACGCTTTTTTTTAGGCAGAAACTACAGAATGCCTAATGCTCTTAAAATACTAATTTTGCTTGGTTTACGATCTTACACCTGAGTACAAAAAAATCCTGACTACCCCAATCAGGATATTTTTGTATTCTAATCTCAAGTCTCAGTCTGTCAAAAATACGTCTAATTTACACCAGTCGTCTATTTTTTAGTTTTTGATATTATTGTAGCTGATATGAGATTGCGACTACATTTTTAATGTTTTATGATGACTTTTGAGATGGCGGCAAATAGAGATGTATGGAAGAAGAAGATATACTGCGCCGACCCCAAATAAATTGGGATAAGGGCAGGAGGATGGAATTGGCACTCTGGGTCATACACGCACGCCAGTTGAGAGTACTACGCTCCTGAATTTGTTGAAAAACTAATTAAATTAACTATACATCTGGATTCTGGACCCTCCGGCTTGAAATTTTTTGTCGGATTTAAAAAAAAAATCAAATGTGTTTTTTTTTACTATAAACTGTATAAATCATATTTTTTATCTCTGATTGACTTGTTTAGTTAAAGCTATCATTGGGTTAGATAGATGTCATGATTTATTTCAGTTTAAAGTAAAAAAAAAAACATGAGAAAAAAAACTTAGAAGTGCAGAATCATATACTAAACTCATGGTACCAGTTTGTACGTCGCTGCGTTCCATTCTGTGCATGTACGTCACTACAAAACAAGGGTTCCATCTTTCCCTTTCATCTCGCAACCCTCAAAATAGTAATAATAATATTGCTGGGCAATCCACACAGTATCATCTAGCCCCAAGCTAATTCTGATTAGCTTGCTTGTGTTATGTATGGGTACTAGAAGACTGATATACATTACATACATAGATATTTTTTTATCAGACATGGCAAATACCCAGAACACCTGGAACAAATCTTTGTAGATCGTACAAACATTTGTCCCAAGGCGGGAATCGAACCCGCAACCTCCTGCGTCGCAAGCGGACCTTTGCCCGCCGCGCCACATAGGTCGTCCCATAAAAGAATGTAAGAAATAAGTGTACCTGCAACGTATGCCTGGTCATAGATGGTAGTTGGCGTTGCCGTTGGTGGCCGGCTTCTGCCGCAGCTGGACATTCGCGTACTCCACGGCTGAAGGCACGCGACTGCTTCTGGAAACATGTGGGAGATGGGATTAGTACAATATGAATTGATTATGATTATTATGATGATATTTATTTATTATGATTGATTGATGGGATTAGTTTTTTTATTGCTCTCTAAATGAATTCACGAGGATTACTTTATATACCATCTGTTATAAGTTTTAACTTAGGATAAATATATTGTGTAGATATAGGTTAGGATAGCTACGCTATCGCATTAGGTGAATAACCTGTAATGATAGCTGTAAGTGTGAGATAAATACTAATACTAATATTCGACGACACGGTTGGCGCAGTGGTTGAGCCATCGGCTGCTGCGCCGCGTGTTGTGGGTTCGATCCCCGCACGGAACAAATATTTGTATGACCTACAGGTAGTTGTTCCGGGTCTGGCTGTTTGTGTGTGTTAGTTTCAAAAAGGCACCCACCACACATCACAGACTTCTGGATGATCCTGGTCTGGTCTCGAAGCAGATTTTCTCTTTGCCGATGTAATTCCTCTTGTTCTAATTGGAGCAGTTCTCGTTCGAAGCGAAGGACTTCCTATTATGAAGTTAGATAATGTTTAAGGTATTGTTTTGATGTTTATAAAAGTTAGGGCGAGATTAATAAATGCAACTTAGCATGTACTTTGGCTTAAAAGTGTTCCTGTCTCTGTCTTGCATTTGTAATTGGACAGTGACAGAAGTTAAGCTTAGCCAAGGCACATGCTAAGTAATTTCTATTAATTTCGGCTTTAGTATAAGGTCCAGTAATAAAGGTATGCTTATTAAATGTACAAGTTTTAGTGCTTATTCATTTAGGTTTGTTAAGTTATTGTTAACTTATGTACAACTTAAACTGTTTATTTTTAGTTTTTTTTGTCCTATGGCTTATATTTTACAAATAATGGAATTGTTAGTATGATTTAACTTAGGACCTTACAGAATAAGTTTTAATGTAATTATTTGATTGTTTTGATTAGTAAAACATGTAACTTTAGTGATTTTAACATGAAGTGCAAGGCTTACAGCTGGCGTGTATTAATCATATCGATTACACATAATATGGGGCAATGGACTTTGAAAGAAAATAGAGGAAAATTCGGTAAAAAAATGGTGTTTCCATATTGTTTCCGTAGTGTTATTCGAATAGTGGCCTATTATAGTTTAACCATCGCTATACTGTAATCAATCAATTAATCAGTCTTTATTTGTATACAGGTATACATAATAGATCTTAAGTGTAATGTACTACTCGTATAGTTATGTTAATTTAAAAGTAAATTTAGTTTATTTATAACCAATAAAAAAGCTGTACAAATGCGGATTTATTGCCTGAGACATTTTATACCAGTCTGCCTTAGGGTGATGCAGAGACAGAACATGGTAGGTGTAAAATGCAAAAAAAAAAACTTTTTTTGTTATGAATATCTGCAATCAGTCGCCAGACTATGATGACATGAGTTGAACGATAGGTTATTGAACAGCAGGCCAGTGCCTCCCTGTCTAATCAGAAAACTTGGTTTCCTTTAAGTATCTTAACTGCATTGACAGTATCAAGTAATCAAGAAGCAAGTTCTTTGGAGTGATAGAATGGTACGGTAAGAAATAACTTTCTTTTCTTTAGGAAAAAGAAATAACTTTCTTTTCACAGGACGCTTTAAAACAGGATTTTTTATTGCCACTACGCATAATACTCGTGTAAACAAAATCAATATTTAGATTTTCAATGAGTTTTATTTGAAAAGGACCGAAGTTTCCCCTCATAATGTATGTAAGTGTAAAATGTCATTCACCTTTGTGTTCGCATCGTCATACGCCCCATCGGGCCAGTCCTCGTTAGTCGTCGCCTGAATCGAGTCGTCGTGCTGGTAGGAGTGGCGCTGTGCGGCGAGCAGCTTGCCGCGCTGCTCCGAGATGCGGCGCGCCTCCGCTTCCTGGAATCACGACATGACAGAACGATCTAATCAATTTTTTATTTTGGAATGTAAAGCGTAACTAAGTCTGATCTAATGACGATACATCACGCCTGTGTTCCATAGAGGTGTACCTATAGTACATCCACAGTTAATTTTACCTTTTTTAAGTTTGTTTTATGTTCTTACTTACAATGTATGCACGTCCTCTGTGGCTAATAAAGTTCTCTTTATTATTTCTTTCTTTTTACATTTTGCCAGTTATTTTTAAGACCCATGTAATGAGAGAACCCATTGCCATCAACCGGGCCCATATCCAGTTCCTAAACGGCTTCTAAAATCGTAATTATAGATACTTTGACCGATCCAGGAATCGAACCCAGGACCCCATGCTCATTCGTCATGCTGATCCACTTTACTAGACCAACGAGGCAGTCAAATATATTTCAATGTTCTGAAAAAAAATTAATGAAACTATAATAAAAAATATCCATCTATGTAATGTATTGTATTAAGTATATCAATCATCTAGTACTCATAACACAAGCTCTGCTTAGCTTGGGGCTAGATGCTGCTGTGTGGATTGTCCAGCATTATTTATTTATTTATTAGTTTTGAGAATAAAATATAGCAAATGTAGTCGCTATAATGTAGCTTTAATAGTAGATGTGACAGTGGCATAAAAATAATCAAATCTTTACTATTTATAAAATTAATTCAGATATATAACTCTGATATCGCCAACCCGCATTGAGGAAACATGGTGATTATTGCTCGTTCTCTCTATGAGAAGAGGCCTTTGCCCTGCAGTGGGACAGTAACAGACTGGTATAAACCATCATCATGCAAGTTCTATGTACTTAAAAAAACCGGAGGAAGAAGCTAAAAAGAAATGAGTGATGTACCTGTATGAGCCAGTGTTGGTTGTGGTTATAGTTGGCAGGTTTCCTGTTCCGTGCCTGCAGCCAGTCTGTGCTGGAGATCAGCTTCGGTGTGGGAGCAGCACTAAGAGCCTGGAAATTATATATTATTATGAAAATTAGATGACTATGTTTTGTTTTTTAAACGTTGCCCCACACTAGGAGGTGCGTTTACTAACATTCATACTCACATACATAAATATCCAGACCCGGGACAACTACTTTAGGCCATACAAATATTTGTTCCTTGCGGGAATCGAACCCACAACACGCGGTGCAGCAGTCAATCGCTAGGCCACTGCGCCAACCGTGCCGTCAAATGTTGGGTGTTTTATATTTTTAAAGTAGTATTATAGTCAAAATAATTTATTCCAATGAGAACATTACGAAAGGCACTTTTTAACGTCAAATTAACAAGTAAAATCAAATACAAAAATGATTCTGTTTGTCCCTTTCAAGAGTTATTTTCGTATGGAGAAGAATAGGGAAAAACTCTACACTAACTGATTTAATTGTTTTTTAGAATATTTTGTTTACGTTAGTGAGATAATTATACGTGAAGACGACGTACGTAAAATAATGCTTTAATAAGTTCAAAGTATTTCCACATTTCGCCAGTTATGTTAAAATCCCATGTGACAGGGCACAGACTCCGAATTGCTGCTGAAACCAAATTCAGGATAGGAAATCTTACTAGCACTTTTCGCGACCTGGGAATCGAATCCTTGACCCCATGCTCAGCAGTAGCCTTGTAGACGATATTTAGTCACAAAAATGTTGTTTTTTTTTTACATGTCTATAGTTGATTTTAATGCAGCTACTGTTTCGTCACTTTATCAAAAACCTTCACAATTTTGATAACATTGCATTATGCCTATATCCCCAAAGGGTTAGGCAGAAGTGTACTTATAGTATACACATTTTGCCAGTTACAATTAAGTTTTGTATAATAAGGCGCGAGCCTATTGGCATCAACCAGGCATAAATGCAGACTCCGGGCTGCCACTGAACAATTCCAAATAGAAAAGCCCAACAACAACTTGCCCAACCCAGAAATCGAACCCAGAACCACATTCTCAGCAGTACCGCTTGCGACCACCAGACGAACGAGGCATTTCTATTTTGATATTCAACTTTATTTTTGGTACAATCAGCACCAAAAGTTACAAGCCTTTTTAGTGATATACTATTTACACATACATACATAAACTAACGCTTTTTTTTAGGCAGAAACTACAGAATGCCTAATGCTCTTAAAATACTAATTTTGCTTGGTTTACGATCTTACACCTGAGTACAAAAAAATCCTGACTACCCCAATCAGGATATTTTTGTATTCTAATCTCAAGTCTCAGTCTGTCAAAAATACGTCTAATTTACACCAGTCGTCTATTTTTTAGTTTTTGATATTATTGTAGCTGATATGAGATTGCGACTACATTTTTAATGTTTTATGATGACTTTTGAGATGGCGGCAAATAGAGATGTATGGAAGAAGAAGATATACTGCGCCGACCCCAAATAAATTGGGATAAGGGCAGGAGGATGGAATTGGCACTCTGGGTCATACACGCACGCCAGTTGAGAGTACTACGCTCCTGAATTTGTTGAAAAACTAATTAAATTAACTATGCATCTGGATTCTGGACCCTCCGGCTTGAAATTTTTTGTCGGATTTAAAAAAAAAATCAAATGTGTTTTTTTTTACTATAAACTGTATAAATCATATTTTTTATCTCTGATTGACTTGTTTAGTTAAAGCTATCATTGGGTTAGATAGATGTCATGATTTATTTCAGTTTAAAGTAAAAAAAAAAACATGAGAAAAAAAACTTAGAAGTGCAGAATCATATACTAAACTCATGGTACCAGTTTGTACGTCGCTGCGTTCCATTCTGTGCATGTACGTCACTACAAAACAAGGGTTCCATCTTTCCCTTTCATCTCGCAACCCTCAAAATAATAATAATAATATTGCTGGGCAATCCACACAGTATCATCTAGCCCCAAGCTAATTCTGATTAGCTTGCTTGTGTTATGTATGGGTACTAGAAGACTGATATACATTACATACATAGATATTTTTTTATCAGACATGGCAAATACCCAGAACACCTGGAACAAATCTTTGTAGATCGTACAAACATTTGTCCCAAGGCGGGAATCGAACCCGCAACCTCCTGCGTCGCAAGCGGACCTTTGCCCGCCGCGCCACATAGGTCGTCCCATAAAAGAATGTAAGAAATAAGTGTACCTGCAACGTATGCCTGGTCATAGATGGTAGTTGGCGTTGCCGTTGGTGGCCGGCTTCTGCCGCAGCTGGACATTCGCGTACTCCACGGCTGAAGGCACGCGACTGCTTCTGGAAACATGTGGGAGATGGGATTAGTACAATATGAATTGATTATGATTATTATGATGATATTTATTTATTATGATTGATTGATGGGATTAGTTTTTTTATTGCTCTCTAAATGAATTCACGAGGATTACTTTATATACCATCTGTTATAAGTTTTAACTTAGGATAAATATATTGTGTAGATATAGGTTAGGATAGCTACGCTATCGCATTAGGTGAATAACCTGTAATGATAGCTGTAAGTGTGAGATAAATACTAATACTAATATTCGACGACACGGTTGGCGCAGTGGTTGAGCCATCGGCTGCTGCGCCGCGTGTTGTGGGTTCGATCCCCGCACGGAACAAATATTTGTATGACCTACAGGTAGTTGTTCCGGGTCTGGCTGTTTGTGTGTGTTAGTTTCAAAAAGGCACCCACCACACATCACAGACTTCTGGATGATCCTGGTCTGGTCTCGAAGCAGATTTTCTCTTTGCCGATGTAATTCCTCTTGTTCTAATTGGAGCAGTTCTCGTTCGAAGCGAAGGACTTCCTATTATGAAGTTAGATAATGTTTAAGGTATTGTTTTGATGTTTATAAAAGTTAGGGCGAGATTAATAAATGCAACTTAGCATGTACTTTGGCTTAAAAGTGTTCCTGTCTCTGTCTTGCATTTGTAATTGGACAGTGACAGAAGTTAAGCTTAGCCAAGGCACATGCTAAGTAATTTCTATTAATTTCGGCTTTAGTATAAGGTCCAGTAATAAAGGTATGCTTATTAAATGTACAAGTTTTAGTGCTTATTCATTTAGGTTTGTTAAGTTATTGTTAACTTATGTACAACTTAAACTGTTTATTTTTAGTTTTTTTTGTCCTATGGCTTATATTTTACAAATAATGGAATTGTTAGTATGATTTAACTTAGGACCTTACAGAATAAGTTTTAATGTAATTATTTGATTGTTTTGATTAGTAAAACATGTAACTTTAGTGATTTTAACATGAAGTGCAAGGCTTACAGCTGGCGTGTATTAATCATATCGATTACACATAATATGGGGCAATGGACTTTGAAAGAAAATAGAGGAAAATTCGGTAAAAAAATGGTGTTTCCATATTGTTTCCGTAGTGTTATTCGAATAGTGGCCTATTATAGTTTAACCATCGCTATACTGTAATCAATCAATTAATCAGTCTTTATTTGTATACAGGTATACATAATAGATCTTAAGTGTAATGTACTACTCGTATAGTTATGTTAATTTAAAAGTAAATTTAGTTTATTTATAACCAATAAAAAAGCTGTACAAATGCGGATTTATTGCCTGAGACATTTTATACCAGTCTGCCTTAGGGTGATGCAGAGACAGAACATGGTAGGTGTAAAATGCAAAAAAAAAAACTTTTTTTGTTATGAATATCTGCAATCAGTCGCCAGACTATGATGACATGAGTTGAACGATAGGTTATTGAACAGCAGGCCAGTGCCTCCCTGTCTAATCAGAAAACTTGGTTTCCTTTAAGTATCTTAACTGCATTGACAGTATCAAGTAATCAAGAAGCAAATTCTTTGGAGTGATAGAATGGTACGGTAAGAAATAACTTTCTTTTCTTTAGGAAAAAGAAATAACTTTCTTTTCACAGGACGCTTTAAAACAGGATTTTTTATTGCCACTACGCATAATACTCGTGTAAACAAAATCAATATTTAGATTTTCAATGAGTTTTATTTGAAAAGGACCGAAGTTTCCCCTCATAATGTATGTAAGTGTAAAATGTCATTCACCTTTGTGTTCGCATCGTCATACGCCCCATCGGGCCAGTCCTCGTTAGTCGTCGCCTGAATCGAGTCGTCGTGCTGGTAGGAGTGGCGCTGTGCGGCGAGCAGCTTGCCGCGCTGCTCCGAGATGCGGCGCGCCTCCGCTTCCTGGAATCACGACATGACAGAACGATCTAATCAATTTTTTATTTTGGAATGTAAAGCGTAACTAAGTCTGATCTAATGACGATACATCACGCCTGTGTTCCATAGAGGTGTACCTATAGTACATCCACAGTTAATTTTACCTTTTTTAAGTTTGTTTTATGTTCTTACTTACAATGTATGCACGTCCTCTGTGGCTAATAAAGTTCTCTTTATTATTTCTTTCTTTTTACATTTTGCCAGTTATTTTTAAGACCCATGTAATGAGAGAACCCATTGCCATCAACCGGGCCCATATCCAGTTCCTAAACGGCTTCTAAAATCGTAATTATAGATACTTTGACCGATCCAGGAATCGAACCCAGGACCCCATGCTCATTCGTCATGCTGATCCACTTTACTAGACCAACGAGGCAGTCAAATATATTTCAATGTTCTGAAAAAAAATTAATGAAACTATAATAAAAAATATCCATCTATGTAATGTATTGTATTAAGTATATCAATCATCTAGTACTCATAACACAAGCTCTGCTTAGCTTGGGGCTAGATGCTGCTGTGTGGATTGTCCAGCATTATTTATTTATTTATTAGTTTTGAGAATAAAATATAGCAAATGTAGTCGCTATAATGTAGCTTTAATAGTAGATGTGACAGTGGCATAAAAATAATCAAATCTTTACTATTTATAAAATTAATTCAGATATATAACTCTGATATCGCCAACCCGCATTGAGGAAACATGGTGATTATTGCTCGTTCTCTCTATGAGAAGAGGCCTTTGCCCTGCAGTGGGACAGTAACAGACTGGTATAAACCATCATCATGCAAGTTCTATGTACTTAAAAAAACCGGAGGAAGAAGCTAAAAAGAAATGAGTGATGTACCTGTATGAGCCAGTGTTGGTTGTGGTTATAGTTGGCAGGTTTCCTGTTCCGTGCCTGCAGCCAGTCTGTGCTGGAGATCAGCTTCGGTGTGGGAGCAGCACTAAGAGCCTGGAAATTATATATTATTATGAAAATTAGATGACTATGTTTTGTTTTTTAAACGTTGCCCCACACTAGGAGGTGCGTTTACTAACATTCATACTCACATACATAAATATCCAGACCCGGGACAACTACTTTAGGCCATACAAATATTTGTTCCTTGCGGGAATCGAACCCACAACACGCGGTGCAGCAGTCAATCGCTAGGCCACTGCGCCAACCGTGCCGTCAAATGTTGGGTGTTTTATATTTTTAAAGTAGTATTATAGTCAAAATAATTTATTCCAATGAGAACATTACGAAAGGCACTTTTTAACGTCAAATTAACAAGTAAAATCAAATACAAAAATGATTCTGTTTGTCCCTTTCAAGAGTTATTTTCGTATGGAGAAGAATAGGGAAAAACTCTACACTAACTGATTTAATTGTTTTTTAGAATATTTTGTTTACGTTAGTGAGATAATTATACGTGAAGACGACGTACGTAAAATAATGCTTTAATAAGTTCAAAGTATTTCCACATTTCGCCAGTTATGTTAAAATCCCATGTGACAGGGCACAGACTCCGAATTGCTGCTGAAACCAAATTCAGGATAGGAAATCTTACTAGCACTTTTCGCGACCTGGGAATCGAATCCTTGACCCCATGCTCAGCAGTAGCCTTGTAGACGATATTTAGTCACAAAAATGTTGTTTTTTTTTTACATGTCTATAGTTGATTTTAATGCAGCTACTGTTTCGTCACTTTATCAAAAACCTTCACAATTTTGATAACATTGCATTATGCCTATATCCCCAAAGGGTTAGGCAGAAGTGTACTTATAGTATACACATTTTGCCAGTTACAATTAAGTTTTGTATAATAAGGCGCGAGCCTATTGGCATCAACCAGGCATAAATGCAGACTCCGGGCTGCCACTGAACAATTCCAAATAGAAAAGCCCAACAACAACTTGCCCAACCCAGAAATCGAACCCAGAACCACATTCTCAGCAGTACCGCTTGCGACCACCAGACGAACGAGGCATTTCTATTTTGATATTCAACTTTATTTTTGGTACAATCAGCACCAAAAGTTACAAGCCTTTTTAGTGATATACTATTTACACATACATACATAAACTAACGCTTTTTTTTAGGCAGAAACTACAGAATGCCTAATGCTCTTAAAATACTAATTTTGCTTGGTTTACGATCTTACACCTGAGTACAAAAAAATCCTGACTACCCCAATCAGGATATTTTTGTATTCTAATCTCAAGTCTCAGTCTGTCAAAAATACGTCTAATTTACACCAGTCGTCTATTTTTTAGTTTTTGATATTATTGTAGCTGATATGAGATTGCGACTACATTTTTAATGTTTTATGATGACTTTTGAGATGGCGGCAAATAGAGATGTATGGAAGAAGAAGATATACTGCGCCGACCCCAAATAAATTGGGATAAGGGCAGGAGGATGGAATTGGCACTCTGGGTCATACACGCACGCCAGTTGAGAGTACTACGCTCCTGAATTTGTTGAAAAACTAATTAAATTAACTATACATCTGGATTCTGGACCCTCCGGCTTGAAATTTTTTGTCGGATTTAAAAAAAAAATCAAATGTGTTTTTTTTTACTATAAACTGTATAAATCATATTTTTTATCTCTGATTGACTTGTTTAGTTAAAGCTATCATTGGGTTAGATAGATGTCATGATTTATTTCAGTTTAAAGTAAAAAAAAAAACATGAGAAAAAAAACTTAGAAGTGCAGAATCATATACTAAACTCATGGTACCAGTTTGTACGTCGCTGCGTTCCATTCTGTGCATGTACGTCACTACAAAACAAGGGTTCCATCTTTCCCTTTCATCTCGCAACCCTCAAAATAGTAATAATAATATTGCTGGGCAATCCACACAGTATCATCTAGCCCCAAGCTAATTCTGATTAGCTTGCTTGTGTTATGTATGGGTACTAGAAGACTGATATACATTACATACATAGATATTTTTTTATCAGACATGGCAAATACCCAGAACACCTGGAACAAATCTTTGTAGATCGTACAAACATTTGTCCCAAGGCGGGAATCGAACCCGCAACCTCCTGCGTCGCAAGCGGACCTTTGCCCGCCGCGCCACATAGGTCGTCCCATAAAAGAATGTAAGAAATAAGTGTACCTGCAACGTATGCCTGGTCATAGATGGTAGTTGGCGTTGCCGTTGGTGGCCGGCTTCTGCCGCAGCTGGACATTCGCGTACTCCACGGCTGAAGGCACGCGACTGCTTCTGGAAACATGTGGGAGATGGGATTAGTACAATATGAATTGATTATGATTATTATGATGATATTTATTTATTATGATTGATTGATGGGATTAGTTTTTTTATTGCTCTCTAAATGAATTCACGAGGATTACTTTATATACCATCTGTTATAAGTTTTAACTTAGGATAAATATATTGTGTAGATATAGGTTAGGATAGCTACGCTATCGCATTAGGTGAATAACCTGTAATGATAGCTGTAAGTGTGAGATAAATACTAATACTAATATTCGACGACACGGTTGGCGCAGTGGTTGAGCCATCGGCTGCTGCGCCGCGTGTTGTGGGTTCGATCCCCGCACGGAACAAATATTTGTATGACCTACAGGTAGTTGTTCCGGGTCTGGCTGTTTGTGTGTGTTAGTTTCAAAAAGGCACCCACCACACATCACAGACTTCTGGATGATCCTGGTCTGGTCTCGAAGCAGATTTTCTCTTTGCCGATGTAATTCCTCTTGTTCTAATTGGAGCAGTTCTCGTTCGAAGCGAAGGACTTCCTATTATGAAGTTAGATAATGTTTAAGGTATTGTTTTGATGTTTATAAAAGTTAGGGCGAGATTAATAAATGCAACTTAGCATGTACTTTGGCTTAAAAGTGTTCCTGTCTCTGTCTTGCATTTGTAATTGGACAGTGACAGAAGTTAAGCTTAGCCAAGGCACATGCTAAGTAATTTCTATTAATTTCGGCTTTAGTATAAGGTCCAGTAATAAAGGTATGCTTATTAAATGTACAAGTTTTAGTGCTTATTCATTTAGGTTTGTTAAGTTATTGTTAACTTATGTACAACTTAAACTGTTTATTTTTAGTTTTTTTTGTCCTATGGCTTATATTTTACAAATAATGGAATTGTTAGTATGATTTAACTTAGGACCTTACAGAATAAGTTTTAATGTAATTATTTGATTGTTTTGATTAGTAAAACATGTAACTTTAGTGATTTTAACATGAAGTGCAAGGCTTACAGCTGGCGTGTATTAATCATATCGATTACACATAATATGGGGCAATGGACTTTGAAAGAAAATAGAGGAAAATTCGGTAAAAAAATGGTGTTTCCATATTGTTTCCGTAGTGTTATTCGAATAGTGGCCTATTATAGTTTAACCATCGCTATACTGTAATCAATCAATTAATCAGTCTTTATTTGTATACAGGTATACATAATAGATCTTAAGTGTAATGTACTACTCGTATAGTTATGTTAATTTAAAAGTAAATTTAGTTTATTTATAACCAATAAAAAAGCTGTACAAATGCGGATTTATTGCCTGAGACATTTTATACCAGTCTGCCTTAGGGTGATGCAGAGACAGAACATGGTAGGTGTAAAATGCAAAAAAAAAAACTTTTTTTGTTATGAATATCTGCAATCAGTCGCCAGACTATGATGACATGAGTTGAACGATAGGTTATTGAACAGCAGGCCAGTGCCTCCCTGTCTAATCAGAAAACTTGGTTTCCTTTAAGTATCTTAACTGCATTGACAGTATCAAGTAATCAAGAAGCAAGTTCTTTGGAGTGATAGAATGGTACGGTAAGAAATAACTTTCTTTTCTTTAGGAAAAAGAAATAACTTTCTTTTCACAGGACGCTTTAAAACAGGATTTTTTATTGCCACTACGCATAATACTCGTGTAAACAAAATCAATATTTAGATTTTCAATGAGTTTTATTTGAAAAGGACCGAAGTTTCCCCTCATAATGTATGTAAGTGTAAAATGTCATTCACCTTTGTGTTCGCATCGTCATACGCCCCATCGGGCCAGTCCTCGTTAGTCGTCGCCTGAATCGAGTCGTCGTGCTGGTAGGAGTGGCGCTGTGCGGCGAGCAGCTTGCCGCGCTGCTCCGAGATGCGGCGCGCCTCCGCTTCCTGGAATCACGACATGACAGAACGATCTAATCAATTTTTTATTTTGGAATGTAAAGCGTAACTAAGTCTGATCTAATGACGATACATCACGCCTGTGTTCCATAGAGGTGTACCTATAGTACATCCACAGTTAATTTTACCTTTTTTAAGTTTGTTTTATGTTCTTACTTACAATGTATGCACGTCCTCTGTGGCTAATAAAGTTCTCTTTATTATTTCTTTCTTTTTACATTTTGCCAGTTATTTTTAAGACCCATGTAATGAGAGAACCCATTGCCATCAACCGGGCCCATATCCAGTTCCTAAACGGCTTCTAAAATCGTAATTATAGATACTTTGACCGATCCAGGAATCGAACCCAGGACCCCATGCTCATTCGTCATGCTGATCCACTTTACTAGACCAACGAGGCAGTCAAATATATTTCAATGTTCTGAAAAAAAATTAATGAAACTATAATAAAAAATATCCATCTATGTAATGTATTGTATTAAGTATATCAATCATCTAGTACTCATAACACAAGCTCTGCTTAGCTTGGGGCTAGATGCTGCTGTGTGGATTGTCCAGCATTATTTATTTATTTATTAGTTTTGAGAATAAAATATAGCAAATGTAGTCGCTATAATGTAGCTTTAATAGTAGATGTGACAGTGGCATAAAAATAATCAAATCTTTACTATTTATAAAATTAATTCAGATATATAACTCTGATATCGCCAACCCGCATTGAGGAAACATGGTGATTATTGCTCGTTCTCTCTATGAGAAGAGGCCTTTGCCCTGCAGTGGGACAGTAACAGACTGGTATAAACCATCATCATGCAAGTTCTATGTACTTAAAAAAACCGGAGGAAGAAGCTAAAAAGAAATGAGTGATGTACCTGTATGAGCCAGTGTTGGTTGTGGTTATAGTTGGCAGGTTTCCTGTTCCGTGCCTGCAGCCAGTCTGTGCTGGAGATCAGCTTCGGTGTGGGAGCAGCACTAAGAGCCTGGAAATTATATATTATTATGAAAATTAGATGACTATGTTTTGTTTTTTAAACGTTGCCCCACACTAGGAGGTGCGTTTACTAACATTCATACTCACATACATAAATATCCAGACCCGGGACAACTACTTTAGGCCATACAAATATTTGTTCCTTGCGGGAATCGAACCCACAACACGCGGTGCAGCAGTCAATCGCTAGGCCACTGCGCCAACCGTGCCGTCAAATGTTGGGTGTTTTATATTTTTAAAGTAGTATTATAGTCAAAATAATTTATTCCAATGAGAACATTACGAAAGGCACTTTTTAACGTCAAATTAACAAGTAAAATCAAATACAAAAATGATTCTGTTTGTCCCTTTCAAGAGTTATTTTCGTATGGAGAAGAATAGGGAAAAACTCTACACTAACTGATTTAATTGTTTTTTAGAATATTTTGTTTACGTTAGTGAGATAATTATACGTGAAGACGACGTACGTAAAATAATGCTTTAATAAGTTCAAAGTATTTCCACATTTCGCCAGTTATGTTAAAATCCCATGTGACAGGGCACAGACTCCGAATTGCTGCTGAAACCAAATTCAGGATAGGAAATCTTACTAGCACTTTTCGCGACCTGGGAATCGAATCCTTGACCCCATGCTCAGCAGTAGCCTTGTAGACGATATTTAGTCACAAAAATGTTGTTTTTTTTTTACATGTCTATAGTTGATTTTAATGCAGCTACTGTTTCGTCACTTTATCAAAAACCTTCACAATTTTGATAACATTGCATTATGCCTATATCCCCAAAGGGTTAGGCAGAAGTGTACTTATAGTATACACATTTTGCCAGTTACAATTAAGTTTTGTATAATAAGGCGCGAGCCTATTGGCATCAACCAGGCATAAATGCAGACTCCGGGCTGCCACTGAACAATTCCAAATAGAAAAGCCCAACAACAACTTGCCCAACCCAGAAATCGAACCCAGAACCACATTCTCAGCAGTACCGCTTGCGACCACCAGACGAACGAGGCATTTCTATTTTGATATTCAACTTTATTTTTGGTACAATCAGCACCAAAAGTTACAAGCCTTTTTAGTGATATACTATTTACACATACATACATAAACTAACGCTTTTTTTTAGGCAGAAACTACAGAATGCCTAATGCTCTTAAAATACTAATTTTGCTTGGTTTACGATCTTACACCTGAGTACAAAAAAATCCTGACTACCCCAATCAGGATATTTTTGTATTCTAATCTCAAGTCTCAGTCTGTCAAAAATACGTCTAATTTACACCAGTCGTCTATTTTTTAGTTTTTGATATTATTGTAGCTGATATGAGATTGCGACTACATTTTTAATGTTTTATGATGACTTTTGAGATGGCGGCAAATAGAGATGTATGGAAGAAGAAGATATACTGCGCCGACCCCAAATAAATTGGGATAAGGGCAGGAGGATGGAATTGGCACTCTGGGTCATACACGCACGCCAGTTGAGAGTACTACGCTCCTGAATTTGTTGAAAAACTAATTAAATTAACTATACATCTGGATTCTGGACCCTCCGGCTTGAAATTTTTTGTCGGATTTAAAAAAAAAATCAAATGTGTTTTTTTTTACTATAAACTGTATAAATCATATTTTTTATCTCTGATTGACTTGTTTAGTTAAAGCTATCATTGGGTTAGAAAGATGTCATGATTTATTTCAGTTTAAAGTAAAAAAAAAAACATGAGAAAAAAAACTTAGAAGTGCAGAATCATATACTAAACTCATGGTACCAGTTTGTACGTCGCTGCGTTCCATTCTGTGCATGTACGTCACTACAAAACAAGGGTTCCATCTTTCCCTTTCATCTCGCAACCCTCAAAATAATAATAATAATATTGCTGGGCAATCCACACAGTATCATCTAGCCCCAAGCTAATTCTGATTAGCTTGCTTGTGTTATGTATGGGTACTAGAAGACTGATATACATTACATACATAGATATTTTTTTATCAGACATGGCAAATACCCAGAACACCTGGAACAAATCTTTGTAGATCGTACAAACATTTGTCCCAAGGCGGGAATCGAACCCGCAACCTCCTGCGTCGCAAGCGGACCTTTGCCCGCCGCGCCACATAGGTCGTCCCATAAAAGAATGTAAGAAATAAGTGTACCTGCAACGTATGCCTGGTCATAGATGGTAGTTGGCGTTGCCGTTGGTGGCCGGCTTCTGCCGCAGCTGGACATTCGCGTACTCCACGGCTGAAGGCACGCGACTGCTTCTGGAAACATGTGGGAGATGGGATTAGTACAATATGAATTGATTATGATTATTATGATGATATTTATTTATTATGATTGATTGATGGGATTAGTTTTTTTATTGCTCTCTAAATGAATTCACGAGGATTACTTTATATACCATCTGTTATAAGTTTTAACTTAGGATAAATATATTGTGTAGATATAGGTTAGGATAGCTACGCTATCGCATTAGGTGAATAACCTGTAATGATAGCTGTAAGTGTGAGATAAATACTAATACTAATATTCGACGACACGGTTGGCGCAGTGGTTGAGCCATCGGCTGCTGCGCCGCGTGTTGTGGGTTCGATCCCCGCACGGAACAAATATTTGTATGACCTACAGGTAGTTGTTCCGGGTCTGGCTGTTTGTGTGTGTTAGTTTCAAAAAGGCACCCACCACACATCACAGACTTCTGGATGATCCTGGTCTGGTCTCGAAGCAGATTTTCTCTTTGCCGATGTAATTCCTCTTGTTCTAATTGGAGCAGTTCTCGTTCGAAGCGAAGGACTTCCTATTATGAAGTTAGATACAAATACAACAAATACAAATTGTTTATTGTGTCTCAAACATATGGTTTCATACAAAAATTGAGACCTCCCCAGTAAGTTAAAAAATACTTGTGTTGGGGTTGCCTCGCTACTTCCCTTAGTAACTAGTTACATAGTGTCGAGACAAACAACAATAGATAATGTTTAAGGTATTGTTTTGATGTTTATAAAAGTTAGGGCGAGATTAATAAATGCAACTTAGCATGTACTTTGGCTTAAAAGTGTTCCTGTCTCTGTCTTGCATTTGTAATTGGACAGTGACAGAAGTTAAGCTTAGCCAAGGCACATGCTAAGTAATTTCTATTAATTTCGGCTTTAGTATAAGGTCCAGTAATAAAGGTATGCTTATTAAATGTACAAGTTTTAGTGCTTATTCATTTAGGTTTGTTAAGTTATTGTTAACTTATGTATAACTTAAACTGTTTATTTTTAGTTTTTTTTGTCCTATGGCTTATATTTTACAAATAATGGAATTGTTAGTATGATTTAACTTAGGACCTTACAGAATAAGTTTTAATGTAATTATTTGATTGTTTTGATTAGTAAAACATGTAACTTTAGTGATTTTAACATGAAGTGCAAGGCTTCAAGCTGGCGTGTATTAATCATATCGATTACACATTATATGGGGCAATGGACTTTGAAAGAAAATAGAGGAAAATTCGGTAAAAAAATGGTGTTTCCATATTGTTTCCGTAGTGTTATTCGAATAGTGGCCTATTATAGTTTAACCATCGCTATACTGTAATCAATCAATTAATCAGTCTTTATTTGTATACAGGTATACATAATAGATCTTAAGTGTAATGTACTACTCGTATAGTTATGTTAATTTAAAAGTAAATTTAGTTTATTTATAACCAATAAAAAAGCTGTACAAATGCGGATTTATTGCCTGAGACATTTTATACCAGTCTGCCTTAGGGTGATGCAGAGACAGAACATGGTAGGTGTAAAATGCAAAAAAAAAAACTTTTTTTGTTATGAATATCTGCAATCAGTCGCCAGACTATGATGACATGAGTTGAACGATAGGTTATTGAACAGCAGGCCAGTGCCTCCCTGTCTAATCAGAAAACTTGGTTTCCTTTAAGTATCTTAACTGCATTGACAGTATCAAGTAATCAAGAAGCAAGTTCTTTGGAGTGATAGAATGGTACGGTAAGAAATAACTTTCTTTTCTTTAGGAAAAAGAAATAACTTTCTTTTCACAGGACGCTTTAAAACAGGATTTTTTATTGCCACTACGCATAATACTCGTGTAAACAAAATCAATATTTAGATTTTCAATGAGTTTTATTTGAAAAGGACCGAAGTTTCCCCTCATAATGTATGTAAGTGTAAAATGTCATTCACCTTTGTGTTCGCATCGTCATACGCCCCATCGGGCCAGTCCTCGTTAGTCGTCGCCTGAATCGAGTCGTCGTGCTGGTAGGAGTGGCGCTGTGCGGCGAGCAGCTTGCCGCGCTGCTCCGAGATGCGGCGCGCCTCCGCTTCCTGGAATCACGACATGACAGAACGATCTAATCAATTTTTTATTTTGGAATGTAAAGCGTAACTAAGTCTGATCTAATGACGATACATCACGCCTGTGTTCCATAGAGGTGTACCTATAGTACATCCACAGTTAATTTTACCTTTTTTAAGTTTGTTTTATGTTCTTACTTACAATGTATGCACGTCCTCTGTGGCTAATAAAGTTCTCTTTATTATTTCTTTCTTTTTACATTTTGCCAGTTATTTTTAAGACCCATGTAATGAGAGAACCCATTGCCATCAACCGGGCCCATATCCAGTTCCTAAACGGCTTCTAAAATCGTAATTATAGATACTTTGACCGATCCAGGAATCGAACCCAGGACCCCATGCTCATTCGTCATGCTGATCCACTTTACTAGACCAACGAGGCAGTCAAATATATTTCAATGTTCTGAAAAAAAATTAATGAAACTATAATAAAAAATATCCATCTATGTAATGTATTGTATTAAGTATATCAATCATCTAGTACTCATAACACAAGCTCTGCTTAGCTTGGGGCTAGATGCTGCTGTGTGGATTGTCCAGCATTATTTATTTATTTATTAGTTTTGAGAATAAAATATAGCAAATGTAGTCGCTATAATGTAGCTTTAATAGTAGATGTGACAGTGGCATAAAAATAATCAAATCTTTACTATTTATAAAATTAATTCAGATATATAACTCTGATATCGCCAACCCGCATTGAGGAAACATGGTGATTATTGCTCGTTCTCTCTATGAGAAGAGGCCTTTGCCCTGCAGTGGGACAGTAACAGACTGGTATAAACCATCATCATGCAAGTTCTATGTACTTAAAAAAACCGGAGGAAGAAGCTAAAAAGAAATGAGTGATGTACCTGTATGAGCCAGTGTTGGTTGTGGTTATAGTTGGCAGGTTTCCTGTTCCGTGCCTGCAGCCAGTCTGTGCTGGAGATCAGCTTCGGTGTGGGAGCAGCACTAAGAGCCTGGAAATTATATATTATTATGAAAATTAGATGACTATGTTTTGTTTTTTAAACGTTGCCCCACACTAGGAGGTGCGTTTACTAACATTCATACTCACATACATAAATATCCAGACCCGGGACAACTACTTTAGGCCATACAAATATTTGTTCCTTGCGGGAATCGAACCCACAACACGCGGTGCAGCAGTCAATCGCTAGGCCACTGCGCCAACCGTGCCGTCAAATGTTGGGTGTTTTATATTTTTAAAGTAGTATTATAGTCAAAATAATTTATTCCAATGAGAACATTACGAAAGGCACTTTTTAACGTCAAATTAACAAGTAAAATCAAATACAAAAATGATTCTGTTTGTCCCTTTCAAGAGTTATTTTCGTATGGAGAAGAATAGGGAAAAACTCTACACTAACTGATTTAATTGTTTTTTAGAATATTTTGTTTACGTTAGTGAGATAATTATACGTGAAGACGACGTACGTAAAATAATGCTTTAATAAGTTCAAAGTATTTCCACATTTCGCCAGTTATGTTAAAATCCCATGTGACAGGGCACAGACTCCGAATTGCTGCTGAAACCAAATTCAGGATAGGAAATCTTACTAGCACTTTTCGCGACCTGGGAATCGAATCCTTGACCCCATGCTCAGCAGTAGCCTTGTAGACGATATTTAGTCACAAAAATGTTGTTTTTTTTTTACATGTCTATAGTTGATTTTAATGCAGCTACTGTTTCGTCACTTTATCAAAAACCTTCACAATTTTGATAACATTGCATTATGCCTATATCCCCAAAGGGTTAGGCAGAAGTGTACTTATAGTATACACATTTTGCCAGTTACAATTAAGTTTTGTATAATAAGGCGCGAGCCTATTGGCATCAACCAGGCATAAATGCAGACTCCGGGCTGCCACTGAACAATTCCAAATAGAAAAGCCCAACAACAACTTGCCCAACCCAGAAATCGAACCCAGAACCACATTCTCAGCAGTACCGCTTGCGACCACCAGACGAACGAGGCATTTCTATTTTGATATTCAACTTTATTTTTGGTACAATCAGCACCAAAAGTTACAAGCCTTTTTAGTGATATACTATTTACACATACATACATAAACTAACGCTTTTTTTTAGGCAGAAACTACAGAATGCCTAATGCTCTTAAAATACTAATTTTGCTTGGTTTACGATCTTACACCTGAGTACAAAAAAATCCTGACTACCCCAATCAGGATATTTTTGTATTCTAATCTCAAGTCTCAGTCTGTCAAAAATACGTCTAATTTACACCAGTCGTCTATTTTTTAGTTTTTGATATTATTGTAGCTGATATGAGATTGCGACTACATTTTTAATGTTTTATGATGACTTTTGAGATGGCGGCAAATAGAGATGTATGGAAGAAGAAGATATACTGCGCCGACCCCAAATAAATTGGGATAAGGGCAGGAGGATGGAATTGGCACTCTGGGTCATACACGCACGCCAGTTGAGAGTACTACGCTCCTGAATTTGTTGAAAAACTAATTAAATTAACTATACATCTGGATTCTGGACCCTCCGGCTTGAAATTTTTTGTCGGATTTAAAAAAAAAATCAAATGTGTTTTTTTTTACTATAAACTGTATAAATCATATTTTTTATCTCTGATTGACTTGTTTAGTTAAAGCTATCATTGGGTTAGATAGATGTCATGATTTATTTCAGTTTAAAGTAAAAAAAAAACATGAGAAAAAAAACTTAGAAGTGCAGAATCATATACTAAACTCATGGTACCAGTTTGTACGTCGCTGCGTTCCATTCTGTGCATGTACGTCACTACAAAACAAGGGTTCCATCTTTCCCTTTCATCTCGCAACCCTCAAAATAGTAATAATAATATTGCTGGGCAATCCACACAGTATCATCTAGCCCCAAGCTAATTCTGATTAGCTTGCTTGTGTTATGTATGGGTACTAGAAGACTGATATACATTACATACATAGATATTTTTTTATCAGACATGGCAAATACCCAGAACACCTGGAACAAATCTTTGTAGATCGTACAAACATTTGTCCCAAGGCGGGAATCGAACCCGCAACCTCCTGCGTCGCAAGCGGACCTTTGCCCGCCGCGCCACATAGGTCGTCCCATAAAAGAATGTAAGAAATAAGTGTACCTGCAACGTATGCCTGGTCATAGATGGTAGTTGGCGTTGCCGTTGGTGGCCGGCTTCTGCCGCAGCTGGACATTCGCGTACTCCACGGCTGAAGGCACGCGACTGCTTCTGGAAACATGTGGGAGATGGGATTAGTACAATATGAATTGATTATGATTATTATGATGATATTTATTTATTATGATTGATTGATGGGATTAGTTTTTTTATTGCTCTCTAAATGAATTCACGAGGATTACTTTATATACCATCTGTTATAAGTTTTAACTTAGGATAAATATATTGTGTAGATATAGGTTAGGATAGCTACGCTATCGCATTAGGTGAATAACCAGTAATGATAGCTGTAAGTGTGAGATAAATACTAATACTAATATTCGACGACACGGTTGGCGCAGTGGTTGAGCCATCGGCTGCTGCGCCGCGTGTTGTGGGTTCGATCCCCGCACGGAACAAATATTTGTATGACCTACAGGTAGTTGTTCCGGGTCTGGCTGTTTGTGTGTGTTAGTTTCAAAAAGGCACCCACCACACATCACAGACTTCTGGATGATCCTGGTCTGGTCTCGAAGCAGATTTTCTCTTTGCCGATGTAATTCCTCTTGTTCTAATTGGAGCAGTTCTCGTTCGAAGCGAAGGACTTCCTATTATGAAGTTAGATACAAATACAACAAATACAAATTGTTTATTGTGTCTCAAACATATGGTTTCATACAAAAATTGAGACCTCCCCAGTAAGTTAAAAAATACTTGTGTTGGGGTTGCCTCGCTACTTCCCTTAGTAACTAGTTACATAGTGTCGAGACAAACAACAATAGATAATGTTTAAGGTATTGTTTTGATGTTTATAAAAGTTAGGGCGAGATTAATAAATGCAACTTAGCATGTACTTTGGCTTAAAAGTGTTCCTGTCTCTGTCTTGCATTTGTAATTGGACAGTGACAGAAGTTAAGCTTAGCCAAGGCACATGCTAAGTAATTTCTATTAATTTCGGCTTTAGTATAAGGTCCAGTAATAAAGGTATGCTTATTAAATGTACAAGTTTTAGTGCTTATTCATTTAGGTTTGTTAAGTTATTGTTAACTTATGTATAACTTAAACTGTTTATTTTTAGTTTTTTTTGTCCTATGGCTTATATTTTACAAATAATGGAATTGTTAGTATGATTTAACTTAGGACCTTACAGAATAAGTTTTAATGTAATTATTTGATTGTTTTGATTAGTAAAACATGTAACTTTAGTGATTTTAACATGAAGTGCAAGGCTTCAAGCTGGCGTGTATTAATCATATCGATTACACATTATATGGGGCAATGGACTTTGAAAGAAAATAGAGGAAAATTCGGTAAAAAAATGGTGTTTCCATATTGTTTCCGTAGTGTTATTCGAATAGTGGCCTATTATAGTTTAACCATCGCTATACTGTAATCAATCAATTAATCAGTCTTTATTTGTATACAGGTATACATAATAGATCTTAAGTGTAATGTACTACTCGTATAGTTATGTTAATTTAAAAGTAAATTTAGTTTATTTATAACCAATAAAAAAGCTGTACAAATGCGGATTTATTGCCTGAGACATTTTATACCAGTCTGCCTTAGGGTGATGCAGAGACAGAACATGGTAGGTGTAAAATGCAAAAAAAAAAACTTTTTTTGTTATGAATATCTGCAATCAGTCGCCAGACTATGATGACATGAGTTGAACGATAGGTTATTGAACAGCAGGCCAGTGCCTCCCTGTCTAATCAGAAAACTTGGTTTCCTTTAAGTATCTTAACTGCATTGACAGTATCAAGTAATCAAGAAGCAAGTTCTTTGGAGTGATAGAATGGTACGGTAAGAAATAACTTTCTTTTCTTTAGGAAAAAGAAATAACTTTCTTTTCACAGGACGCTTTAAAACAGGATTTTTTATTGCCACTACGCATAATACTCGTGTAAACAAAATCAATATTTAGATTTTCAATGAGTTTTATTTGAAAAGGACCGAAGTTTCCCCTCATAATGTATGTAAGTGTAAAATGTCATTCACCTTTGTGTTCGCATCGTCATACGCCCCATCGGGCCAGTCCTCGTTAGTCGTCGCCTGAATCGAGTCGTCGTGCTGGTAGGAGTGGCGCTGTGCGGCGAGCAGCTTGCCGCGCTGCTCCGAGATGCGGCGCGCCTCCGCTTCCTGGAATCACGACATGACAGAACGATCTAATCAATTTTTTATTTTGGAATGTAAAGCGTAACTAAGTCTGATCTAATGACGATACATCACGCCTGTGTTCCATAGAGGTGTACCTATAGTACATCCACAGTTAATTTTACCTTTTTTAAGTTTGTTTTATGTTCTTACTTACAATGTATGCACGTCCTCTGTGATTATTGCTCGTTCTCTCTATGAGAAGAGGCCTTTGCCCTGCAGTGGGACAGTAACAGACTGGTATAAACCATCATCATGCAAGTTCTATGTACTTAAAAAAACCGGAGGAAGAAGCTAAAAAGAAATGAGTGATGTACCTGTATGAGCCAGTGTTGGTTGTGGTTAGTTGGCAGGTTTCCTGTTCCGTGCCTGCAGCCAGTCTGTGCTGGAGATCAGCTTCGGTGTGGGAGCAGCACTAAGAGCCTGGAAATTATATATTATTATGAAAATTAGATGACTATGTTTTGTTTTTTAAACGTTGCCCCACACTAGGAGGTGCGTTTACTAACATTCATACTCACATACATAAATATCCAGACCCGGGACAACTACTTTAGGCCATACAAATATTTGTTCCTTGCGGGAATCGAACCCACAACACGCGGTGCAGCAGTCAATCGCTAGGCCACTGCGCCAACCGTGCCGTCAAATGTTGGGTGTTTTATATTTTTAAAGTAGTATTATAGTCAAAATAATTTATTCCAATGAGAACATTACGAAAGGCACTTTTTAACGTCAAATTAACAAGTAAAATCAAATACAAAAATGATTCTGTTTGTCCCTTTCAAGAGTTATTTTCGTATGGAGAAGAATAGGGAAAAACTCTACACTAACTGATTTAATTGTTTTTTAGAATATTTTGTTTACGTTAGTGAGATAATTATACGTGAAGACGACGTACGTAAAATAATGCTTTAATAAGTTCAAAGTATTTCCACATTTCGCCAGTTATGTTAAAATCCCATGTGAAAGGGCACAGACTCCGAATTGCTGCTGAAACCAAATTCAGGATAGGAAATCTTACTAGCACTTTTTGCGACCTGGGAATCGAATCCTTGACGCCATGCTCAGCAGTAGCCTTGTAGACGATATTTAGTCACAAAAATGTTGTTTTTTTTTTACATGTCTATAGTTGATTTTAATGCAGCTACTGTTTCGTCACTTTATCAAAAACCTTCACAATTTTGATAACATTGCATTATGCCTATATCCCCAAAGGGTTAGGCAGAAGTGTACTTATAGTATACACATTTTGCCAGTTACAATTAAGTTTTGTATAATAAGGCGCGAGCCTATTGGCATCAACCAGGCATAAATGCAGACTCCGGGCTGCCACTGAACAATTCCAAATAGAAAAGCCCAACAACAACTTGCCCAACCCAGAAATCGAACCCAGAACCACATTCTCAGCAGTACCGCTTGCGACCACCAGACGAACGAGGCATTTCTATTTTGATATTCAACTTTATTTTTGGTACAATCAGCACCAAAAGTTACAAGCCTTTTTAGTGATATACTATTTACACATACATACATAAACTAACGCTTTTTTTTAGGCAGAAACTACAGAATGCCTAATGCTCTTAAAATACTAATTTTGCTTGGTTTACGATCTTACACCTGAGTACAAAAAAATCCTGACTACCCCAATCAGGATATTTTTGTATTCTAATCTCAAGTCTCAGTCTGTCAAAAATACGTCTAATTTACACCAGTCGTCTATTTTTTAGTTTTTGATATTATTGTAGCTGATATGAGATTGCGACTACATTTTTAATGTTTTATGATGACTTTTGAGATGGCGGCAAATAGAGATGTATGGAAGAAGAAGATATACTGCGCCGACCCCAAATAAATTGGGATAAGGGCAGGAGGATGGAATTGGCACTCTGGGTCATACACGCACGCCAGTTGAGAGTACTACGCTCCTGAATTTGTTGAAAAACTAATTAAATTAACTATACATCTGGATTCTGGACCCTCCGGCTTGAAATTTTTTGTCGGATTTAAAAAAAAAATCAAATGTGTTTTTTTTTACTATAAACTGTATAAATCATATTTTTTATCTCTGATTGACTTGTTTAGTTAAAGCTATCATTGGGTTAGATAGATGTCATGATTTATTTCAGTTTAAAGTAAAAAAAAAACATGAGAAAAAAAACTTAGAAGTGCAGAATCATATACTAAACTCATGGTACCAGTTTGTACGTCGCTGCGTTCCATTCTGTGCATGTACGTCACTACAAAACAAGGGTTCCATCTTTCCCTTTCATCTCGCAACCCTCAAAATAGTAATAATAATATTGCTGGGCAATCCACACAGTATCATCTAGCCCCAAGCTAATTCTGATTAGCTTGCTTGTGTTATGTATGGGTACTAGAAGACTGATATACATTACATACATAGATATTTTTTTATCAGACATGGCAAATACCCAGAACACCTGGAACAAATCTTTGTAGATCGTACAAACATTTGTCCCAAGGCGGGAATCGAACCCGCAACCTCCTGCGTCGCAAGCGGACCTTTGCCCGCCGCGCCACATAGGTCGTCCCATAAAAGAATGTAAGAAATAAGTGTACCTGCAACGTATGCCTGGTCATAGATGGTAGTTGGCGTTGCCGTTGGTGGCCGGCTTCTGCCGCAGCTGGACATTCGCGTACTCCACGGCTGAAGGCACGCGACTGCTTCTGGAAACATGTGGGAGATGGGATTAGTACAATATGAATTGATTATGATTATTATGATGATATTTATTTATTATGATTGATTGATGGGATTAGTTTTTTTATTGCTCTCTAAATGAATTCACGAGGATTACTTTATATACCATCTGTTATAAGTTTTAACTTAGGATAAATATATTGTGTAGATATAGGTTAGGATAGCTACGCTATCGCATTAGGTGAATAACCAGTAATGATAGCTGTAAGTGTGAGATAAATACTAATACTAATATTCGACGACACGGTTGGCGCAGTGGTTGAGCCATCGGCTGCTGCGCCGCGTGTTGTGGGTTCGATCCCCGCACGGAACAAATATTTGTATGACCTACAGGTAGTTGTTCCGGGTCTGGCTGTTTGTGTGTGTTAGTTTCAAAAAGGCACCCACCACACATCACAGACTTCTGGATGATCCTGGTCTGGTCTCGAAGCAGATTTTCTCTTTGCCGATGTAATTCCTCTTGTTCTAATTGGAGCAGTTCTCGTTCGAAGCGAAGGACTTCCTATTATGAAGTTAGATACAAATACAACAAATACAAATTGTTTATTGTGTCTCAAACATATGGTTTCATACAAAAATTGAGACCTCCCCAGTAAGTTAAAAAATACTTGTGTTGGGGTTGCCTCGCTACTTCCCTTAGTAACTAGTTACATAGTGTCGAGACAAACAACAATAGATAATGTTTAAGGTATTGTTTTGATGTTTATAAAAGTTAGGGCGAGATTAATAAATGCAACTTAGCATGTACTTTGGCTTAAAAGTGTTCCTGTCTCTGTCTTGCATTTGTAATTGGACAGTGACAGAAGTTAAGCTTAGCCAAGGCACATGCTAAGTAATTTCTATTAATTTCGGCTTTAGTATAAGGTCCAGTAATAAAGGTATGCTTATTAAATGTACAAGTTTTAGTGCTTATTCATTTAGGTTTGTTAAGTTATTGTTAACTTATGTATAACTTAAACTGTTTATTTTTAGTTTTTTTTGTCCTATGGCTTATATTTTACAAATAATGGAATTGTTAGTATGATTTAACTTAGGACCTTACAGAATAAGTTTTAATGTAATTATTTGATTGTTTTGATTAGTAAAACATGTAACTTTAGTGATTTTAACATGAAGTGCAAGGCTTCAAGCTGGCTTGTATTAATCATATCGATTACACATTATATGGGGCAATGGACTTTGAAAGAAAATAGAGGAAAATTCGGTAAAAAAATGGTGTTTCCATATTGTTTCCGTAGTGTTATTCGAATAGTGGCCTATTATAGTTTAACCATCGCTATACTGTAATCAATCAATTAATCAGTCTTTATTTGTATACAGGTATACATAATAGATCTTAAGTGTAATGTACTACTCGTATAGTTATGTTAATTTAAAAGTAAATTTAGTTTATTTATAACCAATAAAAAAGCTGTACAAATGCGGATTTATTGCCTGAGACATTTTATACCAGTCTGCCTTAGGGTGATGCAGAGACAGAACATGGTAGGTGTAAAATGCAAAAAAAAAAACTTTTTTTGTTATGAATATCTGCAATCAGTCGCCAGACTATGATGACATGAGTTGAACGATAGGTTATTGAACAGCAGGCCAGTGCCTCCCTGTCTAATCAGAAAACTTGGTTTCCTTTAAGTATCTTAACTGCATTGACAGTATCAAGTAATCAAGAAGCAAGTTCTTTGGAGTGATAGAATGGTACGGTAAGAAATAACTTTCTTTTCTTTAGGAAAAAGAAATAACTTTCTTTTCACAGGACGCTTTAAAACAGGATTTTTTATTGCCACTACGCATAATACTCGTGTAAACAAAATCAATATTTAGATTTTCAATGAGTTTTATTTGAAAAGGACCGAAGTTTCCCCTCATAATGTATGTAAGTGTAAAATGTCATTCACCTTTGTGTTCGCATCGTCATACGCCCCATCGGGCCAGTCCTCGTTAGTCGTCGCCTGAATCGAGTCGTCGTGCTGGTAGGAGTGGCGCTGTGCGGCGAGCAGCTTGCCGCGCTGCTCCGAGATGCGGCGCGCCTCCGCTTCCTGGAATCACGACATGACAGAACGATCTAATCAATTTTTTATTTTGGAATGTAAAGCGTAACTAAGTCTGATCTAATGACGATACATCACGCCTGTGTTCCATAGAGGTGTACCTATAGTACATCCACAGTTAATTTTACCTTTTTTAAGTTTGTTTTATGTTCTTACTTACAATGTATGCACGTCCTCTGTGGCTAATAAAGTTCTCTTTATTATTTCTTTCTTTTTACATTTTGCCAGTTATTTTTAAGACCCATGTAATGAGAGAACCCATTGCCATCAACCGGGCCCATATCCAGTTCCTAAACGGCTTCTAAAATCGTAATTATAGATACTTTGACCGATCCAGGAATCGAACCCAGGACCCCATGCTCATTCGTCATGCTGATCCACTTTACTAGACCAACGAGGCAGTCAAATATATTTCAATGTTCTGAAAAAAAATTAATGAAACTATAATAAAAAATATCCATCTATGTAATGTATTGTATTAAGTATATCAATCATCTAGTACTCATAACACAAGCTCTGCTTAGCTTGGGGCTAGATGCTGCTGTGTGGATTGTCCAGCATTATTTATTTATTTATTAGTTTTGAGAATAAAATATAGCAAATGTAGTCGCTATAATGTAGCTTTAATAGTAGATGTGACAGTGGCATAAAAATAATCAAATCTTTACTATTTATAAAATTAATTCAGATATATAACTCTGATATCGCCAACCCGCATTGAGGAAACATGGTGATTATTGCTCGTTCTCTCTATGAGAAGAGGCCTTTGCCCTGCAGTGGGACAGTAACAGACTGGTATAAACCATCATCATGCAAGTTCTATGTACTTAAAAAAACCGGAGGAAGAAGCTAAAAAGAAATGAGTGATGTACCTGTATGAGCCAGTGTTGGTTGTGGTTATAGTTGGCAGGTTTCCTGTTCCGTGCCTGCAGCCAGTCTGTGCTGGAGATCAGCTTCGGTGTGGGAGCAGCACTAAGAGCCTGGAAATTATATATTATTATGAAAATTAGATGACTATGTTTTGTTTTTTAAACGTTGCCCCACACTAGGAGGTGCGTTTACTAACATTCATACTCACATACATAAATATCCAGACCCGGGACAACTACTTTAGGCCATACAAATATTTGTTCCTTGCGGGAATCGAACCCACAACACGCGGTGCAGCAGTCAATCGCTAGGCCACTGCGCCAACCGTGCCGTCAAATGTTGGGTGTTTTATATTTTTAAAGTAGTATTATAGTCAAAATAATTTATTCCAATGAGAACATTACGAAAGGCACTTTTTAACGTCAAATTAACAAGTAAAATCAAATACAAAAATGATTCTGTTTGTCCCTTTCAAGAGTTATTTTCGTATGGAGAAGAATAGGGAAAAACTCTACACTAACTGATTTAATTGTTTTTTAGAATATTTTGTTTACGTTAGTGAGATAATTATACGTGAAGACGACGTACGTAAAATAATGCTTTAATAAGTTCAAAGTATTTCCACATTTCGCCAGTTATGTTAAAATCCCATGTGACAGGGCACAGACTCCGAATTGCTGCTGAAACCAAATTCAGGATAGGAAATCTTACTAGCACTTTTCGCGACCTGGGAATCGAATCCTTGACCCCATGCTCAGCAGTAGCCTTGTAGACGATATTTAGTCACAAAAATGTTGTTTTTTTTTTACATGTCTATAGTTGATTTTAATGCAGCTACTGTTTCGTCACTTTATCAAAAACCTTCACAATTTTGATAACATTGCATTATGCCTATATCCCCAAAGGGTTAGGCAGAAGTGTACTTATAGTATACACATTTTGCCAGTTACAATTAAGTTTTGTATAATAAGGCGCGAGCCTATTGGCATCAACCAGGCATAAATGCAGACTCCGGGCTGCCACTGAACAATTCCAAATAGAAAAGCCCAACAACAACTTGCCCAACCCAGAAATCGAACCCAGAACCACATTCTCAGCAGTACCGCTTGCGACCACCAGACGAACGAGGCATTTCTATTTTGATATTCAACTTTATTTTTGGTACAATCAGCACCAAAAGTTACAAGCCTTTTTAGTGATATACTATTTACACATACATACATAAACTAACGCTTTTTTTTAGGCAGAAACTACAGAATGCCTAATGCTCTTAAAATACTAATTTTGCTTGGTTTACGATCTTACACCTGAGTACAAAAAAATCCTGACTACCCCAATCAGGATATTTTTGTATTCTAATCTCAAGTCTCAGTCTGTCAAAAATACGTCTAATTTACACCAGTCGTCTATTTTTTAGTTTTTGATATTATTGTAGCTGATATGAGATTGCGACTACATTTTTAATGTTTTATGATGACTTTTGAGATGGCGGCAAATAGAGATGTATGGAAGAAGAAGATATACTGCGCCGACCCCAAATAAATTGGGATAAGGGCAGGAGGATGGAATTGGCACTCTGGGTCATACACGCACGCCAGTTGAGAGTACTACGCTCCTGAATTTGTTGAAAAACTAATTAAATTAACTATACATCTGGATTCTGGACCCTCCGGCTTGAAATTTTTTGTCGGATTTAAAAAAAAAATCAAATGTGTTTTTTTTTACTATAAACTGTATAAATCATATTTTTTATCTCTGATTGACTTGTTTAGTTAAAGCTATCATTGGGTTAGATAGATGTCATGATTTATTTCAGTTTAAAGTAAAAAAAAAACATGAGAAAAAAAACTTAGAAGTGCAGAATCATATACTAAACTCATGGTACCAGTTTGTACGTCGCTGCGTTCCATTCTGTGCATGTACGTCACTACAAAACAAGGGTTCCATCTTTCCCTTTCATCTCGCAACCCTCAAAATAGTAATAATAATATTGCTGGGCAATCCACACAGTATCATCTAGCCCCAAGCTAATTCTGATTAGCTTGCTTGTGTTATGTATGGGTACTAGAAGACTGATATACATTACATACATAGATATTTTTTTATCAGACATGGCAAATACCCAGAACACCTGGAACAAATCTTTGTAGATCGTACAAACATTTGTCCCAAGGCGGGAATCGAACCCGCAACCTCCTGCGTCGCAAGCGGACCTTTGCCCGCCGCGCCACATAGGTCGTCCCATAAAAGAATGTAAGAAATAAGTGTACCTGCAACGTATGCCTGGTCATAGATGGTAGTTGGCGTTGCCGTTGGTGGCCGGCTTCTGCCGCAGCTGGACATTCGCGTACTCCACGGCTGAAGGCACGCGACTGCTTCTGGAAACATGTGGGAGATGGGATTAGTACAATATGAATTGATTATGATTATTATGATGATATTTATTTATTATGATTGATTGATGGGATTAGTTTTTTTATTGCTCTCTAAATGAATTCACGAGGATTACTTTATATACCATCTGTTATAAGTTTTAACTTAGGATAAATATATTGTGTAGATATAGGTTAGGATAGCTACGCTATCGCATTAGGTGAATAACCAGTAATGATAGCTGTAAGTGTGAGATAAATACTAATACTAATATTCGACGACACGGTTGGCGCAGTGGTTGAGCCATCGGCTGCTGCGCCGCGTGTTGTGGGTTCGATCCCCGCACGGAACAAATATTTGTATGACCTACAGGTAGTTGTTCCGGGTCTGGCTGTTTGTGTGTGTTAGTTTCAAAAAGGCACCCACCACACATCACAGACTTCTGGATGATCCTGGTCTGGTCTCGAAGCAGATTTTCTCTTTGCCGATGTAATTCCTCTTGTTCTAATTGGAGCAGTTCTCGTTCGAAGCGAAGGACTTCCTATTATGAAGTTAGATACAAATACAACAAATACAAATTGTTTATTGTGTCTCAAACATATGGTTTCATACAAAAATTGAGACCTCCCCAGTAAGTTAAAAAATACTTGTGTTGGGGTTGCCTCGCTACTTCCCTTAGTAACTAGTTACATAGTGTCGAGACAAACAACAATAGATAATGTTTAAGGTATTGTTTTGATGTTTATAAAAGTTAGGGCGAGATTAATAAATGCAACTTAGCATGTACTTTGGCTTAAAAGTGTTCCTGTCTCTGTCTTGCATTTGTAATTGGACAGTGACAGAAGTTAAGCTTAGCCAAGGCACATGCTAAGTAATTTCTATTAATTTCGGCTTTAGTATAAGGTCCAGTAATAAAGGTATGCTTATTAAATGTACAAGTTTTAGTGCTTATTCATTTAGGTTTGTTAAGTTATTGTTAACTTATGTATAACTTAAACTGTTTATTTTTAGTTTTTTTTGTCCTATGGCTTATATTTTACAAATAATGGAATTGTTAGTATGATTTAACTTAGGACCTTACAGAATAAGTTTTAATGTAATTATTTGATTGTTTTGATTAGTAAAACATGTAACTTTAGTGATTTTAACATGAAGTGCAAGGCTTCAAGCTGGCGTGTATTAATCATATCGATTACACATTATATGGGGCAATGGACTTTGAAAGAAAATAGAGGAAAATTCGGTAAAAAAATGGTGTTTCCATATTGTTTCCGTAGTGTTATTCGAATAGTGGCCTATTATAGTTTAACCATCGCTATACTGTAATCAATCAATTAATCAGTCTTTATTTGTATACAGGTATACATAATAGATCTTAAGTGTAATGTACTACTCGTATAGTTATGTTAATTTAAAAGTAAATTTAGTTTATTTATAACCAATAAAAAAGCTGTACAAATGCGGATTTATTGCCTGAGACATTTTATACCAGTCTGCCTTAGGGTGATGCAGAGACAGAACATGGTAGGTGTAAAATGCAAAAAAAAAAACTTTTTTTGTTATGAATATCTGCAATCAGTCGCCAGACTATGATGACATGAGTTGAACGATAGGTTATTGAACAGCAGGCCAGTGCCTCCCTGTCTAATCAGAAAACTTGGTTTCCTTTAAGTATCTTAACTGCATTGACAGTATCAAGTAATCAAGAAGCAAGTTCTTTGGAGTGATAGAATGGTACGGTAAGAAATAACTTTCTTTTCTTTAGGAAAAAGAAATAACTTTCTTTTCACAGGACGCTTTAAAACAGGATTTTTTATTGCCACTACGCATAATACTCGTGTAAACAAAATCAATATTTAGATTTTCAATGAGTTTTATTTGAAAAGGACCGAAGTTTCCCCTCATAATGTATGTAAGTGTAAAATGTCATTCACCTTTGTGTTCGCATCGTCATACGCCCCATCGGGCCAGTCCTCGTTAGTCGTCGCCTGAATCGAGTCGTCGTGCTGGTAGGAGTGGCGCTGTGCGGCGAGCAGCTTGCCGCGCTGCTCCGAGATGCGGCGCGCCTCCGCTTCCTGGAATCACGACATGACAGAACGATCTAATCAATTTTTTATTTTGGAATGTAAAGCGTAACTAAGTCTGATCTAATGACGATACATCACGCCTGTGTTCCATAGAGGTGTACCTATAGTACATCCACAGTTAATTTTACCTTTTTTAAGTTTGTTTTATGTTCTTACTTACAATGTATGCACGTCCTCTGTGATTATTGCTCGTTCTCTCTATGAGAAGAGGCCTTTGCCCTGCAGTGGGACAGTAACAGACTGGTATAAACCATCATCATGCAAGTTCTATGTACTTAAAAAAACCGGAGGAAGAAGCTAAAAAGAAATGAGTGATGTACCTGTATGAGCCAGTGTTGGTTGTGGTTAGTTGGCAGGTTTCCTGTTCCGTGCCTGCAGCCAGTCTGTGCTGGAGATCAGCTTCGGTGTGGGAGCAGCACTAAGAGCCTGGAAATTATATATTATTATGAAAATTAGATGACTATGTTTTGTTTTTTAAACGTTGCCCCACACTAGGAGGTGCGTTTACTAACATTCATACTCACATACATAAATATCCAGACCCGGGACAACTACTTTAGGCCATACAAATATTTGTTCCTTGCGGGAATCGAACCCACAACACGCGGTGCAGCAGTCAATCGCTAGGCCACTGCGCCAACCGTGCCGTCAAATGTTGGGTGTTTTATATTTTTAAAGTAGTATTATAGTCAAAATAATTTATTCCAATGAGAACATTACGAAAGGCACTTTTTAACGTCAAATTAACAAGTAAAATCAAATACAAAAATGATTCTGTTTGTCCCTTTCAAGAGTTATTTTCGTATGGAGAAGAATAGGGAAAAACTCTACACTAACTGATTTAATTGTTTTTTAGAATATTTTGTTTACGTTAGTGAGATAATTATACGTGAAGACGACGTACGTAAAATAATGCTTTAATAAGTTCAAAGTATTTCCACATTTCGCCAGTTATGTTAAAATCCCATGTGAAAGGGCACAGACTCCGAATTGCTGCTGAAACCAAATTCAGGATAGGAAATCTTACTAGCACTTTTTGCGACCTGGGAATCGAATCCTTGACGCCATGCTCAGCAGTAGCCTTGTAGACGATATTTAGTCACAAAAATGTTGTTTTTTTTTTACATGTCTATAGTTGATTTTAATGCAGCTACTGTTTCGTCACTTTATCAAAAACCTTCACAATTTTGATAACATTGCATTATGCCTATATCCCCAAAGGGTTAGGCAGAAGTGTACTTATAGTATACACATTTTGCCAGTTACAATTAAGTTTTGTATAATAAGGCGCGAGCCTATTGGCATCAACCAGGCATAAATGCAGACTCCGGGCTGCCACTGAACAATTCCAAATAGAAAAGCCCAACAACAACTTGCCCAACCCAGAAATCGAACCCAGAACCACATTCTCAGCAGTACCGCTTGCGACCACCAGACGAACGAGGCATTTCTATTTTGATATTCAACTTTATTTTTGGTACAATCAGCACCAAAAGTTACAAGCCTTTTTAGTGATATACTATTTACACATACATACATAAACTAACGCTTTTTTTTAGGCAGAAACTACAGAATGCCTAATGCTCTTAAAATACTAATTTTGCTTGGTTTACGATCTTACACCTGAGTACAAAAAAATCCTGACTACCCCAATCAGGATATTTTTGTATTCTAATCTCAAGTCTCAGTCTGTCAAAAATACGTCTAATTTACACCAGTCGTCTATTTTTTAGTTTTTGATATTATTGTAGCTGATATGAGATTGCGACTACATTTTTAATGTTTTATGATGACTTTTGAGATGGCGGCAAATAGAGATGTATGGAAGAAGAAGATATACTGCGCCGACCCCAAATAAATTGGGATAAGGGCAGGAGGATGGAATTGGCACTCTGGGTCATACACGCACGCCAGTTGAGAGTACTACGCTCCTGAATTTGTTGAAAAACTAATTAAATTAACTATACATCTGGATTCTGGACCCTCCGGCTTGAAATTTTTTGTCGGATTTAAAAAAAAAATCAAATGTGTTTTTTTTTACTATAAACTGTATAAATCATATTTTTTATCTCTGATTGACTTGTTTAGTTAAAGCTATCATTGGGTTAGATAGATGTCATGATTTATTTCAGTTTAAAGTAAAAAAAAAACATGAGAAAAAAAACTTAGAAGTGCAGAATCATATACTAAACTCATGGTACCAGTTTGTACGTCGCTGCGTTCCATTCTGTGCATGTACGTCACTACAAAACAAGGGTTCCATCTTTCCCTTTCATCTCGCAACCCTCAAAATAGTAATAATAATATTGCTGGGCAATCCACACAGTATCATCTAGCCCCAAGCTAATTCTGATTAGCTTGCTTGTGTTATGTATGGGTACTAGAAGACTGATATACATTACATACATAGATATTTTTTTATCAGACATGGCAAATACCCAGAACACCTGGAACAAATCTTTGTAGATCGTACAAACATTTGTCCCAAGGCGGGAATCGAACCCGCAACCTCCTGCGTCGCAAGCGGACCTTTGCCCGCCGCGCCACATAGGTCGTCCCATAAAAGAATGTAAGAAATAAGTGTACCTGCAACGTATGCCTGGTCATAGATGGTAGTTGGCGTTGCCGTTGGTGGCCGGCTTCTGCCGCAGCTGGACATTCGCGTACTCCACGGCTGAAGGCACGCGACTGCTTCTGGAAACATGTGGGAGATGGGATTAGTACAATATGAATTGATTATGATTATTATGATGATATTTATTTATTATGATTGATTGATGGGATTAGTTTTTTTATTGCTCTCTAAATGAATTCACGAGGATTACTTTATATACCATCTGTTATAAGTTTTAACTTAGGATAAATATATTGTGTAGATATAGGTTAGGATAGCTACGCTATCGCATTAGGTGAATAACCAGTAATGATAGCTGTAAGTGTGAGATAAATACTAATACTAATATTCGACGACACGGTTGGCGCAGTGGTTGAGCCATCGGCTGCTGCGCCGCGTGTTGTGGGTTCGATCCCCGCACGGAACAAATATTTGTATGACCTACAGGTAGTTGTTCCGGGTCTGGCTGTTTGTGTGTGTTAGTTTCAAAAAGGCACCCACCACACATCACAGACTTCTGGATGATCCTGGTCTGGTCTCGAAGCAGATTTTCTCTTTGCCGATGTAATTCCTCTTGTTCTAATTGGAGCAGTTCTCGTTCGAAGCGAAGGACTTCCTATTATGAAGTTAGATACAAATACAACAAATACAAATTGTTTATTGTGTCTCAAACATATGGTTTCATACAAAAATTGAGACCTCCCCAGTAAGTTAAAAAATACTTGTGTTGGGGTTGCCTCGCTACTTCCCTTAGTAACTAGTTACATAGTGTCGAGACAAACAACAATAGATAATGTTTAAGGTATTGTTTTGATGTTTATAAAAGTTAGGGCGAGATTAATAAATGCAACTTAGCATGTACTTTGGCTTAAAAGTGTTCCTGTCTCTGTCTTGCATTTGTAATTGGACAGTGACAGAAGTTAAGCTTAGCCAAGGCACATGCTAAGTAATTTCTATTAATTTCGGCTTTAGTATAAGGTCCAGTAATAAAGGTATGCTTATTAAATGTACAAGTTTTAGTGCTTATTCATTTAGGTTTGTTAAGTTATTGTTAACTTATGTATAACTTAAACTGTTTATTTTTAGTTTTTTTTGTCCTATGGCTTATATTTTACAAATAATGGAATTGTTAGTATGATTTAACTTAGGACCTTACAGAATAAGTTTTAATGTAATTATTTGATTGTTTTGATTAGTAAAACATGTAACTTTAGTGATTTTAACATGAAGTGCAAGGCTTCAAGCTGGCGTGTATTAATCATATCGATTACACATTATATGGGGCAATGGACTTTGAAAGAAAATAGAGGAAAATTCGGTAAAAAAATGGTGTTTCCATATTGTTTCCGTAGTGTTATTCGAATAGTGGCCTATTATAGTTTAACCATCGCTATACTGTAATCAATCAATTAATCAGTCTTTATTTGTATACAGGTATACATAATAGATCTTAAGTGTAATGTACTACTCGTATAGTTATGTTAATTTAAAAGTAAATTTAGTTTATTTATAACCAATAAAAAAGCTGTACAAATGCGGATTTATTGCCTGAGACATTTTATACCAGTCTGCCTTAGGGTGATGCAGAGACAGAACATGGTAGGTGTAAAATGCAAAAAAAAAAACTTTTTTTGTTATGAATATCTGCAATCAGTCGCCAGACTATGATGACATGAGTTGAACGATAGGTTATTGAACAGCAGGCCAGTGCCTCCCTGTCTAATCAGAAAACTTGGTTTCCTTTAAGTATCTTAACTGCATTGACAGTATCAAGTAATCAAGAAGCAAGTTCTTTGGAGTGATAGAATGGTACGGTAAGAAATAACTTTCTTTTCTTTAGGAAAAAGAAATAACTTTCTTTTCACAGGACGCTTTAAAACAGGATTTTTTATTGCCACTACGCATAATACTCGTGTAAACAAAATCAATATTTAGATTTTCAATGAGTTTTATTTGAAAAGGACCGAAGTTTCCCCTCATAATGTATGTAAGTGTAAAATGTCATTCACCTTTGTGTTCGCATCGTCATACGCCCCATCGGGCCAGTCCTCGTTAGTCGTCGCCTGAATCGAGTCGTCGTGCTGGTAGGAGTGGCGCTGTGCGGCGAGCAGCTTGCCGCGCTGCTCCGAGATGCGGCGCGCCTCCGCTTCCTGGAATCACGACATGACAGAACGATCTAATCAATTTTTTATTTTGGAATGTAAAGCGTAACTAAGTCTGATCTAATGACGATACATCACGCCTGTGTTCCATAGAGGTGTACCTATAGTACATCCACAGTTAATTTTACCTTTTTTAAGTTTGTTTTATGTTCTTACTTACAATGTATGCACGTCCTCTGTGGCTAATAAAGTTCTCTTTATTATTTCTTTCTTTTTACATTTTGCCAGTTATTTTTAAGACCCATGTAATGAGAGAACCCATTGCCATCAACCGGGCCCATATCCAGTTCCTAAACGGCTTCTAAAATCGTAATTATAGATACTTTGACCGATCCAGGAATCGAACCCAGGACCCCATGCTCATTCGTCATGCTGATCCACTTTACTAGACCAACGAGGCAGTCAAATATATTTCAATGTTCTGAAAAAAAATTAATGAAACTATAATAAAAAATATCCATCTATGTAATGTATTGTATTAAGTATATCAATCATCTAGTACTCATAACACAAGCTCTGCTTAGCTTGGGGCTAGATGCTGCTGTGTGGATTGTCCAGCATTATTTATTTATTTATTAGTTTTGAGAATAAAATATAGCAAATGTAGTCGCTATAATGTAGCTTTAATAGTAGATGTGACAGTGGCATAAAAATAATCAAATCTTTACTATTTATAAAATTAATTCAGATATATAACTCTGATATCGCCAACCCGCATTGAGGAAACATGGTGATTATTGCTCGTTCTCTCTATGAGAAGAGGCCTTTGCCCTGCAGTGGGACAGTAACAGACTGGTATAAACCATCATCATGCAAGTTCTATGTACTTAAAAAAACCGGAGGAAGAAGCTAAAAAGAAATGAGTGATGTACCTGTATGAGCCAGTGTTGGTTGTGGTTATAGTTGGCAGGTTTCCTGTTCCGTGCCTGCAGCCAGTCTGTGCTGGAGATCAGCTTCGGTGTGGGAGCAGCACTAAGAGCCTGGAAATTATATATTATTATGAAAATTAGATGACTATGTTTTGTTTTTTAAACGTTGCCCCACACTAGGAGGTGCGTTTACTAACATTCATACTCACATACATAAATATCCAGACCCGGGACAACTACTTTAGGCCATACAAATATTTGTTCCTTGCGGGAATCGAACCCACAACACGCGGTGCAGCAGTCAATCGCTAGGCCACTGCGCCAACCGTGCCGTCAAATGTTGGGTGTTTTATATTTTTAAAGTAGTATTATAGTCAAAATAATTTATTCCAATGAGAACATTACGAAAGGCACTTTTTAACGTCAAATTAACAAGTAAAATCAAATACAAAAATGATTCTGTTTGTCCCTTTCAAGAGTTATTTTCGTATGGAGAAGAATAGGGAAAAACTCTACACTAACTGATTTAATTGTTTTTTAGAATATTTTGTTTACGTTAGTGAGATAATTATACGTGAAGACGACGTACGTAAAATAATGCTTTAATAAGTTCAAAGTATTTCCACATTTCGCCAGTTATGTTAAAATCCCATGTGACAGGGCACAGACTCCGAATTGCTGCTGAAACCAAATTCAGGATAGGAAATCTTACTAGCACTTTTCGCGACCTGGGAATCGAATCCTTGACCCCATGCTCAGCAGTAGCCTTGTAGACGATATTTAGTCACAAAAATGTTGTTTTTTTTTTACATGTCTATAGTTGATTTTAATGCAGCTACTGTTTCGTCACTTTATCAAAAACCTTCACAATTTTGATAACATTGCATTATGCCTATATCCCCAAAGGGTTAGGCAGAAGTGTACTTATAGTATACACATTTTGCCAGTTACAATTAAGTTTTGTATAATAAGGCGCGAGCCTATTGGCATCAACCAGGCATAAATGCAGACTCCGGGCTGCCACTGAACAATTCCAAATAGAAAAGCCCAACAACAACTTGCCCAACCCAGAAATCGAACCCAGAACCACATTCTCAGCAGTACCGCTTGCGACCACCAGACGAACGAGGCATTTCTATTTTGATATTCAACTTTATTTTTGGTACAATCAGCACCAAAAGTTACAAGCCTTTTTAGTGATATACTATTTACACATACATACATAAACTAACGCTTTTTTTTAGGCAGAAACTACAGAATGCCTAATGCTCTTAAAATACTAATTTTGCTTGGTTTACGATCTTACACCTGAGTACAAAAAAATCCTGACTACCCCAATCAGGATATTTTTGTATTCTAATCTCAAGTCTCAGTCTGTCAAAAATACGTCTAATTTACACCAGTCGTCTATTTTTTAGTTTTTGATATTATTGTAGCTGATATGAGATTGCGACTACATTTTTAATGTTTTATGATGACTTTTGAGATGGCGGCAAATAGAGATGTATGGAAGAAGAAGATATACTGCGCCGACCCCAAATAAATTGGGATAAGGGCAGGAGGATGGAATTGGCACTCTGGGTCATACACGCACGCCAGTTGAGAGTACTACGCTCCTGAATTTGTTGAAAAACTAATTAAATTAACTATACATCTGGATTCTGGACCCTCCGGCTTGAAATTTTTTGTCGGATTTAAAAAAAAAATCAAATGTGTTTTTTTTTACTATAAACTGTATAAATCATATTTTTTATCTCTGATTGACTTGTTTAGTTAAAGCTATCATTGGGTTAGATAGATGTCATGATTTATTTCAGTTTAAAGTAAAAAAAAAACATGAGAAAAAAAACTTAGAAGTGCAGAATCATATACTAAACTCATGGTACCAGTTTGTACGTCGCTGCGTTCCATTCTGTGCATGTACGTCACTACAAAACAAGGGTTCCATCTTTCCCTTTCATCTCGCAACCCTCAAAATAGTAATAATAATATTGCTGGGCAATCCACACAGTATCATCTAGCCCCAAGCTAATTCTGATTAGCTTGCTTGTGTTATGTATGGGTACTAGAAGACTGATATACATTACATACATAGATATTTTTTTATCAGACATGGCAAATACCCAGAACACCTGGAACAAATCTTTGTAGATCGTACAAACATTTGTCCCAAGGCGGGAATCGAACCCGCAACCTCCTGCGTCGCAAGCGGACCTTTGCCCGCCGCGCCACATAGGTCGTCCCATAAAAGAATGTAAGAAATAAGTGTACCTGCAACGTATGCCTGGTCATAGATGGTAGTTGGCGTTGCCGTTGGTGGCCGGCTTCTGCCGCAGCTGGACATTCGCGTACTCCACGGCTGAAGGCACGCGACTGCTTCTGGAAACATGTGGGAGATGGGATTAGTACAATATGAATTGATTATGATTATTATGATGATATTTATTTATTATGATTGATTGATGGGATTAGTTTTTTTATTGCTCTCTAAATGAATTCACGAGGATTACTTTATATACCATCTGTTATAAGTTTTAACTTAGGATAAATATATTGTGTAGATATAGGTTAGGATAGCTACGCTATCGCATTAGGTGAATAACCTGTAATGATAGCTGTAAGTGTGAGATAAATACTAATACTAATATTCGACGACACGGTTGGCGCAGTGGTTGAGCCATCGGCTGCTGCGCCGCGTGTTGTGGGTTCGATCCCCGCACGGAACAAATATTTGTATGACCTACAGGTAGTTGTTCCGGGTCTGGCTGTTTGTGTGTGTTAGTTTCAAAAAGGCACCCACCACACATCACAGACTTCTGGATGATCCTGGTCTGGTCTCGAAGCAGATTTTCTCTTTGCCGATGTAATTCCTCTTGTTCTAATTGGAGCAGTTCTCGTTCGAAGCGAAGGACTTCCTATTATGAAGTTAGATAATGTTTAAGGTATTGTTTTGATGTTTATAAAAGTTAGGGCGAGATTAATAAATGCAACTTAGCATGTACTTTGGCTTAAAAGTGTTCCTGTCTCTGTCTTGCATTTGTAATTGGACAGTGACAGAAGTTAAGCTTAGCCAAGGCACATGCTAAGTAATTTCTATTAATTTCGGCTTTAGTATAAGGTCCAGTAATAAAGGTATGCTTATTAAATGTACAAGTTTTAGTGCTTATTCATTTAGGTTTGTTAAGTTATTGTTAACTTATGTACAACTTAAACTGTTTATTTTTAGTTTTTTTTGTCCTATGGCTTATATTTTACAAATAATGGAATTGTTAGTATGATTTAACTTAGGACCTTACAGAATAAGTTTTAATGTAATTATTTGATTGTTTTGATTAGTAAAACATGTAACTTTAGTGATTTTAACATGAAGTGCAAGGCTTCAAGCTGGCGTGTATTAATCATATCGATTACACATTATATGGGGCAATGGACTTTGAAAGAAAATAGAGGAAAATTCGGTAAAAAAATGGTGTTTCCATATTGTTTCCGTAGTGTTATTCGAATAGTGGCCTATTATAGTTTAACCATCGCTATACTGTAATCAATCAATTAATCAGTCTTTATTTGTATACAGGTATACATAATAGATCTTAAGTGTAATGTACTACTCGTATAGTTATGTTAATTTAAAAGTAAATTTAGTTTATTTATAACCAATAAAAAAGCTGTACAAATGCGGATTTATTGCCTGAGACATTTTATACCAGTCTGCCTTAGGGTGATGCAGAGACAGAACATGGTAGGTGTAAAATGCAAAAAAAAAAACTTTTTTTGTTATGAATATCTGCAATCAGTCGCCAGACTATGATGACATGAGTTGAACGATAGGTTATTGAACAGCAGGCCAGTGCCTCCCTGTCTAATCAGAAAACTTGGTTTCCTTTAAGTATCTTAACTGCATTGACAGTATCAAGTAATCAAGAAGCAAGTTCTTTGGAGTGATAGAATGGTACGGTAAGAAATAACTTTCTTTTCTTTAGGAAAAAGAAATAACTTTCTTTTCACAGGACGCTTTAAAACAGGATTTTTTATTGCCACTACGCATAATACTCGTATAAACAAAATCAATATTTAGATTTTCAATGAGTTTTATTTGAAAAGGACCGAAGTTTCCCCTCATAATGTATGTAAGTGTAAAATGTCATTCACCTTTGTGTTCGCATCGTCATACGCCCCATCGGGCCAGTCCTCGTTAGTCGTCGCCTGAAAGTGACGCCGCACCACGCTTTTGTTATTTACAATCACAAAATGGCGACCAGTTAGGAACCAGAATATTATAAAAGTTGTATGTATATCATAGTGTACGCCCCCATTTCAATGAAACAATTTAGTTGCCAGTCGAATGCAATTATAATAACTAGGAGGTTTTTTACGCCCCTTTTTCTTCCTATCAAAAGCACTGTCTTGTGTTGTTTTTAATGTTCGAAAAGTACTGAGTCTCAGTCTAATTTCAATAAATTATTATCTATTTATTCATTTTCTCTCACAATGGTATTGACATACTTTTTTGACTTTTCAAAGTAACACTGTAAGAGTTACTGTCTGACGTAGGTTTAAAAAAAAATCTATGGTCACCAGAAAACCAGCTAAGCAACCAATAATAAATTAATAATAAATCACAAAGGTCTGCAATGGTTTTCCTCTCTGAGATCTGAGTAACGTTTTCTATAGTTTCTGATGTGCTGATTACGAGAAAAATAATAAAAAAATTCTATCACGTCAGGATTCTTTGATATTGAATATTTAAGATTTTAACTAAAAATGTCTGAGCGCATACATTTTAAAATCTATAAAACGTCACTTAATTACTTCAGCTTAATTTTTATTGCATTTAATTAGTTTAAGACGACATAGAAATGAATGCAAATCAGTAATTTGTTAATTACTACATAATAAGTGTAAGTAATTCGCATTAACCATTTCGAAAACGGGTCATTTTGGCTTCATTTAGTAATGAGCTCATTAATACACGATGTTTAGGTGATATTGCCTAATTGTTGTTAATGTTGTTCAAAAAGGGTATAATGAAGAAAACAAAAGGTTTTTTTTGTATAAGTACCTACTCTGAATTAGAAAACTAACAGTCGAAGTGCGCATCTTGCAACCTAAACTTTAAAATGTCGTCGCGAAGTTGTTTAAACTCTTCGAATTGTTTTTGTTATATTTGCGGGAAATTCATGGTGATAAAACAACGAAACAACATTACAGACTATGTGAAAAATATTTACAAAAGTTATTTTGGACATTCTATAAGTAACCAAGACAAAACTTGGACACCTCAAAAAGTTTGTTCGACTTGTTTACTTGAACTTCGCAAGTGGTCAAAAGGACAGAAAAATAGCTTCAAAATCGTTTCGCCCATGCTATGGAGAGAGCCTAACAACCATGTTGAAGATTGCTACTTTTGTTGTTGTGACATAACTGGATACAATTCTAAAAATAAAAGTGACATAAGCTATCCAAATGTGTCATCAGTTACGCCTGCAGTTTTCGGAAATTCAGAAATGGTGCAGCCCCCGTATCCAGCTATACAAATTGAAGATTCTGCTAATGATAAAAATGAACAGAATGCATCCCAATCTGATCCTGTATTTCAAGTAGATTCTAACGAGTGTCAGCTCTTTTCACAGTCAGATTTAAACGACTTGACAAGAGATTTGAATCTCCCCAAAGATGCAGCTGAGCTCCTCGGATCACGATTAAAAGAAAGAAATATGCTTGCACCTGGTACTTCATTTTCATGGTACCGTCACAGAGAAAAAGATTTCCTTCCATTCTTCGCTGAAGATCATGATTTGGTGTACTGTAAAGATATTCCTGGCTTGATGAAAATGTTCGACATTGAATACAATCCTAAGGAGTGGAGATTGTTTATTGACTCCTCAAAAAGAAGTTTAAAAGCAGTCCTTCTACATAATGGGAATACATATGCCTCACTACCTGTTGCACATTCTGTCCATTTAAAGGAATGTTATGAAAATTTGGAAAAGCTTTTAGCTACTATAGCTTACGAACATCACGGCTGGATGGTGTGTGGAGACTTGAAAATCATAAGCATGCTACTCGGCCAACAAGGTGGTTATACAAAATACCCGTGCTTTCTTTGCGAATGGGATAGCCGGGATAAACAACATCATTGGACCAAAAAGGAATGGCCTCCAAGAACTGAACTAACCCCAGGAATCAAAAACGTGCTTAAACAGAGTTTGGTTCCCAGAGAAAAAGTTTTACTGCCGCCTTTACACATCAAATTGGGTATAATGAAGCAGTTTGTGAAGGCTTTAAATAAAGATGGGGAAGGTTTCAAATATCTGCATTCAGTTTTTCCATCTTTATCAGATGCTAAGTTAAAAGAAGGAATTTTTGTCGGCCCTGATATAAGTAAATTGATGTCGGAGGAAAAATTTGATCAAAAACTCAATGATGTCGAGTTACAAGCGTGGAAATCATTTAAGGAAGTGGTAAAAAACTTTTTGGGGAACAATAAAAGCTCGGACTATAAAGAAATAGTAGCCAAAATGATAACGAATTTTGGTGTAATGGGTTGTAATATGAGCGTTAAACTTCATTTTCTGAATTCGCACATTGATTACTTCCCAGAAAATCTAGGAGCCGTTAGCGAAGAACAAGGTGAAAGATTTCACCAAGATTTAAAAGAGCTTGAAGTCCGGTATCAAGGAAGATGGAATGTCAGCATGATGGCGGACTATTGTTGGTTGTTGAAGCGTGATGATCCAAACCGGAAATATAAGCGAAAATCGCACAACAGAAGCTTCCAGGAAAAAAGGACCAGGTTCCACAAATAAAATTTAAGTGTATTTTAACCCAGCAATAAGTTGTTATTACGTGTTAATAGTTTTTTTAAGTTAAAAATTAAGTACTTTTTTAAATATATAATTTTTTAAGTGAAAACTTGTCTTTTTTCTCAATTTTCTATCTGTAGCTTTTTTGAAAAATCAGGAGGTGATGGAGAAAAACTAAGTACATATTCGTAATCAGCGCATCAAAATACTCCAGAATCAGCTATCAAATTCCAGAGAGGAAGTTATGACCTTCATTTTGCAGGCCTGTGTCATTTATTCGGATAACCAAGATCCGGATTCATATTGCAGCCAATGATTGTACAACAAAATTAAAGCTTGCAGCGCCAAATTAGATGAGTACAATTTACAATATTATTTCAGTGTGCATTTGAAAAGTAATGAATGTGTCTCGGATAATAATATATCCAAATTTATAATTATTATGTGTGTGAAACTTGGTGCCGTTTCTCCCACTGCCCATTATATCTTGGGACTTCAAGTTTCTTTTGACTGCATCCAGAATTTTTTTTTAATTCTTTTGAAATACTTTATAGGGAACATTTTTCCATTTTTCATAATTATAAAAGATTCTCTTTCAATTAAATATTATGGTTCCAATGTTAGATGGGAGTTAATACCCTGAGCATTTGACAAGATCAATGTTTTTATGAAATGTAAAATTCACAATTATTCGTATTTGACATGTTTATGAAAACTTAAATCAAGATGCGTGTTTTATATGAACTTATTAAATATTTTTTACAAGATATAAATAAAACATGCAATGACCTCTTTTGATATACTAGCTAGAGGCTAAGATAGATTAAGTGCATCATGCCAGTGCCTTTTAAGCAAATACTGCGTAGTGTAAAAAAAAAGGCAAATAATAATTTAAAATATATAATATTTATTGAAAGAATAAACTAGGTATACATACATAATCAAGAACTACTTTTGTGACTAATTTAGGTGCTTCTGATACTATTCCTCAAGAATAATAAAGTAAAGTAAAAAAAGAAAAAAAGCGTTAAAAAGCAAAAGAACAATGTCAGATGTCCATAGTAACTTTGGCTCAATATTAATTTGTCATGGACAGTGAATATTCTTACGTTTCTTTGTGTTGTTTAGTGTCAAAAACATTTCTGTGATTTCCACTTTTACATCAAACTTCTACAAAATAAGTTATTCAGACATTTTAAATTGAAGGTTATGTATTTTGTTTTTAGTAGGTAGTAATTGTTTTTTTTTTTTTTACCTACCGCAGATATAACACAAGTCTATAACGCAAACGCAGATGAATTCGAGAAGGAAACAAATGTACACCGACAACAAAACAACACCGATAACAATCAATACAAGATGTGTGTCAATGTCAGTTAACAGTTTAGGCGCGCGCGATTTTGACAGAACTGCAGAAAACCGAGAACTCTTATCAGGGTTGCTATTACAAAGCGATTAAGCGATCACAGATCAGGAAAATCTATTTCTTGAATTTCGTTTTTTTATATTCTTTAAAAAATACTAACTGTGTTTATAATAAACACGATGAACGTATTATTTAAGTAAGCAACAAAAAAAAAGACAATAATGAGGTAGTAAATAAAAAGAGTATTTTTTTTTATTATTTAAGTTATCTAAATAATAAAAAAAATATTTAGAATTATCGATTACAGTGGCAGGACTATAATTATTTAGAATTATCGATTACAGTGGCCAGACTGGCAACATTTTTATTTAAATCTGGAATTCAAGAACTTGATTATTAAAATAATTACTTATTTATAAGATTTCTTTTGGAGCAGTTCTCGAAAAGCACTAAATATTGTTTTTTAAGTTGGTATTTTATATTTAAATTGTTGGAGGTAAAACTTTGTGTCCGCGTGAATTTAGTCATAAAAGTCGTGTAGGCCGAAATCTGTCATTGTTCTTTGTTAACGGCAGCAAATTCTTAAATCAATGTTTTAAATACCACGTGTTTTTACAGATTTTTTTACACAATAAGCTATCAAAACAAAAATATTGTTGTAATTTTTTAAAATTGTAAATTATGCATTAAACAAATAACTCATTAATATTACTTGAATCGTTTTACTTTTAAGTATTTGTATCGAACTTCCAGCTAGCATTAAATATTAATTATCCATTTATCTTAATCGACTTATTACCTACATTTCTTAACTATTTTGATCAACACCGTGATTTCTGTGGTATTTAAAACGACATAAATTAATCACATAATAAATAATCATTCTTATATCTAAAGTGCTTGTAAAGCATGTACCTACAGTGCTAGCCCCTACAGTCATAGGCGTGAATATAGCTTACATATGTATAAGGAGCAAGGATATAACCGCTTTAGCTTATAATTTTTCACATATAAGATTTATAGATGGCAATAGTAGAATTTGAAATAAATTAATAATACTATTTTATTACGGAAAAAAAATCAAAAGTAATTATTTCTACTGATTGATTCAAATTTTAAACTTTAATCATAATGATTCGTTATTTCTATATAAAAACGTAAATTTGTGGCATGATTTAATCAGCCGTGGAGTCAAAGCAAAAGCGGCTAAAGTAATTTCCCGCTAAATTCACTAATCACCAAAGCAAAGAATTCGAGAAACGACCAAAATATATTTCCCATACAATATATAGCCTATAATAATATATTAAAGAGATCTACTATATTAGGTCTTTACCTATGAAATTGCCGTTCTGCAGTACTGGCCATTTCAAATCAAAATATTTTTTGTTTGGCTAAGAATTCTAATTTCAAATTAATTTTATTTTAAAAACATGGTTTTTTTTTCCAAAAGTAGTCATTTGTTTATTGATTAGTGTTACATTTTCATCGCATTTAAATCTTTTTCGTCATCATGGATACGTTAAAAATTCGAGTAATTATGGAATATGAGTACCGTCGTGGCAGCAACGCGGCACAAGCGGCACGCAACATCAACGACGTTTACGGAGCTAACACTACAAACCAACGCACTACCTGTTATTGGTTTGCTCGCTTCCGTTCTGGAAATTTCGACCTGAAAAATGAACCTCGCGGTCGTCCGAAGACTTTGGTCGACAATGACGAATTAAAGGCGATTGTGGAAGCTGATGATACACAATCTACGGCTGAATTAGCAGCAGCTTTCGACGTTAGCGTCAAAACAATATTGGTCCATTTGCGTCAAATTGGCAAGGTAAAAAAGCTTGACAAATGGGTGCCCCACGAACTCAATGATCGCCAGCGCGAAGTACGCGTCGAGACGTGCCTTGCACTGCTCAACAGACACACAAATGAAGGAATTTTGAACCGCATTGTTACCTGCGATGAAAAATGGATTCTGTTTGATAACCGCAAGCGCTCAGCAAGTTGGTTGGATCCTGGTTCAGCACCTAAACAATGCCCTAAACGAAAACTTACCCCAAGAAAAGTGATGGTCACTGTTTGGTGGTCTAGCGCCGGTGTGATTCAACACAGCTTCTTACCAAACGGGGTGAGCATTACTGCAGATGTGTACTGTGAAGAATTGAACACAATGATGGAGAAGCTGGCACATCTCCAACCAGCATTGGTCAATCGCTCGTCTCCGCTGCTCCTGCACGACAACGCGCGACCTCATACTGCACAGCAGACGGTCTCCAAGTTGCAAGAACTGGGGTTGGAAGCTCTCCGTCATCCGCCCTACTCACCAGACCTTGCGCCTACAGACTACTACTTTTTCCAGAATTTGGATAACTTCTTGGCGGGAAAAAAATTCAATACCCGAGAGGCAGTACAAAATGCCTTTGAAGAATTAGTTGCCTCCCGTCCAGCTGATTTCTTTAAGAAGGGCATCAATAAACTGCCACTGCGTTGGCAAAGATGCATTGATTGCATGGGTGATTACTTCGATTAATACAAATAAAAAATACATGAAAAAAATTCATTTAAATTTTTTCATACAAAACGGCAATTTCATAGGTAAAGACCTATTATTTTTTTTTTTTCAATAATTGATTTAACGCGTTGAACGCCAAATGACCGACAAACAATACATTTTCTATTGTCTCGTTGTTTGGCAGTTAAGGTGTTAATGTAACCACGAGCAAGAATTGCTTGTTGTATTATTTGTTAAGAAGTATAACTTCTACCGCGTGTACATAAGTACACACTCTTTTTATTATTAAGTTTTTATGATGAACAGCAAAGAAACTCTTTGGCATTCTATGAAAATTCGAAAGCTATATTGATGTAACTGATTATACTTTAGAACTTCAATATTTTATCATAATTGCTATGAAACGAATTTTGATCAGCATACAAATAAAACCAGCGCTGTAATTTGAAAAACAACTTAAACGCCAGACAATACACTGTATATTGTGTCTTGTTTTCTGGCAGTTAAGGTGTTAAGCAAGATGAATTTAGAAAGCTACGTAGAGTGAGCCACCTTAATAAATGACTTCACTGACAAGGTATGACAGCTGCCTTTTACACCTTCCTCAAGACCTTTTTTCCTCCTCTATCCCGATATAATCAAGTACATATTTATAATCAATTTAAAGTACCTGCTGTTGTTGTATAGTTTTGTCGAGGCTCTCGATCTTGTAGGTAGGGCCCTCGGTCAGCTCACTGAGCTCGCTCAGCTTAGTGGAGAATGTGTCGTGGTGCTTCTTTGCAGATTCTTCCTCGTCAGATGTCACCGTTACGTGCGTGTAGGGCTGGAATTGAGACGTTAGGTGATTAGGATAGAGCTCAGTATTACGTGTAGTATTTTTATATTAAATAAGTTAACGAATTTACTCATTCAAGACATGTTTTCCATCTCACTGGGCTTTATTTTTAGAAAGTTAGGATATTAATGTGGCTTGAAAATAGAGATTAACAAACTATGTGGTAATTAATTTAACTGAACTCCCTCATCATCTGCCTAGCCTTTTCCTAACTATGTTGGGGTCGATTTTCAGTCTGAAAGCTGCTGAATACCAGTTTTTTACACGGAGAGAATGCCTTACTGACTTCCACAACCTGGGTTGTGGAGGAACTGGGCTGTTGGTCTACAACTTGGGTTGTGGAGGAACTGGGCTGTTGCTCAGTCTGACAACCAGTCTTACCAAGGGGTATCGTGTTTGACACCTCTTGGCTTACCAAGAGGAGCCCGAAAGTCTGACCACCAGTCTTAGACTGGTGGTCAGACTTTCGGGCTACTGACTACCCGTAACGACCGTCAAAGATGTGCTTTCCGAGGCACGGAGGAGTCGTGATTTGTAATGAACGGTCTCCCAGCTAGACTGACTTCGGCAACCGAAAGCCTTGGACCCGCGGGACGCTCTAGCTAAGCTTAAATAAATCCCTTAATGTATATTTTACTTATAATGTATATCCATACTTCCTCGTGACTCATTTATTTAGTCTATTGGATTCAGTCATAGACATAGCTGTAAAATTGATTAACAGCACTATAAACATTTTTATCTTTAAAGATAAATCCTTTTATCACTGTACAAAGTAGGTATAAGTACAGTTTTACAGCGGCGGACGTACTTAGGGCTTAGGACTAACTTCCTTAAATTTTAGCCACCGCTATCTAACATACTAGCTGCGCCACGCGGTGTCACTCGCGGTTTAAAAGTCAACATGAAACAATAAAAAATTCCCCCAGGAATACTCGTACTTCACTTTTCGGGAATAAAAAGTGTAGCCTAACTGTTGTTTTAATAAAATATGCATCCAAATCTGTTCAGCCGTTTCAGCTGCAGTGACTGATATACTTAATACTATACATTACATAGATAGATATTTTTAGGAAATACCCAAAACACCCGGAACAAATATTTATAGATCGTACAAATATTTGTCCCAAGGCGGGAATCGAACCCGCAGCCTCTTGCGTCGTAGGCGGACGTTCGCCCGCCGCACCACATGGGTCGTCAAACTGGCTACATGTGGGTGTACCATAGGTAGACTCTAGTACTCTGCCTAACCGTTCGGGGATACTATATTTGATATTGTAACCTTGCACATTCCTATTCAGAACTTTCCTCACAACATAGTTAATAGAGTCTACTATTGCCAAATAATATTACAGGTTGCCACACTAACGGTACACGCCATATGCTTAACATTCAATGAGACTTATCTAAGTAATGCGATTGTTGCATTGCGCGTCATGTAACCCGACCGCGTAATGTATCATTGCGCATGGCTCGACCCAATTAAACATGGCGCATGACACTCAAACATGACGCGCGGTGGCGGCGCTATCTCATCTCATGTAATGATGTATACATAATTAGTACGTGAGCATTTCATTACAATAACCATATCGTGTGGCGATTCATTACGAGTAATGTCTGGAGTCATGGTGTAATTAAACTTATCGCGGTACCAAATGTAATGTCCTGTTTCATCACTTTATAACGCACTGTTTTGAGCATGTCTTATTCAAATAACTAAAACTATCCTGTTTACCATCGGGGAAGGCAGAAACTATAAAAGACCACCCGCTACGATCTTTACAGACTCCTTTTGCTTCGTTATCAATGTATTAAATATGATTTACTTGATAATTTGCCATGAGCTGTAGTGACAAAAATTGAAAAGAGTGTGATCAGATGATTTGGTCACGTTGAGAGGTTGAATGAAAGACGACTAACAAAAGATATTTATAAGGCAGATGTAAGTGGAAACTCCGGGAGGGTATGCCCTAGAAGGACATATTAGGATCTTATTGGTTGTCTTTTTGCTGGGGAGTTTGTTCTACCACTTCTTCTTCCCAGCAAAACCACTAGGAAGTGGTGAAGGGTTGGCGTTTTGGGGGACTGTCTTTTGTAAACGTTTTTGACGTTCAAAAAGTGCTGATTCTCAGCCTAATTTGAATAAATGAATTTTGATTTTGATTTTTTGATTTTTGATGTTCTTCAAAAGGGTCAGGTGCGTAGTACTCGCAACCGAACATGCGTGTATGAAAGTGAGCGAAGCGAAAGGGTCGTAGCGGGTGGCGTTCTGTGGTTACTGCCTACCCCATTGGGAAAAGGCGTTAGTTTATGTACCTATGTATGTGTTGCCATGAACTTCAGTAGTGCCTCTACTAGAAATGACAAATACCAATTCTTATAGAAAAACAAAAAAGCGTACCTCACTGTTTTGTCTGCTGTGAGGGTTAGAAGTTTCAGGAGACGAATGCCCCTTATACCATGCTTCAGCTGAAGGACCTCTATCAACATCGACACCAGAATCCCGACTCTCCCTCAGCTTAGCATCCATATCATGAGACAGAGTCTTCTTATACAGAAGCTTCTCGATCTTCGTCTCTTCTTGGAGGAAGGAGGTGATGTCGGGCCTCGGAGCCAGGGTCATGTCTACGTCAAGATAGCTGTCGTCTTGACCCTCGATTCCTAGGAAGCTGGTGCGCTTGTTCCGGATCTCCTTCTTGATGCGACGGGTTGAACTCGTGTGCCTGAAGTTACCCTGGAATTGTGAAAGATTTAAATTAGAATTGCTTGATTTTTTCATCGGTATTATACTTTTTTCGTGAAAAAGTGAAGCATTTATGAAAACTCTATGACTAACAGTAGCTACCTAGTACCTAGTGTTATTTATACACACATTTAGAACCTTTAAAAATTCGCAACCGTACCTATTTATAAATTTAAACAAATATGTAGCTTCTGGTAGGTTCAATCATCATCTGCATCATCATCATTTCAACTGTTTTAGGACCGGCTTCCAGTCTAACGGGATGCAGCTGAATACCAGTCATATACATGGAGCAACTGCCTATGTGACCTCCACAACCCATGTCAGTCATCAGTTCTCATACAGTGGTGTGACAGCTACCTTCTTGTCCATGAAGTCTACTTCTTCTTTCTTCTGTACTTCTGTCTCGTCCATGACAGCGCTATCCTCAGAGTCCAGCTCTTTGAATGCCAGTTCTAGAGCATCCAGGACCTATGGGTATAGATTGACAGTTGAAGGTTTTGTCGTTGGGTTTAGATAGACATTAAGATTATTTAAAATGTTTGCATTGCAGAAGCATATGCTTGGTGCTAAGATATTTTTTAGTGAATTTAAATTAACTTAATTATATAGTATCTATTTGTACATGTTTAACAAAGCGAATGCGTAACTCCTTAACCGCCAGAAAACGTAACACAATATAAAATGTATTGTTTGTCGGTCACCTAGCGTTTAAGGTGTTAAAAAAATGTCAGCAAAAATTGTTTTTGCAATGGTGCTTCCAGTGCATTAAAAGAAAATTAACACTTAATAAAAGGCTTTATTTAAGAGGAAGTTCAATTCAATATAAACACATTCAGACAACACATTTAGAAAGAAAAAATCTGAATGGAAATAAAACCTAAATTGTCTATGGTAAATTAATTTAAAAACTAAACTATTAAACTTGTGTAAATTGCAAGTTTTTCTGTAAAAATATAGTAACAGTTTAAGGTGACTCGTCCAATGTAACCCGCGAAAATATTGACCTGTCAAAACTAATTTCGCGGCAATCATGATGAATTATTTACTAAATAATAATCACCTGAACAGCAATATAGTTTTTGAAATTATTTTTGCTGAGTATCCCAAAATGTTAAATAAACATAAAAAAAATCGCGTTCAACATGGACAGAGCCCCTTAACTAAAAAAAAACAAAATTTAAAGATAAAAATAATGCCAAAGATTTTTAACACACTAAGTGCAAAAGATGCATGCTAAAAGCGTATTGGTTAGATGCAAAATGAAAATGAAGCGACACCCACTACTTGAAAATATTTTCTTACCTTGCGGAGACCATCACCATTTTCTTAAATATTTATTTTTTTTAGTTCGCCTACACTCTGACAGGACTTTTATCATACTGTGTCGTGATGTACAGATAACATTGTTTGCCTGAGATAAAAGCTAGGAAGATAACATTGTACTGATTTTATACCTACTTTAATACCATTTTGATTAATGATTGCGCGGTAATGATAATTTGTGGTTAGTACATATATAATTGATAATGACGCAGATATAATATGGTAACATGTGTTTTTGGATACACACATAAAAATAATGCATACATATATACTCTAAAGGTTTAGGTAGTTAAAAAAGCGTAAACAAAAAAAAATTCTCGGCTACAAACCCCTTAACTTGAGCCCATATTAACTCAATTGGATTGAGCTCACAGTGATATGGCAGCAGCCGCAATATTGTAATGCCATTTTCCTTGGCTAATTCATCCACAACATAGGATTGGTATTTGTGCTTTTCATTTTTAACTTCTACTAATAGTTGTGCTCTTAATTCTGCTTCTTCAAAAGCAATATTTTTTTCTTTTAGCCACTTCTGAATGTCAGCCTTTTTTGATGCGGTTGTTGGCACTTTTTCTTTTTTTCTACTATGATAGGGTGCATTATCCATCACCAAAATTGAGTCTCTTTCCAGTTTGTTGAAAATTGTGGTGATCCATTTCTCAAAATTATGTGCATCCATTTCTGAGTGGTAATCACCATCACCCATCGCACTTGATGAACCTGAAACATAGTTTTAAATAACATTCAGGAACTGATTAATAATTATATTTTCTTATAATATGAGTATCTCATATGTACTTTGACTCAAAAGGCTATGAAGTAATATTCTTACCAATGTGGCCTAAAATAAGGCGTTTTCCTGTCCCGCTGGGATTCTTTAACCCTGTAGACAAACCCTGCCTGTGAGCCTCTTTACAGCATGATATTGTAGTATCTTGCCATGTTAAAGATTTGGTGTGTCCTGCAAAAAACTATATTAATGAGTTTACAAAATATTTACAAAGGTAACAGTGTAAAATATTTATTTTAAAAACATATTAATGTTGTTATCATACCTTCATTGACCCATGTTTCATCCAAATAATATATTTTCTTCCCGTCTCTTCTATATTTTGCAATCTCATTTAAATACTTTACACGCCATACTGCAATGTCTGGTTTGTCAATAAGCATACTCTTGCGACTGCGTTTGGAGTATCTAAAGCCTAATTTCTTCATCAACTTACACATTAAATCTCTTTTTACATCAGGTAGACTGTCATCATTATTGACACTTTCCATAACTTTTTCAATAGTTGGGATTTCATTTGCAAAAAAAAACATATGTACTTTTCTCCTCACTGCGGCTAAATCCATATCATCAAAACTGTCGATTTTGCTTGGTTTCGTTGCCGGTGGAGGAGGAGACTCCACTCTATGCAATGTTTTGTATTGGTTAATAACCCTATACACAGTTGGTACAGACATACCCATTATTTCACCAGTTTTTTGCACTATGTCTGTTTTTGACGGAAAACAATCTTTGGGCCATGTTTCTTTTACATATTTAAACACATTTATCAATGTCTGTTTCTCAGATGATGAAAGAGGTCCGGTTTTGAAGCGTTTCTTCTTCGGTGATGGAAATGTGTGCACGAAGTTGGTCTGACTAGTACCAGCCTCGGGTTCACTCATTCTTCCACGATACGAATTTAAAAACCAATTACGATAAATAACAAAAACAAAACAATAACAAAACAAAGAAACAAGCGAATAATATCACAATTTAACAAAATCGATTTGCATAAATTCGCAAATGTCGAGAGCGCTGTCATGTCAACATAGGCGTCTGGTTAACCGACAAAACGTAATACTACACACTTTAATTGACAAACTACACCACAGTTGTACTCTTCAATTTAGCAACGTTATCTAATTCGTTGTATTTTATAAAAGGTTTGGGGAACCTGTTTTTTTAGGCTCTTTACAAAGGTAAATTTATTATAATAATATAATATTTTGTAATCTGTACAAAATATTATATTATTATAATAAATTTAACTAAAAAATTGTGCTCAAGCAGTTATTTCTACGAACAGTAGTTTAAGAATAAATGGTAAAGTTGAACATACTATAATAAAAGAGGAAACTATCGTGTGATCGACAATAAATTTAATTTAGTTAGAACGTATTTTTAAACAAGATAGTGTCAAATATAAAAAACCCTTTTTACGATTTGTTACCACATATTAAGGCAAATAAGCCATTGATTTTCATGAAAGTGTACTATTTTTAGAACTTCGGATTTATTTATAATATCAGAAGAAAGATTTTAATAACTAAACGTAATATAATCGTCAACGAAACGCAGTTACGTTTTTAGAAGTTGCCTTATGCAAAAAACCAAATACATCAAAATGATAATTAATTATTTAGAAATTGAAATAACATTAAATATATAAAAAAAACATTTATATATCGTACCAAAGAATGCACAATTTTTGCATAAAATCATAAGTTAACAATTTAATCATAGGAATGATTTTCGTTACCTAGATTTTTTTCTTCAAATGGGAATTATTTATTGACTGATTATTTATTTGCTGAGTAGGTACGATCGTCATCTAACTTTACCTACTTGGTAGTAACTAAAATATTACAAAAATAGCGACAAGCAATCTGGAACATACTAATATACTTAATCATCAAAACAATGTTTACATAGGTACATTAGAACTTAACCTTAAAAAATAAAACTGGTTATAACTTTTACATCCCAAGTTCTAAAAATCCAATAATTTAAAAAGGGCTTGTCTATCATATCAACTACCAATTAAATCATAAAATGTCCCAAAACACAAAATTTGATTAGCGGTACGAAATTCCCATACAAACCTGCCGTTCACCTTTCAGTGGGTCTACGTCAGGATTACTAGGTACAAACGTTTCAACTTAAATCGCCAAACTATACAAGTCCAGTATTAGAGTCTGTCAAGCGAGTCTAGTCCCATGAAAAAGGCGGCAAATTCAAAAATCATTCAGGTGTCAACACTGATATAGCACGCTGAAAACTTGTTGATACTTGAATTTTGATAAAAAAATTACTTGGGATAAATTAAAAAAAAAGCATTTCAATGTACGTATTTATTCATCAGAACTAAAATCAGAATCCAGAAATTCAATGCCTTCAAATGAGAAATCACTGTCAGTAGAATCATTACGCACAGAAATGATGAAGGGTTCCAACTCGGTTTCGGATATCCTGTCTCTTACTTTAGGTATACTTATTTTCGACACTAATAGTGTGATCTGTGCATTTTTTCCAATCATTGGCTGTGACACTATTAAAGCATTCTTTTATAAGGTTCTCCATTTCTTTACCTGGAATCCCTAAGTTTTTGCTGGCTATTTTTCTTTTAGCCAAACTCCATATGAGTTCAATTGCGTTCAGGTCACAATGATATGGCGGAAGTTTCAAAACCTCATGGCCATGTTGTTTCAAAAATTCTTCAGCTTCATACATTGGAGTTGTTTTATGTTCATTCACAAGGCACATAAGCTCAGCCTTTGTAAAGAATTCTTCATAATGAATTCCATTTTCAGTTAGCCATTTCTGAATGTCAGCCTTTAAATCATTCATAGATGGTGGCTTATTTATTTGTGTTACATGGTAGCTAGCGTTGTCCATAACAATGACACTGGGCTGACTTAAATTGGGTATTAATTTTTCACGTAACCATTTCATAAAATTATTTCTGTTCATATCATCATGATAATCTGCCATTTTTGATTTAGTACTGAATACCAATAATGCATTGGGAACAAAACCTTTTTCGGATCCAGCATGAACAACAATATGTCTTTTGCCTGACGATATTTTGTCAATTACACCGCTTGTTGATGGCCCTTGCCATGATTTTTTAACTTTATAATTTTGGTGGACATAGGTCTCATCAAGATAAACTATTAATTTTCCTTGTTTCCGCTTTTCATCAATAGCTCTGAGATACCTATGTCGCCATGCAGCTAGTTCATACATTTCAATAAGAAGAGATCTCTCATTTTTATTTTTTTTGAATTCAAATCCATTTTTGAGTAATAATTGTCTCAATGTTTCATGACATCCAGTAAATCCAATTGACTCTCTTAACCCTTTAATTCGCAGTGTTAAATCTGAACGACATTGTAAACAAAAAAATCTTGTTAATTTTCTGCTGATATCTTCATGATTTTTTTAAAATCAATCCTTAGCAAAAACTAAACGCAACCTAAAAATGACATAAAAGTCAATTCGCGCAAATGTTTTGTACCTTTTCCTAGCAAGATGGCACCGAGGACACCTGTCTCGCACGTATGTAAGGTAAATAATTTTCGATTTTGGACATTTGAATTTAGTTTATGGATATTATGCATGACAAAAAGTCCGAAGAAATATCACCTTTATTGATTTGTGTAAAAAACATCTCATTTGAACAACGAATATTCAATTTACGAGCCGGTGAAATGTTATGTTGTTTGTGACCAACACTGCAGAGTACTCAGAAAATTACCGAACATTCTGTCTGTCGTTCAGAAACAACACTGCTCGCTTTGCTTATCAAGTAATGCATATATTTTATGTCGTCTCTAAACAACACTGCACTTTTACTTGGGTATTTTTAATATTTCGGACTGCCTACTAATACTATGGGTTAATGTTTTGAAAATGCTTATTTGGTATTTGTATTGGCGATTCACATTTTGTTATGCTTTGGGTGCGGTTTTGCATGTTTTTTGTTTTTGCTTGCTTCAGATTAAACCAAAATGGCATCGAACACGTACGATTATGGCACTTGTACCACCTGAAAATGCACCTTCTGATGGTAGTAGTAGTGGCTCTGATGATGAAGTTATCATCCAGAATTTACAACTTCACGAAGATGACGATGACAATATTACATACTGCAGTTCAGAACCAAGATCCTATCCTTCTTCTCTAAATGAGTTGGACATTTGTTCTGATAATGAAGATCACCAACCAGCTCACTTCAACCCAGTATTATCGGACGAAGAAACCATTCCACTGTCACCTGTTATCAATGAAATGTTTCCTACCGGTCGACCGCAAGAACAACTTCCTTTCATGCTAAATTCGGTATCATCCATCTTATCGCCTTTGACTAGCTCACCAGCAACCACAACTCGTTCAAAGAGAAAGGCAACCACACTACCTAGACTTTTGACAAAACGAGTCAAGAAGTATGTTAGAAAACCCATGAACTTCAAATTCAAAAAAGGCAAATTTAACCACACAGCTGTAGTAGAATTACCACAGTATAATCCTCCTTTTGATACAGGCCTGAAAAGCCCTCTTGATTATTTCCAGGATTTTTTCTCTGAAGATATAACGGACCTCATCACAGAAAACACGAATCTTTATTCAGTTCAACATGAAGTTTCGAAAAGCATAAACGTTACCAAGGATGACATAAGTGATTTTATTGGCATAACTCTTTTGATGGGTGTGGTCCAAATGCCAGCTTACCGTGACTATTGGAGCAAAGCGTTGAGGTTCCCCGAAATTGCTGATATTATGACACTAAAAAAATATGAAAAAATAAGAAGATTCCTCCACTTTGTTAACAACACTGACACAAATGACGACCGCTATTTCAAAGTGCGACCTGTACTTGAGAAAATTCGTAAGAATTGTTTGCTGCTCGCGCAAGAAGGGCGCTACAGTGTGGATGAAATGATGGTCCCTTACAAAGGAACACGAGCAGGAAGTAGACGCCAGTATCTACCCAAGAAGCCCAAGAAATGGGGATTTAAGATATTTGTGCGAGCAGGAGTCTCCGGATTAATATATGACTTCATCCCATATGCTGGTGAAGATACATTCAGAAACCACCACTTTACGGACTATGAAAATAGCTTAGGTCTTGGAGCTAAAGTTGTCATAGCTCTTTGCAAGACCATACAAGAAAAACCAGCAACGGTCTACTTCGACAACTTTTTTACATCGCTCGAACTTATCCACCACTTACGGTACGTTCACACGGAGACATGATTTCCAGAATCTTATTTTCATCGGATCTGGAAAAACCGAATGTTGTATTCACACAGCACATCTTGCATTGCCGTATCAGACGGCCTCATATCGGGATCTCGTGTGAACACATCATCCGGTTTTTATTAGCAAGAGTGCGCACAGTTCCTCATTGATTTGGAAGCGATGGACGTGAACAGTCTTGCTATAATATACTGGTATTATCGCCGTCAGCGTCGTAGAAAAAGATTGTGGTTAAACCCAATAGTACAAAGACGATCAACAGTTGGTGCCTTTACAACTCTTATGCAGCAATTAAGAAATGATCCACAAAAATTTTTTAACTACTTTAGAATGACTATACCCACATTTGATAATCTTTTGAAAAAAGTGGAAAAAGATTTGACAAAGCGTGATACAAACATGAGGAAAAGCATTAAACCAGAAGAAAAATTAGCAATATGTATAAGGTAAGACTGAAATACTGATTTTTATTATTAATTAAATTATTTATTAAAAATATGATTAAGAAATGATAGAATATCGCTTGGTAGGTACACAGTTTCCTAACTACATATCATGAAAGTCTGGGAAATCAGAAGCATTCGATTGAATACTTTGAGAATCGGTAATTGGTGATGCTTGGTACTGCGATGTAAAATAGCCTTGTGATTGTGACACATTTGGTTGATAGTTGTATGTTGATGAGTGTGCAGGAGACCATTCATTTCGGTTCTTTATATTTTGTAATAAATTTAACACGCCTGATTGAAATTCTAATGTTTGATTATCGTTTAGCGTTGCCAATGATGGAAGTAGACTTTTAAAGAAAAACAAATTACGGTCTTCTTTCATTTCTTCTTTCTTCTTGCATTCCATTTGATAATCTATAAACTCACTCATCTTCTTATCAAACACGTTTAAATTCTGCCTCGATGGTCTGTTTTTTTGTCTTTTCGAACCACCTACTACGACATTTTCATTATTAGTTTCTTGTTGACTTTCTTTTGTAGCATCTTGATTATTTGTATCTTCTTCACACAATAAATTGTCCTGAGCCATAGCACTGTCACGGGTAACATCTGATGTAACTGTTATAGCGGTTGTACTATCGTCTGCTAGGTTTGGTGTGGCAATAGTCGCACTATCATGGGTGTCAGCTGGCGTCACAATTTTTTTTAAGAACAGCAATTGACGATGATAGACGTAGTCTCTCGTACATGTCGCAGACGATCCTGATTTTTTTGATTTCTTTTTCTCATTAATACTCCTCATCCAGCTGTCTCTAATATTACTCCACTTCTTTACGATCAATTTAGCTGAAACATATAATTAAATTTAATTGCAGATATATGGCTTCTGGCTGTTCATACAAGGATTTACATTACGCCTACCGAGTCGGAGTGTCTACGATCAGTAACATTATTAAGGAAGTAACGAATGCTGTTTGGAACAACTTGCATGGGGAGTTTATGACATTACCCAACACAGTATCTGACTGGGAATATATCGCCAATGGATTTAATACTAGAGCGAACTTTCCCCATTGCATTGGTGCAGTGGACGGTAAGCATATTAGAGTAAAAAAGCCAAACAACAGTGGTTCCATGTTTATGAATTACAAAGATTTCTTTTCCATCGTATTATTAGCAGTGGTTGATTCATATTATAAATTTACATTCATCAGTGTGGGCTCGTATGGAAAAGAATGCGACTCGACGATATTCAAGGAGTGTTCTTTTTGGAAAAAACTAATAGATGGTGATTTGCATTTGCCGGCAGCATGTCCACTGACAAACGATTCCGATTTATCGATTCCGTTTGTAGTAATAGGTGATGAAGGTTTTGGCTTGCATCAACATTTGATGAGACCTTACGGCGGAAACCATTTGGATAGAAACAAAAGAATATATAACTACAGATTAACCAGAGCTAGACGCTATGTTGAGTGCGCCTTTGGAATTTTAGCTAATAAGTGGCGAATATTTCATCGTCCACTGGATGTAGATACCAGCACAGCAATTTCAATTGTAAAGGCTTGCACTGTACTTCATAATTTTATAATAGATATGGAAGGTGTACAGTCGAACATAGAAACAACAAGCAATGTATCAGCAATGGTTAACGTGTTCAGTGATGCACGCAATGAACAAAATAGTACACGAGGTGGACGATGTGCTAATGTTATACGAACTGAATTCACAAATTATTTTATTTCTACAGCAGGAGCTGTGCCTTGGCAAGACGAATCAATCTAACGTTAATTTTGTAACGCACTGCTATTTTAATTTATGTACAAATATTTCACCTGTTTATTTTAAAAAATTACAACTTAAGTACTTACCATAATCCTGCCTTTTTTTCTCCTCCATTTCTTCAAAATCTTCCTTCAAAATTAAACATATTTCTCGCCAGCCAGCAGTCCTCAAGTTTTTATCTTTGTATATTTCAAGAGTTTTGTCCCATATAACTGGCCGATTTTGGACAAGAGAAATTAAAAGTTCAACGTCTATATTTTTCGTCGTCATAGCGAGAGAATAACGAGCGGTCAGTTGAAGCGGGCGAAAATGACTGGCGAGCGTACATGCGGTGTGTCCCTCCCCGCCCACCCCTCCCCCGCTTGTGCGACACGACGACTGGACACGACGGTGTATTCGGTTTCAAGATCCGGCAAATAACCGAATCTACCCCCGCGTGTATCGTATGAACGCGTGAATTGAATGCGCTATACCACTGCACCGGATCTGATATTTTGCAGTATTGCCGGATCGGTTTGTAGTCGCTAAATCGGGTGTCAACTTCAGCAAGATTCGGTTTTTTTGTCGTGTCTTGAAACCGAATGCATGTGTGAACTCATTCATTGAAATACTGTTGCTACTAAACCGAATCCTGCAAAAAACAGATTCGGTAGAGAAACACTCGACGCCGTGTGAACGTACCGTTACGCAACGAATACGGTATTTTCAGCTTAGGAACGATCAGAAGTAACCGACTAAGAGGCTGCCAAACAATGTTACTCTCTGACAAAGCGCTTGCAAAAAAGGGCAGGGGTGCCAGCCAACAAGTTGTCTGCAATGATAAGAAGCTTGCTGTGGTCAAGTGGTATGATAATAAAGTAGTCACTTTAGCAAGTTCTTTTGTTGACTCACACCCAAAAGAAAAAATCAAGCGATACTCGAAAGAAACCAAAACTAGGGTTGATGTAGATTGTCCGCAAATAGTGAAGCAGTATAATGCTCACATGGGTGGTGTCGATTTGGCCGACATGTTGGTGTCATTGTATCGCTCCAACTTTAAAACAAAAAGATGGTATATGGCTTTATTTGCTCAAGCACTTGACATTTGCGTCAATAACGCCTGGCTACTTTATAGAAGGGATTGTCAAAATATCAAGAAACCATTAACTCTCAAAAAGTTTAGAGTTCAGCTGATAACTGAAATGTTTAAAAAAAATAGAATTCGGCAGACACATTCAAAAGAAAATGAAGCGCTGGTCAAGATTAAGGCTCCTGTTGCTCCAAGACCACCAGATTCTGTTCGCTATGACAATGTAGGCCACTTACCAACATTTGTGTCTCAAGGCAGATGCAAGTATTGTAAAAAAGGTTATACCAGTGTATATTGCAATAAGTGTAACCTTAGATTGTGTATGTTGGAAAAGAGAAATTGTTACTACCATTACCATGTCAACGTCTAAATGACGATAAACATGTCAAAGAAAGCTGATTTTGTGTGTTTTTTTTACAATAAATTTTGTTTCCCCCCTTTAAATTTTTTATTTTATTGTAAATATAACTGTCCATTCAAGCCGCAATGTTGGTAGTGTACAACACATATTATGCCATTTACTCACTAGAATGTTTCCCAACGTTGTATCTCAACAACATATGATTTCTCAAAAAGTATATAAGTTAGATTTTTTTAAACATTTTTCTAAAGCCATTTAGACTATATATATACCCCCCAAACAGAAAAAGGTAAAAAACTGCAACATTTTTTCACCTGCGAACTAAAGGGTTAAATCTGCAAGCAAACTTCGTAGAGTTGGAACTTGCTTTTTCACACAGTAAAATTCATTAATTTTATTGCGTATGGCTGATAAGTCAAAATTATCCAGATTGGCTACAGTTGGCTATCGTGGACGTTTTTTCCCCGGTGTGTTCCACTCGCCTTGGTTAATAGCACCTTCTTTTTTAATTCTTCGCAGTGTTTTCACACTTAAATCTGAAAGTTCAATATGTCAGTTCAGTATCAAACGCACAAATTTTATGATAATATTTGTAGAAAATGCAAACAATGTAAACAAATAAATCTGTACTAACCTGTCATAGCAGCAATTTTTCAAATAGTCTGTTTCAGATTTCATTTTTTTATTCTCATCTATGGCTATGACTTTCTTAACTAAATTATCAATTGTGCTTTTTATTAATTCATCATCAAAGGTGGCTGAAAAAAGATGACAACAATCTCTTATAATACTTTTCACTTATAGGTGCCCCATTGAGATTCAATGTCATGTATACAACGTCTGAATCTAAACCAAAACCGAAATCGTGATCACATCATAGTAAAATAAACAAAATTAGACAATTGTGCTAAAAGTATCAACATTTTGTAGCCAACCTACCTGTTGTTGAAACAATTTCATCCAAAAGTCGTCGTTTTTCTGTTAACACGTCATCAGATTCAATCTTTACATGATTATATTTATTAATCATTGTAAACAGCAGGCTCCTGACACTACTTTTAATAGGTTTTGGCATTATAACATTAAAAAATTCAACAAAAACCGGAATGCTTCAAGGTTAGAACAGAAATTGTGACAATCTGTTTGACAGATAATAGTATTGCCATTATAAGAAATCAGTAAAATGGTTGTGGACTCGACTCGCTTGACAGACTTTATCAATTATTATTGTAGCCTTGTCAAGGAAATCTTTAGTGTGTGATATATTCTGGCAACATCACACTTGTTTGTGTTTAGTAGGTATCCATTTTATGTTATTATTGACCTATATTTATATAATGCGAAATGTGGGTGAACCTATTATATGTATTATGAGTATACCTCTGCTTAACCCGTCATTCATACTACTACATAATAATAAGTAAACACAGCTGCTATTTCAAAAAAACGGGAAAAAATCGTGAGAGAATTATGTATGTATTTAAGACAATTCAATTGAAGAATACTAACTATACGGACGTGACGCAAAACAATAGAATATTAATCGATTACTTTTTTGATCAAAATAAATTAAGTTAGCAATATTGCTGATATAATTATTCAATAAACCTAAAAAGATTTAGTATCCAAGCCAAGTGCACAAATTTAATAGCAAAAGTTAGTGACGTTTATTTGTATTTTTTTCCTATATCAATTCATGCATCATTCATACAGAATATATTTTCATAAAAAAAATATTCCCATCCTGTTGCAATTTTACAAGAGTTCCAATAATTAAAAAATAATGAGTTTTTTTAAATAAAACCAACCTGCTGTGCAGTTGTTTACCTAAATTGGGCGTCCGTCTTTCATCGGCACCATCTTGGATTTCAATTTTGACCGGATAATCGACATAAGCGACGCCGAAAACCACTTATTTAACTACTGGTTTTTTTACCTACTGGGCATGACTAACCGTTTCTCTGATTCAACCTAGCCTAAAATCCTAATACCCAGTTGGCAACACTGAAATGAAATAAATCAGTATAGTCCACAGACATAGATCTACATAGATAACGCAAATGCATGTACTTCGCGTGTCTTTGTTGCAGCCGAACGTCCGCAAAAAACTAAAAAAATGCCTCGTTGCGTGATAATTAATTGCAATAGCCCAAAAATTTCGAGCACCCAAAGGCAGGAACATATTTCCTATCACAGGTAAGTTATTTTAAAATTATATTATACGTAAATTCATATTAAAACTATTTTTAAGTATTCCAAGCTGCGTGTCGTTCCAGAATATTCCTAACTATAAATTACCGTAAGTAAACTTTATTCACATTACGTTGCCGTGTTTGCTTTGGCCGTTTGATCTGACGTTGTGTGTTAGGAGACGATGAATATCGCACAAGCGATACTGTCGCGCATCGCTTCGACTTCGTGATACAGTCAATTTGTCATTCGTCTGTCAATTCTAGCAACTAGTGCTGTTCGTTCTACAACATAAATCAATAATCGATTTTAATTGATATCGGACTGACGAATGATATTAAAAAAGCCAATTTAGTAGATATAACAAGCTCATATGCATGACCTAATTTTACAGGACAGCTATAAAAAGCAGGATATTTTTTTAGGGTTGATGTATTTAATGTGTTTTTGTTTATCCTTTCAACATTATACGACTATTTTTATATATTTAATGTGTTTATTTTCTATTGCATTTAAAAATATTTATTTTTAGTTTCCCACATGATCCAATCATAAAAGAAAAATGGATTGCGGCCACGGGACGGAAAGACTGGTTCCCGACTAAACACAGTACTATTTGTTCTATACATTTTGAAAATATTAGTTTCATTGAAGGAAAAAAGTTGAGATTGTTGAAAAAAACGGCATGCCCCACTATAGATATACTAAAACTCATTGACAATGAAGACGAGGTTAGTGAATTAATGTTTTACAGTGTTTTTATTTAATCGTGTATAAAAATATCTGACATACACTCATTTGTGCTTTACAGAATAAAGATACACCAGAAGAACCTTCATCATTGTCAAGGAAGAGAAAACTAGAACAGGTTTAGTATATATTTTTCATGTAAATATATACTTGGCTAGCTGACCCGTCCACGCGTTGCTATGGCTAACGTTTTTGTAATTTTTTTTTTCTTTACTATCTTTCAAGTTGGATCAAACTGCACACGGTGTACAAATTTGATTTTGATTAAGTAGTTTAGGAGTCCAGCGCGGACAAACATCGTGACACGTAAGTTATATATATTAAGACCTACATACATAAGATAAGAAAAAAGACTAACGGTATAATGTAAGCTAGTAGTAAAAGTGGAAAACATGATCGAAAGCGTGTAACGGAACTTAGATCGGGAGCGAGAGTGGAAGTGGAAGTGGAAGCGGGAGCAGGGATTGGGAGAGACTAGGAACTGGCAACTAAAATCAACTATAACTTACTTTATCTTCCAGGATGTCAATGAACTACCCACATCAGGAGGGGAAAGAGTAACAGAAAAGAAATTATTAATTAAACTTAACAAGGCACAAGAAAAAATAAATCAACAAAACAAGGTAATAAAAAGACTAAGGGAGCAGAACCGTCGTAAAGTCAATAAAATTCTCACTCTGACGACGTTACTGAACTGCTTAAAACAGAAATCACTTATTACTGATGAGGAAGCTAATTTACTTCAATCAACCAACGTTACAACTCGAGAATTATATTCTAGACAGCAGCACAACAAAAAAAAATCAGTACATCAAAGTATTCACAAGCACTCCGCACCTTTGCATTGACTTTGTACTATTATTCCACGAAAGCATACAGTTATGTAAGAAAGGTTTTTAATTTATGCTTACCACATCCTCATACCATTCATAAGTGGTATAAATGTATAAATGGTAATCCTGGTTTTACAACTGAATCTTTGAATGCTTTAAAATTGATTGCAAGTAAATCAAAAAAACCTTTATATTGCTGTCTAATGATAGATGAAATGGCAATTAGAAAAAAAATCGAATGGGATGGGAAAAGATTCCATGGATATGTAAATTTTGGTGGCTGTTTAGATACAGATGAGGTTCCCGAAGCAAAAGAAGCACTAGTAATGTTAGTTACTGGAATAAATGCTAGTTGGAAGGTAATACAAATATTTAACTGGATTATTTTGTTTCTTATTAAACGTTATTTGTTGTCTTAATTATTATTTTTATTTACTTTTGTTTACAGGTCCCTGTTGGGTATTTTTTAATAGATGGAGCAAATGGTCGACAAAAGGCAGATTTAGTGCTACAGTGTCTGCGACATTTGAACGAGTCAAATATAAGCGTAGTCGGCCTTACTTTTGATGGATGTCCATCCAATATCACAATGGCAAAACTGTTGGGTTGTAAATTAGATCCAAATGACATAAAAAATACGTTTGAACACCCTGTTACTAAACAACCCATAGCAATTTTTCTGGACGCTTGTCACATGATAAAATTAATTAGAAATTGTCTTCATGTATATGGAACGATAGTCGACAGTAATGGAAAATTTATTTCATGGAAATATTTTGATCTTCTGCACAAACTTCAAACAACTGAAATGTTCCATTTAGCTAACAAATTACGAGCGCAACACATAAACTTTCAAAATCAAAAAATGAAAGTTAAATTGGCAACTCAACTTTTAAGTAAAAGCATTGCCGATTCTATTGATTTTTGTAGAGAAAAATTGAAAATTGAAAATTTCAAAGATTCGTTAGCTACAACTGAATTTATACATATTTTCAATAATTTGTTCGACGTTCTAAATTCTCGAAACTTAAAAAACTTTGGTTTTAAGCACCCACTTAACTTAAGTAACAAAAAAACAATTATGGATTTTTTGGAAAAGGCCGAAGAATACATTAAAGGACTGCGAACTTTAGAAGGAGATTTGTTGACTAACAGTGGTAGAAAGATAGGATTTCTTGGTTTATTAGTTTGCATAAAAAGTACAAAGGCTCTTTTTCAGCATTTGATTGAAGAACAGAGAATCAATTTTATGTCAATGTACCGATTTAGCCAGGACCACCTCGAATTATTCTTTTGTAATGTACGGGCCCACGGTGGGAGTAACAACAACCCTACTTCACGGCAGTTCCAGTCTTTTTATAAGAAATTATTGAGTCACGTTGAAATTAAAAATTGCAATACTGGTAATTGTGTAGAACTGGAGCAAATTTCCATTCTGAATTGTTCTTCGGCGATTCAAACGATTAATGCTACTACACAAGGTTCTCTCTCTTATGATGATCATGTAGATTTTAAAGAACTCAATATAAGCAGTGTCCGTGATTTTGATGATTTTTGTAAAACATTGCCTCAAATGACAGAATTTTGTGATCAAATAATCACATATATTGGCGGATATGTTGTAACAGCAATACAAAAACAAATTAAATGCGATGAATGTAACAGTGCGTTGGTATTACAAAAACCAGATATCGATCGTACATATGAATTGGTGGTTTTTAAAGATAAAGGCGGTCTGGTTTATCCCACTAAGGATGTTATTCAGATTTGTAAAGTTACCGAATTAGAAATCCGTGACATAATTAACAAATCGCAAACGTTCAACATTAATCCGTCAATACGTAAACCTCTGTTTATCAATAAAATTTTACGTTATTTTGTAAATAGCAACATCTTTAATAGCATCGCCGTTCACCAGTTTGATCAATCTCCAACGGAAAATCATTTAGTTAACTTAATTAAGGTAGTCGCCAGCACATACATGGATGTGCGTTTTCATTATTTGACTAAATAATAGGTCTTTACCTATGAAATTGCCGTTTTGTATGAAAAAATTTAAATGAATTTTTTTCATGTATTTTTTATTTGTATTAATCGAAGTAATCACCCATGCAATCAATGCATCTTTGCCAACGCAGTGGCAGTTTATTGATGCCCTTCTTAAAGAAATCAGCTGGACGGGAGGCAACAAATTCTTCAAAGGCATTTTGTACTGCCTCTCGGGTATTGAATTTTTTTCCCGCCAAGAAGTTATCCAAATTCTGGAAAAAGTAGTAGTCTGTAGGCGCAAGGTCTGGTGAGTAGGGCGGATGACGGAGAGCTTCCAACCCCAGTTCTTGCAACTTGGAGACCGTCTGCTGTGCAGTATGAGGTCGCGCGTTGTCGTGCAGGAGCAACGGAGACGAGCGATTGACCAATGCTGGTTGGAGATGTGCCAGCTTCTCCATCATTGTGTTCAATTCTTCACAGTACACATCTGCCGTAATGCTCACCCCGTTTGGTAAGAAGCTGTGTTGAATCACACCGGCGCTAGACCACCAAACAGTGACCATCACTTTTCTTGGGGTAAGTTTTCGTTTAGGGCATTGTTTAGGTGCTGAACCAGGATCCAACCAACTTGCTGAGCGCTTGCGGTTATCAAACAGAATCCATTTTTCATCGCAGGTAACAATGCGGTTCAAAATTCCTTCATTTGTGTGTCTGTTGAGCAGTGCAAGGCACGTCTCGACGCGTACTTCGCGCTGGCGATCATTGAGTTCGTGGGGCACCCATTTGTCAAGCTTTTTTACCTTGCCAATTTGACGCAAATGGACCAATATTGTTTTGACGCTAACGTCGAAAGCTGCTGCTAATTCAGCCGTAGATTGTGTATCATCAGCTTCCACAATCGCCTTTAATTCGTCATTGTCGACCAAAGTCTTCGGACGACCGCGAGGTTCATTTTTCAGGTCGAAATTTCCAGAACGGAAGCGAGCAAACCAATAACAGGTAGTGCGTTGGTTTGTAGTGTTAGCTCCGTAAACGTCGTTGATGTTGCGTGCCGCTTGTGCCGCGTTGCTGCCACGACGGTACTCATATTCCATAATTACTCGAATTTTTAACGTATCCATGATGACGAAAAAGATTTAAATGCGATGAAAATGTAACACTAATCAATAAACAAATGACTACTTTTGGAAAAAAAAATCCATGTTTTTAAAATAAAATTAATTTGAAATTAGAATTCTTAGCCAAACAAAAAATATTTTGATTTGAAATGGCCAGTACTGCAGAACGGCAATTTCATAGGTAAAGACCTAATATATAAAACCTACTTTGACAAAGAGACAACTGTATAATAAGCTTATTTTGTTTCAAGGGCAATAAAAACATACTTTTGTAATCATATTGTTTTTTTTTTATTAAATATCAAAATGACAACGATAGTTATTAAAAATCAACTTACAAATAATTAACAATTCAAAATTAAACTTAAATTATCGTTTTAAAATGATTTGGCACTTTGCAATCAGGTACTCATATGTACTTATAGATTTTAAAAGATTTAATCTTTGTCCATGACTAATGTTAAGTCGAACAACTAAGTATAAATATTTAATTATATTTTAATTCTTTAAAACTTTTTCCGACATCCAAAGATGAACAATTATATTCCCAGTTAGACCTAGTATTGGACGATACGAGATTTTTTAGCGTTTTAAGATCATAGTTTACTTTGACGTCGGAAAGTACAGTAACAACATTTTTTTTCTTTGTGTTTTGCATCACTGAATATGACGGCTCAACGAGTAAGGGATCTTTGTCATTGCCGCCGCTAGATCCAATAAATTCACTTTCCTCTTCTTCTTCCCTAATATTTACTTGAAGTACTTCCTTAGCCTGCTTTTTTTTGCGGTAATACGCACTCGAATTTTCACGCCACTTCTGTCTTTGGTATTGCTGTTCATGTGTACTTTTATCTTTAATAGATACGACACGCTTCTCTCTCTTTCTCTTTGCATAGTTTTCTTTTTGTTGTTCTTTTCTCAATGCACTTAGTTCCGGATCCTTTTTTATTTTTTCATGACGTTTTCGGCTAGCTCTTCTTTTGGCTTCTAAAATATCTTCTCTGGTTTTATTTCGCGATTTTGTTGTTTCCATAGCCTACAACAAGTAAAATATGATTACGCATTAAATCTTACAAAATTCACTATATATATACACCACAGCTTGGTCTCATTAAACCCCCCTAAACGTATAATATCCGGGATAAAATCTACCCCATGTGTTAATCCAACCAAATCCGCTACCTCCATGCCAAATTTCAGCTACCTCCATGCCAAATTTTAACAAAATTGGTCCAGTAGTTTTTTCATGAAAGAGTAACACACAAATTTTCGCATTTATAATATTAGTAGGATTAATAGGAAATAAAATACATTTATTAGTAGGAAACAACATACACACTCATCTACTCACGCCTAAACAACAAACTATATCTGTGCAACAAATATCCAGCTTGACTGAGCTTGACCAATTTGCTTTATTCATAGGATCCTTTGCCTCAATATGTGAAAAAAGTTGGCTACCTCAGAGATGAAACGCCATGTAGGATGTGGACTGGTAATTCCCGAAACTCTCCCATTCAAATATATTAGACCAGTGCAGAAGCCGTTGTTAACAGTCAAAAGTGAACTAAAATCATAGTAGGATGAAACCCACCCAGAGGTGAAAAAAATAAATATTTTAAATTAATTAAATTACAGTGTGTTTGGGACATTAAAACGTAAATTATCAATAAATTTCGTGATCAAAAAATCATTTTTGTAAAAGATAAAAATAAAAAACCAAAAACTTGGTTATTGGAATTTATCACATAAATTTTGAGGTTACCTATGTGAAAAAAGTGTAAATACAAATGTTGTAGATTTTTATACTACCTACAAGTTTGCCATTCAACTCTTTTCGACGGGACTTGTAGTTTTATCGGAAATCGAGATAAACCGATTTTTACCCTTAAAAACGCACACCCATCCACTTCCCGACCTCAGATCGCCCGTAATTTATATTTCCTTTAATTTTTGTTATATTCTCTTCCTTTTCCAATGAGTTTCATTCTACTATGATTTTTGTTCGTTTCAAATATTATCTACCCTGGTCTATTATCATTCGTCTGTCTATATATCATTCGTCTGTCTATACCATTCGTCTGTCAGAAAATCGATGTCATTCATATTAATCGATTTGTAATTTTTAGGTTATCTAAACTACTACAACTCGGCGTACTGACGATTGTTGGCGTGGTTGGCGGGTAGGAGCGCGAAGTGAGAGCGAGCGGGACAACAGATATAATATATATGAGTATGAGCGAGACGACCACGGCGGCAGCTTCAGTTGAATCGTAGCGGGGCGAAGGGGCATCGGCGGCATCGATAGCTTTGAATCGGTTTGGATGCCCCGTCACTAAATTGCAGCTGTGACGTCACAGTAGGTATTAAAAAGTCGGCACGCTTGGTTTCAATACAAATCGTAATAATTGCGTTATCTATGTAGATCTATGTCTGTGGGGACGACCCTTTCTGTGTTTAGCTGGTGTCGAAAATTTTCCACCGGTTTCCATGCCGTGTTGCACGATTCTGCGCACTGTGCTTACAGAAACACCTAAAACAAACAAAGCTTGATATTAACATAAATTATAGATATGTCGCATCTTGGTCAATAGTACGGGACGTCAACGAAGCACAAACGTCATAACGGCGTGTACAGAGCCTAGACTGGAGGGAGATCTTCAATAAAAGGGCGTGCGCTGAGTATTCCGCCTCTCCCACCGACCGCGTGGGCGCAGCTGCCACCTCAAGCCGGAGGAAGAGGAAGCGGGGGGGCAAGGGTAAGAAACCCGGCCCCCCAGCGACTATAGAAGAGGTCCCAAGGACCGCTCCTGTCCCCAGGGGGGTGCAGGTCGTGGACCAGACCGCCGGGGCTGCCGCCTCAACCGCCAGCGCCCCTAAATCCACAGAAGCCATCCCGAGAAAGAAGCCTCCGACCAGGGGCGCCGACACAGCTGCCGGCGGCGCCGAACCGGAACAGAGGAAGAAGCGGTTCACGACCTGTGCCATAGGACTGCTGATGGACCTTATAAAGGCCATCAGGCAGGGACAGGATGTGGAGCGCGTCATCCTCGATGGCCTGGCTGCCCTACTCACCCTTTACAATGGGTAGGCCACTGAGGGTGATGCACTGGAATGCCCGCGGCCTTAGGGACAAGGTCGCCCCACTCCGGCATCTCCTCAAGGCGGAAGATATAGACGTGGCGCTCATAAGTGAGACGCACCTGGGACCGGAGGACAGGATCAAGTTCCCGGGTTTCCTCACTTACAGGAGAGACGAAAGGTCGGCTCACAACATCCGCTACCGTGGTCTGGCGGTACTCGTGAGGCGAAGAGTCGTTCACCAGGAGCTCCCATTACAAAAAAGAAATCGTTAGAAAAAGGGCCGCCTCCATGTTGGGTCGGCTACGCGCCACCTCCAACGGTCTTCTGAGCGTGTTCTCAGATCGATGGGACTCCCCTCTGCTGCGTCATTGGCTAAGGAACCATTCCATCTGATTTTTATATATTTCTTCCTTTTGCGTTTGCCTTTACTAACCCTAGTCATTAAGTTATTTTGTTGTTACTAACACTATGGACAATTGTCTGAAATAAACAGTTTGAATTGAATTGAATTGAATTACCCCAACTGAATTCGTTTTACGCGCTGGGTGTGCAGCTGCACATAGCCGGCGAGGATCTCGACCTATACGCCTGCTATAAGTCGCCCGCGGCCAAACTGGATCTTCCGGAGCTGCGGGCACTAGTAAACACAGCAGGACGGCCGACAATCCTCGCCGGTGACTTGAATTGCAAGCACCCGGCGTGGAACTCGAACAGGGCAAATGGCGAGGGGAACAGACTCTTCGCCGACGCGGAAGCCTCCGGTTATACGGTGTCTGGTCCGGAGACGCCGTCACACTACCCAGACTGTGCGGCCTACATGCCCGATGTGCTCGACATCGTAGTACACCGGGGGCTATGCTGCCGGATCACGCAGCAAGTCCTGGACGACGAGATGGGATCGGACCACCACCCGGTACTCGTCGTCCTGGACGAGCAGCCGACCCGACTGAAGCCCATAGCGCCACGTCGGAAAATAGACTGGAAGCAGTTCGCCGAGAGGATTGAGACCACTACTCCGACTCGGCCCCTGAGTACCTCCGCGGATGTTGACGCGATGGCACAGGAGGTCACTGCTTGCATACAAGACGCCATGGAAGCGGCGACTACGACAGCGCAGCAGGGGAGAGTGCAATTGCCGCCCCTGCCAGCGCACATCAAATCGATGATCGCCGTGAAGAGGCGCCTTCGCAAGCAGTGGCAACAACTACGCTGCCCAACACTCAAGAGCAGACTCAACCGTCTCGCGGAGAAGATAAAGGCCGAGCTTGCAGCTCTCGCCGCCGCGAGTTGGGAGGAAAAGATCGACGCTACGGAGGCAGGCGGCTGGCCGGCAATACACCGGCTATGCCGCCAACTCAACAATACCCCAGCTCCGGTGCGCCCCCTGCTCAACAGCGACGGGGCGCTGAGGTATGCAGCAGAGGACCGCGCGGAGGTCTTCGCAGAGCACCTGGAGCGTCAATTCACGCCGAACCCCACGGACAACGACGAGCATGTCGCGGCAGTCGAGAAACACCTCGGAGAATATTTCGCAGAGCCGATGGCTCCCGAGGAAGACCCTGTTTTTTTCTCGCCAGGGGCGGTGAAGCGCGCCATCCTTAGAACCAGGCCGAGGAAGGCCCCCGGAGCGGACGGTATCACCAACACAGCGCTGCGGCACCTGCCATACCGTATGGTAGCGGCGGTGTCGCGCCTGTTTACGGGGATACTACGCACGGGGACCTTCCCCGCCTCCTGGAAGGAGGGGCGCGTCATCATGCTGCCCAAGGCAGGCAAAAACATTCTGAAGCCGGAGAGCTATCGGCCCATCTCCCTGCTATCGACCACCTCCAAGGTGTTCGAATCACTCCTGCTTAGGCAGCTCGTCCCGCACGTCACACCGCGCCCCGAACAATTCGGGTTCCGCGCGGAACACAGCACGACGCTCCAGCTGTCGAGGGTGCTGCACCTGATGTCAGCAGCTATGAACAAGAAAGAGCACTCGGTCGCAGTATTCCTCGACATGGAGAAGGCCTTCGACCGCGTGTGGCATGAAGGCTTACTGTACAAGTTGGCCACCTCAAAGGCGCCCCGTCGCCTCGTGAGAGTGGTCCAATCCTTTCTTACCAACAGGTCCTTCAGGGTGGTGGTCGAGGGGGCGCTATCAGGCGCCCACCCGGTGAGAGCGGGCGTGCCGCAGGGTAGCTGCCTCTCGCCAGCGTGTTACTCACGCTACACCGACGACATCCCCACCACAGCAGACGCCACTCTCGCGCTGTACGCTGACGACGCCGCGTACATCACTACCTCGATGAATCCGAGGTACGCGGCGGTCAAAATGCAGCGCGCACTGGACTTACTCCCAGACTGGCTGTCGCAGTGGAGGCTGTCGGTCAACGTGGGTAAGACGCAGGCGATCATTACAGGGTCCGTGCCACTCCCACCACCCCTGAAACTACAAGGAGCCGACATCGGTTGGTCGCCCCGGGCTAAATACCTGGGTGTGACGATCGATCGTCGGCTGACCATGGGGCCGCACGTCCGCAACGTCGTCGCGCAGGTAAGGGTAGCCCGTTCCCTACTCAGACCAGTGCTCTCGTCCCGCCTCCCGCTGCGCGTCAAGTTGGGCGTATATAAAACCTATATACGCCCGATACTGACGTACGCGGCGCCAGCATGGCTTGCCCTCACGAGCGAGTCCCACAAGAAGCCGCTCCGCGCGCAACAAAGCCTTGCGCTGCGGACAATCGTCGGTGCCCCTCGCTTCGTGAGGAATCAAGTCATCCAGCGCGACCTCGGGATTGAGAGCCTGGACGAGTTTGTGCGGCGCCTAGCGAAGGTAATGTTCGCGCGTGCCGACGCATCTGCTTGGCCCCACGTCAAGCAAATAGCGCCATGGCACGCGCGGCCACCCGACGCGAGGCGCCTGCCCCGCGACCTAGTTGCGGACGGCGACGCCCCCACCCCACCGGACTTGACGCTTGGATAAGCCGTACCAGTCTACACGCGGCTTATCCATACACTGCTACTATACAAAATAACTCTCACCAAGGGGTGTGTAGTTGCCTAAGTTAACATAGGTAACGCACACCCCCGACTCATACACACACGACTCCACATGCGCCAACCTCACGCGTCGCACCGATGGTACGGGCCCACGGCGCGCCTCAGACACTGGGCGGTGTTACACAACTACAATACCCACACACTCATGTCGGCATTCCCGCCCAAACCACAACCGGCTAGACCTGGAAATGGGGAGGACGGGAGCCACACACCCCTCCCCCGTGGACGCGCCTAAGTCGGCATCTCTGTCGCTGGTCACCCCCGCCGGGCCTCCCCCAGGTAACTGGGGGTCTCACTCAGCGGGGGTAGACCGCCGGGATGCCGTGAAGAAAGCGACACTTAGCTACGGCGCTGCCCGGCAGCGTCTGTTATGCTATAGTGTCGCGGCGCCCCCACGGGAAAACTTACTCACATGCAACCTTACACAAGCGGGCTAAACCCCGCCACCATCCACGCCATAGGCCACCTGACGAGGGGCCCGTATTTACGGGCCAACGTAAAGCTCCTGCGGGAGGGGGGCGAAGCCCCGTAACCGCCTGCCACGCCCCCTGACGGGGGCGTCGCGAATTTCAGTTCAGTTCATTCCGCCTCTTTTCCTGATCGTCTGTTCTTGAAGATACTGTAGCCTAGGAACTGTATTGTGTTATTTTGTCGTTTTATAGTGTGAAAGTTTGTAAGTGATCTACCTACCTAATTAATAAATTATTATTATCAATTGTGCCAACTACTTTATTTCTCGCCCGGATCCCTGCTGACGCCCAAAATGAGCGACTGTGAAGATAATGAATCTCCGACATCAGAAGTGGGATGTCAACGGGCTGAGAAATCCTCAAATAATGAAGAGTTGTGGCGGCAACTTATTGAAAAACAAAATCAAAATATGATGGCATTGATTTCTACACTACAACCGCAAGAATCAAGTCGTTGCTTCGCCCTACCAGAATTCAACCCCGATAAAGAAGAAAGTGATGCGAGGTCGTGGTGTGCAACGGCTGATATTTGTTTCGAAGATTATGCACCACGTGGCGGTCAACTCGTCGTTCATTTGAGCAAAGCCCTGAAAGGTACCGCATCTGCATGGCTGTCTCAGGTATCATACCCTGGGATATCCTGGCCGGAATTTAAGGACCTATTTACTGCAAGGTTTATATCTACAGACACATGTGCAGGTACCCTCATCAATTTAAATAACGAAAAATTAAAAGACAACGAGTCACTAGCTGCGTGTGCAAGTCGTATTATCACTTCTCTAATGAGCCGTTGGAAAGATTGCACCAAAGAACAGATCGCCGTAGCAATCGCCCTGGCGCACATTTCTCAAAATGACTTGCGACTACAACGGCTTGCTTTTACAACAGAAATTACTTCCCGCCAGCAACTGCAAAAGGAATTACAGGCGTTTTCGTACTTAAAGCGAAAAGCACCTGCAGCAGAGGCGTTATCAACATTTGACAGCAAACGAGCAAAATTCTACAAACCATCAACATCAAAGTGTTTTGGCTGTGGAAAATTGGGTCACCGACAGACTGAGTGCAGATCGAAGCTGAAAAATCACATTCCAAGTTCGCCTGCGAAGTCCAACGTGCAATTCACTACTCGTCCTGCAGATAAGGCATCGAGCATTCGATGTTTTAGCGTTGGGGCATGTGGCGAGCCGCTGTACTACGGGGACCGGCACCAGCGGCACCGGCAACAGTACGAGCACGCAGTCCGAGCGTCGAGTCGACGTGTGCGTCGTGCAACCTCCAACTGGATATCTTCAACATCGCGGTCAGTCTTATGTTTTTCATTATGATTCCGGTGCTGAGTGTTCATTGATAAAGGAAACTTTAGCTACTAGAATTAGTGGAAAACGTAGTTTCAATATTATTTCTTTGACTGGTATTGGTCAAAGTAGCGTAAAATCAACAGAACAAATTCTAGCTAAAGTTATAATTAATGAGTACTCATTAGAATTGTTGTTACATATGTTACCTGATATTTATTTACGCAGTGACATAATGATTGGTCGTGAAATATTGAGTTTAGGATTTTCGATTGTAATGACGAGTACTAGTTTTCAACTGTTAAAAAGTAACTTTGTTAATAGCTGCACTATCCAGAACTCTTCGCCTGATTTTAGTAGTATTGATACAGATATACCCTTTGAATATAGACCTCCACTTTTAGACATTTTAAATCGCTATTCAAATTATTTTGTAACCGGTATGCCAACCACGCGGGTCACGACGGGTGAGTTAGAGATACGATTAAAGGATCCGAGCAAAACGGTTCAGAGACGTCCTTATAGGTTATCGGTTGAGGAATGTAACGTTATGCGAACTAAAATTGACGAACTTTTACGCGCTAATATAATTAGGCCGAGCTGTTCGCCTTTTGCTAGCCCAGCTTTATTAGTTAAGAAACAGGACGGTTCCGATAGAATGTGTATTGATTATATTATTTTTTTTTTTATTTATTTATTTGTCAGAAAACAATGATCCATAATGGTTAGTAACAATTGAAACTTATAAACTATGTTAGTAGGCACAAAAATCACAAAATAAATATTACAAAATTAAATAGGATTCACGAAATTGGATTCACGATTTAAAATAAAATTATAACATTAGTCTTTACGTGAACCATACAGCAGTGGTTCACGTACTGACAGTCAAAACGTTCAGAAAACGCGCTCAGGATACTGTTGCGGCTGCTCCGCATCCTACGCACCAGGGATGTGCACCGTTTGCGCATGATTGTGTGGAAACAATCCACACGAGCTTCGGCAAACATCCCCGACGCGCTACAGAAGCGAGGCAGCCTCAAGAGCACCCTGAACGCATTGTTATACTGGACACGTAGGGCTCCGTACTGTTTCTGCGTGTAATCCAACCACAGACTGCCAGTATAAAAGGACGTACAGAATGCCCTAAACAGGGCTATTTTGACGTCCCTCGAGCACCGAGCAAATCTGCGGGCGATCATATTTGCACGAACAGACAGCGCCCTACGTTCCCTTTCGATGTCTGCATCATCTTTCAGGTCAGAGGTTAATAAATGTCCAAGATATTTAAACATGTCAACTCTTTTAAGTGGGCATCCGTTGAGCTTAATTGCTGGTAAGTAATTTGGACTCCCCCTGGCCTGAAAGACCATGCATTCGCTCTTGCTCGTATTATACAGCAAACCATGTTCTTTTGCATATTCTTCACAAATGCTAATCAGTTTTGCCACTCCACAGACAGAGGCGCTCAGCAGCACCATATCGTCTGCGTAGCTAATATTGTTAAGGCACACACCTCCAATATGGCAACCGACATGCATGCTGCTGAGCCTCTCTATCAGTGCATTAATATATAAATTGAAGAGCTTCGGTGAGGTTAGCCCCCCTTGCCTCACACCGCACTCCAATCTATACGGGGTTGAGTAAGCCCCCGACCATCGAACAACATTGACCTGATTGCTGTACCAGTATTGGAACACACGAATCAGTTCGTCTGGCACTGCCGCTTGCTGCAGTTTTTGCCACAGCAGGTCATAACAAACCAAGTCAAATGCCTTCGACAAGTCGAGGAAGCAAGCAAACACCGGTGTACTTCTATCAGTGTAGTACCTGACAGTCTGCTTTAAACACAATATGGCTGTTTCTGTAGAGAGACCGGCTTTAAAACCAAACTGGTTATCATGCAAAGTTAGATATTTATCCAGCTGTGTGTTAAGCAAACTGTCAAGCACTTTTGATATTACAGTGGCCAATGAAATGGGCCTATAGTTGGCCTTATCGCTGACATCGCCGGTTTTATTTTTAATAATTGGCACCACTACAGTTCTCATCATCCGCTCAGGCAGGTAAGAATGTCCTATACAGAAGGAGTAAAACATCGATAAGACCCTGGGCAGATGATGACCAGCATGTTTAAGATGTTCAATACTTAAAACATCGTGGCCAGGAGACTTACCCCTCGACATAGACCTAATTACATGTCTTACTTCTTTTGCCGTAAACCGGACGCTGAACTCCTGACCACTACCACTAGGACTGCTTGTGAACTGTGACGGTCCCAATGGTGACGAGACAGCGAAGTGCTGCCTAAATAGTTCGGCAATTCCAGTGACATCAGCAGCGCCGCTAACACTCACAGGCAGGCCCGGCCTACTATTGAGTTTATCGGTGGACTTCCAAAAACTGCGGAAATCGCCCCTAGAATGGTGCGACGCCAACTTGTCCATTTTAATTTGGTCACTATGGTTCTGGCACCAACGTAAGCGCGACTTAAAAATTGTTCGAGAACGAGAGATTATAGAGAACTTAATGAAAATACCATTTCTGATAAGTACCCCCTCCCTCTTATTACTGATTTAATATCACGTTTACAAGGAGCAAAATACTTTACTAAACTCGACTGTGCTAGTGGCTTCCATTTAATTCCATGCCATGAAGAGTCTATAGAGCGTACCGCCTTCATTACTCCTGATGGACAGTACGAATACTTGACTATGCCTTTTGGTTTAAAGAATGCCGTCACTGTTTTCCAAAGAGCTATCGTTAATGCATTGGGAAACTTGGCACGCGATTACGTCATTGTTTATGTCGATGACGTCATGATTCAAGCCGAGTCGGTTGAACAGGGACTTGACAGACTTAAAACGGTTCTTGACGTACTTACTAAATCCGGATTTTCATTAAATTCTAAAAAATGCTCTTTTCTTAAATCTAAAATCGAGTTCTTAGGCTATGAGATAGAAAACGGAAATATTAGGCCAAATAAGCGAAAAATAGAATCACTAACTGCGTTACCACCCCCTGAATCTGTCACGCAATTAAGGCAATTCATAGGATTAGCTTCATATTTTCGACAATTTATTTCACAGTTTGCGTGTATCATGACCCCACTTTATAGATTAACGTCTCTCAAAGGTAATTTTATTTGGAAACCGGAGCATGAAGAAATCAGACAGAAAGTAATTTCAATATTGACCAACGAACCTATTTTAATTTTTTTTAACCCTAGTCTCCCTATAGAACTACATACAGACGCAAGCTCCGAGGGGTACGGTGCTATTTTATTCCAAATTCTTAACCATAGGCATCACGTTATAGCGTACTTTAGCAAGCGAACATCCTCCGCGGAATCACGATACCATTCATACGAATTAGAAACACTGGCTGTCGTAAATGCTATTAAACATTTTAGACAATACTTGCATGGGTGTAAATTTCTAGTAGTGACAGACTGTAACTCACTGAAGTCTTCCCAACGTAAAATCGATTTGACACCCAGAGTGCACAGATGGTGGTCTTACCTTCAGTGTTTTGAATTTGATGTCGAATATAGGCCAGGCAAACGCATGGCACATGCTGATTTTTTATCTCGAAATCCGCTACCATCCTCATCTAACAATAATCGCCCTAGTAGTAGAATAGAACCCAAGCGAGTGAACATAGTCGAACTCTCTCCAAATTGGTTAGTCGCTGAACAGCAACGTGATAGCGAAATAGTTAAAATTGTTGACGATATGAATAAAAAAAAAAAAAAAAAAAAAAAAAAAAAATACTTTTTATTCATAAGTTCACATATAAATTACATAGAAGTGACATCAGTACAGAGTTACATATTAAAATTATTAAGCAAATATTAAACTATGCCTAAAATAAATCTAGTGTAGGTATAACTTATATAATATATTGGATAAAGGCCTAATGAAAAACAATAGCGACCTGCCTGATGTAGGTTTATTCAAACCTGTGTTTCAGGTAACAACGCTGAGTGTTTTATTGGACTATTAAATTAATGTACATAGAGCTAGCATTGATACATAATAATTATATTATTAAATAAAAATTGCCTTAACATTAATAAACTTATTGCATGATTTCTAGCAATTTTTCAGTGTCTGAGTAATTTAATGTCGCTAAGTATTCACTTAACATTTCACTACATTTTTTACAATTTACACTATATATACTTAGAGACTTATTGATTTTATTATATAAGAACGGACCTAAAAAACCATAAAATTTATTTATAAAAGTATGTCTAGTTTGAGGCTTTATGCAAACTAAGTCTTTTCTTCTCTTATGTATAGGTATGGGGGTATAAGGGAGATTGCTATGCTGGTGTAATACTATCTTTAATATAAATAGTTGACGCACAGTTAAAGCCTTACATGCCGTATAAAGCTCGTATGTGGGAAATCTAAATGGGCGAAAGGTGGCTACCTTAAGGATAGCTCTCTGCGCACGTTCTAATGGTAGTAGGATTGTTTTTGCAGCCCCTCCCCATGAAGTTATGCAATATGTAAGAATGGATTGACACAAAGCTAAATAGACCTGTTTAATTAATTTGTAGTCCGTTATATATCGTAAATTCTTAAAAATGTATATTAATTTACGCATTCGAGTGCATAATAAATCAATGTGTTTACGGAAGTTCAGATTTGTGTCAATCGTCACACCAAGATATTTCATATGATCGGCTTTTGCTAAAGTAGGACAATTACATGCATTGTCAGCGTACTTGCCGCACTTATGCGCATAAATGTTTATGTTAGTAGTTGGCAGGTTAGTATTTCTCATAGTGAATAAAATGTGTTTAGTTTTTTCTGCATTTAGTGTTAGGAGATTTTCATGTAGCCAATTAGACACTATATTAAAACCGTTCTGGGCTTGTTTATACACCTCCTCTCGAGACTTGTCTGAAAACAATAGAGCTGTGTCATCTGCATAAGACATTATGACACCATTTTGGAGTGTTAAGCTGCACAGGTCATTAATATATACTAGGAATAAAGTAGGACCCAATATACTACCTTGAGGTATTCCGTAATTACTATTTCGAAGCTCAGAACTGACGTACTGACCAATTTTTACACATTGTTCGCGGTCTCTTAAATAATCAGAAAAGAATAACGGTAGGTTAGAAGATAGTTTAGCCAGTACATATGTCCTTAGATCCGGTATTCTCCATAGAAAAGTGCAACGTAATGGTAAGACGCGGTGTCTCCCAATTGTACCTCACGCATTAAAATGGTCGGTCATAAATAACATTCACGATTCCCTTGTTCACCTTGGGTGGGAAAAGACACTTGAGAAAGTATACGATCATTATTGGTTCGAAGGAATGTCGCGGTATGTAAAACGTTTTGTAGAAAACTGTGTCACGTGTAAAGTAGCTAAGTCTAGATCAGGTAAAGTCCAAGCCGAACTTCACCCCATACCTAAGGTTACGTCACCATGGCATACAATTCACATCGACGCCACAGGCAAACTTAGCGGGAAAAATGACGTAAAAGAATACGCTTTTGTTTTAATTGATGCCTTCACAAAATTCGTTTTATTAAATCACACTACAAATATTGACACTAAAAGTAGCATTCAAGCGGTTACTAATAGCGTAGCACTTTTCGGTACACCCACTCGTATTATTGCTGACCAAGGCAGGTGTTTTGCCAGTAAAGAATTTCGTGAATTTTGTGACAGCAAGAATATAAACCTTCACTTAATTGCCACCGGCTCTTCTCGCGCAAATGGGCAAGTTGAAAGAGTCATGAGTGTACTAAAATCTATGCTTACGGCAGTAGAGATTACCTCGGAAAAATCATGGCAGGATTCTTTAGGAGATTTACAATTAGCTCTCAATTGTAGTATCAATAGGGTTACTAAATGTTCTCCACTGGAGCTTATGATTGGTAAGGTGGCGAGGCCACTGTCATTGATGACTTGTGATGTCGAAAACGATGAAATCTCTATTGATTTAGATGCGTTAAGAGAAAATGCAGCAAATAATATCGAAAAATCGGCTGAGTATGACAGGAAAAGGTTTAATAGTTCAAAGGCTAAGCTTAATAAATTTACAGTAGGCGAGTTTGTATTAATTGAGAACGAAGAGAGAAACCAAACCAAATTAGACCCCAAATTCAAAGGTCCGTTTAAGATAATGGAAGTTCTGGATGGTGACCGCTATCTGTTAAAATCTTTAAATTCAAAACGAACTTATAAGTACGCGCATGATAGGGTTAGGAAAATGCCAGATGCTAAAGTAATTATTGAATTAAATGACAATTGTGATTCACCGAAATGTGATACTAAAGGCGTTTCAGAACTGTCACATGACGTTGCTGCAGGTACTCTAAGTAGTTAATTCAATTAATGCTGATTTTGTGTGCGATGGTCACTGGGATGACTGTCTGTGATTGAATGTTATTGTCACAGGGATGACAATGTTTGTAATACTGTACGATGGTCGCAGGGATGGCTGTCTGATTGATTAGTCACAGGGATGACTGTCTGATTGATTAGTCACAGGGATGACTGAATCATTGAGCTCGCATGGTCACAGGGATGACATGTGTGTTTGCGCGCACGTGTGTTGCGCTTCAGTCACAGGGTTGACTGACTGTTAATTTGGAGTCACAGGGATGACTCTATCATAGAACACTTAGTCACGGGGTTGATTTAGTGTGTGTCGCATTCATGGTCACGGGGATGACTTTGTTACTGTTTACATAAGTTGTAAATAGAGATCTTGCAGCAAAATGTCAGCCACTTAGTTTTGTTTATGTGATTTCAATGGTGTTACAGGATTGTGTAATTGTATTCCTGTATTTAGAATAAAAACATTCAAAGACATGACACTTTTATTGAGTCAGAGTAATTTAGGTCAGATATGGCCGAGCGTGAATGATACTGTGTGGTATTTCCTATTACTTCAGATTAACACACGAGGACGTGTGCAGCACAGGATGACCGTGTCGCATCTTGGTCAATAGTACGGGACGTCAACGAAGCACAAACGTCATAACGGCGTGTACAGAGCCTAGACTGGAGGGAGATCTTCAATAAAAGGGCGTGCGCTGAGTATTCCGCCTCTTTTCCTGATCGTCTGTTCTTGAAGATACTGTAGCCTAGGAACTGTATTGTGTTATTTTGTCGTTTTATAGTGTGAAAGTTTGTAAGTGATCTACCTACCTAATTAATAAATTATTATTATCAATTGTGCCAACTACTTTATTTCTCGCCCGGATCCCTGCTGACGCCCAAAATGAGCGACTGTGAAGATAATGAATCTCCGACAGATACAACTTTAAAACCAATGTCAGTTCGACGAAAGAAGTCCCGCGGAAAATATGTTCATAACGTGAAAATGTTTTAAAATTGTTTCTTTCGGTTTCCTTCAACAAATATCTTATAGCAAAAAATGTATTTCGTTATACGCAATAAATTACATTAATTGTTTTTGCCTTACTATCAACGTTGTTAAGTCGCGCTATAACTACAACGGTATTTGTTTACCTTAGCATAACCTCAAAAATGGGACACATAAATAATATGTAAATAATATTTAGTTCGAAAATGTTGCTTCCTGAATGTATTAATCATTTGTAATTAACGGTTAGTGCAACTTTCAATAGTTACTTACCAGTAAAATCTGCTGTACGTTCGTAAACATTTTCTAAGTTGCATAGCAGCTTTCCAGCTTGAAATTCGGCCATACTCCGCATGAAAACTTTATAAATTATTTCACGGGCACCTCCACGTCATCATAAGTCCCTGTTTTCCTGTCCACACTCAGAAATTACACACAAAAACCAAAAATCTAACGAAAAACGAAACCGATCGAGAAGAATTGACAGCGCAACTACTCATTTTAGAAGTTGCCAGAAAATGAAAACACTTTAGTTCAGTGTTGCCAACTAGGCTAAAACGAAATGTGCTAAAGTGCTAATAAAAAAATGCCAAAAATATGCTAATTTTTTAATAAAGTGCTAAAATAATATGCCAGATTAATGTAAAATTTTAATCAAAATTATTATAAAATATACAGATTAGCTGTACGTAGGATTACACCAAGTTTTGAAATAAACAGTCGATATCTTCTTGATTTTCATCAACAGTAGCTGTAGATGTGGAAGGCTGAGAGTCCGAATCGTAAGTCTCTTTGGTACCTATACAGCGCAGTACGTCATCTGGCACTGTATAAGAATAACAACACTTTCCTACCCTCTTCAGGCCAAATCTGACATATAAAATGGCATTTAAGGTTTTCACCGCTAAACGATTCCGAAGCTTAGTCTTTACCAGATTAATTTGACTAAAAACACGTTCAATCTCCGCGTTCGAATGAGGTAACGACAGCATAGATATTGCAAGCTGCGATAATTCCGCAAAAGGGTTATTACCAGCTGCATCTTGATATTCAATGACTTCGTTCCAGAACTGTATGGTGGAAGATGTGCATTCCCATTTTATGTGTACTATGTTTACCCATTGAGATACAAGCCTATCTATTGTGGATGCATTTACTCTGAACTCTTCGGCTATTTCGACAATGGAAGGCTTGACCACTTTTAATGTTTCCTGTACAGAAAACATAGATATTTTGTGTAGCATTTTGAAATTAACGGGTAATCTCGAACGTAGTTCTTTTACAAGTTTCAATGTAAAATTAATACATCGTTGACGTAAATTGTTTGCTACATCAGGTTGAAGATTATATTCACGTAAAGTGGACTCATAAACATATCCCATATATGGTCTAGGGTCCAAATAATCATCAATGTTTTGAGTAAAAATATCTACCCTCGCTGTAGGGTTCAGGATACGCCGACTTGTCGATTCCACTAAGCTACTCAGATCCCTGTAAAGTTTTGTTGGATCAACATCGTTGCTTTCAAATAGTTTGTTTACAACTTGAACCTCCTGTAAGATGGGTTGTAAGTACAATAAGTACAGGTGATTCACTGGATCGTTATACATGTTGTATAGAATTTCTGCCATGTGGCAGTGTTCACGGGTCTGGCAACTTCAAACAGGAGCTTTAATTCCAACCATTGTTTTAAAATACGACTGACCGCTGGTTCAATTGATATCCATCGGGTGTTGCTCATCTGTGGAATTCTCAATGGATCGGAGCCACCGTTGATCGTTTGGTATATACTTTTGTAATAGAGTCGGCGGTTTGAAGAGTGGCTAAACCAGTTGTAGGTTTCTCGTATAAGAAAATCCACATTGCGGGGTAGAGTTTCTTCTGAAGCGTGCGACATAGCCAACTGTAACGAATGACACGCAGCGAACTAAGACCAAATTATTATTGTCAGTTGCATTTTTCAACAATGCGTGCACTCCGTTGTTAATTCCTGTCATCACTGTAGCATTATCCGTGCCGATACCGATAATTTTTTTTATAGACAATAGTCCCTTAATACCGTTGACTATGCTCTCTGCCGTGCCATTTTCAATTTCCACCAACCCTAAGAAAGTGCAAATTATCTTTTTAATGGATCTGCTGAAATATCTGATAGAGACTCCCAACATTTTACTAACAGAAATATCTGTAGATTCATCGAGTAAGAGACTGTACTCTTGGTCTTTTAAGTCCGAAACAATTTCTCTAATAAAATGCGGCGCCAAAACATTTTTTATTATGTTTGTGCATTTCGTGCGATGAACTTGTAAGCCGCCACTTTTGCTGTCTCCGAATCGATGTTTGCATAACTCCGATAAATGGTCAATAGACATAATCGCACAATGTTCGCACACGAACATAGATAATGAAGATTCTGCTTTCTGTGTGCTTAAATCTTTTTTAACAACGGGAAAATTTATGGTTTTTTGACTTTTCATTGGCTCTATTGCTTTTCTGTGCTTTACTGATATAATATGTTGCTTTAAACAATACAATTTTGCAATAATATCGCACTTGCAGTACTAACAATAGGCTTTTGTCGTATCTTTTGCAACGGGCTGCAACCACTCTTTGAAATCGGACATTTGCTCCCACTCTGACCGGTAATGTTGATTGTACTTAGGAGGCATTACAACGACAAACAAAAAATATTAAAACTCGTTCTATTTTATCTCGAGAGACACTGCTTCCACTTTCATTTGTTTTAAATTTAGTACTTCGGTAGGTAACGATTTGATTAAAGTTATTCTTTATCCCTCATTCCTACAGAGAAGAGTGAAGTAATTTTTTTTGTCTATGGTATCCACCTGTCAAAACGAAAAAGTTTTAAAGGGGAATCCCAGTCCAAAACAAGAGAGATTGTTCGTTTCATGTTAATATTTTATTTTCATAAACAGTCGTTCGTTTCATGTTCTTTTTTTAATTTCAGTTAATATGCTAAAAAATATGCTATATGCTAAACGACAAAATAATATGCTAGACAGAATGAAAATCTGCCAAATTTAGCATATAAAATGCTAAATTGGCAACGCTGTTTTAGTTCCCAAATATTTAATTTCTACTCTTTTATGTTGGAATGTACATTTGCACTCAGCTCTGGTTTCAGTCTGCCGACTTCATGGAGGGAAATGTGATGTTACCATAAAAAAAGTAATGTTTCTATTTAGTAGTTTCTTAAATTATAATCGATTTCAATAATCGATTGAGTTATACGAAATACGCGTAATTTGTTCAATATAGTCACAAAATATGTTCCAGCAAATAAATCATCACTTCAATTTAAGGTTTTGGAACGCTGGACGCTAGAGGTGAAATTTGGGAAAACTAAACTGACAGTCTAAGATACCCCCTTAGACTGTCACTGTGGGGTTAATATATATTAGAAATATGGCCGGCGGCCGGGTACAAGGCTATAATCGTACCACTATTAAAGAAAAAGGCTCTCAGCAGGAGTATATTCTTCTTCATCGACGTTTTCATAAAGTATGGAAGTAATACTTGGACGTGAATGTTCGGTGTGGCAAAAGAGACATGAAAGTAATAATCTGAATCTCAATTTCAAATCTAAAAATATTAATTTTATTAGTACTAGATGAGTCGGAGTCCGATGAAGAGGATCCTAACGCAAACTTGAAAGTATGACTCTTTAAAAACGAGAAGAAAAGAAGTACATTACACAAGCCACATTTATGCCTGGATCATTTGACGCTCCTGCGTCGCAGGTGGACCTTCACCCGCCGCGCCACGTCGGTCGTAGTGCAATAATTATAGTAGTTCTGTCGATGAGGAAGTAGAAGACTGACTACTTATTATTTTCATGATAAAGAGTTCCTATTTTCTCTTCTTTAGCACATAAGATCATTGATTCCTATTGTTAAAGTTAATTATTTCCAAAAAATTAATAAATATTCATGTTGCGGTTCACTAAGTGATTTTTCACGTGTTATTGGGAAAGCGAATAAAATAATCTGAAGAATATAGCTATAAAGCTATTATTTTTGCTTCACAACTATTCAATGGCTTGAACTTGATTAACTACGTTCGGGTCGTAGTAGTTATTTAATTTTTTCTATTGGCAATAATGAAGCAAGCTGCCAAAAAATTAATGGAATCCCTTCTGTCATCTTCCACCGGTTGTTTTTGTTGATAAATACAACAATTTATCAATAGGCAAAAGTGCTCTCTAAATCTCCGTAATACAGTTTACATCGATTATTTTCATGAACCTAGTGCTTATTGCTTCTCCATAAATTCGTTGATTTGAGCCCTTTTCCTCTGTTTAACGTCGAGTGTTATCACTATTTATTATTGTTCGGACCCAGTGGCTGTATTAAGACTTTAAAGTTCTCCTCAATGACGTGGCCATGGCTAGTAAACGTTGTTGTGTTCGTCAGTGTGCGGAAATTGAAGGTAGATAGCCAGAATGTTATATACGGGATATCGAAACAGTACCCACCTGTAGAGGTACTTGTTGCCCAGTGGTAACTAATATTTTAAATATACTTACAAACATATATTTTTACGTTATTAACATACAATTATGTTTATTATAAAATGGTTTTAACAATAAAATTTGATTCAAAGTCATACATCACAGGTTTGTCTTCAGTAAATGTAACAATTTGAGTTGTAGTAGATCAGCAATTTACACAATACTCCTTTTTTGCAGATTCCCAGAGAGTTTTACATATGTTTCTGAAGCCTGAAAAGGATATTGCTTGTTCTCAAACATTGGGTTCGAGTGCATGGTATTGGCGACAAGGATTTGAGCAACATAAAAAATATATTGATCAGTATATCGTTTAATTTGTATAAGCGATTATGAGCAAGAGTTTCAAAGGATATGAATAGGTATTTATGTTATGTGAATAATGTTCAGATTCGACTGCGACGCTTACTTTTCTTGTAAACAAAATCCAAAGACGTGATTGTGAGTCATGCCCTGAGATTGTGATCATTTGTGACTGAGTTTTAGTCACAATAAAAAATTATTAATTTATAGGGTACTTTGCCCGTCCGCTCGTCTGTCTGTATGTCACAGCTGCTTATTTCAGGAACTACTAAAGTTACCGACTTCTTTAGAACATTTGTAAATAACGCTTGCTCAACTGTATTGCTCGTTCACAGCTCACAGAATAATAAATTATAGTTTAAAAAAACCAAAAAAACACATTTTTATAGAAAATCCAACTAAAAAATAGAAAACAAAATTTAATAAATTTGGATTAAGAAAAGTGTAAATTAGAAAAAAATGTAAACATCAGTAAATTGACGATTCCACAGACAATTTAATTATTTATTGATATAACTTGGATCTTTAGTTGCGGAGATTACCCTACACACCTACCTACTAACTTGCAAAGGAGTTTTACCTCTGTATAATATTACTCTAAATAAATATTAGCTATTACATGAAAACATATTACCTACTTGTTATTTTATTTTTAACACGTTCCGGGACACTTGACTATTTGCAAATGTCATGACACTTTAAAATCCCATACATACCGTCATACCGTCTACAGCCGTATATTACATATATTTTTTTTGACATATGCGGCCTCAAACGTTGACGCCTATGGGCGGAACGTCATACCATGACCAATTATGAGTAACGTAATGAGCCAGTGCGGCTACAGACGGTACCGTCTATTGGCGGTCTGCTATATTACATATATATCGAGATAACGTCATGCGGCTGTCTGTCCCGGAAAGCGTTAAATGTTAATAAGTCTGTAATTTACAACCCGATTCCTTCCAGAAACAAATCTATACTGTAGTAATGTAATAAAGCACATGTGTGTTTGTTTGAACGCGCTTATCTCTAGAGCTGCAAGACTAAAAGAATATCATTTGATAACCCAATTCTTAAGGAAGGTTCTAAGCCATTAAATTAAAACAGGGTATTAATTAAATTAATACATTAATTTATTTTACATATAAATATAAAAATACGTGCAACCCTACGTACATAAATCTTGAGGGTTACCCTAGTGAGTAGTGAGTTAATCCAATGTATCAGGTACCGGGCTTTTTTTTTAAATCACGAGTATAGTCCCCGGCACGTAACTTGGCAAGAGTCGTTAGATGCGCACAAGTCGTTTTTTAGGTCTCTTTGGTAGTCAAGCGGGACGCGGGGTATGAGGTAGCGTCAATCCGAGCGCGCGATTGGTGCAACAGTCGACTGTTGCCTCCCGAACTCCCGATTACACTTGCGTGTACGAAAGATGTACCCTTTGTTTTTGTTGTGTTTATGTTAAAGAGTTATTGTTATTGTTTTTAAATTTCGTTTTTGTTACGAGTTGATATTATTGTTGTTGTTTTAAATTAAAAAATTAAGGCGAAAAAAGGTATGCCTTTTTTTGCATACTTTTTGAGCATACTTTCCTCGTATGCATATTATTTATAACTCCCAATAAACGTTACGAATTCCACTCCCTCCCTTCTTCAACTTTCTTCTAATCAGATATTATTAAATATAAATGATGGCAATAACCATAAAATAATGACGATCAACAAAAGTCACCACTTTTTTGTTCCACTAAGTGCACGATGCGCGAACTTACCCCCACTACGCCAAAACCTTGCCAACTTACGTGCTGGCGACTATACGCTACCTTAGCTTCTACCAGTTCTATACCTATCGTTGCTACTCGGAGGGAAATTTATCGATCGAGACTAACGGTTCGAACCCGTGCCCTTTACTTTGTGCTTTTTCTTTCATATCTACTGCTCACAATACGATAAAGTAAAACGGTGTGTACTAGAACCAAAAGTTGTATATTAAAGCTAATTAAAGTAGTCGACAGTGGCGCTAGGATTCGCGTTTAAATTGGCCCTATATATAAATACTTGCAAAAAATACTTAATACTAGTTTTACAGTCTATTTGTATAATTTCCCATTTACTTTATTTTGAATGGTCACCGTCTAACGTTACCAAAAGAGTATCTATTGTGATGTAAAAAAAGTGTTTTGAAAGAACTGTGTCAAATCATAATCATTTATTTGTCAGAACATGGTCGGTATGTATATGACATGGTCTTAAGTTTGTACAGATTGTCTCATCACATTCTACGAAATGGGCGTACAACTGATAAATGGATTACATTAATAATAATAATATCCTGGCTGCGTTTTGGTGACCTATTTGGTGATATTATAATCGCACAGACGAAACCGAAGGTTTTGTCTGTGCGATTATGGACGAAGTTATCATGACGAATAACTACCGGAAATACATTGTGAAGGACGGTACGGTTGACATCTGTCGGGCATGCCACCGACCCGGGGAATCAATCCGCCACATTATTTCTGGTTGGTCTCGGCTTGCTAACGGAGACTATTTGTATAGACATAACCTTATTGCCAGGATTATCCACCAGCAACTTGCTCTGAAGTATAACCTTGTGGAATCAAAGTGCCATACTATAAGTATGTGCCCGACCCAGTTCTTGAAAATGGCAATATCACGTTATATTGGGATCGATCTATCATCACTGGACTATTGTTCCTAATAAGCCTGACATTGTGGTGATAGATCGATTAGAGCGTCGCACAATGATTGTTGATATAACGGTCCCACATGACGAGAACCTCGTGAAGGCTGAGAAAGTGAAACAAATCAAGTATCTTGATCTGGCCCGCGAGGTGGTCGACATGTGGGATGTAAATACAGCAGTCATTGTGCCGATACTTGTGACGGCGGAGGCTCTCGTTAGGCAGCTGGATCAAGGGCTTGATCCAGAAAGCGGTACTCCTGGACACGGCGCATTTCATTTAGTAAAGATTTACCAAGATGGCATGTTAAGTAATACGCCTTCACTACGAATCCGAAGCGCCGAGTTGTAATGCAAGATATGAATAACTCTTTTTGAATTTTTCAAGATTTGTTTACCAATAATTTATCATTACGGCAGCATTCATTGAGCTCCACGATCCTAGCACCTCATATGCGAAATTTCGATTGACCAATTATACCATCTAAAAGGTCAGAAAATGGTCATAAAAGGTCAATCGGTTTGATTAATTGGTCAGTGATAGAAAAAATTTTATTAACCATCAAACTTTTTCAAGGTAAATTAATAATTTTAGCACCTCATTTCTCTTAAATACCAAAAATGATTTTTCTTTTATTCCCTGTTATAAATAATTTAAAAAATATTATTTTAAAAAAAACATTTAAGTACACTTAAATGCATACTAACTATTTTACCGTGTATTACATATTGAAATATTCAAATGGTAATATACAAAACCTTACTCCAAGTCTTTTCTTAGTGAGAACATTTATTTATACTTTTTTATTAACTAATTTATTATCCATATAGCATTGAAATATTTTGCATGCCAATGAAAACTTATTTTGCTACAATAAATACATAAAATGATTTAAAATTATTTAGTACATGCCTAGATTTTTATTCTTTCAACGAAATAACCGTGCTTTGTTATCTTTTCTTTTCATCGAAAATTTAGAAGTTTTACTTTTATGATAGCATCTATTATTACAGTCTGGTCCCTTTTTGTACTATTTCTACGTGCTTTCATAGTTTTATCAGACATAAGAATTTCGTTAATCCATATTTTAGTTTATTGCATGCTTTTACCCTGTCATAAAACTGGACTACAATTACACCTACTAGTAGTACCACTCTATTTTTCTAAAAAAAAATCTTCAGACCGCCTTCAACCTCATTGCTCATCGGCCCTTCGCCCAATAAGCGGGTTTTTCAATTGTTAATTTCAAAAAATTAAAAAAAAAACATTTACACTTGATTGTATACGAACTATTTTATCGTTTATTACATATTGAAATATGTGAATAATTATTCTAATCCATTACATTAAAATCATACATTTACTAATATACTAAATCTACAAAATAATAATTATTTACAGATGTTTGAAGCCATTGATTGAAATCTTTTAATAATTATTTCAAATCTTTTACATTTAAATTATACATTCACTAATATACTGAATCTACAAACTAATAATTAGTTGTGGATGTTAACAATTATTTATTAAAACAATTGAATAATTAAAATTTTCTACATCAATAACATGTCTATGAGTTTATCAACCAAATATGTAATTATTTTTCTAGTCGTTTTCTTTTTATCCGCTGATTCCTGTGGCTAACGTCATTTCTAACATAAATTGCTGCGCTCGGGATGACTATTGGGTCGTTCACAATCGATACTGCTCTATCTGATAGATCATCCTGGAGTTCCCATCGTCCACTGCTCCTTCTGCAGTAGGCTCTAATGTGTCCAGGAGTATGAGCAACTACTCCTCTTAAGCTGTAAATGACAATTTTTTTTTAGTAAACAATAGTGATATGTTATCAATAGTATCATAGCTACAGCTTTAATATTAATTCTCTCCAAGAAAATGTATGTACCTGAATTGATTATTGTTCGCTGAAAAATTTATACTTTTCTCCAGGTCAGACAGTTTGCAGCATAACAACTCTGATTTTAAATCTTTTCTTAATTCTAACTCCACGAACAAATGGTGATTGTAAATTCTGCTCACGTTGCAAATTCGATAACATTTAGAGCATGGAGATTGAAAATTAGTTGATATTTGCTGTAAGTGGCTTCCCAGTGCTCCATAGCCATCCTCACACAGTTTTTTTGGAGATTTTATCCATATTGTTGATACTTCAATGGTGTATTGGCCACAACTCTCACAATTATATGTGTCGAATCCACTGGGACATTCTTTAAAACATTTCGACCCAAACTTCTACTAACGTAGAATACATATTCAAGCGTTGTGGAAATAGTGGACATGCTTCTTCCGATGAATTTGATTTTATTTTTTCTGGAAAGGTAGACGCTAATAACCTCGCTCTTTCTTTATAGACTGGGTCCATTTTAGAGGTTGTAATGAAATTGATCATGAATTTCATTGTTTTCGACACACTCACTTTAGCGAAGGAATGATAGGATGGATCATCCACAGCCGCTGTAGCAATTATTTGAATAATTGAATCAAAAGGACAACTATTTTCTACGCAATAATGCGTATTGTTGATTAACACGGCTCTTAATGAGTTTCCATTCCTCAAAATATTCATATTTTTCGTAGTAATTTTTGCATCCGCGTTATCGTTGACAAAAGAAATACTAGGTTGATTTTGAAAATAAAAACCCATTTTTTTTCCTTTTGTTGCCTTCTCTAAAATATTTTCTTCTATAGGCTTTTCAAAATCGTTCTTTTCTTTTTTAAATTTGTTTCTCCAATTATCATAGGTGTTTGCGTCTTCATTCATGGTTTCATTTGGTTCATCCGTTGGACAATTTTCCTCTGTTTTACTTTCGTGTGATTTTCCTTCAACTTTTTGCAAATCGTTAAGCAAATGGGTATTTAATATGGCTGATCCTCCTTGATGATCTTGAAATTCAATCTTCAGAAATTTGTCCACCCGGATAAGATTTTTATAATTTGATAGAACGCGATTTTTCTTATCATTGAAATATGCTTCAATATAACTCGTTGTTGCGTGATCTTGTTTGCCGGGTAGACATGCTGCAGACCAAAGCGGAAATTCTGAAGCGATGGTTTTGAAAAAATCATCTATGAATCTTTTGTTGTAAAACCCATTCACCTCCGTACCTGTTTGATCGATTTCTCCAGCTGCTTCTCGAATCCTGTTAATCCATATTTTAATACTTGAGCTGGATTCATCATTTGAAATTTCTCTAAATTTTTGTTCAGCTTCTTCTTGTTCTTCTTCTGTATTCATTGATAACACTTCATCACTTAAATTATAAGAACGGTCGCTGATGATTTTTTCTAAATCCTTTCTAACCGCTATTACATTCTTCCCGCTTCGTAAAATTGAATCACTATACTGGTTCAAACACACAACACATAGATTTTTTAGTATCATTTCAAATTCATTTATTGTCTGTGCATCGATCATGAATGCTACACAAAATAGATAAAATTTTCTGATTTGATTATTTTCAATCGTCTTGATGCACTGCCAGTTAGCTATCATTTTGATAAAGTGAGCAACATCAACAGGTTGAGATTCGTGGACGCGTTTTACTTGATGGATCACTAATTGCATTTAAGAAAAGCGTTTCGATATACGTTTTTATATTCTGCTCATTGAAAGCCAATACAAGTGCATTGATCAATGCTCTAGACCAATCACAGGTTACCTGATCAGGTTTTGGAGCACCCATGCGAATCCAATTTTTTAACCATAATTCAATTAATATGGTGCTTTGATCATCAGTTAACAATTGATATACTGACAAAGTACATTGATTAAAATTAATGGCAATTGCATATAAAAAGATATGACCACTTGTGCGACCATTGTCGTATACGATTTTTTTACATATACTCCCTGTACCATCGATGGCGATTGATGATTTTTGTTTTTTTATTTTCATCAAATGATGGTACCGCTTGTATGCATGCAATTGTACATTAGAGCCATAGAAGACATAAAATTTATCTTTTTTTATATCGCGAATGAAATTGTTAAATTCGTGGCTATACCTCATATCTTCTATTGTTTTTATAATATCAATTTTGTCCTCTTTTTTAACACCAAGATCATTGTCTCGAAATTCACTGACACATTTTCGGATGACTTGTGCTGTAGGTATAGTAGGAGGTATGCGTCGACCTCCTAATGTACTGAGTTGTTTTTTCAGCCAATTATTTGGACCAACGGCAGCAGCTTCTTGACCAATTTTAGCTCGCTTGATTTTCCTTACCGGCCTTCTGACGTCTTCATGTTTTAAATTAAATACTGTATCTCTAGATCTAACTCGTAATGTTGCAGGAAATGTCGTTGGTTCAACATCTAGAAATCCATAAAATGGATTATTACAATCTTTGCTCTTGCATTTGCCTCGGATGGTCAAATGATGAATGGCACTTTCGCTATTATACACTTTAGCATTTTTAAATATAAATGCACACCGTGATTCACTGACTTTAAAAAATTCCTCTGCTACATAGTCTGTCCAAGCCCATCTTTGCAGAACAGAATAATCGCGTCCGTTGTAATTAACAGGATTATTTTCACGAAGCTTTTGATACACTTCTTCAGATAGCTTCACTTCAAATTCATCTAAATTGGGTGCTTCCCAATCTTCATCATCGTCATTATCCTCAACTGTAGAATTGAAAGTATGATCATTTGATGATTGAGATAAATTTATTATATCATCAGAAATTCCAGTCGAAGTAGCCTCAGGGTGTAATTTTGTCCATATCTCACGTCTATCTTCTTTGCATTCTCTATATACATCTCTTGCGTTCCACTTTCCTGCGAAATGTTTGCTAATTTCAACCCAGATGGGCTGTGACGGTCCTGGAAGAGACTTTCTATCTTGAGGGAGACGATCAAGATATTGACGGAGGACCGATAAACACTCCTCAAGTGATACCTTGGAAACACGAGTAGGTTTTCTTTTCGAATTACAATCCATCGTTGAAAAGGTTTATAAATTAGCACTCTCACTATTAAGCACAATAAGCACTGAATTTCACCAAACTAAAAGACACGTTTTTCGCAGTATTTATGAAACAAAAACAGCACTGGATTTCACTAAATCAAAAAAAAGCGTCTATTCGCAGAGTTCGCCGAACACTATCAATGATAATTTTTATTCAATCAAAGGTTGCAATTCGTCACCAGGATAATGAATCGTTGCATGTGCAGCTCGGGAAAGATGGACCGACAATGCTTATAACTTCAAGGAAGCAAATTGTAGGAATGTGTTTTTTTTTTTAAATTGAACTGAACTGAAAAATTCGCGACGCCCCCGTCAGGGGGCGTGGCAGGCGGTTACGGGGCTTCGCCCCCCTCCCGCAGGAGCTATACGTTGGCCCGTAAACACGGGCCCCTCATTTTGTGGCCAATGGCGTGGCTGGTGGCGGGGTTTAGCCCGCTTGTGTGAGGTTGCGTGTGAGTAAGTTTTCCCGTGGGCGCGCCGCGACACTATAGCATAACAGACGCTGCCGGGCAGCGCCGTAGCCAAGTGTCGCTTTCTTCACGGCATCCCGGCGGTCTACCCCCGCTGAGTGAGACCCCCAGTTACCTGGGGGAGGCCCGGCGGGGGTGACCAGCGACAGAGATGCCGACTTAGGCGCATCCACGGGGGAGGGGTGTGTGGCTCCCGTCCTCCCCATTTCCAGGTCTAGCCGGTTGTGGTTTGGGCGGGAATGCCGACATGAGTGTGTGGGTATTGTAGTTGTGTAACACCGCCCAGTGTCTGCGGCGCACCGTGGGCCCGTACCATCGGTGCGACGCGTGAGGTTGGCGCATGTGGAGTCGTGTGTGTATGAGTCGGGGGTGTGCGTTACCTATGTTAACTTAGGCAACTACACACCCCTTGGTGAGAGTTATTTTGTGTAGTAGCAGTGTATGGATAAGCCGCGTGTAGACTGGTACGGCTTATCCAAGCGTCAAATCCGGTGGGGTGGGGGCGTCGCCGTCCGCAACTAGGTCGCGGGGCAGGCGCCTCGCGTCGGGTGGCCGCGCGTGCCATGGCGCTATGTGCTTGACGTGGGGCCAAGCAGATGCGTCGGCACGCGCGAACATAGCCCGCACGAACTCGTCCAGGCTCTCAATCCCGAGGTCGCGCTGGATGACTTGATTCCTCACGAAGCGAGGGGCACCGACGATTGTCCGCAGCGCAAGGTTTTGTTGCGCGCGGAGCAGCTTCTTATGGGACTCGCTCGTGAGGGCAAGCCATGCTGGCGCCGCGTACGTCAGTATCGGGCGTATATAAGTTTTATATACGCCCAACTTGACGCGCAGCGGGAGGCGGGACGAGAGCACTGGTCTGAGTAGGGAACGGGCTACCCTTACCTGCGCGACGACGTTGCGGACGTGCGGCCCCATGGTCAGCCGACGATCGATCGTCACACCCAGGTATTTAGCCCGGGGCGACCAGTCGATGTCGGCTCCGTGTAGTTTTAGGGGTGGTGGGAGTGGCACGGACCCTGTAATGATCGCCTGCGTCTTACCCACGTTGACCGACAGCCTCCACTGCGACAGCCAGTCTGGGAGCAAGTCCAGTGCACGCTGCATTTTGACCGCCGCGTACCTCGGATTCATCGAAGTAGTGATGTACGCGGCGTTGTCAGCGTACAGCGCGAGAGTGGCGTCTGCTGTGGTGGGGATGTCGTCGGTGTAGCGTGAGTAACACGCTGGCGAGAGGCAGCTACCCTGCGGCACGCCCGCTCTCACCGGGTGGGCGCCTGATAGCGCCCCCTCGACCACCACCCTGAAGGACCTGTTGGTAAGAAAGGATTGGACCACTCTCACGAGGCGACGGGGCGCCTTTGAGGTGGCCAACTTGTACAGTAAGCCTTCATGCCACACGCGGTCGAAGGCCTTCTCCATGTCGAGGAATACTGCGACCGAGTGCTCTTTCTTGTTCATAGCTGCTGACATCAGGTGCAGCACCCTCGACAGCTGGAGCGTCGTGCTGTGTTCCGCGCGGAACCCGAATTGTTCGGGGCGCGGTGTGACGTGCGGGACGAGCTGCCTAAGCAGGAGTGATTCGAACACCTTGGAGGTGGTCGATAGCAGGGAGATGGGCCGATAGCTCTCCGGCTTCAGAATGTTTTTGCCTGCCTTGGGCAGCATGATGACGCGCCCCTCCTTCCAGGAGGCGGGGAAGGTCCCCGTGCGTAGTATCCCCGTAAACAGGCGCGACACCGCCGCTACCATACGGTATGGCAGGTGCCGCAGCGCTGTGTTGGTGATACCGTCCGCTCCGGGGGCCTTCCTCGGCCTGGTTCTAAGGATGGCGCGCTTCACCGCCCCTGGCGAGAAAAAAACAGGGTCTTCCTCGGGAGCCATCGGCTCTGCGAAATATTCTCCGAGGTGTTTCTCGACTGCCGCGACATGCTCGTCGTTGTCCGTGGGGTTCGGCGTGAATTGACGCTCCAGGTGCTCTGCGAAGACCTCCGCGCGGTCCTCTGCTGCATACCTCAGCGCCCCGTCGCTGTTGAGCAGGGGGCGCACCGGAGCTGGGGTATTGTTGAGTTGGCGGCATAGCCGGTGTATTGCCGGCCAGCCGCCTGCCTCCGTGGCGTCAATCTTCTCCTCCCAACTCGCGGCGGCGAGAGCTGCAAGCTCGGCCTTTATCTTCTCCGCGAGACGGTTGAGTCTGCTCTTGAGCGTTGGGCAGCGTAGTTGTTGCCACTGCTTGCGAAGGCGCCTCTTCACGGCGATCATCGATTTGATGTGCGCTGGCAGGGGCGGCAATTGCACTCTCCCCTGCTGCGCTGTCGTAGTCGCCGCTTCCATGGCGTCTTGTATGCAAGCAGTGACCTCCTGTGCCATCGCGTCAACATCCGCGGAGGTACTCAGGGGCCGAGTCGGAGTAGTGGTCTCAATCCTCTCGGCGAACTGCTTCCAGTCGATTTTTCGACGTGGCGCTATGGGCTTCAGTCGGGTCGGCTGCTCAGCCAGGACGACGAGTACCGGATGGTGGTCCGATTCCATCTCGTCGTCCAGGACTTGCTGCGTGATTCGGCAGCGTAGCCCCCGGTGTACTACGATGTCAAGCACATCGGGCATGTAGGCCGCACAGTCTGGGTAGTGTGACGGCGTCTCCGGACCGGACACCGTATAACCGAAGGCTTCCGCGTCGGCGAAGAATCTGTTCCCCTCGCCATTTGCCCTGTTCGAGTTCCACGCCGGGTGCTTGCAATTCAAGTCACCGGCGAGGATTGTCGGCCGTCCTGCTGTATTTACCAGTGCCCGCAGCTCCGGAAGATCCAGTTTGGCCGCGGGCGACTTATAGCAGGCGTATAGGTCGAGATCCTCGCCGGCTATGTGCAGCTGCACACCCAGCGCGTAAAACGAATTCAGTTGGGGTAATGGGAGCTCCTGGTGAACGACTCTTCGCCTCACGAGTACCGCCAGACCACGGTAGCGGATGTTGTGAGCCGACCTTTCGTCTCTCCTGTAAGTGAGGAAACCCGGGAACTTGATCCTGTCCTCCGGTCCCAGGTGCGTCTCACTTATGAGCGCCACGTCTATGTCTTCCGCCTTGAGGAGATGCCGGAGTGGGGCGACCTTGTCCCTAAGGCCGCGGGCATTCCAGTGCATCACCCTCAGTGGCCTACCCATTGTAGAGAGTGAGTAGGGCAGCCAGGCCATCGAGGATGACGCGCTCCACATCCTGTCCCTGCCTGATGGCCTTAATAAGGTCCATCTGCAGTCCTATGGCACAGGTCGTGAACCGCTTCTTCCTCTGTTCAGGTTCGGCGCCGCCGGCAGCTGTGTCGGCGCCCCTGGTCGGAGGCTTCTTTCTCGGGATGGTTTCAACGGGTTTAGGGGCGCCGACGGTTGAGGCGGCAGCCCCGGCGGTCTGGTCCACGACCTGCACCCCCCTGGGGACAGGAGCGGTCCTTGGGACCTCTTCTATAGTCGCTGGGGGGCCGGGTTTCTTACCCTTGCCCCCCCGCTTCCTCTTCCTCCGGCTCGAGGTGGCAGCTGCGCCCACGCGGTCGGTGGGCCCATTTGCTGCCGCCATCAGGCTGGCACCCTGGCTGCTTTGTGCAGCTATCCCACCTGGTGGTGCAGGGGCCTCTGAACGCAGGCGGCGCGTGTTCGCCGAGATGGCGACAGTGCCCGCCCGCCTGTTGCGGATCTCCGCCTGGTAGACGGGGCACTTTATGTTGCAAGCGGGGTGACTACCCCCGCAGTTTGCGCAGGTGGCTGGTTCTTCCCTGGGTCGGGGGCAGTCCCGCGCAACGTGCCCCTCTCCGCATCGGACGCAGGCGAGCGGCCGGTGGCACTGGTCCGAGCTGTGTCTAAAGCGCTGGCACCGGTGGCATTGGGCGGGCCCACGTTTGCCTCGCCAGGCTTCAATCCTGACACCACGCATGTACAGGAACACGGTGGTGTCAAATATGCGCCTGACATCGGGCGTCTTCTTGAGGACCGCGTGGAAAATGCAGCCTGGCCGGTCCCCGCGCGCCTTGATGTGGCGCACGTATTCCGGCTCATAGCCTTGTGCGCGGAGCTCCTCCTCTATCTCCTCTGGCTTCGTGTCCGCCGGCAGGCCAATGATGGCCACCTTCAGGCTTTTCTCCGCCGGCAGTGAGTAGGCGAACCAGGACACGCCGCTGTCCTTCTCCAGGCCAGTGAGGTAACGCTGGACCAGCCTATATTCCTCCTCACTGTCCGGGTTAAACCGGACTCCGCCCCCAAAGGGGCGGGCGTGGGGAGGGTGGCCCAGCTTCCCGCTAATGGCCCGGAAATGCGATGCCCAGTCTGGCAGCCTTTCCACTACCAGCGGAGGGTACCGCGGTTGCTTCTTTTTGTTGTCGGTCTTCTTCCCGTCCCCAGTCGGTGCGGGGGCGGGGCGCGCGGCGCTCTCCCCCGTCGTGCTCGGGGTAGGTGTCGCGGGCGGTGACGGCGTCCGGCGCAATACCTCCGCGAAGGTAGGCGAGAGGGCGGCAGCCCGGTCCCGTCGCGCCCGATCGCGCTGTGGGCGCGGCGGGTCAAGGCAGTACCGCTTCGCCCCCTCCTCGGTGGCGTCGCCGGAGCTCCTGCGGCGTCTCAGGGGGCGCGCCTCTAGCTGGAATTCATAATCGAATCCCAGCGAGGGCGCCGGTGATGCCGGAGTTTGCGCCCCCCGGCGTTCCGACCCAATCGATGCCAGCGACATCACTGAGCCCGCTCCTGATGAGCAGGCCGAGAGCATCGCCGGCGAGTCGCGGGCGGAGGCGCGCGGGGGCGCAGGAGAGGCGGTCGCCGCTGGCAGCGGTTGCGACCGCGGTGCTGGTCCCATGCGGCGGCCAGTTGTGGCGGGGGTGGGCGCTGGCGAACTCGAGGGGCTCGAGCCGGCGCCTTGCCTGCCAGGAGTCGGTGGCCCTTCTGCCGTGCGGGTGGCGAGGGGAGCGACGTCGGGGGCGGCACAGCTTGGCGTGCCGCGGGTGTGCGCCCCTTCGGTACGGTCGGTGCCGGTGGGTCGCGTGCCGTCCCAGGCAGTACAGCTGCCTGGGAGGGTTGTTTCTCCGGTCTCGGAGGGGCGCGGGCGGGGCCGGGTCGGCCGGCCGGCGGCGCGGCCGGGGGCGCGGCCGCCCGGGCTGATTCACGCGGGGGCGCGCGCAACGCGTGCGTGGTCGCGTGCATAGGCGCGTGCGTGGGCGCGTGCATGGGCGCGTGCGTGGGCGCGTGCATGGCCGCTCGCGTTTGCTGCGAGCGGCTGAGGGGGGCGGTCGGCCCTTGTGCCTGGGTTGGCACGGGGCGGAACGCGGGCGGGCGCACCGGTACAGCGTGCGGGCGCCCCGACGACGGCGCCGGCGCAACGCGCGCAGGCGCCAGTGACGTCGGCGGGGCGGCCGCCGCCGCTGCACCGGGTCCCTTACCTGGGGTTTTGGGTCGTCCTACGGCCGGCGGAGCACCGGACGACGCATCACCGATATTCGGGAGCGAGGTCGTCCGGTCCAGCACCGGGCGGAGAGGAGACGCTGGATCGCTGCGGCCCAGGGAGCCGCGGCTCGGCTTCGGCATCTTGTTCGAATCACTTCACTTCACTCACTTGGGCGTGGCGTGTATCCGCGACCGCGTCGGTGCCGGGCACCGGGCAGCGCGGAGCGGCTTCCCCTGTGCTTACGCCAGTGGCCGAGGGTACACTCGCGCAAACACAAGGAAAAACACACTAGACGGTCCGAGCGGATTTCGCGACCGCAACTTTTTCTTCAACTACCCGCACTTTTTTTAATTTTTCTTGAAGAGATGTTGCCGTCGCAAGCCACGAGCTAATCCCTTTTTGAAATTAACAATTGAAAACCCCCCTTATTGGGCGAAGGGCCGGGCAATGAGATTGTAGGCGGTCTGAAGAATTTTTTTTAGAAAAATAGAGTGGTACTAATGAGACAATAGTAGGTGTAATTGTAGTCCAGTTTTATGATAGGGTAAAAGCATGCAATAAACTAAAATATGGATTAACGAAATTCTTATGTCTGATAAAACTATGAAAGCACGTAAAAATAGTGCAAAAAGGGACCAGACTGTAATAATAGATGCTATCATAAAAGTAAAACTTCTAAATTTTCGATGAAAAGAAAAGATAACAAGCACGGTTATATCGTTGAAAGAATAAAAATCTAGGCATGTACTAAATAATTTTAAATCATTTTATGTATTTATTGTAGCAAAATAAGTTTTCATTGGCATGCAAAATATTTCAATGCTATATGGATAATAAATTAGTTAATAAAAAAGTATAAATAAATGTTCTCACTAAGAAAAGACTTGGAGTAAGGTTTTGTATATTACCATTTGAATATTTCAATATGTAATACACGGTAAAATAGTTAGTATGCATTTAAGTGTAAATGTTTTTTTTTTAAATAATATTTTTTAAATTATTTATAACAGGGAATAAAAGAAAAATCATGTCCTAACTTTGTTTGTTTTATAGTAGAGACTCGTAATTCTTGCGTTTACTATCCTGTAGGAGTCCCGGCGCATGCGCACGACTGTCTACGCGACTTAATTAATTTTTATAAAATAAAATTGATCTGACCAATAATTTATTTTGGCTGACCAATTATCAGTAGATCATCCTCTATCGAATAAAGCCGTCATTTTTGGTATTTAAGAGAAATGAGGTGCTAAAATTTATTAATTGACCTTGAAAAAGTTTGGTGGTTAATAAAAAAATTTCTATCACTGACCAATTAATCAAAGCGATTGACCTTTTATGACCATTTTCTGACCTTTTAGATGGTATTGTGGCTGCACTTGGGTAAAAGGACGCAAACTAATTGGTCGTGTGAAGACTGCACCCTAATCAAGCGCGTTGACCATGTACCTCGCCGCCTGCGCCCGCGCACCTACCTGGCGCGGCGCGAGACGGCCGGTCCGCTCGCTCGGTCACGCCACCCAGCATGCCCTGGTAACTTAGAATATATTTTTTTTATTGCAAAAAGCGCCATCCATCCCGCAAGCACGGGACTATTTTTTGCAATGTTACCACCTTTTTTTTGCTTGAAAAATGTGGTAGTTTACACTAATTGTTAATTTTGCTATTTTGCTTTAATTTACTCCATTGTCATAAAAAAGTAAGATATAATAACCAAGTAAAGATTATATCTAAGTATTTAAAAAAAAATTGTATTGTTACTGTTATTTTTACGATGATAGAATCGTTAGAGTAGTTTATTGATACCAAACGTTAGCAACACTGAGTCTCAATGGTGGTCACAAGAAAATTTTGTACCGGTGTGTTTGCATACTCGTGCGCATTTTTTCTTGTACTTTTAAGTGTTTTTGTGTTATTGCATTGAGTTGAGCTTTAGTTCCTCTGTATATTCCAGAAATACCGAAATTCCAGCATAGTTTGTGCTTTGTGAAAGTGTTTGTGACATACCTGTAGATAGGCCCTCCGTAAGGAGTTTGGACCATATATCTCATTATAGTGTTATTTTACGCTTTATAATCACCGGCAAATAAGATGGCAAAAGTCGTTAGATGCGCACAAGTCGTTTTTTAGGTCTCTTTGGTGGTCAAGCGGGACGCGGGGTATGAGGTAGCGTCGATCCGAGCGCGCGATTGGTGCATCAGTCGACCCTTGCCTCCCGCACCGCGCCTTCGTCCCGTTCGCTCCCGATTACATTTCAGTGCACGAAAATTGAACCCTTTGTTTTTGTTGTGTTAAACTTAAGTGTTGTTATTGTTTTTAAATTTAGGATAGAGTTCCTGAAAAGGCATAGCATACGAGGAAAGTATGCTCAAACCAGAGTTATACAAATTAATAAAATTGGAAAAAGAACAATTTAAAACATACAGCATTGACCAAACACTTGCAGAACACAACCATAGTGTTCTGCGATTGCGACTTTCAATATGATGCCAAGGGTAGTTTTATTAACGGATAGTGACGACGACTAGTTATATATTTTTTTTTTTTATTTAAACTTTTTTGAATTTTAAATGCACGTTATTTATAACTCCTAATAAACTTGAATTCCTCTCCCTTCTTTAACTTTGTTCTATACAGACATGATTAAATATAAATGATGGCAATAACAATAGAATAATGACGATCAATAAAAGTTACCACTTTTTTGTGCCACTAAGTGTACGATGCGCGAACTTACCCCCACTACGCCAAAATCTTGCCATCTTATTACACCTATACCGTTGATTTGTAGGAACCCACGGTTTTCAATTTTTTTTTAATAGTTATAAATCTTAATACTACATGTAGTCTGTCAGCTTAGTTTGATAAACTGGTAAACAATCTTAACATGTCTTTGTGCTCGATTTTTACTTTTATTAAATTATATTACTATTTGTAAGTATTGTAAAATAATTTATAGTAACTAGATTAAGAATCACATTTCAGTCAGTTGCATAGTCATTTTCATTTATTTTCAGGTGTACCTCTACATTACTTTCCACACCCTGAGAAAGATGCAGAAAGGTTTCTAAATTGGGTAAAGATTATTGGAGGTGATATTGCGAGTCTGGACAGCACCGCTATCCACAATACTCGAAGGATCTGTCGTCGGCACTTTCAGGAAGAGTTTCTTTACCCAAAAAACAGACTTTGCAAATTGGCTGTTCCGTCTTTGCTTTTAACCTCTGCAGATGTTTCAGGTAAATCTGTTTTTGATTAAGTTTATTTAATACTAGCAACTGCATTGAATTCACACAGTTTATAAATGAATGTACAATATAGAAAACTTCCAGCTGAAAATTTCTAAACGTAGGCACAGATAATATAATACTACGACGTAGGTGAAACTTGCATTGCATCAAGTAGTTTAGAAATTTATAACAAATACACAGACATGGAGAAAGAGCATTGCATCTTATACTATTTCCCCAATACAACACTATAAGTTTTCAATATTTAAAACACACTATTTCAAATTGTTTTTTTTTATTATTTTATTCCTATATTGTCCCGAATATCGGGCAAAGGCCGCTTCCCATATAGAGGAGAATGAAAAAAATTAACCTCTTTTATTTTGTCATTTTCAGCGCCAAGTCAAATGGTTCCAGACTACCAACCATCTACTTCTCAAGAAGCAATAATATTGAATGCTAATATGTTTCAGGAGTCAACAAGAACTGTTGATTACAAGCCTTGCAATTTAGGTATGTACACTTTCTGTGCCCAGCACTCGGCTCCGAGGTAGAACGATAATTTCGTTCGCGTGCCCACAATTCACCCCCCGCGTCCTACTACTACATAGATAGCTATTGGTGGCATGTGACCATGATAAGCTAGGTGTGAACTTTTGAGTAAGTCTTATAACAATGACTTATTTACATTAAATGTAAGTACTGCAGATGTACTAATTGATATTATACCGCACAATTTCTAAGAAACATGGACATGTAAACGGAACGAAGGAGCCTGGATCTCACGACACGGATTCATAGTGGAGTTTCAGGAATCAACGCACTCGAATCTAATTTTCCTTAAACAATAAATTATTCTTAAGTCCTAGTAAAATGATTAGTGTCCTTTGGAATATTGTAAAAATACTAATTTTATTCTCTTTGTTTCTCAGCATCAAGTATGGGTCCATTATTTTCTGGTCGTGAACCATCCACATCCCAAAAAGCTTTATTGCATCGTGATGTAATACAACACGTGAGAAGTAGAACTGTTGAATACTTCAAGCCTTCTAGTTCAGGTATGTTATCTATTTCTATAGGATCACATAACAGTGTATCTACAAATCGACGCCTTAGAGTGAAAACCTCGTAAGTGTAAAAGAAGTAACTTTTCAGGAGGAAGAATAAACTGGTATTCACGCCAAACTGACAGATGCAAGTATTTACGAGGCTCTCATTTACTGTCACAGGTGGCACTACGAGTATCGAATGAACAAATTAGTCAGATTAGGATGTGCGTTGCGAGGTTTTCTTCCTAGAAACGCAATAAAATAAATTTGAGCAAAAATGCATTCCCGAGGTTTTCACTCTAAGGCGACGAAATGCTAATCCTTTAAAGATCATGGTTTAGCATGATAAAGCTGACATTCACTTTTCGATGCACCTTTTTTAAACTACATTCTGCATAATTTAAAATATATTTTATTATATTTTCAGTACCGTTTTTGAAACGGAAAAATTATGAAAATAAAATTAAAAAATTGGAGCAAACACTTCGTCATGCTCTTAAAGCCAAACAGACCTTCCGTAAAAGATATCTGCTAGCAAAGAAAATAAGGAAAACAAATGCTTTCACCATTATGACCAAAGATATGACATCAGCAGCAAAATCTTTATTTTACATGCAAGTAAAAGGAAGTGGTAAGACACCAAGAGGAAGGCGATTTACACTAGATGAAAAAATCTTAGCGTTATCATTATACAAACCGTCACCTAAAGCATATCGCTTGCTAAGCCAGCTTTGTGTTCTGCCAAGCCGAAGAACACTTCAAAATATTTTACAGAAAGTAAATTTGAAGCCTGGCATTAACGAAAAAATATTTGAACATTTGCAGAAAAAAGTGTCCAAAATGCCAGAAAAATTTGACGAAATGTCAATTGCTACAAATTGAAGTCGCGACGACGACACGACGACAAGGCACGCGATAACATAAATGGTTTTATTGACAATGGAAGCAAAAGGGAACTAATATTCGCTGACCATGTGCTTGTATTTATGCTGAGAGGTGTAGTAAAAAAATATAAACAGCCAATAGCCTATAGTTTTTGCTCGGGCACAACAAAGACAACAGATCTGAAACATCAATTGAAAATCATAATTGAAAAAGTCGAAAACACAGGTCTTAGAGTTGTAGCTACAGTATGTGACCAAGGAGCCACAAACCTTGCTGCAATAAATCAGTTGATGGCAGAAACTAAAGCTAAATACCTAAAAAAAATGAGGATTATAGAGGCAGATTTTTTGAAGTCGGCAGTGTAAAAATTGTGCCTATATACGATCCACCTCATCTAATGAAGGGTGTACGCAACAATTTATTAAATAAAAATCTTAAATATGTCATGGATGGTAAGGTACGCGTTGCTAAATGGTGTCATATTGAAAATTTGTTTCAAAGAAGCCCTTCATTCCGGGGTGTAAAGATTGCCCATAAGCTGACAGCTCAACATGTGGTGCCCTCAATGATACCAAAAATGAGAGTTAAGTATTGCACACAAGTGTTCAGCAAGTCTGTTGGTGTGACACTTGGATGGCTGGCAGGTATATCCATATAGAGTTCCTATGTTGTAGTCTAAAAACAGAAATGCTACCTATTCAGCACTAATTTACCTTTCACTGACTCAATCAATGTAAATAATTTATATTCATAATAAGATATTTTATTACAATTAAATGAATTGACAGACCGAAATATTATCTTTGATCTGTAAATGATAATTATACAAGATAAAAATAGATCTAAAATGATTAAATAAGTAGTCAAAAATATAAATTAAAAATTTTGTTCGGCAGCTAAACCCCTCAAATATTTAATATTGTTATTTTCAATAAATTAACATTGAATTTTCATTTCTAGAAAACGGGAGCATGCCAGAGGAAAGTGTGGACACTGCAGAAGTGTTATTGCTGTTCGACGACCTGTTTGACTCTGTCAATGCAAATTTCCATAGGGAAGAAGGGAAAATATACAGATCGGCAGTCACAACAAAGTCACCCCATTTAAAATTTTGGAACCAAATGTTACCTTTTATAAAGTCTATGAAATATATAAATAATAAAGGCAAAGAGGTAACTGTACCATCTCTTACCAGTTGGGCGAAAACAATAGAAGGTTTTAAATTAATCACACATAAATTAAGGTCAGAAGGTATAAATTTTTTGACCCGTTTGTTTTGACCATATCGACGTAACGAAGTTATTGAAAGATCTAGTGCTATTGCGTGAAGAAATAAATCAGATAAAAGTAAATTATGTGAAGAAAGATGAACTAGAAAGTCAACATAAGAGGGATAAACTTTCCTTAATAAATAGCCCGGCGTCATTTTCGAACATTAATATGCGTTATAGAGGAGAGTATCTGTTAGACAGTGGGCCGTTTGGATTGTCTCATGTTTCACCGCCGCCGCGGTGTGAAATAAACACCGTACCTCTGCCGTCGTCTCCGTCAAGCACTCGCGGCGCTCGCGCTGATAACAGCTTGCCGGACTCGAACAATATGGTTCAATATCGTTCTCTTTGTCACTCGAACAAGGTGGCGGATAGCTCTGTTTCACATGCTCCCGTAAACTCAACTTTGCTGGACAGGAGTGACAAGATTGTTACCGATATTTCGAGTAAACAATTGACTATGGCTGAAGTAGCAAGCAAAGGTGAATGGAAAGAAAGGGGTCATGATGTCCAATGGACAATTGTTCAGAATAAAAAGTTAAGGAATCGATTCAGTGATAAGACCGGCAAGGCTCAGTCTGTTCCTGCGGCAAACTTTAAGGCCGCGGAATCGTTTTTACCGCTGTTTGTTTCGAATGTTGATAAGCAAACAACAGAAACGGACATTTGTGATTATATTAAAACTAAGACTGGGGTAACCGTAAAGCTGGAGAAAATAAACATGAAGACTGAAAGGACATATAATGCATTTAAGGTGTTTGTCTCCAAAAATAAACTGAGCATCTTTTTAGACGACAGTCTTTGGCCTGAAGGAATACGCTTCAGACGATTTGTGTTTCTTAAAAAGAATAAGGATTCCGATAAGTCTCAGTTCCCAGCTACAAACAAGACATCTACAATCAATGGCTGTGAATGACAAAAGTAAAATAACAATATCCACTTTTAATTGTAAAGGTGTGAACAGATCAGTGGATTGTGTGCGAACCCTTTGCAAGAGTGCCGACATCATTGCACTCCAAGAGACCTGGATCTGGCCACATGATATAGGATTCCTAGGAAATCTAGACGACAACTTCGCGTACAACGGCAAGTCGGCCATCGACACAACTGTCAAAATGATAACAGGCAGACCGTACGGCGGAGTGGCACTGTTATGGAGAAAATCAGTGTTTACATCAGTAACGACAGTGAAGTGTTTAAGAGGGTTTACGTCGTACGGCATTTCATACAAACTTTCAAGCCCTTATTTTTCGAAATGACTGAACCGATTTTAATGAAACTACATACGCATATGCAGGATACAAAGGTCTAAAAACTTAGTTAAGAAAATTTTCGAAAAATAGTGTTCCAGACAAATTAGGCCAATTTAAAATTTTCCATAGAAACAGAGATTTTCAGTTATCTGTTTTTAAATAAGACATTTCGAAAATGTTCTTAACTAAGTTTTTAGACCTTTGTATCCTGCATATGCGTATGTAGTTTCATTAAAATCGGTTCAGTCATTTCGAAAAATAAGGGCTTGAAAGTTTGTATGAAATGCCGTTCGGCGTAAACCCTCTTAAGTGATCGATTAGTGGCGATAAAAGTTGAATACGAGAACCGTGCTATGTTGATATTTTCGGTATACATGCCCTATGATAACGGTAAGAGTGATCATTTAACTTTATTCACACAAACACTTAGTGAGATTATAGCTATTATTGAAAGTAATGGTATTGAGTGTGTAGTTATGCTGGGAGATTTTAATGCTAACCCAGGCTCACGGTTTTTTAATGAACTTATCTCTGTGTGTAATGAACAGACATGGTTTTGCGCCGACTATGAGCTTCTCCCTAAGAATACGCATACGTTTGTTTGTCAGGCTAGCGGCTCGCGGCGTTGGCTAGATCATTGTTTGATAACAAGCGCAGCCAAAGACTTAGTGACTCAGGCGTCAGTCTCATATGGGGTGTACCAGTCGGATCATTATCCTGTTTTGTTTAAATGTAACTTAAGTAAGGTTAATCAGAAGTTATCAGCCCAAAATTCTGTTAGTAATAAAGTACGTTGGGGTGAAAGAAGTAGTGAACAAATGAATAAGTATTATGAGTACTGTAATGATAAATTAAAATTAATATATTTTCCCAGTGAATGTATAGAGTGTTCTCATAAAATATGTAACAATGTAGACCATTTTAAATTAATAGATAATTTGTATTTTAACATTGTATCAACCCTCCAAGATGGTGCTGTGTACACATATGTTGGTAGTGATTGCATCAGGCGACACAAATATGTCACAGGTTGGAACAAACATGTCAGCGGCGCTCATAGGGAGGCTCGTACACATTATCAGACTTGGCTTTTGCATGGTTCACCTACTCAGGGGACTATATATCAGAAAATGTGTGATACAAGAAGGATATTTAAGACTAAATTAAAATTTGTTCAAAACAATCAACAACAGATTAAATTAGATATTTTGGCAAGAAGTCATACTAAAAAAGATTTTTCTAAATTTTGGAAAACAACGAATAAATTAAAGGCCAAGCCGAGTCTCCCTGCGAGTGTGGCGGGTCTGAGTGAACCTAAAGATATCGCCAACCTTTTTAAAAATAATTTCAGTGTTCGGTCTCTCTTAAAAACAGGGCGGCGGGTGTCCGATGAAGGGGGGTTTTCGGGTTCTGGTGAGCTTGCCATAATGTTTACAGCTAAACAGGTCGGCGCTGTTATAAAAAGAATGACAAGAGGTACGTCGCCAGGTCACGACGGCCTCAGCGTCGAGCACCTAAAGCTGGCTGGGCTACATCTGCGTAGGGTTCTTGCTTTACTTTTTAATTTGTGCATTAGCCATAATTATCTACCGCAGGACCTTATGCATACAGTGGTAGTGCCGATAATTAAGGATAGGACGGGAGACGCCTCTGATGTGTCCAATTATAGGCCTATTTCGTTGGCCACTATAGTCGCTAAGATCTTGGACAGTTTGCTTAATCAACAGTTGGCTAAACACATTGAACTCCATGATGCGCAATTTGGCTTCAAACCTGGTCTATCTACGGAGAGTGCCATTCTGTGCCTTAAGCAAACTGTCCAATACTATACCTCCCGAAAAACACCTGTTTTTGCTTGTTTTTTGGACCTGTCAAGGGCATTTGACCTAGTGTCTTATGATGTACTGTGGGAGAAATTGCAGAGCGATACAACGTTACCAAATGAAATAACATCCTTGTTTCGTTCGGTGAGCTCAGAAGCGCCAGAGTTGGATGTCATATAGATAGTATTTGTATGAATAATATTGGCTATGCCGATAACATGGCCCTTCTGAGCCCATCGATCGGCGCTTTAAGGACACTTGTGGCGATTTGTGAGTCCTATGCAGTGGCCCATGGGCTCAAGTACAATGTCAAGAAGAGCGAACTTATTATGTTTAAAGCAAGTGCCATAAATTATTCTGATGTCCCCGGTGTCTCGCTTTGTGGTACTCCTTTAGCTTGGGTAAAGAAATTCAAGTACTTGGGTCATTGGGTCACTGATGATCTCAAGGATAATACTGATATAGAGAGGGAATGCAGGTCGCTGGCTGTTCGATGTAATATGCTGGTTCGAAGATTTGCGCGTTGTACTGACGAAGTAAAAATAACTCTTTTTAAAGCCTTTTGCCAGTCTTTTTACACGTGCAGTCTTTGGACCAGTTTTACGCAGAGGACATACAGTGATCTGCGTGTCCAATATAATAATGCGTTCAGGATACTGTTGGGGCGGGCGTGGCGATGTAGTGCGTCCGGTATGTTTGCGGAGGCGCATACTGATGACTTTTACGCCATAATACGCAAGAGGACCGCCTCCATGAATGGCCGGCTGCGCACCGCCACCAACAGTCTCCTGAGCGTGTTTTCAGATCGGTGGGACTCCCCTCTGCTGCGCCACTGGTTGAGAATCCACACGAATTAGCGTTTTTAATTAATTTTTATTATTACTAACACTTAGTCTTTAAGTTATTTTGTATACTAACTTAATTCATTTTCATGTTTACTAACAATAGTCTTTAAGTTATCTTGTATACTAACACTATGGACGCATGTCTGAAATAAATTATTTGAATTTGAATTTGATAAATTCATTGTTACTACGTAACATAAACCAAGACCCTTTAGAAAACTTTTTTGGGGCGATAAGAGCTAATGGCTATAGTAATGTGATGCCCAATTCAGCAGCTTTTGAAACTGCATTTAGAACATTATTAATAAATAATATAACATCCCCACACTCCCTACAGGGTAATTGTGAAAAAGATGACAGTGTTTGTTTGAATTCATTAAAATCTTTAATAAACCAAACTTGTAACGTGGAGGATGTTAATGAAATAATGGAAATTATTGATGAACATTTAGATATTAATTTAATAAATACACAATTAATTATAGAAAGCCGTTCTCGAGTTCATATTGAGAAATGCGCGGACATATCATCATCATAACCCTATTTTAAAGAGCATAGAATATTGACATTACCCTCATTATACGTTTTGGAAACGGTAATGTTCACTGTAAGTCATCCTAACTTATTCCAACGTTTGTCTGATGCTGTGCCAAGGAATAGACGTGACAATACTCTACTCTGTGTTCGCGGCGGTAAAACTGCTCTTTTGCATAAGAGCATTTATTACATGGCTCCGACCATATTTAATAAATTGCCCAAGTCATGGAGATTATTGGATGTATCTGGCCTTAAATTGAAATTGAGAAAATTATTAATAGAGAGATCTTATTATAGTATTTCGGAATTTATGAAAGAGGATAATTTTTCTTGATGATTATGTATTTTAATTTATTTTATTGTATAATGTATTGATAATTAAATTGAATTGACATTGAATTGAATTAATAATTAACTTGACATAATTGAATTAATAATTAACTTGACATTGAATTGAATTGATAATTGAACTGACATTGAATAGAATTGATAATTGAATTGTATTGATAATGTAGTACGATTGTTATAGTAATTTTATCATTTTGAATTTAATAAGTGTAGTCCCGGTTTAAAACCCAGCAACTGTACGCCACTCAACAATTTGTACGCCACGTCACGCGGCTGAACATGTTTGAACTTTCTTTTCTACTGTAATATCTTGCATGCAATGTATGTATACCATGTTTAAACAAATAAATATACTTACTTACTTACTATCTTATTGCAGTGGGTGGATAGCAACCAAAGCAAAAAAGTTTGTTTAAAAAAAATGTAAAACATGTCGAAAAAATTTAATATGTACAAATACAGAAGATTTCCACAATTTTATAATAAAAAAAGAATATTGTGGCAAAAAATGGTTATGCTATCCTACTCAGGCATTGTTTGACTTTTTTGCCCAAGAAGAACACATCACTTTGGATATTTTAAATAAATGTGGACATATGGAACAAAGGAGGATGGTCAAAGCGTACCTGACGACAAGTTGGTGGCGTCCCGATATGACATATATATGCAAAAATCCGTTATTCTTTAAGGTTTTAAAAAATGTAACAAATATCTCTATAAGAAGCCATAAAAAAAAGATATTCATATTTTTTGGTTTAAGTAATTTCTTTGAATTTTTTAGATTATCATGTTCAGAACGCACCTATTGACGATTCGTTTCGCATAGAAAAATAATTTGTACTCAAAGATTATAATTATTCACGTTTTTCTGAAGGTATTTAATGTAATTTAATTCTACAAATACGTAGGTATCAAATCAACTAATGCTGTTTTTATTATTATGTATTGGATTCTTGTCTTAGAAAAATAATGGTTCATAATAAGTATCAGCGTTTTGTTGAATTGCGTACAACGGAGCACATTCACAAATCATCGACGCGCGCCATTGATTGACACCCGGCGATCATTCGCTTCCTTCGCATTGCCGTTGTTGTTGTGAATTGCGATACGAACTGTGCTATTTTGGATTTCCTTTTGTTGTTTTGACCTTGGCATTACTTTACGGACTGATAACTACCGCTTGTGACGATTCTATCGATTTCTATCAGTTATCTAACAGTCTAGTAAAAACTCTAAGTCGTTTGCCTAGCATTAAATCGCCTTATTTATTTATTCTAACCTCAAAATTATTTTTTGCATTATTAAAATAATCGTGGCTATTTAGATATTATTTTCGAACGGGATGGTGTTTACTACATAAAAACTAACCAATCTCACTATAAGTTATTTCTGGACACTGAAAATTAAAGTCAGGTCCAGCGTCTATAGAAATTTGGCCGATGTTCTTTCAAAATATATAAAACTAATTATAACAGTCCACATTGACTTCAATTTTATGAAGTGTAAAAAACATAAAGAACAATTAAAAGAATATTTGCTTCACAAAAGTGTTGTGTTCTTCACCATGAATTGGTGCAAAGAAGTCAGCAGTGTTCTCACTGGCAAGAGCTACTATAATTTTTGTAATAGTGATGAAATTGACCCCATCTTCATACGGGCTCGAGAACATAATAATAAAACAAAGGGTGCGAAACGTGAGAGGCAAACAGGTGTCGCAATTAATTTTTAATAAATTCATTCAATAATAATTTTTGTGTTATTAATCTCGTTCCCTTTGCCCCATTACATTTATATTTTGTTTATTAGATCGCAGTATAAAAGGTGAAACCGGAAGGGTGTTCAAATTTTCTTACGTTTTATGCCACTTGTTGGTCAGTGTCGGGCTGTATGTTGATTAAAATATGATTCGCTACCGTAAAAAAATATGGCTTTACAGAATTATAATCATTTATATCATTCAACCATCAATTGATGGTTTAAATGTTTGTAATTCTGTAAATCCATGTTTGTTACGGTCGCGAATCATATTTTAATTAACAAATTGCATGCCGACTGACCAACAAATTGCATAAAACGTAAAAAAAAATGAATTTCGCGGGCCACCAGGTCAAATTTCGACATAAGTACCTACATAGCTATCTGTGCGTATATACAATATGTAACAAAAACCCTGTTGTTCCTTCTACCTACGTTTATATTCAAATGGGAAAATTTGATAGTTGTGATAGCTTGATGTGCTGGCGTCTGTACAGGATATTTTTTTATACATTTTACTTACATCTATGATTTACAGCCCGTCAACTGATGGTTTTTATTTTACAGTAATTTGTTGGAAGTGAAAAATTCGACTGAATGATACTTATATTTTTAATATTTAAATGAATTTTATAACTGGTGCCGGTTCGACGTCGGGCCTGTTTTTATTAGCGTTCACAATTACTCGACAAGTCACTGTAATTTGCACACGGATTTGATTTGTCACTGTTTTTATTACAACCATTACATGGTATGAGCTGATCTGTGCCAGAGACCTGATGGGTGGGTGCCGGCCATTTGATTCGTTAAGTTCGACGGGTTAGGATCTGTTCGCTCGCTCTACATTTAATTTTCCGGAGACTGGAGATTATTTTCTTCTTTGGGATGCGATTGTGACGACCGATCTCCAAGAGACGCGGGGTTTGCGAGAGTTTCTATGCGTCTATATGCTAGGCTTCTTCTTTAAAATTTTCCTTTTTTTTATTGTTATTACATTTTTATATTCGTCAGAGTCGCTGGATTCCTCGAATACGAATTACAGTTGGCAATTTGAGCAGTTAAGGCAGCGGAGCCCGAGTTGACGGCGTATGCGGCTACAGCTTTGCGAGCGGAGCTGGTAGGTGCTGTCACTATCACTTTTTTCTTCGCTACGCTCAGACATTTCGTCATCAGTCGTGGTATCTTTTTCAATTTCCGCAGGAGTCGGCTCCGGGACGTCTACTGGAGGAACCTCACAAATGTCACTGTCTGTCAAGTCGACGACCTCGGGAGTAGGAGGTTCGATGTAGCCCACGAACATCACATCCGATGAACGCGAAGAGTCCGATATGCTTATAGTGTCGATAGGAATGGCACTAGTAGGCTCCGTAGGCTCCGGTGAGTGGCTTAACTCGTGCCCGTAGTTCCCAAACGGACGGAACTCGGCTGACTCCGAACTGGAAGTCGTTGCGATATCACAATGTGCCAGTTCTTCATTTTCAAGTTCTGATTTCTTTTCATTCATCATTGCAGATAAGTATTCGTCAGTCTATATATCTTCTGTGGTATATTGCACGCACCGAAAGTACCCAGTCGTGACGTACGGGGTGGAGGCGAAACCAAACCGCTCACGACGGCAGGACAAACGCGTACTACCTAGGGTAATCTATCATTCGTCACCAAGGTCAATCAGCGCATGCGCGGCCCGGACGAGCTCAGCCTAGCCCGGCCACTTGTAATGTCAGTTATTTAAGACCCTATCTCTCTCGCACGAATCGCACGAAATTGTTTTTACTGTGGTCGCTGTAAGGTCGTAATTGGACCGTATTCGTATTGTTCAATCCTTCCCCATTTAAACGTTAACTATGGCAAACCTCAAATTCGTCCGTGCGCGCATTATTCATATAAAAAGGGATCCGATGTTTCCGCTGTACATTTATAACTACATATTATGTTATATACCTATATGGTTTCGAATTGCAATTTTATTTTTAAACAGTTTCAGAATAAAAAAAAACATGACAATTTGAATTTAATTTGAATTTAGGACTTATAACTTTTATTGAATACGGTTTTAAGTCTTTTGTATATTATTGATTGTAATACAGTGAAACCTGGTTAAGTGGGACCTGGATAATTGAGAAACCTCCATTATCGAGAACTACAATGAGGTCCCGGCACATTTTTATCAAATTACCTCTGTTAATTGAGATTTGATACCTGGTTAATTGAGATTTGATTTCTAGGATTTTTTCGATATTTACCTCTATAATTGGGACTCTGGAGATCAATTCCCTTTATTAGTGAGACAATTTATCAGGTTGGCACAGGTTTCTATACGATTGTTTACAAACATTTGAATTTTACGTGTTCATTATTCTCCTAGAACTTTTGTGAATTAATCAAATAATTAAAAGTTTTTTTTTTTTTTTTCTCTTTATTTTTTTTAGTTACTTTTATCCTTTTAAGGCATGTCAGCCCCATCATAACCTGACCTAAATTTAAACAACATTACATATTACCTACATGCTAGATTTAACATAAAACAAAAAGTGGAGTCAACGACATAATGCCATCTCATAAATTATTTTCGCGGCGTCACTTTCTGGACTTGCGAGTATTTCAAGAAATGTACCCATATCATATTTATTAAATTTGCGCAATGTTATCAATGACTCCCTTAATGCCTGGTTTTTGACACATTCCACCAGAAGATGCTGGACATCATCAATAACTCCACACACGTCACAAATAATTAAAAGTTGTAAAGGAGAACTACGACTATGACATTTCGTTTTATTAAAAATGTGCAAAATAAACCTTCTTATAAAGATATTTTCGTAAGCTGAAATAAACAGTCTTGATTGATATTAGTTAATGTTAAAGACCATTGACTCAACAATGATGGACGAGAACAATAATTGTATTTTTCTTCCACCTTTTCGGTTACGTTACTATCCAAGTTCAATCGCATCATGACCATGAAAACAAAACAAACGTCAGTCAGTTTTCCAGTATTTTTGTATTTTACTTTTGCCCTTGCCCGTTTATCGGACTTATTGTATGTAGGTACCTGTCTCGCTACTATACACGAACTTGCCTTGCCTATCAATTCACCATGAGAAGCATAAACTGTGGTGTAGCTACGCAAAGATTGCGGAGGCGTATTACCTCTTCATTACCTAGTCTTCTACTCACTATCCTAAAATGAAACGCGGTGTATGTTTAACAGGTAAGTATACAATATACAATTATATACGTATATTGCTATTTTACAATATGGAATGCAAAATAAATGAATATACAGTAGGACTACCTACTGTAGGTATACTTACCTAATAGTTACTTACGCATACGGTTATTGTGTACTTATGTCCCAATCGATACTAGTCGAGAAGTTGAGCTTGGATCCAACGCAACCTAGAGGTGATGGGAGTTGCCAAGCTTACTGAGCGCGTTATAATGTGTAGGAATTTGTTACATTTTAACAAATATATTTCTTTTCAACATTCCAAATAGGGAATGTACTCTCGTTTTCTAAGACTTTTTTAGCGAGTTTGATCTCGGGCGAAAAATAGGCGAGAACTCGCGAGTTTAACGAGATTGCACTCGAGCATAAAAACGTCTTATTCAATTCGTAATCGTGAACTCTGATTTCTAATAAATCTCTGAGTAGGTATATTTAACTTTACTTAATTGATAATAATATCTCAGTTAATAGTCAACTAAACATAGTGAGTTTCAATTTAGTTTTTGACTTCTTGTTGTTTTGTTATAAAGAAAGAAGAGTGGTTTTTTATTTCATTTCTTATTTGATTAGATACTTTAAAGTTGGAAAATATAATTTTTATATTCCCTGCAGTACCTACTAGAGTTTGTGAGACACATTTAACTTTGAATATTTGACAGATGTTGCTGGAAAATAAATATAACAACATATGCTTACTGAGTAAGTATATGTTGTTATATATTGTTATATACTGTTTCTCGAATTTCACTGCGGACCAAATGGAACATAATATCTATTGCAAAGTACGACAATACCAAAATTTCACATTTTATTTTATTGGACAGGTTGCTAATTTTTTAGGACTTATTTAATGGTTTCCCTCCCCTAACTTTCAAGAGAGATATTTATTTAACACTATCACATCGCCCGCGATTTCGAGCGCGTGGATCTTAGACCTCATATCAGACTATCAGTCTTTTAATTTCAAAAGTGAGGAGCTCGTGCGTCAGTGCGTGGTTACAGCCGCACGGATCAATTAAAAGTTCAGCTACGCGTCGTGAGGTCGAGTCTGTGGATGGGTGACTGTTCGTTACATATCGAGCCTTCTACGTGCCTCAGAAAGCACTTTAAGCCGCTGGTCCCGGCTATGATTAGTAGATCTTTAAAGTAGTTACGGGTAGTCAGAAGCCCGAAAATCTGACAACCAGTCTTACAAAGGGGTATCGTGTTGCCCAGTAACTGGGTTGTGGAGGTCAGATCTGGAGTCGCTTCATGTAAAATGGTATTAAGCTGCATTTACTCAATAATTCGAAGTTCCATACTTTTTCTCTCGAAAATTTCAAACCATTTGATATTTGAAACTCTTCTCGATTTGTGCCTCGGTCGTCCCACAGAGTCTCGTCCCACATAAAAAATTCCCCACTTGTCCCAATTTGTATGCCTCGCTCGTCCCAAAACTTAATTTTCAATATTTTATTCCCCGCTCGTCCCAATTCGTATGCCTGGCTCGTCCCACATTTTTTTCATATGAGTTAAATTTGATTTAATTGTACAGTCAGCCTAAAAACCTGACTGACCAGAAAGATAAATAACCTCATGTTGCGGAAAATTTGATGAACTAATTCAATCCGAGACTCCACTATAATATAAATTATAAAATTACAAGTTACGCCACCATAACAGTTTTTTTCTGATCAAACTTTAGGTTTAGATTGAAGGCATTAATAAAGTACACATAGCCGACCCTAAGTACAAACCCTGTGCACCCCACTGCTTAGACCACTACTATTATTATTAACCTAGAACAAGTTTTTGAATGTTTATAGCTTCGGTATTTTTGTGCGACCGGATTAGAGCTTGCTCTCTCGCTCTGCTTTCTTTGTATTAATCAATTGACCAATGACGTGGCTTTGCGTTATCAGCGCAATCGGAGCAAATGCGGTTACAAAGTGCATCTGCTAATTTTAAATATGAGGTGTTTACATTAAGCGTGGTGTATTCATAGAGTGAGGTTCAATATTTGTGAAGTTTTAAAGGGTAAGTAATAATTATAATTTTGTCGATTTTTTCATATTTTGTGAAGTCATGATAAATGATTTGACTTATATCACTATTGTGGTAATTATTTACTTTTATATTAGTTGCTGTCTAAGGATTATGGTCTTTTATTATATGCATACTTAACTCTGTGCCTCCTGTGAAAAAGAGTACATCGCTACTTTTTAGGAGACGCAAATAAAATTTTGAAAAATATTTTTTTTCCTGTTTCCTAGGTCCTGTCATGGAGTTCTTTATCTATGGCCCTGTTTCACGAAATCGTCTAGTATTTTTTTTTTAAATGAGTAACCCTTTTTCACATTAACTAGAAATTTGAACAAATAATAATTTGATTTGAGCCCTAATTCACATTAATTTTGTTTACCCATTTTAACAAACTTCAAAAAAAGAGGATGTTCTCGGTTATACTGTATTTTTTAGGTTAACCAATTTTGATAAATCTTCTTTTATGTAAAAGCTGGTGCTTCCCATATGGTCGCATTTTAATTTAGTTAACCTCCTTCATAAAATGAGGATGTTCTCAACTACAAAGTGTTTTCTGGGTGAATCAGTTTTGATGACTCTTTCGATTCGAAAGCTGGTGCTTCCCGTGTAGTCTCATTTCAATTTGGCTCAGTTCTGACAATAGCATGTATGATAAAACCATATTCAACACGTTGAAGTCGGTTTTCAGCTATGATTTTTAATCATTATAGCTATTCACGATTCGTATCTACGAAACGAAACTATTGTACATAGTTTCGTTCGGAATACCTTTCTTAGACAGATGAAAGCTAATTTTTTGCTCTCTTATATTCATTTAAAAACGAAAAGGGTATATTGGACTTGGTACCCCTTTTTACAGGAGGCACAGAACTAATTCACGTTGTATTTGCAGGTGATCAGATATAGAGCCGTGGCTTCTTCATCCTGAAACATGGAGCCAGTGGCTTCATCATCCCGAGCTGATCTTCAGACTGGCTGCAGTCTGGCTTCTACATCCCAAGAGATAACCTTTATTGAATCACAAAGAGGTGTGCCTATTATTTTGCATGCCGGTTACGAATATACGAAAAAGCGAGAGAACAAAAATAGCTCAATCGTCTGGAGATGTGTGAACAGAAGGTGTCATGGAGGAATGGTGACTTCAAATAATAATGTGACGATTCTTCGTCATGACATTTGTACGCCCAGCATAGCAAGAAATGACATCAAAGAAGAAATACATCGCTGCAAGCAAGAAGCAAAATCTTCTGAAGGAAAATCGATTCCTTCTGTCTTCAATTCAAGCATAAAAAAATTATTGAACAAAGGTACTGACAAGATAGAAAAATTACCTGAATTATCGAATGTTAAGAACAGCTTGTATAGTGCTCGAAACAAAGCCCAGCAAATAAAGAAAGCTACATTTAAAACGCCGTTTGAAGTAAAAATTCCAGTAAGTTACATGAGTTTTGTTTTATTTGATTATGAGTACAGAAAAACAAGGATATTAGCTTTCGCTGATGTAAATAGTAAAGGACTTCATCAACACGTGAAACATTACCTTGCAGATGGTACATTTAAGTGTGTAGTGAAACCATTCAGACAATTATATGTGATTTACGGTGACCTTGGCAGCACAAGTGAGAAAATTCACGTCGTGCCCTTAATATACATCTTATTAATGGACAAAAAAGAGTTCACATATGAGACTGCGTTTGCTCTTATCAAATCGCAAATTCCAGAATGGCATCCGATTTCATTCAGAACAGATTATGAGAAAGCAGCCATGAACGCAATCCGTAACATCTTTCCGGATGTAATATGCAAAGGCTGTTACTTCCATTTTAGTCAAGCACTTTGGAAGAGAGCAAAGGCGTTAAAGTTAAATAAAAAGAGAATGTTCAAAAAGCATATAGCTCTATGCACAGCGTTAGCTTTGCTACCACCTGAACTTAAATGCGATGGATGGCTATATATAATGGAGGATTGTCCGAAAACTCTCAATATTGAGAAATTCAATGACTATTTTGTATCGGCATGGCTTGACAACGAATATTATCGAGGCAAATGGGATTTTTGGGGGGATATCTACGGAACAAATAACCCAGTGGAAGGCAGTAACGCTAAATTAAACAGAACATATTCGGGAAAGCTGAACATCATTAGCTTTTTGAATGTGATCAAAAACGACGCTGTTCTTTCTTTAGCTCGCCAAGGTAAACCTCGGCGTGCTGATGATATAGCTCATGACAAATATATATTTGATTCTGTAACGGCAATGTTGAATGGCACTATATCACTGGGCCATTGCCTGGAAAAAATCAGCCCTTTTGTTTATTAATGATATTAATGTGTCTATACTAATGATAAGTTTAAAAATGTTGATTTTTTGGAGATTTAATTGTTAAAATACTACTTTCTCATAAATAGTAGGTTGATTAAAATACTGTGATTGTAATTTGATTGTGATATTAGTTACGTAATAAAGATTTTTAAATATAAATATTTCAATTTATGTTGAAATACCACATTAACATAAATAACATAACGTGGTACTTCTATAAGTTACATATAGGTAAATACAAATGTGTATACTGTCTATAATTATTTGACTGTTACTTATATACAAATGTTGATTTTTTGGAAATTTAATTGTTAAAATACCACTTTTTCATAAATAGGAGGTTAATTAAAATACTGTGATTGTGATTTGATTGTGATATTAGTCACGTAATAAAGGTTTTTTAAATAAGTAGTTCTAATTATGTTGAAGTATCTCAGATAAATATTACATGTGTAATACATATATATATCTTAACGTGGTACTTCTATAAGATAAATACAAATGTGTATATTGATAGGTGTAACTAATAGTACTGTGATTTGGATTTGATTGTGATACTAAATAATAAAGATTTTCCTAAATTGCAATAGATCTTTTAATTATTAAAATTAAAAACATGCATCGCGGATGCATACCTAGAACTGGAAGTATTTAATATCTTTATGTTATTAGAAAAAACTATTATTTCAATTTATTGGAAGATATAGTACAATATTTTTTGTCAACTGTACTTTGAATTTGCCAGGAATGTGGGACGAGTGGTGACTTTAAAACTCAAGTGGGACGAACGAGGAATTCTTTGAAATGTGGGACAAGATAGTGGGACGACAGAGGCACAAATCCACGAAACATCTCCTTCATGTCGGCGATAAATGCGGATAATTTGTTACCGTCAACGTCCTCTTCTAGGCGTTTCCGTTTTATGTTTCGGAAAGTAATAGAGGAAGTGTTATCAGAAGGTGATTCGGGGTTTAAATTTAGGCTTGGTTCGGAAGCGCTATGAGGTGTGTACAGCATAGGCTGTGGAGTGTTAAAAAGTCCCGTTGGGGTGGACGGCTCCTGAGTTTTTTGTAACGTAGGGGGTGGTGAACGCTGGAGCGGCATTTTTATTTTATTCTACTGTAACCACTCAAGTACCAGGCAACTAGCGCGAACAGGAGGTCTTAATACTCGAAGCACGCAGTAACCCTCAGTCGTAAACTTTGGGCTCAATTTATAGTGGGCGCTATCGACGAAACGGTTAAAAACAGCTTTCCGTCCAGTAGAACTTGACCTCCGTCGGTCTCGCACTCGTAGCTAGGTTTGTCTCGCTCACCGTTTGGTGACCGTATACGCACACAGCCAAGTAGCAGCAGGGTTCATTAATGAGTTGCCGTAAATTTAATGAATGTGGGCGGGGTCTTAGGATTGTTGTAGTGACTCACGCGCAGATTTGGTGGGCTATCGGCCTTTGGTTGCTGCTTGTGCGGCGCGATCTCTTGCTGGTTTATGCACTCCTATTTTATTACACTAATATTTTGCAGATAATTTTGGTATTTTATTAAAAAATGAGTAAATAAAATGATCACTTATAAGACGTCTGAACTGCTCAGAGATCCAGAGGGGAATAACAATTAAAATACAAAAATAACAAATAAATATAATTTATAAGTAAAAAGTGCTTAACCACTCTTATTTACCCTCGAAAAAATTAAAATTATAAGTAAACTGGTTTTAATGATGATTTCAAACAATAAAATCGATTTTAAAATCTATCTTATAAACAGACCCATCTAGTGGCAAATTATGAAACTGGTTATCGGTCTCATAGTTATTTTATGGGTTCGTGTGTCTTCAGAAACGTAGTGACAGTTAATCGTAGTTTAACTGAGACATAACTTTATCGAAGCAATAGCTATTGAGAATATAACTGGGATGTTCAGCAACCGGGCATAAGTGCGGGCAAGTAAGTACAAGGGAAGTGTAATCCGATCCGGCGTATACCATTTTTTTTTTGGTTAACGGGGGGAAATCTTCAATTTCGCCTGGAATTTTGGGGTAAATACCAGGGACTGTGGGATTTTTATCTTACTAAAATTCCGGTGATCACCATCAGCACATGGAAGGGGCCCCGTTACCTCTTAAGAGAACCCCTGTGTGCATCGTCTGTTATGGCACATCCCTGAGAAGGTGGTAAAGGGGTCTCCCCTGAACCTCGCTGTGCAAGGCGACACGTGATCACTACGCCACCGTCTTCCCTGAGGTCACTCGGTGTCAAACAGAGTCCCCACTCTGAGCACTCGCGACCCCTGAACCCCGCCTGCATTAAATGATGCAGGTGGGGTTTTGGCGTGTTAGGCATCAAGGCAGATCCGACGTATTTGTATTGAGAGAGAACTTTGTTAGTATACGCCGGACATTTTATTTTCCTTTGCTTTTCATTGTGGTATTTAAATAAGTATTATTAATCAGCACGTTAAACAGGCATCTGGGTTAGTCAGTTTCAGTAACTCAGGTATTCAAATAAATAAAATGAATTGTGATTGATAGTGTATCACTAATAATGTACATAATTATTATACATTTTGAAGTAAAGTAAATATTCAATAGAATCCGCATTTTTATTTATCAAAACCTCGTTGCAGTCTAGTGCCACCTTCTATCTGGTTTCTAGTCATCTAAAATCAATATAATTTGGAATTATTGTAAGTAGTCATGACGACATCACACAGGTCTGCTGAAACGACCATTCTGGCAAACTTATAACAGCTGCATGGGTCTATATTCAAGGTTAGACAATACTTACAAGGTCGGCTTGTGGATGGGTGGCTTTCAATTATATCCTGAGACCCCTCCATGTCTCGGAAAGTACCATAAACCGTGAGTTCCTGGTATTCAAAATAGATATTAGCCGTGCAGCAAGATTCACATCAACGCTAATATTTTGACATTACTCAGTACGCGTTTCATATGAATATGAGCCCTATCATTATGTGAGTAATGTTCATATTTGTATGAGCGAATGTGAGCTAGCCTTTTAAAGAAATATGAACATTTACGTTTCACGGATAATGAGTGTGCCAATTTTGATCGAAAAAATTGATCGTCAGCAGGCTATTCTTATTTTACCGCCCCTACTCACCACACATACCACAATTCTATAGCTACACTACCTCACAATAATTTCCATACTTATATTATAAATTCGAAACTAACTCTGTTTGTTTGTTACCCTTTCACGACTGAACCACTAATAGGATCGTAAGGTTTGGCAAGGAGATAGATTATATCGTGGGGAAGGACATAGGACTTGAGACTTTAAATCCACGAATCCGTCTGCATCCTCGGAAACCGTCATTAACGAGGACGAAGTCGCGGGCAATAGCTTGTTAATTTTATTTTTTGTCAATGTTATTGTAACTTAATAATGTGGAGACGATAGTCCAACTACATCCCCGTAATTTTTGACGACACGGTTGGCGCAGTGGCTGAGCGATCGACTGCTGCGCTGCGTGTCGTGAGTTCGATTCCCGCACGGAACAAATAATAGGTCTTTACCTATGAAATTGCCGTTTTGTATGAAAAAATTTAAATGAATTTTTTTCATGTATTTTTTATTTGTATTAATCGAAGTAATCACCCATGCAATCAATGCATCTTTGCCAACGCAGTGGCAGTTTATTGATGCCCTTCTTAAAGAAATCAGCTGGACGGGAGGCAACAAATTCTTCAAAGGCATTTTGTACTGCCTCTCGGGTATTGAATTTTTTTCCCGCCAAGAAGTTATCCAAATTCTGGAAAAAGTAGTAGTCTGTAGGCGCAAGGTCTGGTGAGTAGGGCGGATGACGGAGAGCTTCCAACCCCAGTTCTTGCAACTTGGAGACCGTCTGCTGTGCAGTATGAGGTCGCGCGTTGTCGTGCAGGAGCAGCGGAGACGAGCGATTGACCAATGCTGGTTGGAGATGTGCCAGCTTCTCCATCATTGTGTTCAATTCTTCACAGTACACATCTGCAGTAATGCTCACCCCGTTTGGTAAGAAGCTGTGTTGAATCACACCGGCGCTAGACCACCAAACAGTGACCATCACTTTTCTTGGGGTAAGTTTTCGTTTAGGGCATTGTTTTGGTGCTGAACCAGGATCCAACCAACTTGCTGAGCGCTTGCGGTTATCAAGCAGAATCCATTTTTCATCGCAGGTAACAATGCGGTTCAAAATTCCTTCATTTGTGTGTCTGTTGAGCAGTGCAAGGCACGTCTCGACGCGTACTTCGCGCTGGCGATCATTGAGTTCGTGGGGCACCCATTTGTCAAGCTTTTTTACCTTGCCAATTTGACGCAAATGGACCAATATTGTTTTGACGCTAACGTCGAAAGCTGCTGCTAATTCAGCCGTAGATTGTGTATCATCAGCTTCCACAATCGCCTTTAATTCGTCATTGTCGACCAAAGTCTTCGGACGACCGCGAGGTTCATTTTTCAGGTCGAAATTTCCAGAACGGAAGCGAGCAAACCAATAACAGGTAGTGCGTTGGTTTGTAGTGTTAGCTCCGTAAACGTCGTTGATGTTGCGTGCCGCTTGTGCCGCGTTGCTGCCACGACGGTACTCATATTCCATAATTACTCGAATTTTTAACGTATCCATGATGACGAAAAAGATTTAAATGCGATGAAAATGTAACACTAATCAATAAACAAATGACTACTTTTGGAAAAAAAAATCCATGTTTTTAAAATAAAATTAATTTGAAATTAGAATTCTTAGCCAAACAAAAAATATTTTGATTTGAAATGGCCAGTACTGCAGAACGGCAATTTCATAGGTAAAGACCTAATATTTGTATCAAATCAAATCAAAAATCATTTATTTCTCCAACAATGTTTACATAAACAGCTTGGTGATTGGAGCCTCCCTAAGCAAGTAATGCCTGTGTTGGGAGACTCCGCTCTTCTATACCGATATGATTAGGTACTAAACATACAATTTTTATGTGAGTGTGTGTGTACTCACGCACTCACCCGAGTGCGTGAGTAGGATTGTGTGTGTAATATGAAGTGAATGCCAACATGCAATGGCAGGTGATGATGTGTCGTTGTAGATTCACTATCTCTACAACACTTAACATGTAGCATTATAATAGATGTGATAACAGCGCTTCTGTTTCATCATAGTTTAACAGTTTTATCCAATTAGTTAAAGATTTTTTGCAGTCATAGTATTGTTTTGTATATATGTGTATTATCCTATTTATCCTATTATACAATTGGGCAGATCGTTTTTGCAATTGAATTCCAGCAAAGCGAGTTCGAGTTTGGGGAACTTGTGTAATATTGTCCTTTCGTCTTTTAGTCAATTTTGAGGTGTCGAACATTAAACTTTTGTGTGTTTTTAAGATAGTCTGTGTAATATATAATTTTCTCACAGAGAGCAAATCACTGATCTGATACAGCTCATCTGTGTGAAATCTCATTTTTTTAAAATACATTATTTTTATTAAAGCGCGTTGAGCACGCTCGACATCTATGAATTTAGACTGAGTTACTTTATCTATATATTTATCTTTATCTATGTATAGCCTACAATTAGTTGTTCCGGGTCTGGCTGTTTGTGTATGTGACTTTAAATGTTTGTAAACGCACCCACGATACAGGAGAAATTCCTAGTGTGGGCAAAGTTTTAAAAAAGAAAAGAAAAATAACTTGGGAAATTTATAGAGGATTTCCTAAATTACTTCCTAAATTATTTTTGCAAACCAACTATTTATAAAAAAAAAAACATTTATTTCTCTTCTACAAATAAATACAAAGAAAAAGTTATTACTTCAAAATATTGAGACTGGTGCCTAAACTAAGCCGGAGCCCGTATTTTAGGACACCAGGACCCCGACAAGAAAGTTTTCAGTATCAAGTGCATAAACGAAGAGTGAAAGAGTGAGTGAACATTGTGACAATGTATGTGTTCGGTACAATATTTTGCAACTGAACAGCTCAGCACTTTTGCCCGCGTGCATTTCCATAAATGCATGCATTGCAACTATCGCAAGTTAGTGCGTGTACGTATACCAATCGCGTAACTCAAATAAAACCATCCTAGTGCTACTTTAACTTAGACTTACCATTTCTTAGTTCTGTAGTTTTTACAAGTCCGATAAAACCAACCTTTGCATTTATTTACCAGTGACTACCAAGTGAAACAGTGCCACGCGAACCAGAAGATCGCTGCAGTTTCGAGAACTTTGGATTGCAGAGTCGGTCGGTTGAAGCTATAAGGTCAGATCAAACCATTTTATTCGCTTTATTTTCGCTGGCGCATTTATTTGTACGGGAGAATAATGGAGCAATTATAATATAATAATGCTGGACAATCCACACAGCATCATCTAGCCCCAAGCTAAGCGGAGCTTGTGTTTATTATTTGTGTTTATTTATTAGCGATCAGCCAAACGGATATTTTTGACTCCTTAGTTAAACTTCCCACTAATATCAAAAAAGACGGAGCGGATCGAAAAACCATAGATTACTGCAAGCGGAAGTTAGAAATATTAGAAAACTATTGGAGGGAGTATCAACGTAACCATAGAAAGTGCTGTGAAGTTGCTGATTTTAGCTATGTGTATTTCAGAAAAAATTGTTTTGTTAAAGCCGAGGAAGTGTATTTATCGATCAAGCAATTAATCACCAAAATCATGGAAAACTTGTTGTTAAAAAACAAGGACCACAACAGCCGCCAGTAAAAGAGGGAACATCAAAACAAGATGAGATTTCATCTCATTCACAAGAACCGCAACAGCAACGTAGAGAGGCGCGTGAAGACAGCAAGCTAGAAGGAATGATAAAAAAGCAGACCATTCACTTTAGAGCTTTCATGAGAACAGTAGCTACCATAGAAATCGACCAACTGAAGAACAAGTGGGAGTTCGACGATGCATTGAAGTCTCTTCAAAGTCGTTGGACTATTATAGATAGCCTGCACTGGGATATAGAAGGTGAAAAGGGAGATGAGGATGTCTGGTACCAAGAAGAATTCAACAGGTATGAGAAAATGTTTAACGATTTGAAGAAAACCATCAGCTCTAAAATGTGGTCGGTATCGCATCGCGAAAAAGCTACTCCACAGATGGATATTCCAACATTCCACGGCAACTACCACCAATGGACGTCGTTCAAAGATTTATTCACAGAAGCGATACACAAAAATCCTTCTCTATCAAACGCACAGAAAATGCAGTTTTTAAAAGGTAAGCTCTCAGGAGAAACTGAGCGTTTAGTCCACCATCAATCTCAATCATCAAATTAGCTCAGAGAATTACGATGTATGCTGGGTAATACTAAACCATAGATATGGCAACAATAGACTAATTTTCACGTCTCACGTAAACATATTACTTAACATTCCTAGTATGCAGCAACAATCCATTGGGGCGATCAAAAAACTGCATGACGTGACCAAAGAATGTCTACATGCAATACAGAACCTAGGAGTAGATATCACCACCTGAGATCCGCTGTTGGTACTTTTGTTAACACAAAAACATTCGCAGAATATATTGAATCTGTGAAAAATCCCAGGGAATTACCAGTACTTCAAGAATACCTAGATTTCTTGAAAGATTAGTGCCTAGTAAAGATATATCAATACCAAGGTTGGAATTAATGGGTGCTCAACTATTATCACAACTGATGCAAAAAGTGCAGACTTGCTTGGAATCGAATAATCCGGAGATATTCTGTTGGACTGATTCAACAGCAGTATTGGGATGGATTCAATGAGCTCCAGAGACATGAAAACCATTCGTATCAAATCGCGTGAAAGCAATCACTAAAATAATACAAAAAGAAAAACGGAATTATGTCAAAACCATTGAAAATCCAGCTGACTGTGCCAGTCGTGGATTGAGAATCAAACAATTAAAAGATCACAATCTGTCGTGGAAAGGGCCATCATGGATCCCATCATTCCAAAACCATGACATACCACAAACCACTTATGAAACCAGCATTGAGATAAAACAAACGAATGTAGAGAAACGCACACATAGGTGCAGAGATGAAAAATCCAATAAATTTACCACACAACCATCGACTAAACACGCTAATAATACAATATGCTCACGAACTAACGTACCACGGTGGAGCGCGTCTTACTTTATCAAATATTCTACAGAATTATTGGATAATTAGCGGATATTCGGCTACCAAGAAAGTCATACGACAATGTATAGTGAGTGACATTTGTCTTTATTGAGAATAAAGTTTCTTTAAACCTATGTATTATATGTAAAAAACAAGAACCAATCAGAAAAGATCAGCTCATTGGGGATCTACCATCATCAAGAGTGAACCCAGAAAGGGCTTTCCATCACTGTAGTGTCGACTACACAGGCTTTGTGGAAGTAAAAGCAAACAAAGGGCGCGGAATAAAAACGACCAAGGGCTACTTAGCGATTTTCGTATGTATGGTAACGAAAGCTGTGCATCTAGAACTTGTCTCAGATTTATCTAGCTCAGCATTCTGAGCCACAATAAACAGAATGGCAGCATGACGCGGAGCTCCACGTCATATCTATAGCGACAATGGAACCAATTTTGTTGGAGCAAACAGAATGCTGCAAGAAGAATATGATCATCTTCAAAATATTTTCAATGAGTCGTTCTTTAAAGAGATAACAGAGCTTCAAATCGAATGGCACTTCAACGCACCTTCTTGGCCTCAGGCAGGAGGACTTTGGGAAAGAGCCGTCCGAAGCCTCAAACATCATCTAAAACGCGTGATCGGTCAACAAAAACTTACGTTTGAAGAATATACCACGCTCTTAGCAAAATTAGAAGCTTGCCTTAATTCACGACCAATTTGTGCGTTATCAGAAGATCCAGAGGATCTTAACTTCCTAACACCAGCACATTTCTTATCCGCACGACCAGGTTTATCCATAATTGACACAGCAGATGACGCCAGAACCAGGTGGCATCTAGTATCAAAATTATTCGAAGACTTGTGGAAGAGATGGAAAAGAGAGTACTTAACTCAATTATCGACCAGAAACAAATGGAAGAAACAAAAGAAAAATATCAACGTGGGTGATCTAGTTATGATACATGACGACAACTTGCCGCCAGGGAAATGGCCAATGGGTCGTGTGACAGAAGTTCATCCAGGAAAAGATGACCTTATCAGAGTGGTCACTCTAAAAACCAAAAACGGCTACATAAAGCATCCTGTGATTAAGTTATCAGTACTACCTTTAGACCAAACAGAACCAGACATACCAAAAGAACAACCATTACCTCAAAATAATGAACCCGAAAAGGAACCACGGAATCACCAACAATCGAATACGAGAATGTACAAACCTATCCGAAGGTAGTAAATATTGCGCTATCACTGTTACTGTTATGAGGCATATTCATATTACCAACAACAGCCTCATATAATATAACAACATTCGATACCAACAAAACATCGACACTATAGGAGAAGTACAATTAATTCGGGATAGGTGGAAACTAGTCACATATTTTGACATGTCTCCATACTGGCAAGGAGACAAAGCCATCAAGGATTTTACAGGATACCTTGACAGAACATGCGCAACAATGATAGAATCAAGTCAATGCTACATGGTACTCCTACAAATACGTCATAATTACAACGAACTGCAATATTACAACCAGCTGTTGCTTTGCCAGCATTACGGCGAACGCTTACGAACACGACGCGGCCTTATCAACGCTGTCGGCTCAATTGCAAACTCATTGTTCGGAGTATTAGACAAAGGTTTCGCAGAAAAATAAAAACAAGACATTGAACTGGTGCACTGTAACCAAAAACACCAAGGCCAGCTATGGAAGAACTTGACATCTATCGTCGAAGCAGAGCACAATGTGCTACAAAGAACTGAAGACATAATAGCAAAGCAACACAAAACTATAAACTACAAAGCAGCAACATGAAATCGATGTGATGACTGCACAATTAGACTTCACATTAGTCTCTATAACGACCATTAATATGATGCAAAACTTAAAACAAATACAAGAAACTTTATTAGATACAATATCAGAAATATACCATGGCCAAATCAGTCTGCATCTTCTAACACCACCCCAACTCAAACGGGAGCTACAAATTATCTATGGGCAAATGCCTCAAGATTTAACACTACCAATCGAAAACATAGAGACAGATTTTCAACGCATTTACAAGCTACTAAGAACAAAAGCTCGGGTCACTGAAAAATATATCATTATCGAAATTACATTCCCGCTCACAGCAAGAGAAAGTTTCCAATTATATAGAATAATACCAGTTCCGAAACAGATCAATTATACAATGAAAACCATAACACCAATCTCGGAATACGTCGCAGTAACCCTGAAAAAAGATGCTTTTTTCATACCAACGATACATAACCTTGACACATGCTTGTATCACGGACAATCTTTCATATGTGAGCTCTTTAAACCAATCCAAAATTTAGAAAATGACGAATACTTTTGTGAAATAAGCCCAATGAACCAAAGGTGTAAAACTGAAACCACATCGTGCAAAAATAGATGGGTTGAATTACACTCCACATCACAATATTCATATTTTTGCTGTGACACATATACCATTAAAATCATATGTGACGATCAAGTTACCGTTCGCCAGCTGTCTCGAGCAGAGGTCATTAGTATGACTCAGAAATGCTTTATCAAAAGTAAAGATTTCACACTGTATTCTTTACAACAACAATCAAACCAATTACATTTTTCGCCAGACATGCTCGTACCAGAGCTAGATCAAATAAATCGTATTGTAAACATAACAATACCAACGGAAACCACATTATCAGAAGACATGACTCTGAATAAATCTCTATCCATTCTTGGAGATCAAATCAGAACGCTGAAAACCACCAAAGCAGAAGTCGATGACGTTTCAGTTCATGACATACACCAATACACCATTATGTACATACTGCTGGGAGTGGTCTTGTGCGCAGCAGCTGTCTGGATCGGGAGAAGAGCGAGTTGCTGCTGGCTGTCTGCGGCCTGCCGGGCGCAGCATCACCACAGACAGGCATCTGAGGTGACTCCATGGCCGACAACCAGAGCGAATAGTGAAGTGCAAACGCGAAAGCAGAGTAATGCTGACCGTCAGCAAAGTGAGAGTGAACATATAGGTTTAAGTTCATATTTCACCAGACGATGGCCCAGTGTTACTCGTAGTACGGGTACGCAAAAGACTACGTTGCCTACAGCGCGAAAAGAACGTGTGTTTACAGTGGAAGACTCATTAGTTTAAAACAAACAAAAAAATGTTTACTTTAGGGTAACTATAATAATTATACTTTTACTTCATTTACCATTTCTTGTTTACTATTGTATTAGTGCGACCATAATTTATATTTTTACTTTGTTAACCATTTCTTGCCTATTTTTGTATTATTTCTGTATACATTTACTAAGATGGTTCGATGAGAGCTACTTTCTTTTATCTCGTCTTGCTCTCGGGAACATGTTCGGTACAATATTTTGCAACCGAACAGCTCAGCACTTTTGTCCGCGTGCATTTCCATAAATGCATGCATTGCAACTATCGCAAGTTAGTGCGTGTTCGTATACCAATCGCGTAACTCAAATAAAACCAGTTTAGTGCTACTTTAACTTAGATTTACCATTTCTTAGTTGTGTAGTATTTAATATAATCTTTAAACCATATTTTTGAGTATCATTAAACCAGTAATCGTAGATTAATAACCAAACAATTTACAAGTCCGATAAAACCAACCATATCAACCAACTCAGAAATTAGTGCTAAACCAAACGAGCGTTAATTTCTACAGTATGTGTTGTGTGATGAGTAGGTATTATGTGTAATGTGTGTGTGTGGTTAAAGTGCGGTGTGTGGTGAATGTTTGTTGTGTGTGATATTTCCGATGTTATAATTACTTATTTAGTTAAGATTGCACTAGAAATTGTTACTGGGATTTAGCGTTAGGAATTTCTCAGCAGCAGGCCGGAGTCTGGATGTGTTGCCCGGTTAAAGGCAAAGTGAGAAAAAAAAAAACATCAAATCATTGCACAAAATCTTGCTCATTAGTTCTGACTATGCACAAAAGAGCTAAGGCTTTTAGCTTTTCTTGGGTCAAGGTAGATCTTAGATAATTTTTCTCCCTTTTTAAGCAAGAAAAGGTTCTCTCATCTGAACCATTCGTCGCTGGTGTACATTCACCCATCATCATCATCATCAGGCTATACTAGTCCACTGATGGACATAGCCCTCTCCTAATGAGCGCCATAGCGCCCTGTCTTCAGCTTGCCGCATCCAGCATCTGCCTGCAGCCCTTCGCAGATCGTCATCCCACCTAGTCAGAGGGCGTCCTACACTACGTTTGCCGAGTCGCGGTCTCCACTCATACACCCACGCAAATTGCTATTTCAAAGTGAATAAACTTCTTACTTCTACTTCAATAAAGATGGCATTGAAAAAAAAAAATCCATATATTCTTCAACGAAGTCAGACTCTAAATCATCAGGATACATTTCTTCCAAGAAAAGGGTTCTCTCCATAAAGGCTGATTTCAATTTCAGACAATTCACTCATTTTGGTCCGAAATAACAATATTTCACTGAACATTGCCCCACACCAGCAATTACTCCTGTATCATTCAAACTCACGTACACAAACAGCCAGACCCGTAACAACTACCTAGAGGCCATAAGAATATTTGCTCCGTCCGGGAATCGCAGTCACGATACACACGATTAACTTCGCGCCTTCTTACCGCGCGGACGTATCTTGCTTAGCTTATTATGATACTATTAATTAATTATAAATATATTTGTTAGAAATAATTGCGTCGTCAGTGATATAAGTGTGTCACGAGTGAGCATTACGAGGTTACTTGCGTTGTGTAAGAATGAGCTAAAGTATTTTTAAAGATATATAGTGTTTCTGTGTTAGATATGTCTAACACTGGATCTAGCCCGTTTGGCCGTAGCCAGCTAGTGACGCGAAGTCCTCCGCCGACACCAACTCAAGATTTCCAGCCTGTAGACCCAAAGCCACAACCTCCCTTGGAACATGAGCTACCAGCCGAAGTTATTTCTACGCCGGAGGTACAGAAATGGATGGGGTCCATAGAAAAAATCCTAAATGAAGTATGCAGTTTAGTTGCTGAGGGAAAAATGAACGCAGACCAAAAGGTACGTGTAGCCAATCTTTGCCGTAGTGTCTCACATGGCGCATCTCAGATGGCTGTCTTATATCAAGCCTTAAAGCAAAAAACGATTCAAGCCCATAGTTCCGTTCAGCACTTACAGCAACAACAGAACATCGCGAACTCTCTCCTACAGTTCAAAGAGGTAGTTGAAGGCATTTCAAAGCCGACAGAACCCGCTTCGTACGCTAATATGGTCAAAAAAGGCTCGGATAATTTTGTGCGCCCAGCAAATTTAAGCTCAGTTGCCATATATCCCAGCGACAAAACCAAATCTAGTGACGATACCAAGTCTCTCGTACAGAAAATTATTTCGCCCGGGGAACTTAAACTACATGTCCGTGGCCTTAAGAAAGTAAAAAATGGAGGTGTTCTTATCAGTACCGACTCCAAAGAGGACATTCAAAAGCTCAGAAGCTTAGAAAAACTCGTCTCTTCGGGCCTTAAGATTGAAGAACCATCAAAGCGGCGCCCAAGAATCACTGTTATTGGAGTCCCGGTAGCCCTGACTGATAAGGAGGTTTTGGATTGCATCTACGAGCAAAACCTCTCAGATAAGTTGACCAATACAACTCGTGAGTCGTTTGAAGAACAAATAAAATTGAGCCATAAATCTGGGAAATAAGACCTCCCTAATTGCAATTTTATTCTAGAAGTGCCAGCTAGCATCAGGAAGATCCTAGTCAATCAAGGACGAATATTCATCAATTGGACGTCATGCCCAGTTCGAGATTTCACGATCGTTACTCGGTGTTTCAACTGCCAGCAGTTTGGACACGCGGCCAAGTTCTGCCGTGACACTAACCCGACGTGTAATCACTGCGGAGAGACTAACCACACTTTTAAGGAATGCTGCACAAAGTCCAGTCCACCAAACTGTGCGACGTGCAAACGTTTTAATAGGAAAAGTGATCATAAAACTGGTGATGTAAATTGTCCTGCACGGAAATATGCCGAGGACAGCTATATCCATTCCATAGATTATGAAGGCGCCTAAGAGCGCTACCTATTAACCTATCCTTTAAGCACACTAGTAGTAGTTTTTGTTTGTTTATATTTATTAGGTGTTTATTTATCATGACTGATCAATTACTTAAGGACCTAGATCAATTTTCTGTGTCTGAAGTTATAAATTGTAATATTGATGAGTGTAAGCACCACTTTCCCTTGGGAGAGAAACCGCTGACCTTTCTCACACAAAATATTCGCAGCATAAATCGAAATATACATGGTTTTGAAATATTGCTACAGAACCTGGGTATAAGTTGCGACATTATCGTCCTAACAGAATGTTGGTTGTCAAACCAAACCACTGTTTTACCATCTTTAGACGGATATGTTTCGCATAAAACCAACCAGAATGATGGTTTAGTTGTATTTGTCAACAATAATTTAAGTACAACTGTAGAAGAACCTTTGCTACAAAATTGTAATTGCTTACTCATTAAAATTAATACAGATACGGTAGTTATGGCTATATACAGACCACCTTCTCAAAATGTCGCAAATTTCTTAGATTCACTAAACGTACAGTTACAAAGTCTTACAACTTTTAAACACATAATTCTAATGGGGGACATTAATATCAACATTGCTTCCGGGAAAATGGACATTCATGCACATAACTATGTTAATATCTGCTCATTCCACGGACTCTTGCCAGCTCATTACCACCCCACGCATCAAAGTGGTTCATGCTTAGATCATTTCATTATAAAAACAAATAAACCAGCCAAAACATTTGTTACTAACTCTTCGCTTACTGATCACCAAGCAGTTTTACTAATATTACAAGTTTCTTTACCAAGAAAAAATTGTTTACGCAGCTATACCAATGTCAACATGACACACCTCGAAAAAGACATACGTAATATTAATTTTGACCCAGTTTATAATTCCACCGATGCAAACTTTGCTATTAATTATTTTATAAATTCACTTCACTCTGCAATAATAAAGCATACAGTCGCCAAAATAACGCCAAGGAAGTACAAGTGCATTAAACCTTGGATTACACCCGGACTTGTTCGATGTATTAGGCATAGAGACAAACTTCACATAAAGTTCAAACTTGAGCCTGAAAATGAAATTCTTTCCATTACTTATAAAAGATATAGAAACTTCTGCAACAACCTTCTGAAAAAAATAAAAAAATGAATATGACAGAAAAGAACTGCAGAAAGCAGGCAAAAATAGTAAACTTATTTGGAAATTTATAAAAACAAATACATTTAGATCAAAACAACTTGAACCTCCACTTGACTTATTGACTATAGAGAACAACCCAATAGAATCAACAAATATAGTTAATTACTATTTTTCTAACGTAGGCAAAACCTTAGCAGAAAAGACCATACAATCTAGAGGTTCTTTCTCTCAAAACCAACCTAAATCTTTCCCCAGACTCAAATCTTTTGTCTTACTAGATACGGATGTCGATGAAGTATTAACAATCATTTCTGGATTAAAGGACGTTTGCGCGGTTGGGTGGGACGACATATCAAACAACATACTTAAACATTTCAAATACCTCCTTGCTCCGCCGCTAACTCATATTTTTCAGTTATGCTTAACTAATGGTGTATTCCCTAAGTCGCTTAAAAAAGCAGTGGTTACTCCTGTATATAAATCTGGTGACAAAAAATGTGTTAACAACTACAGACCCATTTCAGTTTTAACAGGGCTCTCCAAGATCTTAGAGAAAATCATTAATATTAGATTAATGAAATATCTAGAGGATAACAAATTGCTTTCGGATAGACAATTTGGCTTTAGGCCCAAAAAATCAACTAATCAAGCAGTACATCAAATGACGGATTATATAACAACTAATTTGGATCAGGGCATGCACTCCATTGGGATCTTCCTAGACCTCGCCAAGGCCTTTGACACAATTTCCTGTCCTTTATTATTGGGCAAGCTTGAAAGACTCGGAATAAGAGGAACAACCATACACTCAGAAATAAATAAATTATTATTATTATTATTATTATTAAACGCTTACACTGCTTTCTGATTATTTAAGAGACCGCGAACAATGTGTAAAAATTGGTCAGTACGTCAGTTCTGAGCTTCGAAATAGTAATTACGGAATACCTCAAGGTAGTATATTGGGTCCTACTTTATTCCTAGTATATATTAATGACCTGTGCAGCTTAACACTCCAAAATGGTGTCATAATGTCTTATGCAGATGACACAGCTCTATTGTTTTCAGACAAGTCTCGAGAGGAGGTGTATAAACAAGCCCAGAACGGTTTTAATATAGTGTCTAATTGGCTACATGAAAATCTCCTAACACTAAATGCAGAAAAAACTAAACACATTTTATTCACTATGAGAAATACTAACCTGCCAACTACTAACATAAACATTTATGCGCATAAGTGCGGCAAGTACGCTGACAATGCATGTAATTGTCCTACTTTAGCAAAAGCCGATCATATGAAATATCTTGGTGTGACGATTGACACAAATCTGAACTTCCGTAAACACATTGATTTATTATGCACTCGAATGCGTAAATTAATATACATTTTTAAGAATTTACGATATATAACGGACTACAAATTAATTAAACAGGTCTATTTAGCTTTGTGTCAATCCATTCTTACATATTGCATAACTTCATGGGGAGGGGCTGCAAAAACAATCCTACTACCATTAGAACGTGCGCAGAGAGCTATCCTTAAGGTAGCCACCTTTCGCCCATTTAGATTTCCCACATACGAGCTTTATACGGCATGTAAGGTTTTAACTGTGCGTCAACTATTTATATTAAAGATAGTATTACACCAGCATAGCAATCTCCCTTATACCCCCATACCTATACATAAGAGAAGAAAAGACTTAGTTTGCATAAAGCCTCAAACTAGACATACTTTTATAAATAAATTTTATGGTTTTTTAGGTCCGTTCTTATATAATAAAATCAATAAGTCTCTAAGTATATAAAGTGTAAATTGTAAAAAATGTAGTGAAATGTTAAGTGAATACTTAGCGACATTAAATTACTCAGACACTGAAAAATTGCTAGAAATCATGCAATAAGTTTATTAATGTTAAGGCAATTTTTATTTAATAATATAATTATTATGTATCAATGCTAGCTCTATGTACATTAATTTAATAGTCCAATAAAACACTCAGCGTTGTTACCTGAAACACAGGTTTGAATAAACCTACATCAGGCAGGTCGCTATTGTTTTTCATTAGGCCTTTATCCAATATATTATATAAGTTATACCTACACTAGATTTATTTTAGGCATAGTTTAATATTTGCTTAATAATTTTAATATGTAACTCTGTACTGATGTCACTTCTATGTAATTTATATGTGAACTTATGAATAAAAAAAAAAAAACAAAAAAACACGGCGCAGCAGTCAACCGCTCAGTCACTGCGCCAACCGACACGGTTCGCGCAGTGGCTGAACGGTAAAATTCAATGTGTCTAAACATTGAATTTTTTCTACAATTAACCACTACGCAAATTGTAGAAAAATATGTCGTAGTGAAACATATCGTCGACGACGCGACTTGTTTATATAGGTACATCTTATAACATTTCGTTTTATAAATATTATTTTTTATCATTTCTGTACTTATGACATAAAATTGGATCAGAATGTTGGGCCACAAAAGGGATGAATGAAAGGCAGTTGCATGTGTTAGAATATATTTTTATATATAATAAAAATAATATATATGTAGTCTAATATGTATATTGACAAGATATATCAATATACATATATGTATAAGTTCTAAGCAATATTATAAGAATATAACAATCTTAAACTTTATTCATAATTTTTTTTATATATAGGATTTATTAGGGTAGAACATAGACAAGTTTATATATATTCAAATCATAACATGTTTATTTATATAGGCACATTTCAACACTTAAAATATACTTAAGTTTATAACAGTATCACTGAGCTCTGTTCGCTACGACGGCCGGGCACAGAAAATGAATCACATCTTCCGATTCTGTCCTCTTTTATACTGTGTAACAAACAACACTAAAAGAACACCTGTTCACAATCTAATGTTTTTATTATGTATGATTCATCACAAAGGTTATCAAAAATTCTAGAAAGATTTATTTAGTACATCTGTAGACGATTCTTGCTATAAAAAGACAACACGTGTTCTCTTAAAGAAGTATAACAAACAAACAACAGATTTATTGAATTATTTGTATTCAATAAATACTTTTGACAAACCAAATCATAATTTCACAAAATACCACAATCAATAATTATTAATTCTACGACAATCAGCAAATCAAACAATTACTATTTTATAATACGGCCATTCTGAAATGTACTACGTTCTCGGAGTACAACACAAATATGTACGTATTTTTTATTTAGGTATAATATTTCAATCAATATGTTTAGGCACTACACAGTTTACAATACAATTATTTTTTATACAATCATGTGCAGACTGATAACTTTAAACACAGGCACAGCCACAGGTGAAACCAAACGCACAGCCCCAAGATCATAGGCACAGCCACAGAACCAAAGGCACAGCCACAGGACGAAAAGCACAGCCATAGGTTCACAGGCACAGTCACTTGATCAATGGCACAGCTATTGGTAGAACCACAGGCACAGCCACAGTTTTAACAATATGATTTATTAAACTTTAATCAGTCTTAAGAAATACATTACAATAGAATATCTACTTCAATTAGAGTCATTAGTAGCAGCGTCCTCATCGACCCATTCTCCTGGCCAGTATCGTAACTTATCTTTAGATATTACTACGTTTCTTTGACCTAAACCTCGCAAGTTATAACGGTCGTTATCTAAAACTTCTACTATTTCATATGGCCCCCTGAATTTTGGTCTAAGCTTGTGATGACGCCGATGGTCTTGATAGACGTAAACAGTGTCACCTACGTGGTAAGTTTTTTTGTTACGTCGTACGGCATCAAAACGTTGTTTAAATTTTTGTGCGGATGTAAGGCAAGTTCACGGTCAGCTTGTAAGTCAAAATTTTGACCAACGGTAGCATCCTCACCCAAAACGTCATTAAGTCGCGCCTGTACACATGAAATTTTTGAGTTTTTACCTAATAATAAGCGAAGAGGAGAGAACCCTGTTGACTTCTGAATTGTAGAATTTAAGGATAGCTGTACATTACATAATTCGTTCGGCCAATCTGACATATTTTTACACTTTGCTGTCAGCATGTTTATTACAGTGGAAACATATCTTTCTGCTTGACCGTTTCCACGAGGAGTTCCTGTAGCAATCATGTGGTGTTCTATCTCCATTTCTCTAAATAGATTACGTATTAGATTCGAACTGAAATTTGTCCCGCGATCCGTAATGACTAGTGATGGTGTCCCAAACAATGTGATTGTGTCGCGAATTATAGGGACCAGTTCGGAGGCACTTAAATTTTTGAGCTTATCTAATATGCAGAATTTTGTAAATCCGTCTACCATAAGTAAGATATATTTATAACCTTCCGGTGACCTTGGAAAAGGACCAGTACAGTCCAAATGTACAGTGTGAAACGGTACTGCGTATTTAATAATTGGATGTAAAAATCCCTCTTTAGGACCTGAATGATTCTTTCTTTCCACACATATTTGGCAGTGATACAAGTACTTTTTTACAAAAGCGGCCATTGAAGGAAACCAATAATTCTCGCGTATCTTTTCTATAGTCTTGTAGAAACCTACATGGCAGTTTTCATCATGATATAGTCTTAAAATAGAGAGTCTATTATTCTTAGGGACATATAATTTGGGTCGGGTATCCGGGCTAATTTTGTAATGTAATAAGTTGTTTATCATGGTATACTGATTTTCGTCTAAATCTCCGGACTCTAACCTCTCAATTAATGATAAAGTTATTGGATCATTTTGTTGCGAGATTTCTAACCAGGAGCGAGGATCATTTGATGTGAGATTTACCGACAGAGGTTTATAAGTAATCGCAGGTCGATTTATAATAACAGTGGGAGTCTCAGGGGGATTACGGCTTAGGAAGTCTACGTGACTTATGTATTTTCCTTTTTTGTAAATAACTTCAAAATTAAAATCTTGAAGATATGTCCACCACCGTGCTACACGTGGAGATAAATCCTTTTTATTAACGGTAGATTTAACAGAGTTACAGTCGGTGATAATTTTGAAATTTATTCCCAAAAGATAAACTCTAAACTGTTTTAATGCATTGTAAATGGCTAATGTCTCTAAATCATATGAACTGTACTTCGCTTCAGCTGGTGAAGTCCGTTTACTGTAATATGCAATTACTTTATTTTTGTTTAGATCTTTCTGTATTAAAATTGCGCCATAGCCCAGTGAACTAGCGTCAGTGTATAATTCGGTTGGCAGGTCTGGATCATATATAGATAACAGGGGTTTTGACACTAAGCATTGTATCACATAATTTCGAGCCGTTTCCTGTTCAGACCCCCACTCCCATTTTTTATTGTTTTTGGTAAGTTTCGTTATACAAGCTGTACGCTGTGTAAATAACTGGCAAGGCCCATAAATTGGCGTACTTGCTTGACCGTTTTCGGGACAGGGGCATTTACAAGGGCTGACACTTTTTCTATACTAGGTCTAACTCCTTCCTCCGATATATGTCGGCCCAGATATTGAATATCTTTAACGAAAAATTTACATTTTTTTAAATTTATGATAAAACCAGCACTAGAAAGTGCCGATACTGTTTGGTCTAAATATTTTTTTTTTTTTTTTTTTTTTTTTTTAAATTTAAAACGTTGCCCCACACTAGGAATTTCTCCTGTATCGTGGGTGCGTTTACAAACATTCAAACTGACATACACAAACAGCCAGACCCGGAACAATTACCTGTAGGTCATACAAATATTTGTTCCGTGCGGGGATCGAACCCACAACACGCGGCGCAGCAGCCGATGGCTCAACCACTGCGCCAACCGTGTCGTCGAAAAAATATGAGAGCCCTTCGTCAATTGAAGAAAATGGTATTAGCAAATCGTCTATGTAGATAAGCAAAAACTTCAAATGTTGTACAGCCTTTGTTATTGCCCGTTGGAAGACAGATGGACCATTACAGATTCCGAAAGGCATTTTTAAAAATTCGAAATGACCATCGCGAGTAACAAATGCAGTAAACCTTATAGAGTCTTCGGCCACAGGGATCTGATAAAATCCATTTTTCATATCTAATGATATAAAAAATCTGGCTTTACCTAACCTATCGATTTGATCTTCTATCAGAGGCAAGGGATAGCGGTCTTTTTCAATGATTTTGTTCAAAGCCTTGTAGTCGATGCATAGTCTGTCATCACCCCCTTTCTTTTTGACTAACAAGACAGGGCTAGCGTATGGAGAATGACTTTCGCGTATAATCTGGTTATCTTGTAGATCTTTAATAATATCGTTTACTTTTTGCCGTTCTATAGGAGCTAACCTATACGGACGATAACTAACAACTTCATTCTTTTTTAATTGTATTTTAAGTTGGCCAGTCTGAACGATGCCAATATTTCCAGAAACTGGTAACACAGTTGGATATTTCTCAAAAATACTCATTATCTTTGCTTGTAAACTTAAATCTAGGTGTTGAATGTAGCACCTTAATTTAGCAAGCACATCCATCAGACTGTCGCTAACTAAATTTACTTTTAAAATAGCCTGGGGTAGGTCTTTTTTCTGAGTCAATCTACAACCGTTTGAGTCAACGATTAGCTCTACATCAGGGTGACTTAATGCATTTCTACCTATCAGAAGATCATATTTAAAGTCATAATCTCTAACTACTTGTATGTCCAATTCTATACAAACGTCTTCAAATCTAACCGGTACAGTGATGGTTGCATAAATGTGAACTCTACCATCACCGATACCACCAGCATACTTTGAACAAGGAACCAAGAGACAATTCAGTTGTTTTGCAATAGATTCTTTCACAATGCTACAATTAGCTCCTGTATCAATAAGACAGTTTATTGGCATATTATAAATTGATACTTTCGTAAATTTAAAATTAGCATCACTAGGTAGAGCATTAGTCGAGGTATATAGTCAGATCTTAGAATTAGTATTATTCGATAGTGACTGTTGTTTTTCATAGTTAATTTTTTTAAAGAAACATGTTGTATTATCATGTCCAATTTTTTTACACACAGTACATTTTTTGACCTCTTGCTCAGTTTGAGGATCGATAGCAGATTTTTTATTGGGGCACTGCCACCTAAAATGCCCCTTATCGCCGCAGGAAAAACACGTTTTTGATAGCGAGGTCTCGTCTGTACTAGGCATTGGCTTAGACCGTTTTAAGTCATTAGTACTGCGCAAGGTTTCAGGGACTTGATCCGCAGGTCGTTTTCGGGTTTTAACATAAGCAGAAAACAGAGCTATTAGTTCCGAGGTAGTTGTGACGCTACTATTAAATGACGCCATTTTTACATTTACCTCTCGAATTCCTCCACAAACTAATTCAATAAGTTGTGCTTCAGAAAAAACTATTTTGGTATTTTTTAACAATCTGATTTTTTCCCTGGCGTACTCGCAATAGGAATCCGCTGAATCCGATGAATATGTAACGGCTTTGTACAATTTTTCCGAGAGGTTCTTTTTTTCCGGGTATAATGAAATTATTTCATTCCGGAAGTTCTCCCAACTACGTCCTTCTTGGGGTTCCCAGGTCTCGTACCAAGTTAACGCAGAGCCCTTAAGGGCCTTACCTGCCTTTGCTACTTTTGCTAGACCGCTCCATCCAAACTCTTCTCCCAGTTTGTCAACGTTGTCACACCATACTATTGCGCCGTTGTCGCTGGTGGAAGGATCGAACGTTGGAAGTGCCACGTCGTCCTGTCGTTTGTTGCTGGAAAGGGCATCCCGGATGGCGGAGAGCAACCCTTCGAGGATTGATTGATCCATATTATATTGGTACCTGAAAAAATACCGTTTTAGAATTCGTGAGCCCACTTCTGATGTTAGAATATATTTTTATATATAATAAAAATAATATATATGTAGTCTAATATGTATATTGACAAGATATATCAATATACATATATGTATAAGTTCTAAGCAATATTATAAGAATATAACAATCTTAAACTTTATTCATAATTTTTTTTATATATAGGATTTATTAGGGTAGAACATAGACAAGTTTATATATATTCAAATCATAACATGTTTATTTATATAGGCACATTTCAACACTTAAAATATACTTAAGTTTATAACAGTATCACTGAGCTCTGTTCGCTACGACGGCCGGGCACAGAAAATGAATCACATCCTGTCCTGTCTGAAATTCGCGACGCCCCCGTCAGGGGGCGTGGCAGGCGGTTACGGGGCTTCGCCCCCCTCCCACAGGAGCTTTACGTTGGCCCGTAAATACGGGCCCCTCGTCAGGTGGCCTATGGCGTGGATGGTGGCGGGGTTTAGCCCGCTTGTGTAAGGTTGCATGTGAGTAAGTTTTCCCGTGGGGGCGCCGCGACACTATAGCATAACAGACGCTGCCGGGCAGCGCCGTAGCTAAGTGTCGCTTTCTTCACGGCATCCCGGCGGTCTACCCCCGCTGAGTGAGACCCCCAGTTACCTGGGGGAGGCCCGGCGGGGGTGACCAGCGACAGAGATGCCGACTTAGGCGCGTCCACGGGGGAGGGGTGTGTGGCTCCCGTCCTCCCCATTTCCAGGTCTAGCCGGTTGTGGTTTGGGCGGGAATGCCGACATGAGTGTGTGGGTATTGTAGTTGTGTAACACCGCCCAGTGTCTGCGGCGCGCCGTGGGCCCGTACCATCGGTGCGACGCGTGAGGTTGGCGCATGTGGAGTCGTGTGTGTATGAGTCGGGGGTGTGCGTTACCTATGTTAACTTAGGCAACTACACACCCCTTGGTGAGAGTTATTTTGTATAGTAGCAGTGTATGGATAAGCCGCGTGTAGACTGGTACGGCTTATCCAAGCGTCAAGTCCGGTGGGGTGGGGGCGTCGCCGTCCGCAACTAGGTCGCGGGGCAGGCGCCTCGCGTCGGGTGGCCGCGCGTGCCATGGCGCTATTTGCTTGACGTGGGGCCAAGCAGATGCGTCGGCACGCGCGAACATTACCTTCGCTAGGCGCCGCACAAACTCGTCCAGGCTCTCAATCCCGAGGTCGCGCTGGATGACTTGATTCCTCACGAAGCGAGGGGCACCGACGATTGTCCGCAGCGCAAGGCTTTGTTGCGCGCGGAGCGGCTTCTTGTGGGACTCGCTCGTGAGGGCAAGCCATGCTGGCGCCGCGTACGTCAGTATCGGGCGTATATAGGTTTTATATACGCCCAACTTGACGCGCAGCGGGAGGCGGGACGAGAGCACTGGTCTGAGTAGGGAACGGGCTACCCTTACCTGCGCGACGACGTTGCGGACGTGCGGCCCCATGGTCAGCCGACGATCGATCGTCACACCCAGGTATTTAGCCCGGGGCGACCAACCGATGTCGGCTCCTTGTAGTTTCAGGGGTGGTGGGAGTGGCACGGACCCTGTAATGATCGCCTGCGTCTTACCCACGTTGACCGACAGCCTCCACTGCGACAGCCAGTCTGGGAGTAAGTCCAGTGCGCGCTGCATTTTGACCGCCGCGTACCTCGGATTCATCGAGGTAGTGATGTACGCGGCGTCGTCAGCGTACAGCGCGAGGGTGGCGTCTGCTGTGGTGGGGATGTCGTCGGTGTAGCGTGAGTAACACGCTGGCGAGAGGCAGCTACCCTGCGGCACGCCCGCTCTCACCGGGCGGGCGCCTGATAGCGCCCCCTCGACCACCACCCTGAAGAACCTGTTGGTAAGGAAGGATTGGACCACTCTCACGAGGCGACGGGGCGCCTTTGAGGTGGCCAACTTGAATAGTAGGCCTTCATGCCACACGCGGTCGAAGGCCTTCTCCATGTCGAGGAATACTGCGACCGAGTGCTCTTTCTTGTTCATGGCAGCTGACATCAGGTGCAGCACCCTCGACAGCTGGAGCGTCGTACTATGTTCCGCGCGGAACCCGAATTGTTCTGGGCGCGGTGTGACGTGCGGGACGAGCTGCCTAAGCAGGAGTGATTCGAACACCTTGGAGGTGGTCGATAGCAGGGAGATGGGCCGATAGCTCTCCGGCTTCAGAATGTTTTTGCCTGCCTTGGGCAGCATGATGACGCGCCCCTCCTTCCAGGAGGCGGGGAAGGTCCCCGTGCGTAGTATCCCCGTAAACAGGCGCGACACCGCCGCTACCGTACGGTATGGCAGGTGCCGCAGCGCTGTGTTGGTGATACCGTCCGCTCCGGGGGCCTTCCTCGGCCTGGTTGTAAGGATGGCGCGCTTCACCGCCCCTGGCGAGAAGAAAACAGGGTCTTCCTCGGGAGCCATCGGCTCTGCGAAATATTCTCCGAGGTGTTTCTCGACTGCCGCGACATGCTCGTCGTTGTCCGTGGGGTTCGGCGTGAATTGACGCTCCAGGTGCTCTGCGAAGACCTCCGCGCGGTCCTCTGCTGCATACCTCAGCGCCCCGTCGCTGTTGAGCAGGGGGCGCACCGGAGCTGGGGTATTGTTGAGTTGGCGGCATAGCCGGTGTATTGCCGGCCAGCCGCCTGCCTCCGTAGCGTCGATCTTTTCCTCCCAACTCGCGGCGGCGAGAGCTGCAAGCTCGGCCTTTATCTTCTCCGCGAGACGGTTGAGTCTGCTCTTGAGTGTTGGGCAGCGTAGTTGTTGCCACTGCTTGCGAAGGCGCCTCTTCACGGTGATCATCGATTTGATGTGCGCTGGCAGGGGCGGCAATTGCACTCTCCCCTGCTGCGCTGTCGTAGTCGCCGCTTCCATGGCGTCTTGTATGCAAGCAGTGACCTCCTGTGCCATCGCGTCAACATCCGCGGAGGTACTCAGGGGCCGAGTCGGAGTAGTGGTCTCAATCCTCTCGGCGAACTGCTTCCAGTCTATTTTCCGACGTGGCGCTATGGGCATCAGTCGGGTCGGCTGCTCGTCCAGGACGACGAGTACCGGGTGGTGGTCCGATCCCATCTCGTCGTCCAGGACTTGCTGCGTGATCCGGCAGCATAGCCCCCGGTGTACTACGATGTCGAGCACATCGGGCATGTAGGCCGCACAGTCTGGGTAGTGTGACGGCGTCTCCGGACCAGACACCGTATAACCGGAGGCTTCCGCGTCGGCGAAGAGTCTGTTCCCCTCGCCATTTGCCCTGTTCGAGTTCCACGCCGGGTGCTTGCAATTCAAGTCACCGGCGAGGATTGTCGGCCGTCCTGCTGTGTTTACTAGTGCCCGCAGCTCCGGAAGATCCAGTTTGGCCGCGGGCGACTTATAGCAGGCGTATTGAATCACATCTTCCGATTCTGTCCTCTTTTATACTGTGTAACAAACAACACTAAAAGAACACCTGTTCACAATCTAATGTTTTTATTATGTATGATTCATCACAAAGGTTATCAAAAATTCTAGAAAGATTTATTTAGTACATCTGTAGACGATTCTTGCTATAAAAAGACAACACGTGTTCTCTTAAAGAAGTATAACAAACAAACAACAGATTTATTGAATTATTTGTATTCAATAAATACTTTTGACAAACCAAATCATAATTTCACAAAATACCACAATCAATAATTATTAATTCTACGACAATCAGCAAATCAAACAATTACTATTTTATAATACATGCAGCTGAGATGAGAATGCTAAGGGTAATGAGTAGGTATATTAGAGGAAGTCTGAAAGTGGCACCTGTGACAGAGAAGTTGTGTGGAAATCGGTTGAAATGTTATGGACGTGTGATGCGAAGGAATGAGGACCATGTTGTGAGGAAAGTTCTGAGTATGAATGTAGAGGGTTACAAGATTAGAGGGAGGTCCTAGGAAAATATGGATGGATAGTGTGAAAGATGATATTGCTAGGAAGGAGGCGACTTCTGAGATGACGGCAAATATAAATGTATGGAAGGAGAAGACATGCTGCGCCGATCCCAAATAAATTAGGATAAGGGCAGGAGGATGATGATGACGTCTTATGACACTAAACTCTGCCGCTATAGGGTCAGATATGTGTGCGTGCGTACTCAGCGTGCTGGTAAATCCGCCACTCAAAATTAAAAACTGATTTACAAAATATGATTTTTGTAAGTGCTTTCCTATTAATACCAAATGACCCCGCCGAAGCACACCGTCAGTAGTGCTCACGGCACTCATATCTACTCCACAAGCCCGAAAGTCTGACACCCAGTCCCACAGATGACGTTGGGTAACGTTACCCACTAACTGGGTTGTGGAAGTCAAATAGGCAATCCCTCCATGTAAAATATTGATTTTCAACTGCATCCTGTGGGACTGGAAGCCGACCCCAACATAATTAGAAAAAGGCTAGGCAACTGATTGATGAAACCATTAGTACTTAATAGTTTTTATTTTTAATTCAAAAATATCACTATGGTATGTATATTTCAAAAAAGCATTTGACCTGGTCGATAATGACGTGTTGCTCAAGAAGTTAGCAGCCGTTGGTTTCACTCCGCACCTACTTCATTTCTTCGCCAGTTACATGAGGGATAGGCAACAATACGTAGAGTATGAGGGATACAAGTCAGAGCCGTACTTTACGTGGTCTGGTGTAAGCCAAGGGAGTAACCTCGGACCTCTGCAATTTATAATCATGGTAAACGATTTGCCCAAAGTCGTTAAGGATGCAAATTGTTTATTATTTGCAGACGATCTTAAATTATCCATGGCAGTGAAGGGTGAAGAGGATTGTGAACGGTTGCAGAAGGCCATAGATAGCGTAGTTACTTGGAGCAAGGAAAACCTTCTGAAATTCAACACCCAAAAATGTGTCACCATCACTTTCTCGCATGCACGTAGTCCTATCGTATATGATTACAACATTGATGGGACGCCGATGATCAGGGTTACGGAGGTTAGGGACTTGGGAGTTAGTCTTAACGCAGGGCTAGCGTTTCGTGATCATATAGTAAAGTGTTGTAAGAAGGCTTACAGAAATTTAGGGTTTATGCTGCGTACTGTTCGTGGTTTCGCAAATATCACGGCGATTATCGCTTTATACAACACTTTGGTGAGAAGCCAATTAGAATGCAACGCAGTCATCTGGGCCCCACATGAGACTAAATATAGTCTCATGTTGGAGCGAATACAAAATAAATTTGTAAGATTTTTATATTTGAGGCTCTATGGAGTGTATCCTTTTTACCCGCTTATGTATCCAACCTTGTTTATATTAGGCATGGTTGGATACAATGAGCTGAGAGTTAGGCGTGAGTTCGCACTTGTCTCATATGTATTTAAATTAATTAGAGGCAAGATACATAACGCCGACATATTACAGTTGGTGGGTTTGAGCGTGCCCGACAGATATGTGTGGCGGCGGCGGCGGCCTCAGCTGCTGGCTGTACCTCGTGGCCGCACTAATCTGTTAAATGAGGCTCCCCTGACGCGTGCGCTTCGCACTTTTAACCTTGTAGCAGAGGAAATTGATATTTTTGCTTGTACACGGAGTGAATTCACAAGGATAACATTATATGTAATAAGTTTTAGAAAATAAGTTGTTATTATTAAGTATGCTTCACTATTGCATTGGGTTATACCTGTAATAATAGTTGTAAGTGATTATATAAATAAATAAAAAAAATAAAAAAATATATTTTTCCTGAAGCCGTTTACAACTGGAAAAATGTATATGTATAAAAAAATCCAATAGAAAGCTTCTAAAAAGAATATTGATAAACCAAATGCAAAGTATCCGTGAGTAAGTGCTGCTAAACTTATGATCAGTATACTACCAAAGTCCACAAAGAAGTATGCGCAGGCGAACCATAAGTATAACATTTACAGCGCCCAATAGCACTCCAAACGCTGCGTAGAAATGGAGAATTATATCAGCGACCACAGGATGCACTCCGTAGTCTACACTCGGCTATAAGTGCTACACTCGGCACGAATCCCGCCAGGGCTATGAGGATAGAGCCCATTTTGAGTGTGACGCAGAAACAACATGTTTTCGAAGTCAGACAATAGTTGTTCAACACGCTCTGTACCATTGCGATGGGAAATATTCGCTTTAGATTAATTATTTGAAGCATAGGCACAATAATCGTACGTACACCACGGGACACCCTACACTGAGACTATTATCAGGTAACGCAATGGGGCGCACCTACATTTTAGTTAAATAAATATTTATTTTGTGTAATATTGGTATTATTCCGTGAAAATTGCCTGCACAGACTATATAACTGCCCAGTATGTATGCTGGATCAGCTGGATGTGACAAAGCTGTCATAATTCACCAAAATTTAATCAGTCTATGGATAGAAACAGCCAAAGAGGATCGTATATATCGGTTTGAGGAAAGAAGATTCGGTTTTCAACTTTAAATTGTCTAGATCGCTAGCTGGGTCGACGAAGCATGAGTTTGTCAATTGTCAGTGTGACTACTGTCCACATGCGCCTAGCTATCCTCGAGCGTATAGCTGACCGTGTTAAAACGGAGGGAAGTAAGAGGGCTTAAGGATTGTGCAGCAGAGTGACCCTATCCTCAGAAGCTGAGAGGGTCGCAAGTGTGGTTCTAATCAGATATTATTAAATATAAATGATGGCAATAACCATAAAATAATGACGATCAATAAAAGTCACCACTTTTTTGTTCCACTAAGTGCACGATGCGCGAACTTACCCCCACTACGCCAAAACCTTGCCAACTTACGTGCCGGTGACTATATAAGACCGTGAAGTAAGTTATTCTAAGAATGAAAACTTACCTTGGAATTGAGGGTATTTTAAACACATGGGGCGCTGCAGGTATTTTTGCTTCTGAAACAAAATCGAAATTGCGAATTTATACGAATGCTCTGAACAAGTTGGTCAGCGGCGTCTCTACCTAGGTAGCCACTGTGTCCTTTAACCCAATAGATGGTGATGATATGTGATGTGTCCAGGGCAAGGTGGCAGACGAAAATTAACATATTATTCGTTTGTTTGCTTTCCAGTGCCTCGAAGCACAGTCAGGCTGTCGATAGGAATCTCATGCCATAGTCATGTATTCCTAATCGCGTCACGGCCGTTGGGGTTTCTGTAACGGCGACACATTCGCATTGGAAGATCGAGCAATGTAGCTAAGTCTATTGCTATGTGGAAGTACATATTGAGGTCAAGGGAGTGTACTCGAGGCTATAGACTGTGTTGAGTTTTAGAGCTGTCCGTGTGATTGCTTACTCTTGACTGGATGCCAAAGTTATTTCTGTATGAAAATAGTTTGACATATTAATTATTAAACAGGAAACAGGCTGAAACTCAAACTATGCCACTGGTATTCTGAATAAAAAAAATGTTTTGTAATCAGCTCACATTTAATGTAAGGGAGATTCTTACCTACAGACTGTGATGGTGGGGGAGGCGGTCGCTGTATTTGAGGTGTTTTTCGATGAGCTACTGTATGATCTGGTAAATAGCCTGTCTGATAAAATCATTCCTCTTCGTCTGCAGTTGCATGTACGAAATTACAGTACTTTAGAGTACACTCTCCGTACTCAAAGAATCTACAGAATTTGTTAACTGCTTTCAGCTGTGGCCAAATTAGTTTATGCTCAAACCTACATTTAGCGCCCTTTGTACATTTACCACGTATAAAGTATCGGCACATTGTTCTAGTACGCTGTTTTCGGTGGTTTTTAGAACCATATTCAGCCCTTTGTCCATATAACAGGTTAGGCAATGCCTGAGTCGAACCACTTATGAATTTGTCCTTCAATTCTTGCTTTTGACTAACTGGCATAGGCGGCGGTAGCGACCAAGACGGTGGCGGCGGAACAGGCGGGAAAGGCGGCTGCATTCCATCCGTTGCATTTACTTGCTCTACTTGGTTGTGTCCCACTATAGATGTATTGGGCTCATCATGACTAGAAGAATCTTGAAAGGGTATTGAATCAGTTTGAAACAGTTTCCTGAACTTTTTCATAAGCCTGAAGTTTGATGAGGACTTAAAATTTATCGGTTCTTCATCACTGCAATCAATAAGGTTACATATATTAAGAGGAAGCATATTAATTATTAATTTGAGAAACAACCCCAGAATTACCCTTTTAATTTTAATTCACTAATTGCCCATATGAAACACCCGTTAGAGTTGCTGCTGATGTACACACCATGTCTTTTAGGGTTGGTAATAGTCTCGAAAAACCCAAATAATATTCGGTAAAGATGTACTGTACTGTGGATGTCAGCTTGACGCATCGAGATAGCATCCAATGATCATATTCAACATTGGCTACTATCATGGCATAAAATATGTTTGTATTTGTGTAGGCCACCACATCAAGCTACCCCAATGTGTCAAATTTCTTCGATAGGTTTTCAATTTTACTACGAAAAAAAAAAGTTTATGTTCGATTGGGAAAATCTGACAGTTTGGGGTAGCTTGATGTGCGTCTGTACTCAATTTTGTTTTAAGTGTCGAGTTGTATCTCTGAAATGGTTAAACTTCGGCTATTTATTAATGGCTTTTGTGGAAGAGACAACACAACGCAGATTACCAGCGAATGGGCCCCAATTTGAGGCGCCATATCAAGACTATTTAATTCATGTGCATCTGGCTTTAAGGCCCATTTTTAAACCTTTGTGAAACGAAATAAGACCTATACCTAGGGAAATTAGTTAAAAATAGTAAAAACTTAAAGCAAAACCATAAATTTATTAAGGGTGAATTAAAACTGTTATGATTTAATAACTTGGGCCCTCAATCCAGCCGCGTGAATAATGTGGCAGAACCTAAATCTAAGTAAGGGTTAATAATGTAATAATAATTATATAAAATAGGTAGTACCCTTTACCTGAATGTTGCCAGACTACAGACTATGTCAATTAAATTATTTTAATCGATATTTTACTAATCCGCCGATTAAAATGATTGGACTTTTTCTCCGGTCGTAATTTGGGTACCTAACAGTCTCAGGTATACCGTCACATATATATATATAGGTGTATAATTATTATTTATTCATAATATCTTTATTCTAATAATTTCTATAATTATTAATTTTAATTATGTAAATTAATCGATTACCAAAAAATATGACATGATCACACCTTACAGATCCATCTGTCAAATCAATTCGTTGATCAAATTGTTTTGTGCTGTTACTTTTGCGTCCAGTTGAATTTATTCCTTGGTATTTACTTCTGTGCATTACAATTTGAAGCTGTTAAGTTGAGCATTTACATTCCGCCAGTGGATTTGTTTCAGGATATTGGACTTTGCTTTTTTTGCGTTTCGTACGCTAGCGCGCGCGGACTATTTGACTTTTTGACGATTAGTGATTTTGAGTTTAGTAAATACCGTTTGTTTTGCCAAAAGGACAGCTACAATAAATCACGTAAGAAAAACATTATACAATCAGATGAAATAAAAGAGAAGTTATTACATTTTGCGGAACAACGTAATGACTCTCTTGGACAGCATATTATTGATTTAATATCCCGAGTTAAGTCATTAACAGAAGTAAAGGCACGTATCATCTTTCCTGTCTCAATAAATTAAAAAAAAATCCGATTGATGAATCTAAAATCGAGGATTCACCTCTACAAAAATCATTGAAATTCGTTTTTGATTACATTGAAAACAGTTTCGAATGCCAATTTACAGTCGGTGGATTATTAAAAATTATGGAATATCAGCCGTCACCAAAAACTCTAATAACACATTTAGAAAGTCATTTCGGTACTGACGTCACGATTTCAGGTACAGGGATTAAAAGTATCGTCACTTACTGTGGTTCTGGCGATTTATCTGTTGACGATATGTGGTATATGCATCGTGAAGAAAGGAAAGAAGATGAAGATATTCGTGTGATACGAACCGCTGGCTGCTGAGTTAATACGAAGACAAATTAAAAGTACTCAGTACAAGACCAAAACATATCCTTCGTCTGTCAGCTTTCTTGACAATTTTCATGCAGATATTCCGAAGTATTGAGATGAATTTTTGGAAGAGCTGATGATGTTTGATGTGCACAAAAAGAAGACTGGAAAAGACGTCAGAGTCAACGTATTCTGAACAATCCGAGACGAATGATGACGAAATGGCCATTGAAGATGCTGATGGAACTTTCAACAGCCTTGGAGTAAAAAAAGATTACATAGCCCATTCCATAATCTCTGCTATTCGTCCAAAATCATTTCTTTCTTCTCTCCTATTGTCTACCGGATTATATATTAACCGCAAATCAGGATCAAAATTAATCGTCAATTTGTTGGCGAAGCTTGGAGCATGTGCGTCTTATCACAACACTGCTTTACATGAATTATCAGCAATAAAAGCCGAAGTCACAAAAATCGAGAAACGTTGTTTTACTCAGTATGTATACGAGAATGCAGGTCACTAACCAGGCAGTAGACTAAGAGCAGATTTTTTGTTACATACAGGATGTAGACATATAGGCTCAAGCATCTCGCTTACAAACATTTAAATCATATGGACACAAGACAAAAGTGAGTATATTTAAAGGGTTGTAATATGCCCAGTTCAAAAATACGATTTAACTTGTATGTCATAATGTTTGGCAAATTACATAATGCGTAGGTACCTAGTAGGGGGTAATGGGCATGGTCACATCTTATCTTTAGCTTTTTACATGTACGACTCGGGAAGCTAGTTTTGGATACATGAACTAACTATTTTTCGGCCCGGGAGCCAGGTGCTGGGCACTAAAAGTGTTAAAGGTAACATAAGTGTTATGTCTCATAAGCCTTAGAACTGTCTGTATATTAAAATACTTCAACTCTTTATCAATAGTTTTTGTGTAAGAGACACCACAATTTTACCAATATCACATAGGTACTATGATACGACTATCAAACGCTGGAAGATACCATCACTTAATAATTTTAGGAGAATACAGAGAAAAAAGATTATTGAAATTGCTAAAACTTAAAAAAAATGTATTAAAATACTATTAGTGGTGAGGTGAAGGATATATAAAATGTATATATCCTTGGAAATATTTGATTGTTATTGCCAACTTTCAGAATGCCACAGCATCGGGTCTTACATCAATTGTAGAGTGAAACTTATTCAAAAGGTAACAAGATATTATGAAATCAGTCATAAGGTGACTTGATGCTCTAATAGAATATTCCTGGGGAAATAGTTTAAAATCTCTTTTGATTAACACATCTGCAACCTCTACCATCCACTCAGCACATTGTTACACATCTAGATTTATTATTATTAGCCTGGAGGGTGCTTAGTTGGATGTTCGTTTTCAGATAATGACATAGCCATGTGAGTCATAATTATAATGTTAGAGCATTATATTTAATAAAACTCACATGACTGAGTTTACAGTACAGTTTTTCTACTACAGATGATTTGAAATGTGATTTAAAAATGAATACATAACCAGGTCTAAAAAATAAGCTTATGCAACTGTTTTCAGTAGTAAACAACACACTCATGTATATATAGTCAATGAGTAATTTTTTGTGGCTTCATATGACCACACACTCTAAAATATATCCATCACAGTAAACAAATAAAAATGGTTTGACAAGAGACATATGTTTTTTAAAATATATACTTACCGCTGCTTTGCACATATGCATATCAAGATATGCAATCACATATTAAAATGGCAGGTTTATCGTTTGAAGCCATTCCATAATGGCACATTTTTGACAGATGTGTGATTTATTTGTAAATGTTGAGAAACAAACTGTTCATTTAAACATTTTCCCACAGTAACTATTCATTTTTCTTTCCAAAGTGTATCCACATTTGTAAGAGTTTGAAAGTCTATGATTACTGTCACCTAGTCTGAGTTTCACTAAGAATATGCTGACAGCCACAGAAGGATTTAGAAAGTGATCTTAAAGCATAGGGTTACAATTTAGAGAGTTAATGAATTGCACTTGCATTAAGTCCCAGTCAATTATGGCATATTATGTCATTGAAGTCTACCTGCCTCTCAGTCGCCAAACCCAGTAAAATGTAAACATGGGGCTTCCAGTTTATCCCAACAATAGATAATATCTAATATAATTATATAATATATATGAAGCCTCGAGGTCCTAAGCCATCCGGCGGCCGGCGTCCTCTCCGTCGACATGCAGGTGGTAGCGACGTGGGCGGGGAGAAATATAAATAAAAATTAGGCAATTGTGTGCTAGCATTCCCATTTTAATATAAAGCAAACCTTTAATAGTTAGATTGAAGAGAAATATGAGATATAGACTTAAATCTATTTCTTTTGTCAGTATAAACTATTTTGGGTTATTTGAAGATGGAACAGCTGGTAAAACTTAATGTATCGCTAAAGTTCGCGATGTAGAATGAAAAACAAACAAGGGGATTTCCCGCATTTTTTTAAACGTTCACATTCTAGGCTCAGACTCAATCGGTCAAAAATACGTCTTATATACCTACATTTTTGACAATGGTTGTCGCTGATTTGAGATAGCGATAAGAACGACGTGAATAACTTTTTTAGCAGCAAAATGAAAAATACCTGAGCTAATTCACCTTTTACAAGTTATTATTGTTGAATATAGACTTAGTTAAGCATCTTATTTTTAAAGCGTCATAAACCCTGTAAAATAATTGGAAATAAATAAACAATTAGAATACTATAAGTAATAATTATTTGTAATATTTTCAACAGGCCAAGAACAAAGGAACAAACGACAAGGAGAAAGGAGCTAAGGATAAAGAGAAAGCAACAAATGACTTGCAGAACCAGAATGGAAGGAAGCCTAGATATAACCTGAGAGATAGGTCAACAATAAAAAAACCCTCCAACTTCGAAGTATATAAACCGACAAAAAAGACAGTGCAAAAAAAAATTAAATTGTATTGTGCCTTTTGCAAGATATCGTTCAAAAATATACGATTGTATCGAATTCACAATTTGGTAAAACATTTATGCCTCATACGTTGTTTTTGTCAAGAAAAATTCACAAAAGATCCGTTTATGGAGAGGTTCCAGTGTGAAATATGTTTCCATACATTTTGTTGTAAAACATTGAGATGGGGGCATTACCATGAACACATCTCTCAGGATGGAATCGTTTCAAGTGGAGTGGATTATTGGGGCCATTCGACGGCATATATCCCACCATCCGATACTTAATTCCATCATTTTTTTAATCTGTCAATCATATATGCTTACGACGGCGACAGAAGAAGCGAAGAGTGGGAGACGAGACCCCTACGACACCTCTCGTATCGCCACTGATTCTACTGAACAAGATAATAGTTTTTAAGGTTTATAATCAATTCAAATTCTTTATTGCAAACTAATTGTACAGAATTTTGAAGATGTTAACAACCTACCTATTGTTCTAAGAAGTCTGTTGCCTGTTAAGTCCTTGCAATTGAAATGCTTATAATACGCATATGCGTACTCAACGTTACCTACAGTTATACAGTTTACATTGCATTACATTAATTATCATTACTCAAACATCCTATTCTTACAATCATTTCAATACTAAGCAATCATGTTCCTTCGAAGAATTCGTGTGTATGAATCTTTATAATCAGGCAGACTTTTAGCTTCCTTTTAAAAATAACAGTTGAAAGTAGGTTCTTTATGTCTTTAGGTTATATATTTTAATGTCTATACCAAAAATACCGGTGCCAAATACCTAATTTAATGCAGTGTGGGATGTTTAATTGTAACACGTATTTTTAAGTCTGCTGGTTGTGAATGTGTCATACCTACTGATGTCTGATTTGACTAAAATCTAGGCCTCGTAGATGTATAGAGCAGGGAGGGTCAATATCCTGAGGTTAATGTATATGATGAGTAGGGATGAGTCATGAATGTATATAAAATGCCTGGCTCTACAATCGAAATTTGCTGTTTACGATTTACTTACCTAGGTAGGGTTGCCATATCTAAAATCCGCCAACCAGTACAAAAAGCGCATAACTCCGGATGTTTTAAACTATAGGAGGGTTTCTAAAGCAACAAAGTAGATTCTTTTTAAATTTTCAAGAAACTATTAGCAGTCACATTTTTATTTTGTTTAACTGAAACGTTATATTTAAAAATAAAAAAAAACTATAAGACCCGGATGATCCCGCCCGGACGCTCTTTATACTAGGACAAATCCGGGTAACCCGGGCGGATGGCAACCCTATACCTAGGTATTGCCAGGCTTATGCTCAGAGACATCAAAAGACGTATCAAACCCAGTTGTAGTCTAGTCAATCAAGTAATGAATCTCTATGTGGTCTCACTTAGGATAGTAGGAATATATTGCTTTAATACATGCTACAAAAATAGCAGTTATGATAGGGACCGGCTTTTTAAATGTCAGATTACTTTTAAGTCTAATATTTCATATACTTACCAAAGTTGCTAAATGACTGCAATTCCACCTCTAAAGTTATTTGACGATTTAAAACTCGGTAGTAAGGAGACGAAAACAAGTTTATATTGATTGTACGTAGATTATAAGGTAGGTGTTTATCTTATGTAATATCTTATATATTATGTAAAATGTGTGTTTGAATGAAAACTTGAGATAAAAGTATAGTAGGTTAGGTTTCACAGCCTTACGATGCTTTTATCTCAGATTAATCTTAAGAGGTTCTGTTCTCTTAATTAGCAAGCGAAAATATGATTATTGTCCACACGAAGGGTGTACCTACCTCTTATAAGCATATCTATGGAGCGGTATAGGTTGGCACTAAACAGGCAATCACAATGAACTAATTTATTTAAGTACCTAGGTCACTAGTTAAGATTTTAGAGGAGAAGACTCGGCATCAATATCAACGGCGAGTACATCACTCACCTTCGATTCGCTGACGATATCGTAGTCATGGCTGAGACCTTGGAAGACCTAGGCACAATGCTCAATGGCCACAGTAGAGCTTCCCAACAAGTGGGCCTTAAAGTGAACATGGACAAGACGAAAATTATGTCAAATGTCCATGTCGCACCCACTTCTTAATATCTTCTCGTCCAAAATACCGCAGTGTCTCAAGACTAAAGTCTATGACCAGTGTGTGTTGCCAGCGATGACCTACGGAACTGAGACTTGGTCCCTTACTATGGGCCTCATAAGAAGGCTCAAGGTCACCCAAAGGGCGATGGAGCGTGCTATGCTCGGAGTTTCCCTGCGTGATCGAATCAGAAATGAGGAGATCCGCAGAACTAAAGTAACCGACATAGCACACAGAATCGCCAAACTTCAGTGGCAGTGGGCGGGGCACATAGCTCGTAGAACAGATGGCCGTTGGGGCAAGAAAGTTCTCGAGTGGCGACCGCGCGCCGGAAGACGCAGTGTAGGCAGGCCTCCCACACGGTGGACCGACGACCTGGTGAAGGTCGCGGGAAGGGCATGGATGCGGAAGGCGCAGGACCGGTCATTGTGGAAATCCTTGGGGGAGGCCTTTGTCCAGCAGTGGACGTCTTTCGGCTGAAATGATGATGATGATGATGACATGTCTTAATATCAATGCTGATGTCAATAAGATTCTAAATAGGTGAGGTGATGTACAATTTTCTGAAGCAGAAATTATAGATTTATCGTCCAAATATTCTTGTAGTGAGTAATAGCATTTATTTATCAATATTCTTAATAATTGTGTTTTGAAATTGTCCAGATTTAACGTTTTTACTTGTTCAGGTAGCTTGTTATATATTTTTTTGGCCATACCGAAAGGTATTCATTAGTGCAGTTTTTCCATAGGTCACTTTGAGTTCCAACTTATTTCTATCGCGCAACTTTCCGTAGTAACTTTTAGTAGCTATTTTATATAGTGAAATGTTAGATTTGACGAACACATTTGTTTCGTATATGTACAGCGATGGCAAGGTAAGTATTTTTAGGCGTTTAAAGTACGGTTGGCAACTGTCTGTGCTTTTAAGGCCACACATAGCTCTGACACATCTTTTTTGGGCTCTAAATAAGCTGTAAGGTGCGGTGTTGAAGGTAAATGAAACTAGTGAAGGCTCGAACAAGACTAAGATATATTTCGTACAATAGTGCATATAAATGGTTACAAAGGTGCATAGATTATAATAATATAAGTAGATCTTAAAGTAGGTACTTAATACAACCCTCACATCACCGTACTAATAGAAAAAAAAAAGAAAAAAAAAATATATTGTTTCTTTTTTTTTTTTTTTTTTATTACTTACACATTTCCTTAAACTATGATACACAGTATGGTTTTGTTCGATTTTTATGAACAATGTCCTTTTTTCCAAATTGATTAATTATTTCTACATTTGGTGGTATGTCTTTTACAACTTTAAAAGGGCCTGAATATAAGCTATCTAATTTCCTACATGCTGCATCATTTTTTACTAAAATTAAATCATTTTCATTATAGTGCACAGGATTAACATTTTTATCGTATACTATCTTTCTATTCAACTTACTTTTCAATAAATTTTCTCTTGCCTCTTTTTTTGAAAGTTGCAATCGGTATTTTAATTCATGAGGATAGCTGTCGTAATTATATAATGGATCTAAATTGGTTGTCAGATTGCTAGGAAGAGAACATTTTTTACCAAATACTAACTCATATGGAGTGAATCCTGTTTCTGTATGTATGTTATATGAAAAGCACCAAAAGGGAATCCACTTACTCCACATTTCTGGATGGTTCTCGGTTTGGATACGCAAAAATGCATTTAAATGTTTGTGAGTATTCTCCAATGCTCCTATGGTTTGGTGATGGTATGCTGTAGAATTTAGTTGTTTTATGTTTAACAATTTACATACCTGTTGGAAAATTTCTGAGAGAAACTCCTTTCCCCTGTCTGTCGCTATTGCTTTGGGCGCACCGTATCTGAGAATGAAGTTGTTGACAAAACATTTCGCTACTTCTTCTGTTTTCTTAGAAATTAAGGGATAACCTTCTACATATTTTGTAAGTTCGCATTGCAAAGTTAGTACATACGAAAAATTATCATTATCTACTTCCAAAGGACCAACCAAATCTAGATATACTTTTTCAAATGCAGTATTAGCTGTACTGGTAATCACCATGGGTTCCTTCTTAGGCATTGAATACTTTTGCCGCTGACATTTGTCACACCGCCTTACAAAGTCTCGAACATCATTATCAATACCAGGCCAATAATAATATTTCTTTATGTTATTTGACATTCGCCTCATACCAGCATGGCCACTACTAGGTAAGAGATGAAAGTCATTTAGAATAACTTTTTTATCATCCTTATTCTCTATCCTTTCTACATCACTCAAAATGCATATACGTGGTCCGGACCTACTTTTATTAGGTCTTTACCTATGAAATTGCCGTTCTGCAGTACTGGCCATTTCAAATCAAAATATTTTTTGTTTGGCTAAGAATTCTAATTTCAAATTAATTTTATTTTAAAAACATGGATTTTTTTTTCCAAAAGTAGTCATTTGTTTATTGATTAGTGTTACATTTTCATCGCATTTAAATCTTTTTCGTCATCATGGATACGTTAAAAATTCGAGTAATTATGGAATATGAGTACCGTCGTGGCAGCAACGCGGCACAAGCGGCACGCAACATCAACGACGTTTACGGAGCTAACACTACAAACCAACGCACTACCTGTTATTGGTTTGCTCGCTTCCGTTCTGGAAATTTCGACCTGAAAAATGAACCTCGCGGTCGTCCGAAGACTTTGGTCGACAATGACGAATTAAAGGCGATTGTGGAAGCTGATGATACACAATCTACGGCTGAATTAGCAGCAGCTTTCGACGTTAGCGTCAAAACAATATTGGTCCATTTGCGTCAAATTGGCAAGGTAAAAAAGCTTGACAAATGGGTGCCCCACGAACTCAATGATCGCCAGCGCGAAGTACGCGTCGAGACGTGCCTTGCACTGCTCAACAGACACACAAATGAAGGAATTTTGAACCGCATTGTTACCTGCGATGAAAAATGGATTCTGTTTGATAACCGCAAGCGCTCAGCAAGTTGGTTGGATCCTGGTTCAGCACCTAAACAATGCCCTAAACGAAAACTTACCCCAAGAAAAGTGATGGTCACTGTTTGGTGGTCTAGCGCCGGTGTGATTCAACACAGCTTCTTACCAAACGGGGTGAGCATTACTGCAGATGTGTACTGTGAAGAATTGAACACAATGATGGAGAAGCTGGCACATCTCCAACCAGCATTGGTCAATCGCTCGTCTCCGCTGCTCCTGCACGACAACGCGCGACCTCATACTGCACAGCAGACGGTCTCCAAGTTGCAAGAACTGGGGTTGGAAGCTCTCCGTCATCCGCCCTACTCACCAGACCTTGCGCCTACAGACTACTACTTTTTCCAAAATTTGGATAACTTCTTGGCGGGAAAAAAATTCAATACCCGAGAGGCAGTACAAAATGCCTTTGAAGAATTTGTTGCCTCCCGTCCAGCTGATTTCTTTAAGAAGGGCATCAATAAACTGCCACTGCGTTGGCAAAGATGCATTGATTGCATGGGTGATTACTTCGATTAATACAAATAAAAAATACATGAAAAAAATTCATTTAAATTTTTTCATACAAAACGGCAATTTCATAGGTAAAGACCTATTATTATTTTTTATCGTTGTTACTAACTTTTTAATAAAGTCCTCATTGTCTTTATCTATACATCTATACATATAAATAAAATTGGAGTGTCTGTCTGTAATATTGAAATAACCGTTTTTTCTTACTTGCATATGAATATATATACGGTACATACACCAAAATAACATTTTTTAAAATTTTTGTCTGTCTGTCTGTTTGTAATCGCTAATCTCTGAAATGGCTTGACCGATTTTGACGGGACTTTTATTGGCAGGTAGCTGATGTAATAAGGAGTAACATAGGCTACTTTTATTTTACAAAAATTCATTTATTTAAAAAAAAAATGGATTATGTGCACTTGGTATCACAACTTCACGTAACTTTTATACGCAACAATATGTGAGTCAATTGAAGTAACATTAAGTTTTTTGTTTAATCGTAGGTCTATCAAATAGAGCCCAACACAGGCCAACCAAATTTTCAAAAAAAGGTATCTGCTCTACAATATTATTGTTACCGATTAATGATTAGAGAAAATGAGTACAATCATCTGCACAATTACAAACAATTATTTAATCAATACTTAGTTGACGTATACGCTAAAATCGAAACAGAACGGCTTATTTTTATACGAACTAATCAAAAGAAGCTTCGAGTTGAAAATTATATTCACCTTCAAGACGCAATTCATCAGAATGAAAATGTAGAGGACCTGGGTCAGTTAGTTATTCTACCTTCATCGTTTACGGGAGGACCTAGATATATGCACCAACGCACACAGGATGCGTTTTGTTATGTTAGGAAATATGGGCGTCCCGACCTTTTTATAACCTTCACAACCAACCCTAAATGGGATGAAATTACCAATGAACTTTTTACGGGACAGTTGGCTTCTGACCGGCATGATGTCGTAGCAAGAGTTTTTAAACAAAAATTAAAAAAAATGATGGATCTCCTGGTGAAAGGAAAAATTTTCGGTAGCGTTCGGTGTTTTATGTACAGTGTAGAGTGGCAAAAGCGTGGTTTGCCCCATGCCCACATTTTGATATGGTTAGAAACGAAAATAAGAGCTGAGCAAATCGATAATGTGATTCGAGCAGAATTGCCAGATCAAGAAGTTGATCCAGAGCTATTTGATGTTGTGAAAACCCACATGGTGCACGGTCCATGTGGCTCTTACAATCCTCGATCTCCGTGTATGAAGAACGGTATCTGTAGCAAAAGATTCCCTAAATCTTTTACCACAGATACTATTACAGGTGAGGATGGTTATCCATTTTACAGACGTCGTTCACCTGAAAATGGTGGTATAAGAACGACAATCCAATCACGAACTAACTCTTTCGATGTCGACAATCGCTGGATTGTTCCATTTTCACCGGTTCTATCGCGCACTTTTAAAGCACATATCAATGTTGAACTCTGTAGCAGTATTAAGTCCATAAAGTACATTTGTAAATATGTCAATAAAGGTTCAGACTTGGCGGTATTTGGTATACAAAATGCTAACGATGAAGTGACGTCTTATCAAAATGGAAGATATATTAGTACTTCTGAGGCAGTCTGGCGCATGTTATCATTTTCAATTCACGAACGTTTTCCCGCAGTAATACATCTGGATATCCACTTAGAAAATGGTCAGAGAGTTTATTTTGATCCAAGCAATGCCCGTAGAGTGGTAGAAAATCCGAGAAACACGACATTGATGGCATTTTTCGATCTATGTAATAACGATGAATTCGCAGCTTCTTTATTGTACGAAGAAATACCAGGTTATTACACATTTAATAAACAAAATGGAACATTCCAACGGCGACGTCGAGGTACTCCTGTGGAAGGTCATCCCGGCATATTTTATGAGCATACACTTGGGAGAATCTATACAATTCACCCCAATAATCGGGAGTGTTATTATCTGAGGTTGTTATTAACATTTGTCAAGGGACCAACTTCTTTCGAAAGTCTCAAAATGGTGAATGGTATTTTACATCCTACATATCAAGCGGCATGCCTTGCTCTTGGCTTACTAGAAGGCGATAATCACTGGTGCGACACTTTAACAGATGCCAGTATAAGCAGCAGCGCATCTAAATTACGAGAACTATTCGCCATTATTTTAGTTTTTTGCAATGTCTCTAATCCCACAGAGTTATGGGACAAGTTCAAGGATCATTTTACGGATGATTATGTAAGAGACTTCCAACAGCATTACCCGGATGCGGACATAAATACTCATTTAGACATATTTACAAATAGAGCTTTGTTTGCATTACAAGACGTTCTTCTTTCGATAGGCGGCAATTCTCTCCCTCATTATGGTTTACCATCTCCACAAGCGACTGATGAAATTGATGAAAATTCAAACAGAGAATATATTAAACATACAAATTTTGACCCAGTTGAACTTCAAAGTATTATAAATTATAACGAACCACGACTAAACGATGAACAAAATCAAATTTACCGACTCCTCATTGATAACATAAATGCAAACGCTGGTGGAGTGTATTTTTTAGACGCTCCAGGTGGTACCGGCAAAACATTTTTGATTAATCTTTTGCTGGCCAAAATACGAGCAGAAAAGAAGATTGCCATAGCAGTCGCATCGTCCGGCATAGCGGCAACCTTACTTCCTGGGGGAAACACTGCACATTCTATGTTCAAAATTCCACTAGATTTAGACCATACGGAAAATCCAGTCTGCAATATACCCAAAAATAGTCTCAAAGCCAAAGTACTACAAGATTGTGTATTTGTAGTATGGGACGAATGCACTATGGCAAACAAAATTTCTATAGAAGCCGTGAATAGGACGATGCAGGATATAAGAAGTAATAATTTATTATTTGGAGGAGTCGTATTCTTATTCGCTGGAGATTTTAGACAAATATTACCCGTTGTAACTAAGGGTACGCGAGCCGATGAAATTAACGCCTGTTTAAAACGTTCAGTACTTTGGAGACATTGTAAGAAACTTAATTTAAAACAAAACATGAGAGCACATCCAGCTGATTCAGAATTTAGTAAAATTCTTCTTGATGTTGGAGAGGGAAAGTGTCCAGAAGTGAATAGTAATCATGATATAGAACTACCTACCAGTCTTTGTCAGGTTGTGGTGGACACTGAAACTTTAATACATAGTATTTATGATGATATTCACAATCTCAATATCAAAGAAGATTCGTGGTTGTGTGACAGATCAATTTTAGCTCCTACGAACGACCAGGTTACTGCGCTTAATCAGCGCATTTTAGATAAGCTATTTGGTGAATCACAAACATATCTTTCCATCAATACAGTTTGCAATCCGGATGAAGTGGTTAATTACCCAACAGAATTTTTAAACAGTATAATTGTGCCTGGTCTACCCCCTCACAAACTAGAACTTAAGGTTGGCGTGCCCATAATGCTATTGCGTAATTTAAACCCGCCAAAACTTTGCAATGGTACTAGGTTGCGAGTAGTGTCGTTGCAAAGAAACGTTATAGAAGGTCGTATAATATCCGGATGCGGAAAAGGTGAAATAGTATTTATACCACGGATTCCTATAATACCATCAAATTTTCCATTTGAATTCAAAAGACTGCAATTCCCGATCAATGTCAGTTTTGCTATGACAATCAACAAGTCCCAAGGACAAACGTTAAGCAAAGCTGGCATTGATTTAACTAAGGGTTGCTTTACCCATGGGCAACTATACGTGGCATGTTCACGTGCGAGGAATGCCAGTAGTGTTGTTGTTTTAGCCCAAGAAAATTGTACACCAAATATTGTTTATAAAGAAATTTTTCAATAAAATTAATAAAAATAACTAAAAAAAAAAAAAAAAAATCAATTCCTAATTCTTTAGCACCAATAAAATTTAATTCTACTGATTCTCTCGGTTTGATATGAGTACTTACGACTTTTGGTTGATCAGGCCTCGAGTCTGAAATATTCATATCTACCGTTGAGTTTGTTTTATTTAGATTTCTTGCTTGTGCTCTTGTCATAACGTTTACTAAACTTTCATGCATTTCCTTTAAGTCTTTTAAAGTAATTCTAGACAGTGCATCTGCAGCTGCATTGTCAGAACCTTTAATATATTGTACTTCAAAATTGTATTCCTCTAAAGTCATTCTAAATTTCATTAGTCTTCTAGATGGGTCTTTCATGTTGAACAAATATACTAATGGCTTATGGTCCGTTAATATCATAAAAGGTCGACCGTACAAATATGGACGAAAGTATTTAACAGCCCATACAATTGCAAGAAGTTCCTTTTCTATGATAGGGTAATTCTTTTCGGCTTTATTTAAACTTCTGCTAGCGAAAGCTACCGGTCGTCCGTTACTGTTTGATAAAATTGCTCCTATAGCATTATTTGATGCATCAGTTTGAACAATAAATCGATTTTGTTCTGAAAAATCAGGATACTGTAACACTGGTGGATGAGTTAAACTTTGTTTTAATGTTTCAAACGCGTGTTGACATGTGTCATTCCATTCGAATGGTACACCTTTTCTAGTTAATGAATTTAAGGGGTGAACTATTTCAGCAAATTTTGGTATAAATTTTCTGTAATAATTGGTGAATGCTACAAATCTTTTTACTTCATCTGTGCTTGCTGGACACGGATAATTTTGCACTACAGTTATTTTTGCAGGATCAGGCATTATACCGTCACTTGAAATAATGTGTCCTAAGTACAAAATCTGTTTCCTAAGAAAATCACACTTTCCGGGGTTCAGTTTTAAGTTAACGGTCCGTAATCTTTCAAAAATATCTTGCAAATTTTTATTATGGGAATCTAAGTTACGGCCAAACACTATTAAGTCATCTAAATATATCAAACATTTTTCATAGTTTAGACCGGCCATTGCTATTGTTATCATTCTCGAGAATGAACTGGGACTGGTTTTTAAACCCATAGGCATACGTGTCATCTGGTACTGACCCGAATGAAAAGCTGTGAACTTTCTACTATTTTCCTCTAATTTAACATTATAATAACCTTGATGTAAATCAAGATGTGAGAAGTAAATGCTGCCTGACAATGATTCTAAAATTTCTGTAATATCCGGTAATGGGTATTTATCGTCCTCAATGCAATTATTCAGTTTCCGGTAATCTGCTACTAGTCTCCATTTATTATCTCCGGTTGAATCTGATTTTTTCGGCACTAATAATATTGGACTAGACCAGTCGCTTTTACTTGGCTCTATAATGCCTTCCTCTAGCATTTTATTAATCTGTCGTTTTATTTCACTTTTATGAGCATGTGGAAAACGATATTGTTTTGAAAATACTGGTGTCGTATTAGGCTTTACGGATATAGTATGGCTGTATATATTTGTAGTACTTAATTTGTCTTTAGGGAGGTAAAATATATCTGAATATTTTGCACAAATATTTTCAATGGTTTTTTGTTCTTCGTTATTTAAATGTTGCAATTTTAATTGAGAAAATAACGTTCTAACCCTGTCTGCGTCGTTTAGCGTTTTTTCATAATTACAGATGTCAAATTCACTAAGTTTTTTAATGTTAGGTTCTATTTCAGTTAGCGATACATCTTCTTCAGTAACGTTTAATATTTTAATAGGTATTAGTCCATGTTTAGGAGTACCTATAGAACTTGCTAAAAATACACCATGTGCTAGTTCTTTTGAAGATACTACGCAATCCTCATTAAAGTTCGTTTGTAAGTAGTGTATAGACTCGCTCCTAGCAGGTACATTAAAAGTATCATTATATTTGCTAACTAGTGGAAAACAAATAGTTGTCCTATCTGTAAATAAAGTTAAAGAACTTTTATTAAAATCTAACTGAGCCTTATATCTAATACACAAGCTCTGCTTAGCTTGGGGCTAGATGATGCTGTGTGGATTGTCCAGCAATATTTATTATTTTATTTATTATCTATTTAAAAAGTCACGACCTAAAATTCCATTCCCCTTAATTGGTAAGTTATAAAATACATAAAACTTCTGACTAATTATCTCACCGTTTAAATCGAAATATAAATACAAGTGTCCTATTGCTTGAACTTTGCCACCTAAACCGTTTATGGCTACATGCTCGTTATGGATTGGAATGCCACACTCGAGAGCATGTTTATATGTGCAAGCTGACACCGATGCTCCAGAATCTACTAGAAAATAATGTTTCTTAATGTTACGTTTATGTAATGATGAACATAATGAAATATAACAATTACTATCACTAGCTAAAATACATTTATTATTATCACTAATCACGAAAAAACTGATTGGATGTTAATTCTGATTCCGAGTGTAATTGTTCTGCGTTATTTAGAACATTGACGTCACGTTGTTTAGGTATCCCTTGATTTCTATTATTAGAATAATTGAAGTTACCTCTTTGCCATCTGCGACTGCTAGGTCCTCCTCGAGTCGGCTGCCCTCGTGAAGTAGAACGGTATCGTTGCTGTTGCCCTCGTGCTTGACCTCTGTATGCATAGAAGTTTCTACCTCCACCACGATGGCCTCTGTAATTATTTGCACGGTTTCTGTTATTATAGAAATTATTATAGGGTCTCTTATACATACCCATAATTTCTCCATGGGAAGTTGCTGTCGATGCCGCCTCATCTTAAGCTGCCTGGACTGCGTCCTTTAATGAGCTGTAATTTCTTGCAGAAATAATCGTACTAAGTCTACGATTGCGCAAACCATCGGCAAATTGTTTGATGGCTATGTTTTCATTAATTGGTTTTAATATATTATAGTTCTGTTCATTGCCATTAGCTTGCGTAATCGTTAGATCAACAAATAATTCCGTGATTTCTTTTCCGTAATCAGCAATCGACAACTCATTTTGTCTCATTTTTAATAATTTATTTTGTATTGCCGTTGCAGCTTTCTTAGACAGTAACACTTTTTTCATATCATCAATTAAGTGATTAACAGTATCATACTTTGTATTTAACTTTATCTTAGCTTCCTGTGAAAGTCTACTTTTTAACACGAAATTGATTAAATTTTGCTTACAAGCGGTATCCTTCAGTAAAGAGTTATAATATTCTATGTTATCAATTAGCTGTTTTATGCTAACTTCATCATTTGTCATAACCGGTAAAAGGTTCAAGGCTGTTTTCAAATCAAATGTATTCATTTTTGACGACGTCTCTAAAGTATCAGTTTCACACAACACTAAAATATCCTCATGTAAATCTGTAAATTGACGACAATAATTTTCTATTAAAGCAATATCTTGGTCATTATAATATTTTTTCTTAACATTTTCTCTAAAATCAATTAACCAAGATTCATATTGGTCATAAATAACATCAACCTCCTTTAATTTATTTTCTAATACTCTTTCTGTCCTTCTTTTCGATCCTAACTTGATTAAATAAACTCTAATTTTCTTTAAATCATTGTATATATTTAATATAATATCCATACCTTATTTCCACCATAACGTAGACGGATAATGACTATGTTATTATAGTGCATTGTTAAACATAAATGTAAGTGTACAAGTATTATAATTAAACACCGCACGAAATTAATACCAAAGTCCAAAGTTCAATCATCGCATCGTCCTTATTTGGTAAGAGATTAATTATGTTGTATTGAAATGGGAACGCGATTAATATTTGATTTGATTATTTTTATAGAGAAGCACTAAGTATTATTATTATTATTTTACTTTAAACACATTTTTAGCACTTTTTATCACTTTTTCCACTTTTTTTTTTTTTTTTTTTCAATTTTTGTTACACCATTTCATGCTCGTAGTTTTTTGAAGATGGTTCCGTGGCTCCCAACTGTATGCGTCGACGGAAAAGAGATATAAATATAATATAAATATAATATAAATATTGCTGGACAATCCACACAGCATCATCTAGCCCCAAGCTAAGCAGAGCTTGTGTTATGGGTACTAGATGACTGATATACTTAATACAATACATTACATAGATATATATTTTTTTATTATACATAGAAATACCCAGAACACCCGGAACAAATATTTGTAGATCGTACAAACATTTGTCCCAAGGCGGGAATCGAACCCGCAACCTCTTGCGTCGCAGGCGGACCTTCGCCCACCGCGCCACATAGGTCGTCGAAGATCGAGAAGAAGATCGAGATCTCCTCATAGTCGTCCTATTTATATCATTGGTGATCCATTTTTTATGGCACCTTTTATACAGTCGATATATGAAGCCCAATAATACGAGTAGTAGTATGAGCAGGATACAGGATAAAATAATATTAGATGTGGACATATGAAAACGAAGTTCGTCTGCTGTTGCTTGGTTATTGCCAGCCGCCGCGTTTTGAACGATCACGGTCTCCTCTTTAGATTGTTGCTTGCCCATTTTCGATGGTTATTATGGATATATTTAGGATGATTAGTACACTCGCGGTAACGTGTAGTCCGTAAGCACAATAAATCAATAATCGTCCCATTGTCATATTCTTTGTTACGAGTACACTATGGAATGTTATTAAATTACACAGTCACTCTCAAAGTCTCAAGTTCGCGTATGGCAGGGTCGCCATGTAAGGTGCGGTGTTGAAGGTAAATGAAACTAGTGAAGGCTCGAACAAGACTAAGATATATTTCGTACAATAGTGCATATAAATGGTTACAAAGGTGCATAGATTATAATAATATAAGTAGATCTTAAAGTAGGTACTTAATACAACCCTCACAAAGCGTTCTCTATCAACTGAATTGCCCCAGTATATTACGCCATATCTGAGTGTTGATGCAACATAGCCGTGATAGGCTGTTAGTACGGATTCTAGGCTCACTATTTTCGATAATTTATAGAGAGCATAGGTAAATTTATTAAGTTTTTTACATATTTCGCCTGTCTGGGGTCTCCAAGTCAAATTGTTGTCTATATTAATTCCAAGAAATTTAGTAGCAGTAGTTGATTTTATTTTTGTGCCTAAATAGCTAATGTCATGGATTGTATTTGGTATTCTCTGATAAAAATGCATAATTTTAGTCTTTTCTATGTTTATAATTAGATTATTGTTGTCAAACCAACCATTATAATTCTATTCAATGTCATGTTTATTTCATTTTCATAAGTATTGGGATCATCACATTTTATGATTACGGTGCTATCATCGGCGAATAGTACCATAGGGTGTTTTTTTTGCCTCGGAAGGTCATTTATGTAGAGGAGGAAAAGGGGGGGTCCCAGCACGCTACCTTGAGGAACGCCGTATTTAATTTTCTCGCTTTCGGAACGATATTTTTGCTCGTAACTACTATTTAAGGATATTTATGTGATTTCTACAAATTGCTTTCTGTCTGTTAAGTAAGATCGAATGAGGTTATATTTCCCCTGATACCATATTTTTCAAGTTTATGTATTAGTATAGGATAATCCACATAATCAAAAGCTTTAGTTAGATCCATATATATCGCACATACAGGATTTCTGTTATCTATATTTGACACAATAGGGAGAAGCAAGTCATGTATAGCCATATTGATCGTCTTCTGCTTACGAAATCCCTTTTGTTCGTTAACCAATATGTTAGATTTCTCAAGGTAGCTGTACAAGGACTTATAAATGACTTTCTCAAATATTTTAGAAAATACGGGTATTAAAGCAACAGGCCTATAATTTGACATAGTTTGTCTATCTTTTTTTTTTTGTGCACGTCACGATTATTATTTCGGGAATTCAGAGGTATTATATTTCTTTCCACTTTTCTTTTAAGAAATTGCACCTGTTTTTCTCTGCATCACCCAAAGGTTGTCTGGTAGAAAATGCCTATGGCATTAAGTCCGCCTCTGTACATTTGTGTGCTTGAAGTATTAAATAAATAATAATAAATAAATAATACCTATAACAATTAACGCAGTTTTGTAATTAGTACCCGTTAAAAACAACGGGAGCTTGCAAACGCAGCCCTGCTTACATTGACCCGCCTGGGGTGGGGGAAACAAAAAGCGCGTGAGTTTCGGCGTAGGCACACACGGTATCGTTTTGTAGGTATTAATACCTACAGTAAAATATTTAAATAATTTATTTCCAGGGATTCAGAAGGCATATCCATGCTATGATAACGGTCACTGAATCCCGCAAATAGCACTACCTATTCCGATCACAGATGATATGTTTATCTTGCTCGAAGAACGATAAAACGTGGGGCACTCGAAGTTTTGCGACACTCCAAAAAAATATACTAGGTACAGGTTTTTTTTTGTGATTATATATTTTCAAATCTAATTTTGCTACTACTTACTACTTAATTTAGGCGTTAATGCAAGTCACACTGTGCCAAATCGGCACTGTAAGGAGGATGACCTATAAGTTTAACCGGTGTGCTGTGCAGAAAGTCCGTTGTTCTGATCGCTGAGTATTGAATGACGATGAACTGATGCGCGTTGTCGTGGTGAACCAGAAACCCACGGGGCCCACTGTTCAGTCGCTTTCTGCTCACAGCAGTAAAATAAATCTGGCAAACATCTGGTAACATTCAGCATTCCACATGCAACCTTTGATCTCGTTAGGGTACTGTCACCAGATAACCTGTCAAAGAAAAGCAACATGCGAACAAAATGTTCCCTGCGCTTGTCTCACGTTCACTTTGGTGGTAGTTGTTTAATTTTGAAACAGCCACACGGTTGACCGTCGCTTCGTTTCTAAATCATACTGATATATATACAATCCATGATTCTTTACCTGATGTAATAATATCGCGAACATGCTGAGACGAGCCTGCTTCAAAATTTGCTATCATGTTTTGGCCCATTTTAGCCGAAACTCCTTTTGAGCCTGCGTTAGATTGCGCGGTTCTTTACCAGAAGGTGTCCGTGTAGAATTTCATATTCACTTCCTGATACAATCTGCTGAATCTCTTCATATGTGAAACGCCTATTCTCTTGAAATAAATTGTTCACAGCCAGCACGTTTGTTTCTGTAACAGCCGTCATAGGGCGGCCACTTATTTCTTCACCCGCAAAAGTTACACGACCGCGCTTTTAAGTTCATTGAACCAGCGGGAAACAGTGGCTTTAGAAGGGCTTTAGAAGGGTATTTGAATGCCATTAGAAATCTTTGAAAAGATTTTTCTGATTTTAGTCGACATTTGAAAGCGTACAAAATCTCACCTCGTATAGTTTCAGACAGTCAAAGAAGTTAAGTTGCTGAAAGCATTATAAAAATAGCTATTCGTTAAGTCTACTGCTGGCTGATCAGTTTAAACCTACGTTCCCTTTCGAAAACCAGAGCCCAATTTTATTTAACGTATGTACTATCACGGACACATCCGCCTGATCACCACTAAGCTCATTTTTGCTTGCACCCAAGAAATAGTTGCGCTCTCTAGCCCTGCCCTAAACCCGCCCCCTAATAAACGAAAGAAAGACAATACCGGCCGGCCGAGCGCACTGACGACGCACGCCGAGCAAAATGTATTGTTATTGTCAAACTACTGCAAATGTTGAAAGAAATCTTACCTGGACTTGGGTGTAGTAAATAACGATGTGGTCGGTAATTGTTATTTAAAAATTCCAGCAAACGTATTTTCATCCAAATGAATTGCTTTTAACAATTTTAATTTATTTTTTATTTTTTTTATTTTTAAAAACGTTGCCCCACACTAGGAATTTCTCCTGTGTCGTGGGTGCGTTTACAAACATTTAAACTCACATACACAAACAGCCAGACCCGGAACAACTACCTGTAGGCCATACAAATATTTGTTCCGTGTGGGGATCGAACCCACAACACGCGGCGCAGCAGCCGATGGCTCAACCACCGCGCCAACCGTGTCGCCAATTGTTTGATTGAATGATTTGCTGGAATTTAAAATGCATATTAGATCTATTCTTTATTCTGTATTTATTCTTTCTATATCAACTTCTTCAATTCCAAAAAAAAATCCCTGTTAAAAAGCTACATTATTCTTGAGTGCTATAAATTATATTTACATGATGCATATTAGCCAAGCTATCGCAACTTTAGTCTAGCAAGCCGGAAATAAATATCTAGAATTATTTGCATTCGCTGCCTTAACAGTTGTTTAAATGGAAAACAATGTTTGGAAATCTGGTCCGTCTTAAATAGTTCTACAAAAAAGTCCGAAATACCATATAGCTATCTTTTATACTTTTTCTTTTACATAGCTATTTATGTTTTAAAAAAGTATTTTTTCGACATTACTTTTGGATGAATATTTAAAAAACTAAGTAAGTATTTATCCTTTTCAAAAAAAAAATATTTAATTATAACAAGGACATCATGGAGATAAAATTTTCCCTTTACAGTATGTCAATTGGCCATACAGTGCGGAGATAATTTAAAATGATTAAAGAACATGATTACTTTCGTTCGCACATATAACATAGGTTGCGAACGTGTTAGCTTAGCTTACCTATAGTTGGCGTTATGCAAGGACACACTTTTCGCGGATTGATGACGCTATCGATATATCATAACCCTTTTGTCAAGGTGATGAAAAGTTCTGAATATCGTTGTGGTTCTATTATATTAATTTGTTTTATAAGGTTAAGAGTTATCAGTCTTTCACTATTTTAATTTCAAAAGTGAGGAGCTGGTGCCTCAGTGCGTGGTAACAGCCATCAAACAGCATAACAACAGTTACAGATACAGTTTAGGATCAATAAAAGGTTCAGCTACGCCTAGCGAGGTCAGTCTGTGGATGGGTGATTGTTCGTTATATGTCGAGACTCCTCCGTGCCTCAGAAAACACGTAAAGCCGTTGGTCCCGGCTGTCAATTGTAGATCTTTGAAGTAGTTGCGTGTAGTCAGAAGCCTGAAAGTCTGACATCAAGTCTTACAAAGGGGTATCATGTTGCACAGTTACTGGGTTGTGGAGGTCAGATAAGCAATCGCTCCATGTAAAATACTGGTATTCAGCTTTTTTCTATTTCAAATTACTTTTAAAGTAATTTTCAAATAGAAAAATAAATAAAACTAAATATGAAATATTGTCTTTGGTCTGTCGTCTTTCTATATTGGTAAATGGTTAAAATTGTTGGATGTCGTTCTATTAAATTCTTTCGGTTGCAGTATAATAAAGAGGAAACATTTTATTGTTTCTTTATTATGGCTAAACTCAAAAAATACTTTAAGGCACATAAAAAAAAACCTATTTTTTTTAATCACTTGTAGAAAGCTACATTATCAGGGAGTAACATAGGCTACAATTTATTTCAAAACCATACTTTATAGACTTTGGAGGTGATATAATTTTAAAGTTTGAATGGAAAAAATTTGTAATCACGTTCTCTCAAACGGGTCTAACGGTATCGATAAAATTTGAAATTAATGGGGCTATAGGAGGATTTAAACTAATCTATAATATATAATGTTATCTCTGGGAAAATTGGCTGTCAGTCACCCAGATGTTTTAATTCATAGTATTTATTCTAACTAGAACTTTAATTTGTAAAATCCTTGTATCGGTTAGGCATTAATTAAAAATTAAATACTGTTATAAACCAGTATAAATTTTATTAACCAAATAAAAAAAATACAGATATTCATAAAATATTAGGCATATGAATTGGATATAGTAAATAGGTTAAAACTCACAATTAAATAACAATTAATAGAATCAACTTAAAAACTTGAATTTTCATATGTTTTTTTGCAATTTACAGCTCAGTATCGGGTCTACAAATATGTATATATAATTATAAAAATTAAAATCATCAACATAACTTTACTTAAAACTATTCTTGAATTAAGTTTGCCGTTGATGTGTTTTTTTTTGTCAGATAATTACTTTCCCAAAATCAAATACAGAGTAATTGGCGTGTTTCTTGTTCATACTATTTTTTTTTAATTATAAATATTTACAAATGTATATAGCTACAAATGACAGTATACTTAAACATATTGTGATTATGCAAAAACATGAAAATTATCTGTAACTAAACATTATAAAAACAAGACTTTACACATCACAAAGTAAAGCAGAATGCTAAGTTATAATATACTACAAATAAAAACATATTTTGTCTATGCGATTCTCTTATGAAGTGGCTTCAGTTATAAAATGACTTTTTAGTGACCCCTACATTTTACACAAAAATATTTCAAAAAAGCATTTTTGGCAAGCATGGTTTATTTGAATCCGACCACAGAAATTAAAGATTTTCATTTTAGGTTCTCATTAAAAGAGGCCTTCTTTATCCATACATAGTAAAACCGGTAATGCGTGCGTATAGAGAAAGTATATCAGTTAGCGCAAAACAAACAAAAAAGCCCACGTGTTTGCTTGATAGATAATTACTTTACCAAGTTTCAAAACTGAATAAGTTTCGTGTTTCTCGTAGATATCAATAGAAATAGTCTTTTTTAAATAAATATGAATATTTACAGATTAATACAGCTAAAAATGACTGTAGTTATACTTAAACATATTGATAGTAAAAATTAAAAAAAAAACTCACAGTAATCAAAAACTTCTCTAAAATTAAATCAACAATTGGTTAATAATATTTTTTCTGTTCCTTAATAAATATTCTTAAATTAAATTGTTACCATAAATATCACTGACGACTCAATATTAAATACTAAGAACAAAAAAAACTAATATTTGGTCAACGCGCCTCCTGCGTCAATCACGGCATCGCATCCTCGCATGTCGTTCTTATTGATTGTACTAACACTTCGCACAAGTTGGAACCTCTTATTGATTCCCAAACTTCATCACAATGATCAAGAAGTTCCACTTGCGTTCTTTCTGCGGTGACCCCAACTCTGGACCATTATACCCCACAAATTTTCGATGGGGTTCAGGTCAGGAGATCGGGATGGCCAACGTAAGGTTCGTATTTCAGGTTCATCGCTTATCCAATGGGTAAACTGTGCGCACAGTAGGCACCGGTTTTTGCCGGTTTTCGGTGATGGAGTCCCGCTCTATGTAAAGCACGATGAACTGTGCGCAATGACACGCCGTACTCCTCAGCGAACATTCTTGTCGGCGTGAACGCGTTCTGTAGCTAGTAGGTGTCCACCATACGTAAGAGGTTATCATCTCCGATGAGACATGGACGTGGTGCGCGGGGTCTATTGTGTAAGATACCCTCTTCTTCATTGCGTTTGATCCACAGCCGAACAGTGTTTCTCTACAAGCAATAAATAATCTCATAAGAAGTGGCATAATTTAAAAAAAAGATTATCTGTTATTAGCAATGTAAACCCATATAACAAACATAACAATGAAAACCTTTTTAAAGAGAGACAAATATTTGAAACAGCGCATTGTGCAGACAATGCAAGCAATGCTTGCCACTGTGTTAAAAGGTTTTTATTGTTGTATTTGGTTTTCATTGCTAATAACAGATAATCTCTTTAGAGTGAGTAACAATTTGTGAGCGAAAAAGAATGCGAGTTCGCGCGTCACAACAAAGCAGTAATAAAAGTTAAGCCTAATTGCTTTACCAAGTTTCAAAACCCTTAATGTTTTTTCTACTTGTTTCTCATTTAATTCTTAACATTTTGTAACAAGAAAGGTGATTACTAATTTGGAATTACCTACCTACCCTTGATACAACACCATTTTTATTTTTATTTGATCAGGACTACTTGTTGTGTAACAGCTAGTCTACTAGGCGTAAAATAGAATTTTTATCCTTTTGACTTACATTTTTTTAATGTATTTTTTTTTACTTAAAGGTGTAGCCCGGTGCATTAATGGGTAACCGTATTAATTTAGAACTTCCTGCTGGTATGATTTCCTCATAGAGATTTAAATTTCGAGAATTATAAATTTGGATGGGATTGATTGCGGACTTAGTTATAAATGTAAGGTCTTTCAGATCTAATTTGGCCTCCCATTTAGTGAGTAGATCCATTCCTATCAAACCATCAAAACGGTCGTGGAATCTGTATACGAATAGTTTAATTGATTCCGTGTCACAGAATTCAGGAAAGCAGGGTAAATTAATAGAGTAGTCATTCCTGCTTGTGGCATGAACGTTAGTAACCTCGAATGGATCATAGGTAAGAGGTATGTGAGGGAAATAAGTCTGGACTGCCTCTGGACTAATAAATGATTGGTTGGCACCGGTATCTATTAAAAAGTTAAGTGGAGGATTATGGATACGAACAAACGGTAATTGCCTTTGGGTTTGCAAATTTAATTCTATCCTGAGCTGTTTGACTTCGGAACTTTCTGAAAATCCTGACTGGTTGAGGGTTGCTGTTGGTCAGCAGTACCCGTCCTGTCTGTGTCGTAAGTCCCGTCGGCCTGTTCTGGTATGACATGGTCATATGTACAGTCGTCGAAATAAAGGTAGTCTTGGTTGTAGGGGTCAATACAAGGGTAGTCAGATATGTCGGGGTAATAATAGACTTCTCCATAATTTAAACACTCGTTCACATTGACATCGCGAGTTCTAAGATAGTTGGAAGGTGGTGGATTGCCCTGTAGTGCCCAATTCCAGCTATTGGTAGCAGGCAGGGGCCTAGGCACAAAGTGACTCACGCCGCTCATCGGCTTGGGACCGTTATTTGACGGATAACGTACGGGTCGGGCCACGTGGTTGCATGTTATTTGGATTGAACGGCCTTCCGAATTGATGTTGAGATGGCCAGGGCCGGGGCATAAATTGCGGTCCTTGCGGTCTAAACGGACCAGGCATATTAAAAGGATTAGGCCTAAACGGAACAAGCGTGTTACTTGGATGGATTGGTATTTTATGATTAATTTCGTTCTGTTGATTAGGTGGCATTCGAATTGAAGATCTTTTATCCGACAAGTTATCATTTCTGTTCTGCAAATACATAGTGTTAGTCTCCTCATGCACGAACTCTAGAGCCTTCTCAATAGTCTCCGGTCTCATACATCTTATACGCGAGCCTAAAGGATCTTTTAAACCGCGGAGGTAGGCCTGCAAAGTTAGCTTGCGATATAAATCGCGTTTGGCTGCAATAGTTGAATCTAGGGTATCGTGCAATGAAACATATGTCATGACGGTGCTGAAAAGTCCCTGGCAACGCTCATAAAACTCCTGCGGCGTGCCGGAACCCTGTGTAAGTAAAGCCAAATCGTTATAGAGAGCGGTCTCGTCTCGCTGGTCGGAAAAATTATTTATAAGAGCACTACGTCTACCTGCCCAATCATTAGGTATACCATTCGCATTAATCAGACGGGCGGCGGGCCCCGTAATTTTATTCAATATGCCATTTATAAGTGTTATATTATTTAACGCTTGCCCTTTTCGGATGAATTCAGCTACTAACTGGTCACACAATTTAATAAACCTGGTAAGTACGTTCGAATTCCCATCAAAATCGGGAACTAAGCGGAGGGCTTTAAATATACCGTCTAAATCGGCCATCTCGAATTCAATTTCAGGACTAATATCTCGTCTAGAATCTACACTTCTATTCCTACTACTAACTAACCTACGTGTAGTAAATCTACGTGGATAAAAAATGTTGGATAAAGTATATGGAACCTACACACAAAGGGAAGCAAGCAACCACTAAGAAAATTCAGCGGACTTACATGAACATTCTGGTCTTCGTTGAGCGGTATCGATATCTGGATCTCCGGCGTAGTCTCGTTGTTCAGGATCTCCCGGTGCGACGTTGAAAGTCTATCGTAGCGAACGCGGTGCGATGTACCGGTAATCGCAAGTACGACCCGGGAATCCTACCGACTGCTCCAATTACGTAGGCTACTGCCGGAGTACTAAAAAAAAAACCGAATTTATTACAAACTAATTTATTTTAATAAAAGAAATTACAATTATTGGAAAGACAAATTGACTCGATCGATGGTGGATACGAAGTGTGCGGGCGCGGTCACGTAGACGGTGTCTTCGGGCCTCGTGTTCTGTGTCAGCATTTTCCCCTCGTAGCAACTGGGTCGATGATGCGCACGCGTTGCGCCTCGTGCCTTTGTGTCAGCGCTTTACTTAATAGTGATGCGCGTAACAGGTGTTTGAATAGCTGTTGTTTTCGTCTTAACAGTCTGAGTTGGTGTAGAAGTCGTTGCATCTGTTGATGTGGTTGTTTGTAAACATTTTGTTTTTTGTTGTGTGACAGGTGTTTGAATAGCTGTTGTTTTCGTCTTAACATTCTGAGTTGGTGTAGAAGTCGTTGCATCTGTTGATGTGGTTGCTTGTAAACATTTTGTTTTTTGTTGTGTGATAGGTGTTTGAGTAGCTGTTTTCGTCTTAACAGTCCGAGTTGGTGTAGAAGTCGTTGCATGTGTTGATGTGGTCCTTTGTGAACATTTTGTTTTTTGTTGTGTGACAGGTGTTGGAGTAGCTGTTGTTTTCGTCTTAACAGTCCTTTTTCTTGCGGGCGTCCTGCCACCTTCCTTCCTCATCCGAGGATATTTCAATTACCTCATCTTTGTCATAGTTTCTTAAGGACGCCTGTGTCACTGCTGATTGCCTTTTTCTACGTCTATATCTACGCAAGACAGACGGATCTTTAATGTATTCCGAAATAATTTATTAATTACCCGTACCTATTAAATAAAAGAGAGCAAACTTACCCTACCGGCGATGTCGTTACCTTTTGCTTTACGTCAAATGACACGACTTACTTTTCTTTCAATGTTGATATCACCAACGCTAAGACAAGTTTGCTTTTCTTCATGGAAGTGTTATCTGAAACATAAAGTCGAACGAAAATAAGGTCATGTATAAATGGCGAAACGTTTACCTACTCAATATCCATTTTTTTGTTATTAATTTACATCCATTACTAATATCTACTTAAATTTATGCAGTGTAAATAGCTGTCCACCATAACTGTTTATTGTGGGCAGAGCGTCAAAAGAAAATATAGTAGTTTACGGTACACGTGACAAATTACTGTATATTGTACTCGCACATCGTATGCATTATGTTCAAATCACTCACAACATTAGAACAAAACTTGAAAAGCTAAAGCTAACTAATAATCAGCACTTTCAAACGTTGGGTTCGTCTGTAGAGAGTAATCTAAAACCAGAATATAACAGTAAATCAATAGAAATATAACACATTTTTTTTCTCTTTCACCCTCTAATGAAAATGAAATGATGATGGTGATGGGCTGATGGCGTAAATGTTGACCCCTGCGCTCCTACTGGACTTGTTACCCGCTCTAATTAACGCTGACCTGTGCTAGTGTTGTGGACTATACTGATTTGCTTTTCGAACTGGCTTTTATATTAGATCGAGGTTTTAGGGACAGCTTGGACCTCATTGATGAATGTGGGTATGAATCCTATGTCCCACCAACAAAGAACCGCCAAGAGACACAGCTGACCACTGAACAATCCAACGAAGCTCGATCGGTAACGCTATGCCGGTGGGTTGTGGAAGTGGCAAATGGCCGGTTTAAACGTGATTTTAAGCTCTTGCGGCAAAAATATTTTAATAAGTCACTGCCCAATATGTTCACTGATTTTAAGATTGCCGCAGCTATCACGAATCACTTCCACCAACCCATCGTGGATAGCGTACACGCAGACGAATTCGTCCATATAATAAGGCAGAAAATAGATACCCCGAATCTTCTGCATATGTATGTAGAGAGAAAACGGCTTAACCACAGAAGAGTAGATTTTCAGAGGATGGAAGCGAGCCAGATTGAAAACTTCCCTTCAATGACGGAGGAGGATATAATTCTATTAGCGCTAGGTACATACCAACTCAAGCTGGCAAGATCTTACTGTGCCGAGCATTTATCAAATGGTCTATATATAATTGAAACGTACAGAGAGGGAGCACTTGATGATCTGCCAGACTATGGCATACACGAAGATGCCTGGCTTTTGCGTGGACGAATCCAGTCGCGACATGTCCGTGTAAAAACATATTTTTGTTATATATTAATCAGCAGTGCAAATAATATTGTCCAACAGTATTGCACATGTTTAACCGGGCGACGTACGATCGGCACTTGTGCACATATAGTGTCCATCGTATGGTACTTAGGCTATGCGAGGCATACGGGATTTACTGCTCCGGCATCTTTCCTCAATGCTGTTATAGTTGATACCGATATGTAATGTTTTAAATCTACTCACTTATTGATAAAATATATGTTTTGTATTTAAATAATGCCTGTTTTCTTACTTCTTTTAATAATAGAATCCTAAATGTGTTATATCATGTTATTCTAGCTTTATTTTACTTATATAAGTAGTTTGTAATAAATTCTTCATCATTTATAAAACACAAGCTGTTCCCCGTGGTTTCACCCCTGCTGCTCGGCTCCTTTTAGTCGTAGCGTAGCGATGATATATAGCTTATAGCCTTCCTCAATAAATGGGCTATCTAACACTGAAAGAATTTTTTAAATCGGACTAGCAGTTCCTGAGATTAAAGCTTTATAATAATAAGTATAGATAGTGAGATTACTGCTTTCCAAACGTGAATAGGGACAGGCGCCATGGTAGACGTTTTTCTGCATCAAAATGTCTATTCAATGATATATTAATGAGGACTATTGGAGCGGGTACCACGTTCCATACATTTTTGCCCATTGTCCTTTATCTCTTTCACAGTGTGCTGTGAAAAAGATTAATTTATTTATGAAGCAATATTAATATTAATTATACACAGAAATTGTAATCTGAAAATAAATAAATAATTTTACTTGCTTTTAAAATTAATCAAATCGTGAATGACTACCAAGGTTGAAGAAAATAATCATGACTCTTTGATTGTTTTTTTTTTGGTTTTGATTGTTTAAATTACTGCTATATTTATAATTCCATTAAAAAATAGTAATTAATAATTAAAATGAAAAGTTTTTTTTTTTAATTTGGTATAAGGTAACTGTGATAGTCTGAGATCATAACAATACAAAGCTGTTCAATTGTTACCTTCTTCCATTTGTCTATCGGTTAATTTACTCCTCCACACAAATTTTTCACTGTCTCCAACTCGCACCACATATGCTCAGATTTCAGCCCTTGAGGCCCACCTCGTGGATTGGAAAGATCGGCGAGACTATAAATGAACAAAGAATAGGGCAATAAGAAACGGATTGTTTGGATCACGTCATTGTTTACATAACGCATTCTCTAGTGATAAGAGTTCAATCAAGTTCATGATTTATGTGAACACTTCCTTACCTTTCCATGAATTCTAAAAGGGTAGAAAACTGTCCACCCCTGGCACACATTCTTGTTTCCATCATGACAGTCCTTAAAAACGAAAAAAAATACAGTCAGTTCATGTCTCTCTTAATAATCACTTACAATCACAAGTAATGTTCACTTAGGTATTGAATTCTTTAAATAAAACTTCTGTAATTTTGGAACTCACACTTATTTATTTAACGATTTTCGGGAACTTACCTGATTGAATCTTTTAGATAGTTAGTTTATTTTAACACCAATGTTCATCGATTACTCTTTCACCAGAGCACAGTTTAATAAAACAACAAACCAAGTGTAGTTTGTTTATGTTATGCGCGGTCGGGTTGACAAAATTGACGTTTCATTACGAAACCATAGCCAAGAAGTTGACTTTTATCGAATGATTGCTTCGACTTAGCGTTCGGTTTGCGAATGTGACTTTGTCTACCACTTGGCGATCGACATCGCTCAAGCGTTAACGATTTTAGAAATCGATTCGACACTTAGCGATTTCCACTTGTCTAGGCCCCCAGATCTGTTTTACGACTGATACATAGTAAAAGTAAGTCTGTGGGCACGTAACATTGTAGGTAAACAGATCTGAAGGTTGATTGAAGATATTTTAAATTCAAATATAATGATAAGCTCTTAAAACAAAACAGTTTCACATATACTCTCGTTGCCGGTTTTAGAAATATTAGGTCTTTACCTATGAAATTGCCGTTCTGCGGTACTGGCCATTTCAAATCAAAATATTTTTTGTTTGGCTAATTTCAAATTAATTTTATTTTAAAAACATGGTTTTTTTTTTCAAAAGTAGTCATTTGTTTATTGATTAGTGTTACATTTTCATCGCATTTAAATCTTTTTCGTCATAATGGATACGTTAAAAATTCGAGTAATTATGGAATATGAGTACCGTCGTGGCAGCAACGCGGCACAAGCGGCACGCAACATCAACGACGTTTACGGAGCTAACACTACAAACCAACACACTACCTGTTATTGGTTTGCTCGCTTCCGTTCTGGAAATTTCGACCTGAAAAATGAACCTCGCGGTCGTCCGAAGACTTTGGTCGACAATGACGAATTAAAGGCGATTGTGGAAGCTGATGATACACAATCTACGGCTGAATTAGCAGCAGCTTTCGACGTTAGCGTCAAAACAATATTGGTCCGTTTGCGTCAAATTGGCAAGGTAAAAAAGCTTGACAAATGGGTGCCCCACGAACTCAATGATCGCCAGCGCGAAGTACGCGTCGAGACGTGCCTTGCACTGCTCAACAGACACACAAATGAAGGAATTTTGAACCGCATTGTTGCGCCTGCGATGAAAAATGGATTCTGTTTGATAACCGCAAGCGCTCAGCAAGTTGGTTGGATCCTGGTTCAGCACCTAAACAATGCCCTAAACGAAAACTTACCCCAAGAAAAGTGATGGTCACTGTTTGGTGGTCTAGCGCCGGTGTGATTCAACACAGCTTCTTACCAAACGGGGTGAGCATTACTGCAGATGTGTACTGTGAAGAATTGAACACAATGATGGAGAAGCTGGCACATCTCCAACCAGCATTGGTCAATCGCTCGTCTCCGCTGCTTCTGCACGACAACGCGCGACCTAATACTGCACAGCAGACGGTCTCCAAGTTGCAAGAACTGGGGTTGGAAGCTCTCCGTCATCCGCCCTACTCACCAGACCTTGCGCCTACAGACTACTACTTTTTCCAGAATTTGGATAACTTCTTGGCGGGAAAAAAATTCAATACCCGAGAGGCAGTACAAAATGCCTTTGAAGAATTTGTTGCCTCCCGTCCAGCTGATTTCTTTAAGAAGGGCATCAATAAACTGCCACTGCGTTGGCAAAGATGCATTGATTGCATGGGTGATTACTTCGATTAATACAAATAAAAAATACATGAAAAAAATTCATTTAAATTTTTTCATACAAAACGGCAATTTCATAGGTAAAGACCTATTATTAAACAATTAAAACTAACTTTACAAAGTCAATAAACACAGTTAAATAATATAATTAATAGTATGTACAGTTAGTCGTCTTTCGATAATCAATCAATATTAGACTGTTGGTGTAACTAGGCAATACAGTCTCGTCACGTGCATGCTATCAACATAGCAATCTACTAAAAAAAACTATTAAATGTCTATATCCACCAGAAATAGATAAAGCTCTCTGAGTTAACTTAAAACCACAAATAAACTTATAAGTGTCAAAATATAATGATGAATGAGACGAACGATGGTGTGTCTGTATTCAACTTAAAATATGATTATTTTTATCGTCTGACAAAGTATCAGAATAAGTAAAAGCACACAACATCAGCTTCCATATGTTTTAATTTAACAAGGTGTTCATGGTCATCAACTATGTCCTTCAATACTATTATATGTATGTATAATAATAAAACCAATGCGTGCCTCCTTGGTCTACTGGTCCAAGCGTGACTGCTGAGCATGAGGTCCTGGATTCGATTTCCGGGTCGGGCATAGTCTTATTGAGTTTTTCGAATTGGAATATTCTCATTAGCAGTCCGGAGCAGTATTTTGTGATGTTCTGTAGTCAGTAAATATTCACTACAATAACGTAAATAAAACTGAATACTCGCTGGGTTATTTAATATTTTTAAATCCGTTATCATTGTAATGATGAATTGACCATACATAAGTACAGTAAGCTGCAATCGCTTCTTGATAGGACATTTATAATAATTATGCTGTGTTCGTCTAGAGTACTGACATGCTTATTGTTTGGATCACACATCGACTTAACTTAACTAGATTACAGTCATTAATATCCCACAAGTGTATGCAACGCACCGACGTATGCGTTGTTTGATGTTTGTACCTGCGTGTTTTAAATATGTGGAAAAACTTTAACGTATTCTGTAGCTACCGTTATCTGTACGTTATTTGTTTTATTAGACATTATATAGTATATTAAAAACACATTAGAAAAAAAAAACATAAAAATAAGATAAAACGACGAAACATCTTAACGCTGAGGGGCTCAGAATTCCACCCTGTAAATTATTTTTTAAACTGTATTTATTGTGTACATCTTCCGAAATAATTGCTTTGCAAGAGACATGTTTGCAGCCAGATGAGATTCCATGTTTTTACACCATTGACGTCAACTTTAGTGGCACGGGAACGTCAGCTGTAGACACGACGGCTGGCATGCTACGCGGCCAAACTTCCGGTGGTGTGGCTATGTATTGGAAGGGTAACGAATTCCAGTGTCGGTGTTACAGTGCAATCACTTACCGGAATTCACGGACTGTCTCGGTAAAGTGAGTGCTGTAGTTGATGACTGTAGTGTAAAATCAGTATTTGTTCTGGGGGATTTTAATGCACATCCTAATACTCTGTTTATGAATGAGCTGTGGAACTATTGTGAGGATCAAAGCTGGATTTGTGTTGATATAGACAGACTGGGGCTTACAAATGATACTTTCACTTTTATGAGAGAAGCCCACGGCTGCAAGCGATGGCTAAACCATTAACCACTGTAGAGTCACACACGGCATTGAGTTCCGTTATTGATGTTTAGGTAAGAAATGACGTACTATGGTCTGACCACTACCCTATGATATTGGAACGTAAACTTGATATGTTAACACTTAAGATTCCTGATACTGTGATTGCTCACAATAATATAAAATGGGGGGAATGAACCAAGGAGCAAATTAATATATATTCCAATGAATCTCAAAAACTATTAAAGCTGATTGATTTTACTGTAGGACATTTAACTTATTGTTATATGCTAATTGCTATAACGCACATAACTATTTTATCCTGGATAAGTACACAACTTGGCAATAAAAAGGAAATCTCCAGATTTTTTGAAGGAAGACAATGGCAACTCATGTCACACCGACACTGAAGCTATCAGCCTGAAATGTATAAAACCTGGAATCCCACTGCTCAATTCGTTTCCCCATTACTGCCGTGGAGTCGCTACCACAGATACTGCCGGTTCAGACGGTCATGTTGTCCTCAAACAGGTTACAGCAGGTTTTCAATCCTTCACTTACTTGTTACTTGCCACAGAGTTAGATCACTGTGTGGTATCTGAAGCGGAGTGCAAATTTATCGTCGACGCAAGGATATACACACTGTTCATTGGTCGACCGTATTAACATGTTGCTTTGACTTACGTAGAATTAAGACTAGCAGTTATGTTGCCAATCGCAATAAGGGTATGCGGGGTGAAAAAGATCAACAACAAACTGACTTTATTTATTTATTTATTTTTATTTATCCATTTATTTCAGGCATCTAGGCCCATATAAACATATACAATACTATATTAACAAAACTTAAAAATACTATAAATATATATTATATAATAACTACAACTAGTTCACACGAAGTGTCGGCGTCGTGTTTCGTTCACTAGTATCATGTAGGCGGCCACGAAACCGGCGATACACAACACCTTTCGGGCAGAACTCTTCCTTGAGGAACTTCTCGAGATGGTGTGTCGGAACTCGCACCACGAACGACTTGAAGTTCGTGTTATGACGCGGCTCCAACCTCTCGACCCTCAGTACGTGTTCACGTTGACTCGCGGACGCGGTGGCGGGCGCGGTCACGAAATATCAAACATATGGCGTAATATCTAAGTGTTCACGTACGAAACGCACGTGCGGTGTAAGTAGCGGGCAAGCTAGCGACTGGCGCGCGCGCGCCGCTCGCGTCAATATCAAACGCGTGAGATGTTTGTGTGTGTTCACGTCGAACTAGCGGCGGAGCGCGCGATTCACTCGCGACGTCAGGTAAGTTCAACCAGTATGAACTTGTCGCTAGAAACGTTAGCGCGTCTTCATCATGTCTTTCAATACAGAAGAGTTTATTAGTGCTGTTCCGATCGTCGTCCATGGTTACAATCTCTGACAACACGTCACACCCGCGCAAACGCCTGGCGGCCAATGTGAACACGATCCCGCCACGTCTTCGCGACCGCACCCGCCACCGCGCCCGCGCGTTCCAACGTGAACAAGTTCAGTCCAGTTGGTCTTGACACGCACGTACTCCACGATCTCCTCAACCTTCGTAGAGTGGAGCAATCTGGACACGTAGAGCAGCGTTGTCGGTACTGCTGGTTTTTGCAGCACGTTGGGTCCTGCCAGCGCAGTACCACACTGGTTCCGACAAGGAGGCTTCTTCTTCTTCCTCTTCTCAACCTTGATGAAACCATCCTTGTCGCTCATGTCCTTCTCTGGACCCTGCCTATTCCGAGCCTGTTTTGGGTTTGACAGGCTCCGTTTACCTCCCTTCCCTTTGTCCGCTAGTTTAACCTGCGAGTTTTGTGGCTCAACAGGTTTTTTAGCGGCGGCTACAATTGCTGCGTAGGCTCGTTTGGGGGTCGTTGAACCTACACACGTCGTCCTCTCCACCGATGTCGAGGCAGGGACGGCCGCGGCACACGTTGCAACGCGTGCATTTTCGGCAGCTGGTGACGCATTCGAGCCCGCTGACTCGAAACTGCAGATGGAGGCGTTTTGTGCCCCTCGACGCGTGTTCATATTCGCGTTGCTAGATGACGTACTTGCAGAAATTGCATTGCGCAATAACCTACTTCTGCCCGTAGATCACTGATGGTGTTATTGGACACCTCCAGCTGATGCTGCATCTCGACCTGATTTTGCTTCAGGAGTGTAATGTCCTTCAGCAGCCTGGTGACATCTACGTGGTCGAACGTGACGGGAGGCAGCTTATGCAGATCCTTCGCCACGAATTCAGGCACGTCGTCCGGGTCGGTCTCCTTCAACAACGTAATTATGTCTTGGAGACTCTTCTCTGTGCCAACTTTAGTAAGAACTAGCTTTTGCTCGCGTCTGTTTCCGCGTGAATGTTGGTTGTCGCGGATGCAGACAGAAACACGGATTCCCCAAAATTTAATTAAAGTCGCTGAATTTGATTACGATTGGAAAAGTCATTTATTAATGAAAAGATTCATGGTAACAAAAAAAATACACAAAGTAGGTAACTTTTGCATTTATACATACCTTGATGCTTGATTGGGTGATTTTATTGCAAAGATAGCTATTTTAATTTTCCACATCTTTCAGCTTTTATTTCATCATTTTAAACGATTCCACAAAATCAGCTATTTTACCGGTACAAAATTCAACAAAAAACTGCAAGGTTTCCAGTTCTTTCTAACTATTTTTTTTGGCCTCCTTGGAAATATTTGATCATCATCTTCCTCCGGGACTATAGGTAAATGATTTCCTGACCGGAGTATGTCGGTGCCATTCGCTGCCGGACCACTACAAAGTTTTGGAATTACGAATATCTTACATTTGTTTTTGTGTGACTTCGGGGCATGCACGGTTTTCCCACATTTGCAACATTCTAGTCCTGGGCCTTTAGATGTAATTGTTTTGGTACAATTATCGCACTTCGGCGTGTTTGATCAAATAAATAGTTGGGTGAATAAGATTCATACGTAACCACACCACTGCTTATTGCTTATCGTCAGAGTAGTAAACGTCGCGAAGGTCTTAAGCGCCGTGCACAATCCGTCGCCTACGCGTTTCAACCCCTCGATGTTCTCACAAAACGAAGTTTTATTTATTGTTTATTTTTAAGTCAATATCAGACAATGAAGTAAGTGAACCGCGTTCGGAAGTCGTTACGCTTATCAACATGAACTATACAAGTACAATATAGTTAAAAGTCGTGCAAGTAAATATTCACGGACCTAATGGCATAATTAACGCGACCGCTTTGCTTGACGACGGATCGATTGTATCATTGATAAGTGCGGGACTGGCCGCGCGGGCCGGGGTGCGCGGACGTCGGGAGTCTATGCATGTGCGCGGTGCATGGGACAATACTGAGCTAGTGTGCGACACGTAGGTGATAGATACAACGTTATCAAACCAAGTTGGAACAATGTTTACGTTTAGCGCGCGCAGTGTAAAGGAACTAGACTTACCGAAACAAAGTACGAACTTAGTTAACTGTAATAAGTTTACGCATCTACAAAGACTGAAAGGTGATTTATGTTTTGGACAGTTTAAGCCTGAAATATTAATAGGGCAAGATAATCTTCATTTAATCTTGCCATTGGAAGTGATAGTCGGTGGTCTGCATGAGCCCTGCGCCACCCGTACGCCGCTGGGCTGGTGTGTGCACGGCAGGGCGCCTACGAGCGTGACGTCACCGACGCGCGCGCCGCATGCAGCTTTATTTATCACTAAGTACGAAAACACCGATGACGTCACCGAGAACAAACGGTTGCTTAATGAATTACACGAAGAGGTTCGCCGTAACTTCGCCGTGGAATCCTTGGGGATTTCTGCTAAACCGCGGCTGAACTGCGATGATGAACGCGCTCGTGAATTGCTGGAGCAAACTTCGACTCTCGTTGACGGCAAGTGGTACGTCGGGCTACCCTGGAAGGACGAAAACTGCATAATGCCCGACTCATTCCCTCATGCAATGTCTCGTCTAAAAAACGTCGAACGTAAGATGAAGAACGACAACGGGTTTAAACAAAGATACGTGGAACGGGTTCAGGCACCTACTGGTTAATGACTATGCTCATGAATTGGCTGACACAGAAGTTACCCCACGTACCTGGTACTTACCTCATTTTGGAGTGGATAACCCGAACAAAACAAAACATCGCCTAGTATTCGACGCGGCAGCTAAGACGAACGATTTATCTTTGAATCACTATTTATTGAAAGGCCCCGATCTACTTACGTCGCTTTTTGGAATAATGTTACGTTTTCGTGAGAATCGTGTGGCCGTGACAGGCGATATTAAGGATATGTTCCTGCGAGTTAAAATTAAATCTGAAGATCAGAATGCCCCATCGATTTTTACAGAAGTGAACCAGAAGGGCCAGTAAAGACCTTCGCCATGTCGTCATTGATATTTGGCGCGAATTGCTCGCCGTTCATTGCGCAATTCGTGAAAAATAAAAACGCACAACGCTTCGGGTCTGTACATCCATCAGCTACGCACGCTATATATCATCAACACTATATGGACGACTGGATCGATAGCCTGCCAGATGAACAGACCGCTATCCAGCTAATCCAACAAGTAAAAATGATACATCAACAGGGAAACTTTGAAATACGTAATTTTACAAGCAATAGTAAATCGGTACTCGATACTTTAGACCCTCGGAGAGAAAGCCGTAAGGTTTAAAATCGGCGAGCAGTATCAAGGCGAGCGAACACTCGGACTATTATGGCGACCCGATGAAGATACTTTAGGCTTTGATGTATCATTTAAGAAGTGTTATGTATGTGTGCAAGGCGCGCGCTCCCCGCGCCGCGCCGCTCCCCGCTCCCGCTATTGTAACAGAGAGTCCTAAACCACGAATACATCAGTGCGTTGCTAGGCGTGTTGCCATATATACAGATTTCTCCGTATTTATACAGATTTTCGATGTGTGATACAGATTAGCACTGGATACAGATTTTCATACAGAATTTTCTAACTCTATTGATTAAATTACCTCAACTTAAAATATAATCAAAATAAATGACTTAGATATCGAGTTACATTACACACACCATTGTATGATCCTATTATTTATGGTTAATTTATTTTTTTCACAAACAATGTTAATTTTTAGTATGGCAGCATTATAAGTTTCAATCGCTCTGCTCGGGAAATCCGCCAAAGTTATGTTCGCATCGCACTCTCGCATTCGCCTTGTAGTGCGTGCGTAAAATACGTCAATAATGATTAATAACATAGGTACAAACTTTTACTTAATTTTAATATTCATATTGATTGTGTTTTTGTGAACCATTATGGCATCTAAAAAACCCAGAGTGATGCAAAAGTTTAATCGGAACTGGATGGAAGATTATTCATATAAGGCGTGGTTGAGACCTAGTAATAAAGGTGATTATTTTGCTTTCTGTACATTTTGTAATACAGATCTTTCAGTTGGAAGTGCTGGAAAGAATGATCTCTTTAGACACGCGAAAACAAACAAACACCAAAATTCAAGTCCTGGTGGATCTAGCTCGCAAACATTATTGACAGATTTATTTTCAAACAAAAATATCGAACCAGTCAAAAGAGGAGAGATTTTGCTCGCAGCGTTTATAGCTGAACATAATATTCCCATGAACGTGATGGAACACTTGCCACAATTGATAAAAAACGTGTGTCCGGATTCACAAATCGCAAAAAGTATTAGTTGCGACAGAACAAAAACTACAGCTATTGTAAAAAATGTGACAGGCTTAACTGCAAAACAGATGATAATAGAAAAGTTACAAAAACTTAAATTTTCTTTAATTGTCGATGAAAGTACAGATAGAGGATGTGTTAAGCATTTATGCATATTAGCACGTTTTTTTGAAAACAAAGTTGAGGATGCATTTGTTTGTCTTATACCCCTTGAAGAGGCTACTGCTGAAAAGCTATACCAACATATTAAAAAAGTTTTGAGTGACAATAATATCCCAATGGACAATCTTATCGGATTTGCAGCTGATGGGGCGAATGCCATGATGGGACAGCACAACTCATTATCGTCCCGTCTAGTTGCCGAAAACCCTCACCTGTTTGTATTGAAGTGTGTATGTCACTCTTTCCATCTTTGTGCATCGTATGCGTGTTTAAAATTGTCAAGAGAGCCAGAAACTCTTATACGAGACATTTATAATTATTTTAATAACAGCCCCAAAAGAACTGGTATTCTAAAAGAGTTTCAGCAGTTTTTAGATCTAAAGCCTCATAAAATCCTCCATCCAGCTCAAACTCGATGGCTTTCGCTTAGAGCAGCAGTATGCCGTATTCTAGAACAGTATGACCACTTAAATGCTGATTCAATTTTGTTCAGATTAAAAATCCATACAATAAGCTTTATTTAGAGTTTTTGGAATTTTCGTTAGCTATATTTAATAACATGAACAAGCTGATGCAGTCAGAGCGGCCGCAAATTCATAAAATGCATGAAAACATGGTGACTGTTTTTAAAACTTTATTTGAATGTTATATGGACGACGGATATGTTTCGCGAACTGAAGTCGGATTAATTCAGATTGACAATCCACGTCATTACAAATCGTTAAATAACCTTTACCTAGGAGCAAAGGTTTCAGCCTCCCTTGTCTCTACGAGTTCAAACGCTCTAAATCAAGAAGATATTGAAACATTCAAACTCAAATGCCTTGACTTTTTTGTTGAAGGGGCAAAACAGGTAAAAAAAAGGTACGATTTCACCAATGATGTAATTAAACAAATGCAGTTTCTTGACCCACAAGTTGTCAAGTCTCGTAGAATTGATTCATTGGTCACTTTGGCAGTAAAGTTTCCAAATTTGATCTCAGTTGATGAACTGCAAGAACTAGACACAGAGTGGCGGTTTTTGCGAAATAATAAAGACCTAACGCCTGATGATTCAGAAGACCTCGAAACCTTCTGGTGTAAAGTCATTGCAGCCCGTGATCCTGCTAACTACAGCAATCAATTATACCCAACGCTGTCCAAATTTGTTTCTGCAATCCTAAGTCTACCTCATTCTAGTGCTGCCGTAGAGAGGATCTTCTCGTCTATAAATTTAATAAAGACAAAACAACGCAATAGACTTAATACAAATACTATTGAAGGTCTTTTGCATACAAAGCAATTGATTGGTGAAAAACCTTGCTATAACCTAGAGGTTGATAATAAATTACTGTTAAAATTTAACAAAAATATGTATGACTAAAAAAGTAATTTTTATTTCGTTTGTTGCAATTGTTTAAATTTTAATAGGTGTGTTTGTTTTAATTATGTTTTTAATTTTACTATGTATACATACGTACTTAAATAAAACTACCATTTTATTAATAAGTGTATGTTATTATTTAATATACGATAATCAAACCTTATCACGTTAGTACTTATCCCTTGTTTTTCAAAAGAAGCAATGATTATGATGATTAATATTCTATTTTGGTTAATTTGATTATACAGATTATAAGTTAAAATAGCATACAGATTTAATACAGATTTTAGGATTTTCTACTACAGATAAAAGGTTCAAGGCATCTGGAAACACTATGCTAGCTAGCGAGCGTTTCACTTGTGTACGGGGAGTACACAAGTATTTTTAATACAAGAACGTTTTGCCTTATTCGAAACGAGTTGAACGATGTTCAGTCATACTAACGGAACTTTCTAAAAATATTGTATTGTTAAGGCTGCGTTTCCATTGAGGCGGAGCTGTGCGGAGCGGACCTAGCGGTACATGAATTAACCAACCACAATGTCTAATCTGATGTGGAGCGGATTTCGGGCAGTGCGATTGGTTAATGCACGCACCATTAAACTCCGCTCCGCACAGCTCCGCCTCAATGGAAACGCAGCCTTAGGCTAAAAGATCACTGGGTAACCTAAAAAAAATCTATAAAATTAAGTATGTTGTGTTCAAAAATAAAAAAGCAGTGATTTAACACTACTAATTGCCAGGTGTGGGGTTCGAACCCACGCTCCCAGACCCCTCTGGGAGCGTGGGTTCGAACCCCACACCTAAAAAAAATCTATAAAATTAAGTATGTTGTGTTCAAAAATAAAAAAGCAGTGATTTAACACTACTAATTGCCAGGTGTGGGGTTCGAACCCACGCTCCCAGAGGGGAACCAGGGCCTAAATCTGGCGCCTTGGACCACTCGGCCAAACTGAAACATTGAAATTAGTGAAAATAACAGTTCGTATTTAATCTTTCATTGGTGGTTTTCATTAATGATATCGTAGTAGTGTATTTGTACATTACATAACATGACATCGCACTACAGAAAAATAATCAAAGTTTAGTATTGCCGTGCTTTTGTCTCTCGGTACTGGTTGCACCTCCTTATTAGCAATCGAAAGATTAGAAAAGTTTTCGGCTTCGTTAAGAGTTCTGGGTTGCTGGTTTCATGGACAAAAACCACCCCATTTCTCAATTTCTCATTTTCTTGTGAGTAGTTTATCGTAAAAAACTGATTAACACTTTAAATATTTCAAACGAAATCTGTTTTATCATTTTCTACAAATATACCATCTTATTTATGACTTTTTGTATCAGTATAAACGTTTTTAGCTACGTATGATAAAACAAAGTTATGATATTGATCAGTCTCACGTAAGCTAAGTGCAGCGGTCCGACCATAACAACTAGGAACTGCTCCAACTGCAGAATATTAACTGTGGGAGTAAACCAGTGGATGAATCATTTTATAAACAAATACGGCCAACTATAATAGCAACTCTAGTAATTAAATTAAATATTTAATTTCGAAGCCCAGCTTCGGTCGCATTTCTAACTCATGTACAGCACGAGCAGTGCCTTTATTTATTTATTTCAAGTTTCTGTCCATCCAAAGGTTGTTAGGTAAATATCGTTACACACTAAGTTAAGTTAAGTTGAAATTCAGCTTTATAGAGCGTAGTCGAGTCATTCCAATTATATTTGTGTGATCGTCGCGCTCTCAAGCTATTTGTGCTTTGACAGCTTCCCGGCCCGATAGTAACGTAAGAAACAAACAAAAGAATTTTGTCTCATTTGTGTCTATGAAAGACACGGAGCCCTGGTGTTTCTCTATTCTCGCAATATAACTATCAGTGCAACGGTTAAAAAAACAACAAGTGGTGAAGTGATTTCAACATTTTCGCAACGTGTTTCTAATAATACTGACGAATTTTTTAATGTAAAGCGACACTCTCCAATATTAAAATAAAATCAAATCGTGTTTCGTTACGGTAGCACGCCGGTCATAAGTACAACAATGAAGAATGTTATTTATAAACTTATATTTATTATTTATTTATTCAGCTGAAATTAGCATTTAAGGTGGGCCGAGTGGTACCAGATTTGGGAATAGAATAGAATAGTATTTATTTGCAAATATGGGTATACATAAGTAGATAGTAGTAGGTTTTCATCAGAGTTCTGCCATATTTGACCATTCGGCATGCAAACATTATTATTATATAAAATTATCAAAATTTAAATTCTTATTAATTAAATTAATAAATTAATTAAATAAATTTAATTCACTAAGTAAAATTAATAAAATTCAAATGTAGGTTTAAAGATATTTATTCTCAAAAAGACACAAAGTCACTAACATGAGAAAAATGCTTAAAATAAATTATAATTAAAGTTCGTCACAGACGTTACGGAAGCGATTACATATTATAATTATATTAGATATACCCATCTGTAGTGTATGCGCCTGGGCGGCGCGCGGGTAGTCTGTGGCTAACCGTGAGCGAGAGCGGACGTGCGCTAGACGCATATACTACTTCACCTGCGTGATCTGAAAAAGTGTGTTTTATTAACTCAAGAGTACATTACAAGTGGCGACGAGGATAAAAGTAAGTACTGAAAACATTTACCAAAAAAAAAAAGGGGGAAGAATACACGCTAAAAAATAATGCACTTTGAAAGTTGTTTACGATCAATTAAGCGACTATATTTCGATAAGGATCGTTAGTAGTTTGGATACTAAAGTGAAAACAGAACGTAGTCAAGCTGAACCTACCTACCTACACGTAAATAAATCGTTACCAAGGTAGACGGTTACATCTAATGACTGCTTTGTTGCCTCAGTTTCGTATGATTAAGTAACAAAAAATAAGTTCTGCTTCGATTGAGGTAAACAACTGATTAGCGTAAATGTTACAAAGGCCATGCAGTTAATGTTGTTTACAACAAAACAAAGGGCCATGCCTGAATAGTACGCAATTATTTTAAATGTGTTGTAATGCAAACAGTAAATTATTGATAATTATTATTATTGAGTAAGTGCTTTCATTTAAATATCAAGATAATTGAGTTATTTGCACGCTACTTAATTTAAATAAAAATAATAACTAATTATTATCATAAATGGACATAATTGGTTACTTGGACATACTTAACTTTTCTGCTGTAAATAACCTACATACCCACTTATTGTAAATATAAAACAAAATCAGTAGATAGTATTTTAATCAGGTACCTAACTGGTTTTGCTATGATCAATTGTTTGCATTTCGACACAAAAATATCAAGGTCACGCAAACACTATTCGTACATACGACCATGCTTAAATAATAAATGTGAGAAAAGACCGGGAAACGTTAGTGTAAGCATCAATAATGGCTTAATTACTAGCATACCTATTTATTGCTAACCAGTTAGTAAACCTAATTTGTTAATAGATAAAGGTTATTATCAGTCAATTCATTATTATCAGAAAAAATGTGTTAACAACTACAGACCCATTTCAGTTTTAACAGGGCTCTCCAAGATCTTAGAGAAAATCATTAATATTAGATTAATGAAATATCTAGAGGATAACAAATTGCTTTCGGATAGACAATTTGGCTTTAGGCCCAAAAAATCAACTAATCAAGCAGTACATCAAATGACGGATTATATAACAACTAATTTGGATCAGGGCATGCACTCCATTGGGATCTTCCTAGACCTCGCCAAGGCCTTTGACACAATTTCCTGTCCTTTATTATTGGGCAAGCTTGAAAGACTCGGAATAAGAGGAACAACGCTTACACTGCTTTCTGATTATTTAAGAGACCGCGAACAATGTGTAAAAATTGGTCAGTACGTCAGTTCTGAGCTTCGAAATAGTAATTACGGAATACCTCAAGGTAGTATATTGGGTCCTACTTTATTCCTAGTATATATTAATGACCTGTGCAGCTTAACACTCCAAAATGGTGTCATAATGTCTTATGCAGATGACACAGCTCTATTGTTTTCAGACAACTCTCGAGAGGAGGTGTATAAACAAGCCCAGAACGGTTTTAATATAGTGTCTAATTGGCTACATGAAAATCTCCTAACACTAAATGCAGAAAAAACTAAACACATTTTATTCACTATGAGAAATACTAACCTGCCAACTACTAACATAAACATTTATGCGCATAAGTGCGGCAAGTACGCTGACAATGCATGTAATTGTCCTACTTTAGCAAAAGCCGATCATATGAAATATCTTGGTGTGACGATTTACACAAATCTGAACTTCCGTAAACACATTGATTTATTATGCACTCGAATGCGTAAATTAATATACATTTTTAAGAATTTACGATATATAACGGACTACAAATTAATTAAACAGGTCTATTTAGCTTTGTGTCAATCCATTCTTACATATTGCATAACTTCATGGGGAGGGGCTGCAAAAACAATCCTACTACCATTAGAACGTGCGCAGAGAGCTATCCTTAAGGTAGCCACCTTTCGCCCATTTAGATTTCCCACATACGAGCTTTATACGGCATGTAAGGCTTTAACTGTGCGTCAACTATTTATATTAAAGATAGTATTACACCAGCATAGCAATCTCCCTTATACCCCCATACCTATACATAAGAGAAGAAAAGACTTAGTTTGCATAAAGCCTCAAACTAGACATACTTTTATAAATAAATTTTATGGTTTTTTAGGTCCGTTCTTATATAATAAAATCAATAAGTCTCTAAGTATATATAGTGTAAATTGTAAAAAATGTAGTGAAATGTTAAGTGAATACTTAGCGACATTAAATTACTCAGACACTGAAAAATTGCTAGAAATCATGCAATAAGTTTATTAATGTTAAGGCAATTTTTATTTAATAATATAATTATTATGTATCAATGCTAGCTCTATGTACATTAATTTAATAGTCCAATAAAACACTCAGCGTTGTTACCTGAAACACAGGTTTGAATAAACCTACATCAGGCAGGTCGCTATTGTTTTTCATTAGGCCTTTATCCAATATATTATATAAGTTATACCTACACTAGATTTATTTTAGGCATAGTTTAATATTTGCTTAATAATTTTAATATGTAACTCTGTACTGATGTCACTTCTATGTAATTTATATGTGAACTTATGAATAAAAAGTATAATCATAATCATAATCATAATTTCCATAATAATAGTAAAGTAACGTTATTGAATAAAGTTATTTAGTATATTTAGTTAGTCATACTTACGCTTACGTCAAAGGTCATGCTGAATCCGAAATGCTCTAATGGGCACGCAAATACTAACAAGTATCCTAAGGCTATGCAGTAGTGTTAATGTTATCTTTATAAAAGATAAAAGGCCACGCATACGAGTCTCAAAATCCTGTTACAGGTCGCCCCAAAAAATGGCTCACGCAACTTCAATGTTAACAACTTTAGATCACTTTGATTGTGAGGGTGACACGACATCGGTTTGTACCCGATGGGAGAAATGGAAACGGGCCCTCGAAATTTATCTTTTAGCTGCTAATATTGATTCCCCTAATAAAAAGCGAGCTACTCTTCTCCATGTTGGTGGATTAGCACTACAGGAGATTTACTACAATTTGCCCGGGGCCCATGCAGAGGAAAGTAAAGATGATGAAGGCAAAGACTTAGATGTGTATAAAATTGCACTGGGAAAACTTAACGATTATTTTTCCCCAAAGCAAAGCCATATTTATGAAAGATACCTTTTCCGGCTCATGCAGCAGGAAGAAGGTGAAAAATTCGAAAAGTTTCTATTGAGGTTAAGGAATCAGGCTGGAAAATGTAACTTCATAAATAAAGATGAACATTTGATAGATCAAATCACAGAAAAATGTAGACTTGTTGATTTGAGGAAAAATATTTTAGAAATTGGAGATTCAATTACATTAGATAAAATCATTTCTAAGGCAAATGCCTTAGAAGTTGTTACTAGACAACTTGAGCAGTTCGGTAACTCCAACAACCAAACTGACAGCAAAAAAATTGAAATAAATAAAATTGATTCCAAGAAACCCTTCAATAAAAACCTTAAACTAAATAAAGATCTCGGATGTAGCCGTTGTGGTAGCGTTAATCACCAATCAAATGATGCTAAGTGCCCAGCTAAAGACAAAAGATGTTTAAAATGCGACTTTGTTGGTCACTTCCGAGAATGTTGCCGGACTAGGCGGAAAAGACGATTTACAAATAATAAGACCACGGATCCAGCAAATAAAAAACAGAGATTAGACTCGACGCGAAACCAAAAATCTGAAATTGACTACATTTTCCATTTAGATGAAGACAGCGTAATTAATTGCAATATAGGCGGAGTAGACTTAGACATGTTGATAGACTCCGGGAGTAAATGCAACGTAATCACAGATAAGACCTGGCAGTTTTTAAAAGAAAGTAAGATTTATGTCACTAACCAAATCCGGAAACCAAACAAAATTTTAGTTCCTTATGGCAACAAGAAGCCTTTAGACGTCATAGGCTCATTCAACGCGATTATATCAGTGGGTGAAAGAAATAAAGAATGTCTACGTCATCAGAAATGGTTCGCGCGATCTGTTGGGTAAAGCTACTGCGATCGAATTGGGAGTGCCCCAGATAGGCCTCCACATTAACACAGTTGAAAACAAGACTCCAGCAGTCTTTCCCAAGTTAATAATAATAATAATAATAATAATAATTTATTTATTTCACTCTTCACAAAGGTTCACGTAAGAATACAACATATGTATACAAATAAATTAACCAATATGCACTAAGCATGATCCTTTGTGAGAGACTGGAGTCCATACTAGGATACCCTGTGTGACGGATCACCAGGCTCTCACCCTGTAATTGCGTTAATGGCTAATTACTGTGTCTGAACAAATTCTATACATCGAGGCATTAATAACTGAACAAAAAGGCGTAAATAAGATGGGAAACATAAACAGTTAAATTATTTTAAAAGTAATAATGTAAGAATCAGTTTAGTTTTGGTATTTGAGTCAAATGAATTGATCTGCTTCTGACTTAAGAGTGAACTTGAGAGTATGGTATCTATAGTATATGTTATGAAGAGATTAATAGAGAGGTGTGTGTAGTAGTGTCAAGTGTATGTGTGTAGTGTAGTGTAGTGTGTGTTGTGATGTGTTGTATTGTAAATATTGTGTTTTGTTGTGAGAGTTTTTTTTTTTTTTTTTTTTGGTTTTGTGCTTTCATGTGTTGTGTTTATAATTTGAGTAATTATAAATGATTACGAGGGAACAATTAACAGCTGCTCCGTTGAATCATAATCCAAGTTTTGTAACCAGGCCGAGAGTTTCTTTTTGCACATGTTTTTTGGCAGGTTATAAATTGATAAGACTCCATTGATTTTGTTATATAAATAGTTGCCAAGGAAACCAAAATGTCGACGAGCAAAAACTGTATGGAACTGAGTTGTGGTACAGACTGCATGTCTACGTCGCTTACCTTCAAATAGGGTAGGGTTATAGGTAAGAAGAGAGTGCTTGCGCAAGACGGTATTATAGATAAAAAGTTGACGTACAGTCAACACCCCAACTCGCCCATAAAGTTCCTTGGTGGGAAATAAGAAGGGAAGAAAATGACTGACTTTTAAAACCGCCCTTTGAGCACGTTCGACCCGAAGCAGGGATGTTTTTGTCGCACCACCCCATACAGTTATGCAGTAACAAATTAACGATTGGCATAATGCAAAGTATACAGTTTTCAATATCCCTGAGTCCGCCACGTGACGAAGGTTTTTAAATATGAATATTAATTTTCGGATTCTGATAGCAAGAGCCTCTATGTGTGAATGAAAACTTAGAGTGCTGTCTAGTGTGACGCCTAGGTACTTTATCGTTTCTGTGTTTTGTAAATGAGGACATGTGCAATGAGCATTAGACGTCAACAAGCACGAAGACGAATGGGCAGTAATTTTAAAATTGTTAAGAGAACACGTTGGTTTTTTTAAGTAGAAGGAGATGTATTTAGTCTTGTCAACATTGAGAGCTAGTTTATTGCTAGCTAGCCAAGACAATACCAAGTTTAGCCCGATCTGTGCACAGCTGTAAACTTCAGGCCAGGTATCAGCGTCAAACAGCAGTGCTGTGTCATCAGCGAAAGTGATGATCTTACCGTTAGGCAATTTGAGTTCACAGAGGTCGTTGATGAAAGCCAAGAATAAAGGTGGGCCAAGAATACTGCCCTGTGGGACGCCGTGGACGACTGGTAGATCCTCACTGGTCCACTCATCAACTCTAACCCTCTGATAACGGTTAGTGAGATAGTCCGAGAAAAGCTGTAGTTGCACATCTCTTACGCCAATATTCTCCAATTTTTTCAATAGTAGTGGGACGGAGACTGTGTCAAAGGCTTTGGCGAGGTCCATGAAGATTACTATGACCTTCTTATTGGCATCGAGTTTATCAGAAACAAACTTGGATAATTCATGTATGGCGTCGCTGGTTGACATACCAGAACGGAAGCCGTACTGAGAAGATGATAATATTGACTTTTCTTCGAGGTAGTCGACCAGTCGCTTTTTCATGATCCTCTCCAGTATCTTAGACAAAGCCGGCAGAATGGAAATTGGTCTATAGTTGTTAACACAGGCTCCGTCACCACTTTTGAAAATGGGGCGAATCTCAGCTATTTTCCAGGCGTTTGGGAATTTGCCAGAATCAATGGCAAGGTTGCAGATAAATAAAATAGGAGAAATCAGTACTAACCTATATCTCTTCAATACGCTGGTCGAGATGTTATCATAGCCAACGGAGCAATCAGACTTCAGACTATGGATGATGCTGTTAATCTCTTCGATGTCCGTAGGGAGAAAAACCATCGAGTGGGGATGAGTCTTAAGCGGTGGTGGGCTCAAGTTATTGGAGTAGCAGTGATCAGCGATATTTTTGCCGATGTTTACAAAATACGTGTTAATGGCATTAGTGGAAGAAATTGGATCCATGTTGTTTATTAGCAGTGACGGTTCGTTCTTAATGTGTTTTGTGTAGGTGATGTCTTTTATTGTGTTCCATAGTTTTTTGTTATTAGTTTTAGCCGCAGTGTGAAGTTCCATTTTATCATGTTCTCTTTTAATTTTCTTTAAAAGGTCGTTGCAGAAATTTCTGTATCTTTTGTAGGTTATGAGTATGCTCTGGTCTTTAGGGTTATTTTTTGCTTTTAGGTGCAGCTTGTCACGATTTCTCATACAGCGCAATAGACCAGGCGTTATCCACGGTTTGGTAATTTTTTTACGATTTGAAGTTTTTATTATTTGAGTATTTGATAATATAACTCTCTTGATTGAGTTAACAAAGTACTGAACAGCAAGATCCACATCGGACATAAGGTACAATTCACTAAAGTCGAGATTCATAATTTCAACGTCTAATTTCTCGTAATTTATTCGTTTAATTATTTTATAGGTCTTATTTACAGGTTTTATTAAATCCAGAATAAGGATGACTGCGTCATGATCAGTGATAGAAGTTTCAGCTACATAACAAGACGCTGGAAGTCTTGTTTTCAAAATAATGTGGTCTAAGCATGTTTTGTTATGGGTTGGGATAGTATAAGCAGGCAACATACCATGGGAAGCTAACAAATTAAGGTAATGAGAACAATTCGAGTCAGTGTTATTCTCAGTAATGTCCACGTTTAGATCACCTAATAAAATAAAGTTTTTTATATGAGAGACTGTTTTCAAAAAAGAATCGAGAGATGAGAAAAACTTACTAAGGTTTTTATAACCAGCGGGTCGGTAAACTGCTAACATCGCCGTGTTATGGTTAATTTTAATCATTAGACAGTTGCATTCAGAGATGATAGGTTCCTCTACGCAAACACTAATAGTATTTTTACAATAAATAATGACCCCTTCATTTTGGGTTAAGGTATTATTAGTCTTGTAGTGATTATAACCATCAAGTGGTGGAATGTGTAGTGCGCACGATAACCAGCATTCCGTTAAAACAATGAAGTCCCAACCTATTTGCGATCTCTGTAATAATGTGAGCAAACCTGTCATATTGCGTGTTATACTACGGATGTTTTGATGTATAACTTTAATTGATTGATTGGAGTCAGTTACAATGAATCTGCAATTGTCAATATCGCAGCTGGACGAATGCGCCACAGAAATGAGGTCAAGGTCAGAGATAATGTCTTTCGTACTATTGAATTTTAACGTTCAGGGATATCGGGCTCTTAATTTGGTTGATGCTACAGAAAAATAAAAAATATAATATGGGAAAGAAATATTTGAAAGATGTTGTAAGGTTACTTATATAAACAAAAGAAAACATTGATAAGCCGCGCATTGAATGTGAGCACCAAACACGCTTAATTTGTATAGTAACAAATAAAATGTATATGTAATGTAGTGTGGAATGTATATGTATGGCAGTAATAATGTATTTGTATATTAGTGTAGTAGTGCGGTAGTGAATTGGATGTGTTATGTGTTTTGAGTTGCCATAACAAATTTTGATTGTTTTACATTTATATGCTAACCAATAACAGAACAAGTTCAAATAAAAAAATTGTAAAATAATTATAGCTAAGTAAGTGGAACATAGAATTTCATGGGCCAGTCATTGTTCTAGGCTCAGTTTAAGGTCTTCTTCATTTTTTATATGTACGTGTTTATACCCCTCCTTTTGACGAAGAAAAACCTTTCCAAGTGACGTCCAGCAATACTTGTAATTATTCTCACTAGCAAATTTTCTTGCTAGAAAGAACAAGCGTTGGGCTTTCATAGTCAAGCACTCCGAAAGATAAATAGGCTTTATTTCGCCTGGTATATTTATGTGGGAAGTGTTAAACTTGTTCTGAGCATTCTTGCGATTATAATTGCGCACTTTCTGCAGAATGTTTTCTTTTGCAGATACGGATACGAAGTCAACAATAATAGATGACCCACCACTTTTTTTACTCAGGCGAAAAATATCCTTAACTTCGTGACGTTCCAGGGGGATATCCAGAACTTTGGCCGTTTCTGATACTATAAATCGTAGATCCTCCTTATTTTCTCCCTCTTTTTTTGCTATATTTCTAATTTCCACTTTTGTGAGACATAACATTCTTTCTAAATTCTCCACTTTGTCCTCCAGCTGGTTTATGTAGGCACGCTCAGCTTTTCGGTCACTTTCAATCTCATCTAATCTTATTTTCATGTCGTCGTATTGCTTGTTTATAAACTCTGTGGATTTTTTTAATTCTGCATTCTGAGCTATAATTTCGTTCATAGATTCTTGAAGTGACGTAAATTTATTTTCGGATTGTGCAGTAGATATTTTTAGTTGATCACGGATCTCCTGCATAAAAGCGACCAATTCATGATCGTATTTACGTTTCGGGTTACGTGACGTGACGTTTGATCCGTCTATGCTGCTTAAATTTGGGGCAGATCCCGATAAACTAATAGATGGGTTAGTCGTAATGATAGTTTCGGCGGCGCTAACATTCGGCGTTACCGGCGACGTTGATGGAGGTGGTGTACGTCTCATGTTGTTAATGATTTCGTATGATAGGTACCTTAATAGTATCCGACAGTTTGTACTGTGCGCGTCTCGTAGTTCCCGGTAAGCAGCAAGTCGGAGTCGTAGGTGAGTCACAGCCGTACGCGCAGTCACTGTGCAAGCAGGACAGCAATTATGGGTAGCCTGCCGTTCTCGCGGAGGTGAAGGCGGTTAGCGCGGACCTTACACAGCGCACTTTGCGATCAACAGGTATAAGTTCGTCACCACGCAAATTTGTCCACTTCCAGTATTCACACACAGGCGACAATCCCATAAGTGGGAAATGCAAATAACTATTTTATGTTATAATTCTAACACACGTCCAGTCTCGGGCACAGTTACGGGCGAAGAGGGTTCAAAGGGGTAACTGTCCAAATCCCAATCGACAAAACGATAAAGGCCGTAGTTCAACCGTATAGAAGGGTGCCTATTCCTTTAGAAGAAAAGGTTGCCAAGAAGTTAAACGAACTCAAGGAAGCCGACATCGTAGAAGTGGACGAGCCTTCACCGTGGGTTTCACCCATGGTACCTGTACTAAAAGAAGATGATGAGGTACGTATCTGTATAGACATGCGGAGAGCCAACGAAGCTATTATAAGGGAAAATCACCCACTTCCAACGATGAACCAGATGCTTCCAAATTTTCGACAGGCTAAATGGGAGAACCATTTAGCCTGTCGAAAATTTGGAATAGGCTCGATATTAAACAAGCATTCCATCAGCTTGAAATTAATGAGGATTGTAGATACATAACTACTTTTTGTACTAGCAAGGGACTATTCCGTTATAAAAGATTAATATTTGGTATATCTTGTGCTCCGGAAATATTCCAAAAAATTCTTGAAAAAATGTTGTTGGGATGTGAAGGTACATTCAATTTTATTGATGATATTGTTGTGTATGGGGCAACAGAGAAAGAACACGATGAGCGGTTGAGTAAGGTGCAAAGGGTTTTAAAAAAAAAAGATGTTCTTTTAAACGGAAGGAAATGTATATATAAAACAAACATAATCGAATTTCTCGGTCACGAACTTACAGAAGATGGAATAAAACCCCTTGCAAAATACTTAACCTCTATTAAAACTAGTAGACGCCCAAACACGATTGAAGAAGTACAAAGTTTTCTCGGTTTAGTCAATTTTGTGGGGAAATGGATTCCAAATTTGGCAACACTTACCGACCCCCTTAGACAGATGTTGAGATTAGGGCTTGGGAAATCGGCAACTGTCGACAAATTTTGGACTTCCAAACAAAATAAAGCTTTTGAAGCTCTAAAGCTTAGCTTAACCAATATAAAATGTCTTGGTTACTACAATCCCAGCGACCAAACGCAGGTTATTGCTGACGCATCACCGGTGGGACTGGGTGCTGTCCTTGTCCAAATAGATACGGAAGGTCCTAGAGTTATCGCTTATGGACACAAAGCTCTGACTGATTGTGAAAAAAGGTATTGCCAAACTGAAAAGGAAGCATTGGCATTAGTTTGGGCTGTTGAGCATTTTAAAATATACCTTTTTGGCAAGGACTTTGAGCTCATAAGCGATCACAAACCGTTAGAAACGATTTTCGGACGACATTCCAAACCTTGCGCGAGAATTGAACGGTGGGTACTCAGGCTTCAAGCATACAGATTCAAAGTTATCTACCGCCCTGGTAAGTCAAATATTGCCGACCCCATTTCTAGACTATGTCAAATAGCTCCAACGAAGCCATTTGATAGCGAAAATTATATAAACCAAATTGTGACATATTCTCGACCTGTCGCTGTGTCCCTAAATGAAATAGAGGCATCATCATCAAAAGATGACGAAGTCTCAAAGGTAAAAAGGGGTATTGTACAAAACTGAAGGAACCTCTTAGGAAATTGGGAATTAAAAATAAACTCAGGACGTAGCACGCAGAGAACCCTTTTAATAATGACTGGTCACATACAAAACGAAAACCAAGGACACCAAGGTTAACGCCTGATAAAATACTTATAGCTAAAGTTACTAATTACAAATTGCTCAGAGTTGACTTGAACTGAAGTTTTAACATGCCCCCGGCCGTTGGAAGCTCGCCTTTCAACAGTTGTCTTTTAATAATGGGCAAATCTTGGAGAATGCCCGTCTCACAGTTCCAGTTGAAGTCCTGATATCGGCAACTCTGCTTATGCCATCTGTGCCAGGGTGAAGACCAACAACGCGGCCCAACTTCGACTTCAGCGGTGGTTGGTTATCCTCCTTTACGACCACGAGGGAGTCCAATTTCAGGCTGTCGTTGCCGGTATGCCACTTAACTCTCTGCTGAAGCTCGGAGACATATTCCTTGCTCCATCTTGACCAGAAATGCTGACGCAACTGCTCGATACGTTGATGGCGGTTCAAGTGATGAGTGGAGTAGTCCCGGATATCCTTTACAGGAAGAGACGTGAGAGGTCGTCCAATTAAGAAATGACCCGGAGTGAGAGGCAACAGGTCTTCTGGATTTGACGATAATGGTGTGAGTGGTCGAGAATTTAAAAATGCCTTCAATTTGAACTAAAACAGAGTTAAGCTCCTCGTAAGTTAGGTTACAATTGCCCAACACTCGATACAAATGAAATTTGGTCGATTTGACACCCGCCTCCCAAAGACCACCAAAATGTGGAGCGTAAGCAGGAATAAAATGGAATTTGATACCATCTCGAGCCACACTATCACTTATGGAGTCACAATTGCGTTTCAAGAAATCAGCTATCTCATTGTTGGCTCCTACAAACGTAGTTCCGTTATCGGAGTATATGTTCAGAGGTTTTCCTCTTCGAGACATAAACCGACGTAAAGCCTGTAAATAGTTACTGCTCGTCATGTCACCCACCAACTCTAAATGAATGGCTTTAGTAGTGAAGCACACGAAAATAACAATGTAAACCTTAACCAATCTACATCCACGACCTTGACGACTAGCCGAGATTATAGGACCTGCCTAGTCAACTCCTACGCTTTGAAAGGGAAAGTCTGCTGGTGAGAGTCTGCTCAATGGGAGATTACCCATTTGAGGGACAACTGTCTGCGGCTTTAGACGCTGACATCGAACACACTGACGATAACAAGCTCTGGCTAAATTACGACCACCAAGTGGCCAGTAAGTCTCTCTAATTGTACTTAATAATAACTGAGGACCTGCATGCATTAATTTGATATGCTCAAATCTAAATAAAAGTTTGACAAAGTGATGAGTGGACTGTAATAAAATTGGATGTTTCTTTTCAAATGAATATTCGGAATTATGTAATCTACCACCTATACGAATAATTTTATTATCATCTAGAAACACATTTAGGCTTAATAATTGGTTTTTATGTGGTAATTTTTTATTATTTAACAGTAAAATGTATTCAGAAAATGACTCCTTTTGAGACTGAATAATAATTAATTTTAATGAATTTTGTAGTTCTTCATCATTCAAATAGGACGTGTTTGCTGAACGCCTTTTACATGCATTAATAAAACGGAAAACGTAGCAAATAGAACGCTGTAATCTAATAAAATTGGAAAAACGATTAAACTCGATGAATGATTTAAATAAATCTTCAGTAACATGATCTTGGGCTAAATTAATTAAAATACTAGATTTAATGTCTGGTAAGATTCCTGGGTTCATACCTGGAGATGGCCATGTAGTACTGTCAGACTTTAAGAAAGTCGGACCGAACCACCACAAATCCAGTGATTGCATAGCGGTAGGTTCCGCTCCGCGGGTTATTAAATCAGCTGGATTGTCGTGTGTCGACACATGCCTCCAGGTGCCTGCACCGGACAACTCTAATACTTCGGCAACACGGTTGCGAACAAAAGTATTTAATTTAATAGGTAACATCTTTAACCAACCCAGCACTATCATGGAGTCAGTCCAAAAGACTACACTAAATGGTTTAATGCGAAGGGAACCAGCAACCTTTTGATATAAACGTGCACCAAGCACAGCAGCACAGAGCTCAAGTCGCGGTATTGTTAATGGTTTAATAGGAGTTACGCGAATTTTAGCCATTAACAATCGCACGTCGACGTCACCCTGCTCATTGATACTGCGAATATACAAACAAGCGCCGTAAGCTCGCTCTGAAGCGTCACAAAAAATATGAAATTCTACATGTTTGTACGAGTATGCGTCACAGACCACACGACGTGAAACACGTAAGTTATTAAGGCAAGGCAAGGCTTTAATTATGTTTGCCCATATTGTTTTAACCTCAGGTGATAACTGGTCATCCCACTTCAACCCGTCTAGCCAAAGTCTCTGAAGTAACATCTTCATACTCACGACACAAGGTGCTAACAACCCTAGTGGATCAAATATTCGCGCGATTACTGCTAACATGCCACGCTTAGTAGTTTCAATGCATTCAGGAACACTAATAGGAAAACACAAATCATCTGTGTCAGTTTGCCAACTAAGACCAAGTGTTTTATTGACAACATCACTTTCCTTGTGGAAATCAAAATGACTACCGCCAGATGGTTCTGAAATTAAATTGGGTTCGTTAGATTTCCACTTCCTTAAAGGCATGCAAGCAGAAGCAAGAGCATCAGTCACCTGATGACGCAACATTAGAGCCTCCTCAAACACGTCCGCACCGGTCAAAAGGTCATCTACGTAAAAATCATGAAGGATAACTTCCGCGACCTTTTGATCGTGACATTCAAGACCGATCTGTTTGAGGCACCTAGTAGCGAGAAACGGTGCACTAGCCGTACCGTAAGTTACTGTATGCAACTGGTAAGGTTTAAGAGGACTAGAAGCATCATCACGCCAAATAATTTGCTGCAGGTGCCTATCTGATGGATGTACAGACACCTGCCTGTACATTTTCTCTACGTCAGCAGAGAGGACGTATTTATGCATTCTAAATCTAAGAAGGATTGCAGTCAGATCGTCCTGGACGGTAGGCCCGACCATCTGTATTGCATTTAATGAAAGACCAGAGGTTGTGGGTGCACTAGCATTAAAAACTACTCGTAATTTAGTAGTACTACTACTCTCGCGCAGTACTCCGTGATGAGGAATAAAATATGACCGCTGATCTTCATGAATAGTACACTCGAACATATGACCTAAAGAAATGTACTCAGTCATGAAATCTTTGTACATTTTATCGAGTGAAGGTTGGCTGAGATTTCTGCGCTCCAAAGACAGAAAACATCGTTTTGCACGATGATATGAATCGCCTAAACTATTCGAAGATTCCTTCAACGGTATTTTAACGCTAAAGCGGCCATCAGCCAAACGCGTTGTGTTTTTTATAAAGTGTTCTTCACACATCTTCTCCTCAGCTGAATAAGTTGATGACTCATGACAAACTTCCTCGACCTGCCAGAAACGCGATAATTGGTTTCGGATGTCATCTAACTCAGTCGAACTGGAAGAACTTTCATTAACATTAGTAAAGTTACATTTAATTGATGAGAATTGAGATGAATTATTATGACTACAGCCGCTGTTAATTGGGCCGCAAACTAGCCAACCAAGTCTAGTTTGATAAAGTGTTGGTTTCCCATCACCTAGTAAAATCTTATCTGATCCTAATAAACTCCAAAATACGTCTGCTCCTATAATAATATCAATAGAAGCCAGTGTGTGGAAATACGGATCAGCTAAGTGAATATTTGACGGTATATTCACATGTACCTGTCTAGCGGGAACGTTATCGTTGATCGTGGGCAGGACAAAACATATTAAATCATTAGCGTACGATTCATGCAACGATTTAATGTGCACACGACACATTTTCTCCACATGCGATAGAGAATTATTTATACCTTGTATAGATTTGTTTGTGTTTAAATGAGGCAGATTCAGCTTATTAAATAAATTCTCTGTCATTAAACACGACGAACTACCAGAATCAAGAAGAGCTCGAGCGATGTGTTCTTTATTATTGACATCGTAGCACCTAATTAAGGCAGTCGACAACAGGATGTCGCCTGTGCTGCTCGTATGCGAATGCGCAGGGATATTAGCTGAGAGTGCAACGTGACTATTGTTTGTGTCGGCAGTGGAGGATGACTCAACCTTAGCCTTATCGGTCGTACCGTCAGCTGATTTGCTTGAAACAGGTTGTGATTTAAAATCTGTGTTATGAATAAGCGTGTGGTGCTTGCGTTTACATATTTTACAGCCTGGTTTCTTGCAATTATTGGGATAGTGACCGTGACGCAAACAATTATAACATACCTTATAGCTAGGTAGTAAAGACATTCTATCGTTGACACTTAATGATAGAAACTGTGGACATGAATTGAGGTTATGATCGCTTTTACATTTTGGACAATTTGATGAAGAAGAACTACTGGTGTTTTTCGTTGTAACAAAGGCTTTTATTTTAGTGTTCTGTTTAATGTTAGTTATAGAATGACGTGATTTTTCCAGTGTTTCTATTAAATCAGCGCGATTACGCATAAATTCAATGAACTGATCAAAAGTGATTCGTTTAGACTTATCAATACGCCCTTTGTATTCCTCCCATTCTCGGAATGTTGTAGTATCTAGTTTTTGTCGAATTATATGGATAAGTAATGTGTCCCAACTATGAACAGGTTCGCCTAATGTTTTTAACGCTCTGATATTTTTGTTTACATTGTCTACAATACTTTTTAATGCAGTTGAGGACTCCTTTGTGATTGTTTCGACATTGAACAACGCAGTAACGTGATTCTCAATCAATAATCTTTCATTATCGAATCGCTCACATAGAAGCTCCCATGCCACGTTGTAGTTTTTAGCAGAAAACTCGATTGACTGGATCACGACAGCAGCAGATTCGGCTAATGATGACCTTAGGTAATGGAACTTATTAATCTCGTCTATATCGTCACTGCCATGAATGAGACTTGCGAAGGTATCGCGAAATTCAAGCCAGTTATCATATGATCCTGTGAATTTGGGTAATTGGATTGTAGGTAATTTGACGAACTGACGCTTACCACTACTGCAATTCGATTTTACTTCATCTTGCTCAAGTTTCGAAAACTTACCTAACATAATTTTAGCTTGAGCTACCAACCCATAATATTGAGATTCAATTGTAGTTCTTTCGAGTGCCTCAGTATCAATATTATCACACATGCATTCTAATGTCAATTGAACCTCGTTAAATTCATTAAAAAGATCATCCAATTTGGTGACTCGCAATTGCAACTCCATTACCTGAAAAGGGGTTATCTCAGCGTCTTTTAGATTGCTTAAATAGGTTCCAAATACTGTTAACCTTCCTTTATAACTGCTTCGCTTCCTTTTAAGATCTTTAATCTCAGTCATTTTGAAAGGATAGTGTCGTAGACCTGTAAATTATACAATTATAATGTTAAACAATGAAACTTTAACTATATAACTAATAACGTTAATACGTTACAAACTAACGTATAAACCTATCGTATGGTCTAATGAGACTGCAATAAACTTTGCCTAGGTTAATAACGATAATTATACAAGTTTGAATTTAAGTTCTATCACTGAACCGAAGGAAAGTATGTAATGTTTACTACTCCAAAGAAATAACGTAATAAACAAATTAATTATCTACCGGTTAAATGGTTTACAAAGCAACAATTAATATTAAAGGTTTTAATAAGTAAATAACATTTGTATATTGAAATGTAAATAGCTAACTAATGTAGGTTAACACTAACACTACTGTACTGTATTTTAAGCACACGTTAACTATATTAATTTACAACTGTGATTTAACCTAATGCTCTGTAAATAATTCCTTGTAAATAAACAAGAGAAAACACAAGTAAATAACTTTGTAAATGTGATATAAAAATATTTTACTAACCTTAATTAAGTTCTCATTATCAATACCTACTTACTTTAATTCCTGTATTTTATTTTACCTGATTTAACATTAATGAGTGTTGGGTGACTTTAATTAATATTACAATACTTAAACACTTCCTGTTTTATTTCACTTAATGTCCGATCCACTTTTCTTCCAAAACGTGTTCGTAACCTCGTCACTCCGGTACTCATTTAATCCAATTTCCAGAATATCCAATTCCAGCTCATTCCACTTTGCTAGTATGAAGCTAATAATATCCGGTTCGTATGGACCATGTACAAAACTGAAGGAACCTCTTAGGAAATTGGGAATTAAAAATAAACTCAGGACGTAGCACGCAAAGAACCCTTTTAATAATGACTGGTCACATACAAAACGAAAACCAAGGACACCAAGGTTAACGCCTGATAAAATACTTATAGCTAAAGTTACTAATTACAAATTGCTCAGAGTTGACTTGAACTGAAGTTTTAACAGGTATTTTCAGTGAAGATTGGCACGAATCCGTAAATTGTTTCAAAATCATAAGAAGCGAGCTTTGTTTTTGCGGAGATATTTTGCTGCGGGGTACTAGGATAGTCATACCAAAAGATCTACGCCAGAGGGTGTTAGAAGCTGCTCACGAAGGGCACCCTGGTATAGTCGCGATGAAAGGTCGCCTAAGGACAAAAGTGTGGTGGCCTAGGATCGATGGGGATGCTGAGCGTGTAGTGAAAGGTTGTCGCGGATGCACTCTTGTATCGGCTCCTAATCCACCACACCCGATGAAAGGGCGATCATTACCTAAAGAGCCATGGGTAGATGTGGCCGTTGACTTTCTAGGGCCACTTCCGAGTCGAGACTACATACTAATTCTTGTTGACTATTATAGCCGGTATAAAGAAATTAAGGTTATGAGAAGTATCACTGCACTTGACACTATTAAAGTCCTAAAAGAAATGTTTTCAAGGCTAGGTTATCCCGCAACTATAACATGTGACAACGGGAATCAATTCACGAGCGATGTGTTCCGCAACTTCTGCAAAGAATGCGGTATCGTTGTCAATAATACTATTCCCTATTGGCCAGAAATGAATGGGGAAGTCGAAAGACAAAATCGAGATGTACTAAAGAAACTTAAAATTAGCCAAGCTGAAAATAAGGACTGGAAAGAGGATATTTTAAATTATTTAATGATGTATAATAGTACACCCCACTCTGTTACAGGTACATCGCCATCTGAGTTATTTTTTAAAAGACGCTTCCGAGATAAAGTTCCTTTCGCTCCAGATGTAGAACATAAACTCATAGATTCCGATGTGAGAGATAGGGATATGCTAATGAAAGAAAAAGGGAAAGAATATGGGGATAGAAAAAGAAGAGCTACTTATTCTAGTTTAGGAATAGGGGAAAAGGTAATGTTAAAAAATATAACTAAGGATAACAAATTGACACCTAACTATAACCCTACCTCTCACACAGTGACGGGAGTCACCGATGGTGACATTCATGTGCGGAACGACGAAACAGGTAAAGAGTATCGTCGGAATATAGTACATTTAAAGAAAATTAATGATTCTTGGCAAGTTGTGGACAATGATAATAAGGACACAGGGTCATTGAACAATGAGGACTAAATTATTGCAATATACCTTTATGCAATTGAAATGATTATCTGTCTGACACTTTGTTGATGTTAATCGTATAATGTTGTATGCCTGATTCACTAGTTTATATTAGGTCTTTACCTATGAAATTGCCGTTCTGCAGTACTGGCCATTTCAAATCAAAATATTTTTTGTTTGGCTAAGAATTCTAATTTCAAATTAATTTTATTTTAAAAACATGGATTTTTTTTTCCAAAAGTAGTCATTTGTTTATTGATTAGTGTTACATTTTCATTGCATTTAAATCTTTTTCGTCATCATGGATACGTTAAAAATTCGAGTAATTATGGAATATGAGTACCGTCGTGGCAGCAACGCGGCACAAGCGGCACGCAACATCAACGACGTTTACGGAGCTAACACTACAAACCAACGCACTACCTGTTATTGGTTTGCTCGCTTCCGTTCTGGAAATTTCGACCTGAAAAATGAACCTCGCGGTCGTCCGAAGACTTTGGTCGACAATGACGAATTAAAGGCGATTGTGGAAGCTGATGATACACAATCTACGGCTGAATTAGCAGCAGCTTTCGACGTTAGCGTCAAAACAATATTGGTCCATTTGCGTCAAATTGGCAAGGTAAAAAAGCTTGACAAATGGGTGCCCCACGAACTCAATGATCGCCAGCGCGAAGTACGCGTCGAGACGTACCTTGCACTGCTCAACAGACACACAAATGAAGGAATTTTGAACCGCATTGTTACCTGCGATGAAAAATGGATTCTGTTTGATAACCGCAAGCGCTCAGCAAGTTGGTTGGATCCTGGTTCAGCACCTAAACAATGCCCTAAACGAAAACTTACCCCAAGAAAAGTGATGGTCACTGTTTGGTGGTCTAGCGCCGGTGTGATTCAACACAGCTTCTTACCAAACGGGGTGAGCATTACTGCAGATGTGTACTGTGAAGAATTGAACACAATGATGGAGAAGCTGGCACATCTCCAACCAGCATTGGTCAATCGCTCGTCTCCGCTGCTCCTGCACGACAACGCGCGACCTCATACTGCACAGCAGACGGTCTCCAAGTTGCAAGAACTGGGGTTGGAAGCTCTCCGTCGTCCGCCCTACTCACCAGACCTTGCGCCTACAGACTACTACTTTTTCCAGAATTTGGATAACTTCTTGGCGGGAAAAAAATTCAATACCCGAGAGGCAGTACAAAATGCCTTTGAAGAATTTGTTGCCTCCCGTCCAGCTGATTTCTTTAAGAAGGGCATCAATAAACTTCCACTGCGTTGGCAAAGATGCATTGATTGCATGGGTGATTACTTCGATTAATACAAATAAAAAATACATGAAAAAAATTAATTTAAATTTTTTCATACAAAACGGCAATTTCATAGGTAAAGACCTATTATATTACTAAATCTATTCTGTTCTTTTATTGTTAATATTGTTGTTCAAGTTATTGTAACTTAATTACACAGGCCTGCAAAATGAAGGTCATAACTTCCTCTCTGGAATTTGATAGCTGATTCTGGAGTATTTTGATGCGCTGATTACGAATATGTACTTAGTTTTTCTCCATCACCTCCTGATTTTTCAAAAAACCTACAGATAGAAAATTGAGAAAAAAGACAAGTTTTCACTTAAAAAATTATATATTTAAAAAAGTACTTAATTTTTAACTTAAAAAACTATTAACACGTAATAACAACTTATTGCTGGGTTAAAATACACTTAAATTTTATTTGTGGAACCTGGTCCTTTTTTCCTGGAAGCTTCTGTTGTGCGATTTTCGCTTATATTTCCGGTTTGGATCATCACGCTTCAACAACCAACAATAGTCCGCCATCATGCTGACATTCCATCTTCCTTGATACCGGACTTCAAGCTCTTTTAAATCTTGGTGAAATCTTTCACCTTGTTCTTCGCTAACGGCTCCTAGATTTTCTGGGAAGTAATCAATGTGCGAATTCAGAAAATGAAGTTTAACGCTCATATTACAACCCATTACACCAAAATTCGTTATCATTTTGGCTACTATTTCTTTATAGTCCGAGCTTTTATTGTTCCCCAAAAAGTTTTTTACCACTTCCTTAAATGATTTCCACGCTTGTAACTCGACAAGTTTAGGTTGCAAGATGCGCACTTCGACTGTTAGTTTTCTAATTCAGAGTAGGTACTTATACAAAAAAAACCTTTTGTTTTCTTCATTATACCCTTTTTGAACAACATTAACAACAATTAGGCAATATCACCTAAACATCGTGTATTAATGAGCTCATTACTAAATGAAGCCAAAATGACCCGTTTTCGAAATGGTTAATGCGAATTACTTACACTTATTATGTAGTAATTAACAAATTACTGATTTGCATTCATTTCTATGTCGTCTTAAACTAATTAAATGCAATAAAAATTAAGCTGAAGTAATTAAGTGACGTTTTATAGATTTTAAAATGTATGCGCTCAGACATTTTTAGTTAAAATCTTAAATATTCAATATCAAAGAATCCTGACGTGATAGAATTTTTTTATTATTTTTCTCGTAATCAGCACATCAGAAACTATAGAAAACGTTAATCAGATCTCAGAGAGGAAAACCATTGCAGACCTGTGTTATTTATAAAATAAAGAAGGGATGTAGTGTATGCGCCTGGGCGGCGCGCGGGTAGTCTGTGGCTAACCGTGAGCGAGAGCGGACGTGCGCTAGACGCATATACTACTTCACCTGCGTGATCTGAAAAAGTGTGTTTTATTAACTCAAGAGTACATTACACCATCCACTGCATTCAGATGTTAGGAAGGTTGTTATTTGTCATTACATATTCTGATAATAGACTTTTGAATGCATTGAATGAGTGCACCCTTTTAATACATGAGGGTATTTTGTTGTATAATTGTGCTCCTTCAAATATTAACATTTTTTTGCCAAACTTAGTTCTCGTCTTCGGTAAAATCAGAAAACTAGCTCGGCGAGAGCTACGTTGGGTTACTTGTTTCACTTTAGTAAACGATAAATTAGTCTGTATACTTTTGTTGAGTGCCTTACGAATGAAAATACATGTATTGTAAAGATATAACTGTCTAATGTTCATTATTTTGGTTTCTTCATAAATTTTGCTTGTAGATGTTAAGAATGGGTAGTTAAAAATCATTTTTATTAATTTGTTTTGTGCAACTCGAAGACTTGATATTTCAACCAGATATAGTAGGTGAGGTTTTACTAAGGCGTTATAGATGGTATGGCGCAATCTATGTGGAATACATCGAACTATGTTTCGGAGGGATCCAAGTAATGACGTAAGCTTTGTTTTTATATGATCCAAGTGAACAGTCCACGAAAGAGAACTATCCATTCTCAAGCCAAGATATTTTTCACAAGATTTTTGCTGTAAAGGTATATTATTAATAACTAATGGATTATGTGGAGGTATTATTTTATTTTTTTGCTTTAAACAAGATATAGCACGTTTTAGTAATATTTATAGTTAATAGATTATATTGAACGATGAAAAAAGGGTGTTTAAATCGTCTTGAGCCTGGGCAACTAAATCATGAATGGAAGGTCCGAAATAAAATAAGCAAGTGTCATCTGCGTATAGAGTAAGATGGCCATGTAGTTTAATTTCCTGAATATTATTTATATAGATCAAAAAGAGCAGGGGCCCCAGGATTGATCCCTGGGGAACGCCACACGTTTATTTATTTATTTATTTATAGTTAATTAACACGGCACAGCACCAATTACATTAATTAACATAGAAACAAAACAAAAACTATACAATGCAGACAATACAATCAAAAACAACTATTCTCTACTTACTAACATGGAACAGTAGACACCCTTGCATACTGTCTCTCACAGAACATCAGACATACGTTATAGGTAATGTGCCACTTTGATGGTTAATATCCGTTCTAACTACCTGCGACCTGTTTTTTAGATAGGACTGGAACATTTTTAGGGCACTGCCGGTAATTTTGATGGTTTCTAGCTTTTTAAGTAGCAATTCGTGACTTACGGTGTCGAACGCTTTTATGAGATCAATAAAGGTACCAAGGACTATGCTTTTTCCATCTACATTTTGCTTAATTTTAGTAACGAGGTCGACTGTACCTGTTAGTGTGCTGCTTTTTGGTCTAAACCCGTATTGTCTGTCTGAAAGAAAGTTGATAGTAGTTAAATGTACAATCGTTGGTGTAGGATTTTTTCTAATATTTTTGACATTACAGGCAACACTGAAATAAGTCGGTAGTTACCTGGGTCCATTTTGGAACCCGATTTGTATATGGGAGTGACCTTCGCCATTTTTGTTGTTCATTAAAAATATCAACTTAATTGTATTACATTGTACTATGGGCGTCATACCCGCCTGATCAGTTAAAAATTTTTTCGCTTGAATACTGCGTGAGCGCCGAGTCACGCCCCCGTAAAGTTTTGGCCTATTAGGAAAGCATTTACGCAATTAGTTGCAACCTGCCCTGCGCAGGCTAGTGACGTGTTACGTGTACTCTTTTTGTGAATTTTACGGACGAATTATATTTGACCTTAGCGCGCTTACTGGAGTTTTTGAATATTGACTATTGCTCTGTTTACCTGACCCTTGATTGCCTAAACGTTAACCTGTGCGAGAATATTGGACTCCTGAGATTTATTAACTTGTGCTGGAACATTTTTGTGTGGAATGTCTTTTCAAAATCTCATACAAGAAGAACGAAATCAAATTATAATTTTAAATGGACAAGGATATAATACTAGTCAAATTGCTGAGCAGCTGCATATTAGCGTAAGTAGTAAATTGGTTAAATTATTGTTATGATAAATTAGGTTGTTTTAAAATACCAAGTTACGAACATAACTTTATTTACGTTTCAAAGTGCAGAGTTTAACATGCAAATATTATCTTGTGTAAGTAATTGAATACTTTCTAGGTTGTTTTAGAACAGTTATAGTATTTTATAAATATAACACTGGTCAACAAAAAAACACCTTTTGTATGTAACATGAAAACTTTTGACTAGTTTAAACACAAATAAGGAAAATATAAATGGTATTAGAATATATCAAATACTGTAGTTTGATAGTTTGATGTATATTTTTCGATTTTACCACATTACTTAACTTGTTAGAATTATTTTTTCTCTTTCTTGGTATTAATAAAGAATCATGGATAACATAAAACAAAGCTACACCTTTAAGTAAAAAAAAATACATTAAAAAAATGTAAGTCAAAAGGATAAAAATTCTATTTTACGCCTAGTAGACTAGCTGTTACACAACAAGTAGTCCTGATCAAATAAAAATAAAAATGGTGTTGTATCAAGGGTAGGTAGGTAATTCCAAATTAGTAATCACCTTTCTTGTTACAAAATGTTAAGAATTAAATGAGAAACAAGTAGAAAAAACATTAAGGGTTTTGAAACTTGGTAAAGCAATTAGGCTTAACTTTTATTACTGCTTTGTTGTGACGCGCGAACTCGCATTCTTTTTCGCTCACAAATTGTTACTCACTCTAAAGAGATTATCTGTTATTAGCAATGAAAACCAAATACAACAATAAAAACCTTTTAACACAGTGGCAAGCATTGCTTGCATTGTCTGCACAATGCGCTGTTTCAAATATTTGTCTCTCTTTAAAAAGGTTTTTATTGTTATGTTTGTTATATGGGTTTACATTGCTAATAACAGATAATCTTTTTTTTAAATGATGCCACTTCTTATGAGATTATTTATTGCTTGTAGAGAAACACTGTTCGGCTGTGGATCAAACGCAATGAAGAAGAGGGTATCTTACACAATAGACCCCGCGCACCACGTCCATGTCTCATCGGAGATGATAACCTCTTACGTATGGTGGACACCTACTAGCTACAGAACGCGTTCACGCCGACAAGAATGTTCGCTGAGGAGTACGGCGTGTCATTGCGCACAGTTCATCGTGCTTTACATAGAGCGGGACTCCATCACCGAAAACCGGCAAAAACCGGTGCCTACTGTGCGCACAGTTTACCCATTGGATAAGCGATGAACCTGAAATACGAACCTTACGTTGGCCATCCCGATCTCCTGACCTGAACCCCATCGAAAATTTGTGGGGTATAATGGTCCAGAGTTGGGGTCACCGCAGAAAGAACGCAAGTGGAACTTCTTGATCATTGTGATGAAGTTTGGGAATCAATAAGAGGTTCCAACTTGTGCGAAGTGTTAGTACAATCAATAAGAACGACATGCGAGGATGCGATGCCGTGATTGACGCAGGAGGCGCGTTGACCAAATATTAGTTTTTTTTGTTCTTAGTATTTAATATTGAGTCGTCAGTGATATTTATGGTAACAATTTAATTTAAGAATATTTATTAAGGAACAGAAAAAATATTATTAACCAATTGTTGATTTAATTTTAGAGAAGTTTTTGATTACTGTGAGTTTTTTTTTTAATTTTTACTATCAATATGTTTAAGTATAACTACAGTCATTTTTAGCTGTATTAATCTGTAAATATTCATATTTATTTAAAAAAGACTATTTCTATTGATATCTACGAGAAACACGAAACTTATTCAGTTTTGAAACTTGGTAAAGTAATTATCTATCAAGCAAACACGTGGGCTTTTTTGTTTGTTTTGCGCTAACTGATATACTTTCTCTATACGCACGCATTACCGGTTTTACTATGTATGGATAAAGAAGGCCTCTTTTAATGAGAACCTAAAATGAAAATCTTTAATTTCTGTGGTCGGATTCAAATAAACCATGCTTGCCAAAAATGCTTTTTTGAAATATTTTTGTGTAAAATGTAGGGGTCACTAAAAAGTCATTTTATAACTGAAGCCACTTCATAAGAGAATCGCATAGACAAAATATGTTTTTATTTGTAGTATATTATAACTTAGCATTCTGCTTTACTTTGTGATGTGTAAAGTCTTGTTTTTATAATGTTTAGTTACAGATAATTTTCATGTTTTTGCATAATCACAATATGTTTAAGTATACTGTCATTTGTAGCTATATACATTTGTAAATATTTATAATTAAAAAAAAATAGTATGAACAAGAAACACGCCAATTACTCTGTATTTGATTTTGGGAAAGTAATTATCTGACAAAAAAAACACATCAACGGCAAACTTAATTCAAGAATAGTTTTAAGTAAAGTTATGTTGATGATTTTAATTTTTATAATTATATATACATATTTGTAGACCCGATACTGAGCTGTAAATTGCAAAAAAACATATGAAAATTCAAGTTTTTAAGTTGATTCTATTAATTGTTATTTAATTGTGAGTTTTAACCTATTTACTATATCCAATTCATATGCCTAATATTTTATGAATATCTGTATTTTTTTTATTTGGTTAATAAAATTTATACTGGTTTATAACAGTATTTAATTTTTAATTAATGCCTAACCGATACAAGGATTTTACAAATTAAAGTTCTAGTTAGAATAAATACTATGAATTAAAACATCTGGGTGACTGACAGCCAATTTTCCCAGAGATAACATTATATATTATAGATTAGTTTAAACCCTCCTATAGCCCCATTAATTTCAAATTTTATCGATACCGTTAGACCCGTTTGAGAGAACGTGATTACAAATTTTTTCCATTCAAACTTTAAAATTATATCACCTCCAAAGTCTATAAAGTATGGTTTTGAAATAAATTGTAGCCTATGTTACTCCCTGATAATGTAGCTTTCTACAAGTGATAAAAAAAAAGTTTTTTTTTATGTGCCTTAAAGTATTTTTTGAGTTTAGCCATAATAAAGAAACAATAAAATGTTTCCTCTTTATTATACTGCAACCGAAAGAATTTAATAGAACGACATCCAACAATTTTAACCATTTACCAATATAGTAAGACGATAGACCAAAGACAATATTTCATATTTAGTTTTATTTATTTTTCTATTTGAAAATTACTTTAAAAGTAATTTGAAATAGAAAAAAGCTGAATACCAGTATTTTAAATGGAGCGATTGCTTATCTGACCTCCACAACCCAGTAACTGTGCAACATGATACCCCTTTGTAAGACTTGATGTCAGACTTTCAGGCTTCTGACTACACGCAACTACTTCAAAGATCTACAATTGACAGCCGGGACCAACGGCTTTACGTGTTTTCTGAGGCACGGAGGAGTCTCGACATATAACGAACAATCACCCATCCACAGACTGACCTCGCTAGGCGTAGCTGAACCTTTTATTGATCCTAAACTGTATCTGTAACTGTTGTTATGCTGTTTGATGGCTGTTACCACGCACTGAGGCACCAGCTCCTCACTTTTGAAATTAAAATAGTAAAAGACTGATAACTCTTAACCGTAAAAAAAAACAAATTAATATAATAGAACCACAACGATATTCAGAACTTTTCATCACCTTGACAAAAGGGTTATGATATATCGATAGCGTCATCAATCCGCAAAAAGTGTGTCCCTGCATAACGCCAACTATAGGTAAGCTAAGCTAACACGTTCGCAACCTATGTTATATGTGCGAACGAAAGTAATCATGTTCTTTAATCATTTTAAATTATCTCCGCACTGTATGGCCAATTGACATACTGTAAAGGGAAAATTTTATCTCCATGATGTCCTTGTTATAATTAATTTTTTTTTTTTTGAAAAGGATAAATACTTAGTTTTTTAAATATTCATCCAAAAGTAAGTATGTCGAAAAAATACTTTTTTAAAACATAAATAGCTTGACGACACGGTTGGCGCGTCGGTTGAGCCATCGGCTGCTGCGCCGCGTGTTGTGGGTTCGATCCCCACACGGAACAAATATTTGTATGGCCTACAGGTAGTTGTTCCGGGTCTGGCTGTTTGTGTATGTGAGTTTAAATGTTTGTAAACGCACCCACGATACAGGAGAAATTCCTAGTGTGGGGCAACGTTTTTTTCAAAAAAAAAAAAAAAAAAAAAAAAAAAAAAAAAAAAAAAAAAAAAAAAAAGCTATGTAAAAGAAAAAATATAAAAGATAGCTATATGGTATATCGGACTTTTTTCTAGAACTATTTAAGACGGACCAGATTTCCAAACATTGTTTTCCATTTAAACAACTGTTAAGGCAGCGAATGCAAATAATTCTAGATATTTATTTCCGGCTTGCTAGACTAAAGTTGCGATAGCTTGGCTAATATGCATCATGTAAATATAATTTATAGCACTCAAGAATAATGTAGCTTTTTAACAGGGATTTTTTTTTGGAATTGAAGAAGTTGATATAGAAAGAATAAATACAGAATAAAGAATAGATCTAATATGCATTTTAAATTCCAGCAAATCATTCAATCAAACAATTAAAATTGTTAAAAGCAATTCATTTGGATGAAAATACGTTTGCTGGAATTTTTAAATAACATTTACCGACCACATCGTTATTTACTACACCCAAGTCCAGGTAAGATTTCTTTCAACATTTGCAGTAGTTTGACAATAACAATACATTTTGCTCGGCGTGCGTCGTCAGTGCGCTCGGCCGGCCGGTATTGTCTTTCTTTCGTTTATTAGGGGGCGGGTTTAGGGCAGGGCTAGAGAGCGCAACTATTTCTTGGGTGCAAGCAAAAATGAGCTTAGTGGTGATCAGGCGGATGTGTCCGTGATAGTACGTTCGCGAAGGACGCACACGGCAGACTATAACATTCCATTAACTCCCTATCCTGTTTCTTAAAAAGTGGTTTTACAATAGACTTTTTTAGGGCATTGGGAAATATACCTTCACTGATACTTAGATTAATAATATAGCTTATGGGGCTACAGATTTCATATGCTACAGACTTAACAATTTTAGTACATATGCCATCGTATCCTACACTGTTTGTATTTTTTAAGGACGCTATAATTTTTAATATATTGTGTGCTAGACTTGGGGCCATGAACATTCAGTCTTTTCTGGCTAAAATATGTTTAGTGACTGTGGTTCCCGAGCTATTCATAGGTTTAATTTTATGTATAAAGTAATTGTTAAATATGTTTGCAATCATTTTGGGGTCAGTTACAGTTTCATTATTATATCGAATTTTGTCTATAGTGCTTTTTGGTATGTTCAGTTTTGATTGATTTATGATTTCCCAAGTAGTCTTAGATTTATTATTTGATATATAATGTTATCTCTGGGAAAATTGGTTGTCAGTCACCCAGATGTTTTAATTTATAGTATTTGTACGAGCATCGCCACATGATATTTATTGTTTTAGTTTTTACCTGATCAAGCAGTTGCTAATTCACCGATTTATGTACATTCGCTGACTAAGCTATTACGCCCGCCACAAGCCACCTACTCTTGGCATTATATAATTCGTTGTTTTATTAAATAAATGGTCAATCATTATCGGACACAAAACAGTGATTTTATTTCCTGTACACATCCCGAGTGATTCATCCACCTACATCCTACATCTCAGTGTGCGGAGCTGCTGCCCGTACATTTATGGTCCTTCGAGCCGGATAAAAACTACTGGAGCAAACAGTCCTGCAAGTCGCACAGGTACGAAGTGTTTCTACTTACGATAGCGAATCGGTTTGACTGGTCTTCCACAAGCGGATCGCCCCAGTCAGATTGAGAAGGCGCACAATATCGTACGGAGAGATTCCTTCGGACCCTGCGATCGCCGTGGGAAACATCAACATTTGGTGGTTCGGGAACTACATACAACAATACAACAGTGAAGTCAACAGAGCTAACGTCCCTCCACTACACGCATACATCCTCGTGCAACAATTATGGACGCCAGGCAACAAGAACTTCTCAAGCGGCAGGAAATCATCGCAGAGGGCATCCGAAAAATTGGTGTCAACTTCGGAAAAGATGGCCCTGACCGCAAAACCGCCACATACATCCGGGGCAGACTGGATACCCTCCAGGCGCACTGGAACGAATTCGAAATGAATCATGGCGTGCTACAGGGCGCCATAGACCAGACCGACATATACTACACAACAAAAGTATACGACCGGGTCAAGTCGAACTACTCAAACATACAACATAAGCTGCAAACATGGTCAACAAGCACTGCGGAACTCGCGAGTCGCCCAGAAGAAGAGAACAAGAACACTGGAGTCCTATCGAGATCGGACGAGCTAAAAAATCAACAAGCAACCAACTTTAGAGCCTTCTCACGTTTCGTCAGCAACTTGCGTACTGCTGACATTATTGAGAAATGGGAGATAGAAGACAAGCTTAGGGTCCTCGAATCGCGATGGAGGGCGATTGACGAAGTGCACTGGCAGCTCGACAACGTTCTCGTCGGTAGCGACGTAAACTACGAGCTCGAGTTCTCGCAGTACGAAGAAACATACGAGTGCACAAAGCGAGGTCTCAACCGCAAACTCAACCACGCTGTCCAACAACGAGATAGTGCGCCAAGGATCGAAATACCGATATTCTCTGGAAACTACACACAATGGCCGACATTCCTCGATCTATACATCGCGGCTATCCATAATAACCCTTCCCTCTCGAAGGGGCAGAAGATGCAACACCTGAAGGGGAAGCTAAAAGGAGAACCTGAGCGCCTTGTGCAACATCTGTCTGTTTCCGAGAGCAACTACGACTCCTTCTGGGAAATCCTCCACCATAGGTACAATAACTTGCAGATGCTCTTCACCAAGCAAATGCAAGTTTTGACGAGTCAACCTACGATTCAAAATCAAAACGCGTACGAGCTGAAGCGCCTACACGACACCAGTCTCGAAACCGTGCACGCGTTGCGTAACTTGAGCATCGACACGGCAACATGGGACCCGATTTTGGTGCACATTCTGGCAGCAAAACTAGACACTCAGACCTACGCTGACTACATGGAGGCGAGGAAAAATCCAAGAGGGCTTCCCGACTTCAAGGAATTCATCCAGTTCATCGAAGGGAAGTTCACGGCGCTGGAGTCAGTAGTGAAGAAAACAAGTAAACCCAACAAACAAACAGATGCCGACGTCATCCCAAATAAAGGGGCCTCGATGACAACAGTACCAAGGGATGCGTACAACAGATACAGACGCTACCCCAAAGCAAACCATATAAGCTCCGACAGAAATTGTCCAGTTTGCAAAACAAGCCACATCTTGCTCTACTGTAAAGAGTTTCAAGAAATGACGCCAGCCATAAAAATTAGGACAATTGAGCAATTGAACATTTGCAAAAACTGCATGTATCCGCACAACGGAAAGAAATGCAACTCGCAGAAAAGATGCAAAGTGTGTAACGGCGCACATCACACCACGCTACATGACCTAGTCCGCGATACTACGTCAGCGACACGGTCGTCAAGCCAAATGGCCGAAGGCGTGACAAACAACAACATGCAGCGAAAAACCAATCACGTGTCAGGAAACTTTAACGAAGTTTTACTGGCTACAGTACAACTTAAAGTAAAGGCTGCAGATGGAACTTACACCGTACTTAGATGCCTTCTAGACCAAGGCTCCCAACTGAACCTTATAACAGAATCGGCTGTGCAACGACTTGGGCTTCCGCGACGCAACCACAACTCAACTGTGTCAGGGATCGGAGCATTTGCCAGCCAGAGCAACGGGACCGTTCAGTTGGACTGTAAGTCCCTTTACGGAGATTACGAGTTTTCAACGCCGGCATTAGTAATGGCTAAACTACTCAACAACCTGCCTAACTACTCCTTCGAAAAACAAGATTGGCCTCACATAGAAAACATTAACCTGGCCGACCCACAATTCAACTTATCAAGGCCGATTGACATTCTACTTGATGCTGGGGTATATGGCGACATAGTCATGAGCAACATTACTCGAGGAAACATATACGCACCAATAGCACAACAAACAAAGCTCGGCTGGGTATTAGTTGGAAATACGAATACTTTCAACTGTCATGTCGTGGTGGACACTAGCGATATCTCTCGTTTCTGGGAAATTGAAGAAATAACATCAGACGACCAGTCTACGACTGTCGATGAGGAGTACTGCGAGAGGCTGTACGCTGATACAACAAAAAGACAAGAAGATGGGCGGTATGAAGTGAGAATCCCCATGAAGACCAATTTCGAGCAATATTTAGGACGATCAAAGCCACAAGCAGTCGCACAATTCAAGCAATTGGAAAAACGTTTGACAAGAGACGAAACCCTCGCTTCAAGCTACAAGGCTTTCATCGGCGAATACAAAGCTCTAGGACATATGAAAAGGTGCACAGAGCCGGACACGCCAAGCTGTTTCCTACCCCATCATGGAGTAATGAGACCCGATTCAACGACAACCAAACTCCGAGTGGTTTTCAATGCATCAGCAACCACTAGCTCGGGACACAGTTTAAACCAACTGATGGAATGCGGGCCTAACTTACAACAAGACTTACAAGCTATTATTCTACGATGGAGGGCATTTGAATACGTGTACACAGCGGATATTGAGAAATTCTACCGACAAATACGTATTCAGGAAAAAGACCAACACTTACAAAAAATAGTGTGGAGGGATTCAGTCACAGAGCCGTTACAAGAGTTACAACTGACTACAGTAACATATGGTACCAAGTCCGCTCCCTTCCTGGCAATGCGCACCATAAGGCAACTGGTAAAGGATGACGGCGCACAGTACCCCTTGGCGGCGGCTATTCTGTCCAATCAGCTATACATGGACGACTTAATAGGCGGGAGTCACGACTTCATAACAGCACAGAAAGCTCGAAGTCAACTTATAACAATGCTGAAGGGCGGTGGATTCAACTTACGAAAGTGGGCTAGCAACGAAACGCGCCTACTTGAAGGCTTATCCGATGAATTGATAAGCCAAAAAATGTTCGACTTCAAGGATGCAGACACCAACAAAACGCTAGGCATCACTTGGAACCCGCGCACGGATCAGTTTACCTACAAACAAATCCCACTCTGCAACAAACGTGATGTCGACACAAAACGCACACTACTGTCGGATATATCAAAACTGTATGACCCCCTTGGTTGGCTATCACCGATAACAGTGAAAGCCAAGCTAATTTTTCAACATGCTTGGTCAACTACAACGAGCTGGGATGATAAACTCCCACTAAAGATACAGCAAGAATGGGAGCAATTCCGCAATCAGCTCGCACACATACACGACATAACCATACCACGCTGGATCGGCGACACCCAACAACCCTTCGAACTTCATGGCTACTGTGATTCATCAGAACGAGCCTATGCATGTGTCATATATTGCAAGACCACGGATAAAGAAGGTAAACAGATGATAAGGCTAGTAGCAGCTAAAACAAAATTAGCCCCACAGAAAAAGCCTATTTCTCTGCCACGACTGGAGTTATGTGGTGCAGTACTACTAGCCCGACTGATCGAAAAAGTAAAAAACTCCATCAACTCGCAGATCCACACCATACATTGCTGAACGGACTCCATGGTGGTGCTTGGCTGGCTACATGGTGATGTGAGCCGTTGGAAGAGTTTCGTAGCCAACAGAGTCACAAAAATTATCCAAATAACACCACCCAACTCCTGGGCCCATGTCAAGTCCGAAGACAATCCTGCGGACTGCGCAAGCAGAGGAATCTCACCATCAGCCTTGATAGCTCACGAACTGTGGTGGAAAGGCCCAACCTGGCTTCAAAACAACAACATACCCAAACAAGGTATTTTTACAACGAACGAAGAGAAAAATAAACGAGGTCAAACCTACGCAATACAAACAATAGACGCGCCCCTCATCGAGCAACTACTGCAAAAATACAGCACGATGACTTATGCAACCCGAGTCATCAGCTGGATCAGACGATTCATAAACAACTCGCGTGACGCAACAAGAGCCATACACAGGTCACACTTAACTACGGAAGACATTGTGCAGACTCAGCACCTGCTTGTGAAAACTACACAGAACAATACATTTGGCGATGAAATAGCATACCTACACAAACATAACAAGGTACGGGCTACAAGCAAACTGTTGAGTTTAAGCCCAATGCTAGACGCACAAGGTATTCTTCGAGTGGGAGGAAGACTTGAACATGCTAAGTTAAACGACTCCCAAAAACATCCAATAATATTACCAAACAAACACAAGTTATCAGACCTCCTGATTGACCAAGCCCACAAGAATACTCTCCACGGCGGTGCCAGGCTTACTTTGGGAAACCTTCGTAACAAATATTGGATACTTGGCGGCATGAAACCAATCAAGAAGCAACTCAACAAATGTGTCACCTGCCACCGCTACAAAACGCAACGCAGCAATCAACAAATGGCACACTTACCAACGCCTCGAGTTACACCTTCAAGGCCATTCACACACACGGGCGTGGATTTCACGGGACACGTTGAAATAAAGGCTAACAAAGGTCGCGGCATTAAAACAGTTAAAGCCTACATCGCGATTTTCATTTGTTTATGCACAAAAGCCATCCACCTGGAGCTGGTGTCAGATCTCAGCACGATAACATTCCTCGCAGCATTGAAGCGGCTATGCGCACGACGAGGAACACCAAAACATATCTACAGTGACAACGGAACGAACTTTGTCGGAGCAGCAAGAGCTCTAGCCAAAGAACGCCAGGAGGCACTGCAGCTTCTAGTTAACGACGACCTCATCAACAACACTTCCGAAAAAGTTATGGAATGGCACTTTAACGCACCATCTTGGCCCACAGCGGGAGGACTATGGGAAGCTGCAGTCAAGAGTATGAAACACCACCTAAAACGCGTCCTTGGGGAACAAAGGCTTACGTACGAAGAGTTTACTACTTTGCTAGTACAAATTGAAGCCTGCCCAAACTCAAGGCCACTTGTCGCCCTAACAAACGACCTCGACGACATCGATTACTTGACACCAGGCCACTTTTTAGTCGGTGGACCGGTTCTGGCACCTCCGATGACGTCAGAGAGTGACAACAGCCAGTTAACTTTACGATGGCGCCTGACAAAAAACATGTACAAGGAATTTTGGAAGAAATGGTCCAAAGATTACCTACAAACATTACAATTACGAGGGAAATGGCAAACTCCAACACGCAACATTGCCGTGAATGACGTCGTCCTTGTAAAGGAAGAACAAATAGCCCCAGCCCGATGGTTATTAGGGCGAGTTATAGAGACGCATCCTGGACCGGATAACTTGGTACGAGTCGTCACGCTCAAAACTAAATCCAACATAATGAAGAGACCCGTAACGAAATTGTCCCGATTACCAATTGAAACCGGGAACAACAAAGAAAACAAACCAACACAACCAGAGGCGACGTCATCAACATCTCAACGTCGGGTGAGCCCTAGACGGGCACAGAAGGGTGTTTCCAGCTGTAACGTCCTCAAGTACCTAAGCACGTTACTAGTACTGATGGTTACGTGTGTGACACCGTCCATGCAACAACTCGTCAACGTAACAACTCTAGACCCGACCCGCCTTGTATACTTTGACAAAGCCGCAGACTTACAGATAATACAAGACGAATGGAGACTGGTAGTATACTACAACATGTCAACTTACTGGAAAAGTACTTCTGCCGTTGAACAATACTATATTATACAATAATTACACGGACTTTGTCAACGAAATATAGCGTACTTGACTATATCCACACAACTCGAGCACGAACTAAACGAGCTCAAACACTACAACGAAGTACTACAATCCGACCACGGAATACGTAGCAAGCGAGGTCTCATAAACGGAATTGGGAACATTGCCAACTCTCTATTTGGAGTACTTGATGACAAATTCGCCGAAAAATACAACAACGACATCAAACTACTGCACAGCAATGAAGACCACTTGTACAATCTGTACAAACAACAGACTTCAATAATCGAAGGGGAATATAACCTTCTGAAGAGGAACGAGCAAGTAATGAACCGGCAGTTCATTGTCATCAACAAAAGTCTCAGAGACTCGCTCCAACAACTGAAAACCGAACAAGACCCAGCAACGTTCCTTACTGCTACTGCACTTGCCGCAAACATGATGATAACAAACTTGCGGAGAATACAAGACATGTTGATCAGCCTAGTTACAGATCTTCGTCACGGCAAGGTCGACACTCACCTGTTGAAACCCGATGCGTTCGAAAAACAGTTGAACATCATAGCAGGACAAGTCCCAAAAGGATTATCTCTCCCTTGCTCAAACAAGTTCAAGTGTATCCGGGAAATGTATAAACTAGCAAGTGTGCAAGGAAAACTAACCGAAGACTTCATCATATTCGAAGTAAAAATCCCGTTAGTAGCAGACGAACAGTACGAACTAACCGAAGTCATCCCAATCCGCAACATAAAGGGAACCTCCATGATTCACATAATACCAACAACCAAATACATAGCCGTTAACTTGAAGCTAGACATGATGATACCATTGGATCAACAACATCTTTCATCGTGCGAACAAGTAAACACAAATCAGCTGTTGCTATGCAACCTTGACCTACCTATATACAGTATAAAAACAGCCACAACAATGTGCGAAGCAGGCATAATAAACAATCGAGGAGTAACAACCTGCCGCACTAAGGTATCGAATTGCAGCAATGACTGGAAAAAACTGCACAGTAAGGGAGCTTGGTTGTTTACGTGTTGCGAGGAATGCACTATGCGCATTTTCTGTCCTGCGGGAATTACGTCACAGACACTACAAAATACAGGCATCATCACCTTAGCTACAGGTTGCATGATGCGCGGCGATAAACATCAGATTCATGCACATTACAAAATGCAAAGCACCATGGAATTAGGAAATGAGCAAGAGATCTACGTACCAGAGATAAATCTAAACGAACTATTAACAAGCAATAGTCAAATTACAAATATAACAAATATGGAACTTGAAACACATGAAGAACAACTAAAGAGTATTAAGAGAAAAATTGAGCTGGTTAAAGAACAACAGGACATACAAATGGTTAATTCCGTGGAGGCGGAGCAACATCACTACGTCCTGTACGGCTGTATGATAACCTGTGCAACAATATTCAGCATATGGGTATGCGTCCAAATTAAAGCACGCTGTCTCCGTACACCTCAAGGAAACAGAACAGGAAAGCAGGCGCACAAGGAAGAGATTGAGATGGCCCCAAGTCCTACTGAACGGCATCTCCCTACGGAAGGACAAGCAAAGGCAGACACCCCGGATCTAGAAGAGGTCACCAGACATCTTCCTAACAGCAGCAAGGTGGATCGCGAAACGTCGCCAATGACAGTTAGCGACGGACATAGAACCTTCCAATAACTTTCTTTACATACTTTACTTACCCTTGGATAATGCATTTTACTGGACATTTGTACTTTTATAGTCGGCAGGATGTACGAGCATCGCCACATGATATTTATTGTTTTAGTTTTTACCTGATCAAGCAGTTGCTAATTCACCGATTTATGTACATTCGCTGACTAAGCTATTACGCCCGCCACAAGCCACCTACTCTTGGCATTATATAATTCGTTGTTTTATTAAATAAATGGTCAATCATTATCGGACACAAAACAGTGATTTTATTTCCTGTACACATCCCGAGTGATTCATCCACCTACATCCTACATCTCAGTGTGCGGAGCTGCTGCCCGTACAGTATTTATTCTAACTATTTAATTTGTTAAATCCTTGTATCGGTTAGGCATTAATTAAAAATGAAATACCAAAAATATATAAACCAGTATAAATTTTATTAACTAAATAAAAAAAATACAGATATTCATAAAATATTAGGCATATGAATTGGATATAGTAAATAGGTTAAAACTCACAATTAAATAACAATTAATAGAATCAAATTAAAAACTTGAATTTTCATATGTTTTTTGCAATTTACAGCTCAGTATCGGGTCTACAAATATGTATATACAATTATAAAAATTAAAATCATCAACATAACTTTACTTAAAACTATTCTTGAATTAAGTTTGCCGTTGATAAATATTACTTATTAAATATTTAATACAAGGTTATATGTAATAATTAAAACAACAAACAAACATGTGGTCCGTTTGTCAGATAATTACTTTCCCAAAATCGAATACAGAGTAATTGGCGTGTTTCTTGTTCATACTATTTTTTTTTAAATTATAAATACATATTTACAAATGTATACAGCTACAAATGACAGTATACTTAAACATATTGCGATATGCCAAAACATGAAAATTATCTGGAAGTAAATATTATAAAAACAAGACTACACATCACAAAGTAAATCAGAATGCTAAGTTATAATATACTACAAATAAAAACATATTTTGTCTATGCGATTCTCTTATGAAGTGGCTTCAGTTATAAAATGACTTTTTAGTAACCCCTACATTTTACACAAAAATATTTCAAACAAGCATTTTTGGCAAAGATTTTCATTTTAGGTTCTCATTAAAAGAGGCCTTCTTTATCCATACATAGTGAAATCGGTAATGCTTGCGTATCAGTACCAGCCTATTACTGTTCCACTGCAGGGCAGAGACCTCTTCTCATATAGAGAAGGCACGAGCATTAATCACCACGCTTGCTCAAGACGGGTTGGCGATTTCAGACTTATATTAATTATATAAGTCCAGGTTTCCTCACGATGTTTTCCTTCACCGATGTCAGTGATGTCCAAGATAAACTTAGAAAGTACATATGAATTATTTTAATGAGATATATCAATTGCATTTAATATTTACAGATTAATACAGCTAAAAATGACTGTCGTTATACTTAAACATTTTGCAATATGCAAAAACATCAAAATTAACTGATAGTAAAAATTAAAAAAAAACTCACAGTAATCAAAAACTTTTCTAAAATTAAATCAACAATTGGTTAATGTTACGTACGCGGGTGCGGGGAAGGGGAGTACACAAGTGAAACGCTCGCTAGCTAGCAACGCACTGATGTATTCGTGGTTTGGGACTCTCTGTTACAATAGCGGGAGCGGGGAGCGGCGCGGGGAGCGCGCGCCTTGCACACATACATAACAATTCCTCCCTTTAGTCTAATAACACCGAATACAATCAAAATAAATAAACATAGTTTATTCTAGTACCTACTTGGAGCAACAATTTTGGACTCATCGTGTTTTGCGGTCTGGGCATCTAGTTCAGTCCCTGCCGTGTGAGCAACATCCTCGGAATCCGAATGCCTATCTGTTGTATCAACATCTCCGTCGTTCGTACCAGCAGGTTGTTCATCATTATGGGCCTGTTGTGGATCCATGTCTGGCTCGTCCCCTCTCGATGACGGAGAAGTACTTCGTACGTACAATCCTGCTCTCCTCCCTCTGGCCGAACTACCCAGCAAGGGATCTGGTACGTGCGTTTCCGGAGCAGCTGACGACGGAGAAAGCGGCGGCGATGACGGTGGCGACGGCGACGGTGAGCGTAGCGGTGACGACGGCTGTGCAGGAGGACGACCCGACCCAGGTAAGTACTCTTTCGAGTTTTGTACATTACTATTATTGTTACTTGTACCTTTATATAACATCAGTTGATTAATGTGCCTTTTGTGACTTTCGAAACTATTAATGACTTTCACTAAATACAAAACTTTTCCTATTCTTTTAAGTATGACGCCCTTACACCATGTATAACTTGCTTTATTAACAAACTTTTTATATAATACAATATCGTTTTTTTTATAATATCTTGTTTTATTTTTCCCTTGTTGCTTAGTTTGAATACACTGTTGATTTTTTAAAACGTTAGGATCAGACGGTGACATGGGTGCCGATGACTTTGGGTCTATCAGATCCAATCGCGACCTTAATTTGTGCCCAAACACCAATTGCGCAGGGGACAACCCAGTAGCAGAATGAATTGAATTACGGTAATCCATAAGATATTTAAGTAATTAAATCGATGTTTCTTTCGCGCTGTGAGTCGACATAATACAAGACTTTATTCCCTTTTCAATTACCTTAACAAAACTTTCGGCCTGGCCGTTACTATGTGGGTGATAAACCGGTGACGTCATATGCGAAATTCCGTTTGTCGCGCAAAATAGTTCAAATTCCCGTGAACAAAAAGCTGTGCCATTATCACTTACTAATGTTTTCGGAACTCCAAACCTTGACATAAAATCACAAAGTTTCTCAATCACCGCGATCGATGAAGTAGCCGTGTTCATGTTGTAAACTTCTACCCATTTAGTATGTGCATCTACCGCTACCAAATAAACACATCCTTAAATCGGAACTAGGAAGTCTATGTGTATTCTGTTGAAGGGAGAAGGTGGGAATTGCCAGTTAGACGGCGGCGCACGCGGCGGTGCGGGGCGCAACTGAATACAAACATCGCATGAACCTATCATTGTTTCTATAGCCTGGTCAATTCCTGGAAACCAAAATCTTGATCGCGCTTCAGCCTTGGTTTTTACTACGCCTAAATGGGAAGAATGTAATTCCTTAAGAATGATTTTGTATAAACTCGAAGGAATAACTACCTTGTGGCCCCTCATTACACAAACATTCTCATAGGATAATTGTGATCTACATAAATAGAATGGTTTTACTCTTATATCGTTTATCTTCGGTGGCCAACCATTCAAAATAAAGTCTTTAACTATCCTTAAAACTACGTCACTACTTGTCTCTTCGCGCAATTTATCTAATGTAACGGGCATGCTTCCGTCTACAACAAAACAAACATAAGTCGCTCGGTCATACGATACTTCGCAATCGCAACACTTACACTGTTCGGTGCACGCGTACTCGTGAACCGCGCGCGGCAAGCTCGCGCGGGAAAAATAATCCGCGCTGTTATCAGCGCTGCGAACATATTCTATTTTATAGTTATAACTACTTAAGAACAGAGCGTACCGTTGTAACCTATTTGCTGACATTTCTGGTCATACCCTTATGGGGCCCAAAAATTGCCAGTAGGGGCTTGTGATCCGTTCGAAGAATAAACGATTCCGATCTGCCATACAAATATTGATGAAACCGACGCACGCCATAAATAATGGCGGTTGCTTCCTTTTGGATCTGAGCATATCGCTTTTCAGCAGAGTTTAGGGTACGCGAAACAAATGAAATAGGTTTTTCCACACCATCTGAACCTACTTGTGAGAGGACTGCTCCCAACCCACTTGGGGAAGCGTCTACCGTTAATATTATAGTCGCGTTTGGGTCAAAATGTGCGAGAACCTGTTCCGATGTCATGAACTCCTTTATTGACCTAAAAGCCGAGTCATGAATATCAGTCCATGTCCACTCGCAACCCTTTTTTAGCAATTCGTACAACGGGCTCAGGATAGTGGCTGCGTTAGGTACGAAATTCCTATAATAGTTTATTAGGCCCAAAAACGATTGAAGCTGATTAACATTTGTGGGCACCGGTGCTTCCAACATTGCTTTAATTTTTTCCGGTGATTTTTTTAGTCCATCCTTGTTGATAATATAACCTAAATAACTGATTTCGTCTTGAAAAAAAACTACATTTTTCTTTTTGTAATGTTAACCCTGCTTCTTCTAAGCGCTTCAAAACTAGATTTAGTTTTTGTAAATGCTCCTGTCTATCCTTTCCCGTTATCAATATATCGTCTAGCAGGCACAACACTGCGTCTATACCTGATAACAAGCCCTCGATAGCGCGCTGGAAGATAGACGGCGCGCTGGCTAACCCAAACACTAAACGTGTAAATCTATATAGCCCGCGGTTGGTATTTATGCAGGTTAGGTTATTTGACTCCTTGTCCAGCTCTAGTTGGTTATAGGCCATAGATAAATCGAGTTTGCTAAACTGCTGACCCCCATGAATTTTTGAAAATAACTCGTTAGTCGTGGGGAGTGGATATTGTTGTATTAGTAACTGTTTATTTATACTAATTGAATAGTCGACACATAATCTGACAGTCCCGTTTCGCTTTAGAACTGGAACTATCGGCGAAGCGTATTCTGAATATTCTACGGATTCAAGAATACCTAACTCGACTAGTCTGTCGATTTCTTTATCCACCATTGCCCGCAACGCAAACGCTACGGGGCGCGCTTTACAAAAAATCGGTTTTGCTCCTTCTTTCAACAATAGTTTTATTTCGTATTTGTTAAATTTCCCTAATTCATTCGAAAATAACTTCGGGTATAGCCGTTCTAAACCCGTTGTTTCACAATAGTTGACCGGTACTAACTGTAAGCGAAACAAAGACAAGAAATCTCGACCGAGAATGGGCGGGCCGCCGCGCGCCGTCGCGGACCACGTGCAAGTACATATCATTCGTTCGATCCGCGTAGCGTATCGGTAGACGCAACATACCTAGGCACACGATTTTCCCGCCGTTATACGTTATGAGCTGTTTACATGTACTTGATAATGGCACCTTTTTGAAATAACTTTCGTAAAACCTTTCCGAAACAACGGTTACCGCGGATCCGCTATCAATTTCAAATTTGAATGACACGTTTCCAATCCAAACAGTTTCTACCATGGGTTCCCCTCTGAATGAACGGATATTATACAGCTTACCGTGAAGCGTGTGAGCTAAAGCGTTATTAAATAAAAAAGGTTAATAAGAAAAACTCACTGAACACTTTCATAAAAAAAAATTAATAACAGGTCGTAGGTCCTGATGCCGTCACTTTAATAATTCTGGTCTAAGGAGGTAGGCGCGAAATAAGTACTGTCCTGGCTTGGCTTTACGCGCCGCTGGCGATGCCGGTGAAACTCAGGAGATGTCCCTGGGTGACGAACGAACCGAAGGGCTGAGATGATTGGGTAGATGGTGGTCTCGTGCGCTGACCGCCGGATGACGCGGCAGTAGTATTCCTGGGCAATTACCCGGATCCTTGGACCCTGGAATTTCACGTCCAGTAGATTATTAAAAATCCTCAACTAGTCCTCTCCTGACGGTGACCTCAGCGGCGTAAGCGTTAAGCGGATGTACTATTGCGCTAAGGCGGATGTGTGTAAAGGTCACCTTCAGAATCGGAGTTCACAAAGCAAAAGAAACACTAAAAGAGTTTACACAGTTTACGTACATTAAAACACATAGATAACGATGTGAGCAAATATTAAGCGTTAATGGTTGAAGTGGAAGAAAGAACTAATAGAATTTAAGGTAATAAAAAAAAGTCGATGAAACATAATTTTGCAAGTCATTGACCTCCATTACACATGAGATAGCAAAACGTGAATTTGTCAACACTTACCCAATATGGGGAGAACACTGAACACGATTATCAGTAAAATTGAATTTAAAAATCTGGGTTTGTTAAAAACAGTTAGTCCAGAGAATGATATATTTTTGGGGACTGCACGTGTGACGTCACGCAAAAGTAATGTTGGTGAACGTGCGTCTCCACTCACGATTCTGTCGAATCTGCGCTGAGCGCGGGCCGTGATCCTGGGCTGCGTTCGCGCATACGACGTATCGAGTGGGAGCTAAAACCAGTTTCTAATCACGCGAGCGAGTGAGACAACAGTACAGGCGCAGTAGGCGGAGTGAACGGGTTGGAACTATATTACAATGACTTGACTATTGTAGCAATTAGTTTATAGCTACCTTGTTTTTTTTTTTTTATAACAATCAGTGTTAATTACTGTACAACGTTACAACCGTCATCATCATCCTCACCCCTGTCACCGCCATCCACCTGTACGTAATTCACTTTAGGACACATTTTACGCAACCTTGCGAACCTACACTCAGCCGATTTATGGTTCGTGTACCCACATACACTACACTTCACTTTCACTGCACTTTTCCCTTTGTCACCTATCTTGAAAAGCTGCTGGTCTGCTACTGATGCCTGTGCCTGCGCTCCCGCACTGGCCGCAGCGGCGGCGCGGGAACTCCGGAGGTTTTCCGACATCTCCACGACCTTGGCCAGCGTAAGGTTGGCTAGGTCTTTCGTGTACAGGTTCTCCTTCTCATGTCCTGGCTGCATCCCCATAATGAACTTATCGCGGAGTGCCTCCTCCACGTTAAGGAAGGCACATTTCTCTGTGAGCCCTCGCAATCTCGCTGCCCATTGAGAGTGAGATTCTTCTGCTCGTTGTGACGCCGCGTAAAAGTTGTGACGAGCACCAAAACCGACACATTTAGGAGTAAAATGGTTGTCCAATAGTGACAAGAGGTCTTCGTAGGGCACATCGTCAACGGCTTTAGGTAGAACTAAATCTGTTGTAAGTTTGAAAGTGCCCTCCGTGAGTGCGCTGAGCAAAATGGCGTTTCGTTTTTCACCAGCGGAATCCGTCTTCTCGTTGATGCCATTTGCCACGAAATATTGCGATATACGCCCTTTGTTCGTTTTCCATGTCTGTGTGTTATGGTCAAACGTATGGAGAATTCCAAACTGCACAGAAGTCGACATTTTCAACACGTGGTCTAAGTACTATTCTCGTCGCCAATGTTACGTATGCGGGTGCGGGGAAGGGGAGTACACAAGTGAAACGCTCGCTAGCTAGCAACGCACTGATGTATTCGTGGTTTAGGACTCTCTGTTACAATAGCGGGAGCGGGGAGCGGCGCGGGGAGCGCGCGCCTTGCACACATACATAACAGTTAATAATATTTTTTCTGTTCCTTATTAAATATTCTTAAATTAAATTGTTACCATAAATATCACTGACGACTCAATATTAAATACTAAGAACAAAAAAAAACTAATATTTGTTCAACGCGCCTGCTGCGTCAATCACGGCATCGCATGTCGTTCTTATTGATTGTACTAACACTTCGCACAAGTTGGAGCCTCTTATTGATTCCCAAACTTCATCACAATGAGCAAGAAGTTCCACTTGCGTTCTTTCTGCGGTGATCCCAACTCTGGACCATTATACCCCACAAATTTTCGATGGGGTTCATCAGGAGATTGGGATGGCCAACGTAAGGTTCGTATTTCAGGTTCATCGCTTGTCCAATTCTGTACAATGCGTGCTTGATGGATTGGAGAATTGTCTTGAACAAAAATAAATTCGGGGAGCTCTGCTCTCGGGTAAACTGTGCGCACAGTAGGCACCGGTTTTTGCCGGTTTTCGGTGATGGAGTCCCGCTCTATGTAAAGCACGATGAGTAGGTAAGTATTGGGGGTTTCAGATCAACGGAGATCTGAATCCCCCCAATACTTACTCTATTCAAAATGATGTTTATTCTATTATTTGAAATGTTTTGTTCTATCAAGATGTTTATGACATTGTTTAATTATATTTTGTTGTTAGAATACATTCTTTTAATAAGTTAGTTAAGTCAAGTGCCATGACGGAGATGCGTGTATTAATTATATATTCGTTTATGAAATTTGAGCTACAGGCGGTGTATGTATGTTCGATACGACAGACTAACGAAAACAAAGTGTGCTCACCATTGTCCATCGCGCTGCCTTATATATGCAGTGTAGTAACGATTAAGTTTAAATGTTATGACGTAGAAATAAGAGGTACTTTATTTTAAATATTTTTATTTACAATTAATATTTACAGTATAGACCATTTAAAAAGAAATAATAATAATAAAACTATCATACGTCTATTTTAAACATCAATTAGGTACATGAAGTTGAACTTAATTTTTTAACTATTTTAGCAACTAAATACTCGGTTTCACTCATTATGTCATCAATATCACTACGGACTAAATATTGTATATTCACGCTTGCACTATCGATATCGGGATCACTGTCTATTTCATCCATCTGACGGCCTTCCACATCATGTACAATTATTTTTATAATTCGGTGAATATGTCCGGGCTCTTTACGCTTGATAAAGGATGTGTTTTTAAATGGTTTTGATTTTTTCTTCTTCTTCTTCTTTATTTTTTTCTCTTGTATTTTTTGCTGTTTACTCTCTTCAAATGCTTTTTTCGCCACTTCGACATCCCAGCTTTCTCGGTCTTGAGCATAGTAAAATGGATTAAGAACTGGATCGGGGCAATCTATCAAATTCTGAAACAATGAATAATTTTATGCTACTAAATACCATCATATATGAATTCAATTGCTAATATCGATGATTACTTAGATACTTACATCATATTGTAGGTTAATGTTTTCTAAAACGGGACTGTAGGATGGTGAGTATGACATATTTAATTCTATGTCCCGACTTTGTTAAACACCTGGAAAATAATAGTCTAGATTAGTATTTCTTTAACCGATATTCTATCTCAAAACAACAATTGCTAATGAAACATAGGATTGTATAGAAAATGTATGTACCAGATAAAATATGGAAGAATAATATTAAAACTTACCAATAAAACACGATCAAGCCAGTTGTAAGAGTCAAGTGTAGATTTGGAATAGATTTTAAATGATTTTTTCTCTCTATTTATATACCCTAATTTAATTTTATTGATAGAGTTCAAAATCGCACATTTTTAAGTTTGATATGTCATATCTTTTCCAAAAATGGTATAGTGAAATAGGAAACGTAAGACATTACGACGCCTATCATTTTATTATTTATTATAAATATATATCAATAAAATAATACTACTGCACTTATGTTTAGGTAATCGTTTTCATACATTTTATTCAGATGATTAAGCAAGCAAACTCATGGTATGTTAATTGTATATCAAAGTTGCACCGTAAGCTGAATTCTTTTTAAGGAGACGAATCAAAACAATATAACAATATCGACATACTATTGCTACGTTTGGTTTCGCCTGTTAATATTATGATATTTTTAAAGCTAAGGTAGGTATCTTAAATTTTGTATCAAATAGAATGGTAAGTAATGTTTTTATTTGTAATTTGTTCATAAACTAAGGTTGATCGATATATCATCACACCTTTAATTCCCAGTTAGGCAGATGTGTATTTCACCAACTATTCGTCACTTATATTATTGGGCCTCCTCCTATTACAAAGGACCCAATCGGTGAGTCTATACGACATTTCAACGCAGTCGCATAAAAATAATAATGAATTGGTAGAACAATATAATAATAATATTCCACAACTATCACACAATGCCTTCTAGTTCTAAGCTAAGTAGAGCTTGTGTTATGAGTACTAGACAACTGATAAACATATATTATTCATATATTTCTAAATACACACATATATTATAGATAAATTACATCCAGACAAATGATTCTATTCATCACACAAACATTTGTTCCGGATGGGAATCAAACCCATGACCTCCAGCATAGCAATCAGGACCACTAACCACTAGACCGACAGGCAAGTCAAATACATATTCTATTATTGTTTACAATATCACATCACAAACCTGCATTTGGATGCAGTCAACTGATACAGCATTTTCTACACACATGCCTCTTCCCAAATATGGGATAATATGACGTAGATTTATCACTATTTAAGCCTCCCGCTGCTGAAATTCAACCGCAAAACACCAATTCCAGAGCTAGTGGCATCATCGTACATCAAAACTTCACCGCACTATTTAAAATGTAAGTAGCATTAATTTATAATTATATTAATAATTCTATTGTTCAACTATTTTTATAACAGGGAACTCCTTAGACGAGTGCTAGTAATCTCGACTATTGCAGAGCATGAGACATTGGGTTCGATACCCAGTAAATTTTGGTATAATGATGTGTACTATGTAATGATTCTAATATTCATTTTTATATGTATAATATGTATACACTATTTTAGTGTATCGGCGCGTAAAGCCAGATTCCAGGTTCGAATCCTGCTTATGAATTGATTAAATAGCAAAATTAATTAATTAATTTTATATTATTTCAGGTCGCTACAGAACGCAGAGACTCTCTTCCCGTCTGACGATGAAGTGCAACCTCCAGTTGCGAAAAAGACTAAGAAAAGGAAGCAAGTGCTGACTCAAATGAAGGAGCCGGAGGCGGCAGCGCGGACTGCATCACATTCACCATCGAGAGCAAGTCCGGCGCTGAGTACGTCGCGGTCAGCTCCGAAGAAGCCGTACTTCAAGCCAATACCACCAAAGAAGGCTACAGCTTACGACCTCTTCGGGACTGATAGTGAAGATGACGAGAAAGAAGATGTCGCTGTTCCCGGTAAAGCTGCAATACAATTAACCTCGTATTTAACTCGGCGCCTTGCTAACGGTCATTCACGCCAGACGTATGAGCATAAGCCCGGTACGCACTATATAGATTTAAAAGTGTACCGGTGCGATGAAATTAAAAACGTTCAACCAATTAACAGATGGCGCCAGGCAATAGTTACTGTGAAAAACCAAACATCTGAAAACACAGATGCATGGCAGCACCTGACTAATTTTATTGTGGCAACTAGAAAAGAATTTGTTAAGTGCCCACCAACATTTATTAGCAACTATTACTAAAATATTAGTATTCCATTATAAATATCTCATTACTATAAATACTATTTTTTTACCATGAGTTACTTGCTTATTTACGACATTTAATTTTAATCATTATCTCAATATTACGAAATGATTTTTATGTACTAGTAAAACGTTTTAAATGTTTTTTAGGTTTATATTATTATTATGTATTAAAGACATATATTCAAGAATTAAAAATTCATTGTTTTGTTTTCTTACAGTTTCACCAATTCCTGGAAAAATAACAAATTATAATGATAATATAATGAATTGTGAAAAATGTCATATTGAAATACCGAAAAATGAATATCACTATCATGTGAAAACGAATTTACACAAATCTAATTGCATATTAAAAACCAAATATGAAAATATTGATATTATTGCTACGGCTTTTAGAATGAGAATAATAAGTTACAAACTGAATCCATCGATGGAGTACCTTACACCTGAGGAATTCCTAATGGATAATCAGCATCAAGTCATAAAACTAATTAATGCTTGTCTAATTAAACATAATTGTGTTAAATTAAACTTCGAGCTTTATGCTTACTTTATTCACCCAAAATCTGGTGAGCAACAGCTTAAGTCATTTAACACAAAATTTAAAATTATATATAAAAATACTGATATACATGAATTTTATTTGAATACAATAAACACATTTGAGAGGAAACTCTCAGAATTCCAACACTGTGAATCTGGTTGGTCTTGTTTCTGTATAAGTCACCTGGAAATTAATATAAACAAATATTCTCCTTTAAAAGGCGGTACTATTTGAAATTTATTATTATTATTAATTTTATAACCATAATATAATAATTTTATAGCCACTTTAATATATGTAGACATGTAAGCAAATTATATTTTTGTTTTATTTACAGTACAACCCTCGTCTACTCATCGAAGACAATACAAAAATAATCCAGAATTAATAGAATGTGATAAATGTCACATTAAAATACCGCAAAAACAAATCAGATATCATTTGAGAACGAATATTCATAAATGTAATAGTTTATTACGAACTGAATTTGATAATATTTACATAATTTCAAGTGCATTCAAAAACAGAATCGTAACATATCGTTTAAATCCTGCACAAGGTGTTATATACAATACTCCTGAAGCATTCTTGTGTCAGAATAAAAACGATATCCTGAAACTCATAGATATGTTCTTGATAAAACATACTTGTATCAAGATAAATTTCGAATTGTTTGCTTACTTTATGCTTTTAAAAACAAGTGAGCAACAATTGAAATCATTTAACACGAAATATGAAATTGTTTGTAATAATACGAATGTTAATGACATGTATACGAATGTAATTGAACTTTTAATATGTAAAATGTCAGAATTCGAGCACAAAGAGTCTGGATGGTCTTATCTCTCATTAAGTCATCTTGAAATCAATATTAATAAATATTATCCCTTGAGAGGAGGGACATATTTAGAATTACCAACAAAAATAAAAAACACAAGAAGTTGTATTAATATACAAAATAAAGATAATTATTGCTTTTTGTGGAGTGTTGTAGCTGCTCTATATCCTAGTAAGTTAAATGTAAGTCGAACCACGTCGTATCCACACTACAGTTCTGTATTTAATATCAAAGAAATGTCGTTCCCAGTTTCTTATGAAGACATAAAAAAATTTGAAAACAATAATAACTTAAGTATAAATGTTTATGGACTAGACACTAAGGGTGAAAATGTGATTGGCCCTCTATATTTAACAAATAACAGAAAAACTACTCATATAAATTTGCTATACTTTGAGAGGAAAGGTAAATATCATTATTGTCTAATTAAAAATTTGGCACGATTAGTACGACGACAGATTACAAGTCATAAAGGCAACTTTTTCCTATGTGAATCATGTTTACAATATTATAGCAGCGAAACAAAATATAAATCTCATAATTGTTCTAAAGTTTTATCAGTCTTACCAGAGAAAAATACTAAACTCGGTTTTAAAAATTATGAAAGAAAACAAAAGATCAACTACGTGATTTACGCAGACTTTGAAAGTCTATTGTTAAATTGTGATGAAAAAATAACTGAAAAAACGTATAATTTAAAGAAACATCAACCTTCATGTTTCGGATATTATATATGTTGTTCACACGATTCAAGTCAAAATAAATTTGTTACATACAGAGGGCCGGATTGTGTTGAAGTATTTGTTAATAGATTAATAGATGATGTGAAGAAAATAACTAAACTATTGTCGAATAAAAAAAAGATGACGCCTTTAACGGAGCAAGAGCAAATCATATATAACAATACTAATACTTGTCACATTTGTGATCAATTACTGTTTGATGATAAAGTATGTGATCACGATCATATCTCAGGCAAATATAGAGGCGCTGCACATGCACATTGCAACTTAATGTTTAGAGTGTGCCCCTTCATACCTGTAATTTTCCATAACTTATCGAATTATGATTCTCATCTGTTTCTAAAGGAATTAGTAAAATATGAAGGACATATTAAAATTATACCTAAATCTAAAGAAAAATATTTGACTATTACTAAATACATACATAATGATAATGACAAACGTCCCATTCAAATAAAGTTTATAGATTCATTCCAGTTTTTAAGCTCAAGTTTAGATGCTTTGGGTAAAAGCTTATCAGATCATGATTTTGTTCATTTGTCAAAGGAATTCAATAATGAAAACATTCATTTGCTCAGAAGTAAAGGTATTTATCCTTATGATTATATTGACACGTGGGAAAAGTATGAAGAAACCAAATTACCGGAAAAAAATTATTTTTATAATACAATGAAAATGGAGCACATTTCGGATAAAGAGTTTAAACATGCAAAAACTGTATGGAACGAATTTAATATTAATACTATTGGCGAGTATACTGATTTATATCTGAAATGTGATGTTTTAATATTGTGTGATGTATTCGAAAATTTTCGCAACATAAGTTTAAAATATTATAAATTAGACCCTGCATACTACATAACAGCACCTAGTTTGAGTTGGGATGCTATGTTACTTTATACACATGTTGAGCTTGACTTACTTAATGACTTAGATATATATCAGATGTTAGAAAAGGGCATACGTGGCGGACTGGCACAATGCTCGCTACGTCATGCAGAAGCTAATAACATTTATTTGCCGGAATTCAATGATTTAGAACCCTCTAGCTATTTGATATATCTTGACTGTAATAATTTATACGGTTACGCCATGACTAAAAAAATGCCTATTTCAGAGTTTAGATTTTTAAATCAGAAGGAATTAAATTGTTTTGATATAATGAATGCGTCAGATGACAGTGACTACGGCTTCATATTAGAGGTAGATCTCGAATATCCTGATAACATACATGATTTTCATAGTGATTTACCTTTCGCTCCAGAAAAATTTATACCCCCTGGGGGAAAGACACCAAAACTTATAGCAAATTTATATGATAAATTTAATTATGTAATTCATTATACTCATTTAAAGGAATGTTTGAGTCGTGGCCTTGTTTTGAGAAAAATACATCGTATTCTTACATTTAAGCAAGAAGATTATCTAAAAAAATATATTGATTTAAATACTAGTCTACGCCAAGCATCTAAAACTAAATTCGAGAAGGACTTTTTTAAACTTTTGAATAATTCTATTTTCGGCAAAACGATTGAGAATAAACGTAAACAAGTAGATATTAAATTAGTGACAAAATGGAGAGATACAGATAATGCTACCAATAAACAACTTGGCGCTGAAAAACTAATTTGCAAACCTAATTTGAAATGTGTTTCTATATTTTCTGAAAACTTTGTAGCTATTCAACTTAAACCTGAAAAAATCATGCTTGATAAACCAATATATATCGGCTTTACTGTTTTAGAATATGCAAAGTTGCATCTTTATCAGTATCATTATAAAATGAAAGACGAATATATGAATAACATGAGACTTTGTTATACCGATACCGATAGCTTACTTTATTTCATTCACACGAAAGATATTTATAATGATATAAAAAATAATTTAAAAGAATTTGACACGAGTAATTATGACTTAGATAATCCCTATTTGATTCCACGACTAAATGCAAAAGTACCTGGATTATTTAAAGACGAATTGGGTGGAGACGTGATTAAGGAATTTACTGGTTTAAGAGCAAAACTTTATTGTTTGTTAGCTTCTAAAATTCAGATAAATAAAGCAAAAGGTATCTCAAATTCTGTAACAAAAAGACTAAAGATGTCACATTACAATAAGACATTATTTAAAAATAAAACGAAAGTGTGTAAAATGAATTTAATTCGGTCAATTAAACACGTACTATATTCACAACAAGTTAACAAACTGGTCATGAATAGAAATGATGATAAAAGATATGTTCTCTCAAACCACATTGAAACACTTCCCTGGGGTCACTATAAAGTTGTATTGTAAATAATTATAGAAATAGATATTAGAATTAGACAACTATTATTATGTTTGTAAATAAATACGTATATCATTCATATACGTATATCATCGTTATATCATATCTAAGTAAAAACTTTAAAAACTACACTACCTACCCATTCTAAAGATTATGGTAATTTAATTACCTTTAATTTAAAGTTCATGCTTGTTTTATGTTTGGGTTCATGTAGTAACGAGTATATAAGTGTACGTTAGATGGAAATAAGATTAATATGCACTATGAGGTTGATCAAACAACCCGTATCTCTCAATGTTAATAATATAAGATTAAGTGACTCTGTTCACCACATCAGACATAGCGCTTTACTACCAAATACTATTCGCTGTATAATATGTGGTCCATCAAACTGTGGTAAAACGAATGTTATGATTAGTTTACTGCTGCATGAAAATGGACTCAAATTTAAAAATCTTTATCTTTACTCTAAAACTTCTTTTCAACCAAAATACCGTTTCTTGGTTGAAGTATTAAAAAGAGTGCCACAGATTAACTTTTACGAGTTTAATAATGACAAAGATGTAATTTCTCCGAGTGAAGCTTTAACAAATTCTGTATTTATATTTGATGATGTTGCTTGTGAAAATCAGATAAATATCCGCAATTATTTCTGCATGGGTAGGCATAAACAAATAGATTGTTTCTATTTGTCTCAAACCTATTCTAAAATACCGAAGCAATTGCTACGCGACAATGCTAATTTTCTTATAATATTCAAACAAGATGATGTGAATTTAAAGCATATTTATGAGGAGCATGTCAGTTCTGATTTACAATGGAAAGAGTTCAAAAACATTTGTCAAACTGTTTGGAGTAAACCTTATAATTTCCTACTTATTAATAAAGAATCGTCATTAAATAAGGGAAGATACAGATAGAATTTTGATATGTTTTTTAATTTTGACTGACTGTTTATACACACATATAAGTAATTAATAACACAAAATCAATTCAGTATAACTTGTTCTTTAGTTGAATGCAGTTCTTATAATTGGTTAAACATGGAAAAAAATATTAAAATAGAATTAATGAAGTCTGTAGACTCTATAAAGAACAAAATAAAACAAATGAAGGACCAGGAACACTCAATGAACTTGTCATTCGATAAAATGCTAAAACCTGTCACAGATCCCCTTAAAACTCTAGTTGATTCGAATATAGCTATGGAAAAAATTAAACGTTTAGAAAATACAAAATTCACTGATTCTGCAGATATTGAATTGGAAGACATCAATACTAGCTCATCTACAAAGTTTGAGGACTGCTACGATCCAAAACTAAAGTCTGCACCAGTACTTAAAAAGTCTCCTACAAAAGAAATATTAGATGATTTAGAAATGTCACTAGAGGGTCGTGATATCCATGATATTTACGACGGTGTAAATATACCGTTTGGAATAAGAAGTGTAAACAAAACATTGCTAATGGGTAATTCTATAGTCTCATTTTCTAAAATCGATAGTTTGAATGACGATAGTGTCATTTTAATTAAAGTTGGTGACAAATCCTATAATTTAACCCCTGGCTTGAAGGAACTTTTACTTCGAAGAAAGCCTGATTTAAAATTAATATCGAGCAAAGATAGACTTGTCTACAAAGACATGCTGCATTATACAAATGCTCATAAGAGAGATTTTAATCCTGGTGGACAAATAAGAGGCGATAAGGGAATAAAACATCGTGAAGTTATCAAACCATTATTTTCCGAATCATTAAATGAAAATTTTCACACTGGAGGAAGCTTACCAATTCTAAAGAAATACAAAAATAACACTGACTTGGTATATTGGGATGACCCTAACGAACTCGTTGAGAGATTGAAACTATTAGTTGCTTCCAGAGATGCTGGCAACACAAATCATGATAATGAAATATTGTCGATCGTTGAAGAATTGAAAGAAGCTGGCATAATTAAAGAATAAATAATCACCACCATAACATTTTCATTCAGTATTATAGACGGATTCAAAACAAATGCACTGACTTGTGAATATGAGCAAAACCGATGTGGTAAACGAAATTCATAAAAATGCGAGGGTGAACTTTCCACGCAGATGTGTTATCATGAAAGATATAGATGATCTGTGGCAAGCAGACTTAATCGATATGCAATCAATTTCAAAGCAAAATAAAAATTACAGATTTATTCTTGCTATTATTGACACATTCTCGAAATATGCTTGGACTTTTCCTCTAAAAAGTAAAACCAAAGATGATGTATGTAACTCTTTTAAGAAATTATTGAATAAAGGGCGTGTTCCTAAAAATCTACAAACGGATAAAGGAACAGAATTTTACAATAATCAGTTTCAAAAGCTTATGCAAACTTATCACATTAATCATTATTCAACCTTCTCAACAAAAAAGGCTTCAATAGTTGAGCGATTTATCAGAACATTGAAATCGAAAGTCTATAAGGAATTTAGTTTAAGAGGTAGCTACAATTGGATAGACAGCATGCTTAATAATGTTATTGACAAATACAATCACACTTATCATCGGACAATTGATGAAGTTCCCGCTAATGTGAATAACATCAACAAAAAACGTATATTAGAGAGATATTCAAGATTGGTAAAAAATCATGATATTAGAAGCAAGTATAAAATTGGTGATTATGTGCGTATCAGTAAGTACAAAGGAACATTTGAAAAAGGTTACACTCCCAACTGGTCTACAGAAATATTTAAAATTCGAAAGATACAAAATACAAATCCTATTACCTACTTAATAGAAGATACAATCAGAGGTCAACCCATTTTAGGTGCATTTTATGAACAAGAGCTTCAAAAGACGAAAAATCCTAATTTATATCTTGTTGAGAAAGTTCTTAAAAGAAAAGGAAACAAAGTTTTAGTAAAATGGTTAGGTTTGCCTTCTTCTGAAAACAGTTGGATTGATAAATCGAATATTTATTAAATGTTCTGTCCACAATGTATCAGTCTTACGATGTGTATTGAAGAGAGTAGTCTTCTCAATTGGATTATAAATCATTTACCATTTGAATTACATTTACCTGGATACAATTATTGTGGGCCTGGCACTAAATTAATTAAAAGGCTTACACGTGGAGATAAAGGTGTTAATAAATTAGACGAATATTGCAAACAACACGACATAGCCTATCATAAGTCTTCCAACCTAAAAGATCGTCACAAGGCAAATTTAGTTTTATTAAATATGGCTAAAGAACGAGCACTTGCCTCAGATGCAAGCGTTGGGGAAAATCTAGCAGCGCACTTAGTAAGCAGCGCTATGTCAACAAAAATTAAAACTGGATTTGGTCTAAAAAAGGATAGCAAAAAATGTTCTCCTAAAATTAAAAGTGGAAAAGGGTTAACAAATAAATTTAAAAATGTTATTAACAAAACGAAGAGACATATAAAAAAACTAAAACCAAAATGCAAGAAAGTGGCAATAAAATTAGCTATGGCCGCTGCCAGAGAATTAGCTGATGATTCATCCATTAAACTTCCTCGTGTTATTCCTATACCAAAAACTGGTGGAGTATTGCCTTTGATTCCGATTTTTGCGGGATTATCAGCGGTAGGAGCTTTAGCAGGTGGTGCAGCTGGTATTGCTAAAACCATTAATGAATTCAAAATGGCTAAAAAGTTATTGACTGAATCTAAGAGACACAATGAAAAGATGGAAGCTCTCTGTATCGGGAGAGGATTACATCTTAAACCACATAAAGATGGGCTCGGAATATTTCTATCAAAAGAAAAAAACTAAGATATCGGCTACCCAAACGAGCCTTGACTAATTTAGACATTTTGAAGTATGGAAATAATATTCCCTATTTCAGAGGTGTCTTTATGAGAGATAAGCTCCCTAAACACCCTTTTGAAAAAGAATGTGGAGTTATAAATTTAGATAGCTCTAATAATCCTGGTTCTCATTGGGTAGCCTATGCCAAACACAACGATTATATTGAGTATTTTGATAGTTACGGAAATCTTAAGCCTCCAAAGGAATTTATAAAATACTTGGGATCCAAAGTACACTATAATTATGACAATATTCAACGTGATCACCCTTTTAATTGCGGACACCTTTGTTTAAAGTTTTTGAAGAGTTTTTGGTATAGTGAAGGAATAAAATAAGCAACACCTAAGAAAAAAGTTCAGTGTCGAAGCATGTCTACTACGGTTACCATCTCGGGTAATAAATCGGAGTTGACCTCATACTTTCATCCACCACTGCATTTATCAGATCAATATGAGTGTGGTTTGCTATACTTTTCAGTAATAAATTCCAGACCAAATATTTCTAGCATTAACAGCAGTCTGTTTGCGATCAGAATCGAATGTGATCTTGTGAACGGATCGTACTGCAACGGATTACCAACTCATTTTATTCACGAATTTGTGTCTGATACTCATCCAGGTCATCGGTGCATAGAAATACCGCAAAATATTATTTATTTTCCAGTTAACAAAAACATAATTTCATCGATATCTGTTAGGATTGTAGATCAATTTGGTCACTGTATTAACTTTGGCGAAGAACATATTCAGCTGCGTCTTCATTTAAGAAAAACAAAATGATAATTCATTATAAAAACACCCAAGTCAGTGAAAAACATCTTAGTTCTTCAACG